>OX578153.1:96470852-97805852 GCA_951213105.1 Amaurobius ferox | reverse complement strand
TCGAGTTAATCTTAAAATTGAGTACATTTTTATGGCTGGCCCAGAACAGGTTAGCCCAATAAAGTTTAAAATCCAAAGGGATAAAATATACAACAAAAGAAAACGACCTGCTAAATAAAAATTTCTAACTGCTGCAGTTCTACAGTGTTGTTATTTTTTTTAATAAGAGTACATTTATATGGCGAGCCCAAGACAGCCTAGCCGATAAAGTTAAAAAACATTGAATTAAAATATGATGTGCAAGACAATGATATATTAAGTTTGGATTTTTCAGTTTCTTCGGATTTCCGAGTTATTTCCACAAAACCAGTACATGCCTTTTATGAGCCCGAGACGGGCTAGCCCGATATGGTACAAACCCAACGAATTCAAGTATAGAGTGAAATAAAACGACATGCTAAATTTGGGCTTTCCAGTTGTGTCGGCTCTCGAGTTATTTTCAAAGAACGAGTCTGACCCAACACAGGCTACTCCGGATGAGGTTAAAAACCAAAAGAATTAAAATGCACCGCAAAAACTACGACATACTAAATTTCATATTACTGTGATTAACAGAACTTTATCATTAAGGGCCTCAAAGTTTTGAATCAAAAATTCATTTGAAAATTTGGAGAGTTTCCCAAACGTTTGATTGCGTTTAACATCAAAATGTCTCCCAGTATTCTCCTATTTTTAATCGAACCAAACTATATTCGAAACGTTTTATTTCTTCGTGAGATATTTCGTGTATAGACGCTCTCTCTCTCTCGCTCTATCTCTCTCTCCTCTTTCTCATCTCTTCTCTCCTCTCACTTCTCTCCTCTATGGTCATTTCTCTTCTTCCTCTCCCCTATCCCTTTTTCCCTCTTCTTCTCTCTTCTCTCTCCCCCTCACTTTTCTGTCCCCCTCTCTTCGCTCTCCCCCTCTCGTCTCTCCCCCTCTCTTCTATCTCCCCTTCCTCTCTCTATTCTCCTTCACATACTCTCACATAGATATATCACCTCAGAAACGTTACATTCGAATTTAGGGATGTTTAAAACGTGCTCTTCAGTAGAAAATTCGAATTCGAATTTTCGACCCCATAACAATGCTTTTCTTCTCTCAATAGTCATGCACTTAATGCCACAATACTTACCCTAAACATGTATGTATGTGGGTAAAGTAATAAAGGATCTTCCAATCCAAGGAGAAAATTTAAATTCTCTACAGAAATTCTCATTAAGAGATTTCAGTCAGATACCTTAACGACCACTGTGTTCCCGTCGCTGGACCTCCTTTGGAACAGCGTTGATTACCAAGGACTGATGCCAACAAGATAAAGAAGAATTTAATAAACGGACCATAACGGGTGAATTTTAATGACTAGGCGTTTTATCTGCGCAGTCTTAGTTAATGATTAGAATGGCAGTTTAGATGGCGTAATACAGAAAGGTTAATCATTTTATCTTTGCGGTGGATTAGAAAATATTGAAATACTTGTATCACGTGATCGGTGTTTGCGCTTAGAGATCTGCGGCAAGAATTAGAGTAAAGTGTAGACATTGAACGATTTTGAATTCTTGTACCATTGTCGGAATCGAGAATTAAATTATTTATTTTATGTTAATTTGTAATTAAACTGTGTATCAAAATATTTATTCGAGGTCGATGTTTTTCGTACAGTCATATTCCAAAGAGTTTAGACCCACTTACTATAATCTGTGTCATACTATAAATATATGTCTTTTATAAGCAAATTATCCATTTGAGAATATGCGAATATGAGTAAAATTCTTCAAAGATTATGTTCTCAGATTGGAAATATAATATGTTACGCAGATTAATATAATGCTTTTGCATAATTTGTGTTAATATGCGCACATTGTTAATATGCACATCTGTTACTATGTAGATATGTTAATATGCACATATTAACATAATTTTTGTTAATAATTTCTGTTAATATGCGCATATGTTAATATGCACACCTGTTTAGACTATAATACTACTGTTGTTTCTCATAGAAAATAGTGCCGTGAAAATATTATTTCGTGTTCTTATTATTCAAATTACAAATAATATAGTTATAGTTTTTACATATTTATTCAAAACTTCAAATTTTAGAGAGGTATGTGTATTCATTCTTCAATTAACGTGATCATATACAGAAGGGGGAGAAAGCGGAAGGGGGGATATAAAATGGGAAAGACGAATAGAGAGAAGGAGTGTGTGTGTGTGGGGGGGGGAAGACACCGATTTCCAAAAGAGCAAATGAAGCATTCAAATGGGAAGTATTAAGGCTCTCGGTGTAAAGAAGCCTTTCCAGATCGCCGTTTTCATAAAAAAAATATATAGTATGGTATTTTTTCGTATCTCATATATCTTAACATTTTGCTTACGCGTGGGACGCTATGACCCCGTAAGCGGTTTGGACGCTGTGACCCCGTAAGCGGTGGGAACGCTGCGACCCAGTAGGCGGTGGGGACGCTATGACCCGTAAGCGGTAAGCGGTGAAACAACGGGTGGGACAGTGTCCCATCCGCTGCCCCACCCGTAAGCAAAAAGTTAATAGTATGGTATGTTTTTTCGTAAAAACCATAGTAGGGAAAAATTTTTGCTACCAAATATTTTTACTGGCGTTTTTATTGAAAAATCACCTCTATTTTCCTATTAAAAATTTATTTGTTATATACGAATTCGTTAAAAGACCAACAATGCTAGAAAATTTAGTAAATTTCTGAAATTAGGTAGTAATGTGCTGAAATAGAATAATAGCTGAAATAGCAAATAGCATGTTGCCATTAACGAATGAAAACCCATGATTGTATGTCTGTCTGTGTTTATATATGTATGTATGTATGTATTCGAAAATTTTAATACACTTTTAATTATATTCAAAGAACCTCTAAAAGTAGGAGGGGGATCAACCCCGTTTTAATAAACGTATTTCTTACTCAATTTTCGATATACGATCTCAAATTCTTTTAAAAGGGAGCCATAGGTGTTTTGAAGGAAACTGAAAAGCTGGAAATCAAATTTTCTTACAGATATTTTAATTCGAACAAATTTTAGAAATTCTCGGGGAAAAGGACGGCAAGGAAACTTATTTTGAAATCTAACTCACACATCAATATTTCACTGCGATCTCCATTTACTTATATCTGAAACTAAGAATTTTAGTTTTGTAGCTCAAGTGTCGAAAATTATAAAAAAAAAAAAACGGTGGATATTTTATCACAGAATTTTTATTTCCGGACCGATAAAAAAAATTCCTAAAAAGAACTAAATAGACACCCATCAAGAAAATATATCATCTAATGCAATTTCCGTGATTGAATGTTCATTTTTTTTTCAAACAGAACTAAATGTATTTAGAAAGATCCCCATGTGCCAAAATTTTGAAAAAAAAAATAATAACAATTAGTTTTTCTATACATATTTTCAAAGATTTCTTATACAATTTTGAAGTTAACATTTTATTTTTATGATCATTTTCCCCCTTCATTTATCTTTAAAATCAAACTCCTTTCGTTGTTGCAAACGCCGTTGCCAGTTCAAAAGAAGTAATAATTAAATGATTATACACAGTAAAAAATAAAGTTATTATTCAGAGTTCTAATACTGAACCTATGGATGGGACTTTCATTATCGTTAACGAATGACGTTATGAGCAACTGTGGATTGAGACTTTTTGAATAGTATAGACGAATAAAATAGCCGAATATCTCCCTTTTCTTCCCGTATAGCCGTAGCGGCGAAACTGCGATCGCTTCAGAAGTATATTGAAAATACAAAAAACTGTTGTTTGAGGAAGATAGTACAAATATACAAATTAACCTAACTGTGCTATAATTGTTGAAATTGCGATTTAATTTGTATCTCTTGGAGCATAATTTCGATTATGTCCATCTCATTTCTCTTTCATCAGCATTTTGATCTAGCTTAGGCGTTGAAATTCCGATTAACATGGAATTATCACTGTTTTGTAGGTTTAGCACGTGCCCGCTACACGGGTGTACAGAGATAGCATAAAAATGGCACTCTCCTTTAAGGAGTATCATGCCCACTGCACTGATTTACACCGTAGCAAAATGCTAGAAGGCAGATGTTATAACGAGTTACGCATGGAGTCTCATCAACTGACAGGTTTGATTGAAATTGTGTCCGCCAGCGGAACGGTTTCATTTCTGTTTTGAGGGAGGAAGACATATCACGCCTGCTGCCCAGGAATACACGGATTGCATGCAATTTTCAGTCTTATTTAGGGAATATCATGTCAAAAGCCAGATAAAAGCGATTCATAGGTGTTTATTCGGAAAGTATTCGCTTAGCGATCTTGCGCCTGCGTTCTTTTTTTATTTGCTCAAGTAAAGTCATTGATAAAAGAAATTATTGATAAAAAATGTGATTGCTAAAAGAAATGACAGCTATGTGCGGACATCGCAGCTAGTGTTAAAATAAAATCCATTTAAAATGTAAATGCTTCCGACACTAATCATCTTTATATCCAATCGTTTTGTGTATTTATAAATTTTTAGTACTTATAAAATATCGAAAAGTTTTATCTCGATGCTCTTTCTTATATACCCCCGTCTGGTAATAATGAAAAGCGTGCTGTACTTTACTTTCGCCAGGAGGACGAACCAATCCTGAAAATCTATAAGAAATTTATCAAAGAGAAAATCTTGATAATTATGTTCAGTTACAGAAACGTAAAATTATTTAGAAAAGATTGACAAGATTTCATTGGGACCTGTCAATATAACATGTACAATGGCCAAGATAACATGTTCAGTGGTGCTCAACATATTGTATTACCACAACAAATTCAGAATCTTTAAAATAAATGTTTGTACGAAATTTTTTAAATGTGATCTCAATCTAGCCATTACTGTGGAGCAAAAATAACTTCACGGCCTCTCGAAAATTTGCTAAATAGTATTTTTGTTTTTAAATTATGATAAACTATTTATTATTAAATATTTAATAAAATAAGAATGTCACACATTTCTCCTTATTTTTGAATATTTCACACAGAGACATTCGTAAATAAATAATGTTTGTTCATCATAACTGCATACATTCCTCTTCAATATATTCATCAATATTAAATGCTCTAAATGCCAGTTTAAATGTATTACTGCCCTTTCTCAACATCAAAGTTATGGAAATATGCGAGTGATGCCAATTTTTAGCACCAATCAATAGAGTATCAATAGAGTATTTGGCCACGCCCACATTAACCACTCCCTTTTTTCTCTTTCGAAGTTCTCTTGGTGCATTGAATAGTGTTTATTTGCAATGAATACATGAAAGGGGGGAAGTGTAAATTTTTAAGCAGACAGTTTCATCCGAGATCACTATTTCAAAAGGTGCTAAAGTGACCAAGGAAAAATACGAAAACTAAAATAACTTTCAATGTGGATTGAGTATCAGCATTAATTCTGTCATAGCACACCTAATTGTTCATTTTATTTCATTTATGACTCCACAGGTCATAAGTAAATTTCAATCTGCATCAGTCGTAAGGACAACGATTGGAATAATGCCATTCATTCTGGGCTAAATTATCGCCCCACAGAGAATATGATGAAAAATGAAATACTTTTCCACAATGCTTATATGTATCTCTCGATAATATTTCAAAAGTATAATTAATATATAAATGATTCCGTGAAATGCACATGTTCTCAAACATTTGATAATAGACATCTAGAAAACAACATCACATAAAGTTGTTGCATGTTAATGGAAGTAGAATTAAGGTGTTCCTCAACTACCAAACCGCGGCTCAGTACCGGCCGTGGCATCAATAATACAGGGCCACGAGAGGTTCTCCTAGAATTTCTCATTTTAGTTTTCTAAGCATTTTCTTAAGAATAAAATTTGTGAATGTATCAAAAAGCTCCGACCCAGAATATCTAAGTAACATCTGAGCAGCAAATGGCAGTGACCAAGCCGCTATAAACATGGAGATGGAAGTATTAATGAATGATCGAGAATTTTCAGATATTAAATGGCGGCAACATGGGTGGTATATCGTCTGATCGTCTATCAGTATATATATATATATATATATATATATATATATATATATATATATATATATATATATGTATATATATATATATATATATATATACATATATATATATGTATATATATATATATATATATATATATATATATATATATATATATATGAATTTAATTCTGATTAATCATCGAATTTGGGAAGGTTCTGTTCTTTTCTCTTATCGGCATTATGGCAGTGAATTTGCTTCTATGGTGATGTTAATATTACTTGAATTGTATTTTTATTTTTTTTATTTTTAAATAATTCTTATTATTACATTTCAAATATATATATATATATATATATATATATATATATATGTATATATATATATATATATATATATATATATATATATATATATATATATATATATATATATATATATATATATAACATCCAAATGGTAAGTTTCAAACCTAATAAAACATAAATGAAATCCAAGAGAGCGAATAAGAAAAAAGTATAGTACCGAAAGATGGCCGAGGGAGAGTTGTGACACCCCTATATATATATAGTACATATATATACTATATATATAGAGAGAGAGCATATATACATATATATATATATATATTATATATATATACATATATATATATATTACCTAAAAATTACCAATAAGTTATATGAATATCCAGCATATTTACTAAATGGTATAGTTAATAATTTTCCATTAGCCTAAAATTCTTAAAAATCTCTCCTTAGTATCTTATTTTAGACATACGTCTACATTCTCTTGTATATACATTACAATGCCTTTTCATTCTTTTATTTTGCAGCTTTTACTGCAGAATATCACATTTTACAGCCTTTACGCAGTACTGTTACGTATTACTCAAAATTGGCAACGGTAGATTTCTCCTTTAAACTTTAGCGAATGGCAACATTAGTCTTGTCATTTATTGCTCTTCGTGGTTGTACATTTGAGATGCATTTTCGGTTATTTATGTTTCCTATCTATTTTTTCAATTTTTATGCTTGTCGTCCAAATAACATGAGTTTATAGATAAATATCTATCTGGTGTTTCAGAAACAAGCATTTTTGTGTTCATTTCGATTAAATATTTGGACTTGCAAAAGATTTTTTTTTAAATGAACAATTCTTAAGCCTAGAGCATTTCCACGTGCAAGCTTTAATGCTTGGTATTTTTTGTATTCCTATTTTCGATTCCACACCATTGATTTTTGTTGATTATATTTAGCTTGATGACCAGAATTATGCATTTTAATTTCCTCATTATGGTTGAATTTCATTTTTATTTCTTTGTATTTTGTAGGCACATTTTAGGTTAGTCAGTGTATTATGAGTTACTACTTCTATTCTATCATTGGATTTCCAATTTTGATATTTTTTTACACACACATACATATATATATAATTTAAAACTTGAAAAATTGCTACAATTTTTAGTGAATTGATTAAAAAGCTAAAAGCAAAAAATAATTTATAATACAACTTGTAAAGCACTATGCTGCAATTTTACATGTGTATACCTATATAAATTCCCAAATAGGACAAGTAGCAATGTACTCGATGATTAAAAAGCTAAAAGCAAAAAATAATTTATAATACAACTTGTAAAGCGCTATGCTGCAATTTTGCATGTGTATACCTATATAAATTCCCAAATAGGACAAGAAACGGTGTACTCGAACGGGGAGCGTTTGCCATGGCAGAAAACAGTTTTAACAGGAGTTGAGTGTTGAGGGTCGCAACTCCCCCCGGCCGTTACTTCCGTCACTCTTCATATATATATATATATATATATATATATATATATATAGTGTGGCAACCGAAATAAAAAAGTTATACTTTTATATTTATATTTAAAGTTAACAAAAACATACTTGTGAGAACATATTCTGGTCTCACATATAGTATACATATATATATATATATTATATATATATATATATATATATATATATATTATATATATATATATATATATATATATATATATATATATATATATATATATATATATATATATATATATATATTATAGTATGTTTGAGAACATTTTATTACTATTATTCTTGCAACCTTATTGGATTAGTCCATAGTGGGTCCACCACAGGAATATACTCGTCTTTTGGAGATAACTCGAGAACTAAAGAAGCTTAAAGTCCAAGTGTTGTATGTAGTTGTCTTTAATATACATTTTATATACATTATTAAGTCTTTTCTATGCATTTTATATACATGTCTTTTCTATACACTTTAATAAATAAAATTTTCAGACATTTATGTTACATGCAGAAAATAAAAAGGTGTACTTTTAACGTTTTTTTTTTTTTTTGCTTTTACTTACTCAAATGTAACTTTCGATCAGATATAATTATTGCAATGATCAAAATTTCTAAAAATTTAATAGATATTTAATATTTAAAAAATAAGAAAACACTCAGAACACTTGTGTATGTTTCAAAATCCCTACTTGGCCTATAACGCGTGAAAATACATGTTTGTATGCATTTATGTATGGATTGATGTATTCTTGTCTGTATGTCACCCCTATTCTGAAGCAAATGATTGGCCAGTACATCGCGAGTTTTTTTTTTTTTTTTTAATATAGCTAACAATCCGAGGAGTTGCTTGAAACTTTCGAAAAATATATATATATTCCGCAATCAGTAATATAAATAGGCTGAGTTGCCTTTTATTTCACACCACTTAGCCTATCAAAATGTGCGCCATTACATTTTTATGCTCCAATTTGAAACGTTTTTTGATATTCACAACTTTTATTAAGCGTGCAGATGTCACATTTAGTAACCACTATACATTGCAAACGCGAGAAGAAACTAATAAACATATATGAAAAAAAGTTTCTCTCCTTCAAGTGATAACATATTTTTAGAGAACTACTTTACCGCTAAGTCAACATCATTATAGGTGCTTTAAATGAATGACGGCAAACTCAATATTTATATCATGACATTCTTTTGATCCGTTCAACTTTATTTTTGATGATATTAGAAAAGCTGTATAATTTATAACAATTAACATGAATTTTATATGAGGAAATTTTCACATGCACACTTGCTTATTTTATCAATCTTTTATGATGACCAAAAGACTTATATCGGAATATTTAACACAACTTGTGTGTTATCTCATTACATTTTTAATAAATAAATTAAAATAATGCAGGTAAACTTTGATCAACGATGTTTGCACTTAAGTCAAATGTACAACATGTACTTTCGAGGAAGAGATCTCTTAAAATTTATATGCAGCAACAGGTGTTTCCACACCGCATCTTGATTGAATTTTCAGCCACTTGTAAGATAAAGTGACTTTTCTGTTAAAGTCATCAAGTTAATTTGGATTTAGGTTCCTTTAAAGTTCATTTTCAAAACATTTTATACAGTTTTGCGAACAAAAGCTCTACTGATTTGATTTCTGTTTATATTTATGGATGTTTATACTGTGAAAGTTTCGAACTGACTTTATATCTCTTACACACCCTTAATAGTTGTTATTAGAAGATTATTTCATCTAATACCGAAATTAGTTTATATCATACCCGGCGTAAAGTTCTCTACTGGACTTTATCATACGTTCATATTCTTTATTACCCATTTTCTATTAACTTCATCTGATGATCGCCAAATTTGGCGACTTTTTGAAAATGTTGAAAATTTATAAAAATGAAGCTTAATCAACGAAAATGAATCCAATTTTTGAAAATTAAATATCTTTTAAATTTCTTTGATAATGTCTGTCGCTTTGGGGAAATAATTGTTCTTTGTTCAAAATATTTTGAGTTTCACTATTTGTGGGACATGTACGTTTTGACAGGGGATTCTAGGATTTCGTAAATTAATTTTATGATTCAAATGATAACTTTGTTTAAAATGAAATGGTAAACTGAAAGATTTAAATAAAGTTTTTAAAACTAAAATGTTGACTATAAAAATACATTATTTATATACCTAATTTATATAACACCTTAAAAAAGAAATATTTTTTTTTGCTTTAAAATTTTAAAAATTTGGGTCTGCAGATTAAAAGTGGACGGTTGTAAACAATTTTTTAATGTATTAAATGTTAAAATTTTCATGTAATCAGAATGGAGACAATCAATAAAGATCGCTGATTACATATTGAGCTAAATCAAATCACAGCTACCAAACGTGCACAAAATAAATTATAAATGCTTCTTTATTGAATAATATTTCTTTGATTCCTAAATAATTGACAATTGGGTTAAGAAAAAAACTTTTGAGTCAGTTATTGCAAAGTCTCAAATGAACTTAATTTTCCGAGATATTGAATTTTCGTAAATTTGGCGACATTTTCCAGAAGTTCGCAAAATTTGACATCAGTTTCGCCATGCGTATTCCAAAATGTATTGCAAAGCATTACAAACAGAAAGACATAGAGAAATGCTTTTCTCATATAGAACAAAAATGCCAGAACTTAACCTACTACATTGAGAGAAAACAAAAATAATACTAATTTTAACAAATGCACAATCACAATTGAGAAACGTTGCCACAAGAATAAAATAATATTTTTAAAAAATTGAAATTTTATTGTCTAATTGTAAATTCTAAAATATAGCCATACAAATTTTGATGGTTTTAGTAAGTGTTCTTTAATAATAAGCATTGCTAGACTTAATCTCCCTAACTATATTGCAAGCATCGAAACGTTAAATGGTAAGAATAGTTTATTTCGAGAAAGCGAGAGAAAGTTTCAAGAATAGATTCCCTCATAGACTTAACATGATGACCTTCGACCTCAGTTATCTCAGTTTACATATCGAATTTCAAAATCTGGGCTTTGCCACAACCTGTAACTGGGATAATTTTATAAATATATATATTCGCGTAAAATTCAGTCAATCAATAGAGACATCAACAACAACGTATGACATCAACAACAACGCTGAAAGACATCAACAACACAAACGTATTTGTGTCGATAAAAAGGAAGCTCCTCTCGTAACTCACTGTGCTTTAATATATTTTAACAATTAATATATTGGAAATTATTCACAACCGCCCAATTTTATTCTGCAGTACCAAATTGTTAAAGTTCTCAAGTGAAATTTTTTTTATATTAAGCCGTTATGTTACAGTAGGTACATCAAAAAATATTTTATTATTAATTTTTTTCATATCGATTTGTCTTACATCATTTAAAGCACTATATTCTGTCAATTAACATGCTATACTTAGAATCCACATAAGCCATACTCATGATAAAATAAGTAATTAAATAAAGCCATTGTAAGGAATCATTAATGAAACTTCAAATAAACTACTTTAAAATTATTAAATATTTCTGGTTTATGCTTAAAAGATTTTTCACAATTGTTTTCATATAAAATAGGATTTAATTATTCATGCGGTTGTATGCTATCCCCAAGAAAATAAAAACTAAATTGTATTTTCTGTTATAAATTTTAACATGTCAGCATTTTTTCTCGCATGACCGACAGTTTTATAATCCTGAGTTGATTTATTAGATTCTTTTAGGGAATAAAATAAAATCTTTTTTAAACAATACCCACTCAATTTATGGTTTTCTTTAATTTGACCGAACGCAGGTAAAATTTTCGACAAATTCAATAATTAAATATCCGCTAGGGAATACCGGGGAAAGACTGTTGAAATGAAATTGATGCTTCTGAGTTGTTGAGAGCAATAAATGTGATATAAAATTTATTAAAAGTATATAACAGAATTTTCAAAACTGAATGCAGTGCTTTGACGAGTGACATGATTAATATTTCCAGAGAAAAGTGGTGATTAAAATTCTAGAGCTTTTATACGGTTAAAATAGACTTTAAATATTAAAATGATGATATAATGGAAATCTTTCAAAGTTAATTTTTTATGTTGAAAGATGATTTTTTTTTCTTTTATTTCTAATATATTTTTCCCAAGTAATATTAGTGTAATTGAATAAAGACTTTAAGAAATTGCAATATATAAATTATGTCTTTAGTTTTTTGGTAAATCTAATTAGAAAAATATATAACATAATTTTTAAATCTAGATACAGTGTTTTGACGAGTGACATGATTAACGTTTCCAGAGAAAAGTGGTGATTAAAATGCTAGAGTTTTTCTACGGTTAAAATAGACTTTAAATATTAAAATCATGATATAATGTAAATCTTTGAAAGTTAATTTCTTATGTTGAAAGACGAAATGTTTTTTCTTTTATTTCTAATATATTTTTCGCAAGTAATATGAGTGCAATTGAATAAGGACTTTAAGAAATTGCAATATATAAAATGTCGTTAGTTTTTTGGTTAATCTAATTAGAAAAATATATAACACTAGCCGAACACCCGTTGAAAATAAACAGTCTCGCAATAAGCAACCCCTGAATACTGTCATTTTTTTAATAATTCGCGTTTCACATTTATTCAGCAAATCGAATATTTATTGTGCGGAACTCCCTAAAGAAGACAATATTGTAAATTTTAAATTGCGCACGTCTTCCTTTCGAACTATCTACCAGTGCACCAAATTAAAGTCTCTATTTCATCCCGAAGCATACTATTTTATCATCACCCCTTTCGATCGTTTTTCTGTGGATCACACCCTTAACTGAACATTTTTGAAAAATTCTGTTCGCCTTGGTTTTCTTATCAGATAATTGGCCTATATACCAAAAATCAAGCCTCTATCACAATTAAGAGGAAGCGTGTCTCATTTATTCCGATAATCAAACATATTGGTGTTCAGCACCCTCTAAAATTGCAAATATTGGAAATCTGAAATTGCACACTTTCTTTCTTTCAAACTATCTACCAGTGCAAAAAATTTGATGTCTCTATCCTATCGTGACGCATTTCTTTCTATCACTTCATATTTCGAAAGTTTTTCTGTGTTGCACTCTCTTAAATGATCATTATTGAAAAACCGTAGTAATCTTAGGGTTCTTTTATCAAATGATTACCCTATATACTGAATTTCAAGCCTCTATCACATTGTAAAGGTGGCGTTTTTCATTTGTTCGTCAAATTGAATATTTTAGTGTGCGGCACCCCCTACAATAGCAAATGTTGTAAAACTGAAATTGCACACTTTCTTCCTCTCTAACTATCTACACGTATACCAAATCTGATCTCTACCTCATCGCGAAGCATTCTTTTTCTATCATTTCACCTTTCGAATGTTTTCCTGTGGAGTACCCCTCCCCCCCCCTCCCCCTTAAATATACATTTTTGAAAAACTCCAATCTTCTTAGGTTTTCTATTAAATGATTCGTCCATATACCAGATATCAAGCCTCTATCACGCTCTAAAAGGGGTGTTTCTACTTCATTCCGAAAATCGAACATTATTGTATGTGACACCCCCTAAAGTAGAAAATATTGAAAGACTGAAATTGTACACTTTCTTCCTTCCAAACTACGTATCTACCCGTACACCAAATTTCAAATCTCTATCTCATCCCGAAGTATGTTTTCTTATCAATTCGTCTTTCGAACATTTTCCTCTAGAGTACGCCCTTAAAAGAACGTTTTTGAACAACTATATTCGTCTTGGGTGTTTTCATCAAATGGTTAGTCCATATACCTAATTTCAAGTCTCTATCAAATTTTAAAGGAGCTGTGTCTCATTTATTCAGTAAATCGGACATTTTGGTGTGCGGCACCCCCTTAAGTAGAAAATATTGGAAATCTGAAATTGCACTCTTTCTTCCTTTCTAACTATTTACCCATACACCAAATTTGAAGTCTCTATCTTATGGCAAACTGCTTTCCTATCATTTCACTTTTCGAACTTTTTGATGTGGAGCACCCCCTCTGGAGAACGTTTTCGAAAAATTCGATTTTTCCAGAGGGTTTTATTGAACGATCGAGCCGTGTACCAAATTGCAAGTCTCTATCTATTCGGGAAGTGCCTAAAAAAAGCATGACGGACAGATGGACACTTGGCAATTAGTATATATAGATAATTTTTAAATCTAGATACAGTGTTTTGACGAGTGACATGATTAATGTTTCCAGAGAAAAGTGGTGATTAAAGTACAGAAGATTTTCTAAGGTTAAAATAAATGAAATATTAAAATGATGATATAGTGGAAATTTTTGAAAAGTAATATTTTATGTGAAGTATTTTTTTTTTATTTCGAAGTATAATTTTCTCAAATAATATGAGTGTAATTGAATAAGGACTTTAATCTGTAGTAATACCTAATATATGTTTTTGTTCTTTGAGGAATCTAATTAGAAGTAGTATATGGTTGTTGGATCTTCAATAGTTTGTTAATCAATCAAACTATCAATCTGTCTATCTATATATACTAATTGCCAAGTGTCCGTCTGTCTGTCCGTCTGTCATGCTTTTTTTAGGCACTTCCCGAATAGATAGAGAATTACAATTTGGTACACGGCTCGGTCGTTCGATAAAACCCCCTGGAAAAATTGAATTTTTCGAAAACGTTCTATAGAGGGGGTGCCCCACACCAAAACGTTCGAAAAGTGAAATGATGGGAAAGCATGCTTTGCAATGAGATAGAGACTTCAAACTTGGTGTATGGGTAAATCATTCGAAAATCGGGAAAGTGTGCAATTTCAGATTTCCAATATTTTCTACTTAAGGGGGTGCCGCACACTAAAATGTTCGAAAAGTGAAATGATAGGAAAGCATGCTTTGCGATGAGGTAGAGACTTTAAATTTGGTGTATTGATAAATCGTTTGAAAGGAAGAAAGTGTGCAATTCCAGATATCCAATATTTTCTATTTAAGGGGGTGCCTCACACTAAAACGTTCGATTTACAGAATAAATGAGAAAACGCTCCTTTAAAATTTGATAGAGGCTTGAAAGTCCGTATATGGGCTAATCATTTGACGGAAACACCAAAGGCAAACATAGTTTTTCAAAAATGTTCGTTTAAGGGGGTGCTCCAGAGTAAAACGTTCGAAAAGTGAATTGATAACCATACTTCGCAATGAGATAGACATATCAAATTCGAAAAGTGAATTGATAACCATACGTCGCAATGAGATAGAGATATCAAATTTGGTTTAAGAGTAGATAGTTTGAAAGGAAGAAAGTGTTCAATTTCAGTCTAACAATATTTTCTACATTAGGGGGTGCCGCACACCAAAATGTTTGATTTTCAGAAGAAAGGATAAACGCCCCTTTTAAAACGTGATTGAGGCTTGATATTTAATATATGAGCAAATAATCTGACAGAAATCACAAAAATAATCGAGTTTTTCAAAAATGTATAGTTAAGGGGTGGGTACTCCACACAAAAGCATTCGAAAGATGAAATGCTAGAAAAGCATGCTTCGCGATGAGATAGAGACTTCAAATTTGGTGTACGGGTAAAAAGTTGGAAAGGAAGAAAGTGTGCAATTTCAGTTTTCCAACATTTGTTATTGTAGGGGGGTGCAGCTCACTAAAATGTTTGATTTACCGAACAAATGAAAAACGCCTCCTTTACAATGTGATAGAGACTTGAAATTTAGTATATGGGCTAACCATTTGACAAAAAAACCAAAGATGAATACAGTTTGACAAAAATGTTCTTTAACGGGGTGTTACATAGAAAAACGTTCGAAAGGTGAAGTGATAGAAAAACATGCTTCTCGATAGGATAGCGACTTCAAATTTGGTGTACAGGTAGATAGTTTGAAAGGAAGAGTGTGTGAATTTTCAGATTTCTAATATTTGCTACTTTAAGGGGTGCGCACACTACTATGTTCGATTTTCCGAATAAATGAGGCACGCTTCCTTTTAAATGTGATAGAGGCTTGATATTTGGAATATGGGCCAATCATCTGATAAAAAACACAAGACAAGCAGAGTTTTTCAAAAATGTTCATTTATGGATGTGCTTTACAGAAAAAAGTTCCAAAGGAGAAATAATAATATAGGGGTGCCTCGGGCTGAGGTATACTTTAATGTGGTGTAAGGGTAGATAATTCGAAAGGAAGAAATGCTCAAATTTAGTTTCCCAATATTTTCTTCTTTAGGGGGTTCTGCACACCAAAATATTCGATTTGTCAAATAAATGTGAAACGCGAATTATTAAAAAATTTACATTATTCAGGGGTTCCTTATTGCGAGACCGTTGATTTTCAACGGGTATTCGGCTAGTATATACTAATTGCTAAGTGTCCGTCTGTCTGTCCGTCTGTCACGCCTTTTTTAGGCACTTCCCGAATAGATAGAGACTTGCAGTTTGGTACACGGGTCGATTCCAATTCAGGGATGCTTGAAACGTGTTCTTCCGCCGAAAACTGAAACTCGAATTTTCGACACCGTCACAATACTTTTTAATACTTTTTTCATTATACTATATATGTATGGAAATTAACAAGTCTGACCTGATACAGAGATAGACACAGTTTCTAGTTTTGATCTGATGAAGAGGTATTATAACGCTCTTGGAAACGAACTTCTAAATTGAAAATGAACTTAATAATGAACTTATAAATGAATGAACTTCAAAATTGAAAATGAACTAAATAGTTATAATTTTTTTCCATATTTGTCATCAAGGTTTTTCAGTTCCGCTAACGTGTGAATATAATCAAGTAACTGAATTCTTCAAGTAACAATCATGCCACAACGATGAAACAAAAAACGTAACATATTTCATGCTTTACATTTTACTTTTCGGAATTTTTGTTTTACAAACTCAAGTTTTATATTTTGAAATTGATTTATTAAATTCCAGGTTCATTTAAAAAGAGTCAAATTTTATTAACAACACACGGGACCACTCAATTTATGGTATTTATTAATTTGGCCCAAGTGGAGAGATAAAATTTTCGACAAATTCAATAATGCCATATCCGAGGGGTAATGCTGGTAAAAATGCTAGTCGATGAAAATTACTTGTTCCGCTGTAATCATGTTCAATATGATTTGAAATTTATTAAAGGTGCAACACTGAATTTTCAAAATAAAGTGCAAGATTTGACAGGGGGTATTATTAAAAGATATTATTAGATATTAAATAAATATATTAAATATAAATATATTAGATATATTAAATATGAATTGGTGGGACTTTAAAATTTAAAAATACATTTTGAAATATGACCATGAGCATAACATTCAATTCTTTAAAAATGGATTATTTTATTAAAGGTGCAAGACTGGATTTTCAAAATAAAGTGCAGGATTTGACAGGGGGTATTATTAAGTGATATTATTAGATATTAAATAAATATATTAAATATATTAAATATAAATTGGTGGGACTTTTAAATTTAAAAATACATTTTGAAATATGACCATGACCATAAAATTCACTTCTTTGGAAATGGATTATTTTATTGAAAATAGACTGAAGCATGGCCCAACCTGATTTTTTCATGCCAGAAACAATTTTAGTAGCTTTTTTTAATTTTTTAATTTTTTTTTCAAATTTTACAAGAAAAAAAATTAGATAAATGGGTAACATGAATACAAATTATTAAAACTATAGCTTGTTAAAAAAGATCGGTATTTTGATACCACACGTGACAGTGTACCCCTGGGGGGTAACTTATCACCCGAGGGGGGGGCTATTGTCATCACGAACAAAAAAAAAACGTATCACGCATATTTTTACAATAATGATTGAAACTATTAAGCCTCGTGATCACTGGAACATAAATAAACTCTTTTATGCATGATTATGCCAAATTTTGTCCTATGCTGCCATGTTGAAAAAATATATAATTTCGAATAAATTTCAAAGTTTTCGTTCGAATTTAAAAAACATTCTATCTAGTTCTATATTTTTGATAACAAAACCGGATATAAAGTTTCAGGAAAATCCATTAACATTTCTAACCGCTATCGCGTACACAAAAAATTGACCACAGACAGACGGACATCAGTCCAGAAATAGTCAAAACGTGTTCGGGAGGTATTAAAATATATATTGGTACTAAAATCTCGAATTCAAAAATATTTTGGGAAAATAATGCTTTATATTATATTACATAGCATGAGAAAGTAGAAATGGATACTTTACACCTATTTCAATTGGTATAGATGTAAATATAAGATTATAAATATAATTTATGTGGATTATATTTTGGAATATCAATTTATTTGTAATCATATATACATTATAGGCGATATTGGGTGTTAATAACTGACTTTTTTGTTACAACATTGCACATCTTACCATTAACTTCTCCCTCAAAGGAATTTAATTAAGGGAGAGGTCTTCAAATATGCTTTATTCAATTACAGTTATTTATTTATTAGCATTTTTATAATTTTAACTGTTTTGTAAATATAGTGTTATGGATATTTAATGCGATGTCACCAGTAATTTATATATTTATACTGCTCTATAATATTGCGCAGTGAAGCAAGAGTTATTTGCGAGACTTTTTTGTGTGATTATTTCCACATAATTTGGACACGTACAGTTCCGGGAAATAGATTTCTTCTGCGGAAATGAGTAACACCTGAAAATCGTGAGACAACAAAATGGATGTGTCTTGTCATGTACACTGTGTATTCTCTCAAAAACGTATGTCATATAAAATTTGCTAATATGATCAGAATATTTCTTTATTCGTCTAAATATGTATATCATAGAGCTGAGTGAGATTATGTCAAATTTTTGTCCTATGCTAACGTGTAAAAGAATATATAATTTCGAATAAATTTCTGACTAATGAACTACTACTGACTTAGTATTGAATTAGCTAGCACAAACTGGTGAAGATAGAAATTTGACACTTTGTAACATACATGAGATTTGACTTATAAGTAGTGAGAAAAATTTTAAATCTTATTAAATTTTAATTCGAAACCACATCCATTTTTTTATTCGACTGCCAATTATATTGTATATCACCAACTTTTATGTAACAAATATTTATGTACATCCATTATATTGCATATGTCCGACTGTTAATATATTGTAAAAGCTTAATTTTAGCAAAAAATAATGAAGAAACTTTGGATTAAAACCCAACAACTTGGATTGCTCCCAAGAATTCCACTTAGATTCTACTCTTTGAGACGGTAAAGATAGGCGGATACAAGTACGCCATAATTCATTAATAACGCTAATTTGTCTAAAGTTAAACTTTAAGAAACATTTGATCACATGGGCGTATACAGCACCCCTCTGAAAAATCGTTAAGTTATTTAAAAGCCAATATGAGAGAAATAAAAATTAAGAAAAATGCTTATTGGAATTACAACATTCAATCACAACTGTGTGTTTTCTCTCCTGTGTATATACAACTGTGTGTTTTCTCTCCTGTGTATATACAACTGTGTGTTTTCTCTCCTGTGTATATTGATAGATATAATTTAAACCCCCTAAATAGGAAACTTAGGATTAGTGCATTTGGTATGTTTATGAATGTGCAATTTGTTAGTTTAATTTTTTTGTCTCCAGGTAGATTAGAATTCTGTTATGAAAGGGGGAATATATTTTAAAAGTAGTACACACATTACTTTTTAAAAATTGGTGTATACTATATTTTAAAAGTGCTATAAACACTAATTTTTAAAATGTAGTGCTCATACCATCTACTCAGATTTACTTTGTAAAAATACATATGTTAATTTTAGCCCCCCCATGTCAGGTCGTAACCCGGAATACATAGTACCTCTGTATCTTTTAGTGCATCAAAGTATGTTATAATCCAGGCCACTCCAGTTATAAAAAGTAATTCCTTTAATTCCCCCTGCAAAGTCCACTTCGACAATAAGAGTTCGCAATTTCGACCCAGTAGCTCAACCGTAGAGCTTCGGCTGGCCAGTTCGAAAATCCAGGGTTCGATTCCCGGTTGGGGCAACAAGGCTTTTTACAATGGCGCCCGAACAAATAAACCCTGTAGGTTAGTGCAAAGATATTGGAGGTCTGAAAGTGACCCTAGTACGACTAGCACAGATCCAGTGAACTCCGGAAGATTGAGTGCCGATTTCATAACGACCGCGAAGGATACTAGCCTGGGTAAATATAGTAGTAGCAGGTGACTAACCTAAAGTAAAAATAGCTGGAAGTGGTCAATCAGATTGTCAGTTGCCCGCCAATCTGATATTAGAGGAAGGGGAATGCAGAGTCCACTCCGACCATAAGAGCTTGTAATTTCTTCCCAGTAGCTCAACAGCAGATCGTCGGTTGGCCACTTCAGAGATCCAGGGTTCGATTCCCGGTTTTGGCATCAAGGCTCTTTACACACACACACACCTTTAACCTTAAAATTCCTTTCTTCTAAAACGCTGTTTTAATAGATCTTATAAAAATCGGATATGTAGGGAAATATATTTTTCCACATTGAAACTATTCCGTTGTATGTATAATCCTATTAAAATATTATTAATTTAGTATATTTTGCCGATATAACAAAGTAAATGCCTGTAGATATCATATTAATATAAAAATTAGTACAGAAATGAACGTATATTCCAGAAATGTGTCAATATAATTAATTTTTTTTTAGCGTACTTCAAATGTAACCTTGGCTGAATAAAAATAATGCCAAAGACTGGGACAAAAGGATATATTTAAAATCTGTAACAAAGACTTGCTAATTAAGTTAAGTTTCAAGGCAAACTGGTCAATTTCTATAAAATATTTTTTTAACAGTACACTTCCTTTTTTTATATTTTATGCTTTTGGAATAAATTTGTTAAAAAGGATTTACAAGAAAAAATTCTATTGAAAGTTACTTATTTTTTAAATAAAATATATATAATAATTGGGTAGTGTGTTTTTATCTTTCTAAATCCTGCAGACTCACCACCCACCCAACCAATGAGCCTGGATTTTTGCACACGTATAGACGGGGCAAAATCTTACGGTTCTGGATATTCAGTTCCTCCCCCCACACAAGAAAAACAACAACCAGGGGGTTGATAAAATGTTTTTTAAGTCCTTATAGACTCTTCAGAAGTTATCTTTCTAACTTAAAAAAAATAATCTTTGCACACTTACAGTATCAACCAGGATAGAACGTAACAGAGCCATATTTTGATGTGAATTCTGTGATGGAAATTTGAGCGTTACGAAAAATGTAAATACTTTGGAGGCTTATATCTCCGAACTTAATAAGTAAACATGTAATTATTCTTTTTTATCGGAAATAGGGTCCAAATTAGAAATCTATAAAAATAATTTCAATATTTTAATGCTTTGAACTTTTTGTTTCGAAAAATCTTAAAGATATACCTGTCCCAGCAGTTTTATTTTTTTTTCAATCTTCTTACTTTCATTGGAAATACCTTCGACACCATGAACGAGAGATATGAATATTAAGCGACAAAAATATGCATTAGGAAATTTAATTTCTTAATCTATTTTTTTTTTTAAACAATGTTTTTAGTTTTCGAGTAATCTTCTTGTCAAGTTGAAGGTTGAAAAGTTTTCGTTTTTCAAGTTTGTAATGCTTATATCTCAAAAACTGAAACAGCTAGCAATGAACAATAAAGAAGAATACGTAGCTCTTTGAAACAACTTTTTCCTACAAGTATATATAATAGGATTTTGGATAGACTTCTTTGTGTTTGAAGTAAATTGTTTGAAATGTCAATATATTAGTGTTTTAACCTGGGTTTTTTATGGGTGAGAAAGTTGTATTATTTAAAATATCACAATTGTTGCAGCTCAATGTGATTACTTACATTTTTGTGGCATATTAATGCATGAACACGAGATGTTTTATTTTGTTTAAAAAAAATTAGGAGATTAAGTGAACTTGAGGATTTTAAAGGTGTTAAATGATTAGTTGGGTTTTAACAGCATAGATGAAAATATATTTATTCAAGTACGTATTTATGTGCCTCCAGGCAAATGTATAAATTAACTTGAATGTAAAATATCGTTCGATATATTGTATATTTATATACCGAAAATCAAGTTTGTAAAAGTATTTTGATATTTTGTCGCATATTCAGTCAAAGTGTCCATTGACGACTCATTTGCAGCGCTTTGTCAGTCTGTGAACGAACTAAATGAATAAATAAGTTGCATCACGCCTGATTTCACTTGGTAGAAGCAACAAGCACACAACTATAATAGGTCTTTATTTCACTTCCTATAAGACGTACAAAATTTAAAAAAGGGCCAGAGCGCTTTCGAGCATAAATACGCTCTTCAGTGGATACATGGAAATAGAATGTGCTTTTGTAATGTACTTTTCATGATTTATGCTCGTTTTTGAATCTGCTCAAAATGTTGAAGTTTTCGTGATTTATGCTCGTTTTTGAATTTGTTCAAAATGTTGAAGTTTTCGTGATTTATGCTCGTTTTTGAATTTGCTCAAAATGTTTTGTATTTTTGGATTCTCCTTAGATAAACGTAAGTTTATTGATAATTGTATTTATGCAAATTTGTCACCTTTTCTGGTTTATATATGAACGAACATTTCTATTTCCATGTAGCCACTGATGAAGAGCGTATTTACGCTCGAAAGCGCTTTGGTCCTTTTTTAAATTTTGTACGCCTTATAGGAAGTGAAATAAAGACCTTCTATTATAGTTGTGTGCTTGTTCTTTCTGCGAACTAAATGAGTCTGAAAACTCGAATAAACTTATTGAAAAAACTCTACTGGAGTTTAATTTTACGAAATGTTATTTACGCAAAACTATTTCGGCTCCATCCAACCGTAGCCACCGCTGATTTCATTTTTATTTCCCTGGGCTGAGAACGGTGAAACTGAGAGGTTTTCGAAAAATATTTCCACACTCAGGAAGAAAATATATATTGGCAACAAAATCCCGACTTCGAAAATTTTGCGAAAACAATACTTTCTATATACTATATAACATAGTATAAGGAAAATAAATATATGTTAATCGTAATGTTTTTCCAGTTATTGACCTGATCCATGTCTTTGCTTCACACCCTGCATTGTATAAGGGGGGGGGGGTGATAATGTCAGGAATATTCACGTTTTATTGCCTGTTTCCGTGGTAAAACGACTTTTACAGGCAACCATTGTTACTATTCGAAGGAGCGAGTCTCTTGACCTTGCCGACAAATTTAGATTAATACCGCCAACTTGGCGAGTTCGGGAAATTTCTCAAAATTTGAGGATTGGTAAATAAATTCATGAGCTATATAAGTTTTTCCAAAGCTTTTCACAGAGGGTATATAAGCTGACCATCGTTCAGTCAGAGAGTATTGGAGAGATAGGAGCAAACATTAATGACAAATACGTCAGGGATTTTAGATTCTAAACTACTTTGTGAATTAATTGAGCATTTAACGGCTGTTTATTGAACCTGATTTGTGAACTAGAGTGGTATTAGCTGTATATTGTTGCCTATACAGCTAACACCACTATATGATACCTAGAGTGATATTAGCTGTATGTTATTTCTGTTACTTTTAATAGACAGTGTTTAATATGCGTGTTTTTAATAAAGCGTTAGTTATCAAGAATTCGGATATACCTTGTATCCATCAAATACATCTATAATTCTAAGGGATATTTTAAAACAATATTTTAATCTACGCTGCGAATCAATAGTTTTAATCAACACGGTTTAGCCAAATTCATCCATAACGCCACTAAATTGTTGCCAACTTGAAAAAGGAAACTTTTAAAGAATTTATTCCAATAATCTGGATACTAAGTGTGAAAACGATACTTTTTAATTCTGGTAATGCTTGTGACACAACTATAACTAAACTCTACGAATATTTAACTGAATTACTTTTCAAATATTTAATATTGTGTAAAAAATTTATTTCCCACATATTTCCTAATCCGTAAAGAGAATTTTAATAAAAAAAATCTTTGCGTTCATGGACATAATTAAAAACTTACTGTTTAAAAGCTGTTCTATTAATCCTATTCATTTTTTGTCACACTTCGTTAACCGCTTTTTCTTGCAGATTTTAAAAAAATCAACTTTGTTCACTACCTTTAAAATATTTATTAAAACACTTATTTAATAAAATTAGCCAGCTTACTTGAATTTGAAGCTAATTAGGGAACAGTTTTACAGTTTTTTACAGTAGTTTACAGTTTTTCCTCCCCCCTTTCTTCCATATTGTTACTTTCCCTTTGTACAGTACCTCAAAAAAATAATCGAACAAAATCTTTGCACTAATATTTTGTCAAGCATTTTATTTTACTTTCACAAAATTGTGTTTTATTTTACTTTTACACACATTTTACCTTCACAAATAATATCATTGAGATGAATCAATATTGCTGCAATTTGATGAATGAATAATATTGTTGGAATTTGATGAATGAATATTGCTTCCATTTGATGAATGAATATTGCTGCAATATTAAAATATGCCCGGATCACCCCACTTGATTTACTGCTTGTGGAGCCAGAGAGCTTCTGAAACAGTTTCAGAAGCCAAAATATAATAGTAAATCATTCTGATGCCCCCTCAGGGCACAATTCTTTAAATGTTGTGGTGGGCACAAATAATTGTGGCGGTGTATTAGACAGGGTGGCTTTGGTGATCACAATCTTTAAAAAACATTTCTTTATTTTATTTTTTACGGACCCACAGAAATTGTGCTTTGAAATGGATGGCCCACAAGAATGTGTTTTTTGTGGGGGTACGATAGTTTATGTTTTTAAGAAACTATACATAATAGTATAGTGTAGTGATATAATAGTATAGTGATAGTGATATAATAGTGTAGTGATATAATAGTGTAGTGATATAATAGTAGTGATATAATAGTATAATAATAGTATAGTGACCGGCCACACAATTCGTTACCATAAACCCTTGGGTTGGTCGTGTGGTCTGGGCCTTCAACATAATAGTATAGTGTATAAGTAAAGCATTGTAACGGGGTCTAATTTAAGTTTTCGACTGAAGAGCACATTTCAAGCATCCTTGAACTCGAACTGAACGTTTTCGAGAGAATGTCAGTGTGAATATGTGTGCATATGTGTAAGCATGTATATATATATATATGTGTGTGTGCCTGTGGAGGTGATATCTCACGAAAGAATGGAGTGTTTGGAATGAACTTTTGTACAAAAATTACAATAAGTGAATACTGGTCTATTAACTTTAAACGCAATCGAATGTTTTGAACACCACAAACTCTTTGCAGTATTATAATGCGAAATTTTTTTAATAAACAAAAGTAAGCCATGGATATGATTAAGAATTTACTGTTTAAAAGCTGTTATGTTAATCTCATTCAACTTTTGTCATACTTCGTTAACCTCTTTTTCTTGAAGATTTAAAACATCAACTCTGTTCACGGCTGCTAAGGTTTTATTAAAACACCTATTTAAACGAAATTAGCCTGGAAGTTTAAGTTAACCTGGAAGCTTAAGGTAAGCTTACCTGGAAATTCAAGTTAATTAGAAAGTCCCTGTCCATAATCTTCAGTTTCCCTTTTTTCCTATCTTCCATATTATTTTTACATAATTCAAGATTAGTTCTAAGCACGTAAAAAAATATTTCCTTTATTAAGCGAGTATTAGAATGCATCATTTTGCTTAGAATGTTTGGTAATTTAGCAGCATACTCGACTACGTTAACACACTTAACAAATTGAGGCCATTTTGCTGCTAATATCTTCTTTCGATCAAAATATATATGGTTGGCAAAAAAAAAAAACGTGGTAGAAAACCTCATGATAGAAATATATATTTAAATAAACGTTATTATAATACAACTAAAGGGGTATATATTCATAAATATTTTTGAGTATGTATTCATAAATATTTTGTTTAGCCCGTATTACACAACAGTAATTTGGGACAACAAACAGTTCGCTAAACAGCTTTGGGATGTTTGTGACGTCACTCCACGCAGCACAGAACGAAAGTGACGTGTCTCCAAGCAGCAAATGGGGAAGCTTTAGAGCTCGCTTACTGTAAAGAGTACTCTTAACATCCCAAAGGTTCCGTTTGGATTGAATAAATTCGATAAGATCAGCTTCCATTTCTGCATTCCAAAACAGTCTATCGGCCATCTTTGGTCGCCATTAAAGTGAGAAATAAAATAACTCTTAAGCACGTGACCTGTGACGTTTCGGATTTACGCACTTCTGATTGGTCGATTTCGCACAGCCGTTCCCTCAACAACATTTTTGGGTTAAACTTAAAATGTTGTGGCTAAATCTGCTGTCTGAGCTGTTTTGAGGACGGTTTGTTATCCCAAATTACTGCCATGTAATAGGGGCATTAGTTTTCAATAGTTTGAATTTGAAAACGTTTGCTTATTTTTTAATAATTTAAATTAAAAAAAATATTTACCTTATGTAATAGAATAGGATGTTTGTCCTCGTGCCGCCTGTAGCAGAAAATAGAAGCTTCAGACAGCCCCGAAAAATGGTGCAGGCGTAGTTGAACTCCTGCGACATAGGACATCGTCGAGTCTACTTTTTCGTTTAATTCGGATTTACTTAAAAGTTATGAATTTAAATTTCGTAACTTTTAAATTTAACTGATTGATTAAGCAATTTTTTACACATGTAAGCAATTCGACACCAAATTTTAAGTACCTACTTATTTATAGAAAAAATTGGTTAATAATGATATTCAAACTGCTTTGATAAAAAAAAATGTTAATAGTCATAAAAATCACTAAGGCAGTAACTATTTTGCTGTGCGAATTTTAGGTGGGAGGGTGGGTCTAAAGTTTCGTGAATATCAAATATATTGCCGAATTTCAGCTGTTTTTTTCTTATTCTTGTTTAATTTCTATTATAATTTTCAGATTTTTGCTTCGTGATGATATTCCGCGATTATTTTTTCGCGAATATTAATATTTTTTCAGAAATTGAGAGAATATAAAATGTATTAAATTCTTGGACCTTTTAGACGACGAAGATTTGTTTGCTTTTTCACTCATGTAAAGTGAGCGTAAAAGATTTTCGTGCAAAGGTTTTCTTGATAACTAGAAAAATTGAAAGAAAAATTGAAACTACATAAAGTCGCCATCCGTTGTCGGTTAATACACACCGTGCCAATGCCTAACAATATTTTTCTAAATTTAAAAACGTGTCACAAGACAACAGACACTGCATTTCAGAAAAAAATCTGATTGTGTATACAATGTAATGTACCAAAACGCTATCCACTTAAATGAAAATCTTGATCCATGTAACGACGTTAATAATATTGCCAGAATTTGAAAGGTTTATACATGTAAGCATTAGTTTTTTAAAACATGTAATGCAATGCTCATTGATTTGCGTAGTAGATATTTGCATTACGGCTTCGTAACTGATATACTTTTTAGAAGTTCTAGAGTATATCCTTAGTCACGAAATTTCGCGATTTCCCCCTGACCGGTGTTTCTTTCAGGCATAGATCCGGGGAGGCGAAGCTCTCCCAGATAAGATTATTCGCCCCCCTCCCTGGAGACATTTTATGTTAACCTAATTTATATTTATGTAACAATATTTAGATATATTTATATAGGGGAAACAGAAAACTTCCCCCCTAAAGTTTCATTCGACCTCGGGGCAAAAAATCCATACAGAATATTGCCACACGAATATTGCCTTTTTTTCACGACAAAATTATTGTACTAGTTTTTACTTTTCAAAACTTTAAGTTTTAGAAAGCTTTTGTTTATTACTAAAAAGTTCACTTGCATAGGCCAAACAACAATGCCACCACATGCAGAAAGTGCTTGATTTGGACAGCGCATAGAGCAGCAATTTACAACCATTTACCACCTGCGAGTACATACAGACACCAACATTTTCTAGAGATCACACTATAAGAATATATTATATACACATGCTTAAGAATATTTTTTTTATTTCTAACAGCAGCACTTGATACCGATCATTCACTGGTGTATAAATACACAACACCAAAAATACAGGAGAAAACTATTAAAAGAAAGAAGAAACATGAACAAACCACAAAACAACAATAAAACAAAAATTGGAAATACATGGACGGTAGCCAAAAACATAGCTCCAACACAGTCATGTAGGTTGAAGGGCCTGCATCCTCTCCCTTGCGCGCCAATACCTCTTGTACATGTCACCAGAGAGTCCTGAGCAGATCATTAGATGATGAGCGTCTATATCTGCGTTATCACCACACACTACACAGTTTGAACTTGATATAAGATTAAATTTATGAAGATATTTAGCCAAACAGTCGTGACCAGTTTCCAGGCGAAACACTGCAACTGCGTGGCATCTGGGAAAACTGGGGATCTTATTAAGCGTAGACTTCCAAGTCTTGTTTTCGATTAGCCTCGACTGTACAGATTTGAAATTATTTTTCATAGTACGTTTAATGATTCTTGTCATAGTTGTATCAGGGATTGAGCTATTTGGGGATTGAACAATTCTTGTTCCTTCCTTCGCCAGCAAATCAGCTCTCTCATTACCAAAAATTCCATACTGAGAAGCGATCCACTTAAGCACAATGATCTTTAGATTGGTTTTCAAAATGTTTAGATTCAGAATGCAGTCTATAACTCTTGAAGAATCCATGCAATTGATATTGGTAACCGCTTGAATTGCAGCCTTTGAGTCGGACAAAATCACTGTATTAATAAAAACCTCTGTTCTCAACAGTAGATATTGCGTGGCTATTCTGATGGCCTCAACCTCACCTTCGAAGGAAGATGCCTGAGGACCAAGAGATACACGATATGAAAACATATCCGAGTAAACACCGGCCCGACGTTCTCTCCATGGGCCATTTGTGATCCATTAGTATAAATATGTATCCAGTCCGTCAAAGAGTAAAGAAGCGAGATAGTTTCTAAGGCCATTGCCCTCAGAACAACATCGCTTGTGCTTTTATTTTGTACTTCTTGTACAAGATCTATTCTGCCCATCACGCCCGATAACATGGGGTCAATAGGGTCAGGTAGGATTTCTGGATTATTTGGCAAATCCATCTTAATCTTTACATTCATGATTTTCTGAAGTACCCCGTCTTGAGTCTTTAATCTTCTTCCTTGAAGTAAATTATAATTCCTCCAATAAGTTGGTTGTAGATAATCGAATTAGTTTTTCATATAAACATAAAGCCTTCTGTTGAAAAACATTTTCTAATGGAATATTATCGGTCATAAGAAGTATTGCCTGTATGGGAGTTGTTTTAACTGCACCAGTTATCAGTCTTAAAACCTCATACTGCAATACCTCAATCCTATTCATAATTTATCTACTACATGTAATCGAGGGTTCTGCGCAATATGTCAGAATAGGCTTTATATATTTATTATAGGTCAAGTTGAGGGTGTCTCTATCACATCCCCATCGTACACCAGCAAGCCTCTTCAGAATCGTAGCTCTCTTCCTGACTCTTACTGATATTTCCTCCACTTATTTTTTCCAAATCAACTTTTTGTCGAAACAAACTCCAAGATACTTTGAATTCGCAGATTCTTTCAGTATAGAACTATTATATAGAATAGGCATATTAGTTGGTTAGTGATTCAAAGTAAAAGTTTGATATACAGTTTTCTCCGTGTTGATCTCCATATTATTCTCAAAACACCAATCCGAGAGCAGCCCCAAAGCCGCATTTAGATCATGTACATTTTTATGGCGTTTTTTATTTGAATTTTTTGTCCATATTTCCAGATCGTCCGCATAAAGGGCACAGCCAATACCATCTATATTTTCCAAGAGTTGGGGCCATTAATAAAAATATTAAACAGGGTAGAACTCGTGACCCCACCCTGTTGAAAACCCAGATATGATTGTCTAAAACTGAAAATATGGTTTCCGTATCGTTGTTCTGTTAGACTTTTTAACCAATTAAACATTCTACCATTAATACCCAAGTTCTGAAGTCCCTGGTACAACTTGATTCTCCAAACTTTATCGTATGCGGACTTAAAGTCGATAAAGACTGCTACCATTGTTTTGCTTTCATCCAGAGCATCTTTAATTTCCTGAGTTAGCAATGCCACTTGATGACTCGTCGAATGAAATTTTCTGAAACCTGCCTGAGTATGTGTCAAAAGATTATTACTTTCAAGGTAGAACACCACTCTTACGTTGACCATCCTTTCCATTGTTTTACACATAATACTAGTTAGTGAAGCGAATAGCTTACGAATAATAATTTTAGAATTTTTTTATTTACGTATAAGAGTACACAACAGATAAAAAATCCAGATATGTGACTCTCCCGAACAAAGGCACAGTAAATACAATTTAGAGATAATAACAGAAGGTCATGAGTTTTGAATTGAATTATTTAACCTTGAACAAACATACTTTTTTAGATTGAAAAATTGACATGTTAAAAACATCTAGATTTCTGGTATGCCCGTTAAAAAACTTACAGAACTTTAACAGTAAAATTTGAGTCACAGTAGTAATGTCTAGTTAGAGGAACATAAAACAAATCTTGATCTCTCAGTTGAACATAACTGAGATCAAGATTTATTTTATGTCCTCTAATTTAGATTTAAAAATTAGAAAAACTATTAGAGGAACACAAAATAAATATTGAACACTCAGTTGAACATAACTGAAGGATCAAGATTTATTTTATGTCCTCTAAATTAGATTTAAAAATTAGAGAAACTATTAGAAGAACACAAAACAAATATTGAACTCTCAGTTGAACATAACTGAGTGATCAAGATTTATTTTATGTCCTCTAATTTAGTTTTAAAAATTAGAGGAACATAAAATAAATCTTGATCTCTCAGTTGAACATAACTGAGATCAAGATTTATTTTATGTCCTCTAATTTAGATTTAAAAATTAGAAGAACTATTAGAGGAACATAAAACAAATTTTGATCTCTCAGTTGAAAATATCTGACTTTGAAATTGATAGCCGATAAACTGATCACTGCCATTTACACCATTATTTAAACTTTTAAAATAAAAAGCCATACATGAAATTTTTCTTCGGGTTTCGGGAGAGCAAATATTAAGACACTCTCTCAGAGTCACACAAGACACATATTGAAAGAAGTAGTCCATCTCTTTAAAATAGGCATAACGAAAAAACCTATTTTGAATCTTCTCAACCCTACAATTAGCATTAAAATAGATAGGATCCCAAATAATCGAGACATACTCAAGCACATACTCGATACATACAATGAATTGTAAAAGCATAATAATAAATTTAATATCCACAAAATACCTAGTTTTACGACAAATGATACAACGATTTTTATAGGTTATTTTAGCAAAAGAAGAAATTTGATCCCTGAAATGAAAACTAGCAACGAAATTAATCCCTATGTTCTAACCTTTCTGCCCCTAAAGTCATGTCCCCATTGATACAACAATTGAAAATATAAGGATCTCTTTGATAAGTAAAGGTACTAATGCAACATTTAGAAATATTTAAGTATAAACGATTTCTAAGGGACCAATTATAAAGCTTATTCATATTATATTACAAACGCAGGCAATCATCAATAGAATTGATTTGTCGATACAGTTTAAAATCATTAAATGACACACACTTTGAAAAATCTAAACTTACAGGTAAACCTTTGATAAAAAGCGTAAATACATAAACATACACAAGCATATTTGTATGCATAGATAGACATATACATACTTAGAATTCAGATAATTTAGATTTGCTTATAAATAAACGTGAAACGGAAAAATATATGTCACTATTCATTGACATTAAATTAAATACAGAGTATAAACTTAACTGAAATCAACTTTTAAAATTCTGCTTATAGTTAAGCAAACAGCACCACAGGAATGGGTCTGCTGTTATAAAAGTTCATCAAATACGAATTGTAGTTAACTATCGTAACATGGTAACACTATCATTAACAACACTGAAATATCATTATTAGCTTCGTTTGTGTGATTTATACAGTTAACACAGACATTGCTTTCTAGAAAATTCGCCCAATACAGCCAACGGTTAATTGCTGGGTATTTATTCCAAAGTTAAATACAAAGTTATCGATTCTGTAGCATCGCTGAGTATATGATCTCAATTTTCCGAAAGTTCAGGAAAATTTTCGAACTACAAATTAAAACTGCTCTGATTGAATATTTTATTCATATATTTTTGTCATTTTGAAATGACTTATTTATTTATTTATTTATTTACCAAAAAACAAACTACAAGACAAATTCCAGCTTTCAAGATAAAACACAATGCAAAATATTTACAAATAAAATATTTTAAGAAAGAAATAAGATACAACGTATTTACAACAAATATTTTTTAAAAGCAGTAGCAGATGAATGAAAATATATGCTACTGCTTTTAAATGAAAGATGCAGATTAATGAAAGATTACCTGGAAAGCTGTTGTAAAGTTTATAAAAGTTTTTAATGGCACAGTAACATACAATGTTAGTATCAAAATTCTATTCAGCCAATAAACTCATAAACCCTGTTGAGTATTGAGGAACATTAAACCCAATTAAAAGCAGGGATGCCATTAATTTTGTTATGAAACATATAATTGAAGAAAGAAAACATAATGAAAAAATGAATGAAATAAAAACATAATGACGCAAAACAGAATATCAGCAAACAGAAAGAAAGCAGAACAGAAACCCTTCTGTTCTGTAATCTTCTATCATCAATACCCACTTTGAAGATAAGTACAGATTATATTATAAGTAGACAGTATTACAATATAAATATAATATGGACAGTACTACAATATAAATATAATATAGAGAGTATTACAGTATACATACCAGTTTTCTTATATAAATACCTATAACTTAATTTTGAATAACTTCAATACTATTAATAAAAATAACTAACCAATGATTTTCACACTTGGAATCCACCTACTTCTTGGGAGCTCGCTCCCAGTAAACTCTAAATTCCATCCCCTTTGCCTACCTTTCTGCTAAGATTGTCCAAGGTACTTTTTGACTGCACATTAAGCCATCAAAGACTGCATATCAAAATTCAGCATCCATTCAAAAGAGTGCTTTGCATCAACTGTTAACGCAAACTATGCACAATATCAATAGTTTCGATGTGGGGATGCGTGAGTTTTCTCACAGGTGCACCAAAATGAAAAAGACATCCTTGGGAAAACAACATGAAAATGCTCCGTATATTGGAGATATTTTCAAGCCTCGACCTGACCAAAATATTAAGAAGAACAATAGCACTATCAACACTTACGAAGTCATAAGTAATCATCTTTATGTAACCAAGTTTCCTATAAGATTTAGCACAAATATATGAGTTGAAAAGGAGAAATCAGAAACATAAATAACATCAATATCAGTGGCAGAGATATTTCTAACTATGACATAGTTGCCAATAAGAAAATAAAGTAGATTTAAATAATTTTTTTTATTCCCTTATTTATTGCAAAAATTATGGTTATTTTTTAATACAGTTTATATAGCTAAAATTATGCGGTTGGTTGGGTTTAAATACTTTTACCGCATAATTAACATTTATTCGAATTTATATACTGTAAAGATAAGGATGAAAATATTTAATTGTCTGTTGTATACATAAAATGTTATACTAAAAGATATAAAATATAATTTTCTATATAATATGATCTACGTAAATAAAAGAAAAACAGAATAGAAAAGTAAATCTTTCTTCTTAATTTCTTACCAAATCTAATCTATATTATAATAGTAATAATAATTATAATAATAACAATAGTATATATAATATACTGCCTTTCGACGGTATGTAATTCCGCCCTGAACGCAAAGGTCGAATTTTCTCTTCAGAGACGAATCGAGATTTGCCTTGTAATGGGACAGTAAAACTCATTATGCACCATTTTCTGTTCCAAGCTTAACAATTGGACGGGCAGTGTATATTCTCCTTCTAATAATTGTAAAGATGGCGTTATACTTTACTTTTGCAGAGGAGCCAAGGCAAGGGTTATGGTGACCCTACTCCTATAAGGAATAAAATAAATGAAAATCGTGACAATTACGTTCAATCATTCAAAATAAACATTATTTAAAAAATATCTACAATATTTAATTATGAATAACAGAAACATGTGCCAATCGTGTAGGGCCACGCCCATATTTGTCACTCCCGTGTTTGGCATTCGGAGTTTTCCTGGGACATTATAATACTTTCAATTTGCAATAAATGAAAAAAAGAAAGGTGATATTTTAAGCAGATGGTTTCATTAAAAAGCAAAATTTCCGAAGGTGCTGAAATGATAGAGGAAAAACGAGAAAGATGAAATGGCTTTTCGGTCTGAATTTGACATTGACATTACTTCTGCTTTTAGATGTTTATATTTTATTTTATTTATAGCCTGAAAGGTGTAGGTAAAATTTTTCAAAGGCAATCTTTTTACATTCCTTATAGATAAGTTCAAAACGTATTACATTATTTTGTCTCTCTAAAAAGTATGAGATTGGAAATATTAAAAGTGAAATATTTTTATTTACTTTTCAATATATACCGCTATTTCAAAAGTATATTTATTTTATATAAAAAATGATTTCGTTCAATGTGAAATCACCATCCTGGATGCATTAGAATCTAGAAAACTGTGCTAAACATGGCGACAGCAGATTGAAATAGGTGAGACAAGCATCCGTTGACCATTCGTCCTTCCCAGACAATAACAAGCTATAAGGAAACATGTCGCACGTAATGGTATTCATTAAGTAATGTTGTTTAAAATTTCGCGAATGTTAATTTGGAGCTTGGTATCCCTATCCTGAAGAAGGCTGTTTTAGCCTTCGAGACAGGTTAGCTTCCAGATTTTATTGTATGCTGTATTATTACAATTTTATATTAATTTGTTCATATATGTTCTCATTATAGGGTAATTTTGTGTATTAACAGACAGATATACCACTTAACTGAAACTTCCATTTTCTTTTTAAATAAATGTATTTTCTTGGCACACAGGTTTCTTAATAAAAATATAATTTAAGTAAGACCTGAGCATGTATAAAAGGGTTTTTAAAAGATAACTTTTATCATATTAACTTTTTCACTTGCTTCCTGTTTTTTCATTTATTAATTAATAAGGGGACATGGTACCCTAAAAATGATCAAAATATAGATTCTTTTTTTTTCATTTGCTCAAATTATAATTGTAGTATTTCTAAATATGTAGTTGATGTTTCAAAGTTGTATCATCATATTTTTCTGCATGATGAAATAATAGAAATAATTCACAAATAAAAGCTTTTAATTAATTTTCCCCCCATGATCATTTTTTGCCAACATTCATGTTTAAATAATGCTGAGGCTTTTTTCGTAAATAAGATAGATATTTTAAATTTTTTGTACATGTTTTATAATATATATTTGATAAAATTGTGCATGGAATCAACATTAAGAATTGTAGTTAATTTTTTTTTAAATGTTATACTTACATTTCTGTAAATGTTCAGGAATTTAGTTTAAATTTATTCGTGTTTTCACTGTACATGACAGTAAATAATTCATTATAAATCTAATATCAGACGCATAAAAAAAATCCATGCACAATGTTTTGTAGTATATTCCAAGTAATGTAACAAAAAATTTAGAGCAAAAATAACAACATTTAAAAAAATAATAGGAATTTTAAAAGTTAACTTTTCAAAAACAATTAAATTTTAATTAAACCTGTAGTTCAATAAAATATTTTTGCTAAATTTTGTTTATAATTTAATGTTAAAATATAATACAACCGCTATTTCTACCAGAATACTAAGTAGTAAGTAAAAAAAGTAAGTAAAAAAAGTAGTGAGTAAAAAAATGTTAAAAGAATAGTGTGTTCAAGATTACTGTGTCTTAACCTGTCTTACTACGTATTCATAATTTATTTTTTAAAATAACATTTCTTGGAATATAGTTATTAGAAATTTTAGAATCCAAATGAATAAAAAGTTATCAAATATTCAAAATGTTTTAAGTGTTCTGTATAGTGCGCTATCATGAAAGCTTAAAATTTCAAAAACTCATTTATTTACTCTTTATTGTTTTATATTTGAAAAACTTTGCTAACTGTAAAAATACTTTAAATTTCAAAAACCGTTTATTTTTAATTATTATAAAAGTTTAAAGATATTTTGTTTATTTTTCGATTATTTGAATTGAAAAGTTGTTTACAATCTAAAATCATTGGTCTTATATTAATCATTCCTCACAGAAAAATTTTCGCAACCGCTGTTCTACATTAGTTATTTCAAACTTCCATAAATAGAGATCTGTATCAGTCTCAATTCTATAAAAAAATCCGATCGAAATTACAAGATAAATTTACTGTAAATTTAATAAAGCAGATTTAACTAAAACGACTGCAGTTTGAGACATTCGTTTGAAGAATTTCTGCTCATTTTGCACTTACTTGCGGTTTTAAGACACCAATAAAGCCGTTTAAATTCTAAGGAGTGTAGTTTAGAATATTCTGCGAATTAGTTGTAGAAAGATTATCTGGAAAGGAAAATTCCACATTGAAGCATCTAGATAGCTTTAAATAACAGTTTTCGTTGTTGGAATGTATTTGAGAAGTTTTCCGATCAAACATCCGGGATGAAATTGAATGGAAACAAGTATTTTTGTTTTTCCAAGTTGGTTGTTATTCAGTACAAACGGTCCTTTCATGTAAATCAATAAATACAGGGTTTCTAAGAAAGTCCTTAAGGTCCATGATTGTACACATTAGGTATATGTTTAGAAAAATGACCATACTCGATCAAATAAAAGTGCTTGCAGCGCTTCTAGCGGAGAATTTAAAAATTTAGTATATCAAACTTGGCAATAAAGAGAGTTAGAAGGACAAAGCCAGCAACTAAGTAATAATTACACTCCAACCAGATATCAAGATAACGCCTCTATTCGCGTATTTCACGCTATGAAATAAGCAAATACGCCTTATATATTAAGTAATGCATATTTTTAAGCCCTGATTTTGTAAACAAAAAAGAAAAAACATATTAGAATCGCAAATTAAACCTTTTAAAACTCATTTCATAATGTTCATAAGGTATATTAATTGTGTTATCAGATATACAATGCTTTTTATTTGTTAACACAAATAAAGAGTATAGTGCATTTCTTTATTTGTACAAAATGCAATAAATTGAATAAATACCTGGAAATGAATCATAATACCTGGAATTCCTCGGTAATACTTTTAAAATTATCACAATACTACATTAATTTATTATATTTGAAAACTTCATCGAAAAAAATGAACTTCATTCAAATGACGACATTGAAATACGAATTGTCTGGTTTAAACGTCTCTAAAATGCGATACATTCCACGGTAATATTTTTAAAATTATCATAACACTATAATAATTTATTATATTTGAAACTTCATTGAAAACAAATGAACTTTATTCAAATGCCGTCATCGAAATGTAAATCGCCTCTATATGAAAGCAGCATTTCATTCATAAACATTTTCCAATCGTTTCATTCATCCCAATACTATAATAATTTATTTTATTTAAAAATTTGAAAAATTGTTATCTACCATATTTATTTTAAAATGTGAAATTTTTCTCATATATGAAATAATTGAGTTCTTGGAAAGATATTTATTATACATTCTATCTTTTCTTTCTGGAGGATATAACGAGAGTCAGAATTTAATTGAATTTGTTTTTCTCCCTATATTAAATAACTTTTATTTAAAAAACTACTTAACATATTTTGCTGAAATTTTTTTATACATTTTATGGGATAATTTGAATATTTCCTAAAATTTTCGAATCAATTTGTAAATTTTAAATTCGCTTATAAAATGTTTGAAACATTAGGTCCCGTAGGGTTCAATGTATTTCATTTTTTCAACCCGGGTACAATAAAAGACTAATTGGGTGATATTACTCATTTATATTCCCATAGGTCCCACAGACCGTCTGAAAAACTTACTAAAATTTCATTTTGATAAAGCCATTTTTACGGCAGTTATCGTTCTAACGGACAGACAGACAGACAGACAGAATGAACAAAGTCATAAACACTTTCAACTATGTTGTAAAGTGTTAAAAACTAAAATAACTTCTTTTAAAGCAACATATACACACAAAATTAATACCGGCCACCCAAACTGCTGCTGTAAACATTTGGATCAGTCGGGTGGTCTGGATTTTCAACACAAAATTGATAGTGTTGATCGGTTTCGAAAACAAGAAACGAAACTGACGAAGAAGGCTGTTTCTTTTAACGAAGTTATTTCAGTTTTATTACTTGCAAGCTATTTCATGAATATCTAGAAAATACTGTTTTAACATTATTTCAACTCATTTCTCACTGAGAAGATATTTTTAAGGACACAAAAATACATTTTAAAAGCATTTCTAATTTTACTAATCCAGGCTGAACGAATGTCACATTATGATAAAAAAATTGAATACTGAAGTTATATTAAATTAATCTTCATTTAACGATTTACAGAAAATTATTATATGGCTAAAGATTACGCTATAATTATTATTTGAATTGATAAAAACTATACATTTATTTAAAACAGATCAACTCATACAACTTAATTAATTTTACATTGTTAATTTTCTAGATCTGGCAGCGAAGGATGACGTACCCAAGGGTGGTTCTACAGACAGTTTTCATCAGCTGCTACGTAGTGCTCTTCATCTGCAGTCAACAAGTGGAATCTGCGCTGAGTGGAACTGACTCAGGTAATTGTAGGATACTGCCTTATGGGCCCTAGTCTAATCACACACAATCAGTGAAGACCTCATTAATGACGTCTAGTGCCACAGCAACTCTATTTGGCGAATGGTGCAAAGTAATTATGACTGCATCTCCATTTTATTAATGTTAGGGATCTCCATATTGATGTTAGGGACCATAAGACCTCCATTTTTATATGGCGTCTGATGTTGGGGCAACGCCCGCATTACACTTGCTGCGGCACTGGACTTTAAAATGCATGGACGCCCATATAATTTTTTCCAAGGGGGGCGAGGGGAGGTAAAAGGGCGCGACAACCCAGTGGTTAGGGTGCGGGGATTGCACTCGGACGACACGAGTTCCATTCTTGCCACTGACCAAACTGTCAACTGCCGCCGTGTTCATGCAGAGTACAATCACATTAAACATGTGGGTCCGAAAGTTCTTCCGAGAGGTTGGTGGTAGGGGTAGGAGGGTACAGTCCCTGTGGATTCCTCCCCCACTGGGTTCCGGTCTAAATTGGGTGGCACTTCCCGGCCGTCCAAACAGTTACCTTACACCTTTCTGGTAGGTCGGACGGTCTGGGTCTCAACAACAAGAACTGCCCAAACTGTCGCCATGTTCACGGAGTACGGTCACGCTAAACATGTGGGTCCGTAAGTACTTTCGAGAGATTGGTGGTAAGGGAAGGAGGGTATGGTCCCTGTGGATGCCTCCCGCACTGAGTTCCGGTCTAAATTGTGTGGCACTTCCCAGCCGTCCAAACAGATACCTTATACCTCCTGGTAGGTCGACGATCTGGGTCGAAGAAGAAGAAGAAGAAGAAGGGGGTGTCAAACTCAAGGATAAGACGTGCAATATAAACTAGTGTGATGCCTGTTTTTGTGACATTAAGCATCCAAGAGGAGGCAAGTGTCCTCCTGGTCCTCCCCTATGGTCGCCCATGTTAAAATGACACAGTTTCTTGTACGTATTTCTTAGTACGTGCTAGAACTTATATCTATTTGAGGTTATTGCCGCAACCAACTTAAATGGCATGTGAATGGACTAGGGCCATTTATCTACAGAAAGTAAAAAATAAGAATGGCGGTTGTTATTTATGAGCCTTCGGTTGTGTTTTGTACAGCGAAAACAAACATTTGTATACGTATTTATTTTGGAAGGACTTAAATAAATTATTTTAATATATTATTTTGAAGAACTATCATTCAGAATACTAATGAATTTTTCACATATAATATCATGAGCAACGTCGGGTATACCAGCTAGTTTAAACTAAACTTCTGCAAATGCCTTTTAAATATACCTAAAATATCAGAATTGGTGAATATCAAAATTAACAATCAAAAGTTGGTGTTTCTGTTTGGGAAACTAGAGTCAGTACAAGATTGAGTGAAAAAGTGATCTCTGCTGTCGAATAAATAAACATCTGATTGTTCTACAAAATACCCATATCCTAGGGATGCGTTATGCTTGAATATGCGCCTGGAGGAGAAAGAAAATGTAAACTGCGTTCGAATTATTATCTCATAGTTTATATTGGAGATAATTTTGAAATGACAGTAAAGTTCGGTTTTATTACAGAAGAACGTAAATAACTTTTATGTGCTATTCTATTTATGCTAATTTTTATTTGTATTTACTCAAAATATATTCTGGTAGAAAAGACTAGTTAAAATAAGCAATGTATAAAATATATTGATAACACTAGAAAACGAATTTAGACATTTTGTGTGTATATGAGATTAAACAAAATTAACTGCTTGGTCTGCCGAATATGAAAATAACTCTTTAAACACCAGATTAGCTGTATTATATTCATTGTTTCTGAAATATTCATGAAACAAGTTTTCCGCATTTGCATGATTTTGCACACCCTAATATAACCATCACTAATATTTAAGACCCTCAAAGTAAAGAAAACTAACACTCTAAAAACTTAAGTTGCATTTTTTTCAATATGTTTAATTTTGTTTAACAATATATGTTGCGTCATCTTCTTCTTCGATCTAAACCATCCGACCTACCAGAAGGTGTAAGGTACCTGTTTAGACGGCCGGGAAGTGCCACCCACAGGGTCCGTTACCCTCTTCCCCTACCATCAACCTTTTGGAAGGACTTACGGACCCACATATTTCACGTGCCCGTACTCCACGTGAACACTAAGACAGTTTGGGAAGAGCCGGTAATAGAACTCGAGTCGTCCGAGTGCAATTTTCGCGTACTAGCCACTGAGCTGTCCCACCCCTAATGTATGTTGCTTAGCTCGAAATTAGTCGTCTAAATTAAAATCCAACTCCGTTAGGTTCTGTCACGTAGTCAGTTCCGTTGCAAAGTTTCAGCCTCATTGGTCACCGTGGGGGCTTCTGAAGTAACTGAAAGAGCTTCTAGATCCTCTTCATATTGTCTGCCCCCGTCGGAGAAATCGAAAATCCGGTTCCATTAAGTTCTGTCCAGCGGTCGATATCATAAATATGCAAAGATTTAACTTTCCAGGACATCTGAAGGACTTCTGGTGAGTCTGGAAAGATTTACCAAAACTTCGCATTTTCTCTGCCATCGGTGGGAGCGGGATAGATATTCTTGCTCAATTAGCATCCGTTATTATAAATAAGCTGAGATTCATTCCACTTTCTACGTCACCGGGTTGCTTCAGAAACGTCTAAAACATCTTTTCAAAAATCCTCTTATTTTTTTTCGTCATGGTTAAAGGTGGAATAAGGCTCCAATAGATTTTGTCCTGTTGTCGATATTATATGTGTAGAAAAATACAAACTTCTCTGCCACCGGGGAACTTCTGGAGAGTCTAAAAAGTAAAAAAATATATTAGACAATTAGTATGTACAATAAATCATGCACAGCTACGCCGCTTTGTCTGTCGCTTATAATGATTTTCTGAAGTATCTCTCATAAGGTTTCAATAATAATCTGCTAGCATTGCTGCATTCCATTTTCTTTGGTATCTTTTTTGAAGGCAGTAACGTCGGGATAAAACCGTACCCGAGTTCATTCCTGACAGTACTACAGTTTTCCGGTAAGAATTTCAGATGAGCATGCAAAACATGTATTTTCAATAACATGTTGCTTCCTATAGTGTCTCGCAGCGGTGCAAGAGAGATTTTACAAGCCTCCTCCCCTCCCCCCTTCCATATTATGGAAACTCACAAACAGTAAAACTCACTGTATTTTGCATCAAGAATATTAAAGTAATAATACCCTCTCAAAGCGATAGGGATTATCAAAAACGTTAAACTTAATTACTTAATAACGGAGTGCAGATTTCCTGGGATATTGAATTTTTGCCAATTCGACGACATTTTTGTCGATTTAGTGAAATTTTCCTCAATTTGGCGACTGTTTTATCAGAAAGTTGCCACGTTGGCGATATGTCGCTAAATTCATCACCAAATTGTTTTTTTTTCTAATTGATACGAACAGACAGAAAAAAAGAAAGTATAAAGGACGGCAGAAGGGCTATTCTCACATAGTGATTAATAAAGTTTTGCAATCTTTAGAACTAACTTATTAGAGAGTTAAAAATTTAAGGCCATTCAAATAATGCTCATTAACTTTCTATAAATGTAATGTTTTACCTTATAAATTAATATATGCTTTAATGACATAATTCTATATGTGATATATGACTGATATGTATTACGTTTCTTCTTATTTTGCAGATTCCAAAAATAAGACCGCCCAAGATACAAAATCACAAACTGCAACTTCATCCGTCACATCGTCCAATCATCGTCTCACAAACGAAATACTTAAACCGTCTCAAATTCGAAACAGAAGAAGCAATTCTCTGATAGACAGTGAACAATTTAATGGCGACAATGCGGGCCTTGATTCCGCTTTTCTGTACAGCGATCAAATAATGCAGAACTTATTGAAAACTCAATCTCCTAAACCTCTTAGCTATGCTCGCTCAAATTTTTTCATAAACCTTTTGAAACCCAGAACTACAAGAATCAACCCTTGGGATGACCATTCGCTCATGCATTTTGGAAAACGTGACGTTGCCAACAATGAAGATGAAATATTTGAAAAAAGATCGATAGATTTATGGTCGCCAAGTAATGTCATGCATTTTGGTAAAAGATCTGATCAGAAAAGTGATGTCGACAGTGACCCATCTCTTATTAACATTGAAACGGGCGTTCAGCAAAAATTTCCTATTGATGATCTGAATAAGCTCTTACCTAGTGGGAGTGACCAAGAGCAAAATGAAGATATTCATGTTGATGATATGAATAAGAAGTCTAATGATCCTTGGCACAGTGTGATGAGTTTCGGCAAACGATCGGGGAATCCTTGGGATCACAGTACTCTACATTTTGGAAAAAGAGATGAACCATGGCACAACGTGATGAGTTTTGGCAAAAGGGCTGAAAATCCATGGGACCACAGTACTCTACATTTTGGAAAAAGGGAAGATCCATGGCACAGCGTGATGAGTTTCGGAAAGCGATCTGAAAACCCTTGGGACCACAGCACTCTACATTTTGGAAAAAGAGACGAACCATGGCACAGCGTGATGAGTTTCGGAAAGCGATCTGAAAACCCTTGGGACCACAGCACTCTACATTTTGGAAAAAGAGACGAACCATGGCACAGCGTGATGAGTTTCGGAAAGCGATCTGAAAACCCTTGGGACCACAGCACTCTACATTTTGGAAAAAGAGACGAACCATGGCACAGCGTGATGAGTTTCGGAAAGCGATCTGAAAACCCTTGGGATCACAGCACTCTACATTTTGGAAAAAGAGACGAACCATGGCACAGCGTGATGAGTTTCGGAAAGCGATCTGAAAACCCTTGGGATCACAGTACTCTACATTTTGGAAAAAGAGATGAACCATGGCACAGCGTGATGAGTTTTGGAAAAAAGTCAGACCCCTGGCACAATGTAATGAGCTTTGGGAAAAAATCCGAAATTCCTGAAATGGCAGAATTCGAAAAACGGGAAGATCCATGGCACAACGTGATGAGTTTCGGAAAAAGAACAGAAAATAATACCGAAACTGTGGACAAAAAGAACGATCCATGGCATAATATGATGAGCTTTGGGAAAAAATCAGATGATGCTTTTGACGATCATTTTACATTGCATTTTGGAAAGAGGGAAGAACCATGGCACAACATGATGAGCTTTGGAAAAAAGTCAGATAATTTTGGTTTGGGCCATAACACAATGCACTTTGGAAAGAAAAATGATCCTTGGCATAGTATGATGAGTTTTGGAAAGAAATCGGATAATGCTTGGGACCATAATACATTACACTTTGGTAAAAGAGAAGAACCTTGGCATAGTATGATGAGCTTCGGAAAGAAATCTGGAAATCCTTGGGAGGAACACAGTACCTTACATTTTGGGAAACGAAATGATCCCTGGCATAGTGTGATGAGTTTTGGAAAGCGATCAGAAAATGATCAAGAGGATTTTGGGTTGCATTTAAACCCCTGGGAAGAGCACAGTGCTATGGAATTTTATAAGAAATCTAATCCATGGGATCACAACACGTTACACTTTGGTAAAAAGTCAAACGTAAGTGTGTATGACAAATTATCTGATAAGGATATTTTAGCAAATTCAAAGAATATACAAAAAAGATCTATTTCACCTTGGGAGAGCCATGATACAATGCATTTTGGAAAAATATCAGAAACTGAAGATGAGGAGGACTCCATGAATGCTGATAAAAAGTCAGATTGGGATACCCACAATACAATGCATTTCGGAAAAAAGTCAAGCCCATGGGATTATCATAACACAATGCATTTCGGTAAACGAGATCCGTGGGACTATCATAACACAATGCACTTCGGAAAACGAGAGCCATTGGACTATCATAACACCATGCATTTTGGAAAACGAGATCCTTGGGATTACCACAACACAATGCATTTTGGAAAACGAGATCCTTGGGATTACCACAATACAATGCATTTTGGAAAACGAGATCCTTGGGATTACCACAATACAATTCATTTTGGAAAACGAGATCCTTGGGATTACCACAACACAATGCATTTTGGAAAACGCGAGCCTTGGGATTATCACAATACAATGCATTTCGGGAAAAGGTCCGATTCGGATAATCCTAACATATTGTACGAGGGCACAGAGTCCAACAAAGCTGTACAAGGTAGCACGACAGTCGAAGGCATTGCAAGTAAAGGGAAAGATAAAGACTCTAGCGTAAAAAATGGAGATGTTCTTAACAGCAAAGGAATGGATGAAATGGTGACACCTGAATTGAATGATGAAGTTTCTATCAATAAGCGTTCCATTGATTCTGACTTGAAACCAAAGAATGATGATAAAAAGCATATGAATAGAAGAACGCTGGATCAAAATAGCGCCAACCAAAATGAACGATCTCTGAAACTAGCAAAGGATGAAGACAGCGTTTTCAATGCACGTGATAATGACAATCAGAAACTGAAGGCAAATCGAATTTATAAACGTTCTTTAATGAGTACAGAATCCCTTAAGGATAGAAGTCCGATTCACGATTTGACGAATTCTGTCAATGAAGCACAGATTATGAAACCAAGTGAAACACGCGAAGTATTAGAAAGTCTCAAAGATAGCGTAAATACTGATGCAAAAAATGCCAAGAAAGGTACAAAATCTAAAGTTAATAAAAGATCCGTTGAAACTGATTCATACGCAAAGAGTAACAGTAACGAAAAATCACAAAACATGGATCTTAATGTAGAATCTCTTGGTGATTACTCTAGAGATGAATTTCCAGACACTGTATTGCATTTTGGAAAGAGATCTGTAGGTGCTCCAGAGGAAAATTCCATTGAGCGAGTACCTGAAAACTATTGGATGACAGAAGACAAAAGATTTGACGACTCTTGGAACAATCACAATACAATGCACTTTGGGAAGAAATCCAGTCCATTAGATCATAGCACTCTTCATTTTGGAAAAAAGGCGGATCCTTGGGATAGTCATTCCACCTTGCATTTCGGCAAGCGAAATCCTTGGGATCACAATACATTGCATTTTGGCAAGAAATTTGATCCTTGGGAGGGTCATCAAAAAATGCATTTTGGCAAGAAATCAAGTGATTGGGATCACAGTGTCATGCATTTTGGCAAAAGAGATGACATCCTGAACGACGAAGGAGGAAATGCGAATTTCATTTCAACATATCTTAATTCAGAAAAATTGAAAGAATTTTTTGAACAAGAAGACATCCAGGAGTTGGTCAACGAGTTGAAGTTCAACTTGCCTTTTGACGATTTCAGTGATGAGGAAAATGAGGCGTTTTTGCAAAGTTTGGAACAGTTGGAAAATGCAATTCATTCAAACAAGAAAGATAACAACGAGATTTTCGCTAGCAAGTTGAATGTTTTGAAAAGCTACCTGAAACCAATTTTGAGGAAAGTTCTGATCCAGCAAAATGAGGAGGAAATGGAAGCTGAAGATATACTTCCTGATTCTGAGGAGTTCGACACTGCCGATTACGAATCTCAGGAATATCAAAATCCAAACGATGATTTCGGAATAATTGGGAACTCAGATAATCTTCCAATTAAAGCAGCGGGTATAGAAAATGAAAATAGCGGATTGCCCATGGCAGGTGAGGGAGCAAATTACGGGAAGTATTCAAGATTGGGATGGTCGAATGATTCAAAGGTGAAGCGCGACTACATCGGGAAACCGGAGCTGAAGCGTTATTTTGTTCCTTTCCAAGGACCGAAGTCCATTGTGTATCCACACGCATGGTTTGCTTCCCAAATACGAAGATCTGCTATACCTAAGAACAGTGATTTTAGTAGAAGCATGGAGCTGAGGATGGCCGAGAAGAAGGAGGATCCTTTCAACTCTTACATGCATTTTGGAAGACGATGAACTTCCGCTGGGTACAGATGTTTATTATGTGTTAAAACCAGAAATTAATAAAATAAGTTGTTGCCTAAAATACTAACCGAAATAAAGCCAAATGAGTAATAAAATATATTTCGAACAAAAATAAAATGTTTCATGTCATAGTGTAAATCTAAAAAGGATTACATATCAATAAATATGAGAGATAAGTTTTCTTGCTTTTCTATTAATTTTATAAATATTTATAGTTAAGAATAAACATTGGAGCTCAATAAATATGTTTATTTATCCTAACAATATAATAAATGCATTTATGTTATTTTTCCTTATACAGCTATATTCAGAAGAATTCCTTTTTTGTAGGGAAATGCAATATATAAGAATACATGTAGGATTCCAAGAAAAGTCCTTGAGTACCTAAATAACATTGTAAGGAAAGTGCCATTGAACTTACACGTTAGGTCTATTAAGCTTCAAGTAACCATGTCTGATCGAATAAAAACGATCACAGCGATATTAGTAGATAATTTAAAAAGTTAGGATAACGAATGCAGTTACAGAGTAAGATAGATGAAAAAAGATAATTATACAGTTGCAAAGTATTGTCTAATGGGTAGAGACCGACATCAGGAACGGACAAAACGCGTATACATAAGGCAATAAAGACAGATCAAAGAGTCGAATCTTCGAACACGACTCCTGCAATGTTTGTCAAAGTGCAGGGTAACATTCTTTCTTGCATTGTCCCTCACGGAGGGCATTTTAAACAGGTTCTATACTAAATTTATATTTTTTAAGTGTTTTCTATTGTATTGTTCTTGAATAGAACAACCAATCGCAAAAAACAACATTGTGTCCAATAAAAACAACACTGTGTTCAATAAATGCATTCAATAACAGTTTTAATTCTTACTCATTGGACAATGGTCTATAACGTTATAATTGCTTTTATTCGTCTGTCTAGCTTTGTTGCCAAATTTGATATTGCAGTGTTTTAATTTTTCGCTAGGGCCGCTGCAATTATTCTTATGCGATTGGGCACGGTCACTTTACTATAAACAGACCTAACATGTACACTCATAGGTCTTTCCTTATTGGGGTGCTTTGGAACTTTCCATGTAATCCTGTATTTTTTTTTAAATGTTTAATCTACAAATACATTCACTTTACTGTCCATCTAGCAGACGTAGACAAGTATTCAAGTATTTTGTTTTACACAAAAATTTTATATCAAATATTGCAGTAAAATCAGTGTGATTTAATTTTTAATGCATTTCTACTTGCAGAACTATAAATAAGAAATACTCTATATCATTTATCAAACACTAATAAACTCTCAATTTTCTTTATGCAAAAGATAAATCCTGCACCTTCTTTGACTGAGTTTCCGATAGGCAAATAGAAAATTTCCAACAAACTTTATTGGTTACACCCGTTAAGGGAGAATAAACTATCTTGTCCATGTTAAATTTCCTGACTTCGTGTTCTGTTTTCTTAGAAACTATAAATAGTCTCAAAACAAAATTTTCACAGTTGAAAGATGTAATACTTTCATACATTTAAACAACACATGTTTTATTCCAGAAAAATTTCAAAATACAATTTTCTTTTGTTACTAACATCGAGTTGAAATATGCACACATGATTTGAATACACCAAATAAAATTCCAAAGTGTTATTGAGGAAAGGGAATATAAACAGTAGAAAAGAAACACACTCTGAAAAAACATTTAAATGCCCCCGACTCTGAGGATCGCATATAAAAACAAAAGAAATTTTTAACTTATTATTTATTTATTGACTAATGTGATATATCTGTAGAAAGATAACACGTTCTAAACCATTCCAATCGGCAATTAAGAAGCATAAACTCTGGACCATTTCTCCGGTTCTCGTTCACTTAAAGTACGTTGATTCTGTTTCAGATAAATAACTCAGTTAAAATGCATTATAAAACAAATCTGATGTGGGCAGCATATGACTTCCCCTAAAGACACATATTTATTTTCTACTTATTTCTTTAATAATTACTTAAATTGTGTTTAATTGCACAAAATAACACGCATAATTGCATGAAATTACACTGATATTTGCACGTTTTATTCAATTTTTGTTTTAATTTGGAAACTGGACATATTTTTTAAGGTGGCGCAGCAAAATTGCGAATAAATAAAATTTCTCAAGAACGGTTAATCTAGTAATAGGGTGGATCTTATTCTTTCCATCGTCGAAAATTCCATATAAAACAAGCATTTAATTTATAAATTTCCATACATAATATTTTATTTTTGATTTTAACGAATTTTTCAAGCCATTTTGCAATAAAAGCAGATTTCTGTTTCCTGTATCATAACAAAATCTAATCAACACCAGGGTAACCCATAAGTGACTTATCTACCAAAAGTTGTGAAATTTAGTTAATTAGTTTTTTAGCTAGAGTAGATACATACGATTTCTGCGGGCTATTTTGAAAAAACTGGCACGTTCTTTTATTTCGAATAGTACTAAAATCTAATCAGCGCCAGGATCACCCACACACAAGTGACTTAACTATAAAATTTTATTAAATTCGGTCAATCAGTTTTTGAATTACAGTGGATACATACATTGCACAGATAGCCAGACACACTGAGAGCCACCCACAAAGACGTCATGCTAAAAAAAGTTGTTTCGCGTTCTTTAGGTTTCAAAACATTTAGTTCCGTCGTAAACTGGATTTGCGATTTTCGACGCGATTCCGATTATTTTCTTATACCATCTCAAATCTTCTTATTCAACTAAATTATACATTACCATGTATTGTGGGGAAAATAACAAATTCCAACTTCATCAATCATATTATATAACTTATAGTGATATCTTGGCGTAAAACTGTCGGGTAAAAGAATTGCACTATTTTTTAAAGCGAAACAAGCACAATAAAATGCTTATATTTTTGCAACAAAATGTTTAACTACACTTCTACAGAAAAAAAAATCTCTAGACCACCAAACGGAAATATTCAACTAAATTATTCGGTAACTAATCATCAGCCTTTTTCTTATTTTCAGAAATTTCAGTGAAAATGCATTTAGAAATCAAATTACAGTGATTTTACTGTGATCCTTTGATATAATGTTTCTGCTTAAAATAAATAACATAATTGTTGAAAGTGAAAACATATACAATAAAACATTTACATAAAAAAAATCTAACAGCAAAACGTTTATCTATGAAAATATACACTTTAAAGAATAAAAATTCTTTACATAACGAAATTGAAATATCGAAGTACAATATATGGTAATTAATCATTTATCTTATTAGACGTATAAGTTAAAAGGTATTAGAAATCAAATCAAATAGACCCTACTGTGATCCTTTGATATGATGTTTCTGCATAAAACAAATAACATAATTATTAAAAGCGAAAAAATATACAATAAAACATTTATATAAAAAAAATCTTACAACCAAACTGTTGTTTATCTATGCAAAACTACACGCCAAAGAATAAAAATTATTTACATCGGACTACCAACAATGGTAATTAATCGTTAGAGTTTATTTTATTAAAAGTGAAAAGGGGCCAGAAAAATAAAATCAAACTGACTATACTGTGATCTTTTGATATAATGTTTGTAAAGCGCTTTGCTGCCTCAACCGGGATTCGAACCCTAGATCTCTGAACTAATCAGCTGACCCTCTACCGTTGGCTACTGCAACGAAATTGCAAGCTCGTATCGTCGAAGTGGGCTCTGCATTCTCCACCCTCTAATGTCAGATTGGCGGGCAACTGACAATCTGATTGACCACCTCCTGATATTTTTACCTCAGGTTAGCCTCCTGCTACTACTATTTTTACCCAGGTTAGTAACTTGTGTGGTCGTTATCCTCTCAATTTTGACATCGGCGCTTAACCTTCCAGAGTCCACTGAATCCGTACGAGTAGTACTAGGGTCACTTTCAAACTACGACATATCTGCACTAACCTACAGGGTCGATTTGTTCGGGCGCCATTGTAAAGAACCGTCCGGACTCAACCTGGAATCGAATCCTAGACCTCCGAACTGGCCAGTTGATGGTCTACCGTTGAGCTACTGGGACGAAATTGCAAGCTCTTATCATCAAATTGGACTCTGCATGTTCATGCTTAAAACAAATTGCACGTTCAGCCAAAAAACAAATAAAACATTTATATAAAAAGTCTTACAACAATTTTTTTTATATATATAGTTCTACACTTCGATGAAATAAATATTCTCCACATCATGAAATAGAAATATCTAACTATAAGTATTAGTAACTTACTGTTAGAGTAATAAACTTGAGCAACGTATATAAGCACAAATAACACAGCAATGCAGCAATATATGCGTTGAGCTTATGTACGTTACTCAAGTTTCTTATTAGTTGCACAAAGTGTGCTTCACTAATTGATTTATTGTTAGAGTATTTCTTATTCTCAGAACTTTTACTGAAAGTGCATTAGAAATCAAATCACAATATCTTTACTATGATTTTTTGATGTAGAATTTCTGTGTAAAATGAAGAACGGGTTTGTTATAAGCATAAAATAAAATAAACAATACAACATTTCTACAAAAATCTACTGTGATATTTTCACTTTTATATACTACTGTGATCTATTGATATAATGTTTACGTTTGAAACAAATAACATGATGAGCGAAAACATAAACAAGGAAATATTGATATAAAAATATCTTACACCAAAATGTTCATCTATATAGAGCTATACTTACATAGAATAAAAATATCCATATCCTGAAGAAGAAACACAAACTTGAATTGATTTGTAACTCATCGTTATTTTCTGTCATTATTATCCAAGTATTTCTTATTCTCAGAACTATTGAAAATGCATTAGAAATCAAATCGCAGTGATATTACTACGATATTGTGATATGATTCTATGTAAAACGAAGTACAGTATTGTTAAAAGTAAAAACACGAACAATAAAGCATTTATATAAAAAACTCTCACAACAAACAGTTAATCGATATAGAGTTACACTTCCAAGAATAAAATATCCTTACATCATTAAATAGAAATATCAAACTACAATTATTAGTAACTTAGAGTATTTCTTACTTATAAAACTTCTGGCAAAAAATGAATTAAAAAATCAAATCACAGTAATTTTATTGTGATCTTTTGACACAAAATGGTGTGAAACGAAGTACTTGTATTGATATAAGTAAAAACACGAACAATAAAATATTTATACAAAAAACTCTCACAACAAACTGTTAATCAGTATAGAGTTACACTTCCAAGAATAAAATATCTTTACATCATGAAATAGAAATATCCAACTACAATTATTAGTAACTTAGAGTATTTCTTACTTATAAAACTTCAGGCAAAAAATGAATTAAAAAATCAAATCACAGTAATTTTACTATGATCTTTTGATACAAAATGTCTGTGTGAAACGAAGTACTTGTATTATTAAAAGCAAAAATATAACCAATAAAGCCTTCATATAAAAAATCTCATAACAATCTGTTTATCAATATAGAGCTACACTTCCACGAATAAAATATCTTTACATCATGAAATGGAAATATGCAGCGTATCACCAAATAGAAATACAAAACTATACATTGATGGGAAAGTGTTAACTTATTCCATTAACACACAGCTGTGGAAATGCTACATATGCTTCAAATCGCAGTACTTATGTGACACATGTTTTTAAGTACATACAGCTGAGTGAGAATTACTGACTGCTATCTGATTGACTAAAGTATAAATTACACAAACAAATCTTCGGAAAGTAAAATCTTGAAACTCTGAATACACATGGAACTTGATTCTTAGATAATGAGAAAAATCTAAAATCTATAAATTTTATTCTAAAAATTTATAAATCGTGGGTTTTTTCCTATATAAAACAACTGCGCGAAACTGAAGACTGGGGTATGAATTTCACATCCACAACTGGTTAAGGTAGAAACATGAAATTTTGTATATACATGGGACTTCATCTATAAGTAATGAAAAATATCGAAAATCCGAGTTTTATTCGAAAAATTTATAAATCGCTCAATTTTTTGTTTTAACATTGTTTCAGATATAACTGGCTAATGGCTAAATACAAAACTTTCAGTTTTATACCATCCTAAGCAGAAAAAAGTATCTTAAAATATCTTAAGTAACTGTATGGATCAATGGTTCATGATATATTTTAATGTATAGTTACAGCGGATAATTTTTTTATATTTCATGAATGAATTTATTTATAATTTTATATTCAATTATTGTAACTATAATAACCAAGTTACATTTCAAGGACTAAACTCGTTTATTGACTATATTTTAATCCTTTGCGGACGGCGTCATTCTGGAGCTGCTGTGGCCCAAAGGAAGGTGTATTTATTGCACTAAGCCTAACTCCTGAAAAAAAATTCACTAAAAATACCCCGTTATACTTTATTCAGAAATAAAGGAAATACTTATTTGACATTAGATGCATAAATTCCACACAAATTATCTTTCATTTAAATATTAAAAATTTAAATCAAATTAATAAAAATTCGGAGACTGTGCTGATATCACCAACCCTGATTGCAGGAGAGGGGAACTATTTTACGTTGCGTAGAGGCATATGTTACGCGAGATGTGACGCGAGAGAGACAGAAACATTGCACCTGCTGCAGCAGGTGCAATGTTTCTGTCGGCGATTTCTTCAAACGCTGGCAGAATTTAATATTCGAACGTTGTTCTTCAAACGTCATTTCCATTTTCTACGAACGAGAATGACTACAGTTCACTGACACGCATTGTCTAGAAAAACACCTGCTTCTTCCTTTCCACATCTCGAGTCACATGTGCCTCTACGCCACGGTAAAATAGTTCTCCTCTCCTCCAATCAGGGTTGCAGATATCAACACAGTCTCCGAACCTTTTGATCCTGCCTAGGTATAAAGGTTACTAGAAGGTTCAGGATATACAGAACTTTCATTAAGTGTGTAGAAGTTACATTTAGTGACCACTACTCTTTGCCTAAACTAAAGGCTTGGGGTGAGGATGGCTGGTAGAAAAATGTATCTATAACAAATTAATAAAGTCTACAAGAACTTAAAGCTCTTCAAATACAGAACTATACTTCCTATGAATTAAGTACTTTGCACCTCAAAATATAAATAGCCAATTACATTGACTATGTATCTCCAGCTAGACTTCCCAGTATTTTACTAACTCACTCAAGGAAAATACAACATAACTATAAACAATCACAGTATTAATTAATAAACATGATTTAAATCAAAGATGGGTGTTGACTACGCCGCCCTCCCGGATATCAATACTGATTAAACATCCCACCAATAAACAATCCTTAAGGAATCGAGCATTCAAAATTTTAATTAATTTAGATGTGTCTTCCTCTTCGGAAATTCCAACTGAACATGAATCGTATTAATTAACTGTGTAATGACCATTGACACCTACTAGCGTATAGCAAGACATGAGATATAACAACAGTACTCACTTTTTTGGTTTGAGACTATACACTTGCAATAGTCCCAAATATCCGAGATAATGTAGACTGAGAATAAACCAATATATTCAATCTAGGCTAACACAGAAGAACACCGTAATTGCACTGCATAATTTAAGGACCAACTTGTGCCTATAATTTCGCTCTCTGTGATTTCCCTCCAACCTGCCACACAGAAAATATTAAGAAGCAGAATATGTGTAATAAATACATATGTAATTATGTGTTCATTATTTTAAATATACTTGGGATAGTTTTTAAGTGCATACCGCCGCTTGTTTGCTGACGCTCACCAATCCCCGGAGCATTCTTATCACAGAAGTACACTCCTATGGTGATCACAACATGAACCAGTCCGATAAGGTACCAAATCCAAAAATTTAAAATATCACAAAAGACAACGACATACTGAATGTGGATTTTCCAGCTGCTGCTGTTCTTGAATTATTCCCAAAAGACGGGTACATTCTTATGACGGGCACAGGATATACCAGTCCGATAAGGTATAAAATCCAAATAATTAAAATATCACAAAAGACCACGACATATTAACTGTGGATTTTCTAGCTACTTCGGTTCTTGAATTATTCCCAAAAGACGGGTACATTCGTATAGCGGGCTAAAATTAAAACAATTAAAATATGCCACAAAAGACAACAACATTTTATGTTACTATGTTACTATGATTAAAAGAATTAATTTTATGTTACTATGATTAAAAGAATCATTTACTTTTCTCTGTCCAATTTACGCCCATTAGTCTAATTTAAAACTAACCTAACTGTTAAACGAAAAATTTGTAAGAGTAGTTTTTGAACGAGAGTGGGGACATATATTTCTCACACTAACACACACAGAGAGAAATTTGACTGAAAAAATAATTGATTAAGTTGAAGGATGACAAAAATGTGTAAAATGAAAGAAAACTTAAATTCTGAAATTCGAGTCAATTTCGGTTTTATCTATATATATAAACTAATTAAATATTTAGACTAATATAACAAAAATCTCTAAACATAACACAGCTTTCAATTCTCACTCAAATGCATATTTTTCTTTATTTCTCCTACCATATATTAATTTGAGCTTTATCGCACAAAAAACATTTGATAATAAACACACAGAATAATAATAATAATAAACACAAAAACAATGATATATATAATGAATTGAATACTCATTTGAAATAACATCATATTTAAAATTTTGAAGTAATTCACTTGTCACTTAATAACTTCAGATATTTTAAAGTAATTGTCTTTTCATTTGACAAATTCAAAAATGTTAAAACATTTATCGTTTCATTTGGCAACTTCAGAAATTTTAAAGTAATTATCTTTAAATTTGACAACTTCAGAAATGTTAAAGCATTTCTCGTTTCATTTGGTAACTTCAGAAATGTGAAAGTAATTATCTGTAAATTTGACAACTTCAGACATTTTAAAATAATTATTTTTTAATTTGATAATTTTAGAAATTTAAATGTAATTATCTTTTCATTTGATACCTTCAGATATTTTAATGTAATTTTCTTCTCCATTTGACAACTTCAGAAATGCTGAAGCAATTCTCTTTTCATTTGGCAACTTCAGAAATTTTAAAGTGATTATCTTTAAATTTGACAACTTCAGACATTTTAAAATAATTCTTTTTTATTTTGATAACTTAAAATTTTTTAAAGTAATTATCTTTCCATTTGAGCATCGTAAAATGTCATTAAGTTGCCTAAAATTCGAAAAAACTGAAAAATCTATAGAAGGGTTTACCTTAGAGAAATGCAGTTGGTGTCATTCAATTTGTAATAAACAAAATTATGTATAAAACAAACCTATATGAACACATTTGAAAATATTTAATTTTTATTTCAAAATACAGGGGGGGGGCTTACGCTAAAACTATCGATTTGTGTTCTACAGGGTTCAAATCGCGTAAATCCATTAAAAATTCAAATTCTAATGATCTCATTCCAGCAATTCCCCTAAACTTTACACATGCATGGCAGGCCGGCCATACGCTCAATTGCCGTAAACCCCTGGGTTGGCTGTATGGTCTGGGCCTTTAACATGCATGGCAGGAAAATTAATCACAGTGCTAATTAATAAATATGTCTCATATAAGAGTTGGATACCTTTAGAGAGATTGATTCTTGAATTCTATGGTGTATTTGACGATGTCTGCACTGATTAAATGTCACCTAAATTAGCAACCCACAAGGAGTCATGCAATATAAATTTCAATTAATTTAAATGTGTTGCCAACTCTCAAAATACCAGCAGAAAACGGTTTGTATGAATTGAAATCAGCCAAATTTTGCAAAATTATTTTAAACTGTTATAGAGGGTTCTCAAGAACGTCCATAATCCGCCCTCCCCCACTCCAATAACTTTGTAAGGAAAATTCCATGAGTTTGTGCACGTTAGTTCTATCTATAACACAGTGGAAATACCAGAACAAATAAGAGTGGTTGAAGAGTCTTTATCGGAGAACAAAAAAAATAGTATAAATACCACAGCAAGAAAGATATATAAACGAAAAATACCAATTATATAGTTGTAGAGCATTATTTGATAAATAGGAATCGACCATAAAACAGTAACGGAAAAGGTTTTTACCTAGTATTAAGAAAGTATTGTTTTCACGAAAATTTTAGATTTCGATATTTTGATGCGAATATATGTTTTAAGATCTCCCTGAACACGTTTTGACAATTTTTAGAGTGATGTCTGTATGTCTGTGGTCGATTTCTTGTGTACACGATAGCAGTCAGAAATATTAATGGATTTTCACGAAACTTTATATACGGCTTTGTTGTTAAAAATCTTGGAACTAGATAGGATTTCTTTAAGTTCGAGCGAAAACTTCGAAATCTATTTGAAATTTTATATATATATTTTTTAACATGTCAGCATAGCTCAAAATTTGACTTAACCATGCATAAAAGGGTTTATTTACAGATCAATAATCACAAGACACCGTAGACAAGAAAACAAGATGTACCGTGATTTTGCAGCCACTTTTGGGAATAGCGAAGTCGCTCATACCATACAGCTAGTTTCAAATATAATGAAGTTTAAGCTTTAATTGCACGAAGCTGCAATCTTTATATGATTATTTTCAGTGTCACAAAATTCTTATTTTCTCATTGAAGAGTATAAAAAGTATTGATTTCAAATTTCTAAATTAGAAAAGGTTTGAAAATTTACGCGGTATGAGGCATCTTCATAACGTTTCTGATATTTTTGGTGGCAAAAATATTGACATACAACCGTTTTAGTAAGCATTTTCGCCTGATAAGTATATTTCTCGGAGTCTGCTATAAATAGATTGTCAGTAACTCCACGACAACCTGGGGGTTTATGCTGGTTTGGGTTGAATGACCGAAATGGGGTTATCCGCCGAGACCAAATCCCGGGCAGTGAAGTCAGCAGAATCATTCACCGAGCAGTAACCGAAAGGTAGTCTCGAAGAGTTTCGACTCCAGTCGCCTATGGATCTGGGACTGTTATCATAAAGGCCAGTTCCTCCCCGCAATCTGGAAAGAGCCTGAGTCATGAGCTCAAGTAGGAACTCCCGGGAACAATTCACAAATGTGTATCCTCAAGAAAGGGAGGACCAGAGCCATAAGGAGCTAAAATCTGTAACCACCCTTTTGAAGTGCCCCCCCCCCAGGGGGAGATCAGCTATAAATAGAGCTTAAATGATGACTGATATGGATTCAGCATTAAATTCTCACGAGGGTTGGGAGCTTCATAAAGATTTTCCACTTCCGGTTGATGCCACTGCCAATTAAAAATTAAGTGGAGTAACTCGATTTTCTTATAACAGAATCCATTTTTAGTAATTTTTTTTTTAATTTTACAAGAAAATTATTGAAAAATTGATGTCATGAGATCAAATGATTACAATTATAGAGTATTGCCTTCACTTTAAAGTCCTTGATAAAAATCTTTCGATTGGTACCATAATTGACAACGTACCCCCGAGGGACGGTTAACTTGCCCCCCAAGGGGTGCTGATGATGTCACGAACAGAAAAAATTGTATTGCGGCTATTTTTCACAACTATGATTGAAACTATAAAGTCTCGTTATCATTAAGCCATGCATAAACTCCTTTCATGGATGATAAAGTCAAATTTTGGCATATGCAGCCATGTTGAAAAAATATAACAGTTCGAAGTTTTCACTTGAAATAAAAAAAAATTCTATCTAGTTCTGGATTTTTTTATAACAATGCTGGATATAAAGTTTTGTGAAAATCCATTAATATTTGTGACCGCTATCGTGCACACAAGAAATCGACCACAGACATACATACAGACAGACTAACAGACAGACAGACATCACTCCAAAAGTAGTCAAAACGTGTTCGGTATGTCTTAAAATATACATTGGCATCAAAATCTTGAATTTGAAAATTTTGGGAAAACAACACTTTCTGTATATTACATTACATAGTATAAGAAAGTAAAAATTACACATTTTGCTTGTAACATTTATTTCTCAGAACTGACTATAGATAAATCTTGGGTGCTAGATAATATGGATTCAGCATAGAATTTTGGAGGAGGAAAGATTACTACCTGTTCCACGGATATCACTTCTGGTTTCTATAAACATGTGTATGACTTTACGAAACAAGTGCACAAAAGAGTATTAAAATGCTTAATATTTTCGCGGAAATTAAATGTAAACACCACTTGCCCCTACATAAAGGATCCTTCGTAAATTTCTTGTAGAAAATGTGCTTTATGAAAAATATGGTATAAAATGCTTAATGTTTTCGCGGAAAATTAAATGTAAAAACCACTTGCCACCATATGAAGGATTTCTTGTAGGAAATGTGTTTTACGAAAAATATGGTTGTTGAGACCCAGACCATCGGACGAAAAATATGGTGTGAAAAATTTAGATTTATGTGCGAAAATTAATTTACACAACCGTTAGTTGACTTTTAACAGCATGATTGCAATAATCATCACAATCAATTATCATAAACCCCAGAACAAATAGACACTTTTCTGGAGTATTCTTGACAATAATTTTGATTTGTTAATTTAGCTTGCTGTATATGACACAAAAATATTTGCATCATAATTCATTAAAATTTAATAAACACTTCCAAACAAAATTTTACTTTATTTACAATAAATTCACGATATATACAAATTAAAAAATACATCATTAACAATACCTTCAATAAAAATAAAGAGGGAAATCAGATTAAAGTTGCTTTGTTACAGAAATTATGAAATTCAATTGGATTTCAAAGAATTGCAATCCATGGTAAATCTTTTCAAAGAGATTCTTAAGTTTAATTAAAACTGCTCCAGCTTCGCTAATTTACTTTAAAGAAATAATAAGATTTAAAATACTTTCAAGGTGCTATTTTATTTTAAGTAACAAATCAATTACTGATAAGAATTTGTAAATTGCTTTTGTTGATATGTTTAAATGCAATTTAATGAAAGTAATGAAAGGATAAAGTAAAGAAAAAAATATTATTTTTATTTTTCTATAAACATTTAATTAAGTAATAATTTAATCATTCTTGAAAAAAAACTCATTTACTACTATCTATACATTTTTAGCGGGCATCCTAATCAAAACTTTTGAGTTTTGTCCTTAGACCAAGAGTCTCTAGCCTTTTACTGTCCGAGAACATTAACAGAATTCAAAATTTTCTGACGATCGCTATCAATCGTATCAATTGTTGTGTTTTCTTAGTACTTAGTAGTGTGTTTTCTTAGTACTTTTGATAGAGGAACCCATTATGCGTTGGATGCTTTTGGAAAGAAATTATTGGACCCAGTGGCTTGAGGATTGCAGATATAAGTCTTAATTTCCAAGACACGTGTTTAAAATTTCAGTACGCCGCTACTGTTTATCATAAACACAAGTTACTACTGGAATATCTACATATTCCAAAGATATATATGTTTGGTAACATCTTAACATCTTATGGCGGATTTGCGGAGAGGTAAAAATCTGTGCTTTTCTCTCGTTTGAGGTACAGATTTACATTTTTCAAATCTACGTTTCAATACTTTCTCATTTAATTCCACTTTCTCCTTTGAAACAAAAATGTAGGACATTCCTTTGATATAAAGTTATAAGATTTCTTTGATCCTAAGTATTAATAAACCTGCATCTTTTCGCATACTTTTGATTTAGACCGACAGCTAGGCATTAAACTGATAATCTTTACTTTTTGTTCAATACTGGCTATCTTGCATTTTTCTTTTAGTTTGTCAATCAAATTAGTATATTCATTACACAAAATAAATGAACCCTTTTCTTTATCTACTTGGTCTTCTGTAAATGAATGTTCTAATGTCTTACACAGGTATTTTGAAATTTACTTTGTTTTTCATATTAAAGCTCTTGATTTTTTTAATTTTTGATCTTAATCGTTTAATTTTTGATACTAGTGAAATATCCAGTACAGAATAAGCTGCATAAACTTCAGTTAAACTAATCTCTTCTGGAACAAACACTTCTTCAGTTTTTTCAAAATGTATTTTTATAACATGTAGGGCATAAAGATTTTCCTGGAACAAGGTGTACATGATGCTGTCTGTTTTTCTTTAAATGTTCCAACGTAATTTCAAAACAACCTTTGTAGCCCTTTTTCTTTGATCCAATGTGATAGCTAAAAGGATCCCAACACATATGTTCAAAAGGATTATTACACTTATTAATGAACTTTTTGTGATATTTACAAACTGTTTTCAAGTTATCTGTATCTAATCTTAACTTCAGTAGTGTTTTATCAACCTGGCTGAAATTCCCGGAATTAGTAAAATCCTTGCTGATTATACCATAAGTATGCTTATGGCAATGTTCTTTAATAAATTTGCCAATGAAACATTCCACTTTTTATGAACTTTAAATATCAATTTTTTATATAATTAAGCAGAATAAGACATCGAATACATGTACTCACCACTAGAAGCTGTGTAAACTTGAAGAAATGATATGAGTTGATTCATGCTCAGTTCCGAATTGCCATAACATTCTGAAAAAATCTGATGTGGGCAGCACATGACTTTCCCTGCAGACTTATATCCACGTTCTCTTTATTTTAATAAAATGTATTTCACTTTTATTCAATTTTCGTTCTCATTCGGTAACCGGGCTTATTTTCAAAGGTGGCGTAGGGAAAGTACGAAAAACTAAAATATCTCGAGAACGGCTAGTCCTAGTGTAATGGGGTTGGTCTTATTCTTTTCGTCGTTAAACATTACGTATTAAACGGGCATTTAATGGATATATCTGAGTATACCTAGTTCTTTAGTTTAGATTTTGAAGATTTTTGCGGGCCGTTTTGCAAAAAAAGGCAGGTTATTTTTATCCGAATGGTACCAAAATCTAATCAGCACCAGAGTGACCTATACGTGACTCATCTACCGAATTTTGTGAAATTCGGTCTATTAGTTTTTCTGCTAGAGTGGATACAAGCTTTTGCGGGCCATTTCGCCAAAAAAGGCGGGTTCTTTTATTCCGAATCGTACCCAAAACTAATCAGCACTAGCCCCGCCCACAAGTGACTTACCTACCAAATTTTGTGAAATTCGGTCCATTAGTTTTTTAGTTACAGTGGATACAAAATCTGCACAGACAGACAGACACACAGACAGACAGACAGACACACAGACAGACAGACAGACACACAGACAGACAGACAGACAGACACACGCACAGACGTCACGCTAAAAATGGTTTTTTCGTATTCTAGAGGTCTCGAAACGTGTAGATCCGTCGAAAACTCGAGTTGTGATTTTTGGTATGATTCCAATACTTTCCCTATACATTACCATGTATTGCAGGGAAAGTAAAAATCTGATGTGGGCAGCACATGACTTTCCCTGCAAACTTATATCCACGTTCTATTTATTTCAATTAAATTTAATTCACTTTTAATTCAATTTTCGTTCTCATTTGATAACTGGACTTATTTTCAAAGGTGTCATGGAAAAATACGAAAAAAACTAATATATCTCGAGAACGGCTAGTCCTAGTGTAATGGGGTTGGTCTTATTCTTTTCTTCGTTAAAAATTACGCATTAAACAAGCATTTAATGGATATATTTGAGCATACGTAGCTTTTTAGTTTAGATTTTGACAATTTTTGCGGGCCATTCTGCAAAAAAAGGCAGGCTATTTTTTTCAGAATCGTACCAAAATCTAATCAGCACCAGGGTGACCTATACGTGGCTTATCTACCGAATTTTGTGAAATTCGGTCCATTAGTTTTTCAGCTAGAGTGGATACAAGCTTTTGCGGGCCATTTCGCAAAAAAAGGCGGGTTCTTTTATTCCGAATCGTACACAAAACTAATCAGCAGCAGCCCCGCCCACAAGTAACTTACCTACAAAATTTTGTGAAATTCGGTCCATTAGTTTTTTAGTTAGAGTGGATACAAAATCTGCACAGACAGACACACAGACACACAGACAGACACACAGACAGACACACAGACAGACACACACACAGACACACACACAGACGTCACGCTAAAAATGGTTTTTTCGTATTCTAGAGGTCTCGAAACGTGTAGATCCGTCGAAAACTCGAGTTGTGATTTTCGGCATGATCACAATACTTTCCCTATACATTACCATGTATTGCAGGGAAAGTAAAAATCTGATGTGGACAGCACATGACTTTCCCTGCAGACTTATATCCACGTTCTGTTTATTTTAATTAAATTTATTTCACTTTTAATTCAATTTTCTTTCTCATTCGGTAACCGGACTTAATTTCATAGGTGGCGTAGAGAAAATACGAAAAACTAAAATATCTCGAGAACGGCTAGTCCTAGTGTAATGGGGTTGGTCTTATTCTTTTCTTCGTTAAAAATTACGTATTAAACAAGCATTTAGCGGATATATTTGAGCATGCGTAGTTCTTTAGTTTAGATTTTGATGATTTTTGCGGGTCATTTTTTAAGAAAAGGCAGGTTATTTTTTTTCGAATCGTACCAAAATCTAATCAGCACCAGGATGACTTACAAGTGACTCATCTACCGAATTTTGTGAATATCGGTCCAGTAGTTTTTTAGCTAGAGTGGATACAAGCTTTTGCGGGCCATTTCGCAAAAAAAGGCGGGTTCTTTTATTCCGAATCATATCCAAAACTAATCAGCACTAGCCCCGCCCACAAGTGACTTACCTACCAAATTTTGTGAAATTCGGTCCATTAGTTTTTTAGTTACAGTGGATACAAAATCTGCACAGACAGACAGACACACAGACAGACAGACAGACACACAGACAGACAGACAGACACACAGACAGACACACGCACAGACGTCACGCTAAAAATGGTTTTTTCGTATTCTAGAGGTCTCGAAACGTGTAGATCCGTCGAAAACTCGAGTTGTGATTTTCGGTATGATTCCAATACTTTCCCTATACATTACCATGTATTGCAGGGAAAGTAAAAAGTAGTAGTAGCAATTTGAAAATAGTTCTCTTTTATATATGCATGTTATCTTTTCTTCTTCCAAATACAAACCGGGGTTGTCAGGTTTGGCTACATTTAGCCAATTTGGCTATCTTTGATCATGATTATTTCATTTTTTTAACTTTGAATTTTAAAGCTCAAATTTTAGATAAATTTTCATTAATAACAATAATTTATGATTTTCAATTATTTATAATTCATAATTTTCATGATTTGTAGGATTAATAGTAAGAATAAATAGAAAACTTGTAGCAAAGTTATGCATGTCTGATAAATAAATAAGCAAGATTTTAGGACTTGCTCATAACTCAATATCTATAAAACCAGAAAAGTCTCATCCAAATTTTTATTACAATTAGTTATTATGTAGTAATACTTGATTCTCTGCAAGTTTCAGATTTTTCCCCGTTCCCCCACGAGAGATGTTAAGGCTTAAATATTTGTAAAGTTGAAAAAATTGGTATGTTTGGGACTTAATAAAAAAATCTGATGTGGACAGCACATGACTTTCCCTGCAGACTTATATTCATGTTTTCTTTATTTTAATTATATTTAATTAATTGTTAATTCAATTTTCTTTCTCATTTGATAACTGAACTTCTTTTCAAAGGTGGCGTAGAGAAAATACGAAAAAACTAAAATTTTTCGAGAACGGCTAGTCCTAGTGTAATGGGGTTGGTCTTATTCTTTTCTTCGTTAAAAATTACGTATTAAACACGCATTTTATGGATATATTTGAGCATACGTAGTTTTTTATTTTAGATTTTGGCGATTTTTGAGGGCCATTTTGCAAAAAAAGACAGGTTATTTTTTTCCGAATCATACCAAAATCTAATCAGCACCAAGGTGTCCCACATGTGACTTACCTACGAAAATTTGTGGAATTTGGTCCATTAGTTTTTCAGCTAGAGTGGATACAAGCTTTTGCGGGCCATTTTGCCAAAAAAAAGGCGGGTTCTTGTATACCAAATCATACCCAAAACTAATCAGAACCAGACTCGCTCACAAGTGACTTATCTATCAAATTTTGTGAAATTCATTCCATTAGTTTTTTAGTTAGAGTGGATACAAAATCTGCACAGATAGACAGACAGAGAGACACACACACAGACGTCACGCTAAAAATGTTTTTTTCGTATTCTAGAGGTCTTGAAACATGTAGATCCGTCGGAAACTCCAGTTGCGAATTTCGACATGATTCCAATACTTTTCCTATACATTACCATGTATTGCAGGGAAAGTAATAAAAAGAAGTACGTTCTCAGTCTTGAAATTTCTGCAACTAAGACGTTGGGAGTAGAGTAAAATAACGTGAAAATTTGAAGATTTAAAATTGCCCCTTTCATTATTTTTAAAAAGCCAAAAAATTGCATTTTAACGCAAAATTTCAGCCACTCGGGTTGCAGTTACACAAACTTCGGATCGCATGAAATGTAGAACACTTTAAGGCCAGTAAAATAATATTTCAAGTATCCAACTCTTTTGAGTTCCAAGATATTTAAATTTGTTTGAACATCAAAATTCATCAAATTTGGAGTCAGTCATGTTGAAAAAATGGCTGTACCAAATAAACGAGTCAGATAAAAAAAAATTAAAAATTGTTTTTCATCTGCTAAAATATGTAGGATCATTTGTGCAAAATATAAATTTTTTTAAAAATGGTCATGCAACCACCATTGGTTGATTCTATATGGAATGACCCGCAGGTGATTTCAGGAAAAGCTAAGTTTAAAAGTTTAGCTGGAAATGATAATAGACCACTGGAAATGATAATACCATATGTAATTGCTCACCTATACATCAGACTTTAAAAATTCTGAAAAGTGTATTTAGATAAACACGTTTAATATTATATTCTACCATAATAGCTAATTTAATTATTTTAAATAAGTATATACGAGTTTTAAATAAGTAGACTCGTATATATACTTTTTTGCATACTGCGATCAGAGGAGTATATGTGAATAAAAATATAGTGTACCCCATGTCCTTAACTGTTAGCTTATTACCATAACTTAAAGCCTAGGTAAATTCACTTACAAGCAAAATAATACTGCTCACCATAAAACAAAATGAAAAAAAAAATGTGAGTTCAACTTTTAAACTTTCAAAATAATCCAACATGGTTTCTTGGACATGTGTCTTCCTAATGAACGACTTTCAGTTAAAAATCATTCATTGATTAATATTTCTAGCATTTTCAGAGTCTCCCTGATTAATGGGAAATGCTTGAAGTTCTGAAATGGAAAAAAATTGTGATATACTTTAATAGAAAGTTCTGTGAAAAATGGTTCTCATGGAAATAAATGGCTAAAAGTGTTGGATGATTTTCCCATTCTCTGTCCGTTGCGATAGGTGCTTTTTATTAACAAAATATTTTAAATTGGACGTCTGTTTCCGCGTTGTGCAGGTTCCGTTTTACACAGAGGAAATTAAACTTTGATTATTCATCCTGAAATCAAATATTGGAACCCTTCTCATAGTACAGCAAACAAAATACTTGTTTTGCATGCCTTTTACGAGTTTTTAACACTTTGCAACATAATTGAAAAGTGTTTATGACTTTATTCATTCTGTCTGTCTTTCTGTCCGTTCGCACGATAACTGCCGTAAAAATGACTTTATCAAAATGAAATTTTAGTATGTTGTTCATACGGTCTGTGGGACCTATGGGAATATAAATGAATAGTAACACCAAATTAATTTTGGACTGAATCCGGGTTGAATAAATGAAAATCATTGTACGCTATGAGACCTAATTTTTCAAACATTTTTTAAGCGAATTCACAAATTGCTTCGAAAGTTTTAAGAAATACTCAAATTATCCCATAAAATATGTGAAAAAAATTTCAGTAAAATATATTAGGTAGTTTTTTAAATAAAGATTAAAATAATAATTACACCCATATTTTATGAAGAGATCACGGGTTTTAAATAAAGATTAAAATAATAATTACACCCATATTTTATGAAGAGATCACGGGATCCACTTCAAAATAAAATATGGCATCCATCTTGTATCAAAATAGTGATTTTTACAGTTCTTTTTCATTTATATTTAGTGTTGTATCCGTCCTAAAACCGCCTTTTTTTTGCTTAATTGTGCATCTATATTCTAAAACAACGCAATTACAATATATTTGAGTTTAAATGATCAATGTCATGCATCTTGTGTCAAAATCGTGATTTTTAAAGCTCTTTTTAATTTATATTTAGTGTCGTATCCGTCCAAAAACCGCTTTAGTGTTGCTTAATTTCTGTGCATGTACATTCTGAAACAACATAATTAAAATATATTTGAGTTTAAATGATCATCAAACTTTGATTATTTCTACAACAAAGCCTAATTTTCACTTATGGAGAATATAAACACATAAAGATGTAGGATGAGTTGTATAAAAATTGCTGAATTTCTTGAACGCAAAATTATTTAGTTCTGGAGTCAGCAATATAGCTGATATGAATGAAACATTCATTGATTTTACATAGAGAAGCAAACGATTTTATGAAAGACTTTTTCGATGAAGTTTTAAGCATAGAGTTAAATTACTTTTACCTCCATGGTGTTAAGTTTTTAAATAAAATAAATTATTGTAGTAATGTGATGAATGAAAGGAATGGAATAAAAGTGTATGAATGTAATATTTACAGCTTTTAGATAGGGAGTCAGGCGATTTACATTTCGATGACGCCATTTGAATAAAGTTAATTTTTTAATGAAGTTTCAAATTTAATGAATTATTGTAGTATTGTGATAATTTTAAAAATATTACTGCTGCATGTATCGCATTTTAGAGATGTTTAAACCAGGTGATTTATATTACAATGACGTATATGAATAAAGTTTATTTTTTTTCGATGAAATTTTAAGTTTTCAAATCTAATAATTTAATGTAGTATTGTGATAATTTTTAAAATATTACCTCTAAATGTATCGCATTTTAGATATGTTTTATTAAAATTGCACTGCAGTTGGAAAGTGTTTCATAATCAATGCTTTATGCATGATTGATATTTCTTGTTTTTAACATTTTACAACATAGTTGAAAAGTGTTTATGACTTTATTCATTCTGTCTGTCTGTCTGTCTGTCAGCATGATAACTGCCTTAAAAATGACTTTATCAGAATGAAATTTTAGTATGTTATTTAAACGATCTGTGGGATCTATAGGAATATAGATGAATAATATCACCCAATTAGTTTTGGATTGAACACGGGTTGAAAAATTGAAGTACATTGCACCCTATGGGACCTAATTTTTCAAACACTTTTTAAGCGTATTTTAAATTCACAAATTGCTTCGAAAATTTTAGGAAATATTCAAATTATCCCATAAAATATATAAAAAAAATTTCAGCAAAATATATTCAGTAGTTTTTTTAAATAAAAATTAAAATAATAATTACACCCTTTATATGAAGAGATCACGCGACCATTATTTAAAGAGATCACGTCATCCATCTTGTGTCAAAATCGTTATTTTTGAAGTTCTTTTTCATTCATATTTAGTGTTGTATCCGTCTTAAAACCGCTTTATTTTTGCTTAAATTCTGTGCATGTACATCCTGACACAACGCAATTACAATATATTTGAACTTAAATGATTATCAAACTTTGATTATTTTTACAACGAAGCCTCATTTTCCCTTATGGATGATGTAAATACCAAAAGATGTAGAATGAATTGTATAAGAATTGATGCATTTCTTTAACGGAAAATTATTTAGCTCATAGAGCCTGCAATATAGCTGATATGAATGAAACATTCATTGATTTTACAAAAAGAAGCAGACGATTTTTTCGATGAAGTTTTCATCATAGAGTTTAATTACTTGTACCTCCATGGTCTTAAGTTTTTAAATAAAATAAATTATTATAGTATTGTGATGAATGAAATGAATGGAAAAGTTTATGAATGAAATGCTGCTTCTATAGAAAGAGCCAGACGTATTATATTTCGATGACGTCATTTGAATACATTTCATTTGTTTTCGATGAAGTTTTGAAATATAATAAATTAATGTAGTATTGTGATAATTTTTAAAATATTACCTCTAAATGTATCGCATTTTAGATATGTTTAAATAAAACTGCTTTGAAGTTGGAAAGTGTTTCATAATCAATGCTTTATGCATGATTGATCTTTCTTGTTCAATTTATTATTTTATCTCCTTAGAATTTAAAATTTAAAAAAAATTAAAAGTGGACTAATTTGCTATCCATCCATATGTGTCGATAATAATCATTAATATTTTAAAAGTGTATTTTATATGAAAAATTATATTATTTAATAGTTGAAACGTCCACATTTAGTTATATCTAGAAAGCTGAACCGAATAAGGTCGCAGCAAATTAGAATGTTATGGTCAAACAATCATGAACTGATATGTTCAAACAATATTATCTGGGTATAAAAAGGACGTGATGTCCAACTACATGAAAATCCACTGTAGGGTTGCTAAAAATTTCGCCAATGCCAATTCTAAGTAATTAGCTACTATTTTAGAAAACTTTTTAATATTACATATGCATCGTATATTATATGTCTGTACTAAGACTTTCCACAGTGCAGATACAGCTCGCGAGTTTATCTGGACTGCGAAATAAATGTGTATCCAGTGAAACCAACAGACTTTTAAATAAAATATTTCAAACAAATTTAATTATTTGAATTTTCTACAATTTCTGACATAAATAAATAACATCTAAGTTGACATTTAACAGTGCTGGTATGTTTTTATTTGTAGCTCATATTTCTAAAATATTCGTAATTAAACTTTAATATTTTTTTTAATTTATTTCCTTACTAGTCTATATTTAAAACATGGTTCAAAAATTACCAGGAAAGGTGCTTGAAATTATCGGTTAATTTGTTGTACTGTCACATTTTAGATGTAGCAGGAACTTTTTTAGCGGTCTTAACATACGACAAATATCACCGCTGAAATCCGTGAACAATAAGTGAACAACTGATGCACACAAAGGAAGGTCGTATTCTCAATGTGGCCGATTTTTATAAAGGACAAATGATGAGGTCCCACAGATTTTTTTAAAAATAACTTTTATCCTTTTCTATCGTAGAACTTTTAGACATAATACCTTATCTATTCAGCATTAAGTTATTTGTTTCACAATATTTAAATCATTCTTACATTCCCTGCTATACGCAATACGTTATGTATAGTAAAAGTATTGCTACAACGTATCCTCTGAAATCGTGATCGTCCTCTCAGGTTACAAAATTGAGTCCAAATGTCTGGATAACTAAGATATTTACTCACAAAAACAGCGTAAACAGGAACAATATTGAGCAAAGAGCTCAATAGCTAAAGATCACTAAACTGTTCGGTAATGTAAAACAGCAATTAAATGCTCAGCTAATTGCACAAAAAAGGCGATACTATTATCAAAACATTAACGTATTTCATAACTCAATGTAGATCGCATCACGTCAACTGTCCCAACTGAGCGATGACTCCTTTTATATACTCTCTATAGATACTCCCAGAAGGGGGCTCGAATTTCGTAAAATTACCGTTATTTTGAGAAGGTTTTCGAATATTCAAAATGTCGTCAAACGTCGCCAAATCTGGAAACCATGAACCGATAGTCCTGGAATGGCAACCCTAGTTACACGTTATAGGAATGGCTACCTGTTCGGTGTTTTTCTCTTCTGGCTCTCAAAAGAGTTTTCAGTGAATGCTTTTTCTCATGTTCGTAGCGGTATTGTAACAATGTTCAGTATTTGAAATCTAGTTTACATTGGATTTACACCATTTGTAGATGTTAAAACGTGATTCAACTATTTTAAGAAGTATGGCTCTTTTTGCATATACATATGTACTGTGCATATTTGTTTAGAAACGTAAGTATGTGTCATCAACTGATCAATGAATTTTCCAAAAATTTACAGTGATTTCCTCTAGTTTCCAAAAAATTTTCATAAAAATGTTAAAAAATTATTAAAATAAAGCCGTTACTTTTTATATAACTCGAAAAAATTCAAAATATTCTTTGATCAATGAAAAAATATGCACATCAATATTTAGCAAATGATTGGTTTCTGCGAAAGTTTTTTATCAGTAAACTCGTGGAATCAATTATGACCTGTCCAGATAAACCATTTTGACGAAGTTTTCCTTTCATGGAAATTTTAGAGATTTGACGTCTATAAAACAAGAAATTACCACGTAGAAATTGAATAATTTAAAAACTATAAATTTGGTGCAAATTTAAGTTAGCATCTACGAAGATCTATCATGTATAAAGCATTGATTATGAACTACAGACATACAATTCTATTTAAACATGTCTAAAATGCGATACATTCAGCGCTGGTATATTTTACATTATCACAGTACTACAATAACTTATTATATTTGAAAACTTAAAACTTCATCGAAAAAAAATGAAATTTATTCAAGTGACGTCATCGAAATATAAATCATCTGGCTCTCTATGTAAAAGTGGTGAATATTTCATTCATATATATGAATATTTCATTCACTTTTATTCCAGGCTCCAGAGCTAAACAATTTTACGTGAAAAAAATTCAGCAATTCTTATACAACTCATCTTACAATCGCTTGTTTACATTCTGCATAAGACCCTTAAAAATCACGACTTTTACACTGGGAAAAAAAGATGGATGCCATATTTCATTTTGAAGTGGGTCACCTGTGGTCTCTTCATATAATATGAGTGTGATTGTTATTTTAATTTGTATTTAAAAGCTACCGAACATATTTTTCTGCAATTTTTTTTTATATATTGTATGGGATAATTTGAATATTTCCTAAAATTTTTGAAGCAATTTGTAAATTTTAACTTTGCTTAAAAAATATTTGAAGAATTAGGTCCCATAGGGTGCCATGTATTTCACTTTTTCAACACGGATTCAATACAAAATTAATTGGATGATATTATTCATTTACATTCCCATATGCCCCGGACACAGTCTGAACACCATACTAAAATTTAAATTTTATAAAGTCATTTCTACGACAGTTTTCGCGCGAACAGACAGAATGAACAAAGTCATAAACATTTTTCAACTATGTTTGAAAGTGTTAAAGATGATTATATACTAATTCAAATAAAGAGAAATTGTCAAAAATAATTATATAAGAAAATTCATGTGCGGTCCACATAATTTAAGTTTTATCAATTTATTATATAAATGATTTTAAGGAACTTACATTACTTCGAAATAATTACAGCACAGTATTCTAAAAGCTTCAATCATTTTTCAGACTAAATTTAAATATATAGAATGATTGTTTATTGAATGCGATTAATTAACATTATTTTGTTATATTACTTTATAAAGCAATTGTGGCTCTTAAATTGCATATTGTTGGGTTTTGCATTAAATCCTGTTGTGTATAAAATTAAAAAAGAAGACACGATAATTAGTTTAAATAAAATTAGTTTATTAAATTACTACTTCAAATTAAGTCAAAGAACAAATTACAAAACTCTGCTCACAGACAGGCAAATCTGAAAAAATTCACACGTTTAAATGTAATCACAGACATACTTAAAATTTTAGAATTATCAACTTAGTTAAATAAAACAATCGGTGTAAGAACTTTACTCTAATTAAAAGCTATTTAAATCCTATTATGATATGAAGTATTAACAATAGAATATTAAATTTTAAAGTTAAGGAATTTCCCAGGCTCTGATAATTTAAGAAGGTTTAGAATAATGCTTTCTAGAAAAAAGCTATTAACACTTAAAATTTAAAGAATTTAAATCATCACATTAAAAAGCATTGTTAATTTCTAAAATAAATCAGAATAGTGAAATTTCTAAAGGAGAAAGAACATTTACCCCTCGTGGTTATCAAGGATCGTCGAATCAATGGATAGGATGAGTAGACGGAAAAAATTCATGGACTCCGTGGAGACTGAAAGTTGCAGCAGATTTTAAGGAAGGAGAAAATCATAAATTAAGACCTAACAGCCACATTTGTAACGTTCAGATCTTCGTAGTTGACAATCGGTGGAAAATTCCCGAACTCGATATCGTCAAACGCTTCTTTCAGCATAGTTCGGGGTAAACTTCAAAGACGCATTACAGCAATAAACGTCCGATATTTAAAAAGAACCAAAGACGAAGAAACTCCATCAAACAACTAAATCAAGCGTTATATAAAAAAACACTTCGCGTGGAACTAAAAGTTCCAAAGAAAATATCACGTGGAACATAAGTTCCATAGAAAAGGAAGCAGTGGGCTTTTCGCACAAACAAGCAGAAATTTCAATAGCAAAACTGAAAACTGAAAAATTCCGTAAGCGTATTTATACGAGTGAAAATCGACAGAAGTTTAAAAAAAAGTAGCAATTAAAACCAGCTTACATAAATTAGAGTTGACAGAATTAAAGCTCAAATCTCCGCTAGCAGACGATCGGGAAAAACACTAGCCAATTAAAATATTCACGAATTCCGAAAATACATGAAATCGCTTAGGCGTCGCATCAATCGCGTCGAAAAACGCGCTAAGTCAAGGATTCCAAAATGGCCGCAATTTTTGATACGCACTGAATATGGGAATAACTGGAAACTATAAAACAAATGCAATTTCTACCCAAAGAAGGAAATGAGGTATCAAATTAAAGGGAATTTTCAGGGGAATCAAGTAAATAATCGTTTTTATAAATTTACATATCAAAAGTAATATTAATTTAGGAAATGGCGCATTTTTAATTGAGAATAATATTAAGAAAATTAATTTAGAAGATTAAGAAACATCTAATCAACAAATAAATGAAAAAACAAATAAATATTATTTAAATATTTCCGAATTGAGAATTTTAAGCCAAGGAAAAAATAAATAAAAGTAAATTGCAAACCCCCAAATAACATAAATTCTAAAGCAACCCAACAAAATTTATACTTACTGCAATACCTAAGCAAAAATTTCGTATAGCTTAATTTGTTACAGAGATAATATTGTGCACATAGTCACCTAAACACACTCATTGCCTTAAAAACATTCTATTTATGTTCACCCGTACCCCAAACTTGTTTAATTATCTTAAATTGTAACTGTGGTGAATAATTTATTAGAAAGTAGTCGGTAATCATAACATACAATTGTAATTGCCACACAATGGCCTCAATAACCCATCAATCTCACGATCCCACTTACCATAACTATAAATAAATACATTACTTATAAAATATCAAGCTTTAACTTTAAACATTAATATTTTATGAGCAGTAATACAACTATTAAAACAGTTTCCTAAAATATTTACTACATAATCGGTGGGGATCACGTACTTGATATCCATTTTATAAAATAAGCATACGCACTTTTATAACAAGGCTGTTTTTTATTGGGCTGCCAGAGGGCTCATGGCCGATATGGCCTCCGCCCTGACGTAGGATAAAAATAAATAAATAAAATAAGCATACAAGCTTCGGATTGTTACACTGTTAGATTCTGTAAGCACTTATGGGCACTATGTTGTTCTTCATCGCGGTGCACTGCCCTTTTGTTTCAACATCACAACTCCAAGAAACTGTACCTCATCTTGGTACTCACAACTCTTTTGTCGGCTTCACTGCCGCCAATCTCTGGAAAAACTGCACCGACTTCTCTGCTCTAAATCTAATTTGGATCCCTTCTCAGCGTTGATATTCTCTTGCTAGACAACATCAACTTTTGGCTTCCGGGTTCAACACGCCTTCAATGCCGCCTTCTTACTTCCATCAGATTACTTCTTGTTGTAGTGTCGCTTAATTGGCTTCTCCGGATCTGATGAAATTCGTGTAAATTCTGGCCAGAAGCATTGCTTATGCTCAAGTCACCCTCGTAATTTCGATGAAATGGATTCATTTGGGTCTCTTTGTAAATAAAATCCTGGCCTTCTTTGTGAGTAAAAATAATTTTAAAATAAATAGTACCTTTGAATAAACTAAACTGACATACAAATAAGTAAAGTTTTGCTTTCCTATGTTATTGGAAAAGTATTGCGTATCCTGAAAATTCGAAATCTGGATTTTTACTAACAAACACATTTTAAGACCTTCTAAACTCATTTCGAAACACTGAAAATGAATCTGTCTGTGTGTGTGTAGAATGGTATCACTAATAATGATCACTGTAGGAATAATAAAAGAAATCTGACAAATATTTTTCTGGTAGATAAGCAAATTATGCATACATTGTGATTAACACTGGATCAAGAATATTGAAAAATCTACCTTAATTCTACCTATCCGTTGATCCACCCTTAGAAATGCGACGGAAAATCGCGGAGTGAGTATGTGCGTGTGTTTGAGGGCTTGGAGAAGCTTACTCTGAATTTTATGCTGGAAAAATTTATGAGTACCTTATATGCATGATTATAAGAAAAAATAACGCTATTTTTATAAATAAAATTATTTTATTCAACGACGAATATTTTTCATTTTTCTGCACTTCATAAGGTATTTAAAACTTACATAATATTTCACATTTATCACTTGCCTTTGATGCCATCATTTTAGCAGTGTACGCAACACCCTGTACGTCACACTCTAAATAAATTCTTCCCTTATTAAAGATTACTTAAATTTAATTTGACCAAATCTTTGTTAACATATCTTGAATATATGTGGACATTAAATTTAAATAAGATATATATTATTTAACAATAAAAACCACAGATGATAGATACACAAGTGGAGGGGGGGGGTCTGATACCGGCATCAATGAGCAAAGACACGGCAGTGAAAATAAAAATAATCTGGCAAATATTTTTTGGTAGATAGGTAAAATATTATTCTTTTTACTCTTCATTTATTATGCAAGATACTTCAAGTACTAAAACCAATATCAGTTACCCTGTATTAATTCTCATTAGAACTAATGAGCCCTGAATAACCATTAATTGCATTGAAAGAAGAGGTTTGCAGATTGTGACTCATAGCAAGTATTCTTACTGCCATTACAGTTAGCAACTATTCGGCTCTGATGAGTTCTAACAAAACTGAAACCGATTCACCGATGATGGTTGATTCAGTAGCAGCATAATTCTATGGAAAGGAATTGATCTATTTTGTAAATATCCTTTAAAGGAGAAACCAATTAAATAGCTTAAATATTCTGCTATTCTTTGATTTAAATTAAAATATTTTACGTCCAGTATCAAAGAAGTAAATGAAAATTTATGTAAAACTTACATGTAAATTTTTCTGGGGTTTTTTCGAATAATTTGATATTAAAAAAAATATTCATTAATAGTATTCAAATACATACAGGGTAATTGAATTAAAGTGAATTATATATGCAGTAGAATTCTATACACCTTAAATCATTTGCACTTTCAATAAAGTAAAAATTTAAATTAATTAAAACACCTCAATGTTTATATTTTATTTTAAGTGCTAATAATAAGATTTAAAGAAGACTTAAATCTTTAATATTAGTAGCTCCAACGCTTATAACCATTTGAAATTTATTTAATTTTATAATTTTTGAACGATGCATGTAAAACTATGTCGTGAAATGTTTGATTAGAGAGAAAAAAAAACTGTGTTTTTGCCTTTGACTTTAAATCTTGTTGTATTAATCTTTTTTACTTCCTTCAGTTAGAAAACACATAAGTAAATTAAGGAAATAGAATGAAAGCCATGCAGAAAATGCATAATAAGAAAAGATTATAGCAAAATTGTTTAGCGGAACATTGCAGTCTCCGTGACTTCCATAGCATTGTGGACGTACATAACCTTTAAGAAGGAAATGAAATAAGTAAAATAAAATGAGTTAAATGAGTTCGACAGTTCTGTAGACACTTCCATTTAGAAATTGACTGATACAAATATTTCAAAATTCGTCAAGATGGCAATATTTCGCTAAATTTGTAAACAAGGGCAAATATTTTGTCGCCAAGGTCAAGCGACTCAAAACTGCAATGGTTGCTTGTAAATGTCTTGTTTTCTCGGGGAAGGCAATACAATAGTGGCTAAAATTGTGGAAACCGTTTGGAAAAAATGTATTTTTGAGGTTTGTTGGCTCATAACAGGACATTTTTTTGTACCAATACCATAAAATTATATATCAATAGAAACATAATTTATTCAGGATTGTAGTGCAATAACATTTATGAATAATTTTTTAATAGAACAGCATTTATAAAGAAAAAAAGTGAAATACATAGAAAAAATGAGATATACAAAAATTCTCACCATGTCAGTTAATACTTAATTGGGTAACCTTTATCCTTAATTACGGGCTTACAGCGCTTTCCCATGGAATGAACCAAGTTTTTTAGTTCTGCAGCTGTTAAAATGTGAAACCAAGATTGAATTATTGCTTCTGTTAATTGGGTTTTATTTCTGGGTTGCTTCTGACTAACAAGTTTCTTTAGTCGGCTCCATAGATTGTCGATGGGGTTAAGGTCTGGGTTATTCCCAGGCCATTCCAGCAGTTGAATATGATGATCTTTTTGCACGCACGAGCAACATGACATGGAGCTGAATCCTGTTGAAATATAAATGCTTCATTATCTTGGAAAAGAATCATGTGCAAAAGGCTGCAGTTTGGACTCAAGTATTTCATTTAAGTATCTTTGGGCATTTATATTCCCATTGATCACGCAAATTCTGCCCACTCCTCTTGATGTCATACAACCCCAGATCATAACAGTAACTGGGTGTTTCACGGTAGGTGTAATGCAATTAGGATGCAAATCTTCTCCGATTCTTCTCCTTATGTATTTTACGCCATCACTACCAAACAGGGAGATTTGGGTCTCATCACTCCAAATTACACTGCCCCATTGTTCCGTTGTCCAGTTAATTTGGATTTTAGCCCAGTTTAATCTTTTCAACCTGCATTTGAGAGATAAAAATGGCTTTTTTCGTGGAATTCTAGCATTTAGACTAAATTCATGCAGTCTGCGCCGATCAGTCTTTGCAATCAACTTCACATTGCATTGCGCCATTTCACCTTGTATACATCGAGATGGTTTTCTTCTGTCCCCTAGGCACGGTTTCTAAATTTTTCTATCATCACGTGCTGTTGTGCACCTTTTCCTGACTTTACCAATCTGGTTTTATAATGACTGAGTCTCCTTATACCTCTTCAAAAATTTAGAAATGCCACCTTTGGTTAAGTTTCCTCCAATAATTTTTCTAATTTCTTCATAACTGTAGCCGTGTTCACTTAATAGTACTATTTTACATTGCTTTCTGGGTGATAAGTCAACTCTTTGGACCATTTCTTTAATTTTATTACGTTTTACAAGCTCACTAAATCAAATAACACAAAAAAGCCCAACCAACTTGATAGCAATCACATAACACACTGATAAATGTCCTGTGACCTGTTGGTTCATTGCCAAAACAAGATGACGCCTGATTGACTCTCTAAACACTCATGCTCATTGGCTACATTCAAATGAAGGAAAACTACTTCATATAAACCTAAGCAAGTTGTGCTTCTTTTTTCTGGTTATTTGACTATAACTTTTAATAGAATACAGATAACTGAACTTATTGAATTACAACCTTTATTAAATTATCTTTCCATTGATATATAATTTTTTGATATTGGTACAAAAACACTGATGTTATGAGCCATCCAACCTCAAAAATACACTTTATCCAAAAGGTTTCCACAATTTTGGTCACTACTGTATGCTGTGAAAATATTTTAAACAATTGTAGATATTGTTGCGAACGCGCAATATTCTGTTTGGCGCTTCCTCTATCGTCTGTCTCGAAGGCTAGGCGAAGAAAATACAGTGCAAGACGTCAGCATGATTTAGGGATGACGTGGGTCCAGGTTTTTTTCAGAATTTCCCATGGTTACCAGATTTGGCGGTTTATCGTCAATTTGGTGACATTTGGCGGCTTCCGGAATGTTCTAGAAACTTCTCTATAGAACGATAATTCTTTGAGATATAGAGATTACCATAAGTTTCTGTGGAGAGACTATAAAAAGGACTCAACCCCTCGTTGCTGTTCAGTTGACAATATACGAGCTTCAGTGAACTGTGACTTTTGCCAATGTTTTGAGAATAGTAGCTGTTGTTTTGTGAAATTATTTTCGCCAATATTTTGAGAATATTATCGCCTATTCTGTGAAATTAGTGGAGCATTTAAGTGCTGTTTTATTGTATATTGTTCCTGTTGACTTTGTGCTTGTGAATAAATGTGAGTTACCCAGAACTTTGGACTCGTTCTTGTATCCTGTGTATACACCCACGATTTTAGATTAATACAATAGAGTTTCGTAACAATATATTATTGAATTTAAAAGTTAACTACGAAAAATTAACACAAATTACTAAAGTGGAATTTTCCACTCCACTTTCTCATATACTTAAATTGTTTAGATCTATTTCTATTATAATCAGTATCCAAATGTACACAAATATTTCCTTCAAAATGTTTCAAGAAATTTACTTAAAAGTTTCATTTTTGAAGATGGCAAAAGCTTAAAGACATCAGTGGATGCAAATGGATTATTTGTGTCAATCTATAATATTTGAATACAATTAATCCCCCCCGGGCGTAGTTCAAATTATCAATTTAAACTGCATACTTTACGTTCCCATTCTCTGTTCCACACTTTATGTTCCATTACCTATGTTCCATTCTTTATGTTCCATACTTTATGTTCCATTTTGATCATGAGAATTATTAAACCAACATTCTATCTAGTTCCAGGTTTTCACTTAATCTGAACATAAAATTTGGTAAAGTTAGATACGTTCGTCCTTGAGTTATCGTATCCCTACATATATTCATGCATTATACATTAATAAATAAATGGAACTCAACATACATAGAATACTGCGTAAATAAATTTTCGAATGCATATGATCGTTTCGAAATCGTGTGATGAGTTTTCTTCATCTGTTTGTGCAGTCAAGAAATATCAACTAAATGATCTAAACTGCGTGTTGAAAGCTGCTTAAACAAGCAGAGATGTGTAGCGGTGGTATCATCTGATGAGAGAAAAAAAAATGAATTCAAAAAATTTATGTGGGCTGCACCTGACTTTCCCCACAAACAAAAATTCATTTTCTATTTCTTTCTTTCATAATGAATTGATTCTAATATCATAATTTGACATAGATACTTGTTTAAAACTACATCGAATCTGCAGTTTTAATTCAATTCTTATTTTAATTTGGCGATTAAACGTAATTTCAAATGGTGGCTTAGCAAAACACTGAAATACCTCGAGAATGGTTTGTCCTAGAGTAATGGAGTTCGTCTCATTTTCTTGCCATCAAAAATTACGCAGAAATTTATTTGAAAATTCGTATTTACTTAACATGGTAGCATAAGACAAAATTTTACATAATTATGCATAAAAGGAGTAATTTATGGCTTAATGATCACGAAACTTAACAGTTTCAATCATTGTATTGAAAAATAGCGGCGTTACAATTTTTGTGTTCGTGACGTCACTAGCTCCTCCTTTAGAGGGTATATTGTCGAACTTCGTATCAATCGAAAGATTTTTTTAAGAGAAGTCCTTTAAAATGAAGGGTAACATTGTACAAAATCTGCAAAAATAAATAAATAAATAATAAAAATAATAATGATAAAATAAAAAATAAATAAATAAAAAATAATAATAAAAAATTACAAATACATACATAAATAAAAATAAATAAATTAATAAATATAAATATTCAAAAATCTAGTTACTTAAAACTGGATTCTAGTACGAGAAAGTCGAGTTGAGCCAGACTTCAGTTAATTATATATCGTTAAATCGAAACTATGCAAAAACCAGAACGGTAAAACCAGAAGAAATGAATACAAACAGAAAATAAGGAAAAAAAGGGTAATAATGCATACTATTCAAATCTAGTAAAGCCATAACTGAAAGGAATGTAGGACGATAGAATTATTATTGATGTGAAAAGCCTCAGTTAAAACTGGGTGTAAAAATGATGGATATATTTTATTATTCGCGGCAGAATTGAAAATTATAACAGTAGCTGGTTGTTCAGTAATAATGAGATATAGAAAATTTGCTAATTTCTTACATTGTTAACAAAATGTGTGTGTTCTTTAAAGCGGTTTAAAATGCCCGTTTAGTTTGACCGATATATAGTCCGCACTGACAAGGAATTTGATAAATGACGCAATTATTACACTTTTCAATAGGATCCTTAAAAGAAAGAAAAATTATTTTATTGATAATTGAGAATTATTTAGTGACACGCTGAGAATTATTTAACGGCTTGGTAGCAGCAGAAAATTTTTAATGAGTGGGTTTTATGAGGATATAAGATTACATCAAAATGGTTACAGTAAACTGTTGTATCAAATAAATTTTCACTGTGAATGACCGACACATCCAGGAAAGAAAGAATGTGTGAATGTGAAGTTAAAATGTAATAATTAATTTTCTTTCCGGGATGTGCTGACCATTCGCATTGAAATTCCATTGCCAATACAGTTTACGCAAGCCTTTTTCAGTTACTTTACCTCCTCTTTTTTTATTACCCAGACCATCGAACTCACCAAGAGGGTATAGAACAGTTACAGGAAACGACCGGGAAAAACATAGGATTAACAATACAGATAAACATGCATAAATAGTATGCACCGACATACAAAGTCTATATGCATAGACATACATAGGCATGCAAAGATAAAAATTACAGGTTGCAAAAAGAAGTGGAAATATATTTAAATGATAAGATTAGAATATAAAATTTGTAAAAGTAATTGAGGAAAACCTTATTTATTTTTAAATAAGAGTATTTAAAAGGAATTGAAGAAAAGAGAACGGCGCAAATAGGAAAACAAAACAACATTGATCAATATAACATTCAAAGCAAGAACAACTTATCAATCACCATTGCTTCTACTCCCTTAAACAAGGGTCATTCAAAATTTTTAGGAATTTTAAACTACTTAATTTTACCTTCTAATAATAATTCTTATCATCCTCATAAAAAAATATTGCCAGATAAGTAAAAACATGAAAACATGTCCTACGCAAGGTTTGCTATTGGATGTCTGATTATTTTCGCCAACCCATTCGCCAAACAAAATTTTCTTTCGTCAAATGGAGTTTTTTGTTCGCCAAATTTTATTTTCACTTTCCATTTGAAAAATTTGATTTGATTTATAAGTTCTCAAATTCCAAAGTTCATTGTTTTGGAAAAGACAAATACACCTAATTCTGCTTTTACAAGATAGATACGCTCCCGAAGAATAAGTGTAAAACGAAATTCGTGTGAAAAAGTATAATGTGCCTTTGGAAAATTAAAAGATTGGTTCCAAGCCTGAAAAATCAGCAAAAATAATACAATAAACCATATGAAAATTCTTGTTAAAATCTTATGATTTTTATGTGCTGCACATTCTAGTTTATAAAAATTGCACATGTAATAAAATTATATTATATTATAAAGTAAGTTTTCATTTGAAAATAAAAAAAATGTCACCAATGCATGAACACAAAAATTATGCCTGCAGACGCTGTACCTTGCCCTCTTGCAATACGATCCAAAATTTGAATTTTAATATCCAAATAGATTGATTTCCTTTTTGTTTTTGTTACAGGTGAACTATGTGACACTGTGTAAAGGCTATCAAAATATTTCGGTTGTAATTAATAAAACAAAAGTTGATGTTAATTTTTATTACCATCAAACATCAAAAAGGTACTTTTCACTTTTAACACCAAATTCAAAATGCAAATAAAACAGGGAAATCCCCAATTCGAGAAATTTCCCACAAATAGAACTTGCGAATTCAAAGGAGCACAATCAGGAAAAATCCCGACGAATTGTGAAATTGTGAGAAGTGTAATACGAAAAAAAAAATTCTTAGAATTGGTGTCGATCGTGTTAAATCGAAACAACTCGTATAAATGATTTTTTTTTAATTCGTGAAATCAAAATCGTGTAACAAAAATTCGTGTGGAAACAGAATTGGGTGTAGTATATTAGCATACATTACGATTAGTAACCACGATTTTTTTTTAAACATTGGCAGAATTTATAATAGCCAAACTTTTCGCCAAATCTTTTTTTTTTCAATCGCCAAATTGAAACTTCTTTCGCAGAATGCGACAATAGTGATCGGCAGCACGATTCCTGCCTATGTATACCGTGCTATAAAATTATGCTCTACTTTTAAATTAGTAAAATGTGAGCTAGATAATTTAAAAGCTGCTGCCTTAGATATTGGGTTCTCTATCTAAAAGTGTCGATAGATTCAGATGCATTTTCTAAGCCACGACAGAGTAAGAAGTATCCAGTTAAAACAATTAGTAATATTGTTTCACTCCCATTTTACCTCAAAATGTATTATAGAATTGCTAGAATTTTCAGAAAGTTTGACGGCCTCTTGGTAATCTATTTAGTAGCTACTCGATGGAATACTCACACTGATGAAACAAACCCATTATATATTTTCGATACGATTTAATATATAATCATACTAAAATGTTATTGGGGCAGTATTTTAAGTAGTGTTTTATTTATAAATTGCTTGCGGGCATAGTTACATTTATGCATTATATATTAAATGTGTTAATTTATACATTATATATTAAATATGTCAATTTGTAAATCATATATAAAACGTGTCAATTTGTACATTATATATTAAATGTGTCAAGTTATACATTATATATTAAATGAGTCAAGTTATACATTATATATTAAATGTGTCAATTTATACCTTATATGTTAAATGTATCAATTTATGCATTATATATTAAATGTATCAATTTATACAGTATATATTACACTGAAATGCCAAAAGTTATGGGATACCTCTCTAATGTCGTTTTGGGTCTCTTTAGCTCAGCGAAACGCAGCAACTCGACGTGGCATGTGCTCAACTAGTCAGCGGAAGTCACCAATAGAAATATTCAGCCATGCTGTCTCAATAGCAGCCCATAATTACGTGGTTGTGGTAGGTGTTGGAATTTGGGCACGAATGGCTCTTTTGATCATATCCCAGCTATGCTTCAAGGGGTTCGTGTCTGGCGATCTAGGTGGCCAAATCATGGGCTGGAATTGTCCAGAATGCTCCTCAAACCAATCGCGAGCAATGTGGGCCCGTTGACACGGATCATTATCATCCTGGAATATATCATCGTTATTGGAGTACGTGAAGTCTATAAACGGCTGCAAATGGTCATCAAGCAGCTAGACATAGCGATTTCCTGTCAATGACTGGTTCAACTTGACCAGAGGACCCAATCCATACCAAGTAACCACTCCTCACGCCATTATGAAACCACCACCAGCTTGCACAGTGTCTTGTTAACAAGTTGGATCCATAGCCTCATGGGATTTGCATCATATCCCAGCGCGACCATCAGCTAGAACCAACTGGAAACGTGACTCATTGAACCACGCTACCCTCTTCCAGTTATCTAGGGGCCATTGCATGTGTTCGTGAGCCCAAGTGATGCGCTGAAGCTGATGATTAGCTATGATTAAAGGTAGAGTCGGTCTTCTGCTACTATCTATATAATAAAAGGCAATGTCTGTGTGTGTGTGTGTGTGTCTGTCTTATACACTATACGTTTCGCGACCGCGCGTCGGAGAGCTACGAAATTTGGCAATCGGAGACCTGGGGGGGAGGGAAGGGGACACGTGAAAACCGATTTTTAAAATTTGAATTATTTTTTTTGTTATTTAATGTTTTATGCGATTTCGACCGTTTTTTTGACATTTTTGCCCTTTTTTCTCCACGATGCAGACGTTGTAGAAAAAAACAAATCACACCATCGGAAAGAGCAGAGAATTTCGAGTAAAAATATATCAATTTCAACTCTCAATTTCGATTTCTAATATTTTTTAAAGATTTTAAAACAAAAGTCACTTTTGGCTCAAAAAAAAAAAAAAAACGATTTTTGGTTTTTAAATTCTCGCATAGTGAAAAGTACTCATAATTTCGACTAATAATTTACATTTTTAGAAAGCTGAAATATCTGGCATTCTTACAAGTCTAATTTGGTCCAGAAATAATGAAAATTGCCTTCAGGATCGCAATTTTAAAGACGCCATGATTTTAAATTTGTCGGCTACCGGCTCAGTTCTTCAACGGCATTTTCCCCCCATCCGCAGTAGTTTCTTCCCCGTCTCCATGGAGACCGCGCTTTCGGTTTTAAATGAATTACGAGCATAAGTGTTGTATACATCGGGCGAAATTATTATATTTATATGATATTTTAAATGGATATTTTAAATAATTTAAATGATTGAATTATGGTGGTTTGAATTGTGGTGATGTATTTGAAATTATTATATTTATGGATTGGTGGAACGAAATGGATGATTTTTTGATTTTAAATGGATATTTTAATTTATGGATATTTTAATTTATAGATATTTTAAATGGATATTTTAATTTTATGGCTATTTTAAATGATAGAACGATGGAACGAGGATGGTGGAATTAAGAGCCTAGCATATGGTCATTATAAATTTAAATTAGCGCGCGGGAAGTTAGCGCACGAGAATTGCACTCGGTAGGCCTGGGTTCGATTCCCGCCACTGATGCGGAGTACGATCACCTTAAACATATGGGTCGATAATTCCTTCCGAGAGGTTGGTGGCAGGGAAAGGAGGGTACGGTCTCTGTGGATGCCTCCCCCACTGGGTCCTGGTCCAAATTGGGTGAATAAAAAGAAAGTTATGGAGATTGTCGCGGAGGGCGCGGTAGCCCAGTGGTTAGCGTGCGGAAATTTCACTCGGTAGGCCCGGGTTCGATTCCCTCCACTGACAAAACTGCTGCCGTGTTCACGCGGAGTACGATCACGTTAAACATGTGGGTCCGTAAGTCCTTCCGAGAGGTTGGTGGTAGAGGAAGGAGGGTACGGACCCTGTGGATGACTTTCCCACTGGGTTCCGGTCTAAATTGGGTGAATAAAAAGAAGGTTATGGAGATTGTCGCGGAGGGCGCGGTAGCCCAGTGGTTGGCGCGCGGGAATTGCACTCGGTAGGCTCGGGTTCGATTGCCGCCACTGCCAAAACTGCTGCCATTTTCACGCGGAGTACGATCACGTTAAACATGTGGATCCGTAAGTCCTTCCGAGAGGTTGTTGGTAGAGGAAGGAGGGTACGGACCCTGTGGATGCCTCCCCTACTGGGTTCCGGTCTAAATTGGGTGAATAAAAAGAAGGTTATGGAGATTGTCGCGGAGGGCGCGGTAGCCCAGTGGTTAGCGCGCGGGATTTGCACTAGGTAGGTCCGGGTTCGATTCCCGCCATTGCCAAAACTACCGCCGTGTTCAGGCGGAGTACGATCACGTTAAACATGCGGGACCGTAAGTCCTTCCGAGAGGTTGGTGGTAGGGGAAGGAGGGTACGGTCCCTGTGGATGCCTCCCCCACTGAGTTCCTGTCTAAATTGGGTGGCACTTCCTGGCCCTCCAAACAGTTACCTTACACTTTACTGGTAGGTCGCGCCAGCGAGTGTGCCACGGTTAGAATTTGCCACGGTCAGAATTTTCAAGGGTAGCGAACAGGCTGGTCGCCAAAGGCGGCTAGTATTCAATAAACGCTAAGTTTCGCCGCATAGATCTCACAGATACGTGTCTAGTGCTTCCCTCATTGAATGTGGTATTCAGTTGACGCAGTGTTGTTCGTCTGTTAGCACGGACGCTTCTGCTTATTCTCGATCATTCAGGAGACATGACCTCCCACTGTGCTGTCCCTTGTGGAAGATAATGTCTCTCATAAGGTACTCTTGATATACCCTTCATACTGTCGAGCGAGAAGTCTCAACAACTTTCGAAATGCTATGTCCCCTGCGTCGAGCTCCAACTATCATTCCACATTCAAACTCGGTTAATTCCCCTCGGGTAGCCATTATCACGTCATTTAACGTTTCACAAGACATTTAAGAGTCCAACAGACAACACTGATAACCATTTAACTCTTTATATTCTTTTAACGCGATGTGAGCGCCACTTGTAAACTTGCATACTGCTATCCCATGAATTTTGGCAGAGTGCAAATATGTCCATTTATACATTATATATTAAATATGCCAATTTATACATTATATATTAATTTAACACTTGTTTACGGGTATTTATTTTAATAATAAAACGAACTAAGCCTCTCCCATCACACTAAGATGAACTCTATGTGATGTATTTTCATTTATGTGATGTTATACTCAATGTATTTTATTTTTTCGATTTCAGCAAGAGTTATTTTAAACGACCTTAAGTGACCAAATTAATTAAATATATTTTTAACTATAAATTATATGCTATCTATATAAATAAAATTGAAAATCCATCTTTGTTTGTTTTTCTCATCAGCAAGAAAGAAAAAACTGTACCGAATGTCATGAAATTTTGATGGGTAGCCTTTGTAGGACCCAGCTTAAAATCTAAACGTCCGCCAGTCCTTCTGTCTGTCTTCGTGTCCTTTTGACTATATTTTTTTTGCAGTGTGGCCCTATTGTAATATGAGCCTCCAAATTAAAATGACCTAATCGTTTGAAATTATCTACAATAAATGGAATTCATAATTCTATAACGGGACCCATTAGCTGTCTGGGACTGTGAAAATTATCTCTACATGAACGAAATAAAAAAGAAATGAACCTTTTTATCTCAAAACCCCATAAATGAATGATTTCTCTTTATTTTTGTCTCTGATAACAAGACCAGGGACGCAGTTAACAAAGAAGCAATTGTTTAATTATCAAATTGTCATTATCTATATAAAAATTAACCGAAGTGTGGCTCAACTCAACTTTCTCATACCATAACCCATTTTTAAGTAGCATGTGGGTTTTTTTAATTTTACAAGTAAAATTTGAAAAAATCGGTATTGTTGATACAAATGATCATAACTATAGCGTGTTACCCTTCACTTTAAAGGGATTGACAAAATATTTCGATTGATACCATACGTGACAATGTACCCCGGGGGGGGGGGGGACGTGCACCCCGAGGAGTGTCTAATGATTTCACGAACAAAATAACTGTATCGCGGCTATTTTTCACAACTATGATCGATACTATTAAATCACGTGATCACTAAGCCATAAATAATCATGGTATTGAGTCATGGTTATGAATAGTCAAAACGTGTTCAAGAAGCCTTAAAATATATATTGGTATCAAAATCTCGAATTCGAAAATTTTCCGTCAAACACTTCTCCTATACTGTAATACATAGTATGAGAAAATAAAAAATTGCAAGTTGTGCTTCTATCTGTTGTGCTGTTTACTTACGCTATTATTCCGTATGAAGAACGGGCGTACTGCTAATTTTGAAATAAATATCTTCATTTCATCCACTATTTTGAACAACGAAATATAAATAATGTACTATATAAATAATATATATCTGAATTGGTGTCTGTAATGCGCTGACCACTTTGGATATTTCCGTTAGTTTATTTCAACATTAAAACATAAATTTAGTTGCAATATCCTCTCCTGCTCCGTCCACTATCATGTCCATCCATTGTCGAGCCGCATTCTTTCCCAAAAATGCTGACTATCGTCTTTAGCCCAAATCACCCTGGCGTCTTCCCAAGAGTTCTTTGAGCCGGAACAACGTTAAGAATCTTTGAAGTTCTAGATTTTTATTTCTGAAAGGGATTTTATATAACTAAATGTCTGACGTTAGCATTTGTCCTCCCCATAAATCTTAATTAAAGCCATTGACCTCGAGTGTGTTTTGAGATAATTGGTGGACATTTTAAGTGAAAGTGGCTATTTGTTGCTTTGGGGATACATTTTTGATAAATGCTTGAAGCGTAAGCATTTTTACTTTATCTTTTGTAGGAAAAATGTATCTTACTGTATAAAGTATTATTAGTGAATTAAGAAAGAAGTGTTGCACGACAAAATTCACCGATTGACTAAAGACTACATGAAGACTCTACTGTTATCAATTCCATACATTTTTACTACACATCTTCTGTCCTCGAGGCAAAACGATATTTATAGGCAGATACTATTATTCGAAGGTCCCTGTCGCTTGACCTTAGAAGCGAATTTCGTTACAGTGTAGACAAATTTGGCGACATATCGCAACTTGTAAACTTTTTGGGCTCGGGGATTGTACTCGGGTGACTCGATTTCGATTTTCGGCTCTATCCAAACTATCCCTGTGTTCACGTGGAGTACGAGCACATTAAATATGCGGGTGCGTAAGTTTATCCGGAAGGTTGGAGGTAGGGGGAAGGAGAGTACACTCCCTGTGGAGCCATCCCCACTGGGTTCTGATCTAAATTGGGTGGCACTGTCCCGGACGTCTAAGCAGATACCTTGCACCTTCTGGTAAGTCAGACGGTATGGGTCGAACAATCAAACTTGGCAACTTTTAGTGAGTTTTGAAACTACTCGAATTTTGTAGATTGCTTAAAATTTTCCCGAGTTACGTAGTTCCTTCAGGAAATTCCTGCAAACTGTATATGATCTAGTCATCGTTCAGTTAGAAGAAGTTGGCTTAATACGAGTAAAAGTGAATAGGAAATGATTCAGTGTCTTGCGAATATAATCGTTTATTTCGTGATTTAGTTAAGCATTTTATTGCTGTTATACTGTACTTGACACTTATATCGTAAGATATATAAAGAATTAAGTAGCTACATATTGATCCTGTTTACGCTTATTGGTGCTTTAAATAAAGCGTTGATTATCCAGAAATTCGTATTCATCCTTAAATCCTGAGGATTCACGGTTTCAGAGAATTTGTTGGAAAAATACATTAAAATAATTCTGGAAATATGTTCGTTTGTATACATGTGAATATCTGAGTGCGTATGTGTGTGTATTAGGATGATCTTCAAAGGAAAATTTTGATTAAATTAGAGGCATCCTTCAATATTTTTTTTAACACCTGAGATGACATAATGTTGGGAAAAAAATCAACTTCCTGCTTCATTTCGCAAACAGTGGACAACCGCCGGTCCACATACATTGCAAAACTCAATTTTTATACAACATCATCAGTATATACAATCATTGAAATAATGCAACTAATATATAAGATTTCACTGATACTCACGACATATGAGCTCTTTAGTGATGTCTGTATTCAAAAGATTAACTGTCTTGTGCCGGGGAGGGAGATCATTTGAAAACTGTGGAGAATGTTACAAATGGCTATTAGTATTAAATCTACCAAAATCCTTTAAAATTTGACTCAAATAACTTCCAATAATAATATTGTTTCAAAATTGAAGAAAATATATGTTTCTAGGGAGATCAAATTGTAAAGAACCTTGCTGCCCCAACCGGGATTCGAACCCTGTATCTCCAAACTGGGACGAAATTGCAAGCTTCTATCGTTGAAGCGGACTCTGCATTCTCCACCCTCTAATGTCAGATTGGCGGGCAACTGACAATCTGACTGACCACCTCCTGCTATTTTTTCCTCAGGTAATCCCCCTGATATTACTATTTTTACCCAGGTTAGTATGCTGCGGGATCATTATCCTCTCAATTTAGAAACCGACGCTCAATCTTTCAGGGTCCTCTGAATCCGTACTAGGGTCACTTCCAGACCTCCAACATCTTTGCACTAACCTACAGGGTTTCCCTGGCACCATTGTAAAGTTGGCGGAATGAACACGTAGGCATTTTTTAATAAAAACAACCAGTTTATTCTTAATTGTATAAAAATCATAAAATAAACACCAATTAAAGTAATTTACAAATAATAAATTAGAATGTACATGGTCCACCCTTTCTACTGCTGACTGCAGCCACACACGCCACGTTCCACGTACTTTCTCGTGCTTCGCATCTCGCATTTTTAAGAACCTTGTTGCCAGCTCCACCTACCGTCTGCAATCTGCTATTTAAATATAGACTCTTCTTTCCCCCGGGGAAGACACTGCTTGAAAAATAAGAAGTCGAAAATAGAAACTGTTAATCCCTACAAAGTTTTTTATTGTAGTTTTTGGATGTCCATTGCAAGACTTCATGTCATAATGCATGATTGATGGTAAAATCTCTTTGAACAATCAGTATTTACATATTTAATAACCAATATGTATTTCCAAACTTATACGAAAAGAAGAAACTCCGCTTTATAGAATTATCTAGTTTGATATACTTTTCTACACTAAAAAACTGTGGACTAGAGGTTTACTTTTGTGTGAAGCATCAACAGATCTTAAATCATCGTTCGCCGTAATTTTACGAAGCGTCTATACTATAATTTGGGAAAGTTTGTCTGTATATCTGTATGTATATCGTGCCAGCTATGGAATAAATATACAATTTATCCCAGCTCAACTAAATACGTATGCTGACTAAAACGGCAAATAACCAGACATGATTGTTCAAGAGTGTGTTATTAAGAATTAAACTTATTTTTAATCGTAAAACATACATTTAGAGGTCATAGAGGCTTTGAATTTTATAAGCAGATCGCACATTACTCTTCTTACATTGTGTAATTTACTAAAATAAGAAAAATTTTGAATTTAGGGGGTGATAATGACAGAAATGTTCGACTTGCCCAGTGAAAGTGAAATTCTAGATTTATTGAGCTGTGGTTGCAAACGGTGATCATGTTATAAAATCAATATAACTACGTGTTGCTTTCAAATATCTATTATCGTAAGGGTGCGACAGGAGAAAATATTCGAATTTTCGGGAGATAACTCACTTTTCATTAAGCTAAGATCTTCAAATTTTGTACAAGGGTGGATCATATGATAAAATTAACGTGGGTAAATGATATTTTTAAATATTTATTATTTTAGAGGGGGAGGGGGGTGTATTATAGGCAAATATGCCAGAATTGTTGAATGAGCGTGAAACTCCAGGTTTATTGAAGTAGGACAAAATGTAGTACAAATATATATCATATGATAAAATCAACATGATTAAGTGTTGCATTCAGATATTTATTATTGCAGGGGTGTCGAGGGCAAAAATTTTGTTATTTTAGGTCAATCGGAAATCTCCTTTTTTATAGTCTTGAAATGAAATTTTGTACAAAGACAAATCACATGATAAAAACAACTTGGTGTTGTTTCTAAATATTTATTATTTTAGGAATGACACAGGAAAAGATGTTCGAATTCTCGTATGAACAACTGACGCTTACAAGTAATTATGAGATTTGACATATAATTAATAGCAGGATCGTTTAACAAATCAACAAATTAATCAACTAAACAAGTGAATCAACTATACTGAATCAACTAAAATGAAATATATTGGAGATGAAACATTCGAATTCGAAATTTCGACTGAACTAATAAATATAATTTTTATATGAGATAGATTTAAATTTTTCGTAAATAAATTGATCTCCCGACTAAAAGAATATAAATTAAATTTTCAAATTCTATTTTTTTAAAGGGGTGGCTAACAGCATTTTTTTTCCACAGTGACGTAAGATTTACGTCACACTGTGACTTTGGGACGTCACAGGACGTCGCAGTAAGTCTCGGCAATGTCATATTGAGGTCAGAGAGAAGTCATTTTGGTCATTTTCATGGTCGTTTGTGATGTCGCATATTAACTAGTTTATGATGTCGCATTATAATTGTGGCAACCGAAAAGATAAAGTTAAATTTACACTTTTAACTTTTAAATACATTTAAGGAACTTGTTATTTTATATTATTAAATTCATTAAGATGACATGGCCGTTATTCTCATATAGTGGAATTATCATTTAAATCGTACATTGCTTTGTTGTGCCGCAATAAACCCTCCAATTATTTTACCTTTCGTGCAAGTCCTGTAAAGGAATAATTAATTAATAAAATATTAAATTGATCACACCATTTAAACTTAAACAATACCATTTATTAACAACATCAATTTTCATTAATTATTTTAGCGGAGGGGACATATGCGACCAGAATTATTAAAATTATTATCGTGTCTAGGACCTGTCATAATTGCTGAGCACATACCTTCCAATTAGTCTTGAGCTTTATCATATCTCAAAGGCTTGCATCAGTCTTAGTACTGCCCAACTCTTTGGTGTGTGGCTCCTCCTCGTACTCTGAATGCACTCGCACATTGATCTATCTCCATTAATTTGGATCCTCTACGGGGCACTCTACAAATCTGTTGGTTTTTTCATTCTTCTCTACTCGTGCTCTTAAGTCAAAATCGTGATAGTTTTTTTGGCATGCTTCTAAGTCAAAATTCCATCATCGTCTCTGCTCTCGCTCTCGGGTCACAGGCTGTGGTTCCCTCGGTGTGTGTGTGTGTGCGGGGGGGGGGGGTAACTCCGCCTTTACTTCTTTTTGGCGCTTATTGGTTCTTCTTTGCCCAATGGCATCATTCCAGATTTAGCAAGGCCCAGCTCAGCCCCTCTGGTATGGCACCCCTAAATTTATAGTCTTTTAACCTTTAGGTTCACGTTGCATTAAACTTTGGTGACAGCCAGACTACAAGCTTTGTTTGCCGTTTCGGCCACCATAAATTCCACACATAAAAGTATCTCATCAAATTTGAGAACTGTTTCTGGTCTCACAATAATTGCCATTGTAATGTCGTCCCATTGTTACGCGTTAATTAACTTGTGGAAACGTCACAGAATATAGTCACAATGAAGTTACAAAGTTACTAATACGTAACGTCGCATAGAAGTCACAAATATGATGTCACATTGTGACTCAGGTGTCACGTGACTACAACGTCACTGTCACACATGTGACGATCTTTGCTGTGAGGGGTGATGCGAGGTAAACTGTTCGAATTCTGCCTGCAGTAAATTACACCCATGTTGTTACACACCACCCATGTTATTACAATACACCCATTACCCATTAGTACAATTTAGTACACCCATTAGTACAATTACACCTATGTAGTACACCCATGTTGCGACGCAATAAAAACTTAAATGTATTTACAGGAGCATATTGTAAAAATAACGATAAATACAGCCTCTCAAAGACTAGGGGTAATTGCCTAATTTCCAGCGATTTAATTAATTGAAACTAGAATACGGATTATTAATTAAATACGGATTGTCTAACAGAACTAACGAGGAAACCGTGAATTTGGAATGTTTGCTATTTAGGCTGTGTCCAGCATTTCCGAAAGCAATAAATATGTACTACAAGACATAAGAAGTTCGAAACTATAACTAGTAAACCATTTATGTATTAGCATCATTGAAAAATTATTGAGGTTTTTTAACTTTAATCTCTAGGGGTGCCTAAGTTAAGTAGCATTCGGTTTATCGATCAAATGCAAAAATACAATTTCGAAAATGTATAAAGTGTATAATAGAAAATATATAAATGGAGTGTATAAGTAAGTAATAACTTAAATTTGGGGAAAATAGTAAATAATTTATGCATTTGCATCATTGAAAAAATATTGGGGTTTTTAAACGTTAATTTCTAGATGTGCCTAAGTTAAGTAATATTCTATTTATCGATCAAAAGTATAAATAGAATTTCGAAAATGAATAAAATGTATAATATAAAATATATAAAGAGTCTATAAATAGGGACTTAAATTTGGGGAAAATAATAAACCATTTATATATTAGCATCATTGAAAATAAATTGGGGTTTTTAAACGTTAATTTCTAGGGGTGTCTAAGTTAAATATAATTCGATTTATCGATTAAATGTATAAATAGAATTTCGAAAATATATAAAATAAATAAATGAAGTGCATAAATAGAAACTTAAATTTGGGGATAATAGTAAATCGTTTATGTATCAGTTTCATTAAGAAAATATTGAAGTTTTTAAACGTTAATTTTTAGAGGTACCTAAGTTAAATAACATTCAATTTATCGAGCGAATGTATAAACAGAATTTTTAAATGAGATATATTTAATATTTTGTCGTATAAATTCCATTTGACAAAAACAGACCGGCAAAATCAAATATTTCAAACTTACTGCATCTAAAGAAATGCTGTGGAACAAAGACTTTCGAATTCTGGAATTTATTCAAAACTCACATTTAGACGAAATATAGAAATTGAATTTTGTTCGATGGCGAATAGGTATATAGAAAATCTGATGTGAGCAGTACATGACTTTCCCAACAGACTCAAATTCCTAATCCATTGAGTTTAATTGCTTGATATGACACGGTTACTTCATATTATGTCTAATTTGCAGTTTTAGTACGTCTTCTTCTTCATTAGGTAACTTGAAGCAGTTTAAAAAGTCGACATATCCACGAATAGAAGAAATATCCCGAGAATGATTCGCTCCAGAGTAATAGAGTTGGTCTTATTCGTTCTGTTGTTAAAAATTACCTATAAAAGCATTTAATGAATACTAAGCATAATTCTAGCATATATAATGAATACTACGCATAAAGGTTTCGGTGGAAATTCTGCAAAAAAGTTAGTTTTATTTTTTTTTCTTTTCGAAACGTGCCGCAATCAAATCAACAACAGCATAATTGGCGTGACTTATCTGCCCAATTTTGCCACATTTCACGGAATATTTATTGAGATAGAGTGGATACATATATTACACAGTCACACGCACACACACATCAGACGTCATTAGTTTTATTGTATTTTAAAGTGCCCGAAACGTGTAGATCCTTGGAAAACTCGAGTTCCAATTTTCAATCAAATTCCAATACTTCCCCTGCACATTACCATGCATTCCCTGCACATTACCATGCATTATAAAGGAAAGTAAAAAACAATTGAAAACGTAATTATCGGTTTTGTTTTCTAAGGGTATTGATGACAAATATATCAAAAACAGCAAATCATCAGAATGATAGCAACGTGTGGATTTTAAATCATACTTATTGTTGCGAACGCACAATATACCCTTTGGCGCCTCCTGTTTCGTCTGTCTTGAAGACCAGGCGAAGGAAACACAGTAGTTGACGTCAGCATGACGTGAAGATAACGTGAGCACAGGGTTGCCAATATTTCCCAGTTAGAAGAAGGGTTGACAGATTTGGCAATTTATCGCCCATTTGGCGACTTCCGTAATGTTACAGAAATTTCTCGATAGAACGATTATTGAGATATACAGAGGTTTCTATAGAGAGACTATAAATAGGAGGCATCAGTGAATCGGGGAGTGCAGTTGAGGAGTTGGCAATATAGAGCTACAGTGAACAGTGACTTTTCTCAATGTTTTGAAAGTAGTAGCTGTTGTTTTGTGATATTATTTTCGCCAGTCTTTTGAGAATATTATCGCTTATTTTGTGTAATTAGTGGAGCATTTAAGTGCTGTTTGATTGTAACTGTTCATGTTTACTTTGTGCTCGTGAATAAACGTAGGTTATCCAGAAACTTGGACTCGTTCTGGTATCCTCCGTATACACCTACGATTCTAGAGGATAAGTTCGCAACAGTATTAACAAATGCAATGGGAGCACAAGTCTACTTTAAATCCCAGGTAGAATCTGGGAAATTTTCTGATCTTATGCTATATTCCTGATTCATGTCTGTATGTGTGCATATCTGTCTATTCAACTATACAAATGCACGCCATTTTCCCAGCCTACCCAAATTTTGCATGCTGGCTAAACCAGTCAATAAGGAAAAAAAAAAGGTGCAGAAGATTTTTGAAAGCCGACATGTATCCTATAGGAGAATTAAACATTTTTTCATGTCTTAAACGTACTATCGAATGGATATCTTAGAGGCTTAGAATTGAAAACAAGGGTCAAACAAACCTCTATCGGTAGGTTATTGTTTAAGAAAATATCAAAATTAAAATTTTTTTTTTGGAGATGGTACTGAACAAAATGTTCGAATTATAGAGTAAAAAAGAAACTACTTTATTGAGCTAGGAAATTTGACGCACAGGTAGATTATGTAGTAAGAAAAAAATAAATAATTGTTGTTTTTCCTATATTCATTACTTTAAGGATGTCACAAACAAAAATATTAGAAATTACCGTATGATCAGAAAACTGGCGTTCCTAAGATATTTAGAGATTAGAACTGTAATTAAAAAAAGAAATATTTTTTGACGAATCGGGGGAAAAAATTTTTTTTTCTTCTTTTTTCAAATTAATGCATTTGAAGGGATGGTTTGGAGTAGAATGTTCGAATTCTGAAATTAATTCAAATCAAAGCTTGAAATTATCTACTGTAATAAATCATTATCAAAACACTAAATCGTCGCTTTGTAAAATGAAATATTTCAAGGGTGATGCAGACTAAAACATTCGAATTTGAACTTTTGATCGAAAGTAAAAATATTAATTTTATATATAAAAATAAATGAAATATATAATATTTAAATAATATTTTATGTTGAAAATCCAAAGAATTACAGATTCTCCGCTTCCTCGTTGTGCGAGAAATTTTATTTTACTTGACACACAGTAAAACAACATTGATTAAAAGGGAAAAAATGTTTCAAGTTTAAGCTAACAAAGTATTTTTTTGCAAAGAAAGAAAAGTATCATTTCTAGGAACAAAAGCGCCCTTTACAATCCCTAATAGCACCTTAAGATTTTTCGGCACAAAACTCGTATCGGACTATTATGGCGGGTTAAATGACTTCAGCGGTAGAAAGTTTCCAGTTAACTCAAATAAGTACTCTATTTTATTACTAATCTCGCGAAGTTCTCGCTTTCACCCAAAGTGCAGTGCTGACTGTTCACAAGTAAGGCATTTTACTTCCGATTTTGGTGAAAATATCTATATAAAAGTTCGGATAATTATGTGTTTAAACTTAAGAATATTCGATACAACTGTATTATTTAAAACAATTACTTTACATACACAGTACAATGCATAAAGTATTGCTATGTGGTCGGAAATTCAAAATCGAGTTTTCGATGGAAGAATTTATTTCAAGCATACCTGAGCTCGAATCAAACGGTTTTCAGGTGATGTCTGTGTGTGTGTATGTGTGTATGTATGTATGTATGTATGTATGTATGCCAGTGTACATGGGCGTATTTAGGGGAAGTCAAGGGTGCCAAATCAAAGTGCCTTTCAAAATTCCCCCCTTTTGGTAGCAGCCTGTGTTCCTGAACACAGAACAACAGACTAACAAATTAGACATTTATAACCATACCAAATGCAATAATATTATAATTTATTTTTCCAAAGCACCTCCCTGGAAAATTGTTAATTTAATTAGAAGTCATTCCTTACAGAATATTTTAATACCATTAAAAGTGATTGAGGTTTGAACACAATTTTGACAAAATCAATAAATTTTAGGAATGTTAAAATAACATGATCACAAAAAATCTGATATAAATGTCATGCAATATGAAAGAAAATGAAATACGAAAAATTTTGGAATTAGAACATTCGGCCACAATTGTGTGTTTTCTCCCATGTGTATAATAATAGAAACAATTTAAACTTATACCTAACTGGAAAACATAGAAGTATTATTGCATTTGGTATGTTCATAAATGTTTGATTTGTTAGTTTGGTTGTTCTGTCTCTAGGAGCGCAGGATGTTATCAAGGGGGGGGAGTAAAGGTGGTGCATACTAATTTTTAAAAAGTGGTGCATAATAATTTTTAAAAGTGCTATGCACACTAATTTTTTTTTAATTTGATGTTCATACATTTATTCATATTTACATTTTAACAATATATATAATCACCCCAAAATGCTCGATCGTCTGTCTATTCAGACGATACGATTTACTGCACGTCTTAGTTTTCATAGATTCTCTATCATGTAGCTTTACAAAGTGTCAATATTTAATTAGCTTTTATTTTCCTTTTAATTTAATCAATTGTTATATTTTTATCTTTTAAACATTTGTTTCACTGTCAAATTTTTAATCAATGTAGTAATCAAATCACTATAACTTTTTCATAATCATTTTCAAAATCTCCAGATAAATTATTGTGGAAGGGCACCAGTTTGCACCTCGCTGCCAGTCTGTATCCTGTAGAAGTTTCATTTTGCCTTAAAGATTAAAAGAAATAAATCAGTTGATACCTTACATTTTTTCTGCTGAAAGTTTTATCCACAGTAAATATTTAACTGCAGCTTTAGCAAAGAATAATGGCTTGTGATTTGTGATTGTTCATAAAACATTGTCTTAGAAAACACCAAATACCGGTGAATCTTTTACCATAAGAAAATTAGGCAAATACAGGAGCTCTGCGATTTTTAATGCGACCATTTCTCTAACATCACCATTATTTTGATAACTTTTGTTTCGGATAATTGTTTAACCACAATTATTTCGGTGTTTTAACTAGCATTAGTTGATTTTCATTGTCCAATAGATATTTTGTTTCTGGAAAAGGTGTTATGTGTCTCTATGTACACAAAAACGTTAAGTAAGTATAATTACGAATGACTTTCGAATATTTTGAGTTTTTGAAAGATAAGAGTAGTATTCTATTGTGGGATTCTATTAATTCCCCATCCTCCTTTTATTCTGGAAAAAAAATAAAAAACCTACAGATAGGGGGATAAAATAGAATTTTTGAAAAGAAATCCAGTAAAATTTTATGTGACGGTTACAATCAATGGCATACAATTAATTAATTAAATATATAATTAACTTTACAATTAGGTTACAATGAATTTATTAACTATTAAAAATAGAAAAGGCTTTTGTAAAAAGTATGAGTACTGAGAAGTTTCATGAAATAGGTGGAGAGGGTTATAAGTAGATTTCTTATAGAAAGTTTTTAAATTTTCAGAGGGACAGTTTAATTAGAGAAGATTTTAGGAGTTATGAGGTAAGTTCTTTTTTTTTTATATATATATATTTTTTATTATTATTAATTTATTTATTTTTTATAGAAAAAACTCTGCACAATGCCCAAGATATGTACGATTTCTCTTTCTAGGTCAAAGAGAATCTATATCGGTATCTGTGCTCCGTGGAGCCCCAAAGACGCCACAGAAGCATAAAAGTAAAGGACACTTTCATAAAAATTAGTCCATTATTCCCAACATACATATGGGCCCTACCGAAAGCACACAAATTAAAAGTGCCAGAAGCCCTGTGGTCAAATTATTTTTTGAAACAGGGCGCTTGGGACAAAAAGTTTGGAAAAGGGGTGGGACAGTCCAGTGATTAAAGCGCGGGGATTGCAGTCGGATGCCCTGATTTCTATTCCCGACGCTGTACGGACCCGTTAAATATGTGGGTCCGTAAATCCTTCCGAGTAACTGGTGGTAGGAGAAGGAGGGTAAAGTCCCTATGGATGCCGCCCCCACTGGGTTCCAGTCTAAAGTGGGTGGTACCGTATCAGCTGTCCAAACAGGTACCTTGGTAGAACGGGTGGTCTGGATCGAAGAAGAAACATTAAGGGAACCAATCTAGATAAAAGTTTAAAAATAACTCTTTTTAATCAAATTACGGAATTTTAAATTTTAATCTTGTAACATAACATCCTCGAATCTGTTATTCTGTGGAGTACTGAAATTAAAATAATAAAATAAAAATGAATGAGAAATAAGCACGGTTTTAGTATTTTAGTTGCAGATAAAAAAATATTAAATGTATTAAGTATAAAAACAGTAAAGTTTCCACGTATAACAAACAACTCGTTTTTTATTCAGTCGTCAAAAAAATTTGCTATCATTTGTAATCCACCCAGCTGGCATATATCTGAAACAAAAGTCGTTAATTCCGTTCATTATGCTCGTAATCGTTTAACTCCTAAAGTTAAGTCTTTTAAACTTCATACCTCATGCTCCATTTTTACTGCAGAAATCACAGCAATTCACCAGTCAATAATTTTCATCACCCATCAAAGGGTAAAAAAATACATCATATATACAGATTCATTAAGCTCTTTGCAATTACTTTCATCCAGAATGGCCATGCTTCATCCCATTGCCTCAGATATCCTCCAACTTGTGCATCGTCTGAAGGCCCGAGGACACCCTATTCAATTTTGTTGGGTACCTGGACATGTTGGTATAAAGGGAAATGAATTGGCTGATACTGCTGCAAAAACAGCTAATCGTATTATGAATCATCCCATTCCTTTGACAGATATTAAAAAAACTGTTAGTAAAATTTTATATGATAAATGGCAACATTCATGGAATCAGCAAACTGAAAATAAATTGTATGAGATAAAGCCTTTAATACAAAAGTGGACTAGTTTTCAGTGTAGGAAACTTGATGTTATATTAACTCGTTTGCGCATTGGTCATACTCGTTTTACCCATAGACACTTACTTTTAGGAGAAATTGAACCCTTTTGTAATAGTTGTCAGACGTCAGCAAGTATCAAACATATTTTAATTGAGTGTTCCAAATATAAACAGTTCCGTTTTAAGCATTTCAAGACTTATACTTTACATTTGGCAGAATTGATTGGAGAAAATCCTCATTTGGAGCTTTTCCCATTCCTACTGGACATTGGATTTTTCCATCATTTTTAACTTCACTTTTTATAACCTTTTAGTCATTTTTCATCTCGTTTTCATTGTTGTACATGTTCCGTAGTCATGGTTTTTTCACACATTATCACTCTTTTAAATTATACACGTGTTTTAATCCCTACCAATTTATGTATCTTGGTACCATATGTCTGGCGCAGCATATCCTCTTAGGATCTTGTGCCATTAAACCAAAATCAACCAACCTAAAGTTTATGTCAGCACACAGGGAATGGTTATGCAAATTATTTTCACCGGGGTTTATTTGTCGAAACGGCTATGTTTAGTAACAGTTTTAAATTACCTGTTTTTGATGCAAATAGCATCTATGATTAGGATATCTCCAGCTGAAATCTGGGCGTTACGAAAAGTGTACGCGAAGCGAGACAAAGATTTATACCAAATAAATAGAGTAGATATAGAATGCTTTGCGGACTAGAAACCGACTTTTTCCATCTGTGTAAAAAAAAGAAAACTTTAAATAACGGCGTGTAGACATGTTTACCACTCGTAGCATTCTTATTATTAGTGTTCAGTTTACAGCTGAACGTCGCATATTGTACGAGTATCAATTTTCTGCCGTGCACATAAAATACTAAAGATTGAAGCTACTTGGAAAGCATAAATGATTGATTTGCTTCTAAGAGAAATAGTTCACAGGATGCGCAATAGATGGGGCGCTCTATAGCCAAATTCAGTCCGAATTCTGTGCCATCTATTGGTCATCCAACAAACTATTCCTCTTTGTAACAAATCAATCATTTACGCCTTTTTCGAGTATGACAAGTTTTAGTATTTTAGTTCCAGATAAAATATACCATGTTTCGACACACATTAGGTTCAGATTGTATGTCAGATTCAACATTATCAAATTTGTTGTTCTATGTGGCTAAAAACGTAATGTTTCCACGTATAATCAGTAGCGTAGCGTGATATTTTTGACTGAGGAGGCTCAGCTTGCATTATAAGTAAAATTTATATTGAAATTCCAACTCTCAATAAATTTTATTTCCTTGGTGAGTAAAATAAAATATTTTTGCATAAAAATACTAAAAGTAAATGAAATGCACGATATTTTAAAACATATTACCTATCTAAGATAAATACATACAGAATATAACATTTTAAATGTTTTCTTATTTCTAAATTAGTTGAATTTTTACAACCACTTTATTAAATGATATCTCATAGGGGTAGACACTCTTCTCCTTGGATACTCAAGATAACAAAAGCGAGCATCAAGATAGACGATGTTGTACAATACATTTTATTCTTGAGTATACCCTCCCCCCCCCCACACACATACGAGCTCTTATGTATGAAACGGTTCTATGGGCGCCCGTGTATCAAAGAGGGCACTGAAAATTTGTGAGAAATCTAGACCAGAAGCTTAGTTAAAAATCACTGTAGTCAACAATATCCTTAAACAATATTGTGTATTAAGTATTTACAAATGATGTGCTATGAAAACTTGAAAATATCTTATTACAATATGCTAAGAATTCGCTAGAAAATTATCAACCACTGTTTTTCATCTAACTGAGATTCTCGTGTAATAGAATTTTTAATGTTTGACCCAAAATGGAGGTTCCATTAGCTTTGACCGAGAACTTTTCTTTCAATGTTTCTGTCGGCGATTTATGGATGCCAATGCTTGCAAAGGGGGATCGAACTGTTTGGGGTAGGATATGTCAGATACCTGTCTTTTTGAGAGATTCTTCGTGTGGAATTGACGCTGTCTCACCGGTAAGCAAAAGGTTAAATTATATCGTCCATACTATAAAACTAACAACAAGCAACTATACCAATAAAAGAACGAAAAAACTCTTGCTTGATGGCACCGTTGATTTTGAAATAAAGATATTTTTTTGTTTTTGTTTTTCTTTTATTCTTTTACATAAAATGTATTTTTAAATGGCCCTAAAAATATTTTGAGAACATTTTTAAGGGGAAAAAATGCTATAAATGGATTAAACGCATACAAATGCAATGTATTCTTGTTTTTACTGATGTGGCTGCTTTGTTGTTTTGTCCTAAAGATGGCTGTTGTTTATCTTCTAAAACCATTTTTAGTTTGGTTTATGCTATGTTATTAAAAATTTTTAGAGAATTATATTATCAGATTTTACTTTGTAATAATAGTTTTATAGTGTGTGTAAGTAATTTCTAACATAGCTCTGGTAGTGTTGTTGTTATTAGTATAACTAAATATATTCCAGCAGACTGGGTTTCACTGCTTAAAAATAAATACCGTAGAATAGATTTTGTCATACAACCTACAGATTTCACAAAATATGAAAATGTTCCATTGTTTTGTGCTATTTAGCATTTAAATATAGGTTTTTAACCCCCTCCCCCCCAAAAAAAAGTTTTTGCGTCAAGTAATATTAACAACGGCCTTTAAAGGTTTAATATGAAAGCTAAAACTTCACACACTGTACTACTACGAGACACCTAGCTGACCCAATTCCCCATTTAAATTACTATTCTGGACAATAAATGCCATAAATTGTTAATTAAAAAACTTATTAAAAATAGTTGGAAAAAAATTATGAGTGCTACTTTACTGCCTTTGAGAGACTTAATACAAGTTTAGTTATACAGTGCGCGAAAAAAGTATAAGGACAACATATAATTGAATGAAAATATACTTTATATTCACTTTATCAACATGAATTTTTGATTTTTCTGACCTTATAATATGAAATTATACAATAACATTTACAACATATAAAACAACAAATATGAACCTTATGCAAAAGTTGACCTTATAAAGATTATCACTAAAAATATAGAAAAAAGTATAAGGACATGTTCTAAACTATATACTTAACATTTCTCTTAATAATCAAGAAAACAACCTTTTTTTTCAATTACTTGAATGAGCCGAGAGGTCATCGATGCTGAAAGTTCTTTTAAAGTGTCTATGGAAATGTTATTCCAAGCTTGTTTGATGACTAACACAAGATCCTGTTTACACTGATATTGTGTGCCATTTTTATAAAGTTCTCGGACTAGAAGGTTCCATAAAATTTTTATTGGATTGAGATCGGGACTCTTCGCCGGTCAATCAAGTAAATTTACTGAATTAGCTTCAAACCACAGTTTTGCACTCTTAGAAACGTGTATGGAAGCGTTATCCTGTTGGAAAATATAGTCTGCTGAAGTAATTAGTGGGGTTTCAGGTAACAAATGTTCGACTAACATATCAACATATTTGTCAGAGTCCATTTTGTAGTTGATAAAGACTTATAGGCGTGGTTCCGTTTGCTGCAAAAGCGCCCCAAATCATTACTGTGCCCCCCACTGTATTGACGTTTGGAAAAAACTTCTTTGGTTTTACGCAGATTATACTAAAAATATCGAAAAACATCTGGCCCATCAAGATTAAACTTCTTTTCGTCCGAAAAAAAGTTTAATCAATCCATTAAACAATCAATCCTTACATCAATCCATTTTTTACCGAGAGATTTATTTTTTTTAAACTCCTGTCGCCGTTCCTTATGTTTCTTTTTAAGAGACGGACCCGACATTAACTTTCCATACCAAATATTCGGATGTTTATTCAAACCATTTTGAACTGCTCGTGTGGAACCTGGTAAGTTCAAATTTCTTCTAACTTCATTTGCAGTTTCTTTTTTTTTATGAAACTCTTCTTACAACCATTCTTTTCTGTCGATACGATAGAATTTCTTATCTTCAGGTTCGTTTTTTCATTCCATACATTCCAGGTTCTTTTAGAAAATTATAAATTACAGTTTTAGATCTTTTAATTTTTTTCGAAATTTCATGCCCACTCAATCCACATTCTTTAAAAGCAAGAATTTTCCCCTTTTCAGGGTCAGACAAATGAGTTCCTTTTGACATCGTAAAAGAATCGTGAAGAAATGAGGCAAGTGTGAATTTTGTTTAGAAACCCAGTCTTTATATTTGAAATGGTCATTTTCTGCTTTCAAATATGCAAATTTTGCTATAATTTTAGATGAAGAAACAGTTGTCCTTATACATTTTTCCAATATCATATGGGTTTAAAATTTATGAAGTAAATTTATACATATTTATTTTTGGAAAATTTAACTAATATACGTGACCAAGAACTTAATTTTATCAATATTTTCACTTAAGAAATTTGTATACATTTCCGTCTAAAAGATTTCTAGATTTGGCGAGTTTTCGTTTGTCCTTATAGTTTTTCCGCGCACTGTATTATTGTTTCTCTGATGTATGGTATTTTATACAACTTGATGAACCATATCTAACCAAAAGTTTTTCTATACTATGAAAAACATTGCTCCCATCTAAGACAGTAGTTTATGTCATATATTATCTTTTCCTCAGCATAATGTTTCAAACCATTTCTAAAAATATCAACATGCTATTTGTGAGGAAATAACACAAACTAAAGTTTAAATAAAACATTGAAACTAACGTTGTAAAAGGATCAAATTTAATTACCACTTTTTAAAAGACTTTCAATACAAAACATTTATAACCGCCATTAAAACTTAAAAAGCTAAAAATTAGTCTTAAATTGCAAAGTTTAAAAAATATCTAATACAGATTTGACATTTTATTTCAACCACCTGTTTTACTCGTTTTTAAGATTTATTTCCCCATTTATTTATTTAATTTTTGATTTTTGAAATTTTTACTGAGATCATAACATTACGCTTCTTCTCACTTAGTTTACTTTATATTTTCAAACGATACATCGTTTCAAAAATGCCTTTTCCTTTCTGGAAAAAAAAATGAAAACGACGTGTCCATGACATGACTTCCGCTACAGATTAACAAATTACGACATTGCTGAGAAAATAGCAATATGAAAGTTTTCTTAGAATAAGCACATTTTTAAAGTTGGCAACAGGTCTACAGTGAAGCGACTTCAACTCTCAGGAGTCTCACTGTATTCCTGAGCGGATATAAAATTAATTAATTGATGGGGGCGTGGACAAAAACGCTCCAATCATTACTTTATTCGAACTTATAATATCTCTACCAGAAAATCTCCTAATCTTTACTTTAAGGAATTTTGAGCTCAAAACAAACCAACTAGCGGCAATTACCAAAAATTATAAATTACGGTTGATGATGAGAAGTTAGCGCAACGCTTTCATGAAAACGGGTCTATCGCATCTATGGCTTCTTTGGGTTAATTAAGTTAATATATACAATTCACATCCATACCATAGATTAAAATATCATTTTTCCACCATACACTATACCACAGCCATTATCCCGAAACTTATTATCGTTTCCCATATCATATAATGCTATCAAAATCCTTAATTTAGAATAAATTGTGTTCTAATTTTTTAAAAAATACAAACGATTGTATATAGTCTCAGTTTTAGCATACTTTATCCACACATAAAAATATTTTTGGTGATGTGGGCACTCGTTTTTAAATTACAATCTCCGCGACTGGAACTCACGCACACACATACAGATTTCTAGATTTCCTAATGCGCTCGAAAGGTGCTCAAAAAGTCTTAAAACTGGCTTTTGCGCCAACACTTCGAATTCCAAAATCGTCGGGAAAATAATAATACTTATAATAAACTTAATTTATTCTATATATGAAAGAAACAGTTTATAGATAGATATGATCGCTGCCAATCATGCACACTCTATGACAAAAAAATCGACGCACCAAGAAGGAGTTGGCCGATTGTGATATTGGTGAATGTGAAGAACATACATAGAAAAAGAAACAATTAAAATTTCAGAACAATTTAATGATTTAGAGTTTCCCCGTATACAAAGGAAGGAAGTTAATAAGGCGTTGGTCCACCTCTGGTCTGGATGCAAGATGTCACCCGGCGTGACATAGACTGATAAAGTTCACGGATGGTGTCCTGCGGAATGTCTTGCCAAATTGTCTCCAACTGTCGGGCTAAATAATCATCATTCCGGGATGGTTGCAATCGCCTTCCCATAACGTCCCAAATGTGCTCTATGAGAGAGAGAGATCAAGAGACCTAGCTGGCCAAGGAAGTGTTGGGCAAGCTTGAAGACAATACATAGCAACACGTGCCGTGTGCGGCCGGGCGTTATCTTGTTGAAAAGTATGTCCGGGGTGTCGCAAAAGGAACGGTAACACAACCGGTCGTAGAATATTGTCTACGTACCGCTGTACTGTCAGTGTGCCAGAAATGACTGCCAAAGGGGCCCGGCTATCAAAGGAAATGGCACCCCCAGACCATAACGCCCTGTTGTGGGCATGTGTGGCGTGCGATAGTAAGGGCAGGATCCCCACGCTGCCCTGGACGTCTCCAGACACGTCTGTGGTTGTCGTCAGGACACAGCTGGAAACGGGACTCGTCGCTAAAGACTATACGTCCCCAGTCAGCGCAGTTCCAAGTTGATCGAGCCCGGCACCACTGTAGACGGACTTGACGGTGTACAGGCGTGAGAAGTAAGCGGCGTAATGATCGACACGAGCGTAAATCCTGCTCTCGCAGTCGTCTGCAGAGGGTCATGTTGGACACATGTGTGAGGGTCACACGTTGGATGGTTGACAACGACGATTCCGGTGCTGTGACAGCTGCTCTGACAATCGCTCTGTCTTCCCGTTCTGTTGTGGCCCTAGGTCGACCGCTGTCGTCCTGAGGCTGACATCTGCCGTTGCTGACCTACTATTGCCAGCATCGTTTAATCGCCTCCCGGTCGTCCAAATAGTCACTCAAGTCCTCAGGACGAGTCGGACGGCCTGGGGTTTCCACACATGTCGAGCGACTCTTCGATTCGTCCAACCAGCCTCCTTTAATCCGATAGCACAACGTCTTTCAAACTCTGACATATGCTCGTAATGAGCACGAATCTTTCGGCGAGGCATTATTACAGTCGATGCAAGATATCCGCAGTCGAAATGCAACAGAAATTTTGACCACAGATTCAGAATCGCTCCTTATATACACCTGCTGAATGCGAAGTTCCGATGCGCTGGAGCTCCCACAATTTATTCATTGGACACCAAATTTTATTCATTTTCATGTTCGCTCAAAATGTCTTTGCATACGAAATTTCATTGCAATCAGACAACTCCTTCTTGGTGCGTCATTTTTTTTTTTGTATTTCAAATGTTCTGGCAGTTTTGTATCAGAAAATTAAGTTGTGCCCTTCTCCTCAAATCATATTCTCAGCAAATGAAAAGGCATTTAAAAATGTTTGAAACTTTTAAACATAAAATAACGTATGTAAGTTGGCATATATCTTAAATGGATTATTCAAATATTGAATTGAATATTATATTTTGATTCGCGCATTCAGATATTGCAATGAGTGTTATATCTTGAATTCCGCATTCAAATACTTTGGCATAGTACTTGAATTTTTTTAAATGTATTCCACAGATTTATGAGAAGATATTTCTAATCAAACGTTTAATAAAATTAAAAAGAAACGTTTTCTTTTAATTTTGTGGTAGTTATCAATTCCAACTCAATATACTTTATATATTTTAAAAATTAATGTCATATAAATGAACAATTTCGCCATAATGCATTTAAAAAAGGAAATACTGGTAAAAAGATGTACAAAATTCACTCAGCTGACGCTGATTCCTGAAGATAAAATCACCTTTAAAAATATCAAATACAATAAGTACTATGAATATGCTCACAGAAACTGCCAACAGGTGACGTTCCAAACGCTCGGAACGCACTTCCATTGTAGATAACAATATCCATGGCCCGGTTTCGCACTGATTATACGCTCGCCTGAATGAAACAGGCCTGACTTCTTGCTGCCATTTTCGGTTTCGGCAATTTTTTAAACCTCTATAAAAAAAAAAAAATTAATCCTACCACACAGCTGGTTTTGATCCGATTAGATTATAAATTAACACATACGGGATTACACTCTAATTCCTGATATCCTACTCTGAGGACCTCAAGGACCTCAAAGCAGGGGCCAGTTAAGTGCCCAGGAGAGGATATTATCCTCCCTTTAAACTTCTAGCGAATGGGGTAAGACAATAAGTAAAAGTTGTTCGTAAAATGGGTAGAATTTAAATATAAGTTGTGCTTAGAGGGGGGGCGACGACCGAAGTCAAGCGCCCGTCTCCGAATGGGAGAAACTAGGGCCCAAGTGGGCTTCCAGTAGAAGTAGATAACGATAAAATGGGACAGGAGCGCCCTTAGGGGCGCAGGATCTTGAGCTTGAGTTAAAATAGCGGACACATATGTAGGACTAACCAACTGGATTAGATTCCCAAAAGCAAGGGAAAAGTACAAAATGATTAGAAGCCGTAAAACTAGGCGCAACTTTTTACGGCGGATGTGGATATCCTGTACTTGGCGCCCACGTAGTAACTGAGGGCGCTTACGCGTTCTCGAGTTCCTAGGATGGTACCTTGGGATGCTGTCTAATGTGGGATACTCTGAGGACCCTTAAGTAAAAACTTCTAAAAGTATTTTTAAGTTTAATGATTTTTAAAATTTTCTGGTAGAAATATTCAACGTCACTTTGCTGTGTTGAAATTGCATGAAGATCGTCTCATTGTAATCTTGAGAGCTTAGAATATTGCGAAGGGTAGGCGATTCAAAAATAAAGTCTTGCATCATTCCAGGTTTCGAAGTAATTACTTCTACCAGAAGAATTTTAATATTCTTACTCTTGATTGGTTATTCTCTTTAACTCGATGGTCACTCCATCGTCAGACCCATATTGACCAATGCAATTACCACGAAACTACTGTTTGTGATGGATGAACACGTCAGACCTGTACTGACTAATAGCAATAAGACTCCCAATCAAAAAAGCTCCTGATTAAATTTTCTAAGGAAGGACGGTATCCCCCCCCCCCCCACACACACAAACACACACCACCACCACCTCCAAATGCAAAATGTAGAAGATTTTATAAAATTACTAAATCAACCATAGTTTGCACTTTGAAATTACCAAAATATTCCAGCTGAGAAACACCCTTTCTAAAAACCTCTGTAATTTATATGCTGCTAATAGTATCTGCTTGTGCAGTACAAAATTTTTCTTTAGGAAAAAAAAACCCTGCATTATCCTTATTACATTAACCTTTTGCTTACGGGTGGGATAGCGTCAATCCCAAACGAAGAACCTCTGAAAAAGGCAGGTATTTGACATACCCTATCCCAAACAGATCGATCCCCCTTTGCAGGCATTGGCGTCCCCGTAAGCAAAAGGTTAATTTTGATTTCTACATCCATTTTTAATGTTTGTTTATTTATGCATAGAAAAAAGAGTTACCTAACGTAATAAAAAGAAACAAAGCTCTTTTTAGCACTCTCAAAATACAAACATAAATTTGTATTGGTAAGAGTCCTCTTCTAAAGCACAGATATAATTTTGAAATAAGCGAAAGGTATTATTATTTCAAGTATCTGCAAAAACTTTGAGAATATCCGTCTAGGTAAATTTGGAGAAAAAGTATATTTAAACATTGCCCGAGGAAGTATTGATTAGATATCAAATAGTGATCATGACCTTAATGATAGAAAATTCTGGACAAGAACAGTTATTTTATCGCTCTGCATGCTTCTGCTGGAGAAAATACCAACCCCTGCGAAAGAAAATGCCCAATAACAAAATGTTATCCTTTTATAAAAGATGTGTATTGTGTTCAATATAAAATGCATTTTTGAGAAAACGCTGAATGAGAATATACAAATGGTCTGGAAAAAGTTTGTGAAGTTTGTACATATTAACACAGTAAGGGTGCTTGTGTAGTTTACCGACCCCCCGTTGATGAACTTTTTAAAACATGTCTGCATTACAGCTTGATTTCTTTCTCTCAATCTGAAAACACATGGTTGCCAAGAAAATGTGGAAAGCCCAGGCCGCCCGACTCACCCGAGGGCATGAGCAGCAAAGTGAGCGGCCCGTGCCAAGAGAATGTGGCGAAACAAAATATGTACAGTAATAAAAACAAGGAAAATACAAGTTTAAATTCATTAATTGTTGGTTGGTTGATTATGGCTTTATGGCACAAGATCCAAAGAGGATATGCTGCGCCAGACATATGGTACCAAGATACATAAATTAGTATGGATTAAAACACGTGTATAATTTAAAAGAGTGTAAATTCATTAATTACATAAAAAATCGCCCCATTTAAAAAGTACAGTGTGATCATGGAAAAGGGATTAAAATGTCAAAAATATTTCGTCTGGTGATTTTTAATGAATAACTCAAAGATTTACGTTTATTTTTTATTCACTTGAATTAAAAAATCCTTGTTTACTCTATACTGTTTTGAATTTCAAATTTTTTTTTTATTTTTGCAATTTTAAATTTAAATAAAACTTTATATTTATTTTTCGATTATTTAAATTTTAAAAAGCATTGTTTATTTACGATACTATAAATTTAAAAAAAAATTGTTCACTTTCGATACTTAACATTCGAAAAACCTTTGTTTACTTTCGAAAATTTAAATTTTAAAGTTATTTAATTTTCGAAATTGTTAAATTTTCTACAATTTAAACATTGAAACTTCTCTTTACTGTTCAATAGCTTACACTTCAAATTGTTTTGTATAATTTTGAAAATTAAAATTTAAAAACCCTCCGTTTGCTTTCAGTAATTTAAATTTAAAAACTTCTGCTTACATTTCACATCTTTATATCCTTCTTAAACCATGGAACTTCACGCCGCTTTTATTTTTATTTTCATTTTCCATTAGATATTGAAAGTACCACATACATAATAATTGCCTGTCCATCATTTCATATGGATAAAAATATTTGAAGGTCGGACAACTAGAATAGTACAGAAAAAAAAAAGATATGATTTCCAAATAAATTAAACTAAAGTTATTGCCTAAAACACTTGACTAATAAAATTCAGATTTTTTATTATTTGATCTCACTGGAAATCAGTTTTTTTTTAATTACCAATTTCAAAAACCATCCCAATTTCTAATCATACGAATTACAAAAAATACCATTTAATTCTAGTATTCTGTATTATGCATCAAAACATAAAATTTCGCAAAGGTTCGTGAATTCATTCTTCAGTTATGGTGTTCATTATTTCAAATACGTACAAACATACACAAGACGGGGTTCTTTTCGAAAGTGTCCAACAAGTGTCAGGAGGTCTTAAAATATAAATACGATTTTTCTATTGATCTGATGATGAAAACATAAATAATCTTGTTTCGATCTGATGGTGAACACTAAGTTGCTGGACATCGTAAAATTTATGTTTGGTAGTAACGTAAAATGAGTTGGACTATCACGCTTGCTGTTTGAGGGAACGTCTTTGACATAGAAATATCTGGTGGTTAGAATTCAAGTATCCCTGTTTAGAGCACTGTTCAGAAAAAAAAACAGTGATCATAAGAACACCAAACCTGTGTGGAATGCATTTCAAAATATGGGGAGACGAATGAGGCAAAAAAAGAAGAAAAAATGAGTTCCAAAACTGACCGATAGGAAAAGTGACTTCGGGCGCTGTACACAGTCCAAGCATTCCATGAGTAGCATGTTCCAGATGCATTAATTACATTGGAATTTGGCTGTTTTTTACTATTGTCAGTATCTATCACACGTTTATACCACTTACGATTCGTAATGCATATACATCACGAATACCAAGCCGTTTCATTGAATTATGTTTTTACTAGGGACTGTTAGCAGGGCCATTTCTCCCCCCTATCGTTCATTTTTGGAACTTTTTTTGTGTCTGTGTCATTCGTTTCCCCATCTTCTGAAATGCATACCACGCAGATTTGGCGTTCTTATGCCCACTGGTTTTTTTCTCTATAGTGTCTGCACAGGGATACTTGAATTCTAACCACCCTGTATATAGCCCACCCTGTGTATAGCACATTTTTCAAATAAATTTATCAAAAAATCCCATAAATTAAAAAAAATATTAACTGTTAAGAAACATGTTCACTTTTCATATGTAATATCATACGATAAATTTGGTGACATCATTCTCGTGGATCTAACTCGTACCATTCACGAGAAAAGATACTTTGAGTAATACTTTTGTATTTGAACGTCAATAGTTATTTATCCGCTGTGAGGATAACTTATTTCTCCATCCATAACGATTTGCGAGATTTTGGCAACGAATTAAGCGGAATGTCGCTAACTTGGCGACATTTTTAAATATTGCCAAATTAATGAAACTTTCGCCAAATAGATAAAAATGACGCTAAATCAAAGAAAATGACGACTAAATGAAGAAAATTCAATATCTTGGAAAGAATATAAGTATCTACTATAAGAATAACATTTTTTTAAACTATAAAAGTAGTAAATTCATTGCATTATATAAGGAAAGTCATGTGCTGCCCACATCAGATTTTTTTTAATAAATTGGTTAATACAACTGGCAAAAAGAAAGGCTTTGAATGAACTCGCGGTCATGTCACCATCTCTCTCGGAAATATTAATTTAATTTTATCTTATTTCGGAGAACCACATCTTCACCGACTTTCATTGGTCTTGCTTTTAATGAGATTTTGGGGTGCATCATGATTGGATCCCTCTTTTCATAGTAACTTGTACGAGTCTTGCCTGAAAATATCAGTTACATCCAATGTCACCATCATGACTTTATAACTGATGATGTCATCGCTAACTCGTGAATTTATGGGTCGTAAACCTTTCAAAGCAAAACTGTCAACCCTGGTGCCATTGCCTGACTCATTTATTACTTTCCTTATATACATAATGTATAAGGAAAGTATTGTGACGGGGTTGAAAATTCGAATTCGAGTTTTCGACGGGAGAGCACGTTTCAAGCATGCCTGATCACAAATCAAACATTTTTGAAGTGATGTCTGTGTGTGTCAGTGAGACTGTGGAGACGATAACTGACGAACGAGTGGACCGATTCGAACGAAATTTGGTACAAAAATCACAATCCGTAAACACTGGAAGCCTATTGTTTTCATATGTAATCGAATGTTCAGAATCCCCCTAAATTTTCGAGTGAAATTTTGAAAAAATCGTCAAAAACTCAAAACCGGTAATAAAGTTACGCAAATAGACATTTCTTATGTAATTTTTCAGTAGGAAACGATTGACATAAATTTTAGAACGCTAACATGAACCGTGCTCGAGATATTGCAGATTTTTCAAAAAAATTATCAACGAGTCATATACAATAAAAAAAAATATTTCCTATTGAGAAATATGTTCACTTTTCATATGTAATGCCATTCAATAAATTTGGTGACATCATTCTCATGGATCTAGCTCGTTCTAGTCATGAAAAAAGATACTTTCAGTAATACTTTTGTATCTGAACTCCAATAGTCATTTATCTGATCTGCTGTAAGAATAACTTATTTCTACGTCCATAACGCCTGGCGAGATTTTGACGGCAAATTTGGTGGAATGTCGCCAACTTGGCGACTTTTGAAAATGTTGCTAAATTAACGAAAAACTCGCCAAATGGATAAAAATAACGCTAAATCAATGAAAATGACGACTCATTGACAAAAATCCAATATCTTGGAAAGAATATAAATACCTACTAAAAAATAATCTATTTTTTTTTACTGTAAAAGTAGTAAATTTATTGCATTATATAAGGAAAGTCATGTGCTGCCCACATCAAATTTTTTAGCTTATTTTTGTTGTATTGCCTGAATTAAATATTGCCTAATAAAACTCACAATATACAGAACGGCTTTAAAACATAAGAATTGCGAAGAACAGTGTCTTTAAAAAATCTAACTAATAATAATGAACCTTTCGTAAGCATAGATGTGACGTGAATTATCCATGTATCACAAACAAAATTTCTGTTCGAACATTGCTCCGTAAAGTATTGGTTAGGCATCAAACAGTGATCATGACCTTAATGATAGAAAATTCAGGACAAGAACGGGAATTTTATCAGTCGGTACACTATTGTTAGGAAAACTATCGATATTTGTGACAGAAAATGTCCGATAATAAAATGCGATTCTTTGAAAAAGATGTGTATTGTACGGAAAGAAGTATTTTATTTTAGGAAAATTTTAAACAAATGTAAAAATATCAAATATACTTTTTAATTAGTAAATTACAGAAATAAGATATGCTTTCGAACTAAATGTCGAAAATATATTCTTTATTTAAAGATATTCTTAAATAAGATTTCTGATATATTTGGAAAATTTCTCTTATTTGGAAATTTTTTGCATCTGAGGCAAAACAGTCTGATGCAAGTAGAGTATTGTTTCCTTTATTACTTTCCTTATATACATAATGTATAAGGAAAGTATTGTGACGGGGTCGAAAATTCGAATTCGAGTTTTCGACGGGAGAGCACGTTTCAAGCATCCCTGATCACGAATCAAACATTTTTGAAGTGATATCTGTGTGTGTGTGTGTGTGTGTGTGTGAAAGTATGTGTATGTGTGTCAGTGAGTCTGTGGAGACGATAACTGACGAACGAATGGACCGATTCGAACGAAATTTGGTACAAAAATCGCAATCCGTAAACACTGGAACCCTATTGTTTTTATACGCAATCGAATGTTCAAAACCCCCCTATATTTTCTTGTGAAATTTTGAAAAAATCGTCAAAAAATCAAAACCGCTAATAAAGTTACGCAAATAGACATTTCTTATGTAATTTTTCATTAGAAAACGATTGACATAAATTTTAGAACGCTAACATGAACCGCTCTTGAGAAATTGCACATTTTTCAAAAAAATTATCAAAAAGTCATATAAAATAAAAAAATATATTTCCTATTGAGAAACATGTTCACTTTTCATATGTAATACCATGCGATAAATTTGGTGACATCATTCTCGTGGAACTAGCTCGTTCCTTTCAGGAATAAGATACTTTGAGTAATACTTTTGTATTTAAACGCCAATAGTCATTTATCTGCTGTAAGAATAACTTATTTCTCCGTCCATAACGCTTGGCGAGATGTTGGCGACGAATTTGGCGGAATGTCGCTAACATGGCGACATTTTTAATTGTTGACAAATTAACAAAGACTCCCCAAATGGATGAAAATGACGCTAAATCAATGAAAATGACGACTCATTGAAGAAAATTCAATATCTTGGAAAGAATATAAGTATCTACTATAAGAATAACATTTTTTTTAACTGTAAAAGTAGTAAATTCATTGCATTATATAAGGAAAGTCATGTGTTTCGCACATCAGATTTTTTTTTATGTGAAACAACTTAGGACATGAGGCAGATAAAGAGTAAATCATGAAAAAGAGTGACGAAAATATAACGGAAGTATCTAACGTAAGTGACATGCTATCTCAAATATGCAACAAAAAATCATTGTAATAATTTAAATGTCTGTGCCATTTGTTGCAAAATTGCAAAAGATTTTCTCCCATCCGCCCGCTTGCAGCACTTACGCTCCTAATATCGATAGAGGCATGTGAGCCATACACCTCTCCCACTCAAGATTACTATTTCTTATATGCCTCCTTATCGAAACAAGCATACTATACCATCCCTAACATATCACAATTCATATATACTGTTCTGGACCCTTTAACAGAACCTAGCTGTCCCATATGAAGAATATTAAACTAATAATTTCATTAAAGTAACAGGAGTTATTAAAGAAATTAAATTTAATTGATAGCGCAGATTTTTCTGAGTTACTGAATTTTTCTATAATTTGGCAACATTTTCGTTGATTTGGCGATGTGTTGTCAATTTTGAGAAATTTTCCAAAAGTTACCATGTTTGCCACCAAAGTAGCCAAATTTTTCTCCAAGTAGACAAACGGATATATAGTCATACCCAACAACTAGCAAACAATCTTCCAGCATAATTAATATATCATTCATTTATTAATTGCCTTGCATTCCAATCCATTCCTAAAATTTGAAATCAAAAGTCTACTTATGTGTTGATCGTAAATTTTATCAATTTGGGAACAATTTAAAAAATCTGATGTGGGCAGCACATGACTTTCCTTATATAATGCAATGAATTTACTACTTTTACAATGAAGAAAAATATATTTTTTTTATATTAATTATTTATATTCTTTCCAAGATATTGAATTTTTGTCAATGAGTCGTCATTTTCCATGTCGTCATTATCCATGAGTCGTCATTGATTTAGCGTCATTCTTATCCATTTGGCGAGTTCTTCGTTAATTTAGCAACATTTAAAAAAGTCGCCAAGTTGGCGACATTCCACCAAATTTGTCGCCAAAATCTCGCCAATCTCGCGTTATGGACAAAGAAATAAGTTATTCTTACAGCTGCTAAATGACTATTAGTATTCAAATACAAAAGTATTACTCAAAGTATCTTTTTTCATGAATGGAACGAGCTAGATCCACAAGAAAGATGTCACCAAATCTATCGCATGGTAGTACATATGAAAACTGAACATGTTTTTCAATAGGAGATATTTTTTTTTATTTGGCATGACCTTTTCATAATTTTTTTAAAAATGTGCAATATCTCGAGAACGGTTCAACTTAGCGTTCTAAAATTTATGTCAATCGTTTTCTAATGAAAAGTTACACAAGAAATGTCTATTTGCGTAACTTTATTAGCGGTTTTGATTTTTTGACGATTTTTTCAAAATTTCACTCGAAAATTTAGGGGGGGTTCTGAACATTCGATTGCGTATAAAAACAATAGACTTCCAGTGTTTACGGATTGTGATTTTTGTACCAAATTTTGTTCGAATCGGTCCATTCGTTCGTCAGTTATCGTCTCCACAAGTTTACTGACACACACACACACACGCATCACTTCAAAAATGTTTGAATCGTGATCAGGGATGCTTGAAACGTGCTCTCCCGTCGAAAACTCGAATTCGAATTTTCGACCCCGTCACAATACTTTCCTTATACATTATGTATATAAGGAAAGTAAAAAGTATCCTAATCCATTGCTAAGATCGCCAAATTTTTTGCTAAGCGTTCTCGACAAACAGATAGATAGATTGATGGATACATAGACTGATAGACATGGCTCATTATAGTATTTATAATGATTCAAATGGACGTACAAATTTTCGAATATAGATGCATGATAAAGTCGACTGTAGGCATAGACTCTGACTATTTCACTTTCATAAAATAAACTTGAAAAAAAAATAAGCTTAAAACATATTTGGAGATTATTTATATACGCAAACAGAAACTGAAATACCAACTCAAACTCAACTAACTCCTTAAAATTTTATCATTTCCAAATATGTTCTTCTCTCATAATTTTGTTATGGAATTTGATATAGGTGAAATCCCTGTGCAAAGGAGGATTTCGAAACTTGATCCGTGTTTATTCGGTTTAAAATAATTTTTTACAAGTCTTTGCTGGATCTCTAAAAAATGTATTTACCATTAATATTTTTTCCGAATAGGATTTTCAGACTTCAATGAGTTGACACGTTTGAAGGGATATGAAATATGTTTGCTGAATATGATAATGATATATATGTATATAAGATAAATAAATTTATATTGAATTATATATATCTATGTATGTATGCATGTGTATATATATGTATATATATGCATGTATATATATGTGTGGGGTCATGTATGTATATACGGGGTATCACGTTAAGACCACATAAACTCTGCAAAGCGAAAATCCTCGAAGTACATAAAATAATGACCCAAGAACCATACCTTTACGACCCATAGTTTTCGTGCAAAATGTGAAAGAAAAAGTATGGCTTCACATCCGGTGCACGGAAAATAAGCTTTATTGGAAACATGCGAAACTGCACAACGGATGAGAATAAAATATTTAAAAAAATAAAAATAGAAACGTTACCCCCCCCCCCCCCTCATCATGCTTGAGAAAGGGGAAAAGTGACTGGCGATAGGTGCATGGCATGTTTGTTATGCAAGTGAACAGTCGTCATTTGGATCATGTAAAAGGCAGCGGCATCTGGAAGCTGTCGGTATACTTCGCATGCTGATAAAACATTCCGTCCGTGAATATTGCGACGTGTTCTTTATTTTTGGTCAGTGTAATGGTAATGCCTTACGAACTGCGAGGTAATATGCACGTCGTTACCCATGACTCCATCATCCCGATGCCAATATCATCCACAGGTTGGATGGCAGACTGAGAAATACTGGAAGCGTTCACCCAACATAAACTCTCAGCGATGTTGGTGGAAGAACCCACGGCGGGCTGACGCTATCACAGGAAGATGCGATTCTGTGACGGATTGAGAAAATTCGCAGTTGAGCACGCGTGCACTAGCCAGACAGTTTAATGCGAGTAGCAGTACTAATATCAGTACAAGTGCATAGCGTATTACGGGCAGAGAGGCTATACCCATTTAATTACAGAACCGTGCAAAGGTGCATCCAGATGACATGCACCAACGCATCGACTTTTCTGAAAGGCTATTTATTGCAACAACATGAAGCCGACAATACTTTCATTGTACATATCTTGTGGACGGATGAAACATGTTTCACACGTAACGGGGTCTTCAACGGTCACAAGAACGACAGCCATATTTGGTCAGAGTCCAATCTTCATGCAATTCGTCCGCAGCGATATCAGGTTCGGTGGTCTGTAAATGTGTGGGCCGGCATATTCAGCAATTGCATTATTGGACCCTATCTACTGCCCGAATGGTTCACGGGACATTCATACTTGGTATTTCTCAGTGATGTAAAAACTGATTTCCTGGGTAACATACCCTTATCGGCAAAACGTGGACAATGGTTCCAACATGATGGAACACCGGCGCATTTCAACTCTCCTGTACGTGAATGGTTGGATATGGAATACCCAGGTCGTTGGATTGGACGTGGGTGCCCGGTTGTGTGGCCACCACGATCGCCAGATCTGACACCTTTGGATTTCTTTCTATGAGACCATCTGAAAGAATCGGTATGTCGAACCCCAGTTGCTACAGAAAACGACTTAGTTGTTCGTCTTCATGCTGCTTTACCTTTTGTGGACAACACGATGCTGGATCGTCTGCAGTCAGCCATACGGCGTACGCATGCGTGCCTCAATATGACCGACGGTCATTTTGAGCATTTTGCTATGTAAACATAATGTCATATGCAAATACCGATGTTCATGTTTCCAATAAAGCTTATTTTCAGTGCACCGAATATAACGCCATACTTTCTCTTTCGCATTTTTCTCGAAAATTATGAGTAGTAGAGATATGGTTCTTGGATTATTTTTTATGCATTCCGAGCTAGGATTCTCGCTCTGCTGCATATATGTAAGTATATTTATGCCTATATATATATATATATATATATATATACAGGATGATCCAAAAGTCAGGAAAAACTTATTATACATTAATAATTCATGAACTAATAAAGATAAATAGATGCCGTTTGCACAGAAGGAATGGAAATGAAGCCGGACTTTTTGTCAAGGAAAGAAAATTATTGTTAGTATAAATTACATTTCTTCCAACAGATGACGCTGTATTAGATAGCTAGTTTATATTACATAGGATAAGATATATTAGAAGGACAGATCGACTACCACTACTATCTGCTTCAAGAATGGCGTTTTCAGCTACAGCTGCTCTTTTTTATATCGTTTGATAATTTGCATAATATAATCTGATATCTGTACCTAATACAGCGCCATCTATTGGTAGAAATGTAAATTATACAAAAATATTTTTTTTCTTGACAAAATATCCGGCTTTATTTCCATTCTTTCTGTGCAAACGGCATCCATTTATGTTTATTAGTTCATGAATTATTAATTTTTAAAGTTTTTCCTGACTTTTGGATCACTCTGTATATATATGTGTGTGCGTGTATATATATGTGTGTGCGTGTATATATATATATATGTGTGTGTGTGTGTGTGTGTGTGTTTGAAAAATGTATTTGCTGAAGGGGTGTGAAAAAATATTTTCAATAAAAAAGTTCAATATATTTTAATGGATGGAAGAACTCGACTTGGTTGTGGTTGCAAAGTAACATTTAGATGACGTATCATTATGTAAATTAAGGTGAGTTTATATGTAAACAATATAAATAAACTCATCCATTGTGCTACAAAATTTTTAAATGTGTTGAAAGGATTAACATCTACGCAGAGGCTGTAACGGCTGTGTTTGCCTCGTGACGTTAAAGACGCTTCGGGTTTTGATTTGCTGGATGTCTCATGGCCATGCATGTACAACAGCTTTGATCCAATATATACAAATCACTCTTTGTATCTACATGATTCAATTTTTTTGTGTGTTTACAATTGTATTGCCGACAGATATTTGTTTAATATTGTATCACGGAGATGCGAAAACTGAGTTTGGTTTCCAAATTCAATCTTACGCGAAAATGAGTTGGTGAAATAATTCTAGCAACTGTTTAGAGAAATATTGTACAAAAATGTTACACAGCAAAATGATGAAAATCTTCGAACTGATCTTTTAAATTTTTGTACCATTCGTAATCTTCGTACGTCATTTCCAAATGATAACTTGATACTTCTATGAGGAGTAAATTTTTTGCTATGGGTTTTATCTATGAGTTTTGATTCGCTGAATGTCTCATGACATTATGCTTATGCTTGGTACTGTGTACATTAAGAATTCGACTCGGTCAGACCCACGTAACAGGTTGAGCCGAATTTTATGGAAACTACTTCGGGCTCTGGTCAGGCTTTGAAAAATTCAGGTCGGGCAGGGTAAAAGTAAATAAAAATCCAAAAAATAGATCAAAACTTAAACAGAAAATTTTTAACGGACAGAAAAATTCGAAATTACGTATAAAACAAAATTCTCAATAAGTGGATGAAAGTATATTTGTTGGGTTATACTTTTGGATATTTAATAATTTTAGGAATTTTGCTTTTAATTTAAATGTGTTCAGGGGTCTTATTTATATAGTCACTCTCCTTTTTCCAATTGTTTAGGTTTTTGATATTCTTCTATTCCAAATGGGTTCTTTTCCATAGGTTTTGTGTTAAAAACGGCGAAAGTTCGTTCTTTTTAGGTTTTAGCAATTTAAATTTATTTAAATTGCTAAATTATTTTATAGATTAACGATAAAATAATTAATGACAGACGATTTTAATATTACGGTCAACCAATTAAAAACTAGAAATTTTAAGGAGGATTGGAATTTCAAAGCAGACGAAAATTAAAAAGAAATGAAGTGAAACGATTTGGAATATACGAATTTGGCAACAATTTAAATATGAACGATTCTGAAATATTTAAAAATCTGAAAATAGAATAAAACTGTAAAATTGCGATGAATTAACGCATTTTTAATTTTTCTAACATACAATGTAAATTTTGAGAAAAATCTGTATTATTCTCAGCAGAAACCTAAAATTTGTGTAACTATATTTCAATATACTATACTAATATGTCAAATATGTCGTAGTAAAATCTAATATTTACTATAAAATATTAATTTTATTGACAATACACAACTTTTCAACTTGAGCTTTTGAATGACGGAATTTTCAAGCTCTTTCTTTTAATTAAGAATGTTAATTAAAAAAACTATTTTCGTAAAAGGAAAATTCTGAGATAATTCGATCATAAATCGGTCCTAAAACAGTAAATAAAATAAATCACCCCTAAAGTTTAATACTCATACTGCACACTCCTATAAGAAATTTTTCAATTCCAATTCTCATTGTATATCACCGACTTTTAGAATAACTTAGAATTCAAAATTGACATAAGTAGCTTAAATCCATTGATCAAATATTATTATATTCCGGAACATATATTTTCGACATTTATGACAGACATAATAAGCGTTTACAGAGAATATAGACATGTAATAAATATATTTTATATCATACAACTGAGATTCACCAGTGATGTTAACGCAGCCCAAACTACTATAGAAACCTGAAATTTTATATGCACCTGAACCTTGAGTTATAAATAATGAAAAAATATTTCAAATTTTCAAATTTTGTTCGAAAAATTAATTAATCTCAGAATGCATTTAATGAGGGACACACTAGAAGCATATATGTGCACTAGAAGCATAAATTCTAGAAACCTGAAATTTTATATGCACCTGAACCTTGAGTTATAAATAATGAAAAAATATTTCAAATTTTCAAATTTTGTTCGAAAAATTAATTAATCTCAGAATGCATTTAATGAGGGACACACTAGAAGCATATATGTGCAGCAGTGGCGTAGCGTCCATTGAGGCTAAAAAGCTGAGCCTCTCCTGCTTAAAATCTGAAATTATTTGAACATACTTTTATTTATTATAATTTTTTGAATAATTTTGCTACGATATATGCATTATTTAGAAATTGTTGCATTTTTCTTCCTTAAAGTGACACGATTCTAAGTAGTTTTCCCATTAAAATACATATTTTAATGTTTTAGAAGCTAACATCATCCAGCCTTCGTCTTCTATAAGGAGAAATATGGCATTACGACCACCCATCTGTTAAACTCCTCCCTAGCTGATTAACTAATACGGTAAGCTAGCTTATAGAAAGGAATGGCCATTGCTTCCACATTTTCAACCTCTTAAACACAAACAATGATTGGGTGTGGGACGTGACGTTTTATCAATGATGGGTAGGTGAGGGTGGGTAGTGCAAATCTAATGAGTCCTCCATTTTGGGTCAAACATGATTCTATTAATTACTATTTGTAGAAAATAATCATTATTTGTAATACTAAAAAAATTGAGTTATTTTTCACGAATAACCTAGGATTTATCTAACTTTAAACAATCTCATGACGAAAAAATATACTAATAATAACTACCGTTAAACTTAAGTAGTTTGCAAAACTCTTTATATAGGCATCAATATGGCGAAGCATCCGGTTGCATATTTAGGAGTTTTAGAAAGAATAAGTTTCATTTCCCGTTAAAATCCCCTGTTAGATGAGAATTTCAGTTAAATAAAAGTGGTAGATAATTTTTAGCGGATTCTTAACATATTGTAATTGTAAGATATTTTTAAGTTTTCATAGTACAATATTTGTAAATAATTAATAAGCAATATTGTTTACGGACATTGTTGATTACAGTGATATTCAACTAAGCTTATGTTCCAGATTTCTCACAAATTTTCAGTTCACTTTTTCATACATGGGCGCATGCAGAACGTTTTAAGGAAAGGAAGAGGGGGGGGGGTGTAAACTCAAGAATACATTGTATAACATCATCTAGATTGATGTTCACCTTTGTTATCTTGAATATCCAGGGGGGAGAGTGTCGTCCCATATGAGCGAACATGACTTCATATTCAATAAAATAGTTGCAAAAGTTCAACTAATTTAGAAATAAGCAAACATTTAAAATGCTATACTTTGTATGTATCTGACATAGGTAATATATATTAAAATATAGAGCATTTCATTCACTCTTGGCGTTTTTATGTTAAATTATTTTATTTTACTCACCAAGGAACGTATTGAAAGTGCCAATTCCAATATAAATGCACTTATCATACAAAACCCTTTTCCAAGTTAAAATGACAATCGCTTAACCTCCCAGTCAAGAATATCACACTACGCTACTGAAGTGCAGCTAAATTTGGCGTTGATGGGATATGTCAGAAGAAAACCGATCCGTGTGCCTTTACTCACAGCACATCATTGGCTTCAGCGCATCACCTGGGCTCGCGAACATATGGAATGGACCCTAGATGACTGGAAGAAGGTAGCGTGGTCTGATGAGTCACGTTTCCAATTGGTTTCCAGATGGTCGCGTTCCGGTGTGACGTGAACCCCATGAGGCTATGGATCCAACGTGTCAACAAGGGGGGCGCGACAGCCCAGTGGTTAGCTCTCGGGAGTTGCACTCGGTCGGCCCGGGTTCGATTCTCGCCACTGCCAAAACTGCCGCAGTGTTCACCGATCACGTGTACGATCACGTGAAACATGTGGGTCCGTAAGTCCTTCCGAGAGGCTGGCGATGGGGGAAGGAGGATACGGTTCTTGTGGAAGCCTCTCCCACTGGGTTCCGGTCTGAATTGGGTGGCACGTCCCGACCATCAAAACAGATACCTTATACCTTTCTGGTAGGTCGGACGGTCTGGGTCGAAGAAGAAAACTTGTCAACAAGGCACTGTGCAAGCAGGTGATTGTTCCATAATGGTGTGAGAAATGTTTACTTGGCATGGATTGGGTCCTCTGGTTAAATTGAACCGATCATTGACAGGAAATCGTTATGTTCAGCTGCTTGATGACAATTTGCAGCCGTTTATAGACTTCACGTACCCCAATAAAGAAGTAATGTTCCAGGATGATAATGATCCGTGTCAACGGGCCCATATTGCTCTCGATTGGTTTGAGGAGCATTCTAGGCAATTCCAGCACGTGATTTGAAAACCTTGATCACCACCCCTTGAAGCATATCTGGGATATAATCGAAAGAGTCATTTGTGCCCAAATTCCAGTACCTACCATAACCACGCAATTATGGTCTGCTATCTAGACAGCATGGCTGAAAATTTCGACTAGTTGAGTCCATGCAACATCCAGTTGCTGCATTCACCGAGCTAAAGGATGCCCAACACGATATTAGAGAGGTATCCCATGACTTTTGGCACATGATTGTAGTTACAGAAGACGAGTTTTTACTATTTTATATTTCGATTTTTATGCAGTTTCTGGTTTTCATTATAACTATAGTAACAGCATTATGCCTCAAATACGGTCATCGTTTGCCGACTATTCTTCTGATTAAACTACTGAAAATATTTCAGGAATAATTGATTTTTAAATCACAATGTATGAAAATGTTGAAAATAAGGCAAAACACAGTAATCGGAGATGCAATATTGCTTTGCATACTGCAATTTCCATGCTAATAAAAGCATAAAATGTGCACGATTTTTATGCATTAATATGAAACAGTATTTTATATTCAGAACTGTGCGTGTCACATTTAGTAACTACTATCCATCTCATTGGCACGATGCATGGGTGGGAAATAGTTCAAATAGTTACAGAATTCTTATACAGTAGAAATTCTTAAAGTGAATATTGCACTCTCATTGCAAATAACTTATGGACAGTATTTATGGACATTTGTTTTTATTACTCCCTCGTCAGCATGAAATAAATGATATCTGCAATGTCAGCAATAATACTTGCGAAATGACATAATTTTGCTATGGAAAATGATAAACTCTGTCCTTCCACAATGCAGGTAAAGTTAAGATTACGCTCTCATAACAGATAACAGAATTTATGGACTTTTTTTGGAGGAGGCATTTAGGGACGTAGGGAGAAATACTTGCAAAATGCCATAATTTCGCTATGTGGACACATAAACTCTGTCACACCACGTTGTTCGCTTAAAATTTCTTCAAAATTTAGCGCAGATGACACGAGGGCGTAACAATCAAGTTTATAGTCGCAGAATCCACCTATAGTGGACATTCCAAAACTAATATTACGCAAAATTGGGAAACAGCAAATTTTCTTACTGTCATTTCTGATATCGTCTATTTCATCCTGACAAGTATAGTCCATGGTAGTGGCGGATATATGAGCCCACAGATCCTACAACTGAATGGAGGTGCAAAAGTTTGGAGGGATTTGGAAGCGTAATGTTAATGCATGGAAACATGACAGCTAAGTCAAGGGAGGTTAAAGAGGATGCAATGTTTTAAGCTATAGAGGGCACAACCAAACAAGGGGTGGGACAGCCCAGTGGTTAAGGTATGATTATTTGCCTCGGACGACCCAAGTTCGATTCCCGACTCAGCTGAAACTGCCTCCGTGTTCACGCGAAGCGTTAAATATGTAAGTCCGTAAGTCCTTCCGAAATGTTGGTGGTAGGGAAAGGAGGATACGGTACCTATAATTCCGCCCCCACTGAGTTCCGACCTGAATCAGGTGGCACTGTTCCGTCCGTTCAAACAGATACTTTAGATATACTGGTAGGTTGGATGGTCGGGTCGAACACACAAACAAACAAGCTCCGCCACTGGTTTATAAATGCTGTTATCTGCAATGGTAAAGTAATCCTAATGTAATTTAGGATTAAGCTACCATTTTATCTGCTAGTTTATTGTTGTTGTTGTTTCTAATGACCTCCTGTTTCGGAACAGCCGATACAGGACCAGTGACTCAGGAAGCAGGAAAGAAAAAGAAAGACACACAAGACAAGAGAACAAAGTTTATTACTAGCAAGCATCCATCACTGATGAAGACCGGAGGGGGTGCAGCTTCACATTTAGACGAGGACCCAGAAGGCGGAAGACTGACTTGCCTCAATAAACATCCATGCCTTACTCGGGATTCGAACCCGAGTCCACTCTGCCAGTTTATCTACCAGTTTATCATTACCAATTTATCTACCATTTTATCATCACCAGTTTATCTACCAATTTATATTTACCAGTTTATATACTATTTTATCATTACCAGTTTATCTACCATTTTATCATTACCAGTTTATCTACCAATTTATATTTACCAGTTTATCTACTATTTTATCATTACCAGTTTATCTACCAATTTATCATTACCAGTTTATCTGCAAATTTATCATTACCAGTTTATCTGGCAATTTATCATTACCAGTTTATCTACTATTTTATCATTACCAGTTTATCTACTATTATATCATTACCAATTTATCTACCAGTTTATCTACCAGTTTATAATTATCCGATGTATTGGCATTTCCTGCGCATGCATTTACTATTTGCTTCAAATTCGATAACTAATCCAATCAGCGGTTTTTTCCACTAGCAAACGTATACATTTAATTAATTCTATATATAGATATTACCAGTTTATCTACTATTATATCATTACCAATTTATCTACCAGTTTATAATTATCCGATGTATTGGCATTTCCTGCGCATGCATTTACTATTTGCTTCAAATTCGATAACTAATCCAATCAGCGGTTTTTTTCCACTAGCAAACGTATACATTTAATTAATTCTATATATCAAAGATTTTTCAGAACCGTGTCATATGTTTCGTGCATAATATTACGATTCCCACTTCAAAGACTATCCTTTTGAAGTTAACTCAAAATAAACCCCTCTAAAAGTTCGGATGCTGAAACTACGCTTGTGGAAATTTCGCTGGGATATTCAAACTTCTAACGTACCACAGTCTTTTCGAGCAGATTACAAACTTCGACAGTTAAATGAGCAGTTTGAATTCGTTTGTGCAAGCATATCTATTCAGAATCAAATATGTTTGACGTTTTTTTGACCTAAGAAATGTTTTGAAGAGAACAAAATCTAAGAAGTATTTACATAGAGGAAATTGATTTGTTGAAAATCATTTATTTGAGAGACACATGAATCTTTAAAGCGATACAACAATATCTTTCGAGTCCTATTTCAAAGTAGTTATTCTACTCCGATCCAGACCATCTGACCTACCCGAAATTGTAAGGTATCTATTTGGGCTATTTTTATCCTCTAGCTTAGCTTTCTGATTAGCCGTTTTACCTGTCGATTTTAAAATCGGCGTTCAATAGAGTCAACTGAATTCATGCCAGTTGTACTAGAGTGACTGTCAGACCACTGGCATTTTTGCACTAACCTACATGATTGATTTGTTCGGATGCCATTGTCGAACCAAAAATATTTGTACTCGACAACCGATGCTCTATCGTCGAGCTACTGGGACCGAATTGCAAACTCTTATTGTCTAATTGACCTCTGTAATAACATATATATATATATATATATATATATATATATATATATATATATATATATATATATATATATATATATATATATATATATAATTTACAAATGTAAAGTATTCTGAGATAGCTACATGAAAAAAATTTCTCATACGTAAAATATGCAAACATGGCGCTAAGCTGCCCTTGTACACATTTACAAATATATTTTCCAAAAAGAATACCTAAGTACAGAAAAGCTAAAGATGAATGTGAAAAACGAAAAGTATCACAAGTGGCCGGGGGGAGTTGTGACCCCCACTCTCCGGTTAAGCAATGCTTTATGCCATGGCGACACTCCCGGAAGCCGATACTTATACATGGAATGGCCTTAATGCCATCAATTACCGAACAGCAAAAACTGAATAGTTTTTTCGTGTGTCAATCAAAATGTGTTTTTGTATTCTTGCTGTGGGTTTTTGCTGTTCGGTAATTGATGGTATTAAGGCCATTCCATGTATAAGTATCGGCTTCCGGGAGTGTCGCCATGGCATAAAGCATTGCTTAACCGGAGAGTGGGGGTCACAACTCCCCCCGGCCACTTGTGATACTTTTCGTTTTTCACATTCATCTTTAGCTTTTCTGTACTTAGGTGTTCTTTTTGGAAAAAAAAAAAAAAAAAAAATATATATATATATATATATATATATATATACAAGGTAGGATCAAAGAGTTCGGAGACTGTGCTGATATCTCCAGCCCTGATTGAGAATAGGGGATCTATTTTACCGTGGCGTAGAGACACATGTGACATAAAAGGCGAAAATGAAGAAGCAGGTCTGCAGTGCAGGGTTTTTCCAAATAATGCGTTTCCGTGAACTGTATTCGTTCGCCGAACGCGGAAATGGCGTTTGAAGAACAACGTGCGAAGGGGCAAAGTTTCTGTCACCGATTTCCCCAAATGCTGGCAGAATTTGATATTCACACGTTGTTCTTCAAACGCCATTTCCGTTTTCGACTACAGTTCACTGACACGCATTGTCTTGAAAAGCATCTGCTTCTTCCTTTTCATACCTCGCGCCACATGTGCCTCTACGCGACTGTAAAATAGTTCTCTTCTCCTCCAATTAGAGTTGGAGATATCAGCACAGTCTCCGAACTTTTTGACCCTACCTTGTATATATATATATACATATATTATATATAATACATTCACACACACATACAGTGTGATTCATTTGAATTAAGTGAAGTATGAAGCATATGAGTGGACATCATAACAGTGGACATAATAAATGTAAATGCCTTTAGACTTTACTACCTAGAGTATCCCAAAAGTAGAGATAATTGTTTGATAATTTATAACTCAGACAATTTACACTTTGAATATTGTGTTTAAAGTATGCCCGCCAATATAGCACGTCCTAGAGATAAATCGCCAAATAAGGATTTTTCAATAATAAATAATCAAGATGTTAGTTCAATTTCCCCCTCGCAGTAACATTTGCATACGGATTGTGCAAAATGTTTAACTTAAAAATCAAACGGTTTGTATTAAACAGTTTTCTATCTATCAAAATGACCTCTTTTTCGGCAGTATGACTATATCCTGTACTTACCTAATAAATCTCTCGCATCTCTGTGCTGCATATATCAAACATATTTATAATTAATTTAGCCACTTCTTAAGAGGACTTTTAACAGGCATGTACTAACATGTATTGATTCGTATATGTCAAGTTTATGAAGAAAGATCAAAAATATTTTAAAATACATCAGAACAGAAGTTAACTGAAAAATATTACAAATCTTTGTTTAACCTCGAATTCGAAATTTACCTAAAATATATCATTCTTGAAAGTTTGAATAATCGATATATTCGTCTCTCCTCGTAAATCCCTGATGTTCGTGTTTCTAATGTTTAGAAGTTGAGCTTTGGCATTGCGAACAGGCTCAAACTTGGCCTGTCTGGTGGGCTAGATCTATTTGTTCTAAGCCCGATATTTTAAAAAACAATTATAAAAAACAGGAATTTATATTAAGTTTCTGGTATTTAATAAGCAAAAGTAGAATTTCCAGTTTTTATCAGTAAAAACTAATTTTAAGCAACTGTAACGTGAGCTTCTAGATTTTACTGGTAAAAATACATTTTGACTAATAAGTGAAGGCTTCTAATTTATGACAGCAATGGGCTTTTCTAGTTTTTAATTGAAATAATTAGTTTTAATCGATAGAGATGGAAATATCTAGATTTTATTAGTAAGACCTAGTTTTGACCTATAACAATGCGACATACTAGTTTTTACTAGTTAGAGTTTAATAGTTGACAGTTTTGTTCAATCCGCTCCAGGGGTTGTTCTTTCCGGGGTATAACTGCCTTAATTATATTTTACTTGGCTCTGTGCATATTAGAACGCCCGCATTTTGTTCTCGAGTTCCTAAGAGGAACCGAACTTGTCAAATGTAACTGTCATCTTACTTCATCGACGTAACTAAATTTCCTATGGTGTCACTGGATCCAGTGTGCAGAGCACAATTTATAATTTTTGCGCGAGTTGTTTACGCCTGGATATTGCCACTTCAAATTTAATAAACAATTTTTAACTGTAATAATACGAAAATGTTTTTTTGTTTCGCAACTCCTCTTACAGTTCACTCTAGACCGTGACATCACGAATGACAAAACTTCCCATTAGGTCAAGCTGACAACATTTTGATTCGTTGCCGGGATGAATGTCCAATCTTATATTAAAGAACCTTAATCAGCTCTGCAGCAGTAGAAAATTGACTCACAGAGCCTTTAATCTCTTGAATTCATCTTTATTTTATAATTGATCTTATAATATTTATCTTGAATTTATCATCATCAATAGATCAGTAACAACCATGGGATTTCAAGATTTTTCTTTTTACTCTTTAATTTGAACCTAAGTTCCTGACATGACATATTGGCACGCATTTGGGTTTAACAATTTAAGGAGTTGACGCAGACCTAACTTTAAATTTTAAAATAATACTGAAAATATGTCTTAAGTCTACGGAGGATCTTAAATTAGAAGATAAATATTGGTTTAGGGTGGATTGCTGAATAGAAGAAATATTCCAAGTCATGATTAAAAATTAATTTAAAGTTAAAAGTTCTATCGGTGCTTTTAGTTACTCAATATTTAGAACAGCTCGAGGTTTTTAACGAGATTTTGCTTTACGTTAATAATGGTCGTGTAAGTTATTGAAAAGTTCATAAGGAATAGTTGAAAGTTTGCCAAAGAAATTTAGGACAGTGAGAGCGTCAAGTTTTTCTTCAGATTTTAAGTTTGCACTATAACAAATATAATGAACTAGAACGAAGACTTGGCCTTTCCCGGGATTTGAGATGGCAATTTCTAATGATAATTACACAGGAACTCACAGCTAACTTTTGCATACCAAAAAGAATGTTTTAGCAAAATGCCCTTCTTAATACAAAAACAAGAAAGATCAATCATGCATAAGCATTGATTATGAAACACTTTCCAACTGAAATGTAATTTCATTTAAAAATTTCTAAAATGTGATTCATTCAGTGGTAATATCTTTTACATTATCACAGTACTACAGTAATTTATTATACTTAAATATTTAAAACTGTATCGAAATATAAATCATCTGATTCTTTATGCAAAATCAATGAATATTTCATTCGTATAACTTGTATTCCAGACTCCAGAGCTAAATAATTTTGTGTGAAAAAAATTCAGCAATTCTTATGTAATTCATCTTACAATCGCTTGAGATATTTGCATTCTGCATATGTTAAAATTAGGCTTCCTTGAAGAAATAATAAAAGTTTAGGGATCATTTAAAATCACAACTATTGTAATTGCATAGGCACGGAATTTAGATACACAGATAATACACAGATAATATATATGTGTATGTGTATGTACTCAAAGTATTGGAATCGTGCCGAAGATCGGAACTCGAATTTTCAAAGGATCTACACGTTTTGGGACTTCTAGAACACGAAAAAACTACTTTTAGGAAGACGTCTGTGTGTGTAAGGGTGCATCTGTGTATGTGTCTGTGTGGATATTACATCCACTCTAATTGAAAAACTAATGGACCGAATTTCATACAATTTGGTAGGTATGTTTTTTGTGGGAAATCCTGATGTTCATTAGATTATAGTACGATTCGTAATAAAAGAATCTGCCTTCTTTGCGAAATGGCCGCAGAAATTGCCTTTATCCACTCTAGCTAAAAACTAATGAACCAAATTTAACAAAATTTGGAGTATAATATTTCAATAACCTACAAGTGATTTATATACCAAATTTAACAAAATTTTGTATATAAATCATTTGTAGGTTATTCTACTAAGATTCGGGAAAAAGGAACGGGCTATTTTTGCGAAATGGCCAGCAAAAATCGTTATATATAAAAATAAAAGACTACGTGTGCTCAATTATATCAATTAAATTCCTATTTTATATGTGATTTTTGACAACAAAAAGAATAAGACTAACCCCATTACTCTAGGACTAGCCGTTCTTGAGATATTCTAGTTTTTTCGAGTTTTCGCTACGCCACCTTTGACAATAAGTCCAGCTATCAAATGAGAACCAAATTTAAGTTTAACGTGTAAATTCAATGTCATTTAAAATACTTATGTTGTGCAGATAAACTCAAATTATCATTGAATAAATAAAGAGAACGAATATGAGTCTGCAGAGAAAGACATGTGCTGTCCACATCAGAATTTTTAGCAATATTACACCAATGATTTATAGAAGTGAACGGGGATTATTTTCAGGCCATTTCGAAAAAAATGTATGATCTATATTTAAAGATCCATCAAATTTTTGTCGAATAAAATGTTCAACAAATTTAAGCTGTGTACCAAATTTTAACTCTCTAGGACGTAGGAAAGTGCATTTAAAATGCCATCAATTAAATTTATCATGAAGAGTTATAAAAAATTTAAAAAAAATGAAAAATTGTTATCTACCAAATTTATTTTAAAATATGAAGCCACTCCCATATGCAAAACGTTTAAACAAATGGAGAGATATTTATTATATAATATCTCTCTCTTTTCTTTCTGGAAGATAGCCCAAAGTCAGAATTTAATTGAATTTGTTTTTTTCCCTATATTAAATAATTTTTTTAATTAAAAAACTACTTAACATATTTTACTGAATTTTTTTTTATATATTCTATGGGATAATGTGAATATTTCCTAAAAATTTCGAAGCAATTCGTGAATTTTAATTTACTTAAAAAATGTTTGAAAAATTAGGTCCCATAGGGTTCAATGTATTTCATTTTTTCAACCCGGGTTCAATAAAAAACTAATTGGGTGATATTATTTATTTATATTCCCATAGGTCCTACAGACTCTCTGAACAACATACTAAAATTTCACTTTGATAAACTCATTTTTACGGCAGTTATCGTGCTAACGGACAGACAGACAGACAGACAGACAGACAGACAGACAGACAGAATGAACAAAGTCATAAACACTTTTCAACTTTGTTGTAAAGTGTTAAAAATCTAAAATCCACATGCACTTTGTTAATCAACTACTTTTGGCTAACACAACAGGGCTGAATACGGATGGTACCCTAGCAACAAAAGAATATATAAACAAGAAAGATCAATAATGCATAAAGCGTTGATTATGAAACACTTTCCAACTTCAATGCAATGTTATTTAAACATCTCTAAAATGCGATACATTCAGCGGTATTATTTTTAAAATTATCACAATACTACATTAATTTGTTATATTTGAAAACTTAAAACTTCATCGAAAAGAATGAAATTTATTCAAATTACGCCATTGAAATATGAATCGCCTGGCTCTCTGTGTAAAAGCTGTAAATATCTCATTCATACACTTTTATTCCATTCCTTTCATTCGTCACAATACTACAATATTTTATTTTACTTAAAAACTGAAAACCATTGAGGTAAATGTAATTTAACGCTACGCTTAAAACTTCATCGAAAAAGTCTGTTATAAAATCGTCTGTTCTATATGTAAAATCAATGAATATTTCATTCATATCAGCTATATTTGAGATTCAAAGAGCTAAATATTTTTTTGTTAAAGAAATTCAGCAATTCTTATACAACTCATCCTACATCTTTATGTGATTACATTCTCCATAAGTGAAAATTTAGGCTTCGTTGTAGAAATAATCAAAGTTTGATGATCATTTAAACTCAAAATATATTGTAATTGCGTTGTTTCAGAATGTAGATGCACAGAAATAAAAACAAAATAAAACGGTTATAGGACGCATACAACACTAAATATAAATTTAAAAAAACTTTAAAAGTCACGATTTTGACACAAGATGGATGCCATATTTTATTTTGAAGTTGGTCACGTGATCTCTTCGTATAATATGGGTGTAATTATTATTTTAATTTTTATTTAAAAAACTACCGAATATATTTTGCTGGAATTTTTTTCATATTTTTATGGGATAATTTGAATATTTCCTAAAACTTTCGAAACAATTTGTGAATTTTAAATTCTCTTAAAAAATGTTTGAAAAATTAGATCCCATAGAGTTCAAAGCATTTTATTTTTTCAACCAGGGTTCAGTCCAAAACTAATTGGGTGATATAGTTCATGTTAGGTCCCACAGACCGTCTGAACAACATACTAAAATTTTATTTTGATAAAGGCATTTTTACGGCAGTTATCGTGCGAACAGACAGACAGACAGAATGAACAAAGTCATAAACACGTTTCAACTATGTTGTAAAGTGTTAAAAAATAAAACCCGGATTTTTATTCAGTGGCCCCTTATCCAGAATTTCGAAAAATTAAGTAGAACTCAAAATATTTTTTGGAAATCAATGGAAAAGACAGTAATCCCTTGCTATTTAATAATTTCAATCTACTGCGTAGCACAAAATTATCCTTGTTAAAATGTAACACGAAATTAAAATTAAAAATCAATAATTTATCTTATACAGAATAAAATCGCCATTTTACTAGAGCAAATAGTTGATCATTAAATCATTTAGTATTTAGACCATTTGGAGCCATTTTCAAAAGCAGTAAGTCTCTAAGTGAAGATACAATGGTTTTAAAGCTGCAAATGTTCGTTGTAATTTTGCATAACTATACATTCCGTGTATTATTTTGTGTCACAAAAGAGAAATAATGTTTATAAAGAAAGAAGATTTGAGTCCATAAGGTAAATAATATGTGTCTCTATCAAATATTTATATTTTATAGACCAAAAGAAATGCTTGACAAAAAATTTGTTTTAAAATATTTATATTTTCTCATATTTCAAATCTGTAGCTACGCCAACTATATCTACCTGCACGTTATATAATTTGCGTATAACACATATTTTGTCCATTTCTCCACGTACATATAATTTTTCTGTAAAGATCTTCCACAATTAAGTATATCATTTTCTTAAGAGAGCTTTTAAGCAACAAATCTATAAATTAAATTATTTACATAAATCAAAATTCACGGAGATCAGAGATTCCGTGAACTGTGTGATCTTTGATCTTTCAAAGTCCACTATTTAAGATAAAAGACAATTCTTTGATGCTGACTTAAATATATACATCACTCTTAGTTTCAATCAGCATAGCACGTTCTTCTCAGAAGATCTTGAATATAAACTCAAACTCTGAAAGCACACGAAGTCGTAGGACATTGTAAATGATTCGAATTGGAATCAATAGATTAAATAAAACATTCAAATATATCCATATTTTACTTCAAATATTTGCAAAAGATTTCCAGGACCCTGACGTGCACTTATTAATGCCCACCGAATGTAGAAGAATGTTTTGAGCTAAAATATGTTGCTGTAAGATTTATCTTACATAAAACTAGATATTTGTGCATTCGTGTGTGTGTGTGTGTATAAATATGTAACGGTCTATGTGTGTAACGGTCTGTGTGTGTAGCGGTCTGCGTGTATGTGTGTAGCGATCTGCGTGTGTGTGTGTAGCGGTCTGCGTGTGTGTGTGTCACGATGTAACAGTCTGTGTGTTGTTATTCTTGAGACCCAGACCGTCTGACCTACCAGAAAGGTGTAAGGTAACTGTTTGTACGGCCGGGAAGTGACAACCAATTAAGACCGGAGCCCAGTGGGGGAGGCATCTACAGGGACCGTACCCTCCTTCCCTTACCACCAACCTCTCGGAAGGACTTACGGACCCACATGTTTAACGTGATCGTACTCCGCATGGAGGCCTCCGGCGGCAGTTGTGGCAGAGGGCAAATACAGCGCGCAAACCACCGGGCTACCGCGCTCGAAATGTGCCAACAGCATGCGGTGTTCCCAGGTGGTCACCCACCCAAATACTAACCGCGCCCGATGCTGCTTGACTTCGGTGATCTAACGAGAACCGGTGTTTTCAGCACGGTAGGGCCGTTTGCATTGTAGCGGTCTGCTTGTGAAGGTGTATCCCTGTGTGTGTGTGTGTGTGTGTGTGTGAATGAGTGTAACGGTCTCTGTATGTAGAGGTCTGCGTGTGTGTAACGATGTAACAGTATGTGTGTGTAAAGATGTAACAGTCTGTGTGTGTAACGATGTAACAGTCTGTGTGTGTAACGATGTAACGATCTGCGTGTGAATATGTGACCCTGTGTGTGTGAGTGTAACGGTCTGTGTGTGTGTTTAGCTGTGTAACGGTCTGCGTGAGTAGCGATGTGTGTCTGTGTGTTGAGTGGTCTGTAACGAGAAATCAAGGCGTCGTCTGGCCATAAAATTTTGTACCATAAAAGTACTTCTCGACTTACAAATGTGCACCTCAGCGAAATTCTTTTAAAATTTGAATAAGTTATTCAGTTATTTTATATTTTAACATGATTTTAAGCGATTTTCACACAAATCGGCTCCTTAACGACATATTATCACATAATTTCTATCTTGACACCATCGGAAAGCTCAAAGAACGTTATTTTCAACAATAATTGAACCGAATGCGTAGAATAAATGCTTAATATCCATTTATTTTTTAAGTTAACTTATATATACACTCTCTTGCAAAAAACATATATGCACCCACAAAATATCTAGCTACAGATGTGAAACTCGGCATGAAAATATCGTTAAGAGAGTTATGAGAATGATCAAACCGTCGTCAGCGCCAATAATGTTATGAGACTCGCGCATGAGAACGACGCATCCTGCAGCACTTTAAATGACTGATGTTCTGACTGACGGGAAATCAGAACTGCATTTTTTTTTGCTTTGATACTGCAAGTTGTGTACAACGATGCCTTTAAGACTTGCTCGACGGTGCTACGATAACAATTGTCAGATTAAAAGACAGGTCCAGTCATAGACACGATGAAATGGGTCTTATTATAGTGCATTAGTCGCTTCAATCCAGAACGATTAGGACTTTTTTAACTGTGGATCGTATTTAAATAATATCCTACATTTTTCCTGAGTTCGAAGCAAATACTAATACTAGGAAAATGGTTCAACTCATGCCTTAAGGGGACGGTGGACATTGAAATTCTTTTTATTTATTTATTGGCTTAGAAATGTGAAAATTTGTATAAATATTCCTCTTAACATTACTATATACAAAACCATTAATTTTTTTTTTCAATTTTGTTATAATTTGGTATTTTTTTAATTTAATTTTTTTAACGAAAATTTGAAAATGCTCCTTCCCATTTGTTCACATTTTTTATTAATATTTTACATTATAATCACTCAAAAACACATTATGAACAAATTTGGGTATTCATTTTTAAATGCCTTAGATAGTTAATTTTTTTTTAAATATTTTTCTGCATTAAAACTTAATTTTCATCATCTAATTAGGTTCTTATTCACTTTTAATTGCCTTAATAAAGTCCAATTATAAAATGCATACCCATTTCCATTAAAAAGTATGACAGGTGTCTTCTTGCCAAATTTCATGCATCTCAGACAAAAATTAAGACGCATGGAACATTTTAAAAATGTAAGACCATTGAAAATTCTATTTCGGAAAAAATGCATTCAACCTTTTGCTTACGAGTGAGACAGCATCCATCCCAAACGAAGAACTTCCCCAAAAGACAGGTATTTGACCACAGCACCTGCTGCAGCAGGTGCAATGTTTCTGTCAGCTATTTCCATGTACGCCAATGCCTACAAAGGTGGATCGAACTGTTTGGGATAGGATATGTCAAATACCTGTCTTTTGGGGAGGTTTTTCGTCTGGGATGGACGCTGTCTCACTCGTAAGCAAATATTAAATGTGTAAAATAATGTTATATATTAAAAAAAATTTTAGTCAATATTTGCTTATTTCAACGTCCACCGTCCCTTTAAAGCGTTTTGTGAAATAAGTTCGTAGCCTGCCCCTTTCTGACGAGCTGCAATAAGACAGGGGTGGTGAAGGGTTGACCAGCTAAGTACTGACCTTCAACGTTCTGTCATAAGTCAGCTGTCGCTTTATCTTAACATTTAGCGTACCTTTATATAATTTAATAATTTGAATTGTATAAAGATAAAGAAAGCATGACTAATAATTATATTTTAAAAAAATTAAAAGTCAATATTTTCAATCCAAACATGTCCTGTGTCTCAAAATAGGGCTTTTTCGTCACTCTCTTTTAAAAACAATTATTTATTCAAGTTCTATGTTATCTCATCAATTTCAATTCGATTCACGACTGTCTTAACAGAACCAATTAATTAATTCCCTTTAAATATTATATTCTAGAGATAATAAGTGCGTCAAACTGAACCCGAAATAAAATTAATAACCTCTCTGCAGTCAATAAACTTTTCTTTTTTTAGAATAATTTTGTAAAAGACACTGACATCAATATTTTCCGTCACATAAAAATCCTGACAAAACGTTATGTACATAATCTAAGGAAATGGATATTACGATAAATATCGATTTAAAAAATATATCGATTTAAATCAAACAATCATATTTCATATCGATTAGTTTCACTTGCATTAAAATCATTATTAAAGTGAAAACAAGTGGTTGTGCGGTTCCTTGCTGTTATCCTGACTTCTCTTTCATTGTAGCGTCTATATGGGGGGTAAAAGACCGATGTGGGCAGCACATGACTTTCCCTACAATATCAAATTCATTTTCTCGTTCTTTGTTTCATAATTCATTAAATTGACTTTAATTGCACTAAATAACACGGATACTAATTTAAAATTACACTGAAATTGCATCTTTAATTCAATTTTTAGTTTCATTGGGCGACTGGATGGAAGTAATTTCAAAAGCGACTTTACAAAGTTGCAAAAAAATGAAATACCTCAAAACAGTTAGTCGTAGAGTCATATGAATCGGCTTATTATTTTTGTCATAAAAAATTACGCATAAAACAAGCATTTAATTTATACATTTAACCATATGTAGTCTTATTTTAGATTTTAGCGAATTTTGCGGGACATTTCGCAAAAACAATGCTCAGTTCTTTATTTCCAAAACGTACCAAAATTTAATGAGCACTAAGGTAACCCACGAGTGACTTACTTACCAGATTTTATAAAAGCTAATCAATTAGTTTTTGAGTTAGAGTGGATGCATACATTGCACAAAAATAACGGACAAACATACATACACACAAACGTCACACTAAAATTGGTGTTTTTGAGTTTTAGCGTGCTCGAAAGATATAGTAGACTCGTCAGAAATTCGAGTTGCGATTTTTGACAAGATTCTTATACTTTCCATATACGTCACCATGTATTGTAGGGAAAGTAAAAATTCTGGTTTTAAATGCGTAATATGAGCATGGCGTTTCCCATTACAATATGTCCTTTACGAAATATCCTATATCAAAGTATTTTAGAATTGTTAATTTGGTGTGACTCTGAAAAATAGGAATCTAAAGGTTGAAACCTTTCAGTCAAAAACAAGTAAAAAAGAAATTCAGAAATGCAATACCTAATTTTGATCTACGTACTACGTTTGAAAATCAGTGCAATCTCTCAGGTAACTTGAAAATACTGGGTAACTAAAACCCCAGATTTAACGTAAAAAAATTTGATGTGGGCAACACATGACTTTCCTTATATAATGTAATGAATTTGCTACTTTTACAATAAACAAATAGGTTTTTCTTATAGTAGATACATTCTTTCCAAAATATTGAATTTTCGACAGTGGGTCGTCATTTTCATTTATTTAGCGTCATTTTTATCCATTTGGCGAGGTTTTCGTTAATTTGGCAACACTTCAAAAAGTCGCCAAGTTCGCGACATTCCGCCAAATTCGTCGCCAAAATCTCGCCAAGCGTTATGGATGAAGAAATAAGTTATTCTTACAGCAGATAAATGACTATTGGCGTTCAAATACAAAAGTATTACTCAAAGTATCTTTTTTCATGAATGGAACGAGCTAGATCCACGAGAATGTCACCCAATCTATCGCATGGTATTACATATGAAAAGTGAACATGTTTCTCAATAGAAAATATTTTTATTTTTAAATGACTTTTTGATAATTTTTTTGAAAAATGTACAATATCTCGAGAACGGTTCATGTTAGCGTTATAAAATTTATGTTAATCGTTTTCTAATGAAAAATTACATAAGAAATGTCTATTTGCGTAACTTTATTAGCGGTTTTGATTTTTTGACGATTTTTTCAAAATTTCATTCGAAAATTTAGGGAAGTTCTGAACATTCGATTGCGTATAAAAACAATTGGCTTCCAGCGTTTACAGATTCAGATTTTTGTACCAAATTTTGTTCGAATCGGTCCATTCGTTCGTCAGTTATCGTCTCCACAGACTCACTGACACACACACACACACACACACACACACACACACACACACACACAGGTTGGTTTTTGGTGGAAAACGAGGACGCTGCGGGGAACCCACCAAACTGAGGACCTCCAGAAGCAATGATTTTTCTGATATAATTTTCACATTTTAGGCATCCTGGAAGGAAGTTAATGACATATGTGGCAAGAAAATTTTAAAAATAGTTTTATTTCAAGTATGTATTTTTGCAAGGTAAACGAGGACCATGTTTATACACCGTTAGAATGCGGACCATGCATATACACCGTCAGAATGCGGACAATGCATATACACCGTTAGAATGCGGACCATGCATATACACCGTCAGAATGCGGACAATGCATATACACCGTTAGAATGCGGACAATGCATATTCACCGTTAGAATGCGGACGATGCGTATACACCGTTAGAATGAGGCCCATGTGTATACACCGTTAGAATAAGGACAATGCCTAGCATTAGATATATAAGTTCTTACCGAGGGTAAACGTACGTATATCTAATAAAACGTACTATAACTAAAAAAGCAAGGGTACATATATCTATTAACTAAGGATCGTAAATACACATTTTTACTGAGGACACTATTTAAAACTGATAACTGTGTAATATTTATATATATACGCTATATGTGCTGCAACTTCTTTCATTCAAAACTAGTTGAAAAGTGAACTAAAATTACCTAAATAAAAGATGCGTTCGTAGTTAGAAGAGAAGAAACATCAGAAATTATACATTCTGTAACACATGCCCTAACACATAACCGAATGAATGCAAAATTGAGAAAAAAATATTAAACATATAAAAGTGTATTATACACAAAACCTTCTTATAAGGGGCGCCCCCCAAAATAAGAATGGCTCTCCCATTGCAGATACCAACATCCATGGACCGGTTTCGTGTTTATTATGCGCTCGTTAGCATGGAAGATACAGCTCGTCAGCTGCAAAGGTAGTACAAAACTTGCTAAAATCCGCAATTTTTGCAAGCTTTTATGGAAAATGACAATTTAAATCCTTCTATATGACCGGCATAAAATTGATTAAAAATTGTGGCTGGGCTATCTTTCATATTTTTGGGGGACGTCCCTTATAAGCGGATTTGTGTTTTATGAAATTTGCCTTTGCAGCTCCGTGTGGCCTGAGTTAAATTGTAAACAAATGCTATACCAACCACGTGGAAGGACTGAAATTGTCAGTTCTCATAGAAGCTCGCAAAAAATTGAAACATGTTTCTTACTGTCGTTACAGATTTCTGCTATTCCCTGCTGACGAACGCAGAATAAGAGCGAAACCCGTCCATGGAAGATAGTATCTGCAATGAGAAGTGTCTTTTATATAAAATGTTTTTAAGAATTTTTAACTTATTTAAAAATGTTATTTTGGCACGGCAAAATTTTAGCCAAATGCTCTATGTACTAAATTATTATTCATGAACCCGGTGTATTTTGCTCTATTGCATACTGTCTGAAGGACAGATGGATGAACTTTGGGGTGGGATAGTCCAGTGGTTAAGGCACGGGGATTGCACTCGGAGGACCCGAATTCGATTTCTAGCTCTGCCTAAACTGACCCTCTGTTCACGCTGAATGCGGGCACGTTTAATATGTGGATTTGAAAGTTCTTCCGAGAAGTTGATGTTAGAGGAAAGAGGACACTGTCCCTGTGGATGTCGCTCCCACTGGGTTATGGTTTTAATTGGGTGGCACTATCCCTGACGTCCAAACAGACCGTCCCACTGAATATTTGCAGCTAATATAGCAACAGATAAAATTATATACTTGCGTATGTAATCAGACACTGCATTCTATTTATATTCCACTTCATTATAACACCTGCCATTTAAATACCATAGCCTCTGCTTCATCCATATGAGTTATCGTATTCTTTAAGCAATTGTAAATTTTCGGTTTCTTTTACAGAATAGCATAAAATTAATAAAATATATTTTAATATATGTCATTAAAGCATTCAATTTTTCTAGATTTTTATATAAAGAATATATTATTTTGTCCTCTTTTCTTTTATATATTTTTCAAAATTATATTTTTGACCAGAAACAATTTGATTAGTATTAATATATTATTTATTCTCAAAAATTATCTAATCAAATTATGAAATTCAATAATTGTCTTCCGTCAGAATATCTTCCATCAAAATTTTGAATTCGAAAATTCTCAAGAAAACAATACCTATTCTATACAATAGAATGTGAAAATAAAATATATATTTTTTATATTCTGATGACGATTGTGACAGAAGTAGACTTAACCAATGAGGTATAACGAATATATAAAAAAGTCCAGTGGATACTTAAACTCCAGATCCTTTATATTTTTAAAACGGAACGAATCTTCTATTTAAAATAATTTTCCTTTTAAATGACATATTCTTACTTTCTCATACTAAATGTATAAAAGGAATTTTTTCCCTCGAAATTATTCGAATTCGAGATATTAACAAATAAGCAGATTTCAAAATTTTTTGATCCCACCTCGAATACTATTGAATGTGTGAAATAAGAACACGATAATAAGGAATGCAGCTACTAATATCAAATTATTATGTGGAATCTGATAGCATGCTTTTTTAATTTTCCTAATAAGAACTCAACTTTTTAGGACTTTCAGATTATATAGCAATATTTTGTTTTCAATATAATTTTTATTCCCGAAATTATACTAAATGTATAAGTTGTATAACACAGATAAACGTACATTTATCAGCGTGATTAAGCTGTAGCTAATTAAACAAAAAATTACTCTTAATGTGGTATTTCTACGTTATATTTTAGAAGAATAACTTGAATACAAAATTTGAAATATATTTTTTTCTTTACGTACATCAATATATATCCACTTTCTAGATATTTTTTAATTGTAACTTGCTTTTTAATTGTAACAACCAGATTGAAAAAAAATTTGAAAATGTTTCAAAAGAAACAATTAAAAATATTGTTTCGTGTCAAGATAACGCAAGTGACATTACTATAACAATAAAATTCAATTGGAGCTCTAGTTACAAATGTTTGATTTTCATTTTCTGTGTTCTACATGAGTTTATTTTTAGTTTGAAATTGTAAAATTTCCATTAAGTCCTATGAATGCCAATTTTCATCATGCAATGTCGTGACGTCTTTCACAAGCATTTCCGGTTTCAAGGGAGAAGGCGCTAAGACCGGCTAAGACCCACAGGTGCTAACTAACCCATTACTTCTATAGCCCTGCCACAAGGTAGGGCATGCCTTCAAGCCATAGTCCCCTTAGTATGGCCTGAAGATGTCTGCGTGCACAATACTGCTGATAATATATCCAGTACCTGGCCCCCGTACACCTTACTTCAAGGGAATCCGAAACCTGTTTGTTCGCTCTGTGGACAGAAAGTTTTAAGCCATGCATCCTTCATAAAATGAAACTACCATCTACTAATATTGGTCTACGTGTATAGTGCAAAATTCCATTGCGCAAGTTTCTTTTACAATCACACTATTAGTAGATATAAAATAGTGTCCAACATTCAAATACGAAATTATTTTTATTAACACTTTACAACATAGTTGAAAAGTGCTTATGACTTTGTTCATTCTGTCTGTCCGTTTACACAATAACTGCCGTAAAAAGGACTTTATCAAAATGAAATTATAGTATGTTGTTGAGACAGACTGTGGAACACATGGGAATGTAAATGATTAATATCACCTAATTAGATTTGGATTGAACCCGGATTGAAGAAATGAAATACATTGAACCCTATGGGATCTAATTTTTCAAACATTTTTTAAGCGAAGTTAAAATTCATAAATTGCTTCGAAAATTTTAGAAAATATTCAAATTATTCCATAAGATATATAAAAAAAAATTTCCAACAGAATATGTTTGGTAGTTTTTTAAATAAAAAGTTAAAATATTAATTACACCCATATTATATGAAGAGATAACGTGACCCACTTCAAAATAAAATATGGCATCCATCTTGTGTCAAAATCGGGATTTTCAAAGTTCTTAATTTATATTTAGTGTTGCATCCGTCCTAAAACCGTTTTTTTTTTTTTTTTTTGCGTTTTTCTGTGCATCTGTATTATGCGCCAACGCAATTACAACATTTATTAGCTTAAATGATCATCAAACTTTGATTATTTTTACAACGATACCTAACTTTAATAAATGTAAAATGTAAACAAGTAAGATGATTTGTATAAGAATTGCTGATTTTTTCAAGCAAAATTATTTAACTCTTGAGTCTGGAATAAAAGTGTTTGAGTGAAATATTCGCTGCTTTTACATAGAAGGCCAGACGACTTATATTTCGATGATGTCATTTGAATAAAGTTTGAAAGAAGTTTTAAGCATGGAGTTAGAAAATACTTTTACCTCCATGGTTTAATTTTCCCAGTGAAATAAATGATTGTAGTTCTGTGATAATTAAAACAAGTAAGATAAGATCAATCATACATAAAGCATTGATTATGAAACACATTCCAACTAAAATGCAATTTTATTTAAGCATCTATAAAATGCTATAATTCAGCGGTAATATTTTTTAAATTATCACAATACTACAATAATTTATAATATTTAAAAACTTAAAACTTCATAAAAAAAGAACTTTATTCAAATAACGTCTTCGAAATATAAATCGCCTTGGTTCTCCATGCAAATGTAGTAAATATTTCATTCAAACTCTTTTATTCCATTCCTTTTATTCATCACACTACTATAATATATTTTTTACTTAAAAAATAAAACCATGGAAGCAAAAGTACTTTCTAACTCTACTATGCTTAAAACTTATGCTCGAAATTTATAAAAAAAAAAAGCAATGATAAAAAATCGTGTGCTTCTCTATGTAAAATCAATGATTATTTCATTCATCAAATTTATTCAGTTTTATTCATTTTTCATCATCTTTATTCCAGTCTCCAGAGCTAAAAAGCCAGCGTTAAAAAGATTCATCAATTCGAATACAACTCATCTTACAGCTTGGTGTGTTTATATTCTGCATACGTTAAAATTAGGCTCCGGTGTAGAAATAATAAAAATTTGATGATCATTTAAGCTAGAAAAATATTGTAATTGCGTTGGTGCAGAATATAGATACACAGAAAAACGCAAAAAAACAGCAGTTTTAGGACGGATGCAACACTAAATATAAATTAAAAAGACTTTTAAAAGTCACGGTTTTGACTCAGGATGGATGCCATATTTTATTTTGAAGTATCTCCCGTGGTCTTTTCCTATAATATGGGTCGAAAACCCAGGCCGTCGGACTCATCCGAAGACATAGAGCATCAAAAGTGGGCGGACGGGTCTATAATATGGGTGTAATTATTATTTTAATTTTTATTTTAAAAACCACCGAATATATTTTGCTTATTTTTTTTTATATATTTATGGGATAATTTAATTATTTCCTAAAACTTTCGAAGCAATTTGTGAATTTTAAATTCACTTAAATATTTGAAAAATTAGGTTCCATAGAGTTCAATGTATTTCATTTTATTAACCCGAGTTCAATTCAAAACTAATCGGGTGATATTATTCATTTACATTCCCATAGGTTCTACAGACCATCTGAACAACATACTAAAATTTCATTTTGACAAAGTCATATTTACGGCAGTTATCTTGCGAACGGACAGACTGATAGACAGAATGAACAAAGTCATAAACACTTTTCAGCTATGTTGTAAAGTGTTATAAATGTCGTCTCTGAATGTAACGTATGTTAGAGATGTTTAAATAAAATTACAGTTGGAAATCATTATATAGTCAATGCTTTAGGCATGATTGATCTTTCTTGCATTTATATTTAGTGTTGCATCCGTCTTAAAACCGCTTTATTTTTGCATATTATCTGTGTTTCTAAATTCTGTGTCTTTACAATTACAATTTTTTTTATTTTAAATGATCACGAAACTTTGATTATTTCTACAACAAAGCCTAATTTTAATGTATGCAAAGTGTAAACTCGATTGTAAGATGAGTTGTATAAGAATTGCTGAATTTTTCAAAGCAAAATTATTTAGCTTTGAAGTCTGGAATTTAAGTGATATGAATGAAAAAATTCATTGATTTTACTTAGATAGAGAAGCAAGCGATTTTATAGCATTGTCTTTTTTGATGAAGTTTTAAGTTTCCAAGTACACAAATTATTGTATTATGAAAATTTAAAAAATATCACCACTGAATGTATTGCATTTTAGAGATGTTTACATAACATTGCATTTCCGTTGGAAAGTGTTTCATAATCAATGTTTTATGCAAGATTAATCTTTCTTGTTTTTATCACTATTTTCTCATAAGATGAATTCATTGAGGTAGAAGAAATAAAATTTAATAGTAGATAGAATAAACTCGACAGTAGCAGAGTAAACATCGAAGACTTGTACCTCAATATAATGAATTATGACAAAAAGTCGAAAATATGTAAAATAGTTCATTCTTCTATTTCCATTTTTCTGAAAATAAAATCCATTTCCGTGTTCAATCAGAATCAGAGTCAATTTAACTTCTGTCTCGGATTCTAAGCTACTAAAAAGTCCTTCAGACTGTTGTTAGAATTATTTGCAAGATTTTTGTAAATATTCTAATAAAATTTATAAAAAGTGTATTATATTGTATTTTGTGCAATCTGTGAGTTGAAGGAGGGGCTCAAAATGTCCAGTACCTCAACTGCATTTACTTTCAGAAATCTATGTCTTACTTTCATTTGATCGATAAAAGCAAGTGCTAAAATATTATTTGTGCAAATATGCTTATAAAATGAACAATATATGAAATAAAGTATACTATTTCATATATATATACGAGCTGTATGTTTGAAGAGGAGACCCTTGATGCCTTAGTTTCAACCCTTTATATAGTCATGTATTTTACTTTATTTTATTATTACTTTTTTTTGCTTGAGCAATGGAAACAGATACCCAAATTACAATTATTTTCAAATGTTTTGATAAATTATATAATGTATACCATATTATTTATTTTGAGTAAAAGAAAAGAGTCTTGTCTTGTACTATCTTCTATCACTTTCAGCGGAATGGTATAGTCTATAATATTGTTTTGCAAATATGTGGGTTGCCCCATGGATCACTTAGTTTGAATTTCAAATGACAAGTTTCAAGCAGGGATACATTTTTAAAATTGAATTTATTTTTATTTTATTTTATTTTTTTTTGACACCGGCATATAAAATTCTTCAACATTTTGAAGTCGTTTGTTTCTTTCATATTCTTTTTATTCCATACTATCCAACTTTCTAGTCAATTATTCATAGGTATTTTTCAATGGTTTGTGCCTATATAGTTTTAAAATTAGTTGATGATGGTACTCATGATGTAATTTCGGAAACAGATTATTATATATTTATTCCATCATGGTGTACTTACATTTGTAGTCTTGGTCATGAGCAAGTTAATCCTTCTTCTGTTTATTTACATTATTCTTAGTTTCTTTTCATTTTTTCTAATTTTCATTTAGCAATTATTTTGCTGGTATGGCTTTTCAGTCTTTGATTTGAGGAATGAAGGTTGTTTTTTGCCTCCGAAATTGGTTGACACCTTTAATTTGTTCAATGCTAATATTAACGGTGATATATAACATCAGTTTCTCTTCAGCAGCGATTTGAAACAATTTTTATTTTAATAAATTACTTCACTTTCGATCAAAGTCTTCAAAAATTACTAATTTGGAAGAATGTGAGATTTTAGAATCACCAATATCAGCGAAGGCGGAGTTCGCAACAAACAAAGCATTTGATTACCCAACTTAAATACCAGTATTCTCAGTACAGGCAAAGTATTACTAGAAGCAAGTACATGTTAAGTGACACGAATAGAATCTGAAACGATGCAACACAAGAAAATATCGCCTAATGCAAATTTGATCTATTGAATGACCAATTGATCAAGATATTTTTTATGATTAATAAAATTTTTCATAGAGACCAGGTTTTTATTTTTATGGGAGGGGGGGGGGGGAGAGACCCTATTGCCTTTATGGGTATCAGCCCCATTACTTTCTCAATCTTTCCTAAGCATAAATTTATGTATTTAGCTCTGCTTCCACCAGCGGCTTATCAACATCTCATGATCCTTCTACAATCTCTTGGATGTGTTTACACAAAACGGTCATGCACTAGAAATAGAGCTGGCCATTTCTTTTAAGTGCTCCACAAAAATCCATAAAATCTAAAATTAAAGACTAAATAATATCTTTAGATATAATAATTAAATGTTTGTTTTATATATTAATTTTCATGACTAAATGAATAAAATTAAACTTATATACAATAAACGGACTCCGATATATTTTCTGCAACTTGGTGTCATTTTAAAATGCGCTAAGCTACCAAATTGCAAAAGAATTGCAATAATTTTTAACTTAATTGAATTTATATATTTAGATAAATTTCATTTTATGTGTTATTTTGTGCAATAAATAGCTGTTTGAGCTATAGCAGCAGTTTAAGCTATATGTTCCAACAATTAGTTATACAATTTTTTTACAAACCAACGTATGATCGGTAGTATTCAAAGATAATCTACACAAAGGTAGGGATTGACAAATTTATTGTATTTGCTTACAGTGATTTCTTGAGATTGTTCGGACTTGAGAGCGAAGTACTCCGGTACCGGCCTTGTGTATTTCAGCAGAGATAGGATGGGGACTAAGCACAGAAGCACCTTATACTTTTAAATTTTAAATTTATCAAATTTTTAAAACTCTATCTTAAGACACGGAAGTTTTTAAAACTTCCGAGCAAACTTTATGCTTTTCAAACTTTCTTTTCGTAGCATTCCTTTCTTTCGATTTTTTCCTTTTATTAGACAGTGGATTAAAGTCCGCAATTTAAAACCCAGATAAGGCACCCCTTTAAAATTCAAATACCTTGTACCTTGTACTAAGCACAGAAGTTCCCTAAACCAGCCCTATTTAAATGGCCACTCCTAAAATCGGACTATTTTCACTTTTGTACAAGAAATGAATGAATGTGATTCTACTTAAAAAAATTGTAATATTTTTTAATTTGATTTTTATCGCATTTCTAGGAGACTTATAGTACTCTGATACACCCTCTTTTGAAGAGTTTAATAAAAAATGCATAGATGAAAATTGTAACTCGGTGTGTCCAAAGAAATCTGGGATGATACTAACACCCTCAGGGAGTCTGGGAAAATCCTAGCTTCCCTGTTTATAGAATTCCATAATATTCAAAAAAGTTATATTGCCCTAAATCAGCATTGCACTTTTGTTTTCGCTTGATATGATAATTTTGATACATAATGGCCTATTTTGTCATCAATAAATCTCTAATCTGCTCTAAAATGTAATTTATTTTAAAATTGATATTTTCAATAAATTCATATGCACAACTTATTGATATTCATCCTCATGCAACTTTTGGCTCCTGAAGTACCTGTGTGCAAAATGCAATGAATATTTACAAAATAATAAATCAAGAACAAATACTAAGGTTGTTAAGATGAAAAATTGTAACTCAGTGTGTCCAAAGAAATCTGGGATGATACTAACACCCTCAGGGAGTCTGGGAAAATCCTAGCTTCCCTGTTTATAGAATTCCATAATATCCAAAAAAGTTATATTGCCCTAAATCAGCATTGCACTTTTGATTTCGCTTGATGTGATAATTTTGATACATAATGGCCTAATTTGTCTTCAATAAATCTCTAATCTGCTCTAAAATACAATTTATTGTTAAATTGATATTTTCATTAAATTCATATGTACAACTTTTTGATATTAATTCTCATGCAACTTTTTGGCTCCTGAAGTAATTGTGTACAAAATGCAATGAATATTTATAAAATAATAAATCAAGAACAAATATTAAGGTTGTCGGATATTTGAGTGCTAATGTGAAATGAGAAGAAACGAAGATTACGATTAGAGGTGGACTTTTTATTTATTTATATTTTTACGATGGCACTTAACTACTCGCAATTCTCACAACAAGTTACTGCTTTCTAAATAAGCAGGAAATTTATATTGATGTTACGAAGGAATAAATTAGCATAAAATTCCCTTTGTTACATCTTTAGAAGAATTAAAATTACTAGTTGGCTTTATTATTAATAAACAACATGTCTATGCGGCCATAAATGAAACGTATACTAATAATAAATGTGTTGGACAATTAATTCCGGAACAAAATTAAAATCCGGTATCTCGACATTTGTAATTTTCAAAACTGGGATTCCGGTATTTTCAGATTTCAAAATATTAAAACACATAATATATAACTCACATAAAAATTGTTAAAGGTTTAATAAAAACTATAAGGTCTACTTCGTAAAATAGCTTTAAAAAAATGGTCTTTATACTTATGTAATTAAACATGAACATACTAGAGAATCAATAAAATGAAATACCTAATGTAATAATATAATAATAATAACGTTAGAACCTGTCAAGGCAATTTACTGGCTGAAAACAAGAAATAAATTCAACATACCCCCCCCCCTAAAAATAGGACCATTATATTTAAGGTAATGAAAAAAATTGAGAAATACAACATCAAAAATTTATAGGATCAAAGAAATTAACGGATTTATAAGTTTCAACAGATATTTAAACATAATTATATTTTTATATTTTAGGAAAAATTACCACTTTACATATAATTCTGTATTTAAAAGCCCGTAACGCAACTTCTAGACCGAAAATTTAAGCTGTTCTTTGGATATTACACGTTTTTGATCCAAAATGGAGGAAAAACCTAAAACAATTAACCTTAAACAATATTTAACTATTATTTTATGACAAAATGATTTTTAAATACAGTTAACCAATAAGTATTGGACATTATTTTTCAGTAGTTATCCTGAGCCGTTCTCGAGATATTAGATATTTTGCTTTTCCACTGAGAGCACTATATCTAATGAAATATTAAAGCAATTTACACGAGATCTCTTATGCATATTTTTTAATTGGTAACTGCAGTAAGTCTATTAATTTTAGGGAGCTCTAATAGTAAAGAGGAATTAGATTGCGTTATTTTTCCAACAAAATCGAGATTTGTTAATCTGTAGAGAAAGTCATATGCTAAACACATCATTTTTTATTCTTTTGTTTTATTTATTTTTTTATTTATTTGAAAGAAGAAACGCCTGATTTGAAACACATTCTGAAGTATATTAGATGAATCAAGATTATCATATATGACGAGTTTAAAATATGAAAACCCTATTTCTAGAAGTATTTTCTTTCTTGCACCAAGGAGTCTTCATTCTTTGACCGACAGTCAGCGGGTCAAAGGCGCTACTTTTGATCTATTGTGCTGTATTACTCCTCGAAGGGTATACCTAGAGGGTGAACTTCAACCAAGGTTCGTAAAGTAAGAATCTGAAATGGGCAAAGAGCTACTCTCGAAGGAATTGGGTTCAAGATGTTTGGGATAGTATTATGATATACACCTGTCTTTTTGAGAGATTCTCCCTTTGAGATTACCGTTGCCCCACTCGTAATCTACACTGATTTTTTAAAGAGATCTTCTCCTTCAAAAAGCAATGAGCTAAAGGGTTAATTTTACTTCCGTACGTGCGACTTCCGTGCAACTGAAATGTTGTGCCATTTCTTGCGATTTATGTATATATGAAGTAAAATTTTACAACGAGCGAGTTCCGTACAAGTTCATTTTTCAATAATGTGTGAGTTCCGTACAAAGGAGTATGGGGAATTCTGCCTTTCAAATATAAACGTTTGGTAATGAAATAGTTTTAATAACAAATTAGGAAATATTTTTAATATTTTATTTTTAACTTTAAAAAAAATTGCTTTTCTTTTATAAATTTTAACTTTTAAATTTTTATTCTCAGTTCTTCCTTATACAAATACGAAAACGAAAACACATTGTGCAAATGATTGGGAAAACAAGGCTAAGATATTCAAGCAAAAAAAAATAAAATTGTGTCTAACAACTGTTTCGAGAATACGCGAAATCTCCTTCGTCAGGGCTAAAGAACCAACAAACCTGAAATCAAAAGGACAAAATATGACACAAAGAGAAGAAACAGAGTGGTATATATGCCCAAGTCGTGGATTGAATAATGCCAAACATTAATGCTTAAATGTGCATCAGGGCAAAGATGACAAAGTTTCATTTTGTATTTAAAAGGAACCTGCTGTCTTTTATGAAACTTACGACCAGATTCCTGAAAATTCTTACTGCAATGTATTTCCTTCATATGCAGACTTCCTATCATAGGCATAGTTGGAATCCCAAAAATAGTGTGTGCGGGTGTAGACGATCAAATATGGGTTACACTTCTGAATTTGATCTATCCTCGAATTATAAAAGTATAAATTGTTCTTGTAGGGCCGTAAGCTATATTTTATTGGTCATGAAATGCGATTCATAAACGCATTAGGTCAGTATAGTTGTGCTTTAACGTTGTAGGTCACAAGCATAAAAAGTTGACACCACTGGTTTACATAATACTGATTCTCTGTTTATAACATTTATATTACTGCAGTTAGATGATGAATATAAATGAATGCTCTTTTTGGTTAATTTATTTGAATGTAACCGAAAGATTATTTTCAGCATTGTATCCTCCATTTGATTGTCAACCCCCCAACACACACGCACACACTTTAAGATCCGTTAAACATGTGGGTAAGTCCTTCCGAGAGGTTAGTGGTAGAGGGAGGAGGGTAGGGTCCCTGTGGATGCCTCCCCCCACTGGGTTCCGGTCTAAATTGGGTGGCTCTTCCCGGCCGTCCAAACAGTTACCTTACACCTTTCTGGTAGGTCAGACGGTCTGGGTCTCAACAACAACACTCTAAGATCCTTACTCTCTCTCTATTCACCTATTATAATAAGTTTACATGAGATAGAGAAAATTTTGAAGTAAGAATTTTCAGTAATATGGTTGTAAGCTTTATAAAAAAAATATAAATACAAAAATAAAATATTTCAGCTTTGTATTGATGTAATTTTTATCATTAATTTTGAAAATTATTCAATCCATGACTTGGATATATATGCACACCTCTGTTTGTGTCCATTTCGTCTTTTTAACTTGTTGGTTCTGTAGCACTAACAAAGAGGACCCAGCATATCCTCGAAACAGTTTCACGCTGCTTTTCCCTTTTATTATCGATTGAATACGTTGTTCAAGTTTCCCTTATCATTTGCACAAAGCATATTTTGCTTATTGGTGTCCATATCGGCTATACAGTATCCAGCATTGTAGCCCCATTTGATCCTTGAACCCCGATCGCCGCTCCCTTCCGAGATTCTGGCAATGCCTATGAGAAAGGCTTGTATACGACAACGAAACATACTGGGTCTTTTAACACCAGATGCTTATGCTTGGATTTAAAATACAGAGTCATTTTGATTAAGTGTTACGACTTTTTTATACCTTTGAGAGACACAACATTTTGAAGGATGTTCCCATGTAGCTGTATACTACCAACATGGCAGCCAGTTTTGTAGCTATTGGGGATCATTCAGCTGCATGATAAGGAAATCATTAAAATATGATTAGCTATGCATTTCTGAGTAAGTAAATTTCTTAGTTTGAGAAATTTTAGCACATAAAACAACACGATTCTTAATTAATGTACGAAAACTAAATGCATGTCGGTTTAGCACGCTCGAGTTATCTTGTGTTATTCATTTGTAAACACATCTCTTACTTTTGACATGTTCAGATGTGTCATTTCATCATATCCTGAGGCGGGGCACAATCCCAAAAAAACCAATACCCAAAAAAATATAAATACAAAGGTTAAAATATAATACAATCCAATAAGGTTTAAAATACAAAGAATTAATGTATATCACAAAAGTCAACGACAAGCTAAATTTGGGTTTTCTAGCTGCTCCGGTTCTTGTGTTATTACTAAACAAGAAAAATTAATCATGCATAAAGCATTGATTATGAAACACTTTCTAACTGAAATGCAATTTTATTTTACCACCTCTAAAATGCTGGATGACAGGAAGTAGATTTAACGATAATAATATCACATACAAAAAGTCATTACATATTTTAGAAAAAATACGGATTTGAGAAAAAATCAAGATACTTTTGAAATTTTCTAAAGATAACCAATAATTTATTTACAATTTAAATTTAAAAGCACATATTTTATCAAACTATTGCAATAATAATCATTAGTTGTGCAAAATCTGGATTGTTAATAAATTAAATGTTTCTGTCAAGGTATTCAGAATCTCGACTCGACAAATGAAAGTGCCCGTCATATGTAATCTATGGTGGACTAGTTTCGATACGATAGAAATGATTTTTGTTTAAGTGAGGGATATTCATAGGACACAATATTTATTTTATGGGTAGTTTGTAAGTGTTATTTTAAGGATATGTCTGTTAAAAAAATAATTTATAATCCATTCAAAATGACACATTTATCCCTAGTTATGTTAAAAGAATTCTTTAATTTGAAGCTTAAAACCATAAACATAAAAAAATTTCGAAAACGATTTCTAAACTATTTAATTAGTACTATAGGGTCCAAATAGAAAACCAAATCCGGCATTATGAGAGTTTTGATTGTCACCCTTACCTTTCCGAAATCATGACTATTGTCTATGATTACAGTTTTTAAATATAGCTAAACATATCTTGTAATAATTTAACAACAGAGATTATAGGATCTAAACTTCTGTTGCCAAATGCTAAAAAATAATTTATTGCAAAAACTCGATGTTTTATAAGAGTGTATAATTTCCCTCTCAATAGTGCTTGCTGATAAGGCATCCTTGGGACAAACCAAAGAGAGCCTTTTGAGGGAAAATATTGATATGTTTTTGCTGACAGTTCAATGAAATTTATGAAAATCAAAAATTTTAAATTTTTTAAAAAAGTGTCAAGATTGGTATATGTGCCGTCAGGATCTCGAACAGGGGAGGGAGGTCGAAGATCAAATGTGGTTGTTTACAGCGTTGTATTTAATATTCCAATATAGACTCTATATAGAACATAATGCAATTATATATGAAGAACTAACGTAATCATTATCAATGGCTGGTTATGGCGCCTCCTACATAACTGCAGATGCACGATCTGTCTCACTCGATACTACATTAATGTCATAACATGCACTAAAATTTGTCAAAATATGCATGCAACTATGCATCAAAAATTCAAGAAATAATCACTTATAACATAAAATACATGTATTTATATATTTTGTTCGAATATCATTTATGCATCTGAAAGCATTTGAAAAAACTATTATTGCAAATCAAAAGTTTTTATATCATTATTCAAATGCAGTTAAAATTTTCATATAGTGAGTAAATGTTATTGCTGTAACCAGCTAATGTGCTTTTCTAAGTTCTTGTCACTTAGACTTTGTTGTTTATCATCTAAAAGCATTTTAATGCCAAAAATGTTCTTTTAATATCAACTGATATAATTGGACAGTACTTGTAATCTTTAGAACTAAAAGCGATATTTAGTTCTTCAATATTTTATGCTGAAAATGACTTAGTTATAACTGCGTGTCCACTCTTCTGTTTTTCTTTTTCTTTTTTTTTCATTTCTTTTTTTCTCTCTAAAATGTAGATAGCAGATTTTACAAGCTGATTTGATATTTTTTCTGAATAATTTTTTCTCGCATTTACACAGTGTAATAACACAACCTGTAGAAATATGTTTCCATGATTATAAATACATGATTTTATTCGGGTTGATTTACTAGATTTAATTTTAGGCATTTTTACTCATAATGCTTATACAGAAAATTTTACACAGCAGCTCTTTGAAAAAATGTATGTAAAACGTCAGGTACTCGTATAAGTTGACTTTCCATTTCTTTTACCAGACCTGTCTCTTGTTGTTTTACCTGGAAGGATTTCACCATTTCTTATGATATTTACATGACCTTAGTAGTTCACGTAATTTGGCTGTTGAATGTGAAATATATTTAGCTTTGTCCGATGTTAACTTATCTAGCTATTCAAAAAAGGTAAAAAAAAATAGTTAAAATATAAAAAATGCAAGCTAAAAGGAAATAAAGTACTTGAAATATGCGTTTAAAGGCTTTTTATGCATTTACATGCTCTGTAATTATGTGTTCAATTATGCAATTGAATATACAGATATGAAATTTCATATAATTCGAGTTTTAGTCATAATATTAATCAATATATCAGTTTAATAAATTCATATATTTATAAAAATTTTTGAATGTGATTGTTTTTAAAACGTGTTTGTAACTATATTTAAAATGGATTTTTAACAAGACATTTAGTTCAAACTCTCATATTTTGTGAAGGATACGCACTGCAGAAATGAATTAATAGTTGCCGAATTTTGCTCTTGAAGGATCCCATCACATTAACTATTTTTCTAAATGTCTATAAGTGTAGAATTCCTACAAAACAGCCAGTTCTAGCATTCTAAAAATCGGCACATTTATTTTCTTGCATAAGATTATGCATAAAGTACATTTTCACGAGCTAAATATAAGAAAAATCGATTTCTTTAGTTTTGATGTGAACCTGCTAAAGTGGACGCCACATTTGTAGTTCAGTCAAGTTTTTTTCTGTGAACATCTTAAAAAATGATCAACACTTTTAAGACTTACAATAGAATGCATTCACAAGTATCTGGGAGAAAGAACTGTATGGATACCTAATCGCTTAAAGCCAAGCGAAGTCACAGAAATATTTACAACCAAATGAGTGGTGTGTCAACTTAAAAAGCGGGACACCATTAGCGTTATCCTTCGTCCTTTGTCGGCTTTCTCCGCCCCGTAGGGTAAAATCACATCCCTCTGAGCTTGACCACTCAACATAGGCGATACTTCCCGTTATCGTAAAGGGTTTTCATTGTTCCCGTGCCTGGGGTGAACATTCATTCTCCTCAGCCCAGGTATTAAAATTCCCACGTCGGCGATTCAATTTGAAAACCTAGCGATTAACAAAATGACCGGCCAAACCCCGTAGATATCCTATACGTAGATATTTCTTCTAATATATCCATTTTATATTTTATAGCCGTCTAATTCCATAGATATATAGGATGTGTCTTGATACATGATCTGGCGCCGAGGTGACGATTCTATCCTTTGACCCCACCAGCTCCTTGCGGAACTTTACACGCTGCACTTTCATCATTTTTACAACTGCCTCAAATTTTAAAGGGTTTCCGAAAGCGGATGTGTAATCGGAAATAAAGTTATACGCCAAAATTAATATGTTGCGCGAAACTCTATTGGTTAAATATTCATTATAACATATTTTGCATCATGATAAATTAAAAACAAAATTAATCTATATGAAATAGTTTCAGGTAAGACTCCTATATTCAAATTATACGCTGCATCTTTAGGAGCCGAAAGCAAATAAAGGGCATCAACTTTGGGAAAGGGGGGGGGGGTGTCCGAGCCATATAGCTGATATTGCGACGACGTATTGTTGTTCTACTTTAACCTACATATGTACTGTCCATAAACGTCTATACGGTAAATATGAAGGAGAGTGGCAAAAATAGTGCGTTTAAAGACTACTATTCCGCCCAGTCATATTTTATATTCATTTTGAAGCTATAGATCGTAAGAATTTCGCATTTTTTTTTAGTTTCGGTACGCGACAGTTTCTCGCTCAGAGCAATTTCAGCAATTCAAAGTTAAATTCGATGGATTTTTAACTTACTTGCAGACGCAGACAAAGTTGGTTTATGTCCCTCCCCCTATCCCTCTCCCATTCTTTTGATCGGTAAAATTAGTAAAATATCATGTGTTTGGTGCTACAAAGAGATATTTTTTAAATTCATAAACGTCGAAATATTAAGAAAATTAAATTCCTTCAAAAGGAAAAGTAATTTAATTGTTATGAAATAAACATATTGGGGAATTTTTACAATAAAAAGGGTTGCTCAATTCATAACGTCCGATAATATAACGGGGGAAATGGCCGAAATATCGGGATTGCGATGTTTTAAAAGTTATAGAGTAAGTGATCAAAAGGTAGAAACAGCGTAGAAATTAATTTAAAATCTTCAAAACTCATTGATAAAATCCCATAAATTAAAGAAAAATTAGTGGTCGGCTTTCTTAAAAATAGAAAAGGAATATATAATAGTAAATAATTTAGCTTAGAAAGAGGTAAAAAAAAATCAAGATGAGAAAACTCAAGAAACTGCCATATTCGGAAATAATCTGTAATTTTGGCATACAATTAAAGCTGAAATATTCTTGAAAAATTAAACTGCTATATGGAAAAAGGGGGGGGGGATGACTTTAAAATTGCCATAAAAAGTATTTTAAAAAGTTATTTTTAAAAGTTATTCTTCACGGTAAATGGATTTTTTTATGATGACTTTAAAAACAAATGTTATAACACTTATAAAGGTCTATAACCAAAACATAACGATTTAGAATAAGGATAAGATTTAGAATAAAGTTAAAAAAATGAGTAATAATAAATGTTTAAAATATTCAGAAACTGGATAAATGAAAAATCTAAAGTTTGAAAACTTATAAGAAATGGAAAATATGGGGAAACTGACAATGACTTAGATTTAGAAAAAACACATAAAGTTTTGAAAATTTATTTAGTTTTATAAATGATAATATAGCAATAATAAAGGCATGTTGAAAATATTACTCATTAAAAAATAAACATATTTCTGAGAATCTGTCTGTCTTATTAGGAAACATAAATTTTATATTTTGCCAATCTCTTAAATTTTCTCTAATTTCTAAAAATCTCTAATTCCCCCTCTGCCTCAACAGCCAAATAATAGATTTTACAAGAGTAGATCCACTAAGGAGAGTTTTCCTTACTAATAGACATAGTGGTGCCTCACACTTAACTTTCATATAAATATATGAAATAGATAAATTACCTCTATCTGTTTTAATTTCTAATTTCTACGTGTGGCCTACATTATACAATGTATCCTTTAGCTAAAATGTTTAATTAGGCCCTTCTAAAAATATTTGGCCTTATCATACGTAATGTGCCCTTTTTCAGAAGGTAGCTCCCAGCCTTTTTGAAATCCTAGAATGAACTATATATATATATTTCCTTTTATTTAAAGAAATTTAATTACTTATATTTTAAATACCAGTGACTTATATTTGATTGAAAATGGTCTGAATAGCATTTGTGAAAATAAAATAGACTTTATGTTGGGCTGGAGAAAAATCCCTTTAGGCTGGAGAAATATTCCTTTATATATAAATCAGGTACTAAATATGTATTAAATACCCCTATTTCCCTGTCCCACATATAATGTAAGCAATTGAAAGTTGGAGTTCATGGTGTGAATGCCTGGTAAAAATAGGCCTGTAACAACACCCAAAAGCTAAGTATTATACGTCATATATGCAATACAGGCACTAAAGATACTATACCCCTTTTTCCTTTCATTAACATACAGGTTGTAGGTGCATAAATAGTGTAATAGATGAAAATAATTTGAGAGAAGGACACGCGTGTGGAGCCCCCATATCTTTCCGTCATCTATTACTACAGTACGGAAGGCTTCTGAAAGATCCCATCACATTAACTATATTTCTAAATGTCTATAATTGAAAACAGATAGTTATAGCATTCTAAAAATCGACTATTTATTTTGTTTTGTGTAAAAATATGCATAGAGTGAATGAATATTCACGGTTACATATAATACTAAGCCAATTTTTTTTTTTATTTTGCTATGGGCCGGCTCAAACAGATACCATTTTGGTAGCATAGCTAATCTCATTCTTCTGGAAACATCTTTAAAAAAGGACAACACTCTCTAATACATACAATATAATTTTCCATCTTTCCGACAAATATATCGACAGTACGGAGGGCTTTCGAAAGATCCCATCACATTAACTATTTTCCTAAATGTCTATATATGTAGATTTTCTTAAAAACAGATAATTCTAGCATTCCAAAAATCGTCTAATACATTATTTTTTTACATAAAAATAAGCATAAAGTTTATATTCACGTGTTACATAGAATAGACCAGTTTTTTTTTTATTAATTTTTATTTTTTTTATTTTGATGCGATCAGGCCATTTTTTTATTTTGATGCGGTGACGCCATTTTTGAAATATATTCCATTTTCTTCTGTGAATATCTTAAAAAATGATTAACACTCTTTTAAACATACCATAGAATGCTTCCACAAGGATCTGAAAGAAGGATTTGTATGGATATCCGTTGATGATTGCTGACATTTAAAACGGCGGTATTTAGAGCATTTTTGAATGATACTTATGCGCGACTGCACAAAGCACTTATACAAATATGTACTCTGAACACGGGAACAGTTTGGTCAGAGTTAGGAATCGAACGTGGATCCTATAAGTGATGTTTTAACCACTGGGTTGTCCAGCCCCCTAATGTTAAGCTAATGTGAATTAAAAAAATCTCGTTTGAACCGTATTATTCAGAGAACTTTAGTATCGCACAAAGTTTCGCCGTTGTCCGAAATTTCGAATTTCGGTTACAGACGACACGCACATGAGACAAGACAATTTATTTTACTACGCGAGATAAAAATATATGAACCATGGGTATTTCTAATCAGTGGAAATGAAACAAAATAAAATTATTAATTAATTATTTTGTATGTCAGAATTTTTCTCTTAGATCCATGAATAAATAATAAAATAATACTCTTATTTCTAAATTTTGCTTTTGTAATACTCAAAGTTTCCCACAGATGGAATATTTTAGATTACATGAAAAAATTCGTATACATGAAATCTACGGCAACAAACTGTCCTCAGAACTCCTGAACCATTCTGTAAAATGCTATTGTATGTAACTATCCCCCACTCACACACCCAGACAAAAAACAAATATGGATATTTATGGGATTATACTGATTTTAAAGAGAGATGTTTCAGTCTACTTTTGCGTTAATAGTCAGGGCCGTGACAAGGGATAAGACAGTGAGGCGATGTCCTCGGGCGCCGTCTCACAGGGACGCCGAAATTGAAATTTTTATTATTAGTTTAAAAAACTAAAAATTGTTTTTAAACAAAGCACTCTACTTTCTCTAGTTCTAAAACCGGAACGTCAACAGAAATACAGTGCTTTAGTAATAAGAAAATATAAACATAATTTTAATAGTATTTCCTCTAACAACTGAGATTCAACTTGAATTAGGTAATTAAATAATTATAAAAAAGGTAATCCTTCAGGAAATTATAACTTTTGTAAATTGCCTTTTTACTTGATTCAAGACAATACCTAAATTAAAGCACCGAGAATTAATACCAGATTTCAGGAAGCAGATTCATTTAAATGATTCCGTTTTCCTTTCAATTTAAGGCGCAATGAAGGATAGAAATAAAAATTAACATTGATCGAAAAAATTAATTTCACATATTTAAAGCACCATATGAATCAGGATAGAAGAAAGGGTCATCACCCTCAAACCAAGTTCATTGTTCACAATACAAAAATTTGAACACTATATCTCCCTTTGTAGTTAAAACACCTCGCTGGATTAGCAGGAAACAAACTCGCAAAATGTTTACATTTCTAACTAAAAACTTTTGAAAAAATTCTGATCATTAATATTGAGCGCATTTTCAGAGTCAAATAAGTAAACTAAATTTGGACACTTAAATGAAAATGATATTTAGCATTTTTATGAATCAAATAGTTTTACTTGTACAATCAAGGCTACACAGCATTTCTTGTATAGAGAAGTAATTCTCGCTTATGTGTGAAAATTCAAGGTAATGATTCTCCACAGAATCTATCAAGATTTTCTTTGTTTTCACTTATCCTACTATACATAACGTACTAGTAAATAATTCGACCCTTCGATTTGGATGAATTTAAACATTTTGAGCCTTCCTGAATATAAATCAATCATTTTTAAACGATGTCTCCCTGTAGACACGATATCTCTCGAACAAATTATGTGCTCCAAACGAAGTTTCGCACTGTTATTTTAATCAGTAAACTTAGTGGCCTATTTATTTTACTTATCAACTAATTTTACACAATAATTTGTATCCTTTATGATTTTGCACTTTTCTTTTTCTCTTTATATAAAAAAATAGGAAGAAAAAGTTATTTTACCCTAGTTTCACCAAATTTTCGTAAAATTTTTTGTTCCAGTATCAGGTAAACAAGATCAAATATTTCTATTTAACTCTGATTTTCATAAATTGAATAAAAGTATAATCTATAATTGACTATAATCTATAACAGATATGGATACATTTAGACTATTGACATTCAGAGAGATTAGACAAGGGGTATACTCAATCTTTCAAACATGTTTTGTTTCGATAATTAAAATAACATTATAAAATAATTGTATTGAAAGCTTTTTTAAATTAGTCATTTTAAATAAATTTATTCATTTACTAGCAGCATACCCGTTCTTCGTACGGAGTATATAATATAAAGAAACTTGAAATTCATAATCATGCCCAAATTCTTATAGTATACTGAATGACATGTTTAATCAAAATATTCTGTTAAAATATTTAATATAATGCTCCTAAAAAGAAGTTTAGGAATCTCTGTTCTCGCTATATAAAATTATCTTCATGGACATATCTGAAGAATGAAACATCTTGGACCCCTTATGTAAGCAAATATAAAAAAAAATATGGAATTGAATCAATATATGCAAAATAAAAGCGTTAAAATTGTATGGGACCCGTACTAATTATATACGCGAATATTAGAAAATATAACCTGTATTAGTAGATTACATGTATAAATTGAAAATACCAATAAACCCGTAATCTTTAAATCTGAAGACAGTCATTTATTCCAATATATGTCAAAATTAAAGTGCTAAAATTATATGGGAAGATATACACGTACTACTTATAATGTCCGATTATTAGTAGAAGATTACCCGTTTTGCAATATGAGTCTCAAATGTTTTTTGGTAAAATACAACAGACGACGTAATAAATTGAATATATAATTAATCCCCTTAATCTTCATACCAGAAGACTGTACTTGATTCCAATATATATGCCAATATATGTCAAAATATATGCCAATATACCTGTACTACTTATATTCTCGTAGGTTAGAAGATATACCCGTGCATTCCTAGAAGATTACTCGTACAACGTACAATATGCGTGTGTCAGCAATTTTTGCCGCAATAAAACAATGGCGTAATAACTTAAAAATATCAATAATCCCTGAATCAATAATTCCGGAAAATATCAATAATAATAATGTTTAAGCCTGAAGAGTATAATTGATATTATCCAGTCCAAAATAAAATGGCAATGAAATTTATTTTATATACATATCTTTATTATTCAAATCGGAAAGGATTTAATAAAAATCGTCTGCCGCATAAACACATTGGATTTAAATCCGTTGCTAAGCGACATGATATCATTTGCTTCAAATAAATTGGTAGAAAAAATATCGTCTAAATAGTTATATTTCTATGGAACATTTGGCGACAGTTTCGTCAAATTAGCGACATTTTAAAAAATCGCCAAATTTATCGCCAAGTGGGACTGTAGAACTGACAGTTCCACTTTGCGACAAATTGACGAAATATCATCACAATACTATCCCCTAACAAAAAACAATTAATATCATTTATGTAGCGCAATTTTATCAATTTCAAGATATTTTTATAGATTTTAAAACATTTTTATCAATTTGGTGACATTTTAAAAATTCGCTAAATGTATTACTAAGTAGGATGGTTGGTCTGAGAGACAAATGCTAACCAAACATCATTTCAGTACTCTCTTCTAACAAAACAAAAAAAAATTTCATTGATATGTAGAAGACCCAAGCCACACGACCAACCCGAAGGTTAATGGCAGCTGTTTGTGTGTCGTTTATATCAATTTGGCGACATTTTCGTCAATTTGGCAAAGTTTAAGAAAAGTTGTCAAATTAGCGATATCCCTCCAAATTCGTAGCTTTGAATTTGCAGATCTGAATGAAACATTCTTATCCCGTTTCAATATACTAAATGAAAACACTACAATTGTATTAGAAGATATACCCGCTCTACTCTTTTTCTGTTTCAACAATCGGCTATATGAATTTATTGGCTAAACACAATATATGAGTTTAGTAGCTAAATACGATATAAGCTTGAAAACTCTTTGCCAAAATAAATGAAATTGATGTACGCAGTCAGCAATTAATATAATTAAAAGAAAAATCAAACCGTCCATTCATAAGATATACTTTTATATCCATTTATCCATTTATTTATTATTTAAATCGAAAAAAATAATAAAAACATTAACAAACACATTTAATTTAATTGCGATGCCGAGCAACATGATATATCCTCCTAAAATGTTAAAATTTATTAACCACTAACAGCACACCCGTTATTCGTACGGAGTGTATAATTTAAAGAAACTTAAAGTTCTCAATCATGTGCAAATTCTGTTAAAATATTAAATTTATTGCTCCTAAAGAGAAGTTTAAGAATATATGTTCTCACTATGCAAAATTATCTTCACGATCAGATCTGAAAAATAAAACATCCTGCCCCCTTTTGCAGCAAATTTACAGAAGAAAAAATAGGAATTGAATGAATATATGCAACCCCGTACTAATTATATTGTCGCAGATCAGAAAATATGCCAATGTGTTAGTAGAAGATTACCCGTATTACAATATGCGTCTCAAAAATATTTGCCAAAATAAAAGAGATGACGTAATAAATTGAAAACATCAATAATATCCGTACTCTTTATACCAGAAGGTCGTAATTGATTCCAATATATGCCAATATATATCAAAACATATGTCAATATACCTGTACTACTTATATTCTCGTAGATTAAAAGATATACACGTGTATTGTAGAAGATTCGTACAACATACAATATATGAGTTTAAACAATTTTTGTCATAATAAAATAATTGCATAATAACTTGAAAATATCAATAATCCTTGAATCAATAATCCCCGAAAATATAAATAATAATAATTTTTAAACCTGAAGACCGTAATTGATATTATCCAGTCAAAAATGCTATAAGAAAAATCAAATCGTTCTTTTCTAAAATATATTTTTATATCCACTTATTTATTATTCAAATCGAAAAAATAATTATTAAAATTAACAGACAGATTTAATTTAATTGCGTTTCTGAGTAACATGATATAAGATAGAATCTTATATCATGTTAAATATGTCATGTCTTATAACATAAACTGCGAAATTAAATAACGATTTTGATTTCTCTATACTTCTCATTGTTCCGTAAAAGCTTGTTTTAAATAAACCATGAACCATGGAGAAAGATTTCCCCTTTAAATCATGTTTCAAACAATTCATGTTTTCAGAAAGTGACTAATTAACGCAAAAAATCTCCCATCAAACTCAGAGATTAAATTTTAATTCACTTTCAAACGATTTTCAAGCTTTTCGTTTGGATAAACCACGGAGTTAGGGAGTAGAACTCCTAGGAAAAAGTTCCGTTTTTCATTAATATCTCGACAACCCCAGGTCTTAGAAACTCGAAACATGGACAAAATTTATGGGGGGATATTTCAAGGCTATTCACCAAATTTCATTAAATTCGGTTTAGCCGTTTTTCCGTGATGATGAGACAAACGAAAATTTCGTTTTTCACTAATATCTCGAGAACCACTGGTCGTAGAAACTCAAAACACGGATATAATTTTAAGTGGGGCTATTTCTGGGCTACCCACAAAATTTCATCAAATTCGGTTCAGCCGTTCTCCCGTGATGGTGTGACAAACAGACAGACAGACAGACAGACAGACAGACAGACAGACAGACAGACAGACAGACAGACAGACAGATTTTCATTTTTATTTATATAGATAAGTGAATATCATTTAGGATGTAAAGATGTTCCGTTCTTAAAAGATTGCACGTTTTTTGTTCTAAAATAAGAAGATCATATAATTAAATGATCAGTATTACACAATAAATGGATGTTTTTTAAATACTTTTGGTATTATAAAATAAGTTGATGCTTTTTAAGTACTTCGAACCAAAAATGAATTGAGATCAGAGCATTTCCGTCTCAATTTTAACTGGAAATAAACCGGGGTACATTGTGTTACTCCAATCAATCGATATATTTGTTTGGAACTTGAGACTAAAATTTTCTCCACTCCTATACAATGATCATATATATATGCTATATGCTTACAGTAGGAAACAAACTTTTCCAGAAAAGCATGTTTTATTTGGATATATTATGCAAAAATTGAGGTCACGTACATGTGACTCAGTCTTTTTAAAAATATTTTTCATATATGCCTCTGCCTGAGCTATCCTGACCGCATAACAAACACTTCAGAATATATTCCTACTAATTCGATGAAGATACTTCTTGACCTTAACAAATGAATACATTTTCTAAAAATTATCACATACTTGCACTTATATTCATTTAATATACCAGAGTCGACAATACCGAGCTTGAGTCTGTATGAAGTCTTGTACCGACTATGAAGATTTAGAACCCTAGCCTGTTGATCTCGAGACAAGCACTCTAAACTATCAGGAGAATGTGCTTGTGTCAAATGTATGCAGTTTTATCATATTCGCTTGTCAGAAAGTAGTTTTTTGGTTAGTTGGTAGAATACTCATATAAATTATCGTGCAATAGGCAGTTCTACTCATACCGACTAACTTCTCAAACCTCAGCTATTTGCTCTATATACGTATTTCTATATTCTGTTCTATTGTGGACAGACAGGATTGCCATAACAAATTTGTACATATGGTGTCTTTAAATATCTATTCAGGGGAATTTAGCAATATTTGTACTTTTTCCGCATATTAAAACATATGTATTTTGCGTTTGGCGTTCTATATTTTGGCTTCCATTGTTAAAGCATAGATACTTTTAGAATTAAACGGATATGCAAACTTGTGGGAAGGGGCTCAACTCAGATGACATTAAAAGACTGTGCCCATTGGGTTTCTGTGGTTTTATTAGTATGGAGCATGAACGTGGTGCATATTCTCTTAAGTAATTTAAGTAATTTTTTCCTTATTAGTATGTCCATATCTAACCTTCCCTTCATTAAAATCAATTAATCCCATTTGACTATTTTTTTCTTTTTAGCACATAGAGTATAGGACTATATGTAAAAACAATTTTGATGAGTCAAAAATCAAATTCTTGTATTTATTTTGAAGGTTATAGGTTACACGCGTTTTGGAGCATCCCTGAATACGAATTAACCAATTTTAACCATCTGTCTATTTCTTTGTAGGTACAATAGTATCGAACAAGTTGATAATACAGAAAAAAAAATTGGTACGATTATTTCAATCGGTAAATGTTAGAAGCCTATTACCTGTTGGGGTAAACGGATCAAAGAATAGATCTTATTTTTTTATCTTGCTTTTTAAATTCGGAAAAATAAGTAAACTTAAACATATGAAAATGTTACAGAAATATTTATGTATTTATAATGTCAGCTTTTTAACACGAATGTCATCATTTACATGAGGTTTATATGCACTATTCTTGAGATAGTTTATGGTTTTGTTCAAAAATGGAACAATTCGGGAAAAAAAATATAAATTCCCTATTATCAAATGAGTGAATGCTTTATAAACAAACAGCTTAAATCCGAAATGAATGGACATCATTATTTAGAAATCATCCCTATCTGCTCTCGAGATATTAAAACATTTATTCATCTATATTTTTTTTAATGTAGTGTCACATCTTTCGAACAAATTGAATAAATCGAATAAAGTTTGGTGAGTATTTTTCAATCGATGAACATCACTCAGATACCTATTAATTTTCGGAGAAAACAAACCAAATAGAAAGCAATCTAGTTCTGAATATTTATTTTAGAAAATCAAATAAATAATATAAAAACACAAGATGATAATATGCGCCCCACTCAAGATATATTTTTTTTTATCTTCTTTTGAAAAATAATTCACATTTAAAAGGTGTAAACGTATGGTCCGCGTTTTAAAAGTGTATATGCATTGTCCGCGTTTTAAAGGTATATACACATGGTCCGCGTTTTAAAGGTGTATACGCATGGTCCGCGTTTTAACGGTGTATATGCATCGTCCGCGTTTTAACGGTGTATATGCATCGTCCGCGTTTTAAAGGTGTATACGCATAGTCCGCGTTTTAACGGTGTATATGCATTGTCCGCGTTTTAAAGGTGTATACGCACGGTCCGCGTTTTAATGGTGTATATGCATCGTCCACGTTTCAAAGGTGTATTCGCATGGTCCGCGTTTTAAAGGTGTATATGCATAGTCCGTGTTTTAAAAGTGTATAAGCAAGTTTAAAAGTGTATGTATTAAAGTCAGAACAAAAATTTTGCTCTCATACTGCTTACATTTAAAATAAAGTACATCCATTTTCCCGATTTTATGAAGTCTTTTTAAAACTCGCATTAACAGCAACAATTAAACTGTTGAACCATCTCAGGAGAGATGTTTTTCTAACTCACTGAAGAGAAAATGCAGTGTCAAGAGTCTAAGGATTAAAATAAAATAAAAAAAAGTATATGAAATATAAGTTATAATTGAATTAAAAAAAAAAAAAAAGTACGCTTCGCGGTTTGAGTTTATCCGTGTTTTGAATTCCGAACCTGTGCTCCATTTATTACCAGGCAAATATTTACACAGATACAGAATATACATACAGAGAGAAAGACTGTATTTTACAATTACACACAACTCTCAAAAACTGAATCACACTGTATTTCTATAAATGCCATGCAAAAATATGCTGTGAAGATGGTTGTATATACCTTATTTCTAAACATGTTTAGCTTCCTGGACGGGAATATTATTTGACATATGGGAAATAATAAAAGACAGTCTAGCTAGAATCTGTTTCTTATAACATTAGCTCCCAAACTATAAATTGGAAATCAAAAGGAAAAAAATTACATTAGTTTCAGAAGTGTAATATTTTTCTGTTTTGGCGAGTTAGAAATATATTTCAAAATCAAAATTACAACAATTTGCGGAGGGGATTGTGCCTGCTAAAAAAATGTATGCATATCTCTTTGGGGGGGGGGGGTCTTTTAGGGGGGGGGGGTCTCTACTGTTTCTAGGGGCTCCCCAGAAGCTAATACCTCAATTTGATAGTTCTATGGGTTGTCCTCGGTTTCCCTCAAAGACCAACACGGGTGTTTCGCAGATTTAGCTAGAGGGCAGTTAACGCCTTCCTTCTGAAAACCAGTTCCGCATACACACAATATGTTGCAATTCTGATAAACCGCGGACGTGTTTTTTTGCAAGACACACACAGATATTCGCGAGCTATACACAGTTATACACAGACTATATACATATACCACCTAACTGGGGACCTATGCCAAAAGTCAACCAAACTTTTTTCAGAATATTATCTGTCATTAAATAGCACATTTCTGCAAAAATCCAAAGCGAGGACGTCCCCACTTGCCGGTGTGTCCCCACTTGGAAGGTGTGTAAACATATGAATGTCCCCACTTCCCACCATACGCCAACACACACACACACACACACACACACACACACACGCAGACATCACTTTAAAAATGTTTGATTCGTGATCAGGGATGCTTGAAACGTGCTCTCCCGTCGAAAACTCGAATTCGAATTTTCGACCCCGTCACAATACTTTCCTTATACATTATCTATATAAGGAAAGTAAAAATAAATAAATAAAGTACATAACTGTATTTTACACGTACCTGATCCAACAAAAATATTTATCGTACCAGAAGATTTTTTCTAGACTGTGCACAATTTAGAGACTGGCATTCCTCAAGGGGAATGTACGTTAACGGCAAAGCGTCCTGTCATAAGGTAATCAGGTAACATTTTATTTACCTGCACATACCCTGGATGTCTGCACCTATGGTATACATCTGATTCCGGAAGAACGAAGTAATTTGAGATCAGACTAGACATATTCCAATTTACAAATAAAATTTTACCAAATCTTTTATTTAAGCATATCTGGATCATTCATAAGCATGACATTCATAAACAAATACTTAAATTTATATCTCATAATTATCATCACTCACCTTCAATGTATCATGTTACTTTACTGGATTTAATATCATATTGGAATTTCAAATTTATATATATTTACTATAACAGAAATGATTTCTACTCGTTAGATCTAATATAGCTCAAATTTCATATTTAGCATATATTTACTATAACGGGATTAAATTTCATTCTTGGTGACTTAAATTATATTTCATATCAAAGTGATATTTTTCAGAATTCATATAACCAGCTTCCGTATTGTAACTGTACACCCATTCTAGTATTACTATACTTTATTATAATGTCCACCAATCTACGATCTATAGCTAATAGGCGACTCCGAGAAAGTTCATATAATAAAATGCATATAAAAAGTATTACCTTTGTAAAGCAAATATAAGTATCAGGTTCGACGTGTCAAGAAGATACATATCAGGTTCGACATTTCAAGAAGATACATAACAAAGTTCTACCTGTCAAGTAAATACATTTTGTTTCAATGTGTCAAAAAAACATAACAGGTTCGATGTGCCAAAAAAACTCATATCAGGTTAGATTTGTCAATAAGATACATATCAGGAACAAGGCAACGTAAGCATGTGTAACCACTTACTAAATGTGGCTATATCACCACCATCGCTTATGCGTTGGATAGCCATCACCTCATACAGTCATCGGCTTCATTTTGCAAATGGCTGGCACAGGCTTCCTTTAATGCACATGGCATGACTTAGTCGCAGGTGTTCAAGATTTCCCGAAACCTAGTAATCTACAAAGGCATGGATTGCATCACTGATAATTATAGAGCCTTAGATTTTAAGCATCCTTGCTGCATCGTAATCATCGTCGAAGTGAAAATTTTCTTACACACAGACAACAAGGTCCGTAATATTTATGTATAGACACAGACAACAAGGTCCGCAATACTTTATGTATACGGAATTCGAAGAATATCTTAATACGTATTATTATCTTATATATGCGGTTAATATTCTATTAACCTTATACAGACAAGGCATACATTTATTTTCCCACAACATGGGGACGTCATACACCCCCAGTTAAAGAGGCTTCATCAATCACAATCTCCAATCTTCACCATGTTAATACGCGTTTAATTACGCAGCTTTATCGCAAATATCTCTCCCATAAATCGTATATTTCTATTTTGTTTCTAGAATCTCAAAGATTAAGAAATCAAAGTTTCTTTTCTACTTTGTATTTTAGTCTAAATAGTTGTTAAGTATTTTTAATAATTTAACGAATTTGAAAGTTACTAGAAAAGTCAAAACTGAAAGTTGAACCGACTTTTATCAACTTGTATTTAACAGCATTTGAATTTGAAAAGCCGATTTACTTAACACATCTGGTATCATGCAGTTAAGTCGTCTATGAAATATTGCTATAAAATGCAAAAATATTTTGTGCTTTCTACACACAACATGTGCAAGAAAAAATCGCATTGTTTTTCATGTGATGCAGTTTTATATTAAAAGGTATGCCTGTCATACGACGGAATTAAAAATTTGCAAAGCATTGCCTCCCATTTAGCGTTATTTTTATCAATTTGGTGACATTTTTATTAATTTGGTGACATTTTTGTCAATTTCGTGATATTTAAAGAATTCGCCAAGTTTGAGACATCCAGCGAAAATTTTCACCAAGCAGTACGGACGAGCAAGAGACGGGTTATTCGTATAGTCGTTTGTAATGTTATTTCCAAGATATTGAATTTTCATCAATTAGTCGTCTTTTTACCAATTTGGCGACATTTTTGTCAATTTGGCAACATTTAAAAGATCTCGCCAAGTTGGCGATATTCCGCCAATTTCGACTCCAATACTCAGAGATATATAGATAAACAGACAGATAAATCAAGGTGTTTATATTATAAATAAGGCAAAATAATTTTTTTATGGAAAATATGATTTAGAGTGCTTTTAGAATATTCATATATTTAAAATCCCTAGCAACGGCGGTTATAATTGCCTGTCTATTACATAATTTACATATTACAGATATATTGTCCATCATCTACGTACATTAATTTTCTTCTGTAAATGACATTTACACATGTAGTTTACGTCGTAAGTAGTTATGTCGCTTCCTTAAAAGCAACAAATGCATAAATTCAATTATTTGCATATATCAAAATTTATGAATGGAGATCAAAGATTCTGTGAACTGTGCCATATTTTACCTTTCAAAATTTTACAATTCGCTATTTAATCTAAAAGGCGATTCCTTTGATGTTAATTTGAAATATACACCACTCTTAGAAGTTTCAATCCTCACAGCACTTTGTTCTCGGAAGTTTTGAGCATAAACTCAAACAACTCAATGCACACCGAGACAAGGTAAATCATTCGAATTGGAATAAATAGACTATGTCAAAATATTCAAACATTTAAGATATTCCATTTAAAACATTGCTAATACAGCTTTTGCTGCCTATTTGCCTTGTAAGTTTCTATTTCGATTTTCATGTATTATATACATTTTCTTATTTGTCCATCTTCACTTTTTGCCGATCAGTTTATCGCAGAATGCAAATTTAGTTTGTAATTCAGCTCTTTGTCAAACTCCAATGTACTTGTGCTGTCTGATATGTCTGTAGTGAAGGATGTTTTATGCCCAGGCCAATTCTTGTATTTTACTTCCGGGAGGGGGGGGGAGGGTCATAGAACTCTTAAAACTTTTACAAAATAAGATTATTTTTTCCAAAACATGTATATGAATATATAAACTTTTCTGAGCATTTTAAAATAATTCGCATGGAAAAACTTCCTTTAATAACTGAAGTTATAGTCCAATGATATATGGGGAAATGCTTTGAGAAATAAAGTCGTTTTTCTCAGAATGTTTTTTTTATTTTTTTTTACCTTGAGTGCAAGATAACGTTGAAACTTCTTAATATATTTTCATGTTTTATAGTTACAAAGATATATTTTAGCAGATAATGTTCTCGAAATTTCGAAAATTTGGCAAGCATTAAGGGCAACATTGCATGAAAATGAAATGTGTTTTAACCTTCTGTTTACGGGTGGGACATCGTCAACCCCAAACGAAGAATTGACGCTGTTCCACCCATAAGCAAAAGGTTAAATACAAATTAATTTAGGTTCACAATAAGCAATTGCTCTACAAGTATAGTTAGATATTAAACATTTGATTTTTTATGTAAAATTTTCTAATTAATATTGCACGCAAGCTATCATACCAATTTACTGTTCGATAAATAATTCATACTGTCCAACTCTATAAAAAATATTTCTTTATATTATGTTTTAAAAATATATATATAAATTGAAAGAAAACATATATTTATCACGGAAATGTCACATGTTTCTAAAATATATACTTTATAGAATATAAAATGTTCAATATAATGATTTTTTTTTTTCGCTTTTCAACATTTTAAGGGTTCTATGGCCATTTAATAGTGAAATAGAATCTCTATCAGTTCTTTTAATATATTCAAACATATTCATATTTACTTGAAATATTTGTAAAAGATTTCAAGAACCTCGATAAGTGTTACTTATGCCAAGCTCACACCAAATACAGTAAAATGCTTGGAGCGAAAATATTTTGCTTCAACATGCTTGTATTTGTTTACCTATCAATTGAACACTTTAAAATTTTTTAAGAAAGTTATATTTTATACTATATCATATAGGATTAAAAACTAGACCTGATATAGTGAACTTTACCAAGGTTCTTTAATATAACTTTGGGCAATCAGCCCGCAACGAATCAAAAAGTTGTCAGCTCAAGCATTTCGTCATTCTTGACGCCATGGATCACAGGAAGGGATTTAAGAGTCGTTGCCAAAACACAGCAAGTTTTAGCATTATTACAATAAAACATTGTTTGTAAATTTTAAAGTGGAAATATCGAGACATAAACAACTTGCTCAGCGATTTTAAATCCTGCTGTGCACACCTTCCCCAGTGACGTCCAAAGATGTTTAGTGATATCGGTGTGCAGAAAGACAGTTAACAAATTTGATCTGTCCTGAGAACCAGAGAACAAAATGCGCGCGCTTGCTGTTCCCGTAACATCATATGCGCAGAGCCATGTAAAAATAAATTAATGGCTCATGCCCGGGACGAAAATCCCCTGACCTTTTACGTTCAAATAAGAAAGTGTTAATTTAGTTAAACCTTCTTCATCCGTAAGCTATAATTTTATGGCTATTGCTGCTCATAAAAACTGCCAAGCCAAGCCAAGACGCTTCATTACGGGGTTCCTGTGTCTGGCGACACTTACCCCCACATCTAATATATAGCAAGTTCTTTAGTTTCAGCGATGCTGAAGTTAAACTATGCACTCAGCTCTTGGAGGGTGCTGTGATGAGGTTGCTTGTCCATATATGAGAAGTGCAGAATCTGTCTTAGATGGCTGATCTGGCGAGTAGGTAGAAAAGGGAAGGGGACCATGAAAAAAGTCAGCCAATCAGAACGATTGGACTGAGGAAAGAACTGAATTTTAAAGTAAAGTTCATAAGTTTATTAGGAGGTTAATAAGTTACAAAATGAAAAGTTACTCAGGAATTAAATTAAAGTTTTGCTAAAAATTAGTTTTACAATGACAAATTTAAGTAAGAGATAGTGATAAATAAAATACTTATGGGAACGAACGTGGATATAAGTACTGGTCGCACACAAGCTCACATAAAAACTGTGTAAATAATAGGTTAGCAAAAATTTTTAAAAACAAAAGATTTTAGAAAAGTTTTGGTAGAAGAATTCATTTTGATGAACGAACTTTTTACTTTTTACAGGAACCCCGCCTACTGTTAAAAAAATAATCCTATTACAGTAGAGCGACTTCTGTTATAAGAAATTGATCTCTTTACTGTAATTCTGAGCTCTTAGAATGTTTTAACTGTAGGCGGAATTTAAATAATGTGCTGTATTTTTACTGGGTTCTAAGTAAATAATTCTACAAGAAAAATTCTGAAATACCTGCTTAAAGAAGATTCGTGTTCACAAAACGACTCATTGTCTTCCCCGTGCTAACGCGTTGCAATGACCACGAAAATGGTTCACAGTTGGTGAAGGGTTAGCTATTTGAGCTTTTTATTTTGAGAACTGTTTTGCTTTTATGCAAAACCTTATTATCAGGAAACAGTCGCTTCGCTTTAAACTTTTCTTCATTATATTAAAAATCTGAAGTGGGCAGCACATGACTTTCCCTGCAGACTTATATTAACGTTCTCTTTATTTTAATTAAATTTATTTCACTTTTAATTCAATTTTCGTTCTCATTCGGTAACCGGACTTATTTTCAAAGATGGCGTAGAGAAAATACGGAAACTAAAATATCTCGAGAACGGCTAGTCCTAGTGTAATGGGGTTGGTCTTATTATTTTCATCGTTAAACATTACGTATTAAACGAGCATTTAATGGATATATTTGAGTATATCTAGTTCTTTAGTTTAGATTTTGACGATTTTTGCGGGCCATTTTGCAAAAAAAGGCAGGTTATTTTTTTCCGAATCATACCAAAATCTAATCAGCACCAGGATAACCCACAAGTGACTCATCTACCGAATTTTGTGAAATTCGGTTCAATAGTTTTTTAGTTAGAGTGGATACAAGCTTTTGCGGGCCATATCGCAAAAAAAGGTGGGTTCTTTTATTCCAAATCGTACCTAAAACTAATCAGCACCAGACTCGCTCACAAGTGACTTATCTACCAAATTTTGTGAAATTCGGTCCATTAGTTTTTTAGTTAGAGTGGATACAAAATCTGCACAGAGAGACAGACACACAGAGGTCACGCTAAAAATGTTTTTTTCGTATTCTAGAGGTCTTGAAACGTGTAGATCCCTCGAAAACTCGAGTTGCAAATTTCGACATGATTCCAATACTTTCCCTATACATTACCATGTATTGCATGGAAAGTAAAAATATTAGAATTGTATAAAATGAAAAAAACGATATAACTATTATTTGTTTTAATAATAATTAAAATAAATCTATATTTTTAATCCAATCATGTTCTATGTTTAAAATGTCTTTTTCTTTTCACTGTCTATCAAAAACAATTATTTATTCATGTTTTATGTTTTCTCATCAATTTTAAATCGCCTCACAACTGTCTGACAAAAACAATTAATTTCCTTAAAATGTTATTCTAGAAATAATAATTATGTCAAACTTAACTTCGAATAAAATTAATAACCTTTCAGCAGTAAATATTTTATTTTTCAAATAATTTTTTAAAAGACACTAACATCAATATTTTCCATCACATAAAAAATCTGTCAGAACATTTCGTAAATAATTTCAGTAAATGGATATTTAGGTGAATATATGTTTGAAAAATATCTGAAGTAAGAATCCCCACTCGATATTCTTATGCATATAACATGAAAGTGCATTTAAAATTTATATTAAATTTGCAGCAAACTATGTAAATGTCATTTTTTAATTGATGGCTTCGTGCTGTTTCGAATACCGTGAAACAAAAAATATTTAACCACAATCTATATAAATAAAATTGAAATCTGGAAACCTATATAAATAAAAATGAAAATATGTCTGTATGTGATTGTGTATTTGTTTGTCTCATCATCACGGGAGAACGACAACATCGAATTTCATGAAATTTTGTAGATAGCCTTGGAATAGCCCACTTGAAATGTTGTCCATGTTTTGAGTTTCTAGTATACCAAGGGTTATCTAGATATTAATAAAAAAACTAACAATTAAACCGTCATAGACATAGCATTATGCAAACTGTTTTCTGCAGATTTATTTGATGAAAATGATATCATGTTGATATGTAGTGTAATTAAACCCAATGAGATCACGCAGCAGATGATTTTTATTAAATCCTTTCCGATTTAAATAATTAAGAAATGTAAATAAAAATAAATGTTATTGGAATTACATTTTTACTGGATAATATCAATTACGACTTTCGGGTTGAAAGGTTGAGAAGATAATTGACATTTTCAATTTCTTAAATCATGTGTTTTATATTGGCAAAGATTTTTCTAACTCATATATTGTGTTTATCCAATTATTGAAACAGAATAGAATAAAGGTGGTACAAGTATATCTTCTAATACCATTTTAGCACTTTCATTTTGGGATATATTGATCCAATTTCATATTTTTTGTAAATTTGTTTACAAACAGGAGCAGGAATTTATGAAGATAATTTTGTATAACGAGAACCTAGATTCTTATACTTCTTTTTAGGATAATTAAATTAAGTATTTCAATAGAATGTTCTGAATAACAATGCTATTTAGAATACTTTTGGAATTTGCACATAATTGTGAATTTTAAATTTCTCTATATTACACATTCTGTACGAAGAACATTTATCCTTCCTTTTATTCTAAAAATACAATAATTTTAGTTTTATCGGAATAAAATAACGCATGAAAGGGACATTCATTTAAAATTACATTTTGTAGTTTGAAAGAAAATAAAATATTTTTTGATTTGGCGGCTTGCTATATTTAAAAATGGCGCTAAGTAGGCAAAATTTCAAAGAAATAGAAATTGGTTTATTTTTAAAAAATGGCGTTTATACTGTTTGTTCTATGTCTAAAACAAGCTTTTAAGTAATGCATTTAAGCATATTTATTCTTTTATTTTATATTTTGTCGATTTTTTCAGGGTCATTTTGAATTAAAAGGCCAGTTCTATTTATCGTAACTGTTGAATGTGTGAAACTGTGGAATGTATGAAAACTTTTGACTGTTTAGTTAATTTTGACCTTTATTGGTGGTTTATAAATTCCACAAATATTTTTGTCGTTATAAAAACCCTTTTTTAAATACTTTCAATTCAGTTGTGTAATTTTATCGCCACATATAAAAGTCTTAAAATCAATTTTAACAGAATTTTTATTATAAACTTGTGATATAAACTTCATTTTTTTATTATAAACTTCTATATGGGGAGAAATTTTGAAACTTTTGTAAGGCTGCATCACAAGTTTTATCCTAAAAATAGCATGAAAACGTTAGTAAAAAATAGGATGAAAACGTTAGTAAGTTAAATAAAAAGTTAGTAACTCTCGTGCAACACAGAAAAGACACTTGTTTGCTCCGGGCCACATGTTTTAAAGAAGAATAATAAGCAAAATATATATGCACAGAAAATATGCAAAAGTTGTTTTTGAACGGATGCAACACTAAATATAAATTCAAAAGAACTTTAAAACCATGATTTTTACGCTGGGAAAAAAATATGGAAGCCATATTTTATTTTGAAGTGGGTCACTTGATCTCTTCGTATAATATGGGTGAAATTATTATTTTTATTTTTATTTAAAAGACTACTGAAAATATTTTGCTGAAATTTTTTTAATATATTTTATGGGATAATTTGAATATTTCCTAAAATTTTCGAAGTAATTTATGAATTTTTGTTTAAAAAATGTTTGAAAAATTAGGTCCCATAGGCATCAATACATTTCATTTTTTCAACCCAGGTCCAATCCGAAACTAATTGGGTGATATTAGTCATTTGCATTCCCATATGTCTCACAGACCGTCTCAATAACGTACTAAAATTTCATTTTGATAAAATCATTTTTACGGCTGTTATCGTGCAGACAGACAGACAGAAAGGACAAAGTCATAAACACTTTGCAACTATGTTGGAAAGAGTTAAAAAAGGCGACATTGACTTCGATCACAATGATGGACGATTTCAAACAGAAATTGGTTTTTCTTTTAGCAGTGTTTGATATCACTGAATTAACGATTTTTCAGATGAAAGATACGTGTTTAGATGGGGAGTACTGTTTTACGTAAATATTATAAAATATTTGAAGTAATTTTGATTTTCAATACTAATTTACCCCATAAATATATATGTGACTTAGATTTTATATATTAGATTTTATATATTAGAACTCATGAAAGTTGTCGTGTTAAACTATAGCTGTGAGATGAGAACTGTTGGGCAGATAGACGTCCAAAAATAACTGCTCAAAAAACACAACTTTTTATAAAATATTTGTAATATATTTTCACATTTTTTAAGCAGATGGAGCGAAGTAGGCTTCTTTTAAGTTGAATTCGAATTGCTTTTAACAGTCTATCTGCTATGTTCAATGATGACTCGCGTCTGAAACATATGAATCTTCTCTGAAATTTGAAACATTTCGTAGATCACTATAAATACATTCTGTTGAAATGGAGGAATGAAACCACAACTTCAGTAACTCTGCGAATTGCAACGTATTGTGTTGAAAAACCCTGAATTATAGTTATCTTCATCCCATGAACAAATTTTTTTACTTTCCCTGCAATACATGGTAACGTATAGAGAAAGTATTGGAATCATGCCGAAAATTGCAACTCGAGTTTTCGACGGATCTACATGTTTCGAGACCTCTAAAATACGAAAACACTATTTTCAGCGTGACGTCTGTGTGTGTGTGTCTGTGCAATGTATGTATCCACTCTAACTAAAACACTAATGGGCCGAATTTCATAAAATTTAGTATGTAAGTCACTTGGGTAAGACCCTGGTGCTGATTAGTTTTTGGTTGAAATCGTAAAAATAGAATCCGCCTTTTTTTGCGAAATGGCCGGTAAAAATTTCATGTATCCACTCTAGCTAAAATACTAATTGACCAAATTTCACAAAATTTGGTAGATAAGTTAATTGTGGGACGCTCTGATGCTGATTAGATTTTGGTACGATTCGGAAAATAACAACCTGCCTTTTTCAACGAAATGGCCCGCAAAAAATTCATGTATCCACCTTAGTTAAAATACTAATTGACAAATTTCACAAAATTTGGTAGATAAGCTACTTGTGGGACACTGTGGTGCTGATTCGATTTTGGTACGATTCGGAAAACAACAACCTGCCTTTTTTACGAAATGGCCCGCAAAAATCGCCAAAAGGACTAACTGTTCTCAAGATATTTGAGATTTCTTGCATTTTTGTTACGCCGCTATCCGAAAAATGTCCAATTACCAAATAAAAACAAAAATTGAATTAAAAATACAAATTTAGTGTTATTTGGTGCAATTAAACTCAATCTAATGAATTATTAAAGAAATGAAGAATATATGAATTTAAGTCTACAGGGAAAGTCATGTGCTGCCCACATCAGATTTTTTTCCCCTGAAAACTTCCTCGCTCACTTTGTAGTCAATCAGACGAATACTAAGAACTCATTCTAGTGAAACACCAAATAACCACTTGTTTATTCTTCATCATTTTATCATTATGTATTTTAAAATGAAAGATCCACAGAATATTGTAAGCAGAAATTAAGGTTTCTTGTAATGTCAGATATCGTTAAATAAGAGATTAATTAAAGTACACTTTTACAACAATTTAACCATATCGGGTATAAACGAGTTTTATCTTGTATGTAAATATTTGGCAAACATTGTTTCCATGACAGTTTAGGAATTTAAGATTTTGAAACACATTGACTCCTTTATCAAAAGCTCATAGAGTCAGGAGGCCTAAGAAGTTTTGGAAGCCCAAAATTTAAATGCTTAATCACATTTGGTAATGTTTAAAAGGATATTATAATATCGACATTCGGAAGACCCATAAAATGTATGGTTATGGTATCTCTAAATCGTTAAGAGAGTTAACAGATTGCGATAACAGAAAAAGGTAAGACAGGAATTTAAAAACAGGAATCTAATAAATCTTCAATTGCTCAACATTGCTACCAATTTGACCACCGTTTTGAGTTTTTTTCAGGAAAGATCATACAAAAATGTATGTATGATCTTGACCTCTTTGAAGTATCCATATCCAGAAAAATTCTAGTAATTTTGTTAATGACGTTTCCAATACTCCATTTTTGTCCACCATCTGTGCATCTGTGCACCGGAATGCATTGCAAAATACTCCTCCCTTTATGCATTCTATTCCTTTGGGGATCTTATGTGTCGTTTTAACATATTTTGTGTCTTGATAGGCCTCATTTATTCTTGTTAGGACGTGACTCGTCGGAATATTCCTGTTGTATCTTTACGCATGCAAATCTTGTGTGTTATTTCTCGTTTGAATTTGTTGGACTGTTCTTTATGCTGCTTTCTGATTGGCTCTCTCTTAATCCAGGTCTTGCGTATATAATCCCTTTCGTTTCTTTCTGTTGTACCCTTTCTTCTTTTAGACTTCGGGTTTGTTGGTCCTCCTGCACTGACGAATGAGATCCAGCGTATCTTTGAAACAGCTGTATGCTGCATTATCATTTTATTTGGGCATATATGCATTGCTCAAATTTTCCTTATCGTTAAGAATCTTCTGAATCGCTGCAAGAACAATTTATAATATGGAACTATTTCAATATTTAAAAAATATTCTTAATTCCAAACTTGTTGAAAGATCGATTAATTTTGACCTCTACGGGTGGTTTTACAAATTATACCATTTCGTTTTCTTTATAAAAAATCATTTAACACTTACATTAAATTAATCATATATATAGAGATTCAAACTATGTATTACATTTTTTCTTGTTTCTGCGTTACATAATACATTGATTATTTTGTGTAACTTTATCACAAATTTTATTCTAGAAAACGGGGATAAAAACATTATTATAAAACTCTTTCTTGTGCAACATGGGGCAGACATTTGTTTGTTCCGGGCACACATGCTTTAGAACAGAATAATAAGCTGTCGTTGAATAAAGAAGAATCACAACACTGACCCCGGTGACAGACGATTCCGAACAGAAATTGGATTTTCTTGTAGTAGTGTTTGATATCACTGAATAAAAGATTTCCCATATGAAGGATACATGTTTACATGGAAATAATTGTTTTATGTAAATGTTATTAAAATTTTGAAGGGATTTTCTTTTACAACACAAATTAACCCAAAAAAGTATTTACGACTTCTATAAACTTTAAAAGAAGAAGAGGTAAAAAGGAACTAAGAAACAATGATAACTGACATCTAGAGCGGATTACCCGCCGTTGCCCGGGTACTAAATGAGCATCCGCTCTTTAAATTATATAGATGCAGATATCGCGACTCAATTTCTATATCGCCTGTTTTGAACCAACATTGTATTCCTCATTTCGTTTCAATCGAAATTCTTTAGTTTCCACGCATATATAGTCGCAGCCAACGGCCCTACCGTGCTGAAAACACCGGTTCTCTTTAGATCACCGAAGTCAAACAGCATCGGGCGCGGTTAGTACTTGGATGGGTAACCACCAGGGAACACCGTGTGCTGTTGGCACATTTCGGGCGCGGTAACCCGGCGGTTTGCGCGCTGGATTTGCAAGCTGCCACAACTGCCGCCGTGCTCATGCGGAGTACGATCACGTTAAACATGTGGGTCCGTAAGTCCTTCCGAGAAGTTGGTGGTAGGAGAGGAGGGTACTGTCCCTGTGAATACCTCCCCCACTGGGTTCCGGTCTAAATTGGGTGGCACTTCCCGGCCGTCCAAACGGTTACCTTACACCTTTCTGGTAGGTCGGACGGTCTGGGTCTCAACAACAACAGCATATATAGTAGAGGGCAAATATTTACCATCGTGCATACGCGAAAATACTTCTCCCCAAAGCAACGCCAAGTTCATTACATAAAGATGGGAAAAGGGAGAAAAATAACCGTTCATTTTGTTGCTCCAAGTCCTCTGGACGAGCCGGACGGCCTGGGGCTTTCACACTTCACCAGCGGGCCAACGGCCGTACCGTGCTGAAAACACCGGTTCTCGTTAGATCACCGAAGTCAAGCAGCATCGGGAGCGGTTAGTACTTGGTGGGTGACCACTTCGGAACACCGCGTGCTGTTGGCCATCTCGGGTGCGGTATCCCCGTGGTTTGCGCGCTAGATTTGCACGCTACCACAAATGCCGCCGTGTTCATGCGGAGTACGATCACGTTAAACATGTGGGTCCGTAAGTCCTTCCGAGAGGTTGGTGGTAGGGGAAGGAGGGTACGGTCCCTGTGGATGCCTCCCCCACTGGGTTCCGGTCTAAATTGGGTGGCACTTCCCGGCCGTCCATACAGTTACCTTACACCTTTCTGGTAGGTCGGACGGTCTGGGTCTCAACAACAACAACACTTCACCAGCGCCCCCGGTCGTCCAAACAGTTGCTCTAAGTCCTCTGGATGAGTCGGACGGCCTGGGGTTTCCACACTTCACCAGCGCCGGCCGTCCAAATAGATGCTCAAGTCCACTGGATGAGTCGGGCGGTCTGGGTTTTCAACACTTCACCAGCGGAATCTGAAATCTCAATTTATGAGTTTGTTTGAAAATTCACAGAAAATCAAATAATATAGTAATTACATTTTTTCTTTGTGAAAAAACAAAGATATACATCCATATTTTTGTAAAAATATAGAATTGTGCTAATCTTTCAATTTCGGATGCAACTAAATAGAATCAAACACCTTAAAACACAGATATTTCAATCCATACAAAAATAAATAAATAATTGTTAAGGAATTGTCCTACAGATTCGGTTCAAAGTTCGTTATTAAGAACGTTCTGGGATCTTTCCAACGACGTTAAGATGGAAACTCTGCAATAATATATTCAATCGCGAAGGAATCAATGTGTAAATATCACTAAAAAGCTTCAACATAAAATAAATAAAACAGTAATTCAATGTTTTTTTAAATGTTGCCGAACCGTATTGTCCCGGAAATTAAATTACCTCCATTCCAATAGCTTACATTTCTCACTACAGACGATAGACGTATATGCGCACACACACACACACACACTCTCGCGCCAGCACACACGCGCACACACACACACACACACACCATCTTCTTTTTGTCATGCGAGATTATCTATTAACTGATATAGAATGCTTGAATAATATACATACAAATGTGACTAAGACCTAACTGGCTACGGAATAATTACATATACAGCTCAAACTGCTAAAGATAGAAACTTGAAACTTTGCATACACATGGGACTTGACTTGCAAATAATGAAAAAAAATCTAAAATCTCGGCATTTTGATCGAAAATTGCATAAATCGAAAAGTTCTTTATATAAAATATGAATTACACAGCACAAATTCCTGATGATAGAAACTAAAAACTTTGTATATACTTGGAATTTCAACTATTAATGAGAAAAATCTAAAATCTTATAATTTTGCTCCATAAATTCATAAATTGCGGAAATGTTTATTCTAACAATTTTTTCAGCCATAACTCTAGAACGGCTAAAACCACACAACTATTTTTATACATTCATTCGCAGAAAAAATATCCTTAATAAACTCCATCCATGTAAATCAACCTTTCTTGAGATATTTTAATTTATATTTACAGCAGATGATTTTTTTCATTATATTTTATCAATGAATTTATTGACAGTTTTTTTACTCCATACGAATTACGTTTCAAATATCAAAATAGTTTGCTGGCTATTCTGCAAATGAGACTACTGAAAAATAATGCCATAATTAATTGATTTTTATCTTAAAATGTTTGAAAAAAAATATTAAAAATAAAGCAACATAGCGTGATTGTAGATGAAACATTGTTTCACATACAGAGTTCTATCTTAACAGAACTATAAAATGGGCGCCATTTTTATGCTTAAATTTGAAACTGGTTTTGATATTCAGAATTTGTCTAAAAGTTACCTTTTATGACTACTAGCTAATATTCTACACATGGAGGTAAAAGTAAGGAGTTAAAATTTCGTATTAAGAAAACGCCAATATCGTTTGGGACAATTTTATAGGTGGCGCTGGGGTAAAATAAGTAGCCCTGCATTGTATGTATTACTATGGCAAAAGGCCTAAAATAATTATTTAAACTGTCCAATTTGTAAAAAATAAATTATTAGCACAATGCAAAGTAGAACTGAAACAATAAATAATATTCCTACGTAAACAAAATTATTTTACCTTTCAATTTATTTTTATCTCCCTATATTCTGTACTCTATCCTACAACTAAGAAAAATTACTGGTTAATTATGCTCATAATTAGAATACGCTTCATTTAAAAATAATCAAATGAACATATACTAAATACTACGCCTTTTTGTTGTATTAACTAACAATAGAGGCTACTTTACTAACACTGGCGAAAGTGACACCTAGATATAATTCTGGAAGCATTATAGCATTTTCAAGCGTTTCATCCATAGGAGTTTGATCTCCTTCTTTCTAACTCTATGATTCTACCTATGAGAAGCGTGGGTAGAAATGGCTAGTATGCAAAGTTGTCCTCTATCTATAACTTTTCAAATTCTACCAGTTTTACTTGAGAATCATACTTCTGAAATCCTCAACTTCTGCTTCATTTTTATCGCCGCCATTACTAAGAGTAGGGTTGCCATAATTTGTCAGAGTCAGTCCGAGAGCTCGGTCGGCTTGAAAGATGGCTATTGGAGTTGGAAACAAAATAAGAAAACCTCCCAATTACATCAATCAATACATTTATTTTAAAAAATAGCACACTGCTCTTACTCTGTAAAATATCTTAAATTAAACTGATGAAATGCAGACTCGCAAATGCGGTCTATAAAGGATTTCAAATTAAAACTTAATTTAACAAATAATTATGAAATTAAAAGTATAAAAAAATAATTTCAATATTTGAGAATCCTAATACAAAAGAGCATATAAGTTTTTAGGATTTTGAATATTAAATTAAACAAATTAGAATACAGGGGAAAAATGAAATCAAAGTGAGACATTTAAATCGCAAAAACGTATTTAATATACAGGTGACAATAAATCACAATGCATACATACAAGGGCACACGTTTTAATAACTGTTTAATGGTGTTTACTTGTTATTTGTAGAACGCGTAGTCAGCATGCGCAGTTTAAAAATGGACGTTTCACTCTGTTACAGCTCGTTTTAATTATTAAAAGTGTGATTTTACACATCTGTTGCAATTTTACGCATGTGTGTACATTTTCATCCTCCTGCCTATTGTAGTTTTCGACTAAAAGGGATCACAAAATTCAGGCAAATATTAATTTCCTTTCGTTTTGAATTGATAATGGACTTCGCTTTGCTTGTCCATAATAAATACATCATCATTATTGGTTACTTAGCCCTCTTTCAGCTCTGTATTTACGACTTTTCTTTTTCCTTCAGATTCGAAATATCATTGATTCTTTCAGATGAAAGAGCTTCTTTTTTAACAATTGCAGATTCATCTTTACTGTGCCTTAAAAAGCAGAGCAGTCTTCATTCTTATGTTCAAAAGTTCTGCCACTACCGAGCCCTCGTTCGATCGCGGTCTTGTGTCCTTAAATGGCGCTTTCGATAAAAGCATTCTTTCAGCTGCAGTTCCCAGAAAATGCACGAAACAGGCTTAACAATTTTTAGTAAATTTCTCAGTCTGACATAGCCTGCTCAGGCTATTTCCGTAATTCTCAGCCATTTATCTGCGCAAGACAACTTCTGTCATTTTCCCGCGAATTTTCAATATTTATCTTATAGGAACGAAATATATTCTGATTCTTGATCCTAAAGTCTCATAATGTTGACGAAACTTCATTGCTTGATTTTTAAACACAAATTTTAATAGTGTCTTAAAAGTCCGGACAGGGTTGCCAAGTCCTGACAATCTGGACTGAACCTGCTGGACGTAATTCAAGCCTACCTACAAGTATTATTTATCAATTATTATGACAGATTATATAATCTTCTTGCTATTCTCTACCTTGACAAGACTATTGAGGCGATCCATATAACTAAGCCAAAGATTTATTCTGAAAAATGGAATGTGAGCACATACATAAAGTTCTATTGCGAGTCCGGTTCAAATGCTTTAGAACAGAAATAAGCAGTTGTTAAATAAAGGAACGTCGATATTGATCTTGATAGAAGAAGACTCAAAACGGAAATTAAATTTAATGTAGCACTGTTTGAGATCTTACTGATTAAAATATGTAATGGTATTTACGAAAAGCTAACTATTTTATTCAAAAGGTAGGTGTTGGCAAAAAGCTAGAATTTGCGTAAAGATTAAAAAAACTAAAAATTAAAAAATGCATAAAAGTATTCGACATATATTGTTTTCCTGGCCGTTTATAAGTTTCGGATTTTGTATCACTGTATAAACGACTGATAATTTGGAATATTTTAAGAATGTAACAAGATTCGTCATTCTAAACCTATTAAAGCTTATATTAATATACTACAATGCCCGACTAAGCCTAACTGGGGCCGTGGCAGACATTCCTGTGGGGCTCCCTCACACCCCTCGGCGTATATGAAATGTACAAACATATTTTTTTTTCTCAAAAAAATAGTTGCATTCTAGAGAAAAATATAAAAAATAACATTCTTAAATATTTTAATGAAACTTAAATTATTGACAACTTTCTCAACATATAGCCAAAAAGTCGACATGCTTTGGTTTTTGAATTAGTGATGTAATCCCTATTATATTTTGAATTTTAGCCTTGAATGACTTTATCATATCTATCGAAGTTCTTAACAAATTCAGGTTGTAGACAGTATACAATATGAACCTCTTCGCTGAACAGACCTATCAGCAGATAGCTGCAAATTCCTAAGTAGTGAAGTTGATTATTTTTTCAGAAAGCAAAATCATTAATTTTTCTAAATCATTTCAAAATCATTAATTTTTCTATGTTGCAATCATTTAATTTAGGGTCCTTCTGACGCAGGGGCCCGAAGCAACCTAGAGAAAAATATAAAAAATAACATTCTTAAATATTTTAATGAAACTTAAATTATTGGCAACTTTCTCAACATATAGCCAAAAAGTCGGCATGCTTTGGTTTTTGAATTAGTGATGTAATCCCTATTATATTTTGAATTTTAGCCGAATTTGCATTCCGAAGCAACTGCCCCACATGCTCCTGCGTTAGGTCCTATTAATATCGCCTCATATGAGGGGCTTTACAAATTCTGGAATTTTTTGTGAAATTCATGTATTCACTATCTTTGGTTGGTCTATTTGATTTAAGCGCCATCTAGAGGTGATTTATTAAAACAAATTCTGTCATCGGGATACTTTTGTTTTTTTTAACTGTCCTCTATGATGCAAAATATTTTGAGACGCTTGTGTGACTCTCGCAAGTTCTATTCTGGTAAACGAAATAAAAACATTAGATAGGGGTCTTTCCCATGCACCATAGTACGATTATTTGCTTGTTTCGGGCACACATACTTTAGAACAAAATAATAAGCACTCGTTGAATAAAGAAATGGCGATACTGACCTCGGTCGTGATGGTAGACAATTCAGAACAGAAATTGGGTTTTCTTGTAGCAGTGTTTGATCTCACTGCATAAAACATCTTTCAGACGAAGGATACGTATTTACATGGGGAGAATTGTTTTACTTAAATATTATAAAGTAATTGAAGTAGGCTTATGTTACAATGCAAATTAAGTCAATGCATTTAATGCTTTTATAAACTTTAGACATAGCAGGAGAGGTGAGAGACAACTCAGGACTAAATCATGAAAGAAGTTCTTAAGCATTTTATCAAAAATTCACAATTAAATATATTAAAATTTAGTTATTTAATAACAGCAGAAATACTCGGCATTGCCAGGTATTTAAGTTGCAAACCTTCGACTAAAATTACACGGATCATACAGCAAATTCTCGAAAACCAAACAACATTTTAATGATACGCCAGCTTAGGACAAAAATAAATAACTTGCTGCGCTGGTGTAATACGCCCTAAAAAATGCCTAAACAAGCTGCATGAGCAGAATATGCTTCAGAAAAGCTGCAGTACAGGTACATACCTTTGTTAGTTCAAGTTAAAAGTTTTATACTTATAGCTAAAGTCATGCATGATTAGAAGCTGAGATAGAATCAAATTATTAAAAGAAGTACAGTAGATTGATAAGACATACTATGAATTCAACCAGTAGTTTTATAAAAAAGAAAATAAATGATTTGAAATGAAGTTTAAAACTTCATTTTAAAACAGAAAGCTGAAAAATACCTCATTTGTTCATAATTCGCTAATGAAAACTTCTTCAAAACAGAATAAATGTTTCTTTTAGGCAGGGAAGTTAATTAAATTTCAAATGATATCTCTTCAAACGTTTATGTTCGATTCAAGTGATTATTATTTTATAAAATGCTTATTATGACACCTCTAAAATTCATTAAATGAGAATTTTGAATTTTAAAACGTAGTTTCTGATTTGATACATACCTGGTTAGTCAATCTTGGGCTCGAAAAGTCATTTGCTGAAATAAATTAATTTTAAAATGGCGAATTTTTACCCTATTTTTTTCTTCTTAAGATCATAATTTTCAAATTTTTTCGAATTTATTATACACTAGCAGCATACCCGTACTTTGTACGGAGTAATAACGGAGTCAATCTTGGGCTCGAAAAATCATTTACTGAAATAAGTTAATTTTAAAATGGCGAATTTTTACCCTATTTTTTTCTTCTTAAGATCATAGTTTTCAAATTTTTTCGAATTTATTATACACTAGCAGCATACCCGTACTTTGTACGGAGTAATAACGAAGTCAATCTTGGGCTCGAAAAATCATTTACTGAAATAAGTTAATTTTAAAATGGCGAATTTTTACCCTATTTTTTTCTTCTTAAGATCATAATTTTCAAACTTTTTCGAATTTATTATACACTAGCCGCATACCCGTACTTTGTACGGAGTATATAATAAAGAAACTTGAAATCCATAATCATGTACAAATTCCTATAGTATACTAAATGACATTGTTAATCAAAATATTCTATTAAATATTAATTTAATGCTCCTGAAAAGAAGTTTAAAAATATATGTTCTCGTTATACAAAATTATCTTCACGGACAGAACTGAAGAATAAAACACCCTGGTTCCGTTTGTAAACGGATATACAAAAACTATGAAATTGAATCAATAGATTCAAAATAAAAGCGCTAAAATTCTATAGGACTCGAACTACTTATATTCGCGAATATTAGAAGATATATCCGTGTATTAGTAGAAGATTACACGTATTACAAAAGTGGCATATCCTGACTCTAAAAAGTGTGTGGGGGGGGGGCCTAACTGTTTAACATTTGCTTACGCCAGGGTTATTTTAAATGAAAAATACGCATAACATTAAAAAACCTTGAAAAGTGTGGGGGGCCTGGGCCCCCTTAGCACCCCCCCCCCCCACAAGCATACCCTGCTGCATTACAACATATGAGTTTCTAAAATGTTTGTCAAAATAATAAAACAGATGACGTGATAAATTGAAAATATCAATAAGCCCCACAATCTTTAAACCAGACAGCCGTAATTGATTCCAATATATACCAATATATGCCAATATACTTATACTACTTATACATATTCTCGTTGATTAGAAGATATAGCCGTGCATTTGTAGAAGATTACCCGTACTACGTTCAATATGAGTTTCAAGAGTTTTTGCCAAAATAAAACAATTACGTAATAAATTGAAAATATCAATTTCCGAAAATATCAATAATAACAACGTTTAAACCTGAAGACCGTAATTGATATATTCCAGTCAAAAATGCACTATCAGTGAAATTTATTTTATACACATATCTTTGTTATTTAAATGGCAAAAGATTTAATAAAAATCGTCTGCTGCATAAACACATTGGATTTAAATCCGCTGCTAAGCAACATATAAATTTCTTTAAATGAATTAACTGAAAAAATATCGTATGCATAATGCTAACTCTATGGAAGGTTTAATTGTGTGTTTTTAATTAATATCTAGACAACCCCTGGTCCTAGAAACTCGTGATGATGAGACAGACATACAGACAGACAAACAGATTTTCAATTTTACTTATATAGATAAATTAAATTGAAAATATGTCTGTATGTTTGTTTCTCTCGTCATCACGGAAGTACGGCTTCACCAAATTTTATGAAATTTTGTGGGTCGTCTTGAAATAGCCCCACTTGAACTTTAGTCCATGTTTCGAGTTTCTAAAATCAGGAGTTGTCGAGATATTAATAAAAAATTAACCTCCTATAGAATATGCAGACGGTATTTTATCCACAAATTTATATCATGTTGCTCAGCAACGGAACTAAATCCGATGTGTTTATTATTTAATAAAAATCGTCTGCTGTATAAAGATTTTTAAATTGTATTTAAAAAAATAAATTTTATCATAATTGTACTTTTGAGTGGATTATATCAATTATGGCCTTCGGGTTTAAAGATTCCGGGAATTATTGATATTTTCAATTTCTTACGTCATCTGTTATATTTTAGCGAATATTTTTCAAACTTTTTTATTGTGTTTAGGCAATGGTTGAAACGGAATAAAAGTGCTAGTTATATTTCCTTTTAACGCTTTCATTTTGACATATATCGATTCAATTTCATATTTTCTGCAAATTTGGTTATGTACGGGACCAGGATGTTTTATTTTTCAGATCTGCCTGTGAAAACAATTTTGTATTGCGAGATCAGAGATTCTTATATCACTTTGTAGAAGAATTAAATTAAATATTTTAATAGAATGTTTTAGATAACAATACCATTTAAAATACTGCGCAAATTTGCACATAACTGTGAATTTTAAGTTTCTTTATATATTTCGCACGAAAAACGGGTAACTGGTTTAAAAAAAATCGACAACATATTTTCTTATACAACTTCGAACTGTATTGATAATTCTTCAAATTCTACCAATTTTACAGGACAATCTCACTACTATTAGATTCAACTTTTTTGTTTCGGTTTTACCACCATCTACTGTTGTTATTTATCAATTCTGATACTATTCTGATACCCAATTATAAATTCTGAAAATATTTGAATAAATATTCAAAGTAATATCTGTTGAGAAGAATATTAAGCTGATCCTTGTAATTAAAGCCTAAGTTCACTACTATTAGATTCAACTTTTTTGTTTCGGTTTTACCACCATCTACTGTTGTTATTTATCAATTCTGATACTATTCTGATACCGAATTATAAATTCTGAAAATATTTGAATAAATATTCAAAGTAATATCTGTTGAGAAGAATATTAAGCTGATCCTTGTAATTAAAGCCTAAGTTTTTTTCCTTAGAAAATGATATGAGCCCACGTTTAAATCTATTTCGAGCTCATTCATCATACAGCAACAATTTGTTCCGGGCGTGTGTTCTTTTAAAAGAATAAAAAGCAGTGGCTAAAAAAGAAATGGCGACAATAAGCTCTATGGTATACAACTCAAAACAAAATTGATTCTTTTTAAGGGGTCCAAAATATTCAAAAATTTAAAAAACTGAATAGATTTTTTAATTTTTTCAAAAAATCTTTAAAAATCAAGTAAAATTGCACATCATCAAAATACTATCTCCCCTTCTAATTTATTAACAAAAATTAAATTTGGGGAAGGTTACAGACTGCAATCGAAAATTAAATAAAATAAAAATATTTTTATACAGATATTTAGAAATGTTCAAAATACCGCGGAAAAATGTGAAAAATTCGGTTGCTGTTAACGTGTGACGTTCGCTGTTTCTGCCTCTTTGCTTGTTTTATCCTCTGCCGGAGATCAGTTACAAACACGATTAATGGAAATGACAGTTTTGAAATAAAACCATTTTTGTAAAGCAAAAATTTGTGCGCTACTTTAATTATAAGTTTAATGCACTTAAATAATATAATTTTAATGCGCCACTTATAATTTAATTATATAATTAAAACTCAAAATTCTTATTTAGCTAGAGTGCTTATCTTGCCATTTTTCTTTATGAATCTAGCCATAAGATACTTCTATTGACAATCCTGCCTCTACGATAAACCGCCCAAACCCATAAACCCCTCTACCATTAACCAATTTGTACAGTGTCCTTGTTGATAATTTCTACTTCGGTTTTTCTGTCGTCGTCCAAACTTTCTTTATAAAAATATCCTTTTATCAAAATCGTCAAGTGAATATACCAATATTGTTCAACTTGTATGTCAGTACATCATATTGTCAAAATGTTTATATGGGGCACTTTTTTTGTTAAAATTCTTCCACGGATCATTTACAGCAATCTGACGAAAGAAATTATAGTCTTTGATTAATGCTACGTATATTTTAATATAGTGGTGTTTCATAAAAATGTCACCATTTGTTGTTTTGGAATTTTGTCATATCATTATAGCGTTCTAAATTCAAACCTCGCAGAACTCATTCATCACCTTCAAGTTAAATCCCAGGTAGAAGGCCAAGTCGATAAAAATGAGAAATCTGTCCATGGATGGGCTTTTGGCTAGGAATGGGCTTCTGGCGTGATTATTCCGCGAATTTAATACATCACCTGAGTTGGATTGGTCTGCAATATAGATTTTCCTGGTTTAGGAAATTTTTAAATGTTAACAGAATTTTGTGAGATTTTGCATTTTTATCAGAGAATATAATGGGACACGGCAGACGACAGTAATATCGTGAAATGAGAAGTAACGTGCTGGCGACCCAACGGATAAAAGTTGGATCAATTTCTGGTAGTGTAGCCGACCTCTTAGTCAGCGGAATTGCTTCACTTCCCGATGTAAAGCCAGAGTAAATTAAGTGAAAAATCTTGAATATGTTCCAGCTTATGGCCCTGCTTATCTCAACGAATCTATGTAGAATCTCTATGCTGACAAAAAAAAGTTAAGAAAATTGGATGGCAACGAACTGACTTTCTTTGCAGTTATGCTGCAGGAATTTATTATACAACCAGAATTGAATTATACTGCAACAACTGTGTTGTTGTTGTTGAAACCCAGACCGTCCGACCTACCAGAAAGGTGTAAGGTAACTGTTTGGATGGTCGGGAAGTGCCACCCAATTTAGACCGGAACCCAGTGGGGGAGGCATCCACAGGGACCGTACCCTCCTTCCCCTACCACCAACCTCTCGGAAGGACTTTCGGACCCACATGTTTAACGTGATCGTACTCCGCATGAACACGGCGGCAGTTTTGGCAGTGGCTGGAATCGAACCCGGGCCTACCGAGTGCAACTCCAGCGCGCTAACCAATGGGCTACCGCGCCCTGCAGTGCAACAACTGTGTGAAAGCCCCAGGCCGTCCGGCTCGTCCAGAGGACTTGGAGCAACAAAATGGACGACCGTGCAACAACTGTGTGAAGAAACACACTGTGTGCACATTATGGTTACATATCCGAACTAACCTATGCGTAATTCCTGGACTGTCAGTAAAAACGACTTTGGCATCGAATAATAGTGTCGTGACATAATAATAAAAGGCAAGTACGTTTTATTAGGGGAGGGGTATTCGTCTTGTAGGAGGTTATTCATCTAAAATAAGTTAAATACGTAGATTTATAAAGTCATTTTAGGGATAGTTGCCTGAAAATCAATCCATAAAGTACAGAGGAATAAATAAGGCCGTCGAAAAACTAAATTCGGTTGTCACTTTTTTATTAAAGGGATTAAATCAAAAGTATCAGTTACAATTGGGTAACGTTGTAAAACTTTAGGAATTTATTTCGATACTTGCTATTGAAGTTTTCTAATTTCATTCCAACTTTATGGAACTCATGGTCGTTCGAACTTTATGGAAACGATTTTGTATTTATGTTTCTGGTTAGCATTTTGAGATAAAGATTTGGCATTTTCAATATAATCGCCGGCTACTCTTTTGATTGGAATGCCGAATAAAAGATTTATTTTGAAAATGGCTCCTGAAATTGATAGATGGCTCGAAGGTGACGTAAATGCGCTTTCCGAGGAAAAATATTCGCATCAACAAATTGTAAAGCGGTGAAAAATCGAGATTATTGCAATTCAAAGTAAGGCATTTTTAATATATTAAATTTGAAAGGAAAAAGGAGTCTAGCTGAATGTAAAAATGGCAGTAAAATTCTTCCTAAAACTGTTCGAACGCGGGTAAATATCAAATAAGTGATTAATTCAAGCCGCACTTATCCTAAACGAAAATCCGCCGACTCAAAGATCCATTGCATCGAAACTGGGAATATCTTCTGCCACTGTAGGTAAAATCATTCATAAAGATTTGAAGTTAAAAAAGATGTTTAAATGTGAAGTTCATCTGCTTTTGCCAAAGCATATTGCGTAAAGAAAAACAAATTGTAGAAAATTATATGAAAAACACCTAGCTGCTGATAAATGAAAATTTGTGGTAACACTCGATGTGGCATGGGTGTATTTAAGTGACTGTAATAAAAAAAGAGCAATTTCCTGTTGCTCAACTGGCCGTACGAAATGGCTTCATCAATGTACAGAAAAGTTTCCAAAGGGATTCATGATAGGTGCAGGATTTTGTTACAACGGTAAATTAAAACTCAAAAAAGTCCCAAGTAAAGCTAAAATTAATTCCCTCTACTATCATAAGAATATTTTAGAACCAATTTTTGAAAATAAAATTCCAGCCTTATATGGAAAGGACATCAATAAAGTTGAGCTTCATATGGACAAAGCCTCTACTCATACGTCTAAGTCAACTGCCGCATATTTAGAAAAGAAAGAATGGGAATCAGGAATAAAATGTCTCCCATTTAATGCAATACCTGTGAAATCACCTGACGCTTCTTCTATGGACTTTTGCGCCTTCGGGTTGTTAAAACGAGCCTTAGGAAAGTGGCATCCAAGAACACTGAACGAAATTTGGGAAACGGCCCAAGAGGAGTGGGATAAAATTGACATAACGATTCTAAGAAAAAATTTACTTTCATGGGAAAATTCGAGCTAGAGCTGTAGTCAAGATTCAAGGCTATCAGATAGAAGCAAATCGCCGCAAGAAATACGCCCTTTATGCATAAAAATGAATTATCAAAATCGTTTCCATAAAGTACAAACATACCTTCTGTACGAGGCAGACTTGTTCCTATTCGTCATTCCGTGTACACTTCTCTGTACACAGTAAACATAATAATGAAGTTATGCCGTCTAGGAAAAGTCGGCAAGATGTACCAGGACGTGATGGAGCCATGCTGTCTGGAAGAATCACCAAACGGCAAGTTGTTGTTCTATGTACGCAGCAGACATAATAATGGAGCCATGCTGTCTAAGAAAAACACCAGTCAACCAGTTATTTATTTTACGGCAGTCTGGTGGTGTTTCAAGACCGCTTGGCTCCATCATAACGTCTGCCCGCTCGGCTAGACTTCGCTCCAAACCTATTTATAATCCGGCTCCATTTCGCCAGCCCCCCCACCTCGGAATTTCAAAATTTCAATGATGCCATTCGTTTGTACTACGTTTGTACCGGATTGTACCGTCAAAATTTTCGTTTGTACCACTTCCGGAACGGGGTTATTCCCATTTCAAAGTGGGGGGGCTGGCGAAACGGCAGCCCCCCCACCTCGGAATTTCAAAATTTCAATGATGCCATTCGTTTGTACTACGTTTGTACCGGATTGTACCGTCAAAATTTTCGTTTGTACCACTTCCGGAACGGGGTTATTCTCATTTCAAAGTGGGGGGGGCTGGCGAAACGGCAGCCCCCCCACCTCGGAATTTCAAAATTTTGTCGATGCCATTCGTTTGTACTACGTTTGTACCGGTTTGTACCGTAAAAATTTTCGTTTGTACCACTTCCGGTATGGCGTAATTTCTATTTAAAAGTTGGTGACCTTGAGCTCCGGTAACCCCCCACCTCGAAATTTCAAAATTTCATCGATGCCATTCGTTTGTATTACGTTTGTACCGGTTTGTACCGTAAAAATTTTCGTTTGTACCACTTCCGGTACGGCGTAATTTTAATTTAAAAGTGGATGACCTTGAGCTCCGACAACCCCCCCACGTCGGAATTTCAAAATTTCGTCGATGCCATTCGTTTGTACTACGTTTGTACCAGTTTGTATCGTAAAAATTTTCGTTTGTACCACTTCCGGTATGGCGTAATTTCTATTTAAAAGTTGGTGACCTTGAGTTCCGGAAACCCCCCACCTCCAAATTTCAAAATTTCGTCGATGCCATTCGTTTGTACTACATTTGTACTGGTTTGTACCGTAAAAATTTTCGTTTGTACCACTTCCGGTATGGCGTAATTTCTATTTAAAAGTTGGTGACCTTGAGTTCCGGCAACCCCCCACCTCCAAATTTCAAAATTTCGTCGATGCCATTCGTTTGTACTACATTTATACTGGTTTGTACCGTAAAAATTTTCGTTTGTACCACTTCCGGTATGGCGTAATTTCTATTTAAAAGTTGGTGACCTTGAGCTCCGGTAACCCCCCACCTCGAAATTTCAAAATTTCGTCGATGCCATTCGTTTGTATAACGTTTGTACCGGTTTGTACCGTAAAAATTTTCGTTTGTACCACTTCCGGTACGGCGTAATTTTTATTTAAAAGTCGGTCACCTTGAGTTTCGGCAAGCCCCCACCTCGAAATTTCAGAATTTAGTTGATGATTCCATTCATTTGTGGGACGTTTGTACCGGATTGTACCAAAAAATGTTCGTTTGTACCACTTCCGGTACGGCGTTATTCTCATTTCAAAGTGAGGGGGGAGAAACATCAGCCCCCACCTAAGAATTTGAAAATTTCGTCAATGCCATTCGTTTGTACTACGTTTGTACCGGATTGTACTACCGTAAAAATATTCGTTTGTACCACTTCCGGTACGGTGTTGTTCTCATTTCAAAGTGGGCTTGCTTTAGAAACGGCAGCCCCGTTCACCTAGGAATTTCAAAATTTCGTCGATGCCATTGGTTTGTACTACGTTTGTACCAAATGGTACCGTAAAAATTTTCATTTGTACCACTTCCGGTACAGCGTAATTTTTATATAAATGTGGGTGTCCTTGAGCATCGGCAACCCCCCACCTCGTAATTTCAAAATTTCGTCGATGTCATTGGTTTGTACTACGTTTGTACCGGATTGTACCGCAAAAATTTTCGTGTGTACTACTTCCGGTACGGCGTAATATTCATTTCAAAGTGGGGGCTGGAAAAATGGCAGCTTTGACCTCGGAATTTTCATATTTCAATGACGTCGTTCGCATGTACTTCATTTGCATGGAATGTACCGCTAAAATTTTCATTTGTACCGTTTCCTATATATAGTTGTTCCCATTTCAAAGTGGGAGACTCCATTTCGCCCCTTCTCAGTTCCGAATTTCCAATATGCATCAAATAATTAAAGAACATGCTTTTATGACAATAAAATTTATATATGTATTAAAACATACAAATACAAATAAATATATTTTTACAAATCAGCACATTTATTCAGTACATTATTCAAATATTTTGCTTAAGCCGACGCAGTGGTCGAGTGGTCAAGGCGAGTGTTTCCACAGCAATCGCTCGACCGCCGCGTTGTGGGTTCGAGTCCCACGTAAAGCATGGATGTTTGTGTTGCGGGCGTAGTGTGTTCCGCCCCCCTCTGGTGCGCCTAGGGCAACGTCTTAGGACGGCTAAATGGTTCACGTTCTGGCCGCTGACGAAAGGCGAATGACGAAAGTCAAGTGCCTGGCCATTAATATATATATATATATATATATATATATATATATTGCTTAACATATATTTATACAAATATTCAACTCAATTTACATTTATATAAATATTTAGTTTAATTTACATTTTCACAAATATTTAACTCAATTGACATTTATATAAATATTTAGCTCAATTTGCACTTATACAAAGTAGCACTTATACATACTAATACGAATGTGTAGCACATGTACATTGAAAAATTTGAAGATATATTTCGGTATTTGTGAGTATTTAAAATAGGTTTCAGGAAATAAAGTATTTAAAATATTGATTAATTAGAAAATGTTATGTACCCAACACAATTGAGTATAATATAGTTTTAAAAGTAAAGTAGGAATTAGCTATCATGAATGTGAGAATTTGGTTGCAAATCATTTTAATTGCATTCATTTAATTTTATTTATATAAAAATTAGCGAAATTATTTTGCAGAAGTACTGCTTTTACTGTCCTGCATATTAGTTTCCCTATAGAGTATAGGGAACTTATTTAACTGGGGCAAATTTTCAACGGAAGAACACGTTTCAAGCATCCTAGAACAAGAACCGAACGTTTATGAAGTCATTTCTGTATGTGTTAACATGTGTGAATACACGCTAATATACTGTTACGACGTATTCTCTGGAATCGTGGGTGTGCGTCCAGGATACAAGAAAGAATCCAAATTTCTGGATAACTAACACGTTTATAAGCACAACATAAACAGGAATAAGATACAGCAAATGGTTCGATAACTATCTCACAAGATTACTAAACAACTGCTAGGTACAGTAAAATAGCAATTAAATACTCAGTTAATTTCACAAAACAGCGGATGCTATCCTGAAAACAATGACTTATCTCATAATTTCAATGTAGCTCGTATCACGTCAACTGCTCTCCAATTGAGCGATGACTCTTTTTATATAATCTCAATAGAAACTGCCAGAAGGGGCTCATATCTCGTTGAATACTCGTCATTTTAAGAAGGTTCTCGAACATTCGAAATGTCGCCAATAAAACACCAAATCTGGCAACCATAGCTCGACAGTCCTGAAATGGCATCCCTAGACCCACATCATAGGAATGGCTGCCTGTACGGTGTTTCACTTCTGGTTCTCAAAAGTGCTTCCACTGAAGGCTTCATGATCGGGACAGTACATAGTGTATGTGTGTGCCTGTGAGTCCGCGGAGGTGTTATCTCACACGCGAATGAAGAGTTTTGAATATAATTTGGTACGATTATTGACCTCAGTGTATACTGGATTCCAATTGATTTTAAATGTAATCGAAAGTTTGGAAGACCCCCCCCCCCCCCTCCCCCATATTTTGAACGAAAGCTTGAAAAAATCATTAACCAGAACTTTCAATAATGATAAAAAAAAAATCATTTCAGACGTAATTGATAGACAAATGATAGAAACTTTAGAATGTTAGAATGAACCATTCTCGAGACACTACACAAGTTTCGAATAAATTTTTGAAAAAATTATTAAAGCAAATTAAGAATCTGAATGCTGTTAAATGTTTAATTATTTCATACATAATATCCACTTAGAAAACGATTGACATACCACATACGACATTTCGAGATATTGCACATTTTTCATGTAAATTTATTCAAAACATAATGTTAAATTAAACAAGAAAGATCAATCATGCATAAGCATTGATTATGAAACACTTTCCAACTGAAATGTAATTTCATTTAAAAATTTCTGAAATGTGATACATTTAGTGGTGATATCTTTTACATTATCACAGTACTACAGTAATTTATTATAATTAAATATTTAAAACTGTATCGAAATATAAATCATCTGATTCTTTATGCAAAATCAATGAATATTTCATTCATATAACTTGTATTCCAGACTCCAGAGCTAAATAATTTTGTGTGAAAAAAATTCAGCAATTCTTATGTAATTCATCTTACAATCGCTTGAGATATTTGCATTCTGCATATGTTAAAATTAGGCTTCGTTGAAGAAATAATAAAAGTTTAGGGATCATTTAAAATCACAACTATTGTAATTGCATAGGCACGGAATTTAGGTACACAGATAATACACATATAATATATGTGTGTATGTGTATGTACTCAAAGTATTGGAATCGTGCCGAAGATCGGAACTCGAATTTTCAAAGGATCTACACGTTTTGGGACTTCTAGAACACGAAAAAACTATTTTTAGGAAGACGTCTGTGTGTGTAAGGGTGTATCTGTGTATGTTTCTGTGTGTCTGTGTGGATATTACATCCACTCTAATTGAAAAACTAATGGACCGAATTTCATACAATTTGATAGGTATGTTTTTTGTGGGAAATCCTGATGTTCATTAGATTATAGTACGATTCGTAATAAAAGAATTTGCCTTCTTTGCGAAATGGCCGCAGAAATTGCCTTTATCCACTCTAGCTAAAAACTAATGGAAAAAATTTAACAAAATTTGGTGCATAATATTTCAATAACCTACAAGTGATTTATATACCAAATTTAACAAAATTTTGTATATAAATCATTTGTAGGTTATTCTAGTACGATTCGAGAAAAAGGAACTGGCTATTTTTGCGAAATGGCCCGCAAAAATCGTTATATATAAAAATATAAGACTACGTGTGTTCAATTATATCAATTAAATTCCTATTTTATACGTGATTTTTGACAACAAAAAGAATAAGACTAACCCCATTACTCTAGGACTAGCCGTTCCTGAGATATTCTAGTTTTTTCGCGTTTTCGCTACTCCACCTTTGACAATAAGTCCAGCTATCAAATGAGAACCAAATTTAAGTTTAACGTGTAAATTCAATGTCATTTAAAATACTTATGGTTGTTATTTTATGCAGATAAACTCAAATTATTATTGAATAAATAAAGGGAACGAATATGAGTCTGCAGGGAAAGACATGTGCTGTCCACATCAGAATTTTTAACAATATTACAACAATGATTTATAGAAGTGAACGGGGATTATTTTCAGGCCCTTTCGAAAAAAATGTATGATCTATATTTAAAGATCCATTAAATTTTTGTCGAATGCCATCAAATAAGTATATCATGAAGAGTTATATAAAATTTAAAAAAAATGCAAATTGTTATCTACAAAATTTATTTTAAAATGTAAAGCCTCTCCCATATGCACTACGTTTAATCAAATGGAAATATATTTATTATATAATATATCTCTCTTTTCTTTCTGGAAGATATCCCAAAGTCAGAATTTAATTGAATTTGTTTTTTTCCCTATATTAAATAATTTTTAATTAAAAAACTACTTAACATATTTTACTGTTTTTTTTATATATATTCTATGGGATAATGTGAATATTTCCTAAAAATTTCGAAGCAATTCGTGAATTTTAAATTTACTTAAAAAATGTTTGAAAAATTAGGTCCCATAGGGTTCAATGTATTTCATTTTTTCAACCCGGGTTCAATAAAAAACTAATTGGGTGATATTATTTATTTATATTCCCATAGGGCCTACAGACCGTCTGAACAACATACTAAAATTTTATTTTGATAAAGTCATTTTTACGGCAGTTATCGTGCTAACGGACAGACAGACAGACAGACAGACAGACAGACAGAATGAACAAAGTCATAAACCCTTTTCAACTTTGTTGTAAAGTGTTAAAAAAAGGGAAGAAAGTACCGCCACATATAACACTTAGTAACAGTGTAGTAACACCTTCCACATACAATATTATGCAACATTATTCATATAAATCTAGATCATTCCATTCACTGGAAAAAATACATTTTGACAGTGATAGTAATTTGACGCCTATGAATTCGCCAATAGTAATTTATTTCATGTAATTGATATTAAACAAATGTTGATGTCATTTCATGATATTGTAATTAAGTAAACGTGAATATGAGAAGGTCATTCGTTTGGACTAGTAATTTGCCCAAAGCACCTAATTTCAATTGACGTCGTACTATTTTAATACCAAAAACATTGTTCTGTGGACCTTGTACACCATTGTTTCGCCGTGAAAGAAGTAGAATCATTGCATTATGTAGGAAAAGTCATGTTCTGCCCACATCAGATTTTTTAATCCATTCTGAGCCAGCTGATAATTAATTTGCACAAGCAGCTTGCTAGACAATTCTATGAAACAAAACATTGCAAATTTCCTTATTATTAGGCCAATTAGCAATTGCACACCAGGGTATCACCGAAAAAAGTTTAAATATGAATTACAATTACTGCTTACAGAAAATCCGCCAAGAAAGAAGGAAGGCCGCCGCTCTGACGTCGCAACCTTTCAGTGGACTAATCCCATCTCTTCGAATGAGTATCAATTTAGTACTTGTGAAATTTCAGAAAATGTAACATTGAGTAATTAGATTGCATGCTATTGAAGAATTATCTCATTGTATACAAAAAATATAAAATAATAATATTATAACTTCTATCAGCATAAAGTTGTACAATGTAGCATTAGTAATATACTAACGTAATATTTTGAACTTTTTTTTTTTTAAATTAAAGTACCTGTACAAGCAAGTATTTCTTTAATTCTCTATACTTTCACTCGAAACGTCTTCGAAACTAAAGATCGATATAAATAGTAGGCGACAAAAGTATGTATTAGAAAATTAAGTTTCTAATAGATTCCTTTTGAAATTTGCCGCAAAAGGCAACACTCCTCTAGCAGGATGACCATACTTATCTCATACCTAATAGAAATATATTTCCTTGAATTCCTTTAAATTAAAAACACTTGTCAGAAACGTAAGGATTTCCCTCAAAATCTAAACTGCTGATTAATTTTAAATGCAGAAATAATGAAAAAATAGACCAAATTACTAATTAATACTCATAACAAACTAAGATTAATAATTAAAAGCAATTAAAAGAGTTCAAAACATAAAACAATAAGAAGTTATCTTGTTGAACACCAATGTTTGTCACAGAAATGTCAGTTTTATACTGGAACGTGGTGGTGTCCATGTACACAACTAGTTTCAAAAATTATAATATTCCATTAGTAAATAGTCCCCCTTCTCAAATTTAATGTCTTGCATATTTTCTATAAAGCTATAAAAATAATTTTATTACCTATGTAATTGTACAAATAAATATATGATATATGAATATCACTAGAAACATGGTATGATTAATAAAAACAATATGATATTTCTTAATGACAGATTAATTGATTTGCATAATTTTGAATCCAGGTGAATTTGAATTACAAAGTACAAGATCTTATTGGCATTCATAATCACCTAATGACATTTTGCCTTACAGAAAAGACTATGATGGAAAATTAAACTGTAACATTAAGAAGATATATCATGTAAGCTTAAGATGTACAGCATGTAAGCTTAAAATGTACGGCATGTAAGCTTAAGAATTGGTACAAACGAAAATTTTTATGGTATAATATCCGGTAATTATCCGGTTCAAACGTAGTCCAAACGCATGGCATCAACGAAATTTTGAAATTCCGAGGTGGGAGGATTACCGATGCTCAAGGCCACTCACTTTTAAATAAAAATTACGCCGTACCGGAATTGATACAAACGAAAACTTTCACGGTACAATCCAGTACAAACATAGTACAAACGAATGGAATCAACGAAATTTTGAAATTTCGAGGTGGGGATTGCCGATGCTCAAGGTCACAGACTTTTAAATAAAAATTACGCCGTACCGGAAATGGTACAAACGAAAATTTTCACGATACAATCCGGTACAAACGTCCTACAAACGAATGCAATCATGAACTAAATTCTGAAATTTCGAGGTGGGGGGCTTGCCGAAGCTCAAGGTAACCGACTTTTAAATAAAAATTACGCCGTACCGGAAGTGGTACAAACGAAAATTTTTACGGTACAAACCGGTACAAACGTAGTACAAACGAATGGCATTGACGAAATTTTCAAATTCTTAGGAGGGGGCTGATGTTTCTCTCCTCTCACTTTGAAATGAGAATAACGCCGTACCGGAAGTGGTACAAACGAACATTTTTTGGTACAATCCGGTACAAATGTCCCACAAACGAATGGAATCATCAATTAAATTCTGAAATTTCGAGGTGGGGACTTGCCGAAACTCAAGGTGACCCACTTTTAAATAAAAATTACGCCGTACCGGAAGTGGAACAAACGAAAATTTTTTCGGTACAAACCGGTACAAACATAATACAAACGAATGGCATCGACGAAATTTTGAAATTTCGAAGTGGGGGGTTGCCGGAGCTCAAGGTCACCCACATTTAAATGAAAATTATGCCGTACCGGAAGTGGTACAAACGAAAATTTTTACGGTACAAACCAGTACAAATGTAGTACAAACGAATGGCATCGACGAAATTTTGAAATTTCGAGGTGGGGGGGTTGCCGAAGCTCAAGGTGACCGATTTTTAAATAAAAATTACGCCGTACCGGAAGTGGTACAAACGAAAATTTTTACGGTACAAACCGGTACAAACGTAGTACTAACGAATAGCATCGACGAAATTTTGAAATTTCGAGTTGGGGGGGTTGGCGGATCTCAAGGTCACCCACTTTTAAATAAAAATTACGCCGTACCGGAAGTGGTACAAACGAAAATTTTTACGGTACAATCCGGTACAAAAGTAGTACAAACGAATGGCATCGACGAAATTTTGAAATTCCGACGTGGGGGGGTTTCCGGAGCTCAAGGTCACCCACTTTTAAATTAAAATTACGCCGTACCGGAAGTGGTACAAACGAAAATTTTTACGGTACAAACCGGTACAAACGTAATACAAACGAATGGCATCGACGAAATTTTGAAATTTCGAGGTGGGGGGGTTGCCGAAGCTCAAGGTGACCGATTTTTAAATAAAAATTACGCCGTACCGGAAGTGGTACAAACGAAAATTTTTTCGGTACAAACCGGTACAAACGTAGTACAAACGAACGGCATCGACGAAATTTTGAAATTTCGAGGTGGGGGGTTGCTGGAGCTGAAGGTCACTCACTTTTAAATAAAAATTACGCCGTACCGGAAGTGGTACAAACGAAAATTTTTACGGTACAAACCGGTACAAATGTAATACAAACGAATGGCATCGACGAAATTTTGAAATTTCGAAGTGGGGGGTTGCCGGAGCTCAAGGTCACCCACATTTAAATGAAAATTATGCCGTACCGGAAGTGGTACAAACGAAAATTTTTACGGTACAAACCGGTACAAACGTAGTACAAACGAATGGCATCGACGAAATTTTGAAATTCCGAGGTGGGGGGGCTGCCGTTTCGCCAGCCCCCCCACTTTGAAATGAGAATAACCCCGTTCCGGAAGTGGTACAAACGAAAATTTTGACGGTACAATCCGGTACAAACGTAGTACAAACGAATGGCATCATTGAAATTTTGAAATTCCGAGGTGGGGGGGCTGCCGTTTCGCCAGCCCCCCCACTTTGAAATGGGAATAACCCCGTTCCGGAAGTGGTACAAACGAAAATTTTGACGGTACAATCCGGTACAAACGTAGTACAAACGAATGGCATCATTGAAATTTTGAAATTCCGAGGTGGGGGGGCTGGCGAAATGGAGCTTTATAATCCGGACTCTGTGAGACTGTTTATTTGTTGTTGGATGTAAATAACACAATTTTTGTTCACAACAGAGCAAAAAAGTGTTTATTTTTGCAAAATGGCTTCTTAATATCGACAATATATTTTACTATATACAAGGTAGAATCAAAAAGTTCGGAGACTATGCTGATATCGCCAATCCTGATTGGAGGAGAGGGGAAGTATTTTACCGTGGCGTAGAGGCACATGTGACGCGAAATGTAAAAAGGAAGAAGCAGGTGTTTCTCCAGACAATGCGTGTCAGTGAACGGTAGCCGTTCACGTTCATCGAAAACGGAAAGCAGGTGCAATGTTTCTGCCGGAAGTTTTCCCCAAACGCTGGTAGAATTTGATATTCGCACATTGTTCTTCAAACGCCATTTCCGTTTTCGACGAACGTGAACGGCTACCGTTCACCGACACGCATTGCCTGGAAAAACCCTGCACTGCTTCTTCCTTTCACATCTCGCTTCACATGTGCCTCTACGCCACTGTAAAATAGTTCCCCTCTCCTCCAATCAGGGTTGGAGATATCAGCACAGTCTCCGAACTTTTTGATACTACCTTGTATAATGATTTAATATTTTTTAAGAGTTTGCTCTAATTTTTTCTCTCCTCTTCTCGTGAAGTTCTCTTGTATACAAATAAACCCGCTGTTTAAAATCGAAATCTTATTATAGTTAATTTTCCTTTCATTTGGCAATGTCTAGATTTGGAGGATTTTTTTATGACTATAGTTCACCCAAAATGATGTCAGCAGTTACAAGGAACGGCAGGTTTAAGATTTGGAGGTATTTGTGAAGATTTCTATCCAATGCTAGCTGCTTATTTGTAAAAATTGTACCATCGAATCAGGTACCGATTAACGCTTTAAATATATTACCGATAATGCCAGAGATCAAAAAGCCTCCAATTATTTTAATTTATTTCTGTTTACTCGATTTACCACATGGGCTGTGCTTAATGCTCACGCAAGTGATTTGTGTTAATAAATATATAATTATTTCATATACGGAGCACAAAGTAACATAATAGCCAAAATATGATTACACGGACGATAGAATATGGCTAATGAAAGACATTTTTTATCAAACAACTTGGTTGTCTTTATTATATAGTTTAAAAACATTTGCTAAATTGGCGTGTTTCCGTACATTTTGATATTGCGATAATTTTTAATTATAGATACACAAATGTGATTATATACTTTTAATACACTCATTTGCATAAGTGAATTGCTATCCTCCCAAAAGGCATGATTCAACAGCGGAAATATTTTCATAGAAACCAATTTTATAAATGATTCATTCCACAGAGACTAATCGTGGGGTCTTTTGTAAAGATCAACCCTGTTGGCTCTAGCAAATAGTTCATTTTGTTGCCTCTGAACATTTGATAAAGAAATTCAATAAATTCAATTACAATATATATGAAATTTATTCCATGCATAATAAAAATATATTTATATACAATCCTTTGTAGAGAAATCAAATATTTGAAATTCTCAACAGATTTTTAATGATTATAAGCAAACAATAACGGCATATAAAATATCCTAAACCAGTTTCAATAATTCAAAAATACAGATTGAATTTCAGCGATTCGAAAAATAGTATTTTGTGCTTAGTCAGTAACGGTAACATTATCACAATAAAAATCACCAATAATCGGACATATCCCAATTATCAAAAATTCCAGTTACGGTAACAAACATGTAAAATTTAGTTTCATAAAGTTACAACAAACATCCTCAATATAGAAATTACAAACAGCAGGCTTCAGATATGCCTGTCACATATAACAATAATTATGGAAGATATCATTTCATTTGAAAGATTAAAAATTCAGTTTAGATTAAATTAACAGAAACATTCTGAATATGAAATTGCAAATACTTTTTCTTCAAATATATCCGTCAGATATAACTACGATTAAATTGACTTTGATTAAATCAACAGAAACATTCTCAATATAGAAATCGTAAACAGCTGTTTACAGATATATCCGTCAAATACGACCATAGTTATGAAAAATATCATTTAAGGTTATGAAATTTTAAAAAAATTGAGTTTAATTCAATTACCAAAATTTTTTTAATATAGAAATTACAAACAACAAGTCTTGAATATAACCACGGTTTTAAAAAATCTCCTTTCATGCTGCGAAAATGAAAAATTGAATTTGCCAAGTCAACAAACATTCTCTATTATAAATCAGAAACAGAAGGTTAATTTAATTTAGAAAATATGCCTTTCAAGTATAATCATCATTTTTAAATATCTCAGTTAGTTTATACACTTGAAAAAGTGATTAACTAAATTAACAAATATGTTCTCACGAAAAAACTGCAAATAGAATAACAAGTCAATATTCAAATATAACATTATTTATGACCAATCACAGTACCATGAAGAATTCAATTTGACTAAATTCACAGATATATATTCTTATTTAAGTTTGCGATAATGAAAATTGAGTTTGATAAAATCGGCGAAAATTCTCAATATAGAAATCAAAAGCAGTAGGTCAATTTAATATGTACAATATGTATTTCAGGTGTAACCATTTTTATGGAAAATCATAGTTAGGTTGAGCATTTGAAAAAGTGATTAACTAAATCAACGAACATATTCTCACGAAAAAAAACAGCAGGTCAATCATCAGATATAACCTAATTATAAATTACCAATCACAGTTACAAGAATTCAGTTTAACTGAATTCACAGAAAGCTAAAGAAAATGGAAAAATTAAGTTGGAATTAAACATTCTCAATATAGAAATCAAAAACAATAGGTCAATTTAATATGTTCAATATGTATTTTAGGTATAACCATCTTTATGGAAAATCACAGTTAGGTTGAGCATTTGAAAAGTGATTAACTAAATTAACAAACATATTCTCATGAAAAAAAACCCGAACAACAGGTCAATCATCTGATAAAACCTTAGTTGTGAATAACCAATCACGGTTACAAGAATTCAGTTTAACTAAATTCTCAGAAATCTATTCTTATTAAAGGTAAGAAAATGGAAAAATTAAGTTTGATTAAATTAAGCATTCTCAATATAGAAATTAGAAACAGTAAATTTTATATATATAATATGTATTTCAAGTTCAAGTATAACCTTCGTTATGGAGAATAACAGTTAGGTTGCGCACTTGAAAGAGTGATTAACTGAATTAGAGAATATATTCTCTTAAAATCACCACAAACAGAACAGCAGATCAATCTTCAGATATAACCTTAGTTATGAGCAATCACAATAACATTCATTTGATTGAATTTCTTTCTGACTGACATTCATTTGACTGAAGAATTCAGTTTGACTAAATTCACAAAGCTATTCTTATTTAAAATTAAGAAAATGAAAAATTGCAGCAAGAAATCTTAGTTATGAAAAATCACAGGTTGTGCATTTGAAAAAGTGATTAACTAAATTAACAAACATATTCTTACAGAAAATACCACAAGCAGAACATCAGGTCAAACTTTAAATATAATCTTAGTTATGACCAAGCACAGTAGCATGAAGAATTCAATTTAACTAAATTCACAGAAATCTATACCCAGTCTGTCTATATAAACTACGAACTTTGTCAATTTTCACAGTTTTAGCTATGAAAAACCACTATTGAGGTTACGACTATAAAAAAAAAAATAAACGAAAGTTCACAGTAGCATGGTATCACTATAAACATCAAACTAAATATGCATATTCATATATAATCTTAGTTATGCATCCCAATTATGAAACAAAAACAATTCAAACATGAAAAAATCAATGACTAAATTAACAGAAGATAAACTATGACTAAATATGATATATATGGCTAAACTAACAACAGATATCGCAAACAGCAGGCCAATCTACATTATCAAATATGATCTTACATGTTGATGTTAGAAGTTACCATCAAAACATTTAGTTTTATCAATACCTCCTACCATATTATTAGGAATCTTTGACCTGAGTAAAATAACAAGAAAATAAAATAACAAGAACAAAATTATCACTATAGAAATCACAAAATGTAAGTCAGTAATGAAATGCAATGCTGGTTATAAATCAACTATGGTTATGTGCATGACTATTTCACTACGACAACTTAAGAGAATTATAATGCAGGGATATGAATCATCGCCTAGGTGAAACATACTGATAGAAAGAACCACATGTTCGGCATCTGGGACTGAATTCGTCCTTCTTTGGAATGTGCCAGCATGAACCACATCGAAGTTTGTATTTCTTGTACCTAAAGAAAAAACACTGAATTAAAAACAATTTAATTATGACTTGTGTCAATCCGATTTCGGAACAATATAATTTTTATGTTGACTTGAACCGGCCATTTTAACTTTTTCTACAATATATATTTTATAAAGAAGATATTGTATCAAGGTAGGAAATTCGAAATATTTTTCAACGGATTTTTAAGATTCGTGCACCTTAGGAAAGGAATCAATTGTTTTTAATACAATGTCCTTATCTGCAGTGCATATATATATCTACTTCAAAAACTACTCATCGTATTTATAGGAAATTTAGTTGGGTGAAAAATACGTCAGATTTACGCTTTATGCATTAAAATACATAATAAAAATATTGATGGCCCTTTTTAATAAATAATGCACAAGAATCTAACCGAAATCTATAAAAAATAATATCCATTTGCTTATTTGTCTATATGTTGGGGTGGTTCCTTTTAAAATTTAGTCATCCATCTATCAGTTTTCACTTTGAACGTGACCCAAACGTTATACAAGCCTCCAAACGAACATGACTTAATCGTTTTCTGAGCCTCTCTACAATAAATGCAATTCAAAATTGCATACCGTGACCCGATCGTTGTCTGTGCCTCTATCACTAAAATTATGGAACTTTATGAAAAAGGGCTGACATTTAGCACTTTGTGCATAGACCCAAGGACCTGCTGCTTTTCGGATGGCAAACTGCATGTTGCCTGCTGAGGGACCATTAATGAAAGATCTCTATATTTCTGCCCCTAGTAATACCAAAACCGTAGTTTACAAAGAAGTTATAATTTAATTGTAAAATTGTTATATATCAATAAAATAAAAAGTTGTGTTTCTTTCTGTCTATTTCTTATCTTAACAGTGGAGAACTCAGTACTTTCTTTTTGGTGAGAATTATTAAAAAATTTCAAAACAGAAATAATAAATATTAAAAGTTTACCAGAAATTGTGAATTAAGATTCTTTACATAATAAATCCCGTACGAAGAATGGGTATATTTCCAGAATTAAATAATATAGAAGAAATATTTGGTGAATGAAATTTGATCTGCCAGTAAGTATCTTAAAAAAAAACAGTTTATTCGTGGGATAAAAAAAATTTCTAAAATAAAAAACGGCACTCAATCACAGTCTTCGTAGCCACAACACAAAAGGAGATATTGTAATATCCACTTTTGTAAATAAAATAAAATTGAATCCAAGATCCAGCTTTGCTTTCAGTAAACTCAACATAAAACTCCAGAACACTGTTTTATATATAAAAAATCTGATGTGGGCAACACATGACTTTTCTTATATAATGTAATGAATTTACTACTTCTACAGTGAAAAAAAAAGGTTTTTCTTATAGTAGATACTTATATTCTTTCCAAGATATTGAATTTTCGACAATTAGTCGTCATTTTTATCCATTTGGCGAGATTTTCGTTAATTTGGCAACATTTTAAAAAGTCGCCAAGTTGGCGACATTCCGCCAAAATCGTCGTCAAAAACTCGCCAAGCGTTATGGACGAAGAAATAAGTTATACTTATAGCAGATAAATGACTATTGGCGATCAAATACAAAAGTACTTCTCAAAGTATCTTTTTTCATGAATGGAACGAGCTAGATCCACGTGAATGATGTCACCCAATTTATCGCATGGTATTTATTACAGATGAAAAGTGAACATATTTCTCAATAGGAAATATTTTTTTTTTATTTTATATGACTTTTTGGTAGTTTTTTTCAAAAATAAGCAATATCTCGAGAACGGTTCATGTTAGCGGTCTAAAATTTATGTCAATCGTTTTCTAATGAAAAATTACATAAGAAATGTCTATTTGCGTAACTTTATTAGCGGTTTTGATTTTTTGACGATTTTTTCAAAATTTCACTCCAAAATTTAGGGGGGTTCTGACCATTCGATTGCGTATAAAAACAATAGGCTTCCAGTGTTTACGGATTGTGATTTTTGTACCAAATTTTGTTAGAATCGGTCCATTCGTTCGTTAGTTATCGTCTCTCCACACACACACACACACACACACACACACACACACACACACACACACACCACTTCAAAAATGTTTGATTCGTGATCAGGGATGCTTAAAACGTGCTCTCCCGTCGAAAACTCGAATTCGAATTTTCGACCCCGTCACAATACTTTCCTTATACATTATGTATATAAGGAAAGTAAGACGTGGCTTTTTTTCAGTATGTGGTGACGAGGACCATAGCTGAATCACATTAACTGTACATACATAATCATTTAGCAGACTTAACGCCTAGTACAATATAAAATTCGTAGAAAATTGTAAACGTTTCTGGGTCTTTCCAAGGCATAGCAGAAATGACCCAAATCAATTAGATGTTATAATTCCGTTTATTAAACTCTTAATTTGCTATATATCGGTTATTCTATTATACTTTTAAACAAAAATATCACAAGAATCAACTAAATAAGTTTGACGATTTTTTTCCTTCCAAAAATTTAGAAAATGCATTTTAATTACCTTATGCCACATGCGTTGCAAAGTGGCGTCCCATCTTCGGCGTCTCTCCATAAGGGAGTCTTTACGGCACTACAGGAAGCACAGTGTTTTTCTGAAAAACAAAAATATCCGGAATGAGAAACTCCACTCGACATTCTCATTCATGAACGTTCTATATTGAAGTTAATTTCGTAATATGTATCAGAATGAAAATGTAACATCTCCATGGGAGATTTAACGTACAGGTTGATAGAAAAGTTGCTCATGTTAAATTTTAAAATCTTATAATCCACCACAAAATTGAAATAATCATTTTTTCTGAAGGTAGGTGGCACTAATGTACTTTCAAAAATATGTCAGAAATATCGTCTGACGTTTTCTCAATAGAAGAAAATGGCGTTTTCAAAGATGGGAGAATTTTTATTTTAGAACAATATTTCTCTAGCCATTCATATGCGAGTGTCATCGAAGAGATCCTAGAAAATGCCCATGCTTTACAAAAAACTACCGACAATGGTTCCGATATATTTTAATATATTTTTAGAGCAGTTAGTGCCACCTAATGGAAAAAAATTCTACTATTTCAATTTCTAGATACAGTATATGATTTTAAATTTTAATACGAGTGGCTTTTTGATTATCCTCTACAATTCATATTTTAGATTTTATATGTAGTACAAAAATTTTCACTAAATATTTATAAAATAGATTATTTCTTGATCTGTCATTGGGATAACTTTTATCGAAAGTGTACAATAAAATAAATTATAATATGTGTAATGTACAAAGGCAAAATATCGAGGTTTATACATGTGTAGACTGATGGGTGATTTATTCTGCAATGTGGGAAAAATCTCGTCAAACCAGCAGATTTTAAACAACAGTGGAGTTACTAAAAGATCAATAAAGTATCAAAATTACACCTTACAACCAATTTTACATGTCTTCAGTGGATCGCGCTCCCATTGCAGATAGAATTATGCACATCCTCCATGGACTGATATCGCAATTTTTATGCGCTTGTCAGTATAGGATAGCCGATACTTATACTTGCAGTGAAAGAGGAAGACGACTTGCTATGTGTTAATTTTGCAATCAATGAAGACTGATTAAGTCATACCATTCATTCGACTTAAAATTTATGAGAAAAACTCAAGTTTTCCAATGTCTTCTCCTACACAATAGTGGGGAATGGAAAAGCAGAATTTAAGCTTTAATCACACACATAAATGAGTCAAACTAAGAGCATACGCATATTCAATTCAAATGAAAACTATATAAATCTTAACATTATTCAAAATTGGTATTATGCAAAATTGTCGAAAAGGAAACGACGGTGTAGGCAGATTAAATATTTTTGTATAATATCAACATTGGATAATGATAAGATTTATATAGAATTATTTTGAGATTAATTGAATCTGCCTGTACTCTCGATTTTGTTCAATTTCGCGAGTGATTAACATTGGTTTTTCAACTTTCCCATACACCCCTGTCGTGCAGGGAAAGACTTCGAAATGATTTTCTCCCAATTTATTTTTTTAATTTCTAATTTTCCCTCCATCTGCTGTTTTTTTTGCCGTAATTGGCGTACAAACCTATGTAACGTTATACTAGGATCATCGCTTAGAGCCAACGGCCGTACCGTGCTGAAAACACCGGTTCTCGTTAGATCACCGAAGTCAGGCAGCATCGGGCGTGGTTAGTACTTGGGTGGGTGACCACCTGGAACACCGCGTACTGTTGGAACATTTCGGGCGCGGTAGTACGGTGGTTTGAGTGCTGGATTTGCACATTGCCACCGTGTTCATGTGGAGTACGATCACGTTAAACATGTGGGTCCGTAAGTCCTTCCGAGAGGTTGGTGGTAGGGGAAGGAGGGTACGGTCCCTGTGGATGCCTCCCCCACTGGGTGCCGGTCTAAATTGGGTGGCACTTCCCGGCCGTCCAAACAGTTACCTTACACCTTTCTGGTAGGTCGGACGGTCTGGGTCTCAACAACAACAACGGATCATCGCTTAATTATAACCAAGAGAACTAACATCTCATCTAAATTCGAGCATTCGAAGTATTCGAGCATTCAAAGTATGATATTATGCATTCAAACGCTCGAAATATTCGAACATTCGAATTCTCGTCAATATTCGAATTCGAGAAAAGGGTTTTTTGTGCATTTCTCGTTCTTTCACAAAATCAAAGTGTGTTGTTTTGTAACGAAAGGCATGCATTAGATACATCAATTTGTTTAGTATAAAAAATAACAATTTTTTTACCTTCAGGGGCACAGGTGTAATTAATTGGAGGAGGCTCGTCATCCTCGGAGCTCTCCACGTAAGACGTAAACTTCCTTTTCCTTCTGGGAGACAACCTAGAATAGAGTAAAAAATCAAACAAAATTTTCATTACATCTCGAGAATGATAATCTTCTCGATTCATAGATTTTAAATATTTTTTAGGTTCATTTGTAACTTAAACAGCATCAGAGTGTGAATTATCGAGAGTAAGAGTTTTCACTCGACTTTCTCATATATTGTACTATAGATCTTAATCCCACTTGTACCGAAATCGTAAGCAGAATTAAAGAAGAAAAACACGATAGCTTCTCCAAATTTAGTACCGAATTAATTATTTTAAAATATTTCGTAAAAGTTTTTTAAACGTTTCTTTGTTCAATTTGGCAACAGATAAGTGAAGTCAGAGAATGCTTATATCTGACAATATACACTATTTTAATACCATTATTCAATAGTTTTGTTCAGATTATTAATTTACCCCATCTATATAATAATTGCTTAACTGACGTGTTTGTGGCTTCACAGACCCTTGAAAAAAACCGAGGTGGTGACGGAGTTTTTCCATACTTATATTATTGAATTCAGGCTAGAACGTCTAGAAAAAAACGTCGAAAACTCGATTTGCAACATGATTCCAATACTTTCCCTATGCATTACCATTTATTGTAGAGAAAGTGAAAATAGTGTTTACAAAAAAAAAAAAAAAAAAAAAATCAGAAAAGTCACTGTTAAATCATGTTTACTTACGTGTACTTTGTTTGCATGACAAGCCTCCACTCGTTGTCAATAAACTTATTTTCCATAAACACTGTAACACCTCGGAAGTTGGGATCGTCCTTAGGGAAGGATCGGCGAGGTTCGTAGTTCTTGCGCCTCCTCGATCCAAGAGTAGGGGAGGGGTCAAGAGACGACATGGACGTGTCCAACTCCGACGACCCTGGGGTGGACGGCGGGTCAAACTCAGATGACCCGGAAGAGCTGAAGAAGAATTCGGGTGTTAGCATTGTCCCTAAGGATGAAAAGAAATTTGAAATTAATATTCGTTAAACTACGTATTAAAGTCATAAAAGTTGATGTATTTAACAAGTGCATTTCTCTAGTATACAGCGTGTTCCAAAAAGTTTGAAGCGCCCTTTAATTCTTTACCTGTTGGAGATAAGTGGGCAATGTAAATTGCAAAAATGTTGAAAGTAAGGTAGGAAATAAGACTTGAAATAGCCCTACCATTAATTTCCAAAAAGTTGCACTTTTTAAATTTTTATACGACCCCCTTAGACAAATTGGGTCAATCAGAAATTTTTTATGCAACAAGATCATTAAAAAACCTCATACCCGAATCGTTAAAATCAACTGAATTACGATAAAGGAAAAAATCTGACTTATGCCACTTTTCCGTACCATATGAAACGCGGTTTCATCGGTGAAAATAGGGTTCATAAACAAATTGACGATATAAATTGTGTAGATCAAAAATACGTTAATATGTGTCAAAATTTTTTATTGACATGTCTCAAAGTGAAAAGTACTTAATCCGTGATTGCATCGTGAGCCTAAGAGGAATTCGCAAAAATGTCTCCTATGTATTATCATCCAGTTTTATCTTTTTTGTGATATGCCACAAATTTACATTTCTACTTTGATTTATTGGTCCCCATTTACAATGTTCAATTAAATATAACTAGCTCAATTTTAAAGATACAGATATGCGGCTTTTTTAATTATCTTGTTGCATTAAAAATAAAAAAATTCTGATTGACCAAATGTGTCTAAGGGGATCGTATAAAAATTTAAAAAGTGTAACTTTTTGAAAATGAATGGTAGGACTATTTCATTAACATAGTCTTATTTCCTACCTTACTTTCAACATTTTTGGGACACCCTGTATATTGTGGGAAATAGTAACGTGAAATAGTTTTCTTACAACTGGATCTTGCTGAAAAATTACAGGATTTTTTATAACAAAAATATTTGAAGTTTAAGCCTCCACTTAATTTTCTCAAACTTCCATATTCCATAGTGCTTGCCTCCAGTTGTATCACAACCATTATCAGACTGCGGAAAAAATTCCCAGTTCAATTTAATTTTAAATTAAATTCTGTAGTGTTTTCCATTAAAATTAAAATTCAATTCAGATTCAAATTTCGTACCCAAAATATTATTTTTAAACGTTCGATAAAAAATCTTCAAAAGTTTCCTTTCTTCAAGTTGGCAACAGCTCGGTTATTCTAACTCATACATTTAACTTATCTGTGTTAATAAATATTATTTTTGACTATTTACACTTTCAGGTCAAATTTTATTTTTCCGAAGCTGCCTACCTAAGTTCTATTTAATTTGAATGAAAAACAGATTCAAACACAACAAAAATGATGCGTCATTAATTTATATTATCATTTTACGCATTTCGTCATATTCCAAATCATCCATTTCACTATCATTTATCCGGCTATCACTTTCAGAATCAACTGAAACATCGCACATTTCGTTAGATCGCAACATTTTTCTCCTTGTAGGCTCAGTTTTAAAGTCCAAAAATTGGTAAATACAATATTTTGTCCACAGATGGTAATTATAGCACAATTATGAAGTAATTAAAGTAAAAATGTCTGACGTGGGCATCAAATGACTTTCGCTGCAAACACAATTCCATTTTCTCTTTATTTCTTTAATAATTCGTTAAATTGAGTTTAATTGCACACAATAATACTAAATTTATATTTTAATTCCATTTTTGTTTTTATTTGGTTAACTGGAATTTTTTTTCAAAAGCGGCGTAACAAGAATGTGAGGAACTCAAATATCTAGAGAATGGTTACTCCTATAGAGTAATAATGTTGATCTTATTATTTTTATCGTCCAAAAATTAAGTATACAACAAACATTTAATTGATACATTTGAGCATACATAGTCTTATTTTAGATTTTTGAGGGCATTTCGTAAAAGAATACAGGTTCTTCTTTTTCAAATCCTACCAAAATCTAATCAGCACCAGAGTATTTTACAAGTGACGTATCTACTAAATTCTGTGAAATTGGGTCAATGAGTTTTTAGCTAGAGTGGATACATGAGATTTTTGCGGGCCATTTCACAAAAAAGAGGGGTTATTTCATTCTGAACCGTACTAAAATCTAATCAGCACCAGGGTCACACATAAAGGACTTACCTTCCAAATTTTATAAAACTCGGTCCATTAGTTTGAGTTAGAGTGGATACATACATTGCACAGACAGCCACACAGATGTCAAGCTAAAAGTAGTTTTTTCGTATTCTAGAGGTCCCAAAACGTGTAGATCCGTCGAAAACTCGAGTTGCGATTTCTGGCACGATTCCAATACGTTCCCTGTACATAACCATATATTGCAGGAAAAGTGAAAATGATATTCCCCATCCCGACATCTGACTAGAACTAATAATTTTCAATGTACTGGCTCTCCCGACACAGATCGACAAAGGGTAACAATCCATTGCCATTCAATTTACTGATTTTTCCTTCATGCTACCATTATTGTTTTGAGAATTATCCTTATTTTCCAAAAGTAAGAGTGTTAATACAATTTTTAAATTCGAATAATTTGAATTCTAATCATGAGAATTACTAAAACTTGTCTAGTTCTACACTCATGTAAGTTGTCTAACGCGTTTTTCTCCAAAAGCTCACCCTCTGAAGTTTCTAAAGCCTAAATATTTCCATACTTAGAGTATCGACCTCACGGCAGAAACAAACGGAGCCGGATATTCAATTATCCCTCTCGGAGGTAAAGAAAATGGAGGGGGTGGGGTGGGTAAAAACCCACCCGTAAACTTAGAACACTGAATCTTTGCACACTTATAGTATGAACCACAATACATAAATTAACCGAGCCGGGGATATTATACCCCTTTCCTATCCGGGCAGAAAATGGGATATTTTTCAAAAGAATTTCTTAATCTTTCAGAAGCCCAACAGTGGCTTGGAATGTCCACCTACAGTACCGATTATGGGCAGAAGCTGCTTGAGCTAATTACTTTCCGTATATACATAATGTATAAGGAAAGTATTGTGACGGGGTCGAAAATTCGAATTCGAGTTTTCGACGGTAGAGCACGTTTCAAGCATCCCTGATCACGAATCAAACATTTTTGAAGTGATGTCTGTGTGTGTGTGTGTGTGTGCGTGTGTCAGTGGAGACGATAACTGACGAACGAATGGACCGATTCGAACAAAATTTGGTACAAAAATCACAATCCGTAAACACTGGAAGCCTATTGTTTTTATTCGCAATCGAATGTTCAGAACTCTCCTAAATTTTCGAATGAAATATTGAAAAAATCGTCAAAAAATCAAAACCACTAATAAAGTTACGCAAATAGACATTTCTTATGTAATTTTTCAATAGAAAACGATTGACATAAATTTTAGAAAGCTAACATAAACCGTTCTCGAGATATTGTACAATTTTTCAAAAAAATTATCAAAAAGTCATAAAATAAAAATATTTCTTATTGAGAAACATGTTCACTTTTCATATGTAATACCATGCGATAAATTGGGTGGCATCATTCTCGTAGATCTAGCTCGTTCCATTCATGAAAAAGATACTTTGATTAATATTTTTGTATTTGAACGCCAATAGTCGTATATCTGCTGTAAGAATAACTTATTTCTTCGTCTATAACGCTTGGCGAGATTTTGGCGACGAATTTGGCGGAATGTCGCCAACTTGGCGACTTTTTGAAATGTTGCCAAATTAACGAAAATCTCGCCAAATGGATAAAAATGACGCTAAATCAATGAAAATGACGACTAATTGTCGAAAATTCAATATCTTGGAAAGAATATTAGTATCTACTGTAAGAAAAACCTATTTTTTTTTACTGTAAAAGTAGTAAATTCATTACATTATATAAGGAAAGTCATGTGTTGCCCACATCAGATTTTTTATGTTCCTGGTCGCAGTGTGTTCCAGAGGAGGAATGAATTCTTAGTCAAAATGACTTTAGCCTCCGATTTGTATCAATATATGAGCCCGTGATACCATTTGAGCAGAATATATTTGATTATGGAGGAGCTCATATTATAACTAAATACTTATTAAAAAAATAGTGCAACATTATATTTTACTTTCCCTGCAATACATGGTAATGTATAGGGAAAGTATTGGAATCATGGCGAAAATCACAACTCGAGTTTTCCATGGATCTACACGTTTCGAGACCTCTAGAATACAAGAAAACTATTTCTAGCGTGACGTCAGTGTGTGTGTGTGTGTCTGTCTGTGCAATGTATGTATCCACTCTAACTCAAAAACTTTTGGACCGAATTTCATAAAATTTGGTGACTTGGGTATGACCCTGGTGCTGATTAGTTTTTGGTACGACTCGTAAAAACAGAACCCGTCTTTTTCTGCGAAATGGGCCGTAAAAATTTCATGTATCCACTCTAGCTAAAATACTAATAGACCAAATTTCAAAAAATTTGGTAGATAAGTTACTTGCAGGATACTCTGGTGCTGATTAGATTTTGGTATTAATCGGAAAAAAACAACCTGCCTTTTTTACGAAATGGCCCGCAAAAATGTCATGTATCCACTCTAGCTAAAATATTAATTGACCACATTTCATAAAATTTGGTAGATGAGTTACTTGTGAGATACTCTGGTGTTGATTATATTTTGGTATTATTCGGAAAAAAACAACCTGCTTTTTTTCACGAAATGGCCCTCAAAAATCGCCAAAATCTGAAAAAAAGCTACGTATGTTCAAATATATCAATTAAAGGCTTGTTTTATACGTAATTTTTGATGAGTAAAGGAATAAGAGCAACTCTATTACTCTAGGACTAACCGTTCTCGAGATATTTGAGATTTTTCGCATTTAGTTATGTTACTTTTGAAAAATGTCTAATCAAATAAAAACAGAAATTGAATTAAAAGTGCAAATATAGTGTTATTCTATGTAATTAAACTCAATTTACTGAATTATTAAAGAAATAAAGAGAAAATTAATTTGAGTCTGCAGGGAAAGTCATGTGCTGCCCACATCAGATTTTTTAGAATATTATATTCTCTTACTTGGACAGGCTTAAATAACTTATAGCCAGGCTTAAATAACAGTCTACACATAACATTTTATTCGTGAACGATTCTTGAACTATCGTGATCACGCAAGCAGACGAAAATATTTTTAAATGTGTTCGGAACGAGTTCAGGAGGTATTAACATGCTTAATCCGTCAAAATTTCGAATTCGAAAATTTTCGAAATAATAGATGTTTTTCTTTACAATAATGTGAGAAAGTAAAAATCACTAGATTAGCGATGTCAATCTGTGTTAACAGTACTTTCGATATCTCTAACAAATATAGAGTGTTTCGAAGAAAGAAGTCCCTAAAGAAATATAAAATCAACGATTGATCATAGAATTAAAATTGGAAAAATAATCAGGAAGCAGAGGATAATTCAGTTGTGATAGTTATATCCCACCCCCTCCACTTTGAAACTAATAATTTCATAAAAATTCGAAATTTAATTTTTCATCTATCAGGATTTTGAAGTTCTTTAATAGATTAAGAAAAAGAACCTGTTTTCTAATATTCAAAACTAGCTTGAAAAAATTGTCAAAACAATAAGACATGGATCCTTTTATCTCTATTAAAAGAATTGTTAAAAATGTAAATTTCAGGGGTCGTACAAAAATTGAATTTTGTTAAACTTTGCATTAAAAAATTTACATACATACATATCTTCAGCAAAAGTTTACAGTGCTCAATGACTCTTCGAAAACTTTAATCGATAACATATCAAGCAATTTTGATCCTATCACGAAGGGAATTTTTTATGTGGCAAATTAATCTATGCAAAATATTTTTATTATAATTTAATTTCTTTTTCCAGGAAGTCCGCATGAAAAATTAACTTTTGTACTTTGTTACAAAAAGGATCAAAATTTGCAAACAATAACTGTCTACATTAATTAAAACGTTTTTTAAATTGTAACTATAAATCTTCGACTAATCGTTCAAGTTGGACAATAATTAAGTCGGACAATAATTTTGAAGCACTCGGTATAATACGTAATATGGCAAATCGTAATACACATTATTGTATACAGTTGTATCGTTAAAACATATCGGTGTGGACTGGGATAGCCCAGTGGTTATGGCGAGTGGATCGCAAGAGGAAGATCCGAGTTCTATCCTCGCTCACCCTCAAAATATCCCAGTGTCAACGCAGAGTATGAGCTAAGTAGTTTAAATCTAGTAGTATGGACTAAGTAGTTTAAATATAGTAGTTTAAATCTAGTTTCGAAAGTCCTTTCGAGAGGTTATACTCAGGGGAAGAAAGGTGCTTCCTCTGTGGATGGGAGATGTGTTGTGAAGGTTTAGAATTCACATCAATGTGAAGATTCTAATTGTTAGTCATTAAGCTCGCAAAACATATATACTATCCCAAAACCAACTATTATTTAGGACTACGCTCTCATTGTAGATAGCAGAATCCATAGACCGGTTTCGCATTTATTATGCATTTGTCAACATGGAATGGCCGATATATGCAATAAAAGTAAAAAAAAAACTTGTTATGAGTCACAATTTCCAAATCTTTATAGTGGCCTACAAACATTCAAGCTTATCATTCAGACGATTTCGAATTCGTGAAGACTGTGCTGAAACAGCACGATGATTTAACACGTTCATATTAACAGAATCCGCCTATAAAACCAACCTAATGTGCTCATCAAAGAATAGCAGATACCTACAATGACAGGGGGGCAACTTACTATGTGCTACAATTTCACGAATGGTTCCGTGAATACTGTTATCTGGAATTAGAATTAGGGCTGCTTATAGGAAGGGACGGGCTCCCAATTCGTGTTATGAAAGGGAAAAAGATAAAAAATTCACAAAGAAGGGAAAATCAATTATGTAGGGGAGTCTGTTGTTGTTGAGAACCAGACCGTCCGACATACCAGAAAGGTGTAAGGTAACTGCTTGGACGACCAGGAAGAGCCACCCAATTTAGCCGGAACCCAGCGAGGGAGGCATCCACAGGGACCGTACCCTCCTTCCCCTACCACCAATCTCTCGGAAGGACTTACGGACCCACATGTTTAACGTGATCGTTCTCCGTGTGAACACGGCGGCAGTTTTGGCAGCGGAAGAAATCGAACCCGGGCTACCGAATGCAATTCCCGCGTGCTAACCACTGGGCTACCGCGCCCCTGTAAGGGAGTCTGTATTATTGTTTGTAAGAGATACACAATAATCCGTGATAATTGTTTGTAAAAGGCGCTCAACAATCTGTGATAATTGTTAGTAGGGAGCCTACAATTTGTATGATCATCCCTGTGGGAATTCAATCCTAACTTCTGGAACGCCAATTACGAGCAAGCTCAGAGTATCATTTCTATGCATAATGCGGAAAGTTAAACATAAATATTTAGGGTTCATAAACGAAGTATGTTGCACGCGAGACTTTCCACTAGATTTTAATTTCTCCACAATCCATCACCATATATTTAAATTTTCTAGTCCCCTTTGTTTGTCCTGTTTCGGCCACCCCCAATTCTACTACAAAATGGTCCTTAGACGTCCGCGTAGGACTATGTCACATCATCTACCAACAGAAAAAATATATTTGTACAGTACATATACCTTTACGCTCACGTAATTGAGCTAGAAGGTATTTCTTATGTCAATATGAAAATCAACAGCCAATCAGAAGAAGGTATACATTCCGCATGTTTTCCATAGTTATCTATGATGCGAGTGTGAGCTTATTCTGTATTAAAATGTTACGGAGAAAATGTAGTTTTATTTAAAAGCCATATAACGTGTAAGAGTCTGTTCATAACATTGGGAGTGCCTATAAGCACTGTTATTTTCAGAATCAATATTTCCTATATTATTTAGCTTTTCTTAAGTCCTAACATTAAAACATTTCTAGGAAATATTATAAAGTTTCGGAAATATTACGCAAGCTCTAAAATGTAGGCCTTAGACAGTGTGCCACCAACATACTTTTTCGAGAACCTTTGCAGCTAATATGAGAGCTTCCAACTACCTCTTACTTCGCAAATTATTGAAATTTTTTCATTAACTATTTTGAGGCCCGGGCCCCTATGCAATCTCCCTCCCCCTGTAGTCAAACCTGCCTGTATCTATATGACCCACTGAATCGATAGATATACAATAGAAGCTGATTAAAAGCATATTGTTTGCGGCAACCAAATATAGCACGATTTATCATAATTGTATTTAAAAAATTATACACAAAATATAGAATTCAAAAATCAAAACCGAAAATCAAAATTACATTTAAAATATCCAGTGTATTCCATAAAAACTGTATATTCCATTTAGAGAAGCGTTGCATGAATTGAATGAAAGTTATGGGATTTTAAATATCTAAATGGCGAATACAGATATAAGCCCAGTTCTTATTTCTTCATTTCAAAACACAAACGACAGTAAAATTGTGTCATAGGGCTTTAAAAAATTGTAATTGGAATTTTTGTATAGCTAACCAATTTCTAAACGTACAGTACGCGTCATAAAAACAAGCTTATAAACCTAAATACATCTGAAAAATACCATTCGAAAAACGTATACTTATAAACCAGTAATAATTCTGGATTAATTTCCAAACAAAATTTGTTCATGCTGAGAATGAATTTGTTCCATTTTTCTGCATTTGGAAATTTAAAAGTGTTTTGAAGAAAATAACTTACTTTCGATTGAAAATATAGAATAAATTTAAACAGAAACCATCTGCATAATATTAAATTTTAATGACTTAATTTAATTAAACAATCTGTAACAAATCCTATCAAAGATTATCATGAAAAATTTTTGAACGAAAATGTTTATATTTGATGTTAAAACTTAATACTCATTCATTATATTTATTATGAATAGCAAAATTGAACTAAATACTATGTACATCGCTCAATGAACCCTTGTTGGAATATATGACGGTTGTATATAAAAAAATTTAAAATAAATATTGTTATACTACAATTGCATTACAAACATGTTTATATACCTCTACAATATTGTGCAAAGTTGTCAAAAATATAAAATATCGTGATTTTACATTTCCTAAAAAAATATTTTTTTTAAATTATATGTCGCCAAATTTTTCGCCAAATATGGTAATAACAGAATATTTTTGGAAAAGGAAGTTTTACATATTAAAAATATATTTTAAATTGACAAGAAATAAAATGTTTAACTTAATAACAGCTCTATTTGTAAAGATATGAAAGAAATTTAAACTTGATTGTTTAATATACATACAATACCGAAACTTGAAATAAGCATAAACGGCAAAAACAGAAACAACTATTACTATAAAAATCAGGATAACTAAATTTAATCATGTGTTTGAACTTTAATTTGTTTTTGTATGTATATACAGGCATTAAAAAGACATACTTCTTTAACAAATACACCTTTTTAGATCCGCAATACTCCTTTTGAGCTTCATACATAATTTTTTCACCTGTCGCCATTCGAAACAGCAGGAGTCTGGCTTAGTGACTGACGTCCATTAATAACCACTTAAAATATTGTCTTCTATTATGCAATCAAAATTCAATAGAGATATTCTATAAATATACTATTTGTATTCATATACAATTTACAGGCTTTCAAAAATGAAAATTGATCCACTGATTTGAGTTTTAGAATTATTTTAAGGCGTTGGGGGGGGCAAAATTTGCACTTACAGAAGTAATCAAAATGCACAAAATCTGTCTTTTTTCAAGTATTTTTTCAATAAAGAAACGCTGTGCATAAATAATATAAGTTATTATCTCATTAAAAGCTTAATATATATAATAAAAGTCTAAAAATACAGCAAATATTGGTCAAAAACTTACGGTGCATGCTGATTTCTAAAGGTCTGTTCGCTGGCTTTTGGCTTCTGAATTAAAACCCGAAGTAAACAGGAATGCTATTGGCTATCATTGGGTTTAAATCACGTGATTATATCATCCAATCATGATGTCTTAAAAGATTATTGCCAGAAAATGAAAATATAGGCGAATTTTGGGGGGGAAATATTTTGCGTGGTCATTAATGGCAGCTACGCGGAGCGCCCTGCTTCTCTGGAAACCCGAGCGTTGTGCGGAGAAGCCCAACATTGAGGTCCCTGAGGGAATGAATGATGGCCATAAGAAATATTTCATTTATGTTATGGAAACAGATATACTTTAAAATTAATTTAATTTATGTTATTAAACGACCATTAAACTGCTTGAAAAATGAAATTTTTAAAGTCTAGTTGAGAGTACCGAGTTCAACGTAACTGAATTTACAAAAGTACTTTGTACTCTTCATAATGGAACTACAGTGCGCGAAAAAAGTATAAGGACAACATATAATTGAATGAAAATATACTTTATTTTCACTTTATCAAAATGAATTATTGATATTTCTGACATCTAATATGAAATTATACAATAACATTTGCAACACATAAAATAACAAATATGAACATTACAAAAGTTGACCTTATAAAAATTATCACTAAAGAAAATGTAGAAAAAAGTATAAGGACATGTTCTAAATTACTTAACATTTCTCTTAATAATCAAGAAAACAACCTTTTTTTTTTCAATTACTTGAATAAACCGAGAGGTCATCGATGCTGAAAGTTCTTTTAAAGTGTCTATGGAAATGTTATTCCAAGCTTGTTTGGTGGCTAACACAAGATCCTGTTTACACTGATATTATGTGCCATTTTTATAAACTTCTCGGGCTGGAGGGCCCCAAAAATTTTCTATTGGATTGAGATCGGGACTCCTCGCTGGCCAATCAAGTACATTTACTGAATTAGCCTCAAACCAGAGTTTTGCACTCTTAGAAACGTGTGTGGAAGCTTTATTCTGCTGGAAAATATAGTCTGCTGAAGTAATTGGTGGGGCCTTAAACATTTTTATTAAAATATTGTATTTAACTCGTCACGACCTATGTTGCCTGTATGTCTGTTTCAACATCTTTGATGATATTTTAACACACTTTCCTACGTCCTAAAGAAATTTGGTACACAGCGTAGTCTAGTTGCACATTTTAGTGTATTAAATCCTAACAAATCCTTTTTCTCTATATATATATAATCCCATTGTTAAAAACGGGACCAATATTCAGCTTCGTTTCTAAATCCCATTGCAATATGTAGGAGAGTTAAAAATGAACAATATTAAATTTCGTTCATATATATATTTAATAAAAATAAATATAATAAGACTAATTTAAAACATGAACAGTGTCTTACCCTGGTTCAGAAACAATAAGGAGAAAAATAAAGAGGATATGAAAGGAACTATTTAACAAAAGGAAAACATTGCTACCATATAAGGCAAATTGGTCTTTTAATTTTAGATTATTAATAATACACATGAATTTATCAACATTCAAGAGCGATACATACAAATAAGTTCAAACATCAAAGGATTATCAAAATCTGGAGGCTCAAAATATTAAAATGACAATAAATAAAAAAAATCTGATGTGGACAACACATGACTTTCCTTATATAATGCAATGAATTTATTACTTTTATAGTTAAAAAATATTATTCTTATAGTAGATACTTATATTCTTTCCAAGATATTAAATTTTCTTCAATTAGTCGTCCTTTTCATTGATTGAGCGTCATTTTTATCAATTTGGTGAGATTTTTGTTAATTTGGCAACAATTAAAAATGTCGCCAAGTTGGCAATATTCCGCCAAATTCGTCGCCAAAATCTCGCAAAGCGTTATGGACGGAGAAATAAGTTATTCTTACAGCAGATAAATGACTATTGGCGTTCAAATACAAAAGTATTACTCAAAATATATTTTTTCATGAATGGAACGAGCTAGATCCACGAGAATGATGTCACCAAATTTATCGCATGATATTACATATGAAAAGTGAACATGTTTCTCAATAGGAAATATTTTTTTTTATTTATATAACTTTTTGATAATTTTTTTTTAAATGCGCAATATCTCGAGAACGGTTCATGTTAACGTTCTCAAATTTATGTCAATCGTTTTCTAATGAAAAATTACATAAGAAATGTCTATTTGCGCAACTTTATTAGCGGTTTTGATTTTTTGACGATTTTTTCAATATTTCACTCGAAAATTTAGGGGGGTTCTGAACATTCGATTGCGTATAAAAACAATAGGCTTCCAGTGTTTACGGATTGTGATTTTTTGTACCAAATTTCGTTCGAATCGGTCTATTCGTTCGTCAGTTATCGTCTCCACACACACACACACACACACACACAGACATCACTTCAAAAATGTTTGATTCGCGATCAGGGATGCTTGAAACGTGCTCTGCCGTCGAAAACTTGAATTGGAATTTTCGACTCCGCCACAATACTTTCCTTATACATTATGTATATAAGGAAAGTAATAAAAGAAAAGATGCAATCCGAAAATATGATTAGATAGAACCTCTGTAGATCCAGCTTATCAAGGATCTTTGCATTCCCAGAGGTTCCAAATGTGTTTCGCTCAACGATACAGCCACATGGCCGAAACATCGTCAAAAGATCCGACACATTACCAGACAGAAATAAAAATGAAAATAACAAATAATATTAGGCAAATTGAAGCGAAGATTTTATATTCACTTGTTCTTTGTTCATTTCCTGTTAATTTTACAATTTATCCCATTTTATGATAGGCCATTTCCGTTTTAATACAACTTAAAGATGGCGACTTTCTGAAAAGCACAAAAAAATGTACTTGCCAGTTTTTTAGAGTGTAACGCATTTTCTTACTGACCATTTTTGAGGAGTTACTCGCCAATTAGACAGTGGCAAGTGCTAACTTACAACTGAACTATTAATCTTGTGCTGGCAAAGAAAGCCCTAATGCCATTTGCGACAACCTACCTTTGCAAATGTGGAGTATTACTCTTGTCAGCATAAAGATCAAAGCTAGAAATCGGTCAAACAAAAAGATTATCCTTCAAATAAATATCTTACATTAGCATTGTCCAAGACCTCAAAAATAAATATATGACCTCCAACAGCGCTATCCATCGCATATAAGGGATTTTTTTTTTCTTTTATATGTATACCGAAGGACTAGAAATATTATTTTTAAATACAGCTTTTATTTCCACAAAACTGTTTCATGCTTTCTTTTTCGTTAATTTAAGCCGAAATCATAAAAGGCGCTAGTAGCAAGATCTTTCTCGAGGTGTGTGACAGCAAAAAGTTTAAAAACCACTAATCTACGGGATCACTTTTGATAGAAATTGAATTTGCACATAATGATTCTTTATACTTATGAATATTCAAGAATATTAAACTTTATTCTAGAGTTGCACAAAAAATTTCGAAAGTATAAAATGTATGGATTTATATCAGGTAGTTTCAGCAGAGATTTGTTTTCACCTATGAAGAATAATTTTCGTGGGTTGAAAGATGCTATCGCCGACACTAATAAACATGTTCATTATTCCTTTCCATTTATTGTCATACGTACTGCATTTATTTATCTGATACGAATGCGCATATTTTATATCCTTTTTACTTTCCTTGTATGCATATAATGTATAAGGAACGTATTGTGACGGGGTCAAAAATTCAAATTCGAGTTTTCGACGGGAGAGCACGTTTCAAGCATCCCTGAACACGAATCAGACGTTTTTGAGATGTCTGTGTGTGTGTGTGTCAGTGAGTCTGTGGAGACGATAACTGATGAACTAATGGACAGATTCGAACGACATTTGGTACAAAATTTACAATCCATGAATACTGGAAGCCTATTGTTTTTATACGTAATCGAATGTTCAGAACACCCCTAAATTTTCGAGTGAAATTTTGAAAAAATCATCAAAAATTAAAACCTTTAATAAAGTTACGTAAATAGTCATTACTTATGTAATTTTTCATTTAAAACAAATTTTAGAACGCTAGCACAAACCGTTCTCGAGATATTGTACATTTTTCAAAAAAATTATCAAAAATCATATAAAATTAAATAAAATATTATCCATTGTGAAATATGTTCACTTTTCATAAGTAATATCATGCGATAAATTGGATGACGTCATTTACGTGGATCTAGCTAGTTCCATTCATGAGAAAAGATGCTTTAAGTAATACTTTTATATTTGGATGCCAATAGTTAGTTATCTGCTACAAGAATAACTTATTTCTCCGTCCATAACACTTGGTGAGATTTTGGCGAAATGTCGCCAACTTTGCGACTTTTTTAATGCTGCTAAATTAACGAAAATGTCGCCAAATTGATAAAAATAACGCTTAATCAATGAAAATGACGACTAGATGAAGAAATAATTCTTCTAGTATTTTAATATATGGATTATATCGCTTATTGAGGAAGCTATCAATATTGATGATTCTTTAGAGTTGCGCGAAGTGTAAGTTAATTGAGTATTTTGAAATAGTTTTACATGTCATCCTGAAAATCGTCCAATGTGCAATTCAACTATGAAAACACAGCGCCGTGGATCTTAATTTGATTCGCCGTGGATCTAAATTGCATTCTATTACACATGTATATGTACACTATCATATACTTACTTATATGATACTTGTACACTATCATATACTTATATGGTAGTGTACATATCATATACTTACTTATATGATAGTGTACATATCATATACTTACTTATATGATAGTGTACATATCATATACTTACTTATATGATTTGTACACTATCTTATACTTTTATTGTACATTTTTTTATTGTAAAACTAGTAAATCCATTGCATTATATAAGGATATTCATGTGTTGCCCACATCAGATTTTTTAAATCTGTAAAGAACAACCGTTGATGGAAATAAATATTATTTTCCCACACTGTTTAAGATCCTCTTAAAAGCTTAAAATTCCCCCTTTCCGTAAGGTTTTAGACAAACTTATACCCTTCCTTTGTCAGTATACAATCCGCAAAATTATATCACACTTTTCCAATACATGTATACGACATGTACTTCACAAGATAAAATTTTGTACATGTGAGTGATTTCTGATATATATATATTAGTATATAGCGATATTTATAATAGTATATTTCTGGTATACAATGTGATCATTCATATTGTTTGCTATGCTGCGAACGAGTCATGATTGATTCTTTAGTACGTCCTTTCGGGATACTAAAAATACCACGTGACATCCTTTGTGAATGAAATGTAATTAGCCAGTACTTCATTCATTAAATGAGGTTGAAATGTCCCTAGAAATGAGATCTAATCAAGAAATTAAAAGCCGCTGAAGAGGTCGGTAAAATCCCAACTACTCGTACTGCTCGAGTTATATGGTAAACGCATGGAGTTAGAAAGAAGTAGATAAAACTCCTATGAATGAAACGCTTGAAAATGCCATAATGCTTTGAGAATTATATCTAGGTTAGGCTAGTGTTAATAAAGTAGTCGCTATTGTTAGCTGACACAACAGAAAGGCGTACTAGTATTTAGAATATGCATTTGCGATTATTTTTAAATTAAGGGTTCCCTAATTATGAGTAGAATTAACCAGTATTTTTTCATAGTTATAGGATAGAGTACAAAACATATGGAGATAAAAATAAATGGAAAGGTAAAATAATTTTGAGTACGTATGAATATTCTTTATTGTTTTAGTTCTACTTTGCACTGCGCTGATGATTTACATTTACGAAATTGGCATCTTAAATATTTTAAGCTTTTCTCTATAGAAATGCCTACAATGTAGAACTACTTATCTTATTGTAGCATCACCTGAATTATTGTCTCAAACAATATTGGAGTGTTCTTAATATGAAGTTTTAACTCCTTCCTTGTACCTCCATGGGCAAAAAACATACTTCAATCGCACATTATTGCACTATCTTTACCTACAATACATAGTATATGTAAAGAGAAAGTATTGTGGCAGGGGTCCTAATTTTGAAGAGTCCACACGCTTTTGAACATCCCTGAATGCAAATCAACCATTTTTTCAATAGCATCTGTGTATGTATATTAGTGTCATGTATATGATAGTGTGAGTATATATGTGTATGTGCGTAATAGAATGCAATTTTGCACGATTATTTCAATCTATTAATGTCAAAGTTCGATTGATTTTCAGTATAGTCATATAAGGGGAAGACCCTTAATTGTTCAAATTTTTACTCGAAAATCGAAAAGCAATTATACATTTTATATTAATTTTTCTTGCAAAAATTATTTTACTTTTTTCATTTAAATGCAAATAACATCAGTTACAGAGCGTTAACATGTCTCCAGATATTTAACATTTTGATCTAACATAAGTTAAATTAATATATTCATTATCAAATTGGTATCGGCTTAGTAAGTACTTATAGCCAGAATAAAGAGACGCCATTATTTAAGCGTTGACTTTGAGATATGAAAATTTTACTTTTCCACATGGGGCGCTATATTTCCGGAGCAAATTAGATGAATTTCGGTGCGATTAATCCTGTAAATAAAGACCAATTGATTTTTGGGAAGCTCATGTGACAGGAAAGCCTTCAATATTTCGAACTTTGACTTTCAAAATCGTAAAAACATTTAAAAAAAATAATTATATTAAAAATTATTTCATGCTAGACATTTTTATTTTAGAGCAAATAATGATGCACATGATTTTTTTTATGTTAAAGCAAATGACTTATATTTATAAAGTCCTTATTATTACTCAGTGGTAGGCAATTGCCTACCACTATGGATGGTATTTAAGCTTGTTGGTGCGATTTTCAATTAATGTCACCGAGGAAGGATATAATGATGTCCGAAAGCTCTCTGGCTTTTAATTTATATGTACGTCTGTAGGATATTTATTAAATGACTTTTAAATCAAAAGATTTCGTCTTTAATTTATTTATATCGATTTACAATTAGGACATGCTACACTCTAAGTATTTAAATAACAACTATTGCAAGATGGTACCTCTATGAGGCGAATTCAGATGAGATGCTGTGGAAGCTCCACGCCATATGCTCTATGATTTCCTACTGCGCCACATTCGCCCATAATGCTGACAAACTTGTAAAAAAAGTTCTTTCCAGCCTGCAAACATATATTGTAACAACAGTGCTAAGGGTATTTTTTGCAAGTCAACATCATGGATATGAAAGATTTACTTCCAAAAAAATCCCGAAGTCATTAAAAACAGAGCAATACCGTATGATATATTGAACCCTTTGAAACCTAAAATAATGAAAGAATAAACCTTATTTTTAAATGCACTAAAATTTTGTGACACCTATATATGAGGTGACAAAATTTTAGTTATATATACAAATGCATTTAAAAAAAATTTATTTTCTTTCTGGATTAAAGTTGGCTTTTGGGGGTTTAAGTTACCCTATCTTACGGTACTACAGAATTCTTTAAGAAGAGATATCTATTAGTATGAATACATACCTTGTTTTATTTACTGCAATCTCTATCTTTTAATTATGCAATAAATGCGTTTTCTTTTTTTTTCGTTTTTTCTAAAGATGGGGTATATGTTTTTCTAATTCTAAAAGTGTTTAGATGTTTCAATTGCTATTTTTGTAAGTATACCTCAATGGAAATTGAATATGGTATTATTTTCCGGAATAAGTATTTTTGTGGCCTTGAGCTAGTTTTTGAATTACGGGTAAAAATTACTCAGCCCGTGAATTCGTGTAAATTTTTTTAATTCCATGGAACAGAATGTTAGTCGTATGATAACCACCCTATCTTTCAGTGAAAGTGTGCTAACTTGACTTATAAATGATCAGTCATATCTCACTTGTGCTGAAGACATCCAGAAAATTACAATTTCAAAAGGGTTATGAGTCGAAAAATTTGTCTTCGTATGAAGAAAAAAGTAAAAAGTGTCACAATTCTAAATGGTGATGCCATTTTGTTAGCGAACAAAATGACGAGAGCATTAATTCGAAATGGAGATGTCATTTTATTCACTAACAAAACAAGACTGACAATTCTTAATAGATGCCATTGTATTTACGAGCAAACCATCAAAAGCGTCAAAATTCTTAGTAGAGATGACAGTTTAGGAAAAACACGTTAGACGTATCATTTCTAAATGGAGATGTCATTTTGTTTACGATAAACATCAAGTGCGTCACAATTCTAAATGCAGAGTTCATTGTTTTACGAGCGAGACGTCAAAAGTGTCACAACTCTAAACGAATATGTCATTTTATTGCCAGTAAAATATCAAATTGTCACAATTCTAAATGCATGTCATTTGCTTACAACAAAACGAAAATGCCACAACTCTAGATAAATATGTCATTTAGTGTACAAACAAATCATCAAAAGTGTCACAATTCGAAATGGAAATGTCATTTTGTGACCTAACAAAACATCAAAAGAGTCACAAATCTAAATTTAGATATTTTGTTTGCAAATAAAACATTAAAAATGTGACAACTCAAAATGAGGAATATCATTTTGTATTATTCCTAAAAGTTGTAAAAAACAAGCTAATGCATCTAGCAGTTTTTGTTGCAAGTATAAATAACTTATCTATAATCTTGATTAAGGATGAAAAATATAGCATTTTATAAATTATAGTCGCTGTTCAAATAGTTTTGTACATTTCCGAAAAATATTTATTTCAGTCTGTGACTTTTGAAGCAACATCTCAGGCAACTATAACAGTTGTATTGTAATTGTATTTAACATTTTGATTTATTACCCAATTCTTCGAGCCTCATGAAGAGCAACAATACTGAAAAAATTGCTTTTTTGTGGTGCAAAATGTGCATACACACAATACCCAACAACACGGACATTTACAGAGTAATCTCAATAAATTTTTGCATGCATATATAACAAACTACATTTTCACAAAAATTGATTTGAGGATGTTGAACAATTTAAGAGATATTGTGATATCGTAAAAATTCAAATTTAAGCATATAACGCACGACTTGTGAACAATTTAAAAAACAACCCTCTCGCTTTTTGTCGTTGCGTAACAATCTGTGTAAAAATCTGGTTTCATTCGGTTGAATTGTTTCTGATAAAGATGGAAGAAATGCTAAAAAGTGTGTGTTTTGTAATAAGTACCTTCTAAAACGTAAATTTTCAATTTGGCCGAAAAGTGCATTTGGCATGAAATCAATACTTACCTTCAGCAAGGAAAGTAATTTCAGTTTTTAAGCAAGACAAATAACATCAAGATCGCTACTCAGGAGAATCAAAAACTAGCACGTCTATTTACTTCTACATTTGATTGATCATATATTTGTTACTTTAAATCAGTGGTACCCAACTTTTGGGGCACTTTTGATATTCAATTTAAGCTGAAGATCAACTTCTGTCTGTAGCTAACATGTCATACCATCTGATACGTATTTAAAGGGGATGACAGTCTCAATCTCCGCTTCCAAACGGAAAAATTTCAAGAAAATTTCCTTTCCTTTTTCAATTAATTTAGATGAAAATATCCCTGAAATCCCTACCAAATATCTATTCAAAATACGACACTAATATCTCGTAATTCAGGGTGGGAATTTTGCAGGAAATTTAAAATTCTGATTTAAATATTTACCACTTTTCAGATCAAATGATTTTATTTATTAAATATATTTTACCATCTTTCCTTATCTTAAATAAAGTCAATATTACAAATATTGTTACATACCAGAGGTTAAACCTTGAAATTCATCATACGTCAAGTCGCGTATCGGAATCGCTTTTTGATATTTTTTCTTAACTACAACAACTAAATGAAGAAATATTAATCAGCATATAAATATATTTAACCTCACACGTTAGCATAATGAGTATTTTGAGTTAAGATTTAAAAACATTTCGTTCCTATAAAACACAATACAAAACTCCTCATCCCCCCCCCCAAATATCAACTTGTCAAGTCATAATATAATGATCGACTGGTGGATCGCGATCGACGAGTTGAGCACCACTCCTTCAAATCAACATTAGACAAACAGTGAACGTGTTGATCATATATATTCTCATACATAACTTCATTTAAATATACATTTACAACATTTAGTACTGCTGAACGAATTGGTATTTTTTCAGTTGGACGTCAACGAAATACAAAATGATTGTAGATCAGTGTTCTTTAAAATTATCAGCCACATTTGAACCATACCTTACAGCAAATGTTATAAACGCACCTTACAACATAACAACACTCAAATATCGTACCAGCAACTTTACCTTCAGCATAACGTCGATCAAAAGGACACAAAGTTTTCTTGAAATCCAGCTTGATTTAAAATAAGGTAATCGGTGCCTGTAACTACTGCTTGTCGATCAAGACGAAAAAGCAAAACTTACAACCTTGCCATCGTCAATTTGCTGGATTTTGTAAGCTGCTCTAATAGTACGAAGACAATGGTTCTGCATAGTATCTTGATGCGCGGATTATCAACTGCGCAACACGTATAAACGTTGCAATTTACACATAAAGTCTACTTAGTGTGTCAGGCAGAAACATGTTTGGCAATTCATCCCACTGCGTTGGCGGTTTTTTCGAATGTAGAATTTTGTGTTCTACTGGGAAAAAACTCAAAACTTCATTTTCTAATCACTAGATTAGATTGCGAATATATAATAAACATATCCCTATCTATATCACATTTATTACTTTCCCTGCAATAGATAGCAGTGTATAGAAAAAAAATATTGCAATATGTTTGGAACTCAAATTTTCGACACCTAGAACTATTGCTTATCGATCAAGACGACATAAGCAAAACTTGAAGCTTTGATTTCGTCAATATACTGGATACTTTAAGCTACTGTAATAGTACAAAGACAAAAACAATAGCTCTGCATAGTGCCGTAATGCGCGGATTATCAACTACGCAACTGGAACTGGAACTCAAGTTTTCGGTGGATCTATAAATTTCGGACATTCTAGAACGCGAATCAACCATTTTTAGTTCTACTTCTATGTCTGTGTGTGTATATATATATGTACGTCTGTGTGTGTATATATATATGTACGTCTGTGTGTGTATATGTCTTTCTGTCTATATATATGTCTGTGCAATCTATGTATCTAATCTAGATCGAAAATTATAAAACACAATTTCACAAAATTTTATTGATGTGTCAATTGTGGGTTACCATAGTGCTAATTACATTTTGAAAAAATTCGAAAAAATAAAACCGACCTCTTTTATTGCAGAAATGTATCGTAAAGTCGTCAAAATTCTGAAATAAAAGACTAAATATTCTGAAATGACTTAATTAAATGTCCGTTTTATGCGTAAATTTTGACGGCAAAAAGGATGAGGCTAATCCCGTTTTTCTGGAATCAACCGTTCTCGAGATATTTATGTTTTTTTTTTAATTTGGAGGATCTGACGGCGTTTCAAAATACGTAAAGTTACCAAATAAAAAAGAGATATTTAAAACTTTAAATTGATATAATTTCAAGTAAATTCGGAGCAATTAAACCCAATTAGATGGATTATGAATGTGGTAATGAATTTGAGTCTAAAGAATGTCATATACTACCTACATCATATTTTTACAAACTGATTAAATGTTATATAATTTCTAATATACTAATCCTAGATAACCTTTATTATATGTCTCGAGAAGGTAGGACCTTATAATAAATTTTCCGGATACAAAATATCATTTTTATTTATAAATACGGGGCAAAAATTCTCAATCATTTTATAATTATAAATACAAGAAATATTCTGGTAATAACAATTATTTCCTTGTAAATATATCGTCAAACTAAAAATTCAAAATATTTTAAATTGAAAATAAAAAATTCTAAGAATTACCTTCCATGGTTTCTTTAAAAGATTTGATTGCTTTAACGAAAGATTGGATTTCATCTGCTCACTGGCACATTTTCTCTCTCACCCAGTTATGCGCTTTCGCTTTCCAAATTTCTGTTAATCCAATCATTTATTCGACAGTATACACTGAAATAGTATTTTAAAATTTAGAATCCATCTCTCCCTGTAAGGATGAAATAAATCTATCAAAAATTCAAGAACAATCTGAATAACAAAATAATGAAAATAACTAGCTTCAAAGGTTTTATTTTTTAAATTATATATTTTCTTTAACAAAATTTGGATTCTTTTACCTTCCATGGTTCCTTCAAATGATTTGATTGCTTTAATGAAAGATTGGCTTTCATCTGCTCACTGGGACATTTTCTTTCTCACCCAGTTATGCGCTTTCGCTTTCCAAATTTTTGTTAATCCAATCATTTATTCGAAAGCATACACTGAAATAGTATCTTAAAATTTAGAATCCATCTCTCCCTGTAAGGATGAAATAAATCTATCAAAAATTCAAGAATAATCTGAATAACAAAATACCGAAAATAACTACCTTCAAAGGTTTTATTTTTTAAATTATATAATTTCTTTAACAGAAGTTTGGGTTCATTTACACTCTCGAATTTTTTATCTTTCGTGTTTTTCCTGACGTACTCTATTCCGTGCGTTTGCTTTCCAAAGTTATGTTAATCCAATCATTTATTCGAAAACATGACCTGAAATAGTACAAGTCACAATTATTTTATCCGTGTAAGGATGTCATCTGTGTAGAAATTTAAAACTTTAAAAATAACAAAATTACGCAAATAATTATTTTCCAAAGTTTCCTTACTTAAATGATGCGATTGATTTAAGAGAATCTTGTTTTTCTTTTACAGCTCCCAGACTTTTTCTTCGCCGCTTCTTGGCTATTTTTGCGCTTTGCGCTTTAGCTTCCCAAGATTCAGTTGATCAAATATTTTATTCGAAATCTTTCCCTGAAAAAATATATATTGCAAGTTAAAACCATTCTATTCATATAGGAATACGATTTATCTAAAAACTAAAAATATTCTAAAGGGCAAACTTAGGCATATAAATATTTTTCAAAGTTTTATTTTTTATTGATGTGACTGCTTTAACAGAAGCTTGATTTTCGTCTGTTCTTTTTCTAATTCGCTTCTTTCCTAACATACTAAATGTTGCACTTTTACATTCCAAGATTATGTTAATCCAATAATTTATTGGAAAGCATTACCTGAAATAGTATATTACATGTTAAATATTTCTCTTCTTGTAAGGATACCATCTGAAAAATTAAAATCATTCTAAATATAATACTGACGCAAATAATTTCCTTCTAAAGCTTTATTTTTTAAATAGTGCGATTTTTATCAATAGAATCTTGTTTTTCGAAAGCTTTTTCGGTGACCTTTTCTTGCGTTCCTTTCTTAATGTGCCAATTTAAAGCTTTCGCTTTTCACATTTCTGTTATTCAAATCATTTATTCGACAGCATACCCTGAAATAATATATTACAAGTTAGAATCATTCTCTTCAGGTATGCATGTCATCGATCTAAAAATTCAAGAACATTCTGAATAGCAAAATAATGAAAATAATGACCTTCAAAGATTATATATATTTTTTAAATTACGCGATTCCTTTAACAGAAATTTGTTTTGCGTCTGCTGTCTCCGACTTTTTCTTCTTACCTTCTTCCCTAACATACTCAATTTTGCGCTTTCGCTTTAGAAGGTTCTATTAATTCAATAATTTATTCAAAAGCATGCCCTGAAATAGTTTATTATTAGTTGGAATCATTCTCTCAATATAAGGATATTATCTATTGAAAAATTCGGAACATTCTAAATATCAAAATTACGAAAATAATCACTTGTTATGGGTTTTTTTCTTTTTAAATAATACAATCGCCTTAACAGACGCTTGTTTTTCGTAGGCTCTCTCTTGGTCTTTTTCTTCATCTCCTCTTTCCTAACCAGCACATTCCTTTACTCCAATCTCTTATTCAAAAACTAACCCTATATTTGTGAATAGCAAGTTAGAATCACTCTCATCATGTAAGGACATCATCTATTTAAAAATTCAAAATTTTATAAATAGCAAAATTACGCATATAATTACCTTCAAGGGTTTAATTTTTAAATTATATAATTGCCTCTTAACAGAAGATTGTTTTTCATCAGCAATCTATGAATTTTTCTCTTTCTTTCTTTTCCTGACATACTCAAATCCGCGCTTTTGCTTTCCAAAGTTCTGTTAATCCAATTCTATGGCATATCCTAAAATAGTACATTACATGTCAAGATTAGTCTCTCCATGTAAGGATGTCATATATCTAAAAATTTAAAACTTTATAAATAACAAAATTACACAAGTAATTACCTTCCAAAATTTACATTATGCTATAGATTTAACAAAAGCTTGTATTTATTCCACTCTCTCTCAGTATTTTTCTTCTCTGCTTCTTTGCTAGCCTACTTTTGCGCTTTCGCTTTCCAAAATTTATGTTAATCAAATATTTTATTCTAAAGCTTTCACTGAAAAAAAACATATTACAATTTAAAACCATTCTATTCATGTAGAGATACAATCCATTTAAAAATAAAATTCAAAATATTCTAAAGGACAAACTTACGCATATAAATACCATTCAATGTTTCATTTTTTAACGATGTGATTGCTTTAACCGAAGCTTGTATTTCGTCTGCTCCCTTTGCCTTTTTCTTCATTGCTCTTTTTGTAACATACTCAAATTTCCACTTTCACTTAGCAAAGTTCTGTTAATCCAACCCTTTATTGGAAACCATACCCTTGAAAAAATATACTTTAAGATAATATCATTCTCTCTCTATAGAGATGTCATATACCTAAATATTCAAAAAACATTGTACTTAACAAAATCACCCAAAGAATTATTACCTTCCATGTAGTCCTGCTGTATTATCGTTTTTACTTTCCTTATATACATAATGTATAAGGAAAGTATTGTGACGGGGTCGAAAATTCGAATTCGAGTTTTCGACGGGAGAGCACGTTTCAAGCATCCCTGATCCCGAATCAAACATTTTTGGAGTGATGTCTGTGTGTGTGTGTGTGTGTGTGTGTGTGTGTGTGTGTGTGTGTGTGTGTGTGTGTGTGTGTGTGTCTGTGTGTGCGTGTGTGTCTGTGTCAGTGAGTCTGTAGAGACAATAACTGACGAACGAATGGACCGATTTAAACCAAATTTGGTACAAAAATCACAATCCGTAAACACTGGAAGCTTATTGTTTTCATACGCAATCGAATGTTCGGAACCTCCCTAAATTTTCGAATGAAATTTTGAAAAAATCGTCAAAAAATCAAAACCACGAATAAAGTTACGCAAATAGACATTTCTTATGTAAATTTTCATTAGAAAACGATTGACATAAATTTTAGAACGCTAACATGAACTGTTCTTGAGATATTGCACATTTTTCATAAAAATTATCAAAAAGTCATATGAAATTAAAAAAAAATATTTCCTATTGAGAAACATGTTCACTTTTCATATGTAATACCATGCGATAAATTGGATGACATCATTCTCGTGGATCTAGCTCGTTCCATTCATGAAAAAGATACTTTGAGTAATACTTTTGTATTTGAACGCCAATAGTCATTTATCTGCTGTAAGACTAACTTATATCTTTGTCCATAACGCTTGGCGAGATTTTGGCGACGAATTTGGCGGAATGTCGCCAACTTGGCGACTTTTTGAAATGTTGCCAAATTAACGAAAATCTCGCCAAATGGATAAAAATGACGCTAAATCAATAAAAATAACGACTAATTGTCGAAAAATGTTAGGTAAAAATATTAAAAATATTAGTATCGACTAAAAATATTAGTATCGACTATATAAAAAAAATATTAGTATAAATATTAGTATCGACTATAAAAAAACCTATTTTTTTTTACTGTAAAAGTAGTAAATTCATTACATTATATAAGGAAAGTCATGTGGTGCCCACATCAGATTTTTTTCTTTGCAATTGATGATATTTTTGTCAGAAGTTTTTCTTTGGACAATAATCCTTTCAATTCATGTATCATGAGAAAAACTTTCCATGAATCTCAGATATTTAGGTTGGTTTATTACCGCTTTAAAAACTGCCATTTCTCTGTGTTTATACCTGCCAAATGTTTGTCAAACAGGAAAATTATTTGCCAATCGAAGAAAATTATCAGAAATACCAAATAGACACGTTAATTATTCTCTTTTTACAAGATGTATGCTAAGTCGCCCAAGTTACATTCAATTGAAACTTGAAATGGTAATATGAAGAATTGTTGCATTTCAATTGCTTTCCCTCTTATTGTTACAACAATAATTTTGTGTTTTACATTTTATTCAAGTCCATTGAAGTCCTTGTAATCTTGCACTGTTTGAAAATCATTGTTTACATAAACTTTATCTATATGAAATTGAAATCACTTATTTAAAGCAAATGAAAAATGATGCACTGTGTCCCGCACAAGCCTTTATTATTTTAATGCATGATAATGTACAGATTAAGTATTGGAATCATGTGGAAAATCACAGTTTTCGATGGATATACACATTTTGGGACCTCCAGAGTACGAAAAAACAATTTTAACGTGACGTATGTGTGTATGTCTGTCTATGCAATGTATGTATCCACTCTAACTGAAAAACTAATTGACCCAAATTTCATGAAATTTGGTAAGTCACTTGTAGGTAATCCTGGTGCTCATTAGATTTTTGTACGATTCAGGAAAACAGAACCTGCTTCTTTTTTTTTTTTCTTCAAAATGGCCCTCAAAATTCATTAAATCTAAACTAAAAGACTACGTATGCTCAAGTGCATAAATTAAATGATTGTTTTATACGTAATTTTTGACGGTGAAAAAAATAAGACCAACCCCACTACACTAGGATAAGTCGTTCCCGAGATATTTTAGTTATTTTTTTTACATGCAATGAAAAGTTACTAAAACAAAAATTGAATTCAAAGTGCAAATTCATCTTAATTTCAAATAAATATGTGTATTATTTTGTGAAATAAAACAATGTAATGAATTATTAAAGAAATAAAAGCGAAAATGAATTGAAGTCTGCAGGAAAAGTCATGTGCTGCCCACATCAGAATTTCTAATTCTGTAATAGCTTTAACCGAAACTTATTTTTTGTCTTCTCTCTGGGAATATGTCTTCTTTAATATTTACCTAACATATTCAACTTGAGGCTTTCGCTTTCCAAAGTTCTATCCATTCAATTATATATTCAACCATACCCTGAAATAGTATATTAGAGTAGTTAAAACCATTCTCATCACGCTGGGATACCATTTAACTAAAAAATCTAATGTAGACAGCACATTACTTTCCCTACAAACTCAAAATCATTTTATCCTTATTTCTTTAATAATTCATTAAATTATTATATGGTTAATTGCACAAAATAACATGCATAATTATTTTTGAAACTACATTGAATTACTCATGTTACACTTTTATTTTCGTTTTCATTTGGTAACTGGACATATTTTCAAAACCGTCGTAGCAAAAATACGAAAAAACTAAAATATCTCGAAAATAGCCAGTCCTAGAGGACTGGAATTGGTCTTATTGTTTTCATTGTCAAATATTACGCGTAAAATAAGTATTTAATCTATACATTTGAGCATGCATAGTCCTATTTTTAGACTTTGACAATTTTTGGCTATTTCGCAAAAAAGGTAGTTTTTTTTTTTTTTAATTGTACCAACATCTAGTCAGCACCAGGGTAAACAACAAGTAACTTACCTATAAAATTTTATGACATTTAGTCTATTAGTTTTTGAGTTAGAGTGCATGTATACGTTGCACACACAGACACACAGAGTCATACACAGAGACGTCACCCTAAAAATAGTGTAGGTCCCAAAACGTCTAAATATGTCGAAAACTCGAGTTGCGATTTTCGACAAGATTCCAATACTTTCCTTACATTATCATGTACTGTAGGGAAAGTAAAAAAATTGAGACAGGCTGGTCTAGTACAATGGACGCATGAAAACAAAACTGGGACTTTTGCCGGTCCACAAAGCATTCAAGTTGACCTTGAAGGAAATGTATGTGAAATATATTTAACATTTAAAACCATCTAATATACATTCGGAAGATTAAAATGGAAAATGCTGCAGGTGCGGTAAATAGCCATTATCTCAGTCATGTCAACTAAGGGATTTATTCTGCATAGTCTAATAACTATTTCAAAATATGAGCTGCATTTCTGTATTCCAAAACACAAAACATAAATATTTTGCAAACGCACTAATATCTTAATGAGAGATTATAGACGCAAGTATAGACAAACAAGGAATTATTTCTAAAATTATCCTGGTGCCTATTAAGTGCCTAATTCTAATTAAATTCCGAGTGTACAGGACCGTAGAAGCATGTAATCTGATTAGAAAAATGTTTCCCAATTTGGAATTACATGCTCAAATTAATGTGAATTAGAAATGTAATCTATCAAATAAATTTGCAGTTTGAGGACGGAATTGAATATTTGAAACAGAAATAAGCTTCATATGATATAACCTTCTGTGGTGAACAAAAGGAAACATTTAATTGGAGTTTATTCCTTTTATAAATATAATTCTATTTTGTGGATTAAATTATTTCTCTTAATTAAAAATCATCGTGAATCGCATAGTTCGAACATTTTTCCTGAAATTAGTTAAAACACTACGCATTAAATCCCACATTTTGACTTTTAAAATAAATTATTATTTATTCGCATTGTTATGATTAAAATTACATTAACTTCAATAAACGAAGGAGTAGAAAATCACCGTGTGAGACCAGATCTTATAATATTTTTCCAAAATCAACAATTGACCTAAATATATATGTAGATTGGCATATACCTCTGTTTTGGGGTCTGTTACTCAGAATGCTTGGAATATTTGCCGCTTCTTTTTCTGACATTTCGAGTCCGCTTTCTCTTATCTAACACATTCCCAATACTCAAAATAATCAATACTCTGCTTGAAAACACGACTCTCTGAACTTTTGGACTCTCCTTCTGCTTATGAACAATACTGCTTGAATTCCATGACCGCTCTCTCTTTCGCTTTTGAACAATCATTCTTTCTCTCAAAGCTCTTGCACCGTCACTGCATCACAACTCTCTCTCATCGCGTTTGGATTTTCGATTTTCTTCAATATCCTCTTGTTGCCATATCAATTTGCCTGAGGTCCAGATAGGCCCTCCGTTCTCTCATTGGTTGCTCCCCAGTGCGATGCAGCATCATTACATCATTCGATACTTTAGTTTCCAATGATGCTTGGTTTAAGCCTTGGCCCTAGGAGATTTTTGCCCCAACCATACCTGCAATTTATGTGGCGTGAATTTAATGGGGTTATGACCCTCCGAGACAAGACTGTTATAAAATGGCGCCTACAAGTCTGCGCTTTGTTTTGTCGTAAATAGTCATAAATATCAAAACTGCATAATTGCCTCCTGGTCTCATATTCTCCCCCTCGAACAAAAAACACATAGAAACCACCTATGAAATTGTATCTTTAAGAAAAATTTCCTTAAAAAATTCAGAACGGAAACGTTTGACTTCACCTTGCCAAGTCTATAATTGGCATTTTGTACCACTGAATGCTTTTCATGCGCACCTTGTATCGTTATCATGTACCAAGTAAGAGTTCACTTGACATCTGAGACAAGTCTGAAATTGTGTTGTTATTAGTCGTAAATATCAAAACTGCATAACTGCCTCCTGGTCTCACACCATCTTATTTTAAATAATTTCTAAATATTTCTAAGTGAAATTTTAAGAGGTAAATTCTATTTTAAGCAAGAACCTCATAATAAAATGGAATATTGAAGAGTCCACTTCAATGAGAAGAGCTTGCAATTTCGCCCCAGTAGCTCAACCTTAGACCGTCAGCTGGCCGTTCCGAAGATCCGTGGTTCGATTCCCGTTTAGGACAACAAGGTTCTTTACAATAGCGCCCGAACAAATCAACCTTGTAGGTTAGTTCAAATATGTCAGAGATCTGAAAGTGATCCTAGATTGAAGCTTGATTAGAAGAATAACCAGCAAATGCCTCTTTATAATTATTATACTAATAAAATACATTTTAAAGTAAACAACTGTCCTATGCTACTGCACTTTGTATTACATAATAATTATTTAATTCAGGGAAATTACATATAATTACAAACATGAGGCATACCCCAAGGGGATTGCAATATCAGTATTTCAGCAAACTTATATCTTTATTATTTCTAATGCCTATATAATTTATGGATCTGTTGATGATTTAAACTGTATTAGTTTTAATAAAACAAATTGTTTTAATATGTATTTTCACCCAAATAAATTCATCCCTCATGGGCCTATCGTTAGTTGTTAGGGATTGTTAATTATTTAGATTTAAATTTAAGCTTAGCTCCCAATAACAAAAATATTATAACCAATTTATCTGATAAAAAGATTCTTGTAACTTTAATAGCAATAAACTGCTTTCTTTTCATTCTTATAATTTCATTCTATTATTTAGGAACAATATTGTTAACCAGATTTATAGAATACATAGACTCTTTTATAAAAAGTATCACCATCTAAACATTTATAATCGTAAATGAATCTGTAAACCTTACCACTATCTTAACTATGTATTTTATGAATAGTATTATTAATAATTTCAAGAATTCTTCATAATCTAATTATCGTAATGTAATTCCTCAAATTGTAATTAATTATAGGATAAATTAGCAATGCAAACTTTTTATGCAATGCTTTCATCTACTATTTATTTTGAGTCCTTACTCAATTTCTTTTCTCCATGTCTTTACACTCCTTATTTCTATTCAACTAATTTTAGCTCGAATTTTCTCAGTCACTTCAAGTTCATTCCGGTTACACTAATTGACGAGGTTTGAACAGAATAAATGGAAATTTACGTATTTATGTGCAGCCAGGCAAGTTTATAAATTCAGTTAAATCTAAAATCTCGTCAGATATATTGAACAAGTTTAATTTGTATATCGTAAAGCAAGTTAGTAAATAATTTGATATTTTGAAGTCTATGGTTGGAATATCCAGATGAAATCGAATTGAAAACTAGAAGTGCTATCTAGCTATAAACAGTTATTAAGTAAATTGCAGTGTTTTAAATGTCTGTAAACGAAACAAACAAGCCTGAAAAAATCGAATAAAATTTTAAACTTTACTGGAGTTTTATTTTGCAAAATGTTATTTATGCAAAACCAATTCCATCTGACTAGATCCACAGCCGATATTTCTACCATATATATTTTACCAGAGTATATAAAAACTTTAGATTTTAATTATAAATATCATGTAATAAACGTACTAAATAAGGCTTAAGATTTTCCCGATACATCTGTACTGTAAAGTTTTCTAGACGTCTGTAACGTTTACTAGATCCATCGGAATGGAGCCACCACTGATTTTTTCTTCTTTTAATTTATTTTCAGTTTTAAATATTTCACACCACCCTAATACATGTATCAAGTCTCCCTACTCTTGGCGAGATTTGAAACTCACTCGGTTAGCCTTTATAACTATTGTAGCTTGAAAACTAAGAACTTAATTTAATTGCAATCAATTACTTTATGGAAATTAAAAGTACTGTGGTCATCCAATTCTGCTCTTGCCAAAAAAAAAAGCATCAATCGAAGATGCTAGGAATCAGTACCCGAATTATAAGTTCGGAAGGAAACTAGCTTTTGGCCTAATCTTAAAATATCAGTCTTGTAAGCTCTAGGTCTCAAGTTCGAGCTAGCTCGAGAGCATCAGTATCAAGTCCTACTAAAGTGAACTGGATAATTAATGCATGCAACCACCACAAAGATGGCTGCACCACACTGAGCCAGAGGCGCAGACCACTCCTCTCTTCTTGCTGACTACGACTGACGTCACACAGCCGGAAAATGAGATACGACACGCCTCCCGGCTGGGGGCGCGACAACCCAGTTGTTAGCGCGCGGGAATTGCACTCGGTAGGTCCGGGTTCGATTCCCGCCACTGCCCAAACTGCCGCTGTGTTCACGCGGAGAACGATCACGTTAAACATGTGGATCCGTATGTCCTTCCGAGATGTTGGTGGGGGGGAAGGAGAGTACGGTCCCTGTGGATGCCTCCCCCACTGGATTCTGATCTAAATTGGATGGCACTTCCTGGCCGTCCAAACAGTTACCTTACGCCTTTCTGGTAGGTCGGACGGTCTGGGTCTCAACAACAACGCCTCCCGGTTGCGGCAACCCAAACTGCTACTGTAAACCTTTGGGTCAGTCAGGTGGTCTGGGTTTTCGAAGCCTGTTGGCTATTCAGCTACAGACTGAGTTTCGGACTTGGGACGCGGCGGGGATTTTCTTGGTGGCCCCACCTCACCGAAATTAGACCAAGCTTCTCATCAGGGGGTGGAGAGTGTGGCAGCAGTCGACTCTACTCCTGCAAAAAAAAACATCGATCGAAGATGCTAGGAATCAGTACCCGAATTATAAGTTCGAATCCGAAGCTAGTTGGTCTAACCTTATAATGTCGGTCTTGTAAACTCGAGTTCGAGCCTGGATTGGGATCAACATCATCAATTCCTACAGTACATTTTGTAATTTAGACTATAAAATTTATCAAAATAAACTTTGCAATAAAAAAAATCTGATGTAGTCAGAAGATGACTTTTCCTACATAACGAAAGGGCTTTACTTCTTTCACAGCTAAATACTTGTGCACAAAATCCAAGACATGATGTATTTGTCGTTGAATTAACATCACGTAAATTTGTCGACAGAATCACTTATAATCATGTCTAAATTCCACACTAAAATGCAATGGACATTTAATTAATATCCTGTGAAATTCATGACTATTGATGAATTACTTAAAACCAAAATTCAAAACTATTACAAAATGTATCTTCTCTCTTGATAAAACGAATTGGATCCACGATAATGATATTAACAGTTGCATGATATTGCATATGGAAAGTGAATATATCGAATAATACTTCTACTTTGTTTAATTTTATGATATTTTTGATAAATTTATTTGAAAACATGCAATATCTCGAGAATGTTTTCTAAAGTTTGTATTTGCCATTTTCTAAGGAAAATTTTATATAAGAAATGATTATTTATTTATCATTATTAAAAGTCTTGATTTTTGAATGATTTGAGGATCGAATGATTTTTGCATTCGAAAACCGTGCAATATCTCGAGAATAGTTCATACTAACATTCTAAAGTTTGAATCATTCGTTATGCAAGAAAAAATTACAGATGAATATAATACTTATTTATCATTATTAAAAATCTTGATATTTTAAAAAATTTTGAAAAATTCATTAGATATCTGAGGCGGTCTTCCGAGAATTTGTTTGCTCTTAATATCAATAAATTTGCGGTATACACTGATTGTAAAAATAATAGTACTGAACTATCTCTGAATCTTTGCATTTATTCATAAAATATCACATCCCCAGACTCACAGACGCATACCCTAACATACACACACACACTAACTTACACACACATTAACTTACACACACACACTAACTTATAGGCCCACACTAACTTACACAGACACACTAACTTACACACTAACTTAATACACGCATATACTACCTTGTACGCACGCACACATTAACTTGCATCTACACACGCGCATACACTGACTTACACACACACACATACACATATACACACAGAAACTTACACACACACAAACTTACACACCCACACTAACACACACATTAACTTACAGACACACAAGCACGCATGCACGCCCACACACATACATACAGTAACTTACACACATACATACAATAACTTACACACATACATACAATAACTTACACACATACATACAATAACTTACACACACACATACAGAGAGAGACACACACTAACTTGCATATACACACACAGAAATTACCTCTCAAACGTTCGATTCGAGTTCAAGGATGCTTGAAACGTTCTCTTTCGCCGAAAACTCAAATTCTAATTTTCAACCCTGGCATAATACCTTCCCTATACATCATACTATGCATATAGAGAAAGTTAAAATATTGAAACGACCTGTATCAAATCTCCCCTACTGTTTTTAGAGGGATATATTATATATAACTTTCATTTTTGTCTTACACATTGAAGTAGATAAATATTTGCATTCAAAGCTTCTCTGTCATAAAATGCAATAAGTATCACAATGCGTGAGTGCGATAGACTGTAAGTCGCTATAAAACTGTCAAAACGAAATTCAAAAATCCCTGCATTATATATTGTTTTCTATTACTTCAACGTCCTTGCATTTGTTTTCAAAATTTTGAACTGAACCAGCTTTGCAATATCTCTGACTGTCCATCAACAAAGATAATAAAGTTTATTTATCAATGCCTGCGAAAGATAGTATTTTTTTTTAATCTGATGTGGGCAGCACATGACTTTCCTATCATAATGCAAGTACTTTACTCCTTTCAATGCGAAATAATGACGTACAAGGTCCACTGCACAATGGTATTGAAGTTGAAAAGTATACTGACATTGAGCGCTGTTCTGAATGACAACATGTAAAAAAATCTGATGTGGGCAACACATAACTTTCCTTATATAATGCAATGAATTTACTATTTTTACAATAAAAAATAGGTTTTTCTTATAGTAGCTATTTATATTCTTTCCAAAATATTGAATTTTCTTCAATTAGTCGTCATTTTCATTGATTTAGCGTTATTTTTATCCATTTGGCGAGTTTTTCGTTAATTTAGCAACATTTAAAAAAGTCGCCAAGTTGGAGACATTCCGCCAAAATCTCGCCAAGCGTTATGGACGGTGAAATAAGTTATTCTTATAGCAGATAAATAACTATTGCCGTTCAAATACAAAAGTATTACTCAAAGTATCTTTTCTCATTGTGGCAATACGAATTTATAAGAGTTAAGTTTAAATATTATATTAATATTATTAATTAATTATAAATTGTTTCTTAATCATTGAAAACATGGCCGTTGAACTCATAACGTGGAATTAACATTTAAACGTACATCGCTCGTTGTTGTGCCGCAATAACCCTCCAATTATTTTTACCTTTCGTGTAAGTCCAGAAAAGAATTCATTAGTCATTATAATGAGACTAGCCTATTTAAAACTTAAACAATATCATTTATTAACAACATCAATTTATCAAAAGCACAATTTATCATAATTATCAACTATTATTTAATTACTCGAGTTATGGGGATATGTGACCAGTACTAGTTAGATTTCTAAAGTGTCTAGGACCTAAGCACATGAGGACATACCTTCAAGTTTAATCTTGGGCTTGTCATCAGTCTTGCCACAACTCTGGGGTGTGTGGCTCTCATCTCCAACTGCACTCTCGTTCGTCTATAACATCACTCCTTGTATATGTCTAACTGCTACCACATTTTGTATCAGACTCCCGCAATAACATTTCGTATCAAACTTGCTTCTGCAACATTTCGTATCTCAGTTCCTTCTGCAACATTTCGTATCCAAGTTACTTCTGCAACATTTCGTATCCAAGTTACTTCTGCAACATTTCGTATCCAAGTTACTTCTGCAACATTTCGTATCCAAGTTACTTCTGCAACATTTCGTATCCAAGTTACTTCTGCCACATTTTGTATGGGAGTCGCTTGTGGTTCCTTCGGCGGGGGGGGGGGAGCTCCGCCCTTCTCCTTGCTGCTCATTGGTTCTTCTGAACCCAATGGCATCACTTGACATTTATCAAGGCCCCTCTCATCCCCTTTGGCCTGGGACACCCAAATTTTATAGTATTTGACCTAAAAGTTCACGTTGTTGTAAACACCGGCGCCAGCCAGACTCGAGCTTTGTTAGCCGTTCTATGCACCATAAATACTGCAATAAAAATGCCTCATGTGAGGACATATTCTGGCCTCACACTCATGAATGGAACGAGTTAGATCCACGAGAATAATGTCATCCAATTTATCGCATGATATTACATATGAAAAGTGAACATGTTTCTCACAGTTAATATATTTTTTTAATTTATGCGATTTTTTGATAAATTTAATTTAAAAATGTGCAATATCTCGAGAACGGTTCATGCTAGCGTTCTAAAGTTTATGTCAATCGTTTTCTAAGGAAAAATTACATTTGAAATATTTGTTTGCGTAACTTTATTAAAGGTTTTGATTTTTCGATGATTTTTTTCAAAATTTCACTCGACAATTTAGGGGGGTTCTGAACATTCGATTACGTTTAAAAACAATAGGCTTCCAGTATTTATGGATTGTGATTTTCGTACCAAATTTCGTTCGAATAGGTCCATTTGTTCGTCAATTATCGTCTCCACAGATTCACTGACACACACACACACACACACACACACACACACATACTTTCATACACACACACAGACATCACATCAAAAATGTTTTATTCGTGATCAGGGATGCTTGACACGTGCTCTCCCTTCGAAAACTCGAATTCGAATTTTCGACTCCGTCACAATACTTTCCTTATACGTTATGTATATAAGGAAAGTAATAATTCTGAAGTACCACATTACCTTATATTAAGCACAAATATAACTTGACAATTGGGAATATTGCTAACATCTGCTAAGCAATATATTTCAAAGTGTGTTAATTACTATTTCATCAATTTGGTATCAATAGCATTCCAGTATGCACTAAGTATAATTATCATACAAACTAATACACTTAGTGTAATCATCGTTTTAAATCAATAGCGTACCAGTATTCACTAAATGTAATTATCCTCGAAAATAATATACTTAGTGTAATTATCGTCTAAAATCAATAGCGTTCAAGTATTCATTAAGTGTAATTACCGTACAAAGTAATGCACTTAGTGTAAGTAAGGTGTAAATCAGTAGCATTTTAGTATTCACTAAGTGTAATTATCGTACAACTTCTTTTTTTTCGAAATGCTTCTTTGTTTGCATATCTCTTTCATAAACTCACGGACACACACACAGACATCACCTCAAAAACGTTCTATTCGAGTTCAGGGATGCTTGAAATGTACACTTTCGTCGAAAACTCAAACTCAAATTTTCATCTCCCGTCACAATAGTTTCCATATACAACGTACGTAGGGAAAGTAAAAATATTTCTTTTTTTTTTTAATGGAAATTGTCTGAGTTCTTTTTATCTGGATGAATTTTTCCCTACCATCCTAGATAATAGAAAAACTGCTGCATTAGAAAACTACTGCACATAGAAAACTGCTGCATAGAAAAACGGCTGCATTCTCTTTGCATAAACCAGATACGGCACAAAATATAAAGGGAATATTTTATACCGTATATATACATTTTTCCATAGAAACGGTACGGTTTATAAGTGGATAAAAAGCAAAACAAGAAAGTTGACAGAAAGTTGGTAACAAAAATATTTGCATAAAGTCACTTCGGGTTTATAAATTTACCCAAGTTCTTAAATGAATAAAGTTAAATCTTTTTTGCAGTTGCACAGATTTCTAAAACAGTTTATAAAGTTTCGTAAAATTTTCTTCATGTTTATTTATGGAGGAGGAAGCGTCGAGTGTTAATACTTACCCAACAAAGCCTTGCATCTGTAAAAGAAAAGTATTGTGATGGGGTCAAAAATCTGACTCCTGAATTTGGGTGGATTTACATGTTTAGAGCGTCCCTGATTAGGAATCAACCAGTTTTTCAATTATGTCTGTGTGCCTGCTTGAGAGTCTGAAAGCATATGTCCTGAACAATTTGCACGAAACGAATGACATATGGTACGTTAATGTCAATTCATGAACTAAGAGGCATAACTCAGACTAATGAAGGTCTCAATATAAAAGAAAACTCGAAAATTGAAATAGCCATGAATGTGTTATGTTAAAATATTGCAGGGTTATATTAAAAGTATTACAGAAATAATCATTTTGTACGTAATTTTTGTTATTTAAAAGCGAATGACATTTTTTATAGGAAATTACCACAAACCGTTTTCGAGATGTTGAACTTTTTAGGTCCGTAATGAAAAAAGATCCATAAGAGATATAATATACACACTATTATCAATTGTTGTTGTTGAGGCCCAGACCGTCCGACCTACCAGAAAGGTGTAAGGTAAGGTAACCGTTTTGGACGGCCGGGAAGTGCCACCCAATTTAGACCGGAACCCAATAGGGGAGGCATCCACAGGGACCGTACCATCCTTCCCCTACCACCAACCTCTCGGAAGAACTTACGGACCCACATGTTTAACGTGATTGTACTCCGCATGAACACGGCGGCAGTTGTGGCAGCGTGCAAATCTAGCGCGCAAACCACCGGGCTACCGCGTCCGAAATGTGCCAACAGCACGCGGTATTCCAAGATGGTCACCCACCCAAGTACTAATCGCGCCCGATGCTGCTTGACCGGTGATTTAACGAGAACCGGTGTTTTCAGCACGATAGGGCCGTTGGCACTATTATCAATTGCGTAAGTGAGCTTAGTAATAGTACTTGGTGACGAAGTAGTGTTCAGTGATAAATCCAGCTTCAATCTTGGCACAGTTTATCACGGAATCCAGGTATGCAGGAGGCATTATCATCGATCCAATCTGACTTCCAGCAACGCACGGCCATCGCACTTGGAATTAATTACAGTCTCAGCAGAAATCTCTTGTGACAGCCAATTTCCCCCAGTTTTGATACAAGCTACTTTGATAGCGCTCTTGTACGGTGATGACATCCTGCAGTCAATTTTATTAGATATGATGTCCTACCTTACAAGGATATTGACCAGCATGATAATGCCACACCTCATATGATGAAACTCTCTCAATAATTCCACCATGGGACTCATACTCTCCAATGTCCAGCCAGGTCCCCAGGCATATTGGCAATACAGCAAGTCTGTCATATGCTGGGAAAGCAACTGCAGCCATCACGGAATGTGGACAAACTAGTCTAATTATCGAACATCTAACAGAATCTGCCACAAGATAATATTAGTCAGTTAACTTGTATGACGCACTTATATGGTCTTGTATCATCGCCAGAGTGGGATTTACTGCGTATTAGTATGTCTCCGTTACGTTGTCATTGTTCTGCAATAAAAGTCAATTTGTAAAGAAAATAAATGTAGTTACTGCATTATCTTTACATACTCATTGCGTATGCAAAGTTTTAAAGCGATAACATGCTGTTATGTACCTGAAGTCATGTGTTGGCCAATATTACTTTCCCTGCAATACATGGTAATGTATAGGGAAAGTATTGGAATCATGTCGAAAATTGCAACTCGAGTTTTCGACGGATCTACACGTTTCGGGTTATCTGGGACACAAAAAAAACTATTTTCAGCTTAACGTCTGTGTGTGTGTGTGTGTGTGTGTGTGTGTGTATGCAATGTATGTATCCACTTTAACTCAAAAACTAATAAACCAAATTTCAAAAATTTGGAAGATAAGTCACTTGTGGGTTACTCTAATGCTGATAAAATTTTGGTACGATTCGGGGGAAAAGAACCTGTCTTTCTTTTGTGAAATAGCCCGCAAAAATCGCATGTATCCATTGTAGCTGATAAACTAATTAACCAAATTTCTCAAAATTAGATAAGTCACTTGTGTGTTACTCTGGTACTTATTAGATATGGTACGATTCGAAAAGAAAGAACCTGTCTTTTTTTGCAAAATGGTCAAAAAATTGTCAAAATCTAAAGTAAGACTACGTATACTCAAATATATTAATTAAATGCTTATTTTGTACGTACTTTTTAACGATGAAAAGAATAAGACCAAGGCCATTAGTCTATGACTATCCGTTTTTAAGATATTTAAGTTCTTTTGCATTTTTGCTACGCCGATTTTTATAATACGCCCAGTTACCAAATGAAAACGGAAACTGAATTAAAAGTGTACATTCAGTGTAATTTTAAATAATTATCCGTGTTATTTAGTTCAACTAAACCCACTTTAATGAATTATTAATAAAATAAAAAGAAAATGAAGGTCTGTAGAGAACGTCATGTTCTGCTCATATCAGATTTTTTTATTTTCAAAATATTAATTAACTTTTTCTAAAAACCTAGGATTATTTTTTTATTTCCTAGCAAAGCTGCATGAGCCATATTTTACAAAATTATTTTTTTTACTTTACCATCAATAATATTTAAATATTTATTTTTATAATAATTTTGATTATTTCTCCATTTTTCTTAATATGTCTTAGAAAAGGGTACAAAAACACATCATGAGGCAATGAAATAGTGCAGCTTTTTGTGTCTATTGATTTTTTGTATTTTATTATTTACACACCGCAATCGAGATGAAAAATAAAAAATTTAAAAAAATATAAAATGTAATTTGTCTTTAAAATTATAAAATTCTATAAAAGTCTCATTCAAAAATGTAACCTGCGAGATTATTTTCATATTTTTTTCCTATATTACACTTTTATTTATAATAAAATGTTTCTCTTTTATAAATTTTATTAAAAAAAGTCCCTATTTAGACATAATAAAGTTTTTCTAAACTTTGAAATGTTTAAAAAAGATCGCCGTTTTTTAAAACACTATTCAATTTAAAAGTAAAACTTTATCTTTATGTTCTTGCGTTTCATCAAATACTGGAATATATATTTTAATAATTAAATGAGAAAAAAAATGCACTATGAAATAGATTTATCTTTAATTCTTAAATAATTTGCTAAATAGAGGTTAATTGCACAAAATAACACATTGTATTTGCACTTTTAATTTAATTTTCGTTTTCATTTGGTAATTGGACATATTTTCAAAGGCGGCGTATCAAAATTGAGAAAAAACTCAAATATATAGAGAACGGCTAGTCCTAGAATAATGGAATTGGTCCTGGAATAATGGAATGGAACGGCTAATCCTAATGTAATAGGGTTGGTTTTATTCTTTTCATCGTTAAAAATTACGCATAAAACAAATACTTAATTGATATATTTGAGCATATGCAGTTTTTATTTTTTATTTTGACGATTTTTGCGACCATTTCGTAAAATAAGGCAGTTTATTTTTTTCCGAATCGTATCAAAGTCTAATCAGATCAGCACTAGGGTAACCCACAATTGACTTATCTACCAAATTTTGTACAACTGAATCTATTAGTTTTTCATCTACAGTGAATGCAGGCAATTTTGGGGGGCCATTTCGCAAAGAATGGCGAGTTCTTTTAACCCGAATTAAACCAAAAACTAATCAGCTTCTGGGTCACACCCAAGTAACTCATAATGTCAAAAAAATTGAAATATACCACAAAAGACAACACAACGACATGCCAAATTTCATGTTACTGTGGTTAATGGAACCCCATTGGTTCGGTCCTCAAAGATTTGTATGATACTGAGAAACAAACACCAGGTGCAATAAATAAAAGGTTGTAAAAGGGCTGTTATAACACCAGAAAAATTATAAAGTTTTGAATTTCGCAAAATTCACAATAAAACGGATCTATATTAGTTTATCTGCATGTGCAGATATATGAGAAATAAAAAAATAATAACAAAACAATATTTTCCCATGTAATTTAAAAAAAGAAACAAGCAAATATCTGCAACTTCAACAGATTTCAATGTTAAATCTCATGCGTTCTGTACCGGGATTTAGACGACATCTATCGGGTGATGCCACCAAAAACTCGGGAAGAAGAATCTATTGTTTTCGAGGAGAATGTTACAGCCTGATATCAAGACAGCGGGGTTGCCGGCGGATCGAGTTTAGCCTTACTTCAAGCTGCTGGTAATTTCTAACCTCCCCCCTCCCTATCCTCCCATATCTTGTAAACCAGAGCTTAATCGCCAGCATCTTTTAAACTGGGGCAAATCCGAAATCTAAATTTCATATTCATAATCAAGATGATCAAATTCGTATAACATAACTACGTTTCTCTCGTGGCTGTTTTAATTGTTGTCCAATTTAATTAGCACTTTGACTACCATGTCTTTCAACCCAGACTGTCCGACCTGTTCGAAGGTATAAGGTATCTGTTTAGACGGTTGAAACTGCCATGTCAGCCTTATACATCTAATACAATTTTTCTTCTTTGAGCCGGTACACACGAATGGCGTGTATTATTTTTGCAGTCACGCATATTTGCTTCCAGTATCGGCCCAATATTAGCTCCAGGACCCGACTTAGTCTAACTGGGGCCCGAGGCAGACATACCTATAAAGACCCCTCCACCTTTTGTCATGTATAAAATGAACAGAAATAGTTTTATTTTCTAAAACATAATTGCATTCTAGAGAAAGGTATAATAAACAAGAAATATCAATCATGCATAAAGCATTGATTATGAAACACTTTCCAACTGAAATGCAATCCACTGAATGTATCGCATTTCTAAATTTCGATGCATTCAGCGGTGATATTTTTTTAATTATCGCAGAACTACAATAATTTATTTTACTTCAAAACTTAAAACTTCATTGAAAAAAATGAACTTTATTTAAATAACGTCATCGAAATATAAATTGTCTAGCTCTCTGTCGAAAGCCCTGACCATCCGACTCGTCCAGGGACTTAGAGCAACAAAATGGATGGCCGGATCTCTGTGTAAGCTCTGTGTCTAGCTCTCTGTGTAAAAGCTGTGAAATTCATTGTTCATTCATCACTGTGATCTCAGTGTTCATTCATAAACTTTTAGTCCAGACTCCAGAGTTAAATAATTTTGCATGAAAAAATTCAGAAATTCTTATACAACTCATTTTACAGTCACTTGCTTACATTCCGCATCCATTAAATTTAGGCTTGATTGTAGAAATAATCAAAGTTTGATGATCATTTAATCTTAAAAATATTATAATTGCGTTCACGCAGAATATAGATGCACAGAAAATACACATAAATAAAGCGGTTTTAGGACAGATGCAACACTAAATATAAATTTAAAAGAACTTTAAAAGTCATGATTTTTATTCTGGAAAATAAAGATGGATGCCATGTTTTATTTTGATGTGGGTCACGTGATTTCTTCATATTAAATGGGTGTAACTATTATATTAATTTTTATTTAAAAAACTATCCAATGAATTTTACTAAAATTTTTTTATATATTTTATGGGATAATTTGAATATTTTCTAAAATTTTCGGAGCACTTTGTGAATTTTAACTTTGCTTACAAAATGATTGACCAATTAGGTCCCATAGGGTTCAATGTATTTCATTTTTCCAACCCGGATTCAGTCCAAAACTAATTGGGTGGTATTATTCATTTACATTTCCATCTGTCCCACAGACCGTCTCAACAACATACTAAAATTTCATTCTGATAAAGACAGTTTTACAGCAGTTATCGTACGAACGGACAGACAGAGAGAATGACCAAAGTCATTAACACTTTCCAACTATGTTGGAAAGTGTTAATGAACAGAAATATTTTCATTTTCAAAAACACAATTGCATTATAGAGAAAGGTATAATAAAAATTGAAGCTCTTATATATTTTAATGGAACTTAAATTACTGCCAACTTTCTCATCATAGCCAAGAAGCCTACATACTCATATCCCCAAAATGAATCTCTTCCCTGGGCAAACCTATTTCGATGGCATTTTTTTTTTCAGGAAGCAGTTGTTAAATTTTTCAATGTTGCAATTGTTTTATTTGGGGCCCCTCTAAAAGCCTGGGGAAGCATCCCCGAGTGCCTTTGTATTAGTCAGGCCCTGATTAACTTGCCATTTATAGTCGATCTTGTTATGCCAATATATAAGATACCCCATATTTAGCTAGTATTGGTCGTCAATATATATTCCAGATATTAAAAACCTTACTAATGTAACTCCATTGGCATATGGTATTGGCGTAATATTGCAATGCCTCTATCTAGCCAATATTTTGGCCAATGTATTCCTCACTATTGGCGTTACATTGGAAACATTTCAAATAAAACGGCGAAGCCAATATCGGCCCATTATTGGACTGACATTACCATACTACTAGGGTCCTAATAAATTTTTAGGAAATCAATAAGTTTTCTTTTATTTGTTTTCATGTAAGAAAATCAAATCACATTTCAAATGTTTGACAGAAACGCATTTTATTGTATAGAATCATCGTATGTATATATTGTAAGGAAAATGAAGAAAGCTGGTACAACGTTATAAATAAAGTTGAAATAGACACTTATGGCCTCCCAGTTCTGAAAGATATCTAACTTATGGCACTTTAAGCTAATGCCAGTAGTTATTGAATAGCCATGTCCAGTTTTGAAGATACTCATTTATTTTCGAACCCATTACGCCATTTTCAGCTGCTGTGAGAAATTTATTTTCTAATATCGGGGTGAAAATATTTTTATTATTCAATTTCAGTAAAATTATGTTTCAGAAACAACAATTCAATGCACTCTAACAATGTAGATTTATTGAACATTTAATTTTACACATGGATTATACATTTCATTTTAAATAACGTAAACGTTATCCTCAGCAACGCAAAATCTGATGTGGGCAGCACAGGATTTTCGCTACATAATACAATGATTTTACATTTTCCACTTCTAAATAATGATGGATAAGATCCACAGAACAATGTTTCTGACTTAGGGTGAAAACCACGAAAATTAAAATTAGGCTGTTTTGGCAACTTTTATATTAGTTCATTCAGAATGACTTATTTATACTCACGTTTAAAATCCTCATCAAAATGCAATTGGCATTTTATTAATACCTCGTGAAATAAAGAACTATTTGCCAATTCTCTAGATTTAAAATATAAAACTATTTCAAATAATATCTTCTCTCGTGAATGGAACGAACTAGAACTGCGAAAAGAAAGTCAACACATTTGTTGCATAATATTGCAAATGGAAATTGAATCTGTTCAATGGTACTTACTATACTTATTTTCATGTCATTTTTTTTTTATAATTTTATTTGGAAAAAGTGCTATACCTAAAAACGGTTCATGCTAGCATTCTAAAGTCTGTGTCATTCGTTTTATAATGAAAATCGCCGATCCGGTGGTCGAGCGGTCAGGGTCATGCGTTTCCGTCTGATCGCTGGATTGCCGGGTTGCGGGTTCGAATCCCGCCAGCGAGCGGATGTTGTCATGTCGAGGCCAAGTCAGACTTCCACCCTTAGGGGAGCTTCTATAAAAGTGAAACTGCAAATCTCCTCCCCTTCGCCATGGGATACCCTGGGGGGGGGGGTCTTGTGGACATGATGCGTAGGCGCTCCTTCACCACGGGGGAATTAGTAACTAATAATGAAAATCACGCATGAAATGCTTATTTATTTAAGAGTATTAACCTTTTGCTTACGGGTGGGACAGTGTCCATCCCTAACGAAGAACCTCTCAAAAAGACAGGCATTTGACATACCCTACTCCAAACAGTTTGATCCCCCTTTACAGGCATTGACGTCCAAGGACGCGTTTCAAGGACATTACGTTCGTTTACAATTGCGTTATGGAGATATCGTAGTGAGAAGTTGATCGGTCAATATGAAGTTGGTGATACGGTTGTGAATGTGAAAAATGCTTAGTATAATTCGAACTTTTTCACAAATATTTTTCAGCCAAATCTCGCCGCATTTATCCAATTTCTGGAGCAATTTTAGTTCAAATTTAGAATTTCAGACGATTATTTGAAACAAATGCGAAAGAAGAAATAAAATAAGTTACATTTCCATCCGTCAGCGATATACTTCATGTTTTCAAAGAATCTATCCAAATTCTTGATTCCTCGTATTCCACAGTTAAAATGAATGTCTTTGACACCATTTTTACCTGAAAGGCATAAAAAAGAGACAGATAAGACGATTTAGAGGTTTCAATACAGAAAATGAAACATTTCTAAAATGCTAGAAGTAGGTCTTGATAGATAGAGATATAGATAACATTTTTTTAATCGAAATCGTTTCGTAAATACGTTTGTGAATACATAATAATTTTTCAAATGTATGCTTGTAATTATTTTTATCGTCTGTAAACTTTTTTAAGCAAGCAGTTTTGGGATCTGATTAGCTGTACCAGTTCTTCGTACGGAATATAATTATGTAAACAAACTTAATTCACAATTTGCTCTGAAATTTTAGCATTTGTTGTCTTTTTTATTGAACTTTTATAATAATTCTCACAAAATGGAAAAATCTGAATTCTCCGGTGCTGAAATAATAAACAGATAAACAGAAACATAGCTTGCAAACAACTTATTGTTCCATAAGCAACAATGCATAGAACATCGCTGAATATATGCTTATTAAAGAAAATATATCATTATTACAATAAAATCTCAATAACAAACAATATGATTCTAAAACTATACATAAAACTCTATTTTATGTGTAGAATATTCTAAATAAAGCTGTTTGTACAACAACCTAATATTACCACTCAGTAAAAATTAAATAAATAATAAAATTTCGATAGCTACAAAATACATGCAAAAATATAGTAGCAATGTTTATTAAAACAAATTTACAAACATTTTATTGAAACAAATGCAAAAGGAAATTAACTGAAGTATTGCTCAACTCGACTTTCTCATACTAGAACCATTTTTAAATACACTACATCCGGGCACTTTGGATGTTAGAATGTTTTTCGAATTTCTAAACTTGACAAAGTATTCTGTAACTTTGGCGATGTGAAGAACATACTTGAACGTACACTTCCAGTAAAGTTTTGGTGACTTGTGCATTTAGGGGATCACCAAGATATTGAAAAAGGGAGAAAATATTTTTTATCACTGTGTAACATAAAAAGCTGGAAATTATTTGTAACTTTCACAAAATTGTTAACTAGCTTTGTTCAATGTGTATAAGCATATTCATAAAACAAAAACGTATATTGATGAAGATATAAACGTTTCTTTTAAAAAAAAAATTCTTACATGTTTATTGCTTACAATATCCATAGGTTTCAATCAAATTTCACGAAACTTACAGAACATTTGTCAACGTCTAAGAAAAATAGTATACTTCAATTGAAAATTAAAGCATTGAATATACGATAATATATAAGCATTTGAAGAAACTAAGTTTTACTGCGCAGGCGCGAAAAATGGCAGCAATAGTTTTCTTTCATAATTTTGTAGTAAATATTGTAGGGCAACTTCTATAAAAAATTCACTGGAATATCGTGAAAATTCACAAAGATATCGACGATATAGTGATCAGTTTTTCTCTGACTCTCTGAAAGTACCTAGATGATAAGGGAATTTCCAAAAATTGACATATTTTAAATCGTAAATCATAGGATAGTTAAACTGGAGTAAATACATTTAACTAATACACTAAATACATATACACGATCTGATCAAAACTAACCGGACACGTGAATGTTTTGCTTCTCCTTCAAGAAAGTCACAAATTAGTATGAAGTGGGGACACATTTTGCTGCAATGACGGCTGCCACTCTATCAGGGAGGCTATCCACTAGTTTCTGGAATGTTGCAGCAGTAATTGCACGCCATTCTTTTAAAAGAATACTTACTATTCAGCTTTGCAGCCGATGTGGGCGTTTTGGCCTAGCTCGCAGTCGACGTTCCAATTCATCCCATAGGTGTTCTGTGGGATTGAAGTCTGGACTCTGAACAGGCCAGTCCAATTCCTCAACATCCATGTGAGCAAACCAGCTCTGCACAGCCCCGTGCTTTGTGGACAGGAGCACGATCTTGTTGAAACAAGAATGGACCCATTCCAAAATGTTGCCACAATGCACGCAGCATGGAATTGTCCAAAATATCGAGATATCCTTCCGTCTTCAGAGTTCCCTTCACAGGAATAAGAGGACCAAGCCCGAACCATGAGAAACAGCCCCAAACCATTATGCTTCCACCACTAAACTTAACTTTCGGCACAATACAGTCACGTAAAAGGCATTCACCTAGCATTCTCCACACCCAGGCTTTACCATGGGATTGCCAGAGAATGCACCGTTATTCGTCGCTCCATAACATTTGACGCCATTGCTGAAGGCTCCAATTTCTGCGCGCTTTGCATCACTGTAAGTGAAGCTTGGCATTGGTTGCGGTAATGCTTGATTTATATGCAGCTGCTCACCCATGAAAACCAAGACTTCGTAGCTCTCGACGAACTGTCATTGTACTGACGTTGCATCCAGAGGCTTCTGAAATTCCGAACAAACTATTTCCGCCGATTGCATGCGGTTCACTTTCACAACTGTCTTCAGCACTCTGCAGTCGCTTTCTATTAAACGGAATGATCAACCAGGTCCTGCACGCACAGTTATAGCGCCTGTACGTTTCCACTTCACGATAACATCATTTACGGTGGAACGGGCCACTCGTAACATGATAGAAATCTCACGAACATATTTTCCACAGCGGTGACAACCAATCACTTCACCACGTTCAAACTCAATTAGCTCACGTTTCCCTCCCATTTTACTTTTCTGGGTTTGAAATTAAATTTGTTAACCCGTCTGACTTCTTTTATACTTGTCTGAGAGCTAGACATTTCACGTCACTGGAAGAATCCACCACGTACAGGGGTGTCCGGAGACTTTTCATCATGATTTGCATAAAATTGGACTAGTTTATTTTTAGAACAGGGGTGTCAGATGAATTTGTAAAATGTCAATTTGTGGAAACCCCCTTATCATCCAAGTACTTTCAGAGAGTCAGAGAAGAACTGTATACTATATCGTCGATTTCTTTGGGAATTTTCACGATATCCCAGTGGATTTTTTATAGAAGTTGCCCTACAGTATTCACTACAAAATCATGAAAGAAAACTATTGCTATGTTTCGCGCCTGCGCAGTAAAAACTTGGTTTCTTCAAATGCTTATATCTCATCATATATTCAATGCTTTAATTTTCAATTGAAGTATAATGTTTTTCTCGGACGTTGACAAATGTTCTGTAAGTTTCGTGAAATTTGATTGAAACCTGTGGATATTGTAAGCAAAAATTATGTAACAAAATTTGGTTTTTTTTAAAGAAACGTTTATATCTTAATATACTTTTTGTTTTACGAAAATGCTTATAGACATTGAACAAAGCTAGTTATCTATTTCGTGAAAGTTACAAATCATTTCCAGCATTTTATGATACAGGGTGATCAAATATATTTTTTCCCTTTTTCAATATCTTGGTGGTCCCCTAAATGCACGAATCACCGAAACTTTACTGGAAAGTGTGCGTTGAAGCATGTTCTTCACATCGCCAAAATTACAGAACACTTCGCTAAATATTTGTCTAGAAATTCGAAAAACATTCTAACATCCAAAGTGTCCGGATACTTTTGCTCATATAGTGTAGCTTGTGGGTATTTCATTTTTTTTTCTCAAATTATGCAAGTAAAATTTTGAAAAATCGGTATCGTTGATCCACGTGATTACAACTGTAGTATGTTACCCTTCACTTTAAAGGGCTTGACAAATCTTGATACTACACTTAATGCCATATTTGACACATTTCACCCTCGGGGAGGGGTGTGGCAGAAACTTGAGTTCTCGAACACAAAAATTGTATCGTGTCTATTTTTGACAACAATGATTAAAACTATTACATCTCGTGATCATTGAGACATATATAATCCTTTTTATGCATGATTATGTCAAATGTTGTCCTATAATTACATATATATATATATATATATATATATATATATATATATATATATACACACATATATATACACACATATATATATACATAATATATAATATATATATAATATATATATATATATATATATATATATATATATATATATATATATATATATATATATATATATATATATATTATATATACATGTATATATACATATATAAAAATATATTTATACATATATATATATACATATATATATATATACATATATATATATATAAATATATATATATATGTACATATATATATATATATATACATATATATATATATATATATATATATATATATATATATATATATATATATATATATACATATATATACATATACATGTATATACATATATATATATATATATATATATATATATATATATATATATATATATATATATATATATATATATATATATATATATATACATGTATATACATATATATATATATATATATATATATATATATATATATATATATATATATATATATATATATATAAAGAGAACAATTTTAGAACTATTTTATATAAATTTGTGATTTTTACGATCCATTCTAAGGATGATCCTGAGGACAGATGCTCAGATTCCAGAGAGAGCATCAGCTCAAATTTGATGAAATGTTGTATTGTCGTTGCAACTGCGTATATGTGTAAAATTTCAAGAATATCGGCTTGATAGAAATGGATCAAAAATTGATTTAAATTTGACCCAAATATGCAAAGAAACAGAGAAACCGACCTACATTAAACAGCGTAAGAACTCCGTAATCTGCATCTTGACGGGGGAATCGAAAATACTACTAGGTTAGGTTCTATTCGATGGTCGATACTATATCTGCAAAAGTTCAACCTTTTAAGACACTAATGGCTTCTGGATGCTGAAAATACTTTAAAAAAGAAAACTTCTTTTCTTGGTCGCAGGAGGAGGTAAATTAAAATTCAAGCTATGTTAAATTCTCTTTGATAGTTGATACTATAGATTCTATGGACCCTCTTGGTCAACGGAGGGGGTTTCTGGGCGATCATAAATGACTTATTGCATCCCATTTTCTCCGCTCCTGGAGTCTATCTTTCATATCCACTTTATTTGGCATATCCTTCATAGTCAACACCCCAAAAAATAATTCTGTTTATAATACGATACAAAACATCCCAGATATGTCAAGTTGCCTTCATTTTCTGATACATAGTCCATAGTAACGTGAAAATGTCATTTTATTTTCAGAATTCTTACTAGATCAGAAATGCCCTTGTCAAAATCTTACTGAAAACAGAAATTGACTTTACTGTTGTGACGTATGTCCTTTTTTCTGGGCGAAATTTACTTTTAAGCATCCAAAGTAATATATATTTTTTTTTTCTAAAACTCGCACTTCCGCAGAAGTCGACAAGAAATACTTAATTGAGCGAAAATGCCATTTTCAAGCTCTTTTCTAGTTGTCATTTTGATGTGCAAGAAGAAGAAAAAATTCTAATTTACAACGCTATACAAATCAAAACAGGACGTCATAAATCATAAAATGAAAAGGCCACGTTTAACAAACGTATTTGTTATGTTCTAAGGTTACTTTTTGCAATGTTTGTTGCTATGCTAAGCAAACTTATTTATTCCTTTAATTTTATAATGCAATGCATGAGGTATAAAGTAACTAGAATGAGTTACAAAGTTACTAACATGAGTTATAAAGTAACTCAATCCGGCGTTTCCGAATCATAAATGCCTGCTACAACTCAAATCATCCGCCATTTTCTAAAGCACGCTGTCCACAAAGCAGACACAAACAAAATATTCAAAACCTCTCTCCGGAAGTTTCTTCCCGAATGCCAAGAACCCACTCATTATGAGCAACCAGCTGAGCTTTCTTTAAAATGGACCTGATTGAGAGAAGAGAACGTGAAATCTCTGAAGTTCAAGAAGGTCGATTTTGATGACTAAATACGATCACTTAAAAAATTACAAAAATTAAAATTACTCATGAAATCGAAAAAACCAAATGATGCATTATGATGAAATTACTTGCTTCCTTTGTGCACTCATTGTAAAGATCTTAATATAAAGAACAAAATTACTACTTTATTTCGCATTTTACATTTTTTAACACATTCCCATATTCCCTTTTTCGGTGATTCAAATATTAAGCACATATTAAGGAAGATTCAAATATTAAGTACATATTAAGGAGGATTCAAATATTAAGCACATATTAAGGAAGATTCAATTATTAAGCACATATTAAGGAGGATTCAAATATTAAGCACATATTAAGGAAGATTCAAATATTAAGTACATATTAAGGAGGATTCAAATATTAAGCACATATTAAGGAAGATTCAAATATTAAGCACATATTAAGGAAGATTCAAATATTATGCACATATTAAGAAGGATTTAAATATTAAGCACATATTAAGGAAGATTCAATTATTAAGCACATATTAAGGAGGATTCAAATATTAAGCACATATTAAGGAAGATTCAAATATTAAGTACATATTAAGGAGGATTCAAATATTAAGCACATATTAAGGAAGATTCAATTATTAAGCACATATTAAGGAGGATTCAAATATTAAGCACATATTAAGGAAGATTCAAATATTAAGTACATATTAAGGAGGATTCAAATATTAAGCACATATTAAGGAAGATTCAAATATTACGCATATATTAAAGAAAATTCACATATTAAGCTCATATTAAGGAAGACACAGCGTATATTAAGGAAGATAATCTGTAACGCCCTTTTCTGGCGGGTTCTTGTGATTTTTAACTTGGTCTTTGCAGCTTCGTATAGCCCGAGCAAAAGTGTCCACGAATTTTGTACCGGCTACGTGGGAGGACTGAATTTGTCAATCCCCATAGAGGTTTGAAAAATTACAGTAAATAACAAGTTTGCTTGCTGCAAATTGCAGTTAACGATTATTCCATCGCTAATGATTGCACAATAAACACGGGACCGGTCCATGGATACTGTTATTTGCAATGGGAATGTTTCCTTACTTTTGCAAACGTCTCTATCTGCCGAGTTCTTGTGATTGTGACAGAATCTATTAGTTGAATCAAAGTATCCGCCGGTTTTCAAAGGCAAAAAAGACCACACAAAAGCTAACATAAACCGTTCTTAATACTACACGGTTTTTTTTTTCGAATAAATTACATAAAATAAAAAAGTCTTTAATTACCATCAAATATGTTCACCTTTCATAGGCAGTATATACAACAAATGTGCTAACATCTTTCTTGTGGATTTAGTACGCTCCATTTACGTAGGAAGAAAATTTTAAAATAGTTTTATATTTTGAAGCAGAAGAATTCGATCATAATCATTTATTTCACAGGAAAATAATTAAATGTCTATTGTATTTTGCGGAAAATTTTGTACACGAGTATGAATGAATCCTTCTGACTGAATTTATAAGTTGCCAAAAGTGTCAAATTTTATTTTACGTGGTGTTAATTAAATACCAAAAACATATGCGGTGGATCTTGAACTCCATTATTTCGCTGTAAAGAAAGTAAAGTCACTGTTTTATGTAGAGAAAGTCATATGCTACCCACCTCAGATGTTTTTTCACTTTGACCTTTCTCTGTTTTTCTTTCAAAGATTTCAACTACATAAGTGCTCAGGAAATTAAAATATTGCGAACTTGTTTTAATTTAAATTCAATTTGACTAATTAAATTGAGTGTTCCCTAATGGGTTTACGTTAAGGAATGGAGTTTTTTATTCCACGAAGAAGAACAATTTAAATTGTCGAGAAAAAGCATTAATAACATAAAATAATAAAAAGGTCTTGAATATTTTTTTTCCTAAGCAAATAAGGGAATAATTTTCTTGTCTAAATGAAAATCTACATACATGAATTGAATGGGTTTTTTCTGTTTGTGTCACCACCACGGAAGAACGACTGCATCGAAAATCAAAAAAATTTTGTGGGTTGCCTTGGTAGAGTCCCGTTTAAATTCAGGCGTACATTAATATATATATATATATATATCATCAAAATCAAAATACTGAAAATATAATCATAGGCGCCAAGCAGCTCAATCAAGTATATTTACATGAAGGTAATAAAATAATTTGGTGTTTCAAATCTGTAAAATGATTGATCTTCGTTGATGCTTACCTTTGTGTTATGATGTAGGTGCGGGGTTGGTTAGTATTATTATCTAATTGATATTTTATATACTGTTATTTGTGTTGCAGTTTTGTAGTAATAGAAACTTGATAAATAAGTATATTTGGTATAGTCAGTATGGGTCTTTCACCTTTTTGACTTTTCATATTCATTTTATTGTGTTTTAAGTATATAGTTCTTGGTTTTCGGCAGTGTATCAGCTTCCGGGAGTGTCGTCATGACATAAAGCTGGCTTAACCGGGAAGTGGGGGTCACAATCCCCCCAAGCTAATTTTGATACATTGTTGCTCAGCTTTCTATTTTATTACATTTATATTTATATATATATATATATATATATATATATATATATATATACAGGATGTCCAGAAAGTTCCGGAATGGCACAATATCTAGAGAAATACACTTCGGATCAAAAAATATAAAAAACACGTATCCAATATTTTTAGAAATGCTATTCAATGATACCAAAACTGATCCCCCCTCCCCCCTCCTGGAGAGAGGGGGGTGGGGCAACTTTGAAATCTTCAATGGGAACCCCCATTTTTTATTGCAGATTTGGATTCTCCAGAAAAAATTACATACATTTAACCTACGATTTTTGATTTTTGCTCCCACTAACGGCACTATAATCAAGAAAAACGGAAGTGGGGCACAAACGTTTAAAAATGGGAGTGTCTCGGGAAATACACTTCGGGTAGAAAAATAAAAAATTACGTGTTCAATATTTTCAAAAAAACTATCCCATGATGCTAAAATTGACCCCCTCCCCCCCCCCCCCCTAACCGTTCACTTCAGCGACAACTGTTGACTTCAGTTTAGAAAACGATTCAAAACTAATTTTAGCACTACCCAGGAACAACGATGTGGACGTTGTAGTTTTCTGTTCCCTTCGGGGTGCTTGATTAATATGAGTCCCCTTGCCTGTCAGGATCAGGCCGCTTTTTTCTGTAACTCCCCTTCCCTCTCATGATCAGGGTGCTTGATCCCTTGCCTCTCATGATCAGGGTGCTTTTTTCTGTAATTCCCCTTCCCTCTCATGATCGGGGTGCTTGAATCAAAATCGTAGGTCAAATGTATGTAATTTTTTCTGAAGAATCCAAATTCTGCAATAAAAACTGGGGGTTCCCATTGAAGGTTTCAAAGTTGCCCCCCCCCTCCCCCAGGAGGGGGGTCAATTTTGGTATCATTGGATAGCTTTTCTAAAAATATTGAATACGTTTTTTGTTTGTGTTTTTTTTTTATCCGAAGTGTATTTCTCGAGATATTGCGCCGTTCTGGACACCCTGTGTATATATTTTTGTATTTATATGGTGTATTTTAATTCTTTGTATTTTGAACCATATCGAGATAACCCATCCTCTTCCTCCATAGGGATATGCTTGTTTGTTTTTTTAATAACTCAAGATCTGGAGAAGCTAGAATACTCATATTTGGCATATCGTTGTCTTTATGGTGTATTTTATTTCTTTGGATTTTGAACCATATCAGGATATAGCCCGTCCTAGACCCGCTATATAGGAATGTACTCGTTTTTCTGGAATAATTCGAGATCTGGAGTAGCTATAAAGCTCTTATTTGGCATATCGCTAGCTTTCGTGATATATTTTAATTTTTTGTATCTTGAACCTTACTGGCACTTAGGCCCGCCATAGGAACATACTCAATTTTGGGGGAAGAACTCGTGAACCAGAGCAGCTAAAGCAGCTAGTCTAAATTTGGTATGTCTTTATGCCTTTTTTTTCATACATTTCGATTACATGCATTTTAATAAATACATTTATCATACATTAAAATTATCTACAAATAAATAAAAGGGTACATTTTAAAAAACAATGATATTTTCTTTTATTTGTTTCAATTCAATTCAAAATTCATTATACTACTTTTCTCAGGTTTATCTTGCATTTAAATAATTTTACAACCGATAGCAAAATAAAAATTTTGTTATTGAGTGAAACGTAAAAACATGCTGAACATATCCCCCAGCAAATTGGAAAGAAATCAAATAAATATGAATGGCTCGTTTCTGATTTGTATACACAATTTATATTTTTAGAAATCAGTTTTTTATTTTTCTATGCTATTAATTTCTGATTTTTTTTTTCCGTTTTACAAAAGGCATCATCCGCGACAAGAGAAATTTTTCATATGAGGCTGTTCATTTCGATTACAAATTCAATAAATAACGTGCCATTCACAATTATTTTTTTGCAATGTAACTTCATAATATTTTAATGCATTTAATTCACAAACGTTGAGCATAAATCCTACTTGTTACAAAAAGTATTATTTCTTTGTATAAAATCTGAAGCTCTCACAACAAAGCACAAATAAATCAATGACATAAGAAAAATGTAAAACAGAATATATCTCTAGAAGCAGGTCAGTAACCTTATAAAATAGTGTTTTATTAAAGTTTGTTTCCTTTAGCTAATATCCAAATTAGTTATATTTTTAAATATTTTTTATGTGAAACATCTTAGGACATGGACTAGTAGATTAAATGTAGAAAGAAATGTAACTTAGACAAAGTAGAAATGGAAATATGTAGCGGAAGTAATGTCATATTGTTACGAATACGTAATAGAAAACAACTGTTGTAATTTGGAGATCTGGGTTGCTTGACCTTGGTGCCGAATTTAGGAAATACCGCCAAATTGGTGACTTTTGGCGAGTTATGGAAACTTCTTGAATTTTGCTGATTGGATAAAGACTTTACGAGTTACGTACTTTTTTCGTAGCTTTCCTGAGGGCTGCTATTTGAAGTTCCATGTTCGAATCCCCGCTTTTTATTTCATGAAATAAAAACATGTTTGCGGTAAATTCACTAGGATGTACCACCTCCTTTCTCCTTTTATGCTGTCTTTTTATGCTTTCTCCTTTTATGCTGTCCTTTTATGCTCTCTCCTTTTATGCTTTTATGCTGGAGGAATTTATCGTCCGCTAAGAATTCCCTTTCTAAAGTTGGTGACGAAAATATTGCCACACTGTATTGCTTTTGCGAAATATGTATTTTCCCCTGAAATATGTATTTCTCAAAATATGCTATAGATAGAGCTCAGATAATGTCTGATTTAGATTCAACCAAAGTAGAATCAGATTCAAATTCCAAAGTAAAATGAGAGGGTCGCTAAAGATTCAAACTTCCGTTTATTTTTCCACTTCCGTTTCAAAACTTTTCCATTTCAAGTAAAATCTTAAAACATCTACTTTTTGAGATGGACTGTAGATATAGCTTAGATGTTAACTGATTTGGATTCAGCATCAAACTTTGAAGGAGATAGTGTAGTTCACTAAGACTTTTCAATTCTGGTTTCTTTTCCATATCCAGTTCAAAAATTTTCATTTTACTTGACGCATCTATTTCTTAAGATTGGCTGTAGGTAGACCTTAGACATTAACTGATATGGATTTAGCATTAAACTTTGGAGGAGGTAGTGTAACTTAATAAGATTTTTCACTTCCTGGTTTTTTTTCACTTCCGGTTAAAAAATTTTCATTGAAACATATGTTTTTTGTAATGAGCTATAGATAGAGGTTAAATTATGACTGATATTCCGGGGCGGGAAAAAAGGACTCACTAAAGATTTCCACTTCCAATTCTAGAGATGTCACTGTCTATTCAAAAATTCACATGTTCCTCGAAACATTCATTTATCGGGATCTGTTATATATAAAGATCTGATGACGACTGATGTGGATTCAACATCAAATTCCGGGGAATAATTGTTGACTAAGGATTTTCCATTTCCAGTTCTAGATATACCACTTCCGGTTTTTCCGAACGTTCGTATGACTGTACGAGATAAATATGCACAGCAGGATAAAAATGAGTAATAGCTCCGCCAAAAATTATGTGTGCCATATGAGGATATGTATCATATGAAGATGTGTACTATATGTATGATGTGTACCGTTTTCAACTTTATGAAGACTCGTTAAATTTCGTGTAAAAGAATATTTTATCTGTTAAAATACTGAGTTCGTAGCAAAGTCTCAAGCACCCCTGTGACGTTGCAAGAAAAGGTCAAAAAGTGCACACATTAGGTCTATCTAAAGTAAGGTGACCCTGTCGGATAAAAAAAAGTGATTACAGCATTCGCAGGGGAGAATCAAATAATTAGAATAGTGAACTAAGCAACAAAGCGAAAGGAACCAGTTACAAGGTTGTGAAGTATTCCCTAATGAATAGGAATATCAACAATAAAGCTGTTGGGACAGCGTCCCAACAGCTTTATTGTTGACGGATGGGACGGATGGGACAGCGTCCATCCCAAACGAAGAGCCTCCCAAAACACAGGTATTTGACATACCCTATCCCAAACAGTTCGATCCCCCTTTGCAGGCATTGGCGTCCATGGAAATCGCTGACAGAAACATTGCACCTGCTGCAGCAGGTGCAATGTTTCTCTCATCATGTTTCATGTCAATGTTTCTGTTCATCGAACTGTTTGGGATAGGGTATGTTAAATACCTGTGTTCTTGGGAGGTTCTTCGTTTGGGATAGACGCTGTGCCACCCGTAAGCAAAAGGTTGTATGCATTTTTTTCGAAACGGAATTTTCAAAGGTTTTACATTTTTAAAATGCTCCATGCGTCTAAATTTTTGTCTGAGATGCATGAAATTTGGCAAGAAAAATCCTCTCATACTTTTTGATGAAACTGGGTTTGCATTTTTTAATTGAACGTTATTAAGGTAATTAAAAGTGAATAAGAACCTAATTAAATGATGAAAATTAAGTTTTAATGCAGAAAAATATTTTTAAAAAATTGACTTTCTAAGGGATTTAAAATTGAATACCTAAATTTGTTCATAATGTGTTTTTGAGTGATCATAATATAAAATTAATCAAAAATGTGAACAAATGCCACGCAAGGAGCATTTTCAAATTTTCGTTAAAAAAATAAAATTAAAAAAATATACAAAATTATAACAAAATTGAAAAAAAAATTAATAGCATTGTATATAGTAATGTTAAGAGGAATATTTATACACATTTTCACGTTTCTAAGTCAATAAATAAATAAAGAAAATTTCAACGTTCACCGTCCCCTGAAAATGCCCTCTGTCAAACATAATGCACATTTGCAATTCAGAAAGTACCTTACCGTGTATTTTGACAAACATTGCAGGCGTCACCATGCTATAACCTTTGATAGCACGAATTTTTGACATGCATTTATTGTCTTCGTTCGTTCCTAGTGTCGATTTTTGCTAGCTAAACAACAATGTTTTACAACTTTGTAATTAGCTTTTCGTATATCTCGTTTTGTTGTCGAGTTTGTTATTCTAACTTTTAAATTTTCACTAGGGGCACTTTTATTCAATTGGGTATATCAGTTTACTAAAGATAATTTTAACGAATATACTTACAAACCTTTCCGAATATCGGGGTGCTGAACCCAACTGATGACTAGCCTTGGTACCTTATACATATCTATTATTGATCTTGCAAATTCACTTCAAAAACTATTTTTATTTAGAAATTTTAATACAAAATTCAGTTACCGATTATGTAAAGAACAAAAATGACAACTTCAAGTGTCACTTCAATCTAAGTGAATGGAATCAAAAACTACTCACAAAAATAGAAATACGTCTTTTATATTTTATCCACTGCCGCTTATGTGCAATTGTTAGATGCCAAACATTTTGTCGTTTCTCAAATTTCAATTAAAAAAAATAAATAATTTTGAATAGATATTTTTTATTCCATTTTAACGTCGACGTCTTTGTCGAAGAATAATGCTGTCCATTTAAATACAGTTTTAAGTCATTTCTTTTTATTTAATTTTGCATATAGCCTTCAGAAATTTTAATTTAAAATATTCTACAACAATTATAAACTAAGCGCGCAAACATCAAAATGAAAGTAATTCAATGCCGCAAATACCTGAATGAGAAAGAAAAGTTTCATTCTTTGATTTTCAAAAGCACCTTAGGGGGGGTATATAATGGGATTATTTGAATATTTGTGAAAATATATTTTATTTCTTGTATATCTGAGTTTCTATTTCTAGAAGTATTTTGTTACCATCATACGCAGATTTCACACAAAAGAGAAATGAAATTAAATAGAATCGTTTTGTAGTAAGAACTTTCTTATCTTTTGAATGAAATTTGTCATATTTCATTCATAAAGTATTCATATATCTTGAGGAAACATAATGTGAAATAAATTCGATATTTAGTATCAGCAATATAAATGACAGTTTTTTCTTTTAAACTGACATTTTGAAAATAAGTTTTACAAATCAGATTATTTCGGAAACATTTTCTGTATAATTTCAAATATCTTATTTAAATTCAGTATCATATTATATTAAACTCATTTCCACCCACGTTTTGTTTGCATGGGCAAATTTGCTAGTAGCCAATTTGTGTAACAGAAGTTCAAAGAAGTTAAATTAATTTGAAATGAATATATAACAAAATTGTATCCCAATTTGACTAATATTGTATTTAATTGTATATAAAGCAATCGTGCATATTTATTTTCAGTTAAAAGTATTTAAAAAACATTCAGCCATTTAGTTTTCATTAATCCTTATTAAGATTTTCTCCGATTCAGATTCAAAAAGTGCAATATCTTAAGTACGGTGCATGTTATCGTTCTGTAAAGTAAGCCATTCGATTCTAAGTAAAAGTCTACACAAAATGTTGCTAGTCTTTGCTATTATTTTTTAAATTTTTTTTTCAATTTTCGAAAAATCGTCTTTCGTCATCTCCTGATATTGGCTTCCGGATATTTAATGAACTTCTGGAATTTATTAACTGGAAAATTCGTAATAAATTGTATTTGATTTACTCAATTCATTTCCGATGTATAACGCACTATGTAGAAAAAAATCTGATGTGGGCAGCATATGACTTTGCTTATATAATGCAATGAATTTACTTCTTTTACAGTAAAAAAATAAGTTATTCTTATAGTAGATACTTATATTCTTACCAAGATATTGAATTTTCGTCAATTAGTCGTCATTTTCCTTGATTTAGCATCATTTTTATCCATTTGGCGAGATTTTCGTTAATTTGGCGACATTTAAAAGTCGCCAAGTTGGCGACATTCAGCCAAATTCGTCTCCAAAATCTCGTCAAACGTTATGGATGGAGAAATAAGTTATTCTTATAGCAGATAAATAACTATTGGCGTTCAAATACAAAAGTATTACTCAAAGTATTTTTATCATGAATGGAGCAAGCTAGATCAACGAGAATGATGTCATGAAATTTATCGCATGATATTACATATGAAAAGTGAACATGTTTCTCAACAGTTAATATATTTTTTTTTAATTCATGGGATATTTTGATAAATTTATTTAAAAATGTGCAATATCTCAAGAACGGTTCGTGCTAGCGTTCTAAAGTTTATGTCAATCGTTTTCTAAGGAAAAATTACATAAGAAATGTCTATTTGCGTAACTTTATTAAAAGTTTTGATTTTTTGATGATTTTTTCAAAATTTCACTCGAAAATTTAGGGGGGTTCTGAACAGTCGATTGCGTCTGAAAACAATAGGTTTCCAGTAGTCATGGATTGTAATTTTTGTACCAAATTTCATTTGAATCGTTCCATTCGTTCGTGAGATATCGTCTCCACAGGCTCACTGACACACAGACGCATATACTTTCACACACACACACACACACACAGACATCACCTCAAAAATGTTCGATTCGTAATCAGGGATGCTTGAAACGTGCTCTCCCGTCGACAACTCGAATTCGAATTTTCGACCCCTTCACAATACTTTCCTTATACATTATGTATATAAGGAAAGTAAAAATAGAATTTAAAATACCTCGATAACTTTTAATGATAACTTTTAAACAAGCATGTCCGTTCGTTTCTTATTAAATTTATTTACAAAGCATTCACGCATTTGACAACAGTAAATTTAATTTATTTATAATCTTTTTTTTCCTTTTTACATCAAAAATATATAATATCCGAAGAACAGCTTGTATTACTGTCTTATAAGTGATGACATTCGATAGTAAATAAAGCAGTGCATATTAAATAACTATTTTGTAACAATTTTATCCGCAATTGCTTTTTCATTGTGTTTTTCGATTTCCGAAAAGAAAAATGATTCTAAATGTTTGACAAATGGATGTCTTTTGCTTTGAACCTATTGTTCTCTATATCAATAGTTCCTAAAGGCTTTCAGATAAAATAATCATGTCAAATTTTATTCGATTTTCTCAATTTGTTCGGGAGATATCTTGCCCATAGTCCATAGACAGACATGCAAACATCATAGAAAAAAATTATTTATTCATATTTAAAAATGCTCCAAAACATTTAGGTTTATATAAATTCTAGAGACGGATTTTTGACCCTCTTAACAATACTTTCCTTTTACATATACTCTGTACAATTAAAAAATCAAAACATCTTCTTGAAAGACGGGATATTTTGTGGGAAATAAGTTTTCACGAGTCATTAGTTAAATTAAATTTAAGGCAATGTTAATAATCTAAAATTATAACCATATTTGTAAAAAATCTGATGTGGGCAGCACATGACTGTCCTTATATAATGCAATGAATTTACTATTTTTACAGTAAAAAAAATTGATTATTTTTATAACAGATATTTATATTCTTTCCAAGATATTGAATTTTCGTCAATGAGTCGTCATTTTCATTGATTTAGGCTCATTTTTATCCATTTGACGAGTTTCTTCATTCATTTAGCAACATTTAAAAAAGTCGCCAAGTTGGCGACATCCCACCAAATTCGTCTCCAAAATCTCGCCAAGCGTTATGGACGGAGACATAAGTTATTCTTATAGCAGATAAATGACTATTGGCGTTCAAATACAAAAGTATTACTCAAAGTATCTTTTTTCACGAATGGAACGAGCTAGATCCACGAGAATGATGTCACCAAATTTATCGCATGGTTCTACATATGAAAAGTGAACATGTTTCTTAATAAGAACTATATTTTTTTTTTATTTTATATGACTTTCTGATAATTTTTTTTTAAAAATGTGCAATATCTTGAGAACGGTTCGTGTTAGCGTTCTAAAATTTATGTCAATCGTTCTCTAATGAAAAATTACATAACAAATGTCTATTTGCGTAACTTTATTAGAGGTTTTGATTTTTTGACGATTTATTCAAAATTTCACTCGAAAATTTAGGGAGGTTCTGAACATTCGTTTGCGTATAAAAACAATAGGCTTCCAGTGTTTACGGAATGAGATTTTTGTACCAAATTCCGTTCGACTCGGTCCATTCGTTCGTCAGTTATTGTCTCCACACACACACACACACAGACAGACAGACATCACTTCAAAAATGTTCGATTCGTGATCAGGGATGCTTAAAACATGCTCTCCCGTCGAAAACTCGAAATCGAATTTTCGACCCCTTCACAATTATTTCCTTATACATTATTGTATATAAGGAAAGTAATAACTGCAATGTCAAACGTTGTTCAAGTTTATTGCAAAGATAAATATCCTAATTTTCATACAATAATTCAATATAAACAAACACAAAAACATATAACGCAGCACAGTAATATCATCTTTACAGAAGTTGATTTTAGAATATTTGAAATTTTCCAGTCTAATAATAATTGATTAGTTATAAATAATTGGCATTCTAAAATCACCGTATACCTTGAAAGAAATTCAAATCTTCTATGCCATAGCGTGCAGCGTTCAAAAAGTTTGTCGAATTTTTTTAAGAGCACAAAGAGAAGCTGAACCATGCTGAAAATTTGGATAACAACCAAAGTCATTAAAAAGTTGAATTGATTGATTGCAGGACGTAGTTTCAGATTTTGCCATTTTTTATGAATTACGACCTTTTCTTTAACCATAAATTTAAGCATTGAATTGTACCTTGAAAGAAAACTACAATGTTATGTTATCAACAATGTTATGTCTACAATGTTATGTCATCACAACTACATTTAGGTCATCACAGAAGGGTTATTGGTGCATTTTATTATTTAATTACTAGTATAAAAATTGTCTGATAAAAATAATATTTAAATTCTGAATTCATGTTTGAAATTAAATGCGAAGAAACATATGAAATATTACATAATAAAAGAAGTTGTTTCTGTGTCTGTCTATATATGTCGTCTGTAGCGGAAAATCGAAGCTTCGGATAGCGCCGAAATTTATTACAGGGATACTTCTACTCCACGTAGGATGTACCTCGACGATATTTTTTTTAATTCGAAGTCACTTAAAAGTAATTAACATTTCATGAAAATTTTTTCCGCCATTTCGTCGAATCAAATCTATTTAATCATTGCCGCGGCAGACGATATTCGATATTTTCAATTTGGTATTATATTATCATGATGAGTATTGTACTAAAATTGGACTTCGGAATGAAACGCAGACGATATTCGATATTTTCAATTTGGTATTATATTATCATGATGAGTATTGTACTAAAATTGGACTTTGGAATGAAACGCAGACGATATTCTATATTTTCAATTTGGTATTATATTATCATTATGAGTATTGTACTAAAATCGAACTCCGGAATGAAACCGGTAATGGAACTTTTTTACGACTTTAAGTATTTCGTTTTATGTGTGTCGCGGAAATTATTTTCTTTCAAAACAGGCGATATGAAAATTGAGAACTGTAATCTGTATCTGTATTGTTTAAATATCTTATTTAGCTTATTCAGGAACAGAGAAATTCGTTCTAGTATTATTATATGCATAGGAACATCCAATACTTATGTCTGTCGATCATGCTTTACGCCAAATTCGGCATAATATCGTCAAATTGGCAATAATTAAGTATCGTAGAAAATAAATTTAATAATCCCTGTCGCTTTGGGGGAATTAAGAATTTAATGTTTTTGATTCCAAATACTTCGAATTTTATTGGGACAGTTACCTTTCTACATGGTGTTGTTCCCTATACAAAATGTAATTAACTGTCAAACCATTCGTTTGCGTTTTGAAAAAATTCTCACGTGGCACAGAAATCAAGAAGTATATTCGAAAATATATTTCCTTTTGGCATTTTACTTAGAGCGAAATAATTCTATTTTATTAACATAAACCTGGTCTGGATCATTTTTATCAGAATCACAATATTTTTGGACGTATTAGAAATTGCAATAATACATACTTATATTTTAAATCTGAAACATATAACTAAAACATTGAGAAATTTAACGTTTTCGACTCATTTTATCGATCAGTTTATTCAGCAATAATTCAAACTTGGCTGTGGTAATTGGCGCGCTGCACTAGTTGCCAAGATCATTCCATGTACGTTCTTTGAACCAAAATAATGCACATTTAAAAGCAAATGGTGCAAGTCTGAAAAAGCTACAGGTTAGCTGCAAATAACTAAAAAAATATGTTTGTAAGTTATATGCACAACCCGAGATGTCTACCTTCCATTTAAGACAAATCGGGTTTTGCTACACCGAGAATTTGCATTTTAAATCCCTAGACGGACTGACATAGGATATATTGACATACATGCATGACTGGCAGTTTTTTAATAGTGAAAGTGCAATAAAGTCATAATAAAGTTAGGAATTAAGCAATAAAGTCAGGAAAGTCTGAAATGTTTTTCTAAAATTAAAATAATTTATTTACAAATTTTAAGATTTTAAATGTTTAATCGCAGTAATGATTTTAACTTTATGTGGAATTTGGCATGCACCTATATGAAAATATTGCGATATTTATCTAAGAGACAGAATCCAACATATACCAGATTTTTCTAAATGTAATTTAATTAATAAAAATTTCATTGTCAGTTTTCAGCATGAATAAGTTATTTACTTAAGTAAATAAAATTATGCAATTTAGAATACTGTAAAATAATACGCATCCAGTTAGGATGGAGAATTCCAACTGTTTTGTAGGATGGAAAATAACAGCTACCCTGTACATGGAGAATACCAGTTACTATGTTGGACGAAGGAAATTTTCTTATTAAATAAAGAATATGCTTCAATGGATGACTTGCAACTTTTTATTGGACTGGATTTATTAATTTTGGTACTCTGCTGTACATTTTATGTACACAAAAATTTTACCTGGATCTCGAGTTTAAAGTGGATTTCTAATCACTACAAACACGTGCGTCTAATCAGAATTCCTACAAATACGAGGAGCTTCAAACCTAGAAATTATGGATTAATTATTACCGTGTCTCAAAGCGAAAGAGCTGCACTACAGGTGGGTTTTAATCATAGAGTGTCTTTAGACTTTATGTAGTATTTACGCCTATAGGAAATATCTTGTTTAGGGATTTCTAAGTTCTCATTATCGATCAAAGTACCAAGAGCATGTGCTTCGAATCTCTAGTAAGACATTTAGTGCACGTGTATATATTCTTGGCATGAATGATCTGAATACCATAGTAGAAGGAGGAATCGATAAAACAAATATAAAACAGTTTTTTATTTTTTAAGAGATGCCAATTTTATTACGTTTTAACAGAAATATTAAACATTTTCTTTGTAAAAAAATATTGGTATCTTTTTATTGTAGTATAAAATAATCATTAAAAAGAATTGAGTGCTGGAATTGATAATAAATAAATGTTCAAATTAATTTATTCAGTGCCTAAAGAAAAAAATGTTACTTAAAAAGAAACACAATTAGAATCCAATTTAAAAACCTTTTAAGAAAAGCATTTCTTTCAGAATAGACTGTAAAAAAAAATTTCACTGCCGTGGATTTTATCTTGTAATTACATAATGGACACGAAACTTGGCAACCTTGCGTTTAAAAATTTCCCTTTTAATTCATTCATTTATATATAGTGGAGGTTAAAAAGGGATTCATTTCCAGAGTCTTTTAATAGTTTTAAGAGTTAGAAATTTTCTCCAAACCTCAGAGATATAAACTTTTAATGAAAGGCGCAATTATACTCTAGGATTGTTCTGATCCTGCATTGTTCCTGATCCTGATCCTTGTAAAGTTCAAAAAGGTGCAAATATCGAGATATGTATTTCTATATAGAGTATGAAAATACTTTTATGTATGAGAACATGAAAGTATTTTTTATATGTTTTACATTATATTTTTATACTTTTTTCTTTTCGTTCTAACAATCCTAATGCAAACTGCAAAATGTACATGAAAATTACTTTTCTTTCTCACCTACACAAGAAAAGCCATTATCTGTTTCATAACCACACTGAGCGACAAATTTGGTGAACTGGAGAAACTTTTCAACTGGGAAAAATCTCCAAATTGGCGATAACTTTGGCATAAAATCACTAACTTGGCGAGTTTGGGAAAATTTCGCAAAATTAAGGCTAATTAAACATTTGCTGTGTGATAATGTAATTTAATTTATTTGATAATCCCTGTCAATTTGTAGAAAGTAATAATTTAATATTCTTGTATAAAATGTTAATGGAATGTGTTAACAATCTTGATTTAAAATATAGCGAGTTTTACTGTTTAAGAGGCAGGTACGTTCTACTGGGAATTGGTATGGAATTTACGTTTCATTAGGAAATTGTAAAACAATTGCATTTTGTTATATATTAAGATCTGCTGGCTAGATAATAATCTTTTGCATAATTTACCCCGTCAAATAATAGGATTAACATGTAGTTCTCAGTATATTTATCACTGAAAAAATGAATGGGAATTTGCTGATAAATATATAACATAGCACAAATTCCAAAGCATACCCGGCAGCAAGGAATATTTCTGGAAAATACATTGTGACATGAATTTTATCGATACATGTATGCGAATATTGATTGTAGAGTGTATGATTGATTTCACCTTTGTCTGCGAATTCCGAGAAACTAGCAAGAAGAATTTCATTCGCCACATTCGTTTTAAGCCCAAAGGCAGATATCTTAACAGATTACGGAATCAGAAGGTAAAAATTCCCGACATTTTATCTGCTAAATATGGTGGAAAGGATGTTCTAGGTATAACCAATATCGTTTCCTTTTGTAATTAAATAATTGATTGTCTAATATATCTAGATCTTAGAATCTAAAATTGGTAGATAAGCATTTTTATTTTTTGCAATCTTTTATTTAACTTGATATGGTGTTTGTCAATGTAATTCAACGATAAGAACTTGCAATTTCGTCCCAGTAGCTCAAAGGTAGAATGTCGGCTGGCCAGTTCGGATATCCAGGGTTCGATTCCCGGTTGGATCAGCAAGGCTCGTTACAAATCCCGATATTAAATTTGATAAATTGCTGGTTTTTGTGATATATTTTTCTTTTTTTCGAACTTTATAGGGCTAGCCCGTCTTGGGTCAATAATAGGAAAATACTGAGTTTTTCATTCGGAATAACTCGAGACAAGAACAGCTGGAAATTCGAATTTAGTATGTCGCTGTCTTTTACGGTATATTTTAACTCTTTGGAATTTGAAATTTATCGGACTAGCTCGTTTTCAGCTCACCATATGACTGGCCTCGTTTTTATTTGGGAATAATTCGAAAACCAGCAAGGCTCGTGGGGTTTCACACGAGTGCTTTCCCCCCTTCTTGAGTAATTCTGTAGTAAGCTTTTATGTAATTTTAATTATGCTAACAATTTGTAACAATAAATGTTAAGTTTTAATGTTAAAGGTGTTTATATTAATGAGTAATATATATATATATATATATATATATATATAAAATGTTCTGTAAAGCTAACATGAAAGAAAGATGCACTGAAATGTAAATGTGATATCAAAAAGACTATACGACAAGCTGTTGAATATTTTAAAAAAACCTGATAAGTAAACATTATGAATAAATCAGGTACTAAATTGGTATAAAATACACCTTTTCCCTGTTCCATATATAAGTTAAGGTATGGAATAAGATATACATGTGATAAAGAAGGGTGAAAAAAAAATTTAAAAGTATATATATATAGGTGAAAGTATATATATATAAGAAAAAAGAGTTTGAAGATCCAATGAAAGAAAAGTGAGAAGCTGTAACACGAAAATCCAAATATCTAACAGGCTTACGAAATAAAAGTATAAATCAACAAATCCTCAAGCAAATGGAAAAAAATAAAAAACAAATAAATAAAATAAATGTCGAATCAACAAGTCAATGAAAAGTATCAAAATACAAAGGTATGGAATCGAAAAAAGAATAACAAACAAAACCAAGCACAAACGCTATACACGTGGACAAGGCTCCAAGCCTAAATCATGAATTGCTCACTTCCACAAAAATCGTATTCATGCCCAAGTTTATTGTAGAAGCAAATACCAAATTCTGATGTGGGCAGCACATGACTTTCCCTGCAGACTTATATCCACGTTCTCTTTATTTCAATTAAATTTAATTCACTTATAATTCAATTTTCGTTCTCATTCGGTAACTGGACTTATTTTCAAAGATGGCGTTGAGAACATACGAAAAAACTAAAATATCTCGAGAACGACTAGACCTAGTGTAATGGGGTGATCTTATTCTTTTCTTCGTTAAAAATTACGTATAAAACTAAAATTTAATGGATATATTTGGCATACGTAGTTTTTTATTTTAAATTTTGACGATTTTTGCGGGCCATTTTGCAAAAAAAGGCAGGCATTTTGCAGAAAAAGGCAGGTTATTTTTTTCCGAATCGTACCAAAATCTAATCAGCACCAGGGTGACCTACAAACGACTTATTTACCGAATATTGTGAAATTCGGTCGATTAGTTTTTCAGCTAGAGTGGATACAAGCTTTTGCGGGCCATTTCGCAAAAAATGCGGGTTCTTTTATCCCGAATCGTACCCAAAACTAATCAGCACCAGATTCGCCCACAAGTGACTTACCTACCAAATTTTATGAAATTCGATCGATTAGTTTTTTAGTTAGAGTGGATACAAAATCTGCACAGACAGACACACAGACAGACAGACAGACACACACACAGACGTCACGCTAAAAATAGTTTTTTCGTATTCTAGAGGTCTCGAAACGTGTAGATCCGTCGGAAACTCGAGTTGCGATTTTCGGTATCATTCCAATACTTTCCCTATACATTACCATGTATTGCAGGGAAAGTAAAAATCTGATGTGGGCAGCACATGACTTTCCCTGCAGACTCAAATTCATATTTGTTTTTCTTTAATAATTCATCAAATTGAGTTTAATTGCACAAAATAACACTGAATTTGCATTTTTAATTTGATTTCTGTTTTTATTTGGAAATTAGACATTTTTCTAAAAGTGGCATAACTAAATTCGAAAAATCTTATATAATTCGAGAACGGTTAGTCCTAGAGTAATAGAGTTGTTCTTATTATTTTCCTCATCAAAAATTACGTATAAAACAAGAATTTAACTGATATATTTGAACATATGTAGCTTTTTTTCGATTTTGCGATTTTTGAGGGCCATTTCGTAAAAAAAGGCAGGTTGTTCTTTTCCGAATAATACCAAAATCTAATCAGCACCAGAGTATTCCCCAAGTAACTCATCTATCAAATTTTGTGAAATTTGGCCAATTAATAGTTTAGTTAGAGTGGATACATGGCATAATTGCGGGCCATTTCGTAAAAAAAGGCAGGTTGTTCTCTTTCGATAAATACCAAAATCTAATCAGCACCAGAGTATCGTACAAGTAACTTATCCACCAAATTTTGTGAAATTTAGTCAATTAGTATTTTAGCTAGAGTGGATAAATGGAATTTTTACGGGCCATTTCGCAAAAAAAGGCGGGTTCTGTTTTTACGAATCGTACCAAAAACTAATCAGCACCAGGGTCATACCCAAGTGACTTACCTACCAAATTTTATGAAATTCGGTCCATTAGTTTTTGAATTAGAGTGGATACATACATTACACAGACAGACAGACAGACACACACACACACAGACGTCACTTTAAAAATGGTTTTTTCGTATTCTAGAGGTCTCGAAACGTGTCGATCCGTCGAAAACTCGAGTTGTGATTTTCGGCATGATTCCAATACTTTCCTTATACATTACCATGTATTGCAGGGAAAGTAAAAATCTGATGTGGGCAGCACATGACTTTCCCTGCAGACTTATATTGACGTTCTCTTTATTTTAATTAAATTTATTTCACTTTTAATTCAATTTCCGTTCTCATTCTGTAACCGGGCTTATTTCCAAAGATGGCGTAGGGAAAGTACGAAAAACTAAAATATATCGAGAACGGCTAGTCCTAGTGTAATGGGGTTGGTCTTATTCTTTTCGTTGTTCAAAATTACGTATTAAACAAGCATTTAATAGATATATTTGAGCATGCGTAGTTCGTTAGTTTAGATTTTGATGATTTTTGCGGGACATTTTGTAAGAAAAGGCAGGTTATATTTTTCCGAATCGTACCAAAATCTAATCAGCACCAGGATGACCCACAAGTGACTCATCTACCGAATTTTGTGAAATTCGGTCCAGTAGTTTTTTGCTAGAGTGGATACAAGCTTTTGCGGGCCATTTCGCTCAAGAAGGCGGGTTCTTTTATCCCGAATTGTATCCAAAACTAATCAGCACCAGCCCCGCCCAAAAGTGACTTACCTACCAAATTTTGTGAAATTCGGTCCATTAGTTTTTCAGTTAGAGTGGATACAAAATCTGCACAGACAGACACACAGACAGACACACAGACAGACAGACAGACAGACACACACACAGACGTCACGTTAAAAATGGTTTTTTCGTATTCTAGAGGTCTCGAAACGTGTAGATCCGTCGAAAACTCGAGTTGTGATTTTCGGCATGATTCCAATACTTTCCCTATACATTACCATGTATTGCAGGGAAAGTAAAAATCTGATGTGGGCAGCACATGACTTTCCCTGCAGACTTATAGCCATGTTCTTTTTATTTTAATTAAATTTATTTCACTTTTAATTCAATTTTCGTTCTCATTCGGTAACCGGACTTATTTTCAAAGGTGGCGTATAGGAAATACGAAAAACTAAAATATCTCGAGAACGGCTAGTCCTAATGTAATGGGGTTGGTCTTATTCTTTTCTTCGCTAAAAATTACGTATTAAACAAGCATTTAATGGATATATTTGAGCATACATAGTTCTTTAGTTTAGATTTGGACGATTTTTGCGGGTCATTCTGCAGAAAAAGGCAGGTTATTTTTTTCTGAATCGTACCAACATCTAATCAGCACCAGGGTGACCTATACGTGACTCATCTACCGAATTTTGTGAAATTCGGTCCATTAGTTTTTCAGCTACAGTGGATACAAGCTTTTGCGGGCCCTTTCGCAAAAAAAGGCGGGTTCTTTTATTCCAAATCGTACCCAAAACTAATCAGCACCAGCCCCGTCCACAAGTGACTTACCTACAAAATTTTGTGAAATTCGGTCCATTAGTTTTTTAGTTAGAGTGGATACAAAATCTGCACAGACAGACAGACACACAGACACACAGACACACAGACAGACACACAGACAGACACATAGACACACACACAGACGTCATGCTAAAAATGCTTTTTTCGTATTCTAGAGGTCTTGAAACGTGTAGACCCGTCGAAAACTCGAGTTGTGATTTTCGACATGATTCCAATACTTTCCCTATACATTACCATGTATTGCAGGGAAAGTAAAAATCTGATGTGGGCAGCACATGACTTTCCCTGCAGACTTATATTCACGTTCTCTTTGTTTAATTAAATTTATTTCACTTTTAATTCAATTTTCGTTCTCATTCGGTAACCGGACTTATTTTCAAAGGTGGCGTAGGGAAAGTACGAAAAACTAAAATATATCGAGAACGGCTAGTCCTAGTGTAATGGGGTTGGTCTTATTCTTTTCGTTGTTCAAAATTACGTATTAAACAAGCATTTAATAGATATATTTGAGCATGCGTAGTTCGTTAGTTTAGATTTTGATGATTTTTGCGGGACATTTTGTAAGAAAAGGCAGGTTATATTTTTCCGAATCGTACCAAAATCTAATCAGCACCAGGATGACCCACAAGTGACTCATCTACCGAATTTTGTGAAATTCGGTCCAGTAGTTTTTTGCTAGAGTGGATACAAGCTTTTGCGGGCCATTTCGCTCAAGAAGGCGGGTTCTTTTATCCCGAATTGTATCCAAAACTAATCAGCACCAGCCCCGCCCAAAAGTGACTTACCTACCAAATTTTGTGAAATTCGGTCCATTAGTTTTTCAGTTAGAGTGGATACAAAATCTGCACAGACAGACAGACACACAGACACACAGACACACAGACAGACACACAGACAGACACACAGACACACACACAGACGTCACGCTAAAAATGGTTTTTTCGTATTCTAGAGGTCTCGAAACGTGTAGATCCGTCGAAAACTCGAGTTGCGATTTTCGGCATGATTCCAATACTTTCCCTATACATTACCATGTATTGCAGGGAAAGTAAAAATCTGATGTGGGCAGCACATGACTTTCCCTGCAGACTTATATTCACGTTCTCTTTGTTTAATTAAATTTATTTCACTTTTAATTCAATTTTCGTTCTCATTCGGTAACCGGACTTATTTTCAAAGGTGGCGTAGGGAAAGTACGAAAAACTAAAATATCTCGAGAACGGCTAGTTCTAGTGTAATGGGGTTGGTCTTATTCTTTTCGTCGTTAAAAATTACGTATTAAATCAGCATTTAATGGATATATTTGAGTATACCCAGTTCTTTAGTTTAGATTTGGACGATTTTTGCGGGCCATTTTGCAAAAAAAGGCAGGTCATTTTTTTCCGAATCGTACCAAAATCTAATCAGCACCAAGGTAACCCACAAGTGGCTCATCTACCGAATTTTGTGAAATTCGGTCCATTAGTTTTTCAGCTACAGTGGATACAAGATTTTGCGGGCCATTTCACAAAAAAAGGCGGGTTCTTTTATTCCGAATCGTACCCAAAACTAATCAGCACCAGCCCCGCCCACAAGTGACTTACCTACAAAATTTTGTGAAATTCGGTCCATTAGTTTTTTAGTTAGAGTGGATACAAAATCTGCACAGACAGACACACAGACACACAGACACACAGACAGACACACAGACAGACACACAGACAGACACACACACAGACGTCACGCTAAAAATGGTTTTTTCGTATTCTAGAGGTCTCGAAACGTATAGATCCGTCGAAAACTCGAGTTGTGATTTTCGGCATGATTCCAATACTTTCCCTATACATTACCATGTATTGCAGGGAAAGTAAAAATGTATGTTTCTGAAGAAATAGACAGATTATATCTATAAACTATTTCTACTTGGACGACATACATAAATAAGAAAAATATAAGGAAAAATGGATACCAAAAAACGGACTGAAAAAACACACTAACCTAGTAAGCACGAGAATACAGAAAGAAGTGACAAGTGTTGCCATTCACAAAGGAATAAGATATACTGTTGCCATTCCTAAGAAATAAATAACAGAAATACGAAAAGACATGTACAAGAGATAATATACCATCAAGAGGGGCAGTAAAAGAAAGGCTAATGTCTATGTGGATGTATAAATAAAATATTAAAACAAGATAAGGGAGATGTCAGGCTAAAATTTAAAGCAATATTAAATAAATAAAATTCAAGAAAATCCAGCTATTCTAAATTTTTTAACTATACCATTTACAAAATAAGAAGGATTTACAAAATAAGAAGGAAATAGAATCATGATCTATTGAGAGAGATTGTGAAATTTCATTATAATTATATATATATATATATATATATATGTGTGTGTGTGTGTGTGTGTAAACACGTTAAATATCCAAATGCTAGATATTAAGCTTGTCCTATATCTTAGTGCAATAAATTATGTTAAAGATTTCCTCCAATCCACTAGCCTGTATCGTATGCACTCCACAAGCCTTCCTGATCAATAATATTAAAAAAGTCTTCTCAAAACGCAATTGCTTTATGACTCCCCGGAACTCACTAACTAACATAACGCGAATTCTAAACAGCTCGCTAATTAAACGTACCTGTGACCACGAATAGATAAATATACTATATATTGAATATGAAATACCATGAAATATTTTGCATTACATTAATCATTTCCACAAAGTGGTAGGCTTTATCGAAGAAATGAAATTTAATTTTCTGAGGTATCACTTTATCGTCAATTTGGTGAAATTGCATCAAATTTGTCGCCAAGCGTGAAAATACCAAGAATATTAAATTGGTAATTACCACAACGTGGCAGGGATTATGAAAGGAATAAAATTTAATTTCCAGATATGGCACTATCGCCCTGTTGAAGGATATCGCGCCAAATTTTTCGTTAAGCGATACAGTCAGACCAAGATATTAGTGTTACATCCAGATGGTCCAATGATTATGTACTATTGCTCTTTTGCGGTTAATATCTTATATATAAGGAAAAGTTAAAATATATATTATGAGTTTGTTATGAAAAAATTTTGTTCCAAATCAGATTATTACTATACATCATTGTTCAACATGTTTCTATCTTTCCAAACCCTTCTGAAAAGAGTCATAAATCAACTTTAATTTATGATAACGATATTACGCGGAACAATTTCCAAAACATGCCCAGCAGACAATAATTCCTCACACAAATACCATTCTAGGTTTCCTTTTTTCGATAGGTGTTACTATTGACTTTGAAATTGAATGATTGATTTGACCCTCATCTCTAAATTCTAAGAATAACAAAAAAAATCGCACAAAAACATGTTCAGACACACGCGCATTTCGTCCCTAGGACAGATTTTGGAATAGATGGAGGGTTTAAAAAAAAAATCAATCGCGGGGTTTTATCTTCATCCGGGTAAGAATGCCGTATGTATTTATGAAAATATTTTAAGAAAATGCTGAAAGGTATTTCCTGGGAATGAATATTTTTCGATAGGGTATTGAGTTTCCAAGGATATATTATAATATAAATTTATCTGTAACCGCACACAACGTCTGCGTTCTAGTGTCTCTTAATGCTCAATATCATTTGTTAAATTACTACCCAATCTCTAAAGTCTGAGTCTTCATTCCACTTTTTCAAGCATTAACACGCCATAGTATTTAGCTCTGTTTATCTCAGAATCGTTATCATAATGAAAATATATCTCTTGCACTCCTACAATCCCCCTCCCAAGCATAAGGATCAATTATTATACTACCTTCTAATGAAACATAAACCATATACTTATTTAAATTAAATTAATTTCAGATCGAATAATATATAATTTGTAGCGCAACATCCGTTGCAATAAAGTTACAGATGACAAAATCTTACTCATAAAATGCCCATAATTCAGTAAACAACTATATATATATATATATATATATATATATATATATATATATATATATATATATATATATATATATATATAAAATATTAAAATCGTAAATCCAATGGTAGAATGGAAGAAGTAACTCATAATACTCTATCTTAAAAATATTTATGCCTACAGAATACAATGAAATAAAATGCAATTCAACAATAAAGAGGAATTTATAATACATATTACAGTTCAGAAAGCTAAAGATAATCAACAAATGTCAATGGAGAAGAATCAATTGATTCCTCTCCATTCTGTAGGCATAAATATTTTTAAGATAGTGTATTATGAGTTACTTCTTCCATTCTACCTTTGGATTTACGATTTTAATACTTTTTATTGAAAACATTTTATTTATTAGCTGCATTTGCGCAATAAGTTAAATGTATATTGCATTGTCATTCTTACATTCTTACTATAATAAGTATAGTATATTTCTAACTATTCATTTATGTACACTATCCTAATTCCTTTTGTATGCTTCGTATTAAAGAACATTCAATATATATATAAATATATATATAAATTGAAAGATTTTAATCGAAAATTATGCATAAACTACTGTATGAACACAAAAACTCATCTCTAGCATATCTGTTACAAATGAGTAACTATAGACCAAGACTAAGGAAAAAGATAGAATGTAACATATCACTACAATGGAAAGGGGGATGAGAAGAATATTAGGATACAAAATTCACAATTAAAAGTGTATAAATATAAATAAAAAGAAAAAGAAAACACGGCAAAAATGAGAAAAGGCAATAATAATTAGCTCAAGATAAAAGATAAAGAACAATCAATTGAAACTACACAAAAGATGTCGGTTAGTTCGAAATTGCATTCTCATCAGGACAGCCATACAATTCGAATTAAAACCGATAGAATAGCCAGTTTCTGACAATGGCGATAGTATTTAACTATAGACACCATTGGAACTGTCTACTGGCTAGTGGAAGGAGAAAAATAAATCAATTGAATTACAAATCAGAAAAATAATACCTCCTCGAACAGAAATATGAACTCACAAGCATTGTTACCACGTGTAAGTTGAACAAGCGACTGAGCATTTCACCTCACTTCGTCAATGTGAGTGGGCACCGGAATAAATACATTGGAACGATACATAATATGTATGGAGACTTTCAAAAATAGTAATCAGTATAGGACTCAGGACAAGTGGAAAATAGTCATTCGAAAATAGTAAACAGTATTAGACTCAGGCCAAGTGGTAAGTTAGGTGATAAGAATGGGTGAATTCTCAAAATTGAGTTATCCAATCAAAGATAAATAATGCATGTGTAAAATTATTACGTGGTATATTTGAAATTATTAATAATATTATTTACAAATACTTCCGGATATTGGTAATTTTGACAAATGCGTTTAAGATTATTGATGTGGAGAAAGTGAAACCGGGGATCAGAAAGTCGATGCATTCGAAATAGCTGGTTTAAAATAATGTTTCTAAACAATTGAATAGAATTACAATGTTTATATGATAGCAGCTTTATGATAGTGAAGTTGTATATATATATATATATATATATATATATATATATATATATATATCGTAAACAGTTCGATAAACAGTTTGATCCAACAGTTCGTATCTGCAAAGGGGAATCGAACTGTTTGGGATAGGGTATGTCAAATACCTGTCTTTTTGAGGGGACCTGTCTTTTTGTGCCTGTATTTTTGTTCTTTGTTTGGGATGGACGTTGTCCCACCCGTAAGCAAAAGGTTAAAACAAAAGAGTAGATCCAAAAACTTGCTTTCCTTACTTGTTTCAGAACAAGTAACAGTTCTGATTCTTTGAAATAAAACATGACATGTCTTGACATCTTAAACATAATAATAACTGTGTGAAGACGCAACTTTGAAAATAACTTATTTTTCATTAATTCCATACTATATCTGTGGATTTTCAAGTGTGGATTAAAAATTCATTCGTTGGTATTACGTTAATTCGTAAATACCAACGAATTAACGTAAGTGCTCACGAACCCGCAAGAACTATGAATTTTATAAATTCATTGCCTCCTACGCACAATTTTACTCCGAAAACAGAATAAAATTTCGAAATATAAAATATTCAGTTTCACGATATTAAGTTGAATGCTTTTGTTTAGCATGCCAAATACCAGAATACTTTCTAAAAGATCAAAAGAATTGTAACCAGATACAAACTTCGAATAATCATTTGTTGGAACGTTGATTTGGAGAACACAAGTATTTCCCCTGAGCTACAAACACTAGGGCCAAATAAACGAAGTGCTGTTTTTAAAGTGCATTGTTGTAGTTTTCATATGCGAAATCAGATGCCACCGAATTCTGTTGCCACTCCTTTTATTTTCTTGTACGTAAGTCAAATAATTTGCATTTGGCGTCTTTTATATATAAAGATCACGTTATAAATTTTATCTGCTACAAGCACGAATAACTGCCATTTCCTGGATTTACGATGCAAACATCTGAAGAAGCACCCGCTTAGTAAATAATACATATAACACTACACAATTAAGTAAAGAAAAATTCCATATCTGCAACCATAGCAACCTGGAAAGCCAAAAAGAAATTAAAACACCCAGCGTTGCACATTCTTACATGAACCAGAATTTTTGCAATTATCAGTACGGTAGTCAATGTAACGTAATTTTTGAAAACAAAAAAAAGCTTTTAACCAGGGACGAAACATTCAAATTTTAAAAGCCATCTTCAAAAGTTTACGTACGATTCATGTGAATGTTTCACAGAATGCTTATAACGACTAAGTAATAGTACATTTTAAAAATTAAAATGTTAAAAATTAAAAAATTAAAATGTATTTTCTAAAATTCAGAAAGTTGGAGTTTTACATTTTAAACCACAGCAGTTTCTGTCTCGAAAGCTTTCTTGCTCGTCAATCGCATTTAATATGTCTTTTACACGGTTAATCACTCGAAAAATTTGATTTGAAAATTGTGAAATGTCGGTTGAACCTTGAATTTAATTTCAGCTACCTTCATTCAGCTACCTTTGAAAATGTTCATTTTACCTCCGTACCTCCCCTTCATAAAAAGAGGAGGGGGGACTCTAACCCTAAAGTTATCTCATTTTGTAGCGCCATAGTGCTTTCCTGTACACCTGCATAAAAAAAGACTATAACAATAATACTTCTATAGTTATTGACGTAGTCCTTGACACTCTGTATACATTGTGCACACATGCATAAGAGGGTGATTCAACATTATCTGTACAAACTTTATTGGGAAAGAACGAACACTAAAACAAACCTTTTCCGTAAATGGATGTATGTCCGTAGACGTCACCCCTTGGTGATATAAGATGCTTTTGAGACGCGATTAACCATTTTAAGCCATCATTATTCAGATCCTGGACTTCGTAAGTGTAACATGAAGCGCTTTACAAATGATGAGATGCTCACCATGCATCTAGCGCATGGGGCAGCCAATGTAAAAGGAAGAACTGCTGAAAGATTATCGGTACAAACTTACAGCAGCGCTTCTCATTCCATTGGTAACTCCATATGATAGATGCATATCAGCCGTACTACCCATATAATCCGCCATGTACGCATGTGTAAAGTTGCAAAGTCCACTTCAACGTTAAGAATTTGCGATTCCGGCCCAGTAGTTCAATGGTAGAGCTTCAGCTGGCCAATACAATATTCAGTGGTTCGATTCCCGGTTGAGAAGCTAGGTTTTTTACAAGATATGTAGTTGCAGAACCAAAAGTGAGATTTTGAACTTGAAATGGGGAAAGGTTTGAGTAACATCGAGCATCGAACTTGAGAATACCGACAGCAACTTTCCCGCCATAATCATTGTGTTATCCTTGCCCACATCCATGTCAGAAAGATGAGCATTCGTAAAATGCCCTATTTTACACATACGAAGTCCGTGTTATGAAGGACAACTGAAAAAAAAATCTGATATGGGCAACACATGAGCTTCCTTACAAACTCAAATTCATTTTCACTTTACTTCTTTAACACTTCATTAAATTGAGTTTAATTGCACAAACTAGCATGCATAATTCTTTGAAATTACACTGAACTTGCACTTTGAATTCAATTTTTTGTTCTCATTTGGTAACTGGGTGTATTTTTAAAGGAGGCGTTACAAAAAATGCAAAATAAAACTGAAATATCTCGAGAACGGCTAGTCCTAGAGTAATGGGGTTCATCTTATTCATTTCAAGCATAAAACGTATAATATTCAAAAATTACGTATAAACAACCAATTAATTGGTACATTTGAGCATAAGTAACATTTGTTTTTAAGTTTTGTCGATTCCTGCGGACCATTTCGCAAAAAAAAAGCACTTATTTTCGAATCGTATCAAAATCTAATCAGTACCAAAGTATAAGACAGGAGATTTATTTACCAACTTTTGTGGCATTTTGTGAATTAGTTTTTAAATTAGAGTGGATACATACATTGCACACACAGACACACACACACACAGACGTCACGCTGAAAATGAGATTTTTCGTATTTTAGAGGTCCCAAAATGTGCAGATCCGTCGAAAACAAGAGTTGCGATTGTTGACACGATTGCAATACTTTTCTATGCATTACCATGTAATGTAGGGAAATTTATAGGTAATTTTCGCTCCACCCAACAGCACACCTCTAACACCAAAGGATGACATCTGCGGTCAGACATACATTGATTAACGAAAAATGTTTGTTTTAGTGTTCTCTATATCCCATAAAATTTAGTACGATAAGTTTAGCATCGCTCTGTAGTCAGAAATTGTTGATTAGTTCCCTCAGATGCCTTAATTTGTCACGCCCCGAAAACTCTCACAAAAATGCTTGAGTTGATCCCAATACTTTCCTTATATATATACTCAATATTTAGGAGAAATTGATAAATTAAAAGTCATTCCCCCATTCTAAATTGCATAATAAACAAATTTGAGTGCGCATTAATGTATTAAACGCGCTGAAGTCGCAAAAATAATAGCTTGGCTAAGTAAATAAAGTAATGTTTTTTAAATGAAAAATAAGTACTTTTATAGACAAAGGTATGGCTATCAGTATAAAGAAGAAATGGAAAAAAATATTATTTATTATTGTCTTAAACACTTGAACAGAAAGGAAATGAATTATTGTTTTATCTGCATTTCAATTAAATCGCTGAAGAGAGATTTCAAACAAAGCTAATTTTTCTTTCAGAGAAAAGTTAGATAAATAATGCAAATCTTGATGAGGGGGAGCACGTGACTTTCTGTATATCTATATAAATAAAATTGAAAATCTGTCCTTTTATTTATTTGTCTCATCACGGAAAAACGGCTGTATCAAATTTGATGAAATTTTGTGAGTAGACTTGGAATAGCTCCACTTAAAATTTAATCTATGTTTCGACTTTCTAGTATCAGGGATTGTCCAGATATTAATGGAAAACAAACCTCCGTATGGCCAATTTATTTGAAGAAAAATATATTATGTTGCTTAGCAACGGAATTAAATCCAATGCATTTATGCAACAGATGATTTTACTAAATCAATCTCGATTTCAATAATAAAAAATCTAATGTGAGCGGCACACGACTTTCCTTATATAATGCAATGAATTTACTACTTTTATAGTTAAAAAAATGTTATTCTTATAGTAGATACTTATATTCTTTCCAAGATATTGAAATTTTCATTGATTTAGCGTCATTTTTATCCATTTGGCGAAATTTTCGTTAACTTGGCAACATTTAAAAATGTCGCCAAGTTGGCGACATTCCGCTAAATCCGTCTCCAAAATCTATCCAAGCGTTATGGAAATAAGTTATACTTACATCGGAAAAATGACTATTGGAGTTCAAATACAAAAGTATTACTCAAAGTATCTTTTCTCGTGAATGGAACGAGTTAGATCCACGAGAATGATGTCACCCAATTTATCGCATGATATTACATATGAAAAGTGAACATTTTTCTCAACAGTTAATATTTTTTTTTAATTCATAGGATTTTTTGATAAATTTATTTGAAAAATATGCAATATCTCGAGAACGGTTTATGCTAGCGTTCTAAAGTTTATGTCAATATTTCTCTAAGGAAAAATTACATAAGAAATGTCTATTTGCGTAACTTTATTACAGGTTTTGATTTTTTGGTGATTTTTTCAAAATTTCACTCAAAAATTTAGGGGGATTCTGAACATTCGATTGTGTTTTAAAACAATAGGCTTCCAGTATTCATGGATTGTGATTTTTGTACCAAATTTCATTCAAATCGCTCCATTCGTTCGTGAGATATCGTCTCCACAGACTCACTGACACACACATACTTTCACACACAGACATCACTTCAAAAATGTTCGATTCGTGATCAGGGATGCTTGAAACGTGCTCCCCCGTCGAAAACTCGATTTCGAATTTCCGACGCCTTCACAGTACTTTCCTTATACATTATGTATATAAGGAAAGTAACAAGAAAGATTAATCATGCATAAAGCATTGATTATAAAACACTTTCCAACTAAAATGCAATACAATTTTATTTAAACATCTCTAAAATACGATACATTCAGCGGTGATATTTTTTATATTATCACAAAACTACAATAATTTATTAAAATCGTCATAAGATCGTCAGCTTCTCTGTGTAAAATCAATAAATATTTCATGCATATCACTTATATTTCAGACTCCAGAATTAAATAATTCTATATGAAAAACTTCAGCAATTCTTATGCAACTTATCTTACAACAGCTTGATTTGTTTACATAAAAAATATTGTAATTGCGTAAGCACAGCATTTAAATAAACAGATAATATGAAAGAATAAAGCGGTTTTTTGACGGATGCAACACTACAATAAAAGCGTAAATATAAGCGTATAAAAATAAATATAAGCGTTCCTCTACAATCACGATTTTCACTAAGCGAAAACAAAAATTGATGCCATATTTTGTTTTGCAATGAGTCATGTGATCTCTTTATATAATATGGGTGTAATTATTATTTCAAATTTCATTTAAAAACTATTTAACATATTTTGATGAAAAAAATTGTGTTACACATTTTACGTGATAATTTAAATATTTTCTAAAATTTTCAAAGCAATTTGTAAGTTTTAATTCCGCTTAAAAAATGTTTGAAAAATTAGGTCCCACAGGTTTCAATGTATTTCATTTTTTTAACCCGGGTTAAATCTAAGACTAATTGTGTGATATTATTCTTTGCATTCCCATATGTCCGATAGACCATTTCAACAACGTATTAAAATTCATTTTGATCAGTGGCGGCCATTGGGAGGGGGGGCGCGGTTACGCGCGACACCATTGAGTAAACACCCCAAATTATTGTTTTAGTTATACAGATTTATTACAATTTCTATTGAAAAAATCAATTTTTGGTTCAATTAAATCGAGAATTATTAAAAATAAGTTATGAAAAAAGTCACTAGATGGCAGCACTACAACTTTCTTCACAGAAAGGAGACTCGCGAAAGCTGCAGTGCACAGAATTTTCAACACATAGGGGAAAATACAGGAATATTTGTTAAAGTCGCGTCCCTGTCAGCGGCATCTCCTGAGAGAAAGAATGGTATAGGAGCAATATTAGAAATTTGGCGTGAAAAAAAACCAGACATTGCAGATTTACTAATAGATTTACTGTCGGGGGTCTGCGGGCGCCTCGAGCCAAAAAGGAATAGAGGAGTAGAAAAACATGAAGAGGGGCTTCTCAAATTGGCTCAGTTTCGCTAATTTGGCTTCAATTTTCTACATTTAAGAATGTGTTTGTTCTCATTCTCGTCTTTGTTATAAATTTGGATGTTTAAAGAAACATTTGAACAAATGAGTTGAACAATGAATGCGTACGTGTGTGGTGATGGGAAGGGAGGGGGGGGGGGTATGATAGTTTAGGGGTTTCTGAAGGGATTTATTTTTGTGCTCTGGTTGATCTGCTGGTGACGAATTCCAATATGTTTGACTTCAAAATAATTCTTCAAACATCACGAGTTTCATATTTTTAGCATACCTGTGACATATGGGCTATTTTTAGTGACACTTTCATAAATGTGTTGTTTCGGACATTTAGTTTGAGTTGACTTACCCAGCTGTCTTACTTTTTCGGCTATTTAACATTAAAAAATGCTTAAAAATTAAAGAAATTCTAAGTATTTGTCAAAAAACTTTAAAATTAAATTTTTAACATGATCCTTTTATCTGACGTTGTTTTTCTGGAAATTTTGACCCGACAGCTGGCGACTATATTATTTAGATACCCCTAGACTTATATTTAAATTGAGGTAGCCTCCAAATTTCTTATCTCGGCTTCTAACTCAGCGATTTTGATTCTAATGATGGTTATAGTCTCTGCACCATCTGTACGTGTCACCTGAATATATATTTTGTGCCAACCCACTGGACGTAACTCTTAGCTTAGCCCCCTCAATTTTACATCTCGTTTCCTAATTAAGCGATTTTGGTTCTGCTAGTGGCTATAGTCTCTTCACCATTTGTACATGTCACCTGGATATGCATCTTTGTGAGAACTCCCCGAGATTAACTTTTGCTTCAGTTTCCCTACCCCCCTCCAAATTCCCATCTCACCTCTTAATTGAGCGATTTTGATTTTACTGGTGGCTATAGTCTCTGCACCATCTGTATGTATCACCTTGATATACATATTTGATGGATATAATATACATACGTTTTTTGTGTCAACTCCTGGGAGTAACTTTTATCCACCACAATTTTACATCTCTGTCCCTAATTGAGTGATTTTGGTTCTGCTAGTAGCTATAGTCTCAGCGCCATTAGTACATGTCAACTGGATCTGCATCTTTATAGTGACAAATCTCTGAGCGTAACTTTTACTTCAGATAGCCCCCCCCCCCACATACACACACACATTTATCCATCTCGACTCCTAATAAAGTGATTTTGATTCAGCTGGTGGCTATAGTCTCTGAAACACATGTACGTATTACCTTGATATGCATATTTGATGGATGTAATATACATACGTTTTTTGCGTCAATCACTGGACGTAACTTTTAGTTTAACTAGTCCCCATAATTTTTCATTTCAATTCCTAATTGAGGGATTTTGATTCAGCTGGTGGCTATAGTCTCTGAAACACATGTACGTATTACCTTGATATGCATATTTGATGGATGTAATATACATACGTTTTTTGCGTCAATCACTGGACGTAACTTTTAGTTTAACTAGTCCCCATAATTTTTCATTTCAATTCCTAATTGAGGGATTTTGATTCTGCTGGTGATTATATAGTCTGAACAACATTTGTACATTTCACTTGGATACACATATTTTGTGTCAACCTCTGGGTGTAACTTTTAGTTTAACTAGTCCCCACAATTTTACATATCTGCTCCTAATTGAGCGATTTTGGTTCGGCTTGTGGCTATAGTCTCTCCACCATTTGTGCATGTCATCTGAATATGCAACTTTAACGTGGCAAATCCCCGAGCGTAACTCTTACTTTGGTTACAAAATTTTCCATATCGCCTCCTAATCCACCGATTTCGATTTTACTGGTGGCTATAGTGTCTGAACCATCAGTACGTATCACCAAAATATGCATATTTTGCAGTCAACTCCCTGGGCATAAGTTTTAGTTTAACTAGCCCCTACAATTTTACTTTAATATAAATTAGGACTATGTAATGTTTTTCACTAGGAAGGATACGTTCCATGTATCCATGTGAGTGTGATTTTTATGAACGAGCGAGCAGGTGGGAAGTACGTTATTTTACTTAATACATCCGTCGTTTATATTTTTAATACTCCCGTTGCTATGCCCAAAATACGTATATGTATATACATATGCTCTATATATATATATATATATATATATATAAATTAAAATAACAAAAACTAAAGTGCAAGAGTGTGAATCAGTAACCACAGTATCTAACCGCGAGCAAAATAAAAGCGTGTGTGAAAAGCAAAAAGCAACGAGGAAGGGCCGAAAAAGCAGAGCACGGAGAGGCCAGGACAAGGAAAATATATTAAAAAATAGTATATCTGCCAGAAACGTCTTCAGGGGCACATTCTAGACAGATATACTAAAATCCGTTGTTTCTATGATTGCATAAAAACACGTGGTTAAAATATTATGCAATCTGTGCCCAACAACGGAATAACAGAAAAAAACAAATAGGATAAATTCAATTATATGACATAAAATACCACATAAACATGAAATATAAAATACCACATAGACATGAACATGAAAAATATAGCGCACAAATATACGAATTTGCAAACAAGATACTGCTACTTCCACTTCTTCTAGTCTGGATTATTCCCACGTGGTATTCAGCGAGGTAAGCGTACAGATTGTAGCATGTGGGGGAATCATTTGAAGATTATTCACGGTGACGACCTTTCGACATGTGAGTTGCTCTTTTTTGCAAATTCGTATATTTGTGCGCTATATTTTTCATGTTCATGTCTATGTGGTATTTTATATTTCATGTTTATGTGGTATTTTATGTTATATAATTGAATTTATCCTATTTGTTTTTTTCTGTTATTCCGTTGTTGGGCACAGATTGCATAATATTTTAACCACGTGTTTTTATGCAATCATAGAAACAACGGATTTTAGTATATCTGTCTAGAATGTGCCCCTGAAGACGTTTCTGGCAGATATACTATTTTTTAATATATTTTCCTTGTCCTGGCCTCTCCGTGCTCTGCTTTTTCGGTCCTTCCTCGTTGCTTTTTGCTTTTCACACACGCTTTTATTTTGCTCGCGGTTAGATACTGTGGTTACTGATTCACACTCTTGCACTTTAGTTTTTGTTATTTTAATTTATATATATATATATATATATATATATATATTTCAGTCCATCTTCTTATCATATTTGCTATACAGAACATTTTCACTTAATGATTAATCTCAGGTATATATAATACAAGTAAAATAAAAATTCTTCAATTATATATATATATTACTAACACATACATAGGCATAAATACATAGATGAGTGCCCTCCTCTACACGTTGCTCACGAGCCGCCACTGATTTTGATAAAGTCATTTTTCTGGCAATTATCGTGCGAACGGACAGACAGGATAAACAAAGTCATAAACACTTGACAACTATGTTGGAAGGCGCTAAAAATGTATATAAATATAAATTTTATCGAAATTGCAATTTTGTCTGGATTACGTCATTTAAAGCTTTCGGTTTTAAAGATTACTGGACAAGTATTGACATTTTCAATTTCTTACGTCATCTGTTTTATTTTGGCAAACTTCTAAAACTCATATATCGTGTTTAACTCATATATTGTGTTTAACTCGCATATTGTGTTCAGTCGATTGTTGAAGCAAAATAAAAGTAGTACTGGTACATCTTCTAATACCATTTTATCACTTTTATTACTTTCCTTATATACATAATGCATAAGGAAAATATTGTGACGGGATCAAAAATTCGAATTCGAGTTTTCGACGGAAAGCACGTTTCAAGCATCCATGATCACGAATCAAACATTTTTGAGGTGATGTCTGTGTGTGTGTGTGTGAAAGTATGGGTGTTGGTGGGTGGGTCAGTGAGTCTCTGGAGACGATATCTCACGAACGAATGGAGCGATTCGAATGAAATTTGGTACAAAAATCACAATCCATAAATACAGGAAGATTATTGTGTTTATACGTAATCGAATATCCAGAACTCCCATAAATTTCCGAGTGAAATCTTGAAAAAATCATCAAAAAAGCAAAACCTTTAATAAAGTTACGCAAATAGACATTTCTTAAGCAATTTTTCCTTAGAGAATGATTGACATAAACTTTAGAACGCTAGCATGATCCGTTCTCGAGATATTGCACATTTTTCAAATAAATTTATCAAAAAATACCATAAATTCAAAGAAATATATTAACTGTTGAGAAACATGTTCACTTTTCATATGTGATATCCTGGGATAAATTTGGTGGCATCATTCTCGTGGATCTAGCTCTTTCCATTCATGAGAAAAGATACTTTGAGTAATACTTTTGTATTTGAACACCAATAGTCATTTATCTGGTATAAGAATATATTATTTCTCCGTCCATAACACTTGGCGAGATTTTGGCGACAAATTTGGCGGGATGTCGCCAACTTGGCGACTTTTTAAGTGTTGCCGAATTAACGAAAATCTCGCCAAATAGATAAAAATGACGCTAAATCAATGAAAATGACGACTAATTGAAGAAAATTCAATATCTTGCAAAGAATATAAGTATCTACTATAGGAATAACATTTTTTTTAACTGTAAAAGTAGTAAATTCATTGCATTATATATGGAAACTCATGTGTTGCCCACATACAATTTTTTGTCATATATTGATCTAATTTCATATTTTTCATAAATTTGCGTACAAACAGGACCGGGGCGTTTTATTTTTCAGTTCTGCACGTGAAGATAGTTTCGTATTGCGAGAGCAAATAGTCTCACACATTTTAGGATAATTAAACTAAGTATTTAATAGAATGCTTTGAATAGCAATATCATTTAGAATACTACAAGAATGTGCACATAATTGTGTATTTTTATTATCTTTATATTATACATTCCGTACGAAGAACGGGTGCACTGATAATAATGCCATAAATGCACTTCTTTCACAGCGAAATAATGATGTACAAGACCTAACAGCAAAATTATTTTTCGCATTTACCCACGCGAATTTACATTTGGTACATTATTTATCCAAACAAAATGACTTATTTATAATCACTTGCAAAATCCTCATCAAAATGTAATTGATATTCAATTAATACCTCATGGAATAAGGGATTTCTAGCGATTTCTTACAGGAGAAATTAAGCATATTTAATTATATTTGCTACTTTTGCATTTTACGTACTTTTTAATACATTCATTTGAAAATCGTTAAGAAATTACAATAAATCAATGCTCTAAAATCCTTTCGACTTAAATCCATGCTTTTTTACAATCTCATTAACTTCAAAACAACGCCGTAAAAAAATTTTATAGCATTTCTCGTTCTTTAACAGCCAATGTTCAAGTGAAAGTTCATATTTTTATAAAAATCGTCTGCACTGAACGCTGTTATTTTTGGTATTGCCACATTCTAAAACCTTCAGTATTGTCCCTCGTATATGCAAAGAAAAGAACATTTATTAAGAAAAGCATTATATCTGTTTTATATGTTTCATTTCCACAGCAGTGGGGCGATCACCCCAACTCAGTTTCTCAAAAATAACTTTAGTGGATTAAATATAATTAGTAATCAGTCCGTGATCATAGTGGTTAGTTCATTACGATGTGCCCGCAATAATCCACGTTAGTATATTTGTCACAGCACCATTATAGATGTATGCTGAGGTAAAGATGAATCCGATCAAATACAGTCACTGAGGCTCTAATTAATTTGTCTAAGCAAATAAGAATTAATCTGTGAGACCAGAAATGGATCTCACACCAGTGAATGTGAGACAGTTTTATATACATTATTTATTGTGTCTGAAACGTCAAACAATACCCTCAGTCTCAACGACGCCAGTGTTTACAACATGCTGACCCAAAGGTCAGAAAACCATAAATTTAGGAGTGTCAAGACAGGGGGGGGGGTCGAACGAATCTAAGAAGAAGGTGAAGCAACGACATTGGGTAAAAGGTTAACCAATTGAGAATATGGTTGTAGCGTCACCCTGAAGGCCGCAAATGAGAGCAAAGGAGGAGTATCAGTCCTGAGGCCATAAGAGTCACAACCTATGACATAAGAACGAGGACACTTGGTGAGAAATAGACGAAATTTTCAGCTCGAAAATAAGGAGCACGACACTTAGAAAAGAACAAATGTTGACTACGAGTGTGACTAGAGATGTAGAGAACGACTTCGATGGCTAGATCAATTTGCAGTGCAATCAGAAGTACGAGATGAAGCCAAACACGCAGAGTTACGGCCAGTACGATTTGCTGATGCAAGAATTGTGGTCTATGGCCAAAGCCGAAAGTTAAGTTGTATGTGCCTATTAACCATAATACAGGTCTAAACACATTTTAGGCATTTTAACAACTGGTCTCACATTGTCTCCCTCCGCCGAAATAATATGAATAATTGTGCAATGAATTTAATAAGTATGTTATGTAGTTAATAAATGTTTTATTGTTAAAATTAAAATGGTGTAATCAATTAAGTATTATATTAATTAGTATTCTTTTACAGAACACGCGCGAAAAATAAATAATTGGAGAGTTATCAGAGGCTAACAACGCAATGTACAATTTAATGAATTCCACTATGTACAATTTACGGCTATGTTAATAATAATTAATCTAAATTCCAAGTTTAAGTTTCTCAATTTAATAGCGCACCACATAATCATAAAATAAATAGTTAGAAATATATAAGTAATTAAAGTTTTAATTAGCTCTATTCGTCAGATTTACATGCATCACAACAATTGCATATATTTTTTTTGTTTGTCACATAAGTTTTCTTACTGTCTCTGCAGGTATCGGCTATTTTTGCTTTGAAAGTGTCCTCATTTAGACGGGTTCTGTGAATTAATATGTATGGAAAGTAAAGCTTCGGTCAAATCAGATTTTGTCTTACGTACTATGCAAAGTCCATTTCGACAATAAGAGCTTGCAATTTCGTTCCATAAGCTCAATGGTAGAACGTCGGCTGGCCAGTTAGAAAATCCATTGTTCCATTCCCAGTTGAGGAACCAAGGTTCTTTACAACTGCAATTCCCCATATTATTATTTTATACTCACTGAGAGTGAGAGAGTAAGATCAGACTGGACGCTAAAAAAATCTCACGATTTTATTTTGGAAGTCCATTTAATTAGAAGAAAAATATTTAGTAGAAGTAATTTTGAAGACCTCGAATTTTTTTACCATCTCTTATTTTTTTCAGTAAAAGCATTTAGCCATTTCGAATCAATGACTGAACAAAAGAAGCTTCTTAATGAGTGATTTTTTTTAATTGTCATTATTTCTGAGTTATCAAAAAAAAAAAAAATTCGCTGTCTACTAGAGGAAATGAAATTTATGTGCACTTATCAAATATTGCTCGGATTTCTTATTGATTTTTAAAAGGCTCTTTTTAGTAATTAGTTGCTAATTAGACATATAACTGGCATTCATAATTACATTGAAAACACATTTCGATATTGCGCTAATTTAGAATTATTAAGTGCCTAGTGACTGGTGGAAACTAGTCTATTACGAATTTGGACATATGGGAGAAATTTTATTACCTTTCTGTTATGCAGTGAAATTTTTAACGCAAATAAGCTCTTTTTAATCCCACTCTATATCTCATAATTAATTTGGCGACAATTTGTTGATATTATTTATGACATGGTGAATTACACAATACATTTCCTCGCTAAAAGAATGTTCTTAAAAATCGCCATTTTATTAAATTAATGAGAAAGTGGAGATCTCAAATGCACACACTCCCACACTCTCCCACATGATGTATATTGGTGAAGATGACACTCCTATACAAAATATGTTATGAACATTAGTTCGTTGTTTTAAAACACTTATATTCTATAGGAGCGACACTTGATATTCTGTATTTGCACGCTGCCACAACTGCCGCCGTGATCATGCGGAGTGCGATCACGTTAAACAAGTGGGTCCGTAAGTCCTTCCGAGAAGTTGGTGGTAGGGGAAGGAGGGTACGGTCCCTGTGGATGTCTCCCCCAATGGGTTCCGGTCTAAATTGGGTGGCACTTCCCGGTCGTCCAAACAGTTACCTTACATCTTTCTGGTAGGTCGGACGGTCTCGGTCTCAACAACAACAACAACTTGATATTCTGTAGGAGCGATACTGATATTCTGCAGGAAAGACAGTTGATATCTTGTAGTGGAAGTCGTGATCTGGACAATTTTCAAGTATACAATTTGAGTTTCATTAAAAGAATAAATTATCAAAGGATGTTGTATACATACATATCCACTTGTGTATATTCATTAATCTTAGGAAATTTAATAAAGTATTTCCTCTCCATTCCAATCTACTTCACTGGTTTCATTCATCAACAATCTTTTATCACTTCCAGCGATTAATTAGAAATATACAGAATTGAGTTCATTTTTGTCCCAAATAAATTGTCATGACCATATTAGCTAACACCTCGTCGCATCTGCTACTCAACTGCCATCCAGTATTTGAAACCATGACTCGATTTAATTGACTGATTAAGAGTAGAAGTTTGGGTTGAATTAAATACCTAATTTTGTGATTAATGATTCTATCTGAATGTAAATGATTTTATAATCTTTGAACCTTATTGCGATGCTGAGCATACCTGTTCGAGCAATGGTGAACATTTGAATTACTGCAATTAAATGTGGTGGCTTTCGAATTTACAAGTCGATCTTGTCATTGAGTGTGAAACCACACACGCGAAATAATTTTGAAAATATTTGAATTTAATTTTATACTTTCCTTCCTATCCTATCCTACAATACCTGTCCTCTAGCCGCGAAAAGTATCGGACATATGCCGAGTATATGTCTGTTTGAGATGATTAAGTAATGATCTTGGGAAATTATAAAATTATACATCAATGCGAAAATGCAATTCTGCTGTTAAGCGAATCTGGTATGAACAGCATAGGACTTTCCCCTACAGACACAAATTCAATATCATTATATTTTCCGTAATTTATTTTAATTTGAGTTCTTGGTATTTTTATAAATGTAATATAAGATTTCTTTTTCGTTTGGTGACTTGGTGCATTTAAAAAATGGCACCAAGTCATCAAAATTAAAAAATCTGATGTGGGCAGCACATGACTTTCCTTATATAATGCAATGCCTTTACTACTTTTACAGTAAAAAAAAAAGATTATTATTATAGTAGATATATTTATATTCTTTGCAAGATATTGAATTTTCGTCAATGAGTCGTCATTTTCATTGATTTAGCGTCATTTTTATCCATTTGGCGAGTTTTTCGTTAATTTAGCAACATTGAAAAAAGTCGCCAAGTTGGCTACATCCCACCAAATTCGTCGCCATAATCTCGCCAAGCGTTATGGACGGAGAAATAAGTTATTCTTACAGCAAATGAATGACTATTGGCGCTCAAATACAAAAGTATTACCCAAAATATCTTTTTTCATGAATGGAACGAGCTAAATCCACGAGAATAATGTCACCTAATTTATCGCATGGTATTACATATGAAAAGTGAACATGTTTCTCAACTGGAAATATTTTTTTTTATTTTATATCATTTTTTGCTAATTTTTTTTTAAATGTGCAATATCTCGAGAACAGTTCATGTTAGCGTTGTAAAATTTATGTCAATCGTTTTCTAATGAAAAATTACATAAGAAATGTTTATTTGCGTAACTTTATTAGAGGTTTTGAGTTTTTGACGAATTTTTCAAAATTTCACTCGAAAATTTAAGGGGGTTCTGAACATTCGATTGCGTATATAAACAATAGGCTTCCAGTGTTTACGTATTGTAATTTTTGTACCAAATTTCATTCGAATCGGTCCATTCGTTCGTCAGTTATCGTCTCCACAGACCCACATACTTTTACACGCACACACACACAGACATCACTTCAAAAATGTTCGATTCGTGATCAGGGATGCTTGAAACGTGCTCTCCCGTCGAAAACTCGAATTCGAATTTTCGACCCCGTCACAATACTTTCTTTGTGCATTATTGTATATAAGGAAAGTAAAAACTGAAATTACTCTATAACAATAAGAATAGAAATACTCCAATTTAGTAACAACTTTTAAAATATATAGCAAAGACAGCCGAATTGCTTGGTAAAAAGGTCTTTAATAACAACATCATCAATGACGTACATTTAAATTACAAATCCAAAGTGCTTTCGGACGTCATTACGTTCTTCATCAGTGGAAATAAAAATACCTTAAGATATCACGAACATGAGTTCATACACAGACTAAAACCATGAAACAAGATATGGATCATCCAAAAATCCGATACCAATAAAAAAAATGCGATGTGAGCAACACATGACTTTCCTTACATAATTCAATGAATTTACTACTTTTACAATTAAAAAAAATCTGATGTGGGCAACACATGACTTTCCTTATATAATGAAATGAATTTACTACTTTTAGAGTAAAATAAAAAGGTTTTTCTTCTAGTAGATACTAATATCCTTTCCAAGATATTGAATTTTCGACAATTAGTCGTCATTTTCATTAATTTAGCGTCATTTTTATCCATTTGGCGAGATTTTCGTTAATTTGGCAACATTTCAAAAAGTCGCCAAGTTGGCGACATTCCGCCAATTTCGTCGTCAAACTCTCGCCAAGCGTTATGGACGAAGAAGGAAGTTATATATATATATATATATATATATATATATAACTTATTAGATATTGAATTTTCGACATATATTATATAACTATTATTATATATTTATATATTATATAACTTATTAGATATTGAATTTTCCACAATTAGTCGTCATTTTCATTGATTTAGCGTCATTTTTATCTATTTGGCGAGATTTTCGTTAATTTGGCAACATTTCAAAAAGTCGCCAAGTTGGCGACATTCCGCCAATTTCGTCGCCAAAATCTCGCCAAGCGTTATGGACGAAGAAATAAGTTGTTCTTACAGCAGATAAATTGGCGTTCAAATGCAAAAGTATTACTCAAAGTATCTTTTTTCATGAATGGAACGAGCTAGATCCACGAGAATGATGTCACCCAATTTATCGCATGATATTATATATGAAAAGTGAACATGTTTCTCAATAGGAAATATTTTTTTTTTATTTTATATGACTTTTTGATAATTTTTTTGAAAAATGTGCAATATCTCGAGAACGGTTCATGCTAGCGTTCTAAAATTTATGTTAGTCGTTTTCTAATGAAAAATTACATAAGAAATGTCTATTTGCGTAACTTTAATATTGGTTTTGATTTTTTGACGATTTTTTCAAAATTTCATTCGAAAATTTAGGGGGATTCTGAACATTCGATTGCGTATAAAAAAAATAGGCTTCCAGTGTTTACAGATTGTGATTTTTGTACCAAATTTGGTTCGAATCGGTCCATTCGTTCGTCAGTTATCGTCTCCACAGACCCACTGACACACACACACATACACACACACAGACATCACTTCAAAAATGTTTGATTCGTAATCAGAGATGCTTGAAACGTGCTCTCCCGTCGAAAACTCGAATTCGAATTTTCGACCCCGTCACAATACTTTCCTTATACATTATGTATATAAGGAAAGTAAAAATGTTATTCTTATAGTAGATACTTATATTCTTTCCAAGATATTGAATTTTCTTCAATTAGTCGTCATTTTCAATGATTTAGCGTCATTTTTATCTATTTGGCGAGATTTTCGTTAATTCGGCAACATTTAAAAAAGTCGCCAAGTTGGCTACATCCCACCAAATTCGTCGCCATAATCTCGCCAAGCGTTATGGACGGAGAAATAAGTTATTCTTACAGCAAATGAATGACTATTGGCGTTCAAATGCAAAAGTATTACTCAAAGTATCTTTTTTCATGAATGGAGCGAGCCAGATCCACGAGAATGACGTCACCCAATTGATCGCATGATATTGCAGATGAAAAGTGAACATGTTTCTCAATAGGAAATATTTTTTTTATTTTATATAACTTTTTGATAATTTTTTTTAAAAATGTGCAATATCTCGAGCACGGTTCATGTTAGCGTTCTAAAATTTATGTCAATCGCTTTCTAATGAAAAATTACATAAGAAATGTCTATTTGCGTAACCTTATTAGCGGTTTTGATTTTTTGACGATTTTTTCAAGATTTCACTCGAAAATTTAGGGGGTTCTGAACATTCGATTGCGTATAGAAACAATAGGCTTCCAGTGTTTACGGATTGTAATTTTTGCACCAAATTTCATTCGAATCGGTCCATTCGTTCGTCAGTTATCGTCTCCACAGACTCACTGACACACACATACTTTCACACACACACACACACACACAGACACCATCTCAAAAATGTTTGATTCGTGATCAGGGATGCTTGAAACGTGCTCTCCCGTCGAAAACTCGAATTCGAATTTTCGACCCCGTCACAATACTTTCCTTATACATTATGTATATAAGGAAAGCAGTAGTTAAATGACAAGTATACACATATATTAATTATAGATTATAATTCAAGGCAACCAACAATTTACATTTCCACTGATGAAGGATGCAGTAACCTCCGAATACGCTGTCTATCTTTTGTTATTTAAATGTGCCTCATTGATGCTGTTAATTTTAAAGACATTTTTACCAAACAAGTTGATTGTCCTTGCTAAATATTTTAAAATTTCTACTTTATAACAATCATCCTAGTGAAGAGGCCCACAACCTGCTGTTCGTGAGCACCGAAGGTGCAGGTACTCTCAAGCCTGAATTTAGTGCTCTTCAGAGAACAACAAAATTAAGCTCGGGAGCACCCAAAACAACATTTTAAAAATATTTCTAAAATTTTATTTTTTACGATATTAAAATTCACTGTCCTGAGTAAAAATTTCTATACAAATTCTTGAAATTCTACCTGCATAAAACGAATTTTCTATCCAACTCATTTTCCAATTATTTAATTTTTACTTAGAAATGTGTTGTCTTTATTATCATGAAATCATCAAAATTCTCTGAAACGGGAATCTTCGCCAAAACGGTTTATCTTAGTATATTAGAATTAATTGAGCGGGGTTTCGCATGCAAAATAGCACAGAAAACAATTATTTGATAAATATAGATGTACATACATTAACTTTCATTCCAATATTTTGTATTCTTTCTGGTCATAATGTAAAAAAAACTACTTCTGGGTTTCTTTTTATATTACTTTTACGGAAATCTAATGGGCACTAGAGCAAATCCCCAACTAAAATTTCCATTGAAATCCGACAGTTCTAAAGTTACAGATAACACATGCGTGCATTGCTATTAAAATAGCCACACCACACACCCATATACAAAAGCAGCCGTACCTCTGAAAATAGTTTAATCGTGTTCAAACGTCTCCAAAATGTTTAAATCTGACAAAAATTCGACTCTATTACAATACTTTTCCAATACATAAGATATCATATTATGTAGTGTAGGAAATGTCAAAATGCACTAAATATTTTGAATATTAAATTGCCTTAGGATACATATATCTAGCTTCTCAAATTCAAAAGTCCTGATAGGAAAAGGTAAAAGCTGTTTCAACAATTATATGAAATGTGCATCAGTTGTTACCGCTATAAAAATGGCCGCTATAAAAGTGGCCGCTATAACTGTGGCCGCTATAAAAGTACCTGCTAAAGGAGTCACCCTAAAATGTGACAGCTAAAAACCTTTAAAAAGTACCCCTATAAAAGTGGCCGCTATAAAAGTACCTGCTAAAGGAGTCACCCTAAAATGTGACAGCTAAAAACCTTTAAAAAGTACCCCTATAAAAGTGGCCGCTATAACTGTGGCCGCTATAAAAGTACCTGCTAAAGGAGTCACCCTAAAATGTGACAGCTAAAAACCTTTAAAAAGTACCCCTATAAAAGTGGCCGCTATAAAAGTACCTGCTAAAGGAGTCACCCTAAAATGTGACAGCTAAAAACCTTTAAAAAGTACTCCTATAAAAGTGGCCGCTATAAAAGTACCTGCTAAAGGAGTCACCCTAAAATGTGACAGCTAAAAACCTTTAAAAAGTACCCCTATAAAAGTGGCCGCTATAACTGTGGCCGCTATAAAAGTACCTGCTAAAGGAGTCACCCTAAAATGTGACAGCTAAAAACCTTTAAAAAGTACCCCTATAAAAGTGGCCGCTATAAAAGTACCTGCTAAAGGAGTCACCCTAAAATGTGACAGCTAAAAACCTTTAAAAAGTACCCCTATAAAAGTGGCCGCTATAAAAGTACCTGCTAAAGGAGTCACCCTAAAATGTGACAGCTAAAAACCTTTAAAAAGTACCCCTATAAAAGTGGCCGCTATAACTGTGGCCGCTATAAAAGTACCTGCTAAAGGAGTCACCCTAAAATGTGACAGCTAAAAACCTTTAAAAAGTACCCCTATAAAAGTGGCCGCTATAAAAGTACCTGCTAAAGGAGTCACCCTAAAATGTGACAGCTAAAAACCTTTAAAAAGTACCCCTATAAAAGTGGCCGCTATAAAAGTACCTGCTAAAGGAGTCACCCTAAAATGTGACAGCTAAAAACCTTTAAAAAGTACCCCTATAAAAGTGGCCGCTATAAAAGTACCTGCTAAAGGAGTCACCCTAAAATGTGACAGCTAAAAACCTTTAAAAAGTACCCCTATAAAAGTGGCCGCTATAACTGTGGCCGCTATAAAAGTACCTGCTAAAGGAGTCACCCTAAAATGTGACAGCTAAAAACCTTTAAAAAGTACCCCTATAAAAGTGGCCGCTATAAAAGTACCTGCTAAAGGAGTCACCCTAAAATGTGACAGCTAAAAACCTTTAAAAAGTACCCCTATAAAAGTGGCCGCTATAAAAGTACCTGCTAAAGGAGTCACCCTAAAATGTGACAGCTAAAAACCTTTAAAAAGTACCCCTATAAAAGTGGCCGCTATAACTGTGGCCGCTATAAAAGTACCTGCTAAAGGAGTCACCCTAAAATGTGACAGCTAAAAACCTTTAAAAAGTACCCCTATAAAAGTGGCCGCTATAAAAGTACCTGCTAAAGGAGTCACCCTAAAATGTGACAGCTAAAAACCTTTAAAAAGTACCCCTGTAAAAGTGGCCGCTATAAAAGTACCTGCTAAAGGAGTCACCCTAAAATGTGACAGCTAAAAACCTTTAAAAAGTACCCCTATAAAAGTGGCCGCTATAAAAGTACCTGCTAAAGGAGTCACCCTAAAATGTGACAGCTAAAAACCTTTAACCGCTAGCTGCGGGCACCGCAACAATTAAAGATTAAAATATGTTTTAAATATAGATTAGATGGAAAATTAAATGTTATGAATATTTTAGATATATGAATTATAATTAGAACATACCCGCATGCCCCTGTTAAGAGTCAATCCGCTTAAATGTTGTTAGTTCATATCACAACTTCATAAAAAATTATAGAGAATTCAAACAATTAAATTTGTTTTAAATATTTAACAAAAGTGCGTATTGGGTTTACGGGATGCAAAATTATTTCACAGCCCGGATGCGGTCTGCGAAATCCAGATGCATATGGGCAGCCCTGCGCAACATAGCGATCACATGCTCCAAATTAACACTACCAACTTTTGAGCAATCCTACACAGTGGCTTTTTATTCCGTGTAACAAGTTTCCTCATAGCCAGTCAATGTTGTCTGGAGACGATAACCCAGGTCACAAGGTATTTGTTCCATAGATTTCAATTTGCTGTAACCTTAGCAAGTACAGCTTTCTAGATAAGGGCATGTATTTGACGCAGTTATTGATTAAACGATATGCCGTCTTATATAAAATATACTTTTATAATATTATCGGTATATGAAAGGTTCGTAAAAGTATTTAAATTTTTCGCAATCTCATACTCTATGAGGAGATAGAATAATGTTATTCCTTTGGGCTGTCTAAATGTCTGCAGCAAAAAAAATGTACCTACAATCTGTTAGTCTATAAATAATATCAATTAAATTTAGTCTCGAAATGACGGAATTGGTGCGAATAAATCAACACCGAAAATTTCAATTTCTGTATTTTTTCTGTGGGCTTGCGGAGATAATAATTTGGAATGAAACCATCTTCTTAAAAATTCAGCCTCGTCTTTCATGTTTATTGAAAACCAGAAACTGTACCCGGTATTGTCCGGTATTTAAAGCAGGGATTAATTGAATTCATTCATTAAGTTTTTTGAAAGGCTTAGTCACCCACTGCGCGAGCACACGCTTAAATTACAGAACACAAGCGAGTACTTGGTCGCCCTAAATTAGCACGTAATCACCCCTTAGACCGCTTCTCGGGTAAGCAATTTACTCACACGTATTTACTCAGGTCCCAGCGGGTGAAATGATTATTTATTTATCATTTTTGACAGTCCCGATTTTTACATGATTTTTTTAATGCATTCAAAATTGGTGGAGAAAGTCTTCCGAATATTCGATCGTCTATAAATCAATAAAATTTCAGTATTCACTGATTGTACTAAATTTATTTCAAAACACTTCATTCGCTCATGGGATATCTTAGACACAGGCTGACGGACACACGCACGTGCTAACAGTAACACTAACATACACACTAACACACACGTACAGACACTAACACTAACACACACGCATACTAACAGTAACATTTACATACACACTAGCACACACACTAACACCAACACACACGCGCTAACACTAACACACACGCACGCACACTAACACTAACACACATGCACACACACTAACATTAACACACACGCACTAACACTAACACACACGCACAGACACTAACACTAACACACACGCACAGACACTAACACTAACACACACACTAACAGTAACATTAACATACACACTAACACACAAGCACGCACACTAACACCAACACACACGCACTAACACTAACACACACGCACACACAATAACACACACGCACACACACTAACACTAACAGACACTAACACACACACGCATACACACTAACACACACACAAACACACACTAACGACAACAAATACACTTTATTTTGCACACAATAGGTACAATTTCATCTTATAAAAGAATGTATAACAGTGGGGCAAGGAACTGTACGTAGGTGGGTAAAATGTGCTTTAGTTGGATCTGACGAGTCCACAGCGCCCCCCCCCCCCCCCATACAGGCTAGCAACACACTAGCATAAAATCAATAGCCAGTGCCAGAACGAAAGTTACAACAAAATAGACTAGAAACAATTAGTAGGGATACACGTAGCAAAAAAATGATCAGCAAAACTTGTAACAAAAATAACTTGTAACAAAATCGATCAAACTTGTAACAAAAATATGTTCTTAAAACAACTTTCATAGCGCATTGATTTTGAAAGGTGGGAAATAATTCCATAATCTTGAGCCGGTGGAATTTATATTCAGATATAAACTGTTTGCATGTGAAAAGGGGGTAAAATTTGATTTATATTTCGAGTATTGTAATTATGATCGTGAAAATTAGCGAAATAGATACTACTATGCTGATTATAATGAATATGCTGAAACTCAAACTAAGCCAAAGTGAAAAGTGGTAGTGTTGAAGACCCAGACCGTCCGGCTCGCCCTGTGGGCTAGAGCAAAGAAAAGTGGTAGTGAAAAATCTTAGTGGAGGACAAAACTTTATAGCGAGAACATACTCGTATATCATGGTGATGAATATTCGAGTCAAAGAAATCTTTAACAAGAAAGATCAATCATGCTTAAAACATTGATTATGAAACACTTTCCAACTTCAATGCAATTTTATTTAAACAAGTCTGAAATGCAATACATTCCTCGGTAATATTTTGAAACTTATCACAGTACTGCATTAATTTATTATATTTGAAAACTTAAACCTTCATCGAAAAAAATGAACTTCATTCAAATGACGGCATTGAAATATAAATTGCCTGGTTTAAACATCTCTAAAATGTTATACATTCCTCGGTAATAGTTTTAGAATTATCATAATACTACGATAATTTATTATATTTGAAAACTTCATCGAAAACAACTGAAATTAATTCAAATGACGTCATAGAAAAAATAACACGCCTGGATCTCTCTATAAAAACAGGATATCATTCATAACTTTCTCCCATTCATTTCATTCATCACAATACTATAATAATTTATTTTATTTAAACATTTTGTTTAAGACCATGGAGCTACAAAAAATTAAACTCTATGCTTGAAACTTCATCGAAAAAAATCGTCCTTCTCTTTATGAAATCAATTAATATTTCATTCATATCAGCCATGCAGACTCCATGGACTAAATTATTTTGTGTTAAAAAAATACAGGAATTCTAATACAACTCATTCTATATATTTTGCTGTTTACATTTTACATAGGTGAAAAATAGGCTTAGTTGTAGAAATAATCAAATTTAGATGAGCATTTAAACTCAAATATATTGTCATTGCGTTGTTTCAGTATGTAGATGCACAGAATTTAAGCAAAAATAAAGTAGTTTTAGGACGGATACAACACTCAATATGAATTAAAAAGAACTTAAAAAAATCACGATTTTGAAACAAGATGGATGCCATATATCATTTTGAAGTGGGTCATGTGATCGTTTCATATCATGGTCACGTGATCGTTTCATATAAGAGGTGCAATTATTATTTTAATTTTTATTTAAAAAACTACTGAATATATTTCACTGAATTTTTTTTTATATATTTTATGGAACAATTTGAATATTACCTAAAATTTTCGAAGCAATTTGTGAATTTTAAATCCGCTTAAAAAATGTTTGAAAAATTAGGTCCCGTAGGGCTCAATGTATTTCATTTTTTCGACCCCGGTTCAATCCAAAACTAATTGGGTGATATTATTCATTTATATTCCCTTAGGTTCTACAGACCGTCTGAGCAACTTTCTAAAATATCATTTTGATTAAGTCATTTTTACGGCAGTTATCGTGCTAACGGACAGACAGACAGCCAGACAGACAGAATGAACAAAGTCATAAACACTTTTCAACTTTGTAGTAAAGCGTTAAAAAGCGATATATGTATATTTATTTTGTAGAATGCGAAACCTGTTTATATTTCTGGTAATAGTGCTTCCCCAAAATAGATTACAATAAGACAGATGAGGTAAAATTAAACTGCAATAGAACATAATTAAAACAGTCTTTGATAAAAAGGATAATTTTGTTCTAACTAATCCAATGAGTTTCCTTACTTTGTTACAAATAGGGTCAACATGTTTATTCCATTTTAAGTTATTCTGTAAAATCACGCCTAAGAACTTAACGTCAGAAGAATAAAAAAATTGCGTGAGCCATTTATATTAATATAATTTATATCATGAGCAGACTTTTTTCCTATAAAAAAGAACATAGTTTTTTTCAGTATTTAAAGTTAGGAAGTTTTGATCAAACCGGTCTATAAAATTTTGGATTTGAGAATTTACTTGTTTGACAAGGGTCTGAATATTTTCCTCAACAAAAAATAAGCTTTTTTTATCATCAGCAAAATCATATGGAAAGCACAAGAGAGAACGTAGAAGATATCATTTATGTAAATCCAAAACAGAATCGGACCTAAGATTTAGCCTTGAGGGACAATTTCGTAGCTACAACATACGTTTTGTAGCTGGACGAATTGTTCACGATCAGTTAAGAGGATTTTGAATAAACTATTAGTTTGTACCTCTAATATCAATGCTGTCAAGTTTTGACAAGAGACGTTGATAATGAGAAATATCAAATGCGAATATAGTTAATGTGTTAATGTTAAATTCTAAAATAGTTAATGTGTAGAGAAGTTATGTAATGGAAACGTCAGAATTTTCACAGGTAAAATTTTTTCATAATTGACAATGTATTTTAATTATTTTTCCTTTGTTCATAAGTTTTCGGTTATAAAGTTATTACTTCCTTCTATATACATGTTTCATAAAGGAAGTATTGTGAAGGAGTCGAAAATTCGAATTCGAGTTTTTGACGGAAGTGCACATTTCAAGCATCCCTGAACTCGAGTGCGTGTATGTGTGTGTGTGAGAGTGAAAGCAACGTCTCACATTTGAATAGAGCTTATCAAAAAAGATGGTACGATTATTACAGGCATGGCCGCCCATTGGGGAGGGCAAGAGGGAGTACTTTCTCCTGCCCTTTGGATGTTCCAGGTCACAAAGGCGAGCATCTTATCCTTGAGTTTGTCCCACTGACGTCAGTGATTTTCCCTACCCCTGGAAAAGTTCTATGGGCGCCCATAATTACAGGCAGTGAATATTAAAACGCTATTGATTTTAAATGCAATCAAATGTTCAAGAGACCCTCTATACACACATACACACACACACACACATACACACTTACTAATCATCGAATTAATTTTTGACAAATCAGGACTTTCAATAATGATAAATAGATAATTATTTTATGAGAAGTTTATCATTAGAAAACGAATGACACGAAACATAAAAACCCTGACATGAACCGTTCTCGAGATATGGAACGTTTTTTAAATAACTTTATCGAAAAATATTACATAATATTTTGAAAAGTAGCAAGTATTATCCAATTGATTAATTTCCACAAGAAATCGGTTAACACCATTCTCGTGGATCTAATTCGTCCCCTTCACAAGAGAACCTTTTTGTAATAGTTTTGTATATTGGTGCATAAGAATTCATCAATAATTATTTATTTCACGGGATATTAATTAAATATCAGTTGCATTTTGAAGAAGAATTTTTCAGTCATTCTGTTTGGACTTCTGTGCGACGGATCCTGTACTCAGGGCCAGACAGCCTAACTAGGGGCCCCAGGGAAAACATTCTTCCGGGGACCCCTCCACTTCTCGACATATATGAAATGCACAGAAATATTTTTTTTTTCAGAAACATAATTGCATTCTAGAAAAAGGTATAAAGAATGAAGCTATTACATATTCTAATTGAATTTAAATTACGGGCAACTTTCTCATCATAGCCCATAAGCCAAGATACTCTAAATCTTAGTACGGTCTTATATATCTCAACGAATCTTTCCGCTGAGCACACCTATTCCGATAGCATATATTTCTTTTTTCAGAAAGTAGTTGTTAACTTTTCAATATTGCAATTATTTAATTTGGGACCCCTCTAACGTGGAGGCCTGGGGAAACTGCCTCCCATGCCTCTGTGTTAGTCAGACCCTGCCTATACTCCATTGTTTTGCTGTGAAAGAAATAAAGTCATTGTAACAGGTAGGCAGAGCCATGTGTTGTCCACATCAGATTTTTATATAACGATCCTCAATACGAAGTTCTAATTCACGAATTCCATCAGTCCTGACTGTAATGTTTTGTTGTTTCGTACGGCATCAAAGGTGACACGCAATTTTGCCAAACAATTTTCCTCCGTGCAACAAATATTTTTACTGAACAAAAACACTCTGCGTTCTGTATTAATGGTTCTATTCATAAAAATTATTTGCGTGATTCTATACTTCATCAAATTGTAAATGCATCATCAATTTGGAATGTACTTGAAATTTGGATTTTTTTTGACAAGATAAGTTCTATTCTTACTATATTATGCAGTTATTACTTTCCTTATATACATAATGTATAAGGAGAGTATTGTGACGGGGTCGAAAATTCGAATTCGAGTTTTCGACGGGAGAGCAAGTTTCAAGCATCCCTGATCACGAATCAAACATTTTTGAGGTGATGTGTGTGTGTGTGTGTGTTTCAATGAGTCTGTGGAGACGATATCTCACGAACGAATGGAGTGATTCGAATGAAATTTGGTACAAAAATCACAATCCATGAATACTGGAAGTCTATTGTTTTTAAACACAATCGAGTGTTCAGAACTCCCCTAAATTTTCGTGTGAAATTTTGAAAAAATCATCAAAAAATCAAAATATTTAATAAAGTTACGCAAATAGACATTTCTTATGTAATTTTTTCTTAGAAAACGATTGGCATAAATTTTAAAACGTTCTCGATTCATGAACCGTTCTCGAGATATTGCACATTTTTCAAATAAATTTATCAGAAAATCCCATAAATTAAAAAAATATATTAACTGTTGAGAAACATGTTCACTTTTGATATGTGATACCTTGCGATAAATTGGGTGACATCATTCTCGTGGATCTAGCTCGTTCCATTCATGAGAAAATATACTTTGAGTAATACTTTTATATTTGAACGCCAATAGTCATTTATCTGGTATAAGAATATCTTATTTCTCCGTCCATAATGCTTGGCGAAATTTTGGCGACAAATTTGGCGGTATGTCGCCAACTTGGCGACTTTTTAAATGTTGCCAAATTAACGAGAATCTCGCCAAATAGATAAAAATAACGCTAAATCAATGAAAATAACGACTCATTGAAGAAAATTCAATATCTTGGAATGAATATAAGTATCTACTATAAGAATAACATTTCTTTTTATCTATAAAAGTAGTAAATTCATTGCATTATATAAGGAAAGTCATGTGTTGCCCACATCAGATTTTTTTACCATGAGTATAACAAGAATTGATTCATATTTATTTCCTACCAGCCACTTTCCTCTGTCGCTTTTTGACAGAAGTTCTTAGTTAAAACCTTTTTCAGGATGTCGTGCAATAGCTGTAATAACCTGATACATTTGCTGCAAAGAAAATGCGTTACCTAGGCAAATGACGTTGCCCGTTACGCATGCGCAACAAGATATTAGACGGTTTTTGTTGGAAAATTTTAGGTATCGTATCGTACGGTCACGTTTTGGGTGCTTTGAACAGTAAAAATTGTAAAAAGTCGATAAATTAAACCGCATAAAAGGAAGCTTTAATGCAGAGCGAAATTTTAAAGAAGTTAATGATTGTCAAAATTCATAATTGCTGGTATTGATTTTTACTTTCCTTATATGCATAATGTATAAGGAAAGTATTGTGACGGGGTCGAAAATTCGAATTCGAGTTTCCAACGGGAGAGCTTTCAAGCATCCCTGTCACGAATCAAACATTTTTGATGTGATATCGGTGTGTGTGTGTGTGTGTGTGTGAAAGTGTGTGTGTGTGTGTGAAAGTGTGTGTGTGTGTGTGTGTGAAAGTGTGTGAGTGTGTGTGTGTGTGTCGAGTATGTGTGTGTGTATGTGTGTGTGTGTGTGTGTCTATGGAGATGATATCTGACGAACGAATGTAGCGATTCAAATTAAATTTGGTACAAAAATCACAATCCGTGAATACTGGAAGCCTATTGTTTTAAAACATAATCGAATGTGCAACACCCTCCTAAATTTTCAACTGAAATTTTGAAAAAATCATTAAAAAATCAAAACCTTTAATAAAGTTACGCAAATAGACATTTCTTATGTAATTTTCCTTTAGAAAACGATTGACATAAACTTTAGAACTCTAGCATGAACCGTTTTAGAGATATTGCACATTTTCCAAATAAATTTATCAAAAACCCCATAAGTTAAAAAAAAATATTAACTCTTAAGAAACATGTTCACTTTTCATATGTAATATCATGTGATAAATTTGGTGACATCATTCTCGTGGATCTAACTCGTTCCATTCACGAGAAAAGATACTTGAGTAATACTTTTGTATTTGAACGCCAATAGCCATTTATCCGCTGTAAGAATAACTTATTTCTCCGTCCATAACGCTTGGCGAGATTTTGGCGACTAATTTAGCGGATGTCGCCAACTTGGCGATATTTTTAAATGTTGCCAAATTAACGAAAATCTCCCCAAATGGATAAAAATGGCGCTAAATCAATGAAAATTACGACTAATTGAAGAAATTTCAATATCTTGGAAAAAATATATCTACTATAAGAATAACAGTCTTTTTAACTGTAATAATAGTAAATTCATTGTAATATATAAGGAAAGTCATGTGCTGTCCACATCAGATTTTTTGTTTATTTATGTGTTTGTTTTTGTTTTTGTTTAAGCGATATTGGAATATGAAAAAAAAATTTCAGCAGTATGTGATTTATTTCCCAGAAACATATTTTTATATTTAAAAAAATGTCAAACCTTGCTATGGATGCCGTCATGGTGTCAATATTGAAACTCTGCGATAATATCTTATCGCTCGTCACAAACAAATTAATGTCAAAATTTCACTTAAACAAATAAAAAAAAACTGAATACAATTTTTAAAAAAATGTTCTGTCTTGAGTGTTCGTAATTATCTCTGTGCCAAATTTTATAAATGTAACTTCACTTTAATTTTCTGCTACAGCGGATACAAAAAGGCCCAGATATATAACACTGTCTATTATTATTTAGATAACTACTAGAGGTCTCTTCACCATGCTCGTTAACGCTCGCCAACCCCGGAACTATCTAGCGGGATCCCATCGGGACTTCACACCCTACTGGCTTCCGCTCGCTCAGCTTGCTTGACGATCTGCTGGCAGCCTGCTATGCAAGCGTAATACGCCCGTTGAAGTTCACTCCTTATTTGCTGAAACTCGCCATTCCTCAGAGCTCACTTCGGGAGTCATTTCAACCTGGCCATCTCACACTAAGATACTTTAAACAAGAGGTAGGACAGAGAGGGGGGGGGTTGCTTTTCGACCGGGAGAGCAACTTGAAGCTTGACGTCACTTAGTTACAAGCCAAGAAAAGGGAATATAGAGACGTGGATAAAGTTCAGAAAGTTCGTGTTTATAATTCGAAAAGGAAATGATAGTATTCTTAATGAAATTTTAGAAGAATGAAATTAAATGATCGCACTCATACATGCATAGGGCTATCATTAAAATATTATAATACATATATTATTTATAATAAAAGCTGAAATATATCGTGAAAAGTGTAGTAAATGTAAAATTTACAAAGTGTTTTAATACAAATATAATTAAATATCTAATCATCGGATTTTTAAAAATATAGTATCCTTTATCTTAAACACCGATAATACTTTCAGCATGTAATATAAATATGTATTTCGGAAATATCTAATTGCTTAAAAAATCCCACATACATATAAAATATATTGATGACTATGAAATATCATTAATCTAGTAGTTACATAACTATGTACATCATTATATTAATAGGCGTAGTTCCGATCTTGGGAAAAAGGGGAAGTTGACGATTGAATGGGTGGTGAGCGGCAGTAGATTTTATTTACCCAACGAAAAGACAATGAATTTGTGAGCTAGTAAAAGATTATGATCCTTGGCTAAGCCTCTGGATATGTCAGTTTTCACAAATATATTTTAAACATGCAAAGTTGATGTTAATAAGATTTATTAACATCAATTTTAAATATATAAACTAGTATATAGTTTTAAATATATGAACTCTGTCTTTCATTTCCTTTAACATTCATATTCCTATACGATAATTTGTGGCAATATTTATTTCTCTTTTATTCAATTTTATAATCATCTCTAACAGAATTTTACAAACAGTTTCTCCAGTAGAGGATTCCAGAATTGCATGCAAAGTTTTTGGTCCAAGATTTTAAGGATGAAATTGAAGGAAAAGGCCAGTTTATTTTCTCCTTCAAAAATACTTAAGCAACACACATCGTAATGCTAAAGCAGATGATATGACAGAGTCTGTCCATGGCAAATTTTTATTCTATTTAGGGATTCTACTTATTTGTCCTTCATTAAAAAATGACAATTCCTTGATAACCTCACTTCGCGCATATTTAACTTTGCTTCGTTCGCCTTGCAAACAGCGACTTTTCAATTGCTTAATTTGAAGCACTAATGCCTCGATATATTTTGCATTATACTTTTGATTTTCATTTTTGTAAATTTGTATTATTCTCTAGAGCTCTTAGTTTCTCTTTTAATTGCATATTTCATTTTTTAGAAAATTTATCTCTTCATTTAAGTCACTTATATTTTTAACACTTTACAACATAGTTGAAAAGTGTTTATGACTTTGTTCATTCATTCTGTCTTCCTGTCTGTCTGTCTATCTGTCCGTTCGCACGATAACTGCCGTAAAAAATGACTTTATCAAAATGAAATTTTAGTATGTTGTTCAGACGGTCTATGGGACTTACGGAAATATAAATGAATAATATCACCCAATTAGTTTTGGATTGAACCCGGGTTGAAAAAATGAAATATATTGAACCATGTGGGACCTAATTTTTCAAACATTTTTTAAGCGAATTTAAAATTCACAAATTGTTTCGAAAGTTTTAGGAAATATTCAAATTAACCCATAAAATGTATAAAAAAATTTCAGCAAAATATATTCAGTAGTTTTTTATAATAATTACGTCATTTATATGAAGAGATCACGTGGACATTATATGAAGAGATCACGTGACCCACTTCAAAATAAAATATGGCATCCATCTTGTGTCAAAATTGTGATTTTTAAAGTTCTTTTTAATTCATATTTAGTGTTTTATCCGTCCTAAAACCACTATAATTTTGCTTAAATTCTGTGCATCTACATACTGAAACAACGCAATTACAATATATTTGAGTTTAAATGATCATCAAACTTTGATTACTTCTACAACGACGCCTAATTTTCCCTTATGGAGAATATAAACACCAATAGATGTAGAATGAGTTGTATAAGAATTGCTGCATTTCTTTAGTGCAAAATTATTTAGCTCATGGTGTCTGCAATATGACTGATATGAATGAAACAGACATTGATTTTACAGAGAAAAAGACGATTTTTTCGACGAAGTTTTAAGCATAGAGTTAAATTACTTGAACCTTCATGGTTTTAAATTTTTAAATAAAATAAATTATTATAGTATTGTGATGAATGAAAGGAATGGAAAAATGTTTTATGAATGAAATGCTGCTTAGAGCCAGGCGAGTTATATTTCGATGACGTCATTTGAATAAAGTTCATTTGTTTTCGATGAAGTTTTCAAATATAATAAATTATTGCAATATTATGATAATTTTAAAAATATTACCGATGAATGTATAGCATTTTAGAGATGTTAAGCCAGGCAATTTATATTTCTATGCCGTCTTTGAATAAAGTTCATTTTTTTCGATGAATTTTTAAGTTTTGAAATATAATAAATAAATGCAGTATTGTGATAATTTTTTAAATATTACCGAGGAATGTATCGCATTTTAGAGATGTTTAAATAAAATTGCATTGAAGTTGGAAAGCGTTTCATAATCAATGCTTTATGCATGATTGATTTTTCTTCTTTATTAATCTTACTGATCGTTCACTTTTACATTTTGACTATTTACAGATGATGGCAAATTAACACGAGGAACCACTCCGTGTTTTAATTTTTTAACAGGCTTCAAATTCAAATATATAGCCCGAAATTCTTTTTCAAAATCTTCATCAGAAAAGTGACTCGAACAGTTGCGTTAGCGATGGTTATTTTATCCTCTCTTTTGCATTTCACGCCTCATAATTTTATGGGTGTATGGTCTTTCGGAAATCTCTGAAAACTGGTAGATTCCATTGACTTCCTATAATAATATGAACACAAAGCAACCGCGCAGTTAGGTTTTTTGCGGTCACAAAGCACAATTTATATACAGCAATTAATCAAATATATACTTTATAAAAGAAAATACTAATATATATATATATATATATATATATATATATATATGATACGCAAACTTACACTTAAACTTCATTTTTACGATATAACTACACATTATATTAAAACAATGACTGACATAGTCTATGTTTTCTCATAGAACTGAATACTACTGGGAGAAACAGGTACTTCTCTTTGTAACTCAGTATCGTCACAAATGACGATAACGTCCACTCTCTAATATACTGTCAATAGCGGTATTCCGGTCTTTTGATCTCTGACCTCTCCCCCCCCCTGAGCTCACACAACCTTCACACAACCACCTTCGTTCCCGCTGCTTCCCCCCCCCCCAAACCTCAGTTCCCCCTGACTTCCACTGAGAAAATATATCCTCCCAACTCCTCCCAACTATCTACAGCACTTTCGTTCCTAATACCCTCAGATGCATGCTAATCACACACCTCTCCCATTCAATATTACTATTTCTTATATGACTCCCTTCCGAAACATGCACTGTCCCCTAACGCAACGCAATTACTTTACGCTTCCCTAGACCTCTTAATGAGACGTAGTTTTCCCCCGAACAGTGAAACTCAAAGCATTTTGAATACAGGATATTAAATTAATAATTTTTTCTTATTAATAAAGGCGACAGAGGTCATCAAAGAAATTAATTTTGATTAATCCTGTAGAGTTTCTAAGATTGAATTTTCAACAATTGTTTAGCATGCGTCAATTTGGCATTATTTTGTTAGTTTTCTGCCATTTTCCAAAAAGTTTCTAAGCTTGTCGCCAAGGCTGTCACTTTTGTCAAGTTGAACAGACGAACAGACAGATAAACTCTGTTGAAATGTATTTAGTATACCATCCCTTTATTGATTACTCGTAATTTGAATTCCAATCTATTACTAAAATTTACGATCAAACTTATATTTATGTTTTAGTTTTAAATTTTGTCAACTTGGCGTCGTTTTACTATTTTTAATTTTTCGTCGTTTTCATTAATTTAACGTCAATTTTTTTATTATTATTTTGCGTCTGTGATGCACAAACATAGAACTTATATGCAAAGCATTATATTAAATTAAATTCTCACTCATGGTCGAATTATCGTAAATCGTTAGTCATTATAACACATTAAGCATTAAACACATTGCTTTGTGTGCCGCTATTAAAACCCACCATATTAATCTTCAGTGCAAGTTCCTGGAATAGAAAACATTAACATACTACCATAATTAATTGCACCATTTTAACTTGAAAATAAAATCATTTATTAGCAACATAGATTACCTATTAAATTAATTGCAACAATTATTCATAAAATTTCGGCGGAGAGAGCAAATGTGAGACCAGTTAATTAAAAATTCCTAAAATGCATTGATGACCTTCAATAATTATTGATAGGAACACATATCTTCAAGTCTGTCTTTTGACTTTGTCACCAACTCGTACTTAATGTCCATCAAATTGTACTGGAACCAACTTGCGGTATGGTACTCCCACTCGTTGATTATATCTTACTGCGATCTAAGTGTTAATCTCGAGCACATCTTGAACAACTGTATATCAGGATATTGTCGTTCTTCATTGCCTCCGTTCTTACGTTCCAGTCGTCGTGAATTCTTATCTCTATTGCTTCTGTTGTCGTGTAGAAGTTCTGTATGTTCTCTAGAACTTTTTGGTTGCCGCCTCTTTTGTCTATGGTTTGTAACTCCCCGACTGTAACGCTACGATTGGCCGACCTTAGGGCAATGCGACCAGATATCTAGAACATTGGTTGACATCTTTAACCACTCTCATGGCTTCACCTTGGCCTCCAAGGTTTATTGCCTACTTTGACCTTTCGGATCAGGGTGCCATAAACTGGCGTTCTTAAATCTGATGCTATTGTTAAACATTACAGACATCCTAAATACACACTTAAAACTGTCTCCGCTAAATCTTTCTCAAATTTCGTCTTAGAGTCTTTTTCATGAATTTGTCGACAATTTCGTCAATTTTGCTAATTTTTAAAAAGTCGCCAAGTTGGCCAACTTTTTGACAAACATTTCAGACAAACAGATAGATGGCTAGATAGGCAAATATGCCTACTTCATTATAGTATATATAGCTGAAATATGAAACTCTTTCCAACTTTCTCATACATCCATATTTCCATTCCATATACATTCATATCGTATAATGTACAAGTATCAGAATGAAAAAATCTAATGTGAGCAACACATGACTTTGTCTGCAGACTCATATTCAAGTTCTTTTTACTTCTTCAATAATTCAGTACATTGAGTTTAATTGCACAAAATAGCACCCATAATTATTTTAAATGACACTGAATTTGCACTTTTAATTTAATTTTCTTTTTCCTTTGGTAACTGGACTTATTTGCAAAGGTGGCGTGTCGAAATTGCGAAAAAACTGAAATATCGCCAAAACGGCTGGTCTTAGAGTAATAGGGTCGATTTTATTCTTTTTGTCATCAAAAATTACGTATAAAAAACATTTAATTAATATATTTCAGCATACATATTCTTTTATTTTAGATTTTGATGATTTTTACGGGCCCTTTCGCAAAAACAAAGCAGGTTCTTTTCCACCGTATCGTAACAAAATCTAATTAGCACCAGAGTAATCCAAAAGTGCAAATGTATTTTGCAGATGACATTGTTCTTTTGGCCTCTAGATTATGTGATCTACAACAGAAAAGTAATGACCTTAACAAGTTTGCTAAAACTACTGGTCTACAAATCAATAAAAGTAAAACAAAAGTCTTAAGAATTTATGAAAAAACTTCTAAAAATGTAAAATTAGATGACGAATCAATTGAAGATGTAAATAGCTTCCCGTACCTTGGTGTACTGGTGAACAAGAAGGGTGGAACAGATGAAGAAACCAAAATAAGAATTGCAAAAGCTCAGAATTGTTTTAGAAAACTAAATAAAATATGGTAACATTAATTTAAAAACCAAAATCAACCTTTGTAATTCCTTAGTGAAAAGCGTTTTACTATATGGAGCCGAAACATAGAAATTAACAAGGGGCCAATGCAACAAGTTAAATGCCTGAGGAAAATTTTGGGCGTATTTTGGTCGTATGTTATTACTAACACTGAACTCTACAGGAGTACTGGACAGGAGGAAATTGAGATAGAGATAAAAAAAAAACGTAGATGGAAATGGACTGGACATGTCTTGAGAATGCCGCAGCATAACATACCTGCTGTGGCACTTACTTGGGCGCCTGAAGGAAAAAGATCTCGGGGTCGACCCAAGCTTACTCGGAGGAGAAGGTGGAGCAGGACAAAAATTTGATGGGATGGGCGAGCTGGTCAGAAGCAAGGAATGCGGCACAGGATCGACCAGGGTGGCGACGCAAGCTGAAGGCCTTATGTACCACTAGGCACGATGAGTTATGATGATGATGATGAATCCAAAAGTGACTTATCAACCAAATTTTGTGAAATTTGGTCTATTAGTCTTTCACATAGAGTGGATACAAGCAATTTTTGCGAACTGTTTCGCAAAAAAAGGCAGGTTTTTTATCCCAAATCATGCCAAAACCTAATCACCCACAAGGGACTAACCTACCAAATTTTATGAAATTCGGTCAATTAGTTTTTCAGTTAGAGTGGATACATACATTTCACAAACACACAGAACATAAACAGACGTTACGCTGAAAACAGTTTTTTCGTGTTCTAGAGGTCCCAAAACATGCAGATCCGTCGAAAACTCGAGTTGCGATTTTCGACATAATCCCAATACATTCCCTACACATTACCATATGTTGCAGGGAAAGTAAAAAGTAATATTAAGTACCATATTAATTTTCGGTATCCTTGAGCTAAAGCAGTTATGGACTATTCGGTTCTCAAAAGCCTTAATAAGCGTAAGACTTACCAGTGTTGAACACTGAACTCAAAACGCAATCCTCGGTAGAATATAAGGGTTTTTTTTAATTATGGATTGACTGCATCGTAGAAATTAAATTTTGCTGCATTAATATATGAATACACTATCCACAGTTGAAAATCAATAGAATATAGATGTATACATCCTCCCACACACACACACGCACATCTGGTTGAGAAAACCTAAGCATCAGATTCACTATTTCATAATGATTCTTTCACAGACAACATTTACAAAATTATAATAACATTTTTACTTTCCCTGCAATACATGGTAATGCATAGGGAAAGTATTGGAATGATGTCGAAAATCGCAACTCGGGTTTTCGACAAATCTACACACCTCTAGATTGCGTAAAACCATTTGAGACCTCTAGATTATGAAAAATTTGACACCTCTAGATTACGAAAAAACCATTTTTAACGTGACGTCTGTGTATATGTCTGTGTGTCTGCGCGTCAGTCTGTGCAATGTATGTATCCGCTCTAACCCAAAAACTAATGGACCGAATGTCATAAAATTTACAGGTAAATCACTTGTGGGTGACCCTGGTACTGATTAAATTTTGGTACCGTTTGATATAAAAGAACCTGCCTTTCTTTGCGAAATGGCACGCAAAAATCGTTGTATCCACTCTAGCTAAAAATCTAATTTCCAGTTACTAAATAAAAACAAAAATTGAATTAAATTAATTCCGTGTTATTTTGTGCGATTAAACTCAATTAATTATTAAAGAAATAACGAAAAAATAAATTTAAGTCTGGAGGGAAAGTCATGTGCTGCTCACATCAGATTTTTTAAAATGGTATGTGAAAATGAAACTAAGAACAATATACAGTCACTCCATTTTGAGATCCACTATGAGATCAGAAAAGTTTTCACTTCTAATTTTGCTTAGAAATGTTCTAATTTCGAACATATCCGTATGTAGGAAGAAATTCTAAACTCTCTTTAAGTGTTCCGTGTGGTAAACTAAGAATAAAAAAACTTTGTGAAAACCCAAGATAGCTGTAATGCTTTTACTATTATCATTTACGAAATAAAATCTCTCTCGATCCTTACTCTTATATTCTCTGAAAGAAGTGCTTTCTTCTTAAAGCAAAGAAATAAGTTTCAAAATCTGATACTAGTTTCTTTAGACATGTCTTTTTTTTTATACATCACACTTGATCATAGAATATCTAGTTATTGGCGAACAAGCAACTAGTTGAAGATAATGTTATTTATATACACTACTAGCAGCATACCCGTTCTTCGTACGGAGTATATACTATAAAGAAACTTATAATTCTCAATAATGTTCAAATTCTGTTAAAATATTAAATTCATTGCACATAAAGAAAAGTGTAAGAATATCTGTTCTCACTATGCAAAATTATCTTCACGGGCAGATCCGAAGAACAAAACATCCTGGCGCCTTTTGTAAGCAAATTTACAAAAAAAAAAAAAAAGGATTTTAATCAATATATGCAACCCCGTACTACTTATATTGTCGCAGATTAGAAAATATGCCAGTGTGTTAGTAGAAGATAGATAACCCGTATTACAATATGAGCCTCAAAAATATTTGCCAAAATAAAAGAGTTGACGTAATAAATTGAAAATATCAATAATACCCGTAATCTTTATACCAGAAGGTCGTAATTGATTCCAATATATAACAAAATATATCAAAATATATGCCAATATACCTGTACTACTTATATTCTCGTAGATTAGAAGATATACACGTGCATTTGTAAAAGGTTACTCGTAAAACGTGCAAAATATGAGTTTAAACATTTTTTGTCATAATAAAACAATGGCATAATAACTTGAAAATATCAATAATCCCTGAATCAACAGTCCCCGAAAATATCAATAATAATAATGTTTAAACCTGAAAACCGTAATTGATATTATCTAGTTAAAAATGCAATGTCAATGAAATTTATTTTATATACATATCTTTATTATTCAAATCGAAAAGATTTAATAAAAATCGTACGCCGCATAACACATTGGATCCGCTGCTAAGCGACATGATATCATTTGCTTCAACTAAATTGATGGAAATCATATCGTCTGAATAATGCGATCTCCATGGAAGGTTTGGCGACATTTTCGTCAATTTAGCGATAACTTAAAAAATCGCCAAATTTATCGCCAAGTTGGACTGTAGAACTGATAGTCCCATTTTGCGACAAATTGACGAAACATCATCACAATACTATCCCCTAACAAAACACGATTAATTTCATTTATTAAGCGTTTTAATTTATCAATTCCATGATATTTTTATGGATTTACAAATATTTTTATCAATTTGGTGATATTAAAAAAATTCGTTAAATGTGTTACTAAGTAGGATGGATGGACTGACCGACAAATGCTACCGAAACATCATTTCCGCACTCTCTTCTAAAAAAACAAATTTAATTTCATTGATTTGCGTCATTTTTATCAATTTGGGGACATTTCCGCTAATTTGGTAAAGTTTAAGAAAAGTTACCTAGAGGTCATTTAGAAATATTCCGCAAGCTCTGAATTTGCAGATCTGAAGAATAAAGTATCCTGATATATACTAAATGAAAACACTAAAATTGTATTAGAAGATACACCCATTCTACTCTTTTTCTGGTTCAACAATCGGCTAAATGAATTTATTGAGTAAACACAATATATGAGCTTGAAACCTCTTTGTTAAAATAAATGAAAGTGATGTACGCAGTCCGCAATTTATATAATTAAAAGAACAATCAAACCGTTCATTTATAAAATATATTTTTACATCCATTTATTTATTATTCAAATAGAAAAAATAATAACAAATATTAACAACATATTTAATTTCATTCCGTTGCCGAGCAACATGATATCAGATAGAATCTTACTCATAAAATGCGAAATTAAATAGCCATTTTGATTTCTTTATACTTTTCATCGTTGAGCAAAATCTTGTGAAAGATAAGCCATGGAGGTAGATTTTTCCATTTAAATTCATGTTTCAAACAATTCATGTTTTCCGATAGTGACTAATTAATGCAAAAATCCTGCACCAAACTCGGAAATAAAGTTTTATTTCATTTTGACGTTTTAAACAAACGATTTTCATCCTTTCCGTTTGGATAAACCACGGAGTTGGAGAGTAGAAGTCCTAGGAAAAAGTTCCGTTTTTCATTAATATCTCGACAACCCCTGGTCTTAGAAACTCGAAACTTAGACTAAATTTATGGGTGGGTATTTCAAAGCCATCCACAAAATTTCATTAAATTCGATTTAGCCGTTTCTCCGCGATGATGAGACAAACGAAAATTTCGTTTTTTACAAATATCTCGAGAACCACTTGTCGTAGAAACTCAAAATACAGGCTAAATTTTAAGTGGGGCTATTTCTAGGCTACCTCCAAAATTTTATCAAATTCGGTTCAGCCGTCCTTCCGTGATGATGGAACAAACAGACAGACAGACAGACAGATTCAATTTTCTTTATATAGATTTATTTATATTTTTTATGATATACTGAGTGTTTTGCGTAGAATATCCGGAAGAAATATAAAGTCAGCGGTTGGTCTTAGAAGTTAAATGGAATGTAAAAAAAATCAACCAATAGATGACAATTTACCTATGATAATTACACATACCGGAACTACTACCGGCCGTCCAAATGGTTGCTCAAGCCCTCAGGGCGAGCCGGACGGTTTGGGTCTTCAACATACCGGAACTACAGTCAACGGCTCTACCGTGCTGAAAACACTGGTTTTCGTTAGATCACCGAAGTCGAGCAGCATCAGGCGCGATTAGTACTTGAGTGGGTGACCACCTGGGAACACCGCGTGCTGTTGGCACATTTCGGACGCGGTAGCCCGGTGGTTTGTGGGCTGGATTTGCACGCTGCCACAACTGCCGCCGTGTTCATGCGGAGTTCGATCACGTTAAACATGTGGGTCCGTAAGTCCTTCCGAGAGGTTGGTGGTAGGGGAAAGAGGGTACGGTCCCTGTGGATGCCTCCTCCACAGGGTTCCGGTCTAAATTGGGTGGCATTTCCCGACCGTCCAAATGGTTACCTTACACCCTTCTGGTAGGTCGGGCGGTCTGGGTCTCAACATACCGGAACTAATAATTTCATAAAAATGAAACATTTTAGCTTTATACGGCTCCTCAATTAAAAAAAATTTCATAAAAATTTCGCCGCGCTTAATTCGGATAAAAAAATTACCCCCCCCCCCCCCCCACCTTTTGATGAAAAATTCTTGAAATATCGAATTGAAATATGCCCTTAAGATATTACATGTTTTTCAAATACATTTACACAAATTAAAACAGTAGTAAATATCGTCCAATGTGTGTGTCCCTTTCCATGTGCAATATCATCCAGAGAAATCGATTAGCAACAATTTAGTGAATCTAGCTCATTCCATTCAAAAGAAAATAATTTTTTTGCAATAGATTTGTATGTCAACATCTAACATTTCGCCAATTGTCATTTTTTCACGGGATGTTAATTATATTTCAATTGCATTTTGATGCAGATTTTGCACGTAAGTATGAATATACCATTTTGTTTTCGCCAATAAAAGTCGCCAAATTTCAATTGGCGTGATGTTAAGTCAATGCCAATAGCACTGTAGTATGGCTTTATTTATTAATACCCAACGATTTTGAGTACTATGTTTAGATGGTTATCATAGTAACGAGATTTAGCTTTTCAAAGAAATATTAAATCACTATTGACATACGAGAAACATAATTACAGTTTAAATTTAGAATTAAAGAAATATATTGATTGGAATTCAAACCTTCTGCTTTATATTAATTATTAAAATAAATTTATATAGGAGCAACATTAGCGGTTGGTAGCAATTTTTTTTATAGCTGTTATTTGCCAAATCATATTTGAGCGAAATATACATTTATTGGGAGTTTCGACATAATTTTGCATTTTGTTATCAAGAAAAACACCCAATTTGAATACGCAATTCAATAACAAAAACTTTATGCTGTGGATGCTGTACGTCATTATTTCGTTCTGAAAGAAGCAATGGCATTATGTAGTGAAGGTTATGTGCTGTCCATACGCATTTTTAATATAATTATTTTATAATTTTTTTAGATTTTTCCTTAGATTACAAAATTCCTGATAAATCAATAGTTTTCGTCCCTCATCCTGAACATAAGATTTCAACTATTGCCGAATGATACAATCTGATTAAATATCCTTTGAACCTCCCAATACGTTCAAGTGATATTCTGTAAACGCACCCACAGATACGTAGACAACATTGAAAAAATCTGATGTGGGCAGCTCTAGTCTCTCCATATATAATGCAATGAATTTACTACTTTTACACTAAGAAAAAAAAAATCGTTATTCTTATAGTAGATACTTATATTCTTTCCAAGATACTAAATTTTCGTCAATGAGTCGTCATTTTCATTGACTTAGCGTCATTTTTATCCATTTGGCGAGATTTTTGTTAATTTGGCAACATTTCAAAAAGTCGCCAAATTGGCGACATTCCGCCAAATTTGTTGCCAAAATCTCGCCAAGCGTTATGAACGGAGAAATAAGTTATTCTTAAAGCAAATAAATGACCATTGGCGTTCAAATACAAAAGTTTTACTCAAAATACCTTTTCTCATGAATGGAACGAGCTAGATCGACGAGAATGATGTCACCCAATTTATCGCATAATATTACATATAAAAAGTGAACATGTTTCTCAAAAGTTAATATTTTTTTAATTTATGGGATTTTTTGATACATTTATTTGAAAATATGTGCAATATCTCAAGAACGGTTCATGTTAGCGTTCTAAAGTTTATGTCAATCATGTTCTAAGGAAAAATTACATAAGACATGTCTATTTGCGTAACTTTATTAAAGGTTTATATTTTTGGATGATTTTTTTCAAAATTTCACTCGGAAATTTAGGGGGTTCTGAACATTCGATTGTTTTAAAAACAATAGGCTTCCAGTATTCCCGGATTGTAATTTTCGTACCAAATTTCATTCGAATCGCTCCATTCGTTCGTGAGATATCGTCTCCACAGACTCACTGACACACACACACACACAGAGAGAGAGAGAGAGAGCGACATCACGATTCGTGATGTCGCTCTCACGAGATCAGGTCGATCTCACGATCGATCTCACGAGATCATTCGATTCGTGATCAGGGATTCTTGAAACGTGCTCTCCCATCGAAAATTCGAATTCGAATTTTCAACCCCGTCACAATACTTTCCTTAACAGTTACCTTACACCTTTCTGGTAGGTCGGACGGTCTGGGTTTCAACAACAACAATACTTTCCTTATACATTATACTATGTATATAAGGAAAATAATAAGGTTAAGACGTATTCAAGAATATTAAAAATATGGAAATCTAACGAAATCAGAAAGTTGCGTTTATAACATAAATAAGTAGAAAATAAAGTAAAAAAATAAATACATAAATTGAATCTGTAATTGAAGTTATGTATTGGCCACATAATTCTCACTTTGATTTGCACAAATTTCAGTAACTTTAAGTTTCATATGTATAAAACATGAAAGAAGTAAACTTTAATTAATGCAGGGTTTACTTACAGCTCTGACTTAAAACAGGAGAGACAAGAAAGCGCTGAACATGCTAACTGGATATGCAAAAACAAATAACGCCTCTGTTAGCATTTCCGAAAGAAAATCATAAATCTTTACAAATATCCCACGCCATGCAGAATAATTGCAGAGAGCGCTTGGGAAAGAGAAGTTCTGCAGAAAATCTTAATTAATTAGCGTAGGCAGTAAACTTCTGGAAAGCAATCAGCGCCAAATTTACGACAATATAGAAAATAATTGAAAGAATAGACAACCCGCTTGCACTAAAATCTATTTTTATGCGATATTTTCCTGTCATTTTATAGGCTGCTAATATTACGCAAGTTGTCAGAATAAGTATTATTTCTTTTAAAAAACACATAGAAAGCACTATAACATTTCATTCATTAGATGCAAATTGCCATTAAGCCAACCAAATAGTCAATGAATATTTTAAATGTAACTAACTGCATTCCTCACTGCTGGCGATCACATTTCAAATACGAATTTTTAGCAAGCATATACACTCTTTTGCAAAAAAAAAACGAAGCACTCCTAAAAGATAATCCGATCATCTCGAAATTTCGCATGCAAATTCCTTTATACCAAATATGCAAATGATTAAATTTGCAAGGCCAATGAGTGTTCACTTCGATCTTAGGGCGCGTTTCTACTATGCAACTAGCATCCTATTAAACATGTTAAAAATGTGAACGGTTTATCTTTGTTCCTTATCGGCGTTACAGTTCCGTGGAGACACAACCAATAATGCCGTTAAGACGTTGCCGAAAACCTTGTAAGCAATTAGACGAGTTCGGACGTGGTCCCATAGCCGGGATGCGTAAAGCTGGCTGGTCATATCGAGCAATAGGCCGCCAGCTGCACCGAATGGACACTGCTGTGCAAAGGTGCTGACAGCAATGGTTGCTGCAAGAAACTCACCAGCGAAATGAAGGCTCCGAAAGGCCAAGGTGCACGAATGCGAGGCAAGATCGGATGATTGTGCGACAGGCAGTAACTGGCCCAACGTCATCATTGTCCGTCATTCAACGTGCTACAGCGTCCTCCATACTACTCGTGGTACCTTCCACCATTTTACGACGCATAGCTGAGGTGGGGTTACGCACACAGCGACCTTTAAGACGCCTGTCTATAACTGCACAACATTGACAAAGTCGTTTGTAGTGGTGTCGTATCCGAGCATCATGGCTACCAGCAGACTGGTATCGCATAGTATTCAGCGATGAATCACGCTTCAGTCTTTCAGCCAATGACCATCGAGTACGTGTGTGAAGGGGCCAGGGCCAGCGATTCCAATCAGCCTTTGTTTTGCACAGGCACACAGCCATTACCCTTGGTGTGATGGTGTGGGGTGCTATCTCACACGACAGCTGGTCGCCCCTAGTCATCCTGCGTACAACGTTAACAGCTCAACGATATGTTGATGAAATCCTGCGGCCGTTTGCGTTACCCTGCATGGCATGTCATTCTGGGGCCATTTTCCCACAAGATAATGCCACGTCACATACGGCTCGCATATCTGTGGACTGTCTCCGTGCTGTTGATACTGTTCCTTGGCCAGTAAGGTCACCAGACATTTCGCCACTCGAGCATGTATGGGGCATGCTAGGCCGACAGATTCGGGCACCCCGAAATGAAACAGATCTAAAGCAATAATTGAGGAATGCCTGTCAGAATATATCGCAGGATGACATTTGGAAACTTTATCACTCCTTACCTAGACGTATACAAGTATGCATTGCCACCAAAGGAGGATTTCACCAATTACTGATTAGAAAATTCAATGTACAATTGCTAACCATTGATGAGTCCTGCGGCCTTGGTTTTGTAATCATTTCATTACCTGTGCATGAGCTGTAGGCATATTTAATTTCGATAAAAACATGCTTCGGGTTTTTTTTCTTTGCAAAAGAGTGTATTTTAGCACCACAGCTAATGACAGATATAACCGCTGTGCTGATCTATACAATCCAAGTGCAATATATGCAATACCCCCCCTCCCCCGATAACCTCACTCCCTACGAAACCAATAGGCCATCTATAGCCAGGTGGTAAAGTGGATAGACACCAAGATTTGCGATTTTGGCGAAATTACCTCTAAGAACACCTTTATTCACCGAGTCTTATTATTCACTAGTTTAAAACCAGCCCTAAGACATTACAATCCCTCAACATTAACCAGATTTTTCAGAATATAACTAAATAGAATTTCTCTATTTTTACGGAACAGGAGCGTTTTCCCGCCGAATTCAGTTAGAGTTATTTTTATGTTCCTTTTATATTCCATTACTAACTAGTTAGACGATAAATACAGTTACTATGATTAAAAAAATTAATAAAAATTTATACATTAATTGCAATTAAGAAAATGTATTCATACGACACATTCATGAATCTAATTATTAGAATATCATTAATTAATTACCAAGTAATTATCTTCAATTTCTGATGTCTGCGGTTTCAACATCAAGGAATTCAAAGGGAATCAGAAGTGCCCCAAATTCGTCTAATTAAAATAAATAATAATGCATTAATTTTTACTTGATACAAATTACTTTAAAGTCAGTTACATTCAAGTAGTGATTGAAATAAATAAGTTATTATGTAAAATACTAAAAGTAAATTAATTTAAATAATTTTTTTATAAATGTTCCCATTTGGGGACATTGGCGAAAGTAAACAGTTAATTGAATATCTCGATATACAGAGCGCAGCTTAATGGAATATATTTGTTTATAGAACACATCTTAATTGAAATTCTCTATACGATATTTTAGGCAAATATTATTTCATTATTTAGTAATATTTCATGCTTTGTTTCGAAGACTGGATAAGCATTTATATCGATCAGTGTTCGATGCTAGCTATAATTCCATGTATAACTATTAATATACAAAACATAGTTCTTCCACTGTAACATGTTCTTCATACGACTGACTTTTGATTTTAATTTTTGCAGCTGTTCTCGTGTGATAATGAGACAAACTGGCGTATTTTCGAGATACATATATATATATATATATATATATATGTGTGTGTGTGTGTGTGTGTGTGTGTGTGCGCGCGCGCGTCTGTGTGTTTATATATACTATATTACATGACAGCAAAATCTAACAAATAAATCAAATATATATGTAAATTAAAATAATAATATATATATATATATATATATATATATATATATACATATATATGTGTGTGTGTGTGTGTTTATATATATATTACATGACAGTAAAATCTAACAAATAAATCAAAATTTTATAAAATAATGCCTACTGAACAGCCTTTGACAGATATCCATTGCAGATGCACCTGGGTACCTGTAGAAAAGAATATATCTTTACGATTCTTTTGCATATTTTATTTCCCTTGTCAGAGTGAGCATTTGTGAAGATTAAAACGATTTTAAATATTTCATTTAAAAATAAGTGATATGACTGTGACTTTAACTTTTCCATTTCTTACTTCCCATAACTTCGCGAATACGCCATTCATTTGCCCATTGAGTAGTTTGATTAACGTAGTCTGATTACGTTGTTTGGTTAACCCGGTTTTCTGGGAAATGTCCCGATTTACGTCTTGCGTCCCGTTCGGTTTATCATTTAGTCTGGTTGTTTAATTTCGCATACTTGATATAATATTTGCACATTTAAATATAAGAAAATAAAAAAAAAACATTTTTAATATACTTACAGTTTATAACGCTCTAAAAAGTTTAAAATTTTTTTTACCAGAACATTTTAACAATTTGAGTTACGAGCGGTTAAATAGCACCGGACCCACTCCGACGTCATGATGTGATGTCAATATTGATGACCAATAGTAGCTTCAAAGAACTGCGCCTGTGCACGGAGATTGTAGTTTATAATATGAACTCATCATCACTCAGCTGTTAAATTTACTATCGTATACTAGTATTATTAGATAGTTTAGAATATTAAATTCTAAGTTATAGTTGATGCTTAAAATGAACTACGCCTGTGCAAGGAGTATTTTGTTTTAATTACGATCTCGATATTATTCAAAAAGATTTAAATATATTTAAATCTCCGTATTATTAGATAGCATAGAATATTAAACTCTATAATTGATGGCTAGATGTGATATATATATAATTTAGTCATTTTGAGAGCCATGTGTCAATGGCACCTAACCAATTTTCCCGATTTGAAAAATTGTTCTAGATAGATGTAATTTAAAAATTGTTTGCTTTGTTTATATTATGCAACTCACAAAATCAATCTCCTTTTATTAGTCATGCATTAGATTGTCAAAATGAAACATTGTTCTTTGCAACATTCAAGCTGTCAAGTTCAAAATAAAATTCACAATCATGTGCAAATTCCTATAATATACTAAATGATATTGTTAATCAAAATATTCTATTAAAATATTTAATTTATTAATGCTCCTAAAAAGAAGTTAAAGAATATATGTTCTAGCTATACAAAATTATCTTCACGAGCAAATCTGAAGAATAAAATGTCCTGGTCTTGTTTGTAAACAAATTTACAAAATATATGTTGATGTACCCTACGTCATCGGCGACGTCAATCGCATCATCGTCAGTAGTGGTTCCTTGTTGGTCGAATCGGAGTGGGTCCGGTGCTATTTATCCGCTCGTTTTGAGTTCATAGATAATTATTGGGCATCAAGAATAATTCCCAATATATTAACTATCATTATCAAATATCATCATTAAAGATCGTATCATTCACATCCATAGTGTTGTTCAAAATATAAATTTCACTCATCTTACATAATAAATATGTTTATGCTTCTCTCTCCCTCTCTCTCTCTCTCTCTCTGTGTGTATGAGTGCAGTCTGTAGTAAGATATCTGAGCATCTTACTGTTGTAATTGTAAAGAACCTTACTGCCCCAACCGGAAATCGAATTTCGAACTACCCAGGATCTCTGGATCTTCGAACTCCCCAGGCGATGCTCTACCGTTAAGCTATTGGGACGAAATTGCAAGCTCTTATAGTCGAAGTGGACTCTTCACTGTCATGAAATATGGTACACTCAAACTTCGGAATCCGCATCTCGGTGATGTTTTTTTAAATTCGAATTTTTTTTTAGTTATTTTATGTTTTAGCACGATTTTGAGCGGCTTTCACGTTTATCCCATACAATCTGTTCGTCTGCGAACAAATATATTATCACAGAGTTACCGTCTTCACGGCATCGGGAATATCGAAGATCTTTCTTTTCAACAATCCGTGGGACAATTCCTTCGTATTTATTTTTAAATGCGGTAGAGATGTAGTATATTTTTTTTTTTATTCTTGGCGATTTTGCGTGAAATTCTGGCAATCCCTGCTTTGATGTGGAGAACATTCCATTCTGGCAACTCTTTCCGCGTCTTTTGTCGCCATTTTTTCGTATCAGCCACAGAACACCAGTTTCACAAACAGCTAGTGACCTCCGACAGCTAGCGGGACTGGATTCTGTGATGTTTTTTAGTGAGTGTAGGCCTATATTTGAATTGCAACAGATCAACTGTTGCGCAAACGACGACTAAAGGACGATTTTTACCTTGACGAGAACAAGGCGAGAAAAGGGAAACAAAAGACGAAAAAAGGCGAGAAAAGACGGGAAAAGGGTTGCCAAAATAGAATGTTCTCCAAATCATAGCAGAAATTGCCAGAATCTCACCTAAAATTGCCAAAAATGAAAAAGGGATCATACTACATTTGTTCATTAAATACAGCGATATTTACCGTTTTTAGGTTTATTTGATAGTTATTTGTCGCATCCAAAAATTAAGATCAGTACAATTCTACACTTTGGCAAAAAGTTTTGTTTATATCTTCTCATTCTAACTACAAAAAATTTAGCTGATGCAGAATTTAATTTTTAGTAACTTATTTAGCTAATGCATAAAATCAACAATGTACTATGATCATTATTAAGGCGCGGATTTTGATGAAATCTGTATTTTTTTGCATTTTTTTTTAATTTTTCCCTTTTATGGGCATTTTTGAGCATTTTCAGGGCATTTTTAGCATTTTTGAGGCAATATTTAGCATTTTTATGAAATGTCCTATATTTAGAGATTTTTTTTCATTTTTAGTTTTCTATACTTTCTGTTGCAATGGGTGTTTTTGCTAATTCCCGTCTTAGCATCTTTACAAACAAATTCCCGGGGCCGCAACACTTCCTCCCGTTTTGTGGTGCAAGCAGGTATTTTTAAGGTATAAAAACTTATATTCCGACAATAGAAAATCTTTTACATTTGAGAACATTAGGAAACACCTAATAATGCAATGTAATTCTGATGCTATCGTGGGAAATTAAATTATCACAGTTCAGGATAATAAAAGTTTTAAGTCAGGTATTTATACATATAAATTTTTTTTTACAACAATTTAAATTATTTGTATTTACTCAAAACTTTCGAAATTTGTATCATGAATTAACTAAATTTATTTTTCATGTCGTTCTTTTTCTAAGTTCATAATAATGTAAAACTTTAAGGGCATTAAGGCATTTTTTCACTATTTTAAGGGTATTTTTAGTGAATTTTTAGGTCATCAAAATCCGCGCCTTAATCATTACTTAGGATATTATCGCTTTCTTCTATAGAAAATAATGCTACGAAGATATAAAAACTTGAATAATTCGAGCTCTAACAAAGAGAATAATTTAAAATTTTATACAGTTCTCGCTTTTCGCATAATGTGTTTACACATAAAATTTTCTAAAGGTAGTTGTGTTTGGTTTTGGGTTATCGGGACCGCACATCACAAACACATACCAACCCACACACTCATAAATGCATACACACTCATAAATGCATACACACACATAAATACATACACACTGACACGCAGAGAGAGAGAGAGAAAGAGAGAAGCAGATATCTTATCAAAACTGTTCGAACTGATTTCAAAAAGTCTTAAAATATGCTTATCCGTCCAAATTTATAATTCAATAACACTCAGGAAAACAATAGAGTCTATACAATAGTACGAGAAAATTAAAATCGATTCTCCCAAAATGAATTCTCAAATTACACCATTGGTCAAACAAACGGCATTAAAAGCAAGATTTCATTCACAAAACTGTTAATTAAAATGTAAAATGTACAAGCTTAAGATTGGTTCACTGTAAATAACTTGCATTTTTTTCATACGTATTAAGATTTAGAAATATGAAAGACGGATATGAGATTCTTCTTCCACATTTCTAATTTATTCTTTGGCAACAGCTAGAAACATTATTCTCACAAAGATGTCAAATAAATGATTCATTGATGACAGAAAGATATGAAATTCCTACCTGCGTTATCAATTTTTTGAATAACAAATGGGAGAATTTGATTATTTTCTTTTCATATGAATACGTCAATCATGAATATTCGAATTCATTATTAAATGTAATATGTGAAAAATGATAATATGTAAAGTGAATTTCTGTCATACGACAAAAATGCTCCACTTTTAAAATATACAGAATTTTTTACCTATAATAATTCTTTTTAAATTCCTTAAAGTCGGGACTTTTTATTCTGTTTGGTGATGTGGAAACAAAATTGTTGAGAAGAACTTTTAGAATTCAAAATGTTTAAAAATATACAAGGAAGCTCAATACTATTTTATTTAATACAACCTATTATGATTGCTAAAATAATTATAACATTACAACTCAATAATACGTAAGATGCGGCCGATCCTGACAATAACCGTGGTCAATTTTTACGCATTTTTCGCCTTTCACAGGGTATATGCCCCTTAAAAGGCGAAGTGAATTAGCCTTAAGTGGACAATTATGATCACACAATTATACGCAGGGTGACACAATTAGGATCACATCTCACAGTGCTTAGACAGACACACATACATTGTATAGAACTGGACACATGCACAAACATTACACTGAAATAGACACACATTCAGTGCACTGAAAAAGACACACATACATTGAACTGAAATAGACACATGCACATACATTGCACTGAAATAGACGCATATTTATTGCACTGAAAAAGACGCACATATAATGCACTGAAAAATGCACACATACATTGAACTAAAATAGACACATGCATATACATTGCACTGAAATAGACACACATTCATTGCCTTGAAAAAGACACACATACACTGAACTGAAATAGACACACATGCACATATATTGCACTGAAATAGACACTCATTCATTGCACTGAAAAAGACGCACATACAATGCACTGAAAAGACACACATACATTAACCTGAAATAGACACATGCACATACATTGCCCTGAAATAGACATACATTCATTGCACTGAAAAAGACACACATACATTGTCCTGAAATAGACGCACACACATACTAAGACTTCACGCTAAAATAATTGATTAATATCTTGCGTACCAATCCATTCACCAATCCATTCAAAACTCGAGTTCCAATTTTGACTTTAATGAATGATAAAATTTCAACTTGAATGACTTTAAATGATTTTTTTATACGCAAACATGTGTAATAATCGTAAAATCAGTTGTCAGTTGTAAGCTTCATGCTTTCCAGTTTTATCCAGTGAATTGAAACCAATCACGTGATTGTTTTCCGAAAATTAAATATAAATCCTTTGCCAAAGTACCCTACGTTACAGCTATCCCACTCAACTTTATAACATTATTGCAACAGTGAAGTCCATTTCGAATTTTTTTTTCCAAATTCAATTAAAAAGAAAGATTGTTCTAAATTCAGATGAATTATCTTCAGACCTTCGACGGTGTCAAACTTTACAGAAGTATTTACTGACTAAAGAGACTTGGCTTTCCATTTCTAAAAATATGTACCGTAAATTTTTAAGATTAAAGAAAAAAATAGTTGTTTTCTTATCTAAAGTTTAATCTAAGGGATAAATAAGAAGCTACACTGTAAAATGATTTCTTGAGATTTACGTAGTACAAAGAAGGAACGTTCGTCGTTTTCTACTAATTGCTTTCTGTAAGTACAAAACTTTACGAATTGAGAACACTTTTAACAAGAGATTTGCTCTTTGACATAGATTCAGTCGCGAACGCAGAGTTTAAGAAGAAATTTATGAAAAATCCTACATATGGTGGCACACTTAATTTTCGGCAGAACTCTTAAACACTTTTGAACAATTTTGCACACTTTTTTCGTACAGGCTTACAAAATTTCGGAAGAACCGTAAATGACATTTCCAAAATCGGAAGTGAAAATCGTTATTGAACCTCCAAACCTCCTTCAAAATTTTATACTGAATCCATATCAGAAATTATTTAAGCTTTGTCTATATCCAATCCTGAGAAACAGATGTTTGTTGTCCTGAGAAACGGATGTGGAAAAAGCAAGACGTGGAAATCCTTAATAAACCCTCCAACCCCTCAAAATTTTGATGCTGAATCTATATAACTCTTTATCTAAGTTATTTCTATAACCGATCCTAAGAAATTGATATTTCAAGGAAAATGTAAGGTTTTGAATCGGAAGTGACTCCTCCAGAACCGGAAGTAATAATCCTTAGTGAGCCCTTCACGCCCTTTAGACTTTGATGCAGAATATATATCTGTCATTATATAAGCTTCATCTATAACCATCCTAAAAATAGACATTTAAAAAAAAAATTGAACCAGTATTGAAACTGTGCCATCCATACTCTAAGCTCTTTTTATAGCAGATCCTAAGAAATAAATGTTTCGATGCAAAATTTTCAAAAAATAACAGTATAACAGCATTTTTGACACCAACAAAAACTATATGTGGGACTTTTACGGAATTCTAAACTCTAAAAAAAAACTTTGAAGTATAATTAATGAACTAATTAAAATGATCTTAAAATGTAATGATTGTTTATATTTTGACGTGAACACTAAACAGAATTCTGGTTCTATTACTCTAAAAAAATACACTACATTTCAATACTTTTTTTTATCACTGAAATTTCGGTTAAATCTTTGAAGTTATTAATTGATTACTAAACTTATTAAACGCGCTTTATCATGCTATCATGCTATCATAAATGCAACATGCATTATCAATTATTTTGATTTTTAATCAGCAAAAGCAATGACGGATTTCCCAATCGCTCTTGTTACCACTTTTCTTCTAAAAGTAAATGATTTATTATATAATATTGAAGCATGAAAGAAATACTTTCCTTCTAGTTTTAAAGTTGATTTCCATTAATTTTTAAACGATTAAATGAAGGTATTTCTTCTGTTATTTTATAGGAGATTTATAAATCGGTCATGTTTAACGCAGTTTTCCTCACACATATTTACGCAACACAGATTCGAACTTTCTTCTAACTCATTTCAGTAACGAGTTATTGGTGTTGCGAATTGCAAGAAACATACCAAATTTAATAGAAATCGTATTATTTCTTTGAGAAAATCTGCATTTGCAAGTCTTAAGAACGAACGGCTCATGAAAACAAATAAATAATGATTTTTATCCTTTTCTAATTAAAATAATTAATTTACTCATTTGATAATAAGAGTATTTAAATTTAATGTGATATTTGTCATCTAATTTATCTCATTTGATAATAAGTATATTTAAATTTAATATGATTTTTTTAACTTTATCACAAACTTACAATATCTCAAAAATTGCAAATTTTAGGATACTAGAAAAGGTGTATCTGTTATTTTTTATAAACATTATCTATAAAATAGTCATTTCCGTAACACTGTTTCAAATAATTTTTTTAAGTGTTTTCTCGATTTAAGAAAAAAATATTCGAAAAATTAAGAACCTTCCACAATCATAAAAAAATAAGAGGCTGCTGTCTCTCATAGTTGAAACATTCGTACCAAACTTCATTCGATTTGCTAAATTTGTTCTAGACCCATCCAGTCTATAAACTCACTGGATATTGAAAAATTGGTTGATTCGTAAAAAGTGGTGTTCGAAACTTATAGATCCATAAAAATCAGATTGTCGGATTTTTTATCCGACACAATACTTTCCTTTATATGTAGTACGTATTGCAGGAAAAATTACAGTTACAATCCATCTAAGTTCATACATATTGTCTTAGTTAATACTACAATCAATAAATCTGACCTCTAATATAGCAAGACTTGTAATTAAACACTTCTTAAAAGCGAACATTTATTGATCACATTTAAATTCAACTGACACACACATACACACACATACACACACACACACAGACATACACACGCACATACACACACGCACCCACAGGTGGACATCTTTCTAAAGACATCTAAAATGAATTAAGGGGGTGAAATTTTTTGTAAAAACAATATTTTTTCTACACAATAGTGAAAGTAAACATTAGTATACTGAGTTTTTTTATAAATAAATATTTTATAATATGAACAATATAAAATATTACACCCAAAAAAACTTTTCAACTAATTTGTTAATGCATTTTACTACACCCCCACTCATACTTAAATTTCTTAATTTGCAATTGGAATTTATTTAAGCGCTTATAATTATGAAGTAGCACATTGGAAATGGGAAAGAGTTTATTTAGACTGAATGATTTTTTTTCGCTCTTTTCAATTCTTTAAATCAAGAACAAAAATTGAATATACCGAGACAATGATTGAGAAATCCCATCTGCTGTGCACATGCGCGTGTATGGTACTTTTGTTTAGTGGCTGTTTTCCTTTCGTTTGAACAATTACAAAAACAGCGAATCTTAAGAGGTTTTGTAATTAATTTAATGCACCTTCCTTCACTTGTTTAGTGATTAATGAAAAAAAAATCCCACCGATTTTTCTACATGAATTAATTATTTTAAATATTTTTTATAGATATAACTATTCATTTAATGTTTTTTGCATATAGCTTTGCATTCGGTGAAAACTACTTTATTTGTTCTTTTTAAACAGAACAGCAGATAATAAAATAAATTTAATTTCAGGTATACTTAGCAATTAATTAAAGCGAGAATTTTTCAAGTACTGATTTCAAAATGCATTGCAATAATTGATATGTAAAAATAAGTAAACATTCACCATGTTCTCAGATGCTTATATTATTTATGTTATTTTGACTGCCAAATAACATAAATAAGATAATTCGTTGAATATTTAAGCTGTATTATCAAATGGCTTTATCTGAATATTTTAAGAAGACGCCTTGAAGTCATCATGTCCGATTCTGTAGCAGTATCTTATAGTTGACATAACAAACCCCAATCTCCAAGGGTATGTAGCTTAGCCCCCAAGAGAGACAGTCTCTAAACATAGGAAACAAAACAAAAAATTACAATTGGTGTGGTAGAAAAAGCAGATCAAAATTACTTTTACAATTTCACTTTTCACAATTGTCGTTGTACATGATATACAAGTCTATACAGCGGCAAGTCTACAGTACCCTTCAGCAGGGGGCTCTCAATCTGAGATTACAGCTTTGGCTCTTAGAGACTTGGCGGAAATCATATTGAGATTTCATAACTTTTTTGAACAGAGGTTTATGTATCTTATACTTGGCGGGAAGTTATGTTTCTATCATGAAGTTATGTTTGTTGTGAGATAGTGTACTATTCTCCATTTAAAGTGATCTTAACAAAAGGGTATGTGCAAAGCTGTATTCCTCTGCTAAATAATGTGGAAAATACTATTATTAATTCAAGACTTAAATACTTAAGTTCAAATAAACCGAATCCTAAAATATTGCAATATTTTAGGCAATTGCAATACTTTAGATTGCAATATTTTATTGCAATCCTAAATTTCTTGCAATTTAGGATTGCAATTTTATTGAAATTTAGGATTGCAATATTTTATTGCAATCCTAAATTTGCAATAAATAAAATATTCTTAGGTCATATTTATCGTTTACTATGATAGCATTACTTTATGTCCAAGTCATATGATGGAATAAGTAATAATCTAGTTTATTAATAACTTGAATATGTAACCGGAGTTGGTCGGGATGGTTTACGATACAAACCTCTCATTAAAATTTCACCAGAATATACAGTGAATTCTCGAAAACCAAACAACGCTTTTACGGTTCGCCCACTTACAGCAAAAGAAGAAAAAATTACTGCACAGTCGTAGTATGTCCTAAATAAGCGGGCGGAACGTATACATACAATCCAGGTGCACGATCTCCGTTAGCTCAAACTAAAAAGTATAGTTTTTAAAACTAAGCTGTAGCATAATTAGAAGCTGAGACTAAAAATTATAAAACTAATGTATTTTATATTGCTCTCGGAACATCTTCTTTCATTATACAAGGTAATTTTATTGATTAAATCAAATATTTATTGACGATTATTTTTTGCTTCTACAAGATTTGTTTATCAAAAATTAAATTAAACTTTCTGTCTTCAATGACAGCAAATAGGTATTACTTTCTTTTACTATGTCTATTTTTTGCGCAAAAAAATAAACACAAGTAAAAATATCTTTCGGATGAAATCTATAAAGATACAAATATCTTATTTTTATTATGCTCGTGATACAACTTCAAAATAGTAATCCATCTTTGTCAGCAATTATAAAGAGCAATTTGTCGTGTAACAAACTATCTGAACACTTTAATCTAAGGAAAATTATTAGAAAATGCCTTGCCTCTAACAGTTTACTTGTGTAAAGCAACAAAATAAATCTTCTAACTAAAGCCAATCCCATTGCAAGCTTGTTGACACCCTTAACTTGTTGGATTTCCAAACGAACAGCAGAAAAATCCAATAATCTCAAAATAATTTGTGAGGATTTTGCGAGAGTAACTTTTTTTCCCGTGAAATAAGTCTTGAATTTGCTGGAAGGGACAACTCTATTGGCGATTAAGCGAACAAATTTAGGTGTTAGCAATAGCGATCATATAAATCATCATCAGAACAGGAGCAATTTTTCACATTGGAGAGAGAGCTAAAAACAATCAACATTATATAATATTTTGAAATATTTCTGGCATGCAAGTTTTCCTATGACCTATAAAATAGTTCTGTTAAAAACAATCTGATGTGGGCAGCACATGACTTTCCTTATACAATGCAATGAATTTACTACATTTACAGTAAAAAAAAAAAGACTATTTTCATAGTAGATATTTATATTCTTTCCAAGATATTGAATTTTCGTCAATTAGTCGTTATTTTCATTGATTTAGCGTTATTTTTATCCATTTGGCGAGTTTTTCGTTAATTTAGCAACATTTAAAAAGTCTAAAATCTCGCCAAGCGTTATGGACGAAGAAATAAGTTATTCTTACAGCAGATAAATGACTATTGGCGTTTAAATACAAAAGTATTACACAAAGTATCTTTTTTCATAAATGGAACAAGCTAAAACCACGAGATTGATGTCACCAAATTTATCGCATGGTATTACATATGAAAAGTGGCCATGTTTCTCAATAGGAAATATTTTTTTTTATTTTATATGACTTTTTGATAATTTTTTTGAAAAATGTGCAATATCTCGAGAACGGTTCATGTTAGCGTTCTAAAATTTATGTCAATCGTTTTTTAATAAAAAATTACATAAAAAATGTTTATTTGCGTAACTTTATTAGAGGTTTTGATTTTTTGACGATTTTTCAAAATTTCACTCGAAAATTTAGGGGATTTCTGAACATTCGATTGCGTATAAAAAAAATCTGATGTGGGCAACACATGACTTTCCTTATATAATGTAATGAATTTACTACTTTTACAGTAAAAAAAATCTGATGTGGGCAACACATGACTTTCCTTATATAACGTAATGAATTTACCACTTTTACAGTAAAATAAATAGGTTTTTCTTATAGTAGATACTAATATTCTTTCCAAGATATTGAATTTTCGACAATTAGTCGTCATTTCATTGATTTAGCGTCATTTTTATCCATTTGGCGAGATTTTCGTTAATTTGTCAACATTTCAAAAAGTCGCCAAGTTGGCGACATTCCGCCAAAATTCGTCGCCAAAATCTCGCCAAGCATAATGGACAAAGAAATAAGTTATTCTTACAGCAGATAAATGAATATTGGCGTTCAAATACAAAAGTATTACTCAAAGTATCTTTTTTCATGAATGGAACGAGCTAGATCCACGAGAATGATGTCATCCAATATATCGCATGGTATTACTGAAAAGTGAACATGGCTCTCAAGAGGAAATACTTTTTTTTTATTTTATACGACTTTCTGATAATTGTTTAGAAAAATGTGCAATATCTCGAGAACGGTTCATGTTAGAGTTCTAAAATTTATGTCAATCGTTTTCTAATAAAAAATTACATAAGAAATGTCTATATGCGTAACTTTATTAGTGGTTTTGATTTTTTGACTATTTTTTTTCAAATTTCATTTGAAAATTTAGGGGGTGTTCTTAACATTCGATTGTGTATAAAAACAATAGGCTTCCAGTGTTTACAGATTGTGATTTTTGTACCAAATTTGGATCGAATCGGTCCATTCGTTTGTCAGTTATCGTCTTCACAGACTCTCTCACACACACACACATACTTTCACACACACACACACAGACATCACTTCAAAAATGTTTGATTCGTGATCAGGGATGCTTGAAACGTGCTCTCCCGTCGAAAACTCGATTTCGAATTTTCGACCCCGTCACAATACTTTCCTTATACATTATGTATATAAGGAAAGTAATAGGATTTTCTTATAGTAGATACTAATAGTCTTTCCAAGATATTGAATTTTCGACAATTAGTCGTCATTTTCATTGATTTAGCATCATTTTTATCCATTTGGCGAGATTTTCATTAATTTGGCAACATTTAAAAAAAGTCGCCAAGTTGGCGACGTTCCGCCAAATTCGTCGCCAAAATCTCGCCAAGCGTTATGCACTAAGAAAAAAGTTATTGTTACAGCAGATAAATGACTATTGGCGTTCTAATACAAAAGTATTATTCAAAGTATATTTTTTCATGAATGGAACGAGCTAGATCCACGCGAAACGAGCGGATAAATAGCACCGGACCCACTCCGATTCAACCAACAAGAAACCACTACTGACGATGATGCGATTGACGTAGCCGATGACGTAGGGTACACGTTGATTCTGGTTAGCGGAGTTTTTATTTTGCATTCGCGGCAAATTTAAGTTTCGTGAATTTTTTCTTTTTGAGAAATATGAATATTGATCCAAAGCTTAAGGATGGACCAAACACTTCACAAGCCAAAAACTCACAGAAAACGGAAAAGTTTTCTAAAATGTGCAATTGCAAAAAGATATTTTCCAGAAAATCTACCTTTATCAGACATAAAAAAAATGTTCAACCAGTTGCTGAAAAAACAAATTATATTTGTAAGGAAAAAGATGATTTTCGCAATCATTTGCACACTGTTCATGGCATGGAAGAAATAAAACATGATAATGATTTTCAAAATTATTCAGGTATGTTCGCATTTTCATAACTTCTATTTCAATAAGTTTTATTTATTGCTGAATAAAATAAAATAGTTTCGCATAAAAATACAAAGAATGGATGAAATGCATGAGATTTTAAAATGTTACCTATGTAAGATGAATACAAGATATAACATATTCTCATAGATTAGAAGATATACCCATGCATTTGTGGAAGATTTTCCGTACTACAAGTTACAACAATTTTTGCCAAAATGAAACAATGACATAATAAATTGAAACTATCAATAAGCCCCAAAAATATTAATAATAATAATGACCGTAATTGATGTAATCCAGTCAAAAATGCAATATCAATGAAATTTATTTCATACGTATACATATCTTTATTATTTAAATCGGAAAAGATTTAATAAAACTCTTCTGCTGCATAAACACATTGGATTTAAATCCATTGCTAAGTGACATAACATAATTTTCTTCAAATAAATTGGTGGAAGAAATATAGTCTGCATAATGCTATCTCTATGGAAAGTTAAATTGTTCGTTTTTAATTAATATCTTAATATTTAGACAACCCCTGGTCCTAGAAACTCGAAACATGTACTAAATTTTAAGTGGGGTTATTCCAATGTTACCCATAAAATTTCATTAAATTCGGTTCAGCCATTCTCCCGTGATAATGAGACAGACAGACAGACAGATTTTCAATTTTCTTTATATGGATTATGCAATTGCTATGTCAAAAATATAAAATAACATAAATATACACATAACTGTCTTGTGTAAATATGAATTTTAGTACATTCCTACATAAGCTGATAATGATATGTAGGAAAATAACAAAAATACAAAATTGAGTAAAATTTTTGAGTGGATAACAATTTCTTCCTAGCTATTGACATATTTACATTTGTCAGCTGAAACATATCATTTATGAATGACTGATTCTGGATTAAAATTATCCAAATGTAGACTTTTAATAGATATAATACAAGTTTACTCATTTTGCTTATTTTCAAGCTATTTCTCTAAATCTATATAAATAAAATTGAAAATCTGTCTGTATGTGTGTCTCATCATCATGGGAGAACAACTGAATCGAATTTAAATGAAATTTTGTAGATAGCTTTGAAATATCCTAACTTAAAATTTTGTCCATGTTTTGAGTTTCTAAGACCAGGGGTTGCCCAGATATTAATTAAAAACGAACAATTAAACCTTTCATATAGCATTAAGCAGATGATATTTTTTCCGCCAATTTATTTGAAGAAAATTTTATCATGTCGTTTAGCAACAAATTTAAATCTAATTTGTTTATACGGCAGCTGATTAAATCCTTTCCGATTTAAATAATAAAGATATATATATATAAAATAAATTTCACCGATATTGCATTTTTGACTGAATTATATCAATTATGGTCTTCAGGTTTAAACATTATTATTATTGATATTTTCAGATTATTATGTCATTGTTTAATTTTTGTAAAATTTTTTGAAACTCATATATTGTACGTAGTACCGAGTAATCTTCTACAAATGCATGGGTATATCTTCTACTCAGTGGCTTATCCTGACTCTAAAAAGTGTGTGTGGGGGGGGGGGGGCAACTGTTTAGCATTTGCTTACGCCAGGATTATTTTAAATGAAAAATACGCATAACAATAAAAGGCCTTGAAAAGTAGGGAGGCCTGCCCCCCCCCCCCAAACATACGCTGCTGCTTCTACTCCATGAGAATATAAGCAGTACAAGTATATTAGCACATATTTTGGCATATATTGGAATCAATTACAGCCTTTTAGGTTTTAAGATTACGGAATTATTGATATTTTCAATTTATTACGTCATCTGGTTTTTTTGGTAAAGATTTGAAAAACTCATAAGTTGTAGAATGGGTCCTATGCAGTTTTAGCTCTTTTATTTTGCATATATTTATTCAACTTCATATATTTTGTAAATTTGTTTACAAACAAGACCAGGACATTTTATTCTTCAGATCTGCTCGTGAAGATAATTTTGTATAGCTAGAACAGATATTCTTAAACTTCTTTTTAGGAGCATTATTGAATATTTTAATAGAATATTTTGATTAACCATGTCATTTAATATAATATAGGAATTTGCACATGATTGTGAATTTTAAATTGAACTTGACAACTTGAATGTTGCAAAGTACAATGTTTCATTTTGATAATCTAATTAATGCATGACTAATAAAAGGAGATTGAATTTGTGAGTTTCATAATATAAACAAAGCAAATAATTTTTAAACTGCATATATGTAGAACAATTTTTCAAATGGGGAAAATTGGTTAGGTGCATTGGCACATGGCTCTCAAAATGACTAAATTATATCTATATGTCACATCTAGCCATCAATTATAGAGTTTAATATTCTATGATATCCAATAATACGAAGGAGATTTAAATACATTTAAATTTCCTTTAATAATACCGAGATCGTAATTAAAACAAAATACTCCTTGCACTGGCATAGTTCATTTTAAGCATCAACTATAACTTAGAATTTAATATTCTAAATTATCTAATAATACTAGTATACGATAGTAAATTTAACAGCTGAGTGATGATGAGTTCGTATTATAAACTACAATCTCCGTGCACAGGCGCAGTTCTTCGAAGCTACTATTGGTCGTCGACATTGACATCGGGTGACGTCACAGAGTGGGTCCGGTGCTATTTATCCGCTCGTCACGCGAATGATGTCACTCAATTTATCGCATGGTATTACATATGGAAAGTGAACATGTTTCTCAATAGGAATTTTTTTTTTTTTTTATGTGACTTTTTCATAATTTTTTTGAAAAATGTACAATATCTCGAGAACGGTTCATGTTAGCGTTCTAAAATTTATGCCAATCGTTTTCTAATGAAAAATTACATAAGAAATGTCTATTTGCGTAACTTTATTAGCGGTTTTGATTTTTTAACGATTTTTTCAAAATTTCATTCGAAAATTTAGGGGGGTTCTGAACATTCGATCACGTATAAAAACAATAGGCTTCCAGTGTTTACGGATTGTGATTTTTGTACCAAATTTGGTTCGAATCGGTCCATTCGTTCGTCAGTTATCGTCTCCACAGACTCACTGACACACACACACACACACACATACTTTCACACACACACACACACACACATACTTTCACACACACACACACACACACACACACACACACACACACACAGACATCACTTCAAAAATGTTTGATTCGTGATCAGGGATGCTTGAAACGTGCTCTCCCGTCGAAAACTCGAATTCGAATTTTCGACCCCGTCACAATACTTTCCTTATACATTATGTATATAAGGAAAGTAACAATAAGCTTCCAGTGTTTACGGATTGTAATTTTTGTACCAAATTTCGTTTGAATCGGTCCATTCGTTCGTCAGTTATCATCTCCACAGACTCACTGACACACACACACACACACACACACACACACAGACATCACTTCAAAAATATTCGATTCGTGATCAGGGATGCTTGAAACGTGCTCTCCCGTCGAAAACGCGAATTCGAATTTTCGACCCCGCCACAATACTCGTTATACATTATGTATATAAGGAAAGTAACAATATTATGCCAAAATCTGATGTGGGTAGCACATAACTTTCTTTATATAATGCAATGAATTTTTTTCTGTCACATTCAAACAGATTCGTTGTTCATTTCACCATTTTTTTCTTCTAAGGCAGAATACGAAACTTAATTTTTACTTTCTGTACAATACTTAGTACACTAGCAGAAATGTACAGTATTTCTAGGAATAATACAACGATAAACTTAGCATAGTATAAAATCTGAAATATGTTAGCCATAAATACGCTCTTGATTAAGTGCAACAAATCAGTTAAAATATATGTAAATCGTTCCAGTTAAAATATTGTAATTCATACGACACAATGTTTCTACCGTTGAATTGCTGCACATTTGACTCATTCATGAAGAACAATGTGTAAAACTCTTTTCAAGTATTTAACTTATATTTCGAGCAACTCTATATTGACAATTATCAATATTCAATAAGTAATATAGTCTATAGATTAAAACATTTTAATAATTAATTCATCAATTTGGCGCAATTTTCGTTAATAGTATGTAGTCCTACTTTTCCAATTTTGATGGTATTTTTATCAATATGGGACTAAATATCACGATGTTTGCAATATTTCGCCAAATCAGTCTCCAAGTTAATCAAATGCATCGCCAAGCGTTGCAGACAGAGAAACGAAGAAAGGAGCATAATGACTATTTGCGACTTGCTGTGCGTGAAAATAAAAAATAAATAAACTATTACCCAAAGTATCTTGTTTCGTAAATGGAACGAACTAAATCCACGGGAATGATGTTACAAATTTTTTCGTATAATATTACACATAAAAAGTGAACATATTTTACACTAATTAACACTTTTTTGAATTTTGAGATTTTTTTTTTTTTTGAATAAATTTATTTGAAATATGTGCAATATCGCTATAACGGTTCATGCTGGTATTCGTAGTTTTGCTATTAGTTTTCTAATAAGCATATTACATAAAAAATGAGCATTTACGTAACATTACAGAATGTGTTGATGATTTTTTCAAAATTTCATTCGAAAATTTGACGGTCCTCCTAACTTTCGATTGCGTTTAAAATCAATAAGGTTCTGGTATTTACTGACATTTAGATTTGTACCTAATTTCATTCGAAAAGTTCCATTCATTCCTGATATATCGCATCTACAGGCTCACGAATACAAGCACAGAGACATCACATCAAAAACGTTCAATTCGAGTTCAGTGAAGCTTGAAACGTGCTCTTCCTTTGAAAACTCGAATTCAAATTTTCAACTGTCACATTACTTTCCATATATATAATACTCTATATATAGGGAAAGTAAAAATCTGCAACTTTCTTTTGAATATTCGAATTTACAACACATTTGCATAGAACTTTAGTCTGTAACATTTTTCTGAAGAATGTATTTTTATAAAAAAATTTTACAAATACAATCTACATCTACATATAAATGCAATATTTTATTTTCATTTTAACATACAATGTCCTTCAATTTTTTTCAAAGTTGAAGGTTTATGGTTGAAATTATTTCCGATTTTATACCGCTTTAATACATAAAATCGAAACTTTCCAAACATGCTTCCATATTGATGATCTCCTAAAAAACGCTATCTGATTTGGATAAACTTTCAAGTAATGGCAGATTTAAGGAAGGATTTAATTTAAGCTTTATCTCACACCTTCAGGCTGAACAACACGAATTAAAATGCATATTTTGTTTGCTTATCTATAATGATCGCTTATAGTCCGGGAACTATTGAAACGATTTACATATACACTCTTTTGCAAGAAAAAAAAGAAGCACCCCTAAAAAATAATCCGATCATCTCGAAATTTCGCATGCAAATTCCTTACACCAAGTATGCAAATGATTAAATTTGAAAGACCAATGAGTGTTAACTTCGGTCACAGCGCGCGCTTCTACTGCGCAACTAGCATTCCATAAAACAAGTTAAAAATGTGGACCGTTTATCTTTGCATCCTAACGGCGTTGCAGTTCCATGGAGACACCACCAATAATGCCGTTACTACATTGCCAAAGACCTTATAAACAATTAGACGAGTTCAAAAGTGGTCGTATAGTCGGTATGCGTGAAGCTGGCTGGTCATACTGAACAATAGACCGCCACCTGCACCGAACGGACACTGCTGCGCTAGGTGCTGACAGCAATGGTTGCTGCAAGAAACTCGTCGGCGGAATGAAGACTCTGGAGGGCCAAAGTGCACGAATGTGAGGCAAGATCGGATGATTGAGCGACAGGCCTGAACTGGATAACGGCATCATTGTCCGTCATTCAACGTGCTGCAGCGCCCTCTATACCACCCGTGGTACCTTCCAAGGGTGGTACCTTCCACGGGTTACGCTCAAGGCGGCTTTTAAACGTCTGCCCATAACCTCACAACATTTACAGAGTCGTTTGGAGTGGCGTCGTAGCCGAGTATCATGGCTGCCAACAGACTAGCATCGCATAGTGTTCAGCGATGAATCACGCTTCAGTCTTTCAGCAGATAACAATCGGTTGCGTGCGTGGAGGCGCCAGCGCAAGCACTCCCAATTAGCCTTTGTTTTACGCAGGCACACAGCCATTACCCCTGGTGTGATGGTGTGGGGCAAGGTTAATGAAATATTAATCTATATCCGTAGAATATCTTATATTAGAATATATATATATATAATATATTCTACGGACCTTGAGTGTGGGGTGCTATCTCTTACGACAGCAGATCGCCCCTAGTCATCCTGCGTACAACTTTAACAGCTCAACGATATGTTGATGCAATCCTGCGGCCATTTGCGTTTCTCTTCCTGGCACGTCATTCTGGGGCCATTTTTCAACAAGATAATTCCAGGCCACATACGGCTCGCAGATCTGTGGACTGTCTCCGTGCTGTTGATGCTGTTCCTTGGCTAACAAGGTCTCCAGACCTTTCGCCAATCAAGCATGTATAGGACGTGCTAGGCCGCCAGATTCGGGCACCCCGAAATGTAGCAGATCTAAAGCAACAATTGAGGAATTCCTGTCAGAATATATCGCAGGATGACATTAGGAAACTTTATCACTCCTTACCAAGACGTATACAAGCATGCATTGCCACCAAGTGGGGGGTTTCACCAATTACTGATTAGAAAATTCAATGTCCTGTGGCCTTGGTTTTGTAATCATTTCATTACCTGTGTATGAGCTGTAGACATATTTAATTTCGATAAAAACAGTTATTTCCTTTATAGTGCTTCGTTTTTTTTTTCTTTTTTTTTCAAAAGAGTGTATTTTAACTGGTTTGTTGCACCTAATAAGGAGCGTATTTATGGCTAACATATTTCAAATTTTATTCCATGCTAAGTTTATTTTTGTATTATCCCTAGAAATACTGTGCGTTTCTGCTAGTGTACTAAGCATTGCACAGATAGTAAAAATTTAGTTCCGTATTCTGCCTAAGAAAAAATTGCAAAATGAACAAACTATCTAAAAACTTTTATGTGTAAGGATGCTATTAGAAATTTTGTGCCTCGGACGTTTCTGCTTAAACGAAGCAGCAAAACAAATCTCATAAAGTGAATCAGATTTGGCGGTTGGTGGCACCCTTAACTTGTCGGATTCTGAAACGGACAAGAATAAAACCCAATAATCTCATAATCGTTTGTGTCGAATTCCTGCTCATCTGTCCCATAAAAAGGGTCTAAGTATGTCGGAAAGCAATTTGCTTACAAAATTGTGTGCTACATTCCGTGAGAAAACTGTCATTCAAATATATATGCTCTCTGGTGTTAAAAATGTGCACATCCATTGTTGAACGAATTCTTATTTTCGTTTCGTCCTGATTCGTATAACTTTTCTTATATACACTCAGGGAACAGTTGTGTAAAATTAGCGATAAAATACTGGTTGGCTAGATTGTCAATAATTTACTGTTAAATAACAGCAATTTACTGTATTTCTAACGGTAAAATACTGCTTTATTGCAGAATGAATCCGTCAAAGTAACAGGATTAAACATGTAATAGTAAAATACTGTTTCATTACGGAATAAATCTATAGATTAGTAGTAATAAAGTATAGGATCAATAGTAAAATGCTACTTAAACACATATTTTTAAGTCACACTGTTTTAGTAAAATGCGCTGAAACGTAAAAAGTAATCTTTAGCTATCAAAACATTCTTGGCCACATGCGACTTAAAATAAAACCGTAAGGTGTCGATAAAAGAATTGTATTTGGGCATTAACAAAATTTTAAGGAACAAGAAAAGTGATAATATAGAAATGACATATATTTATAAGAATTATTACTATCAATTCATAATTTTTCTTTGAAAATTTTGATTTAACAATCCGTCATTCTATTGTATGTCATTTCTAAGTTTTCACTCCTATTGCTCCTGAAAATTCTGTTAATTTGTATTGTAGCCAAATCAAAAATACGCTTTCGTATAATATTTCCTCAGAAAAAAAAATCTGATGTGGGCAACACATGACTTTCCTCATATAATGCAAGGAATTTACTACTTTTACAGTTAAAAAAATCTGATGTGGGCAGCACATGACTTTCCCTGCAAACTAAAATTCATGTTTTTTTAATTTCTTTAAGAACTCATTAAATTGAGTTTAATTGCAGAAAATAACATTAAATTTGCATTTTTAATTCAATTTATGCTTTTATTTGGAAATTGGACTTTTTTCCAAAGGCGGCATAACAGAAATGCGAAAAATCTCAAATATCTCGAGAACTGTTAGTCCTAGGGTAATAGAGTTGTCCTTATTCTTTTCCTCATCAAAAATTACGTATAAAACAAGCATTTAATTGATATATTTGAACATATTTTTTTTTTAGATTTTGGCGAGTTTTGAGTGCCATTTCGTAAAAAATCTGATGTGGGCAGCACATGACTTTCCCTGCAGACTTGTATCCATGTTCTCTTTATTTTAATTAAATTTATTTCACTTTTAATTCAATTTTCGTTCTCATTCGGTAACCGGACTTATTTTCAAAGGTGGCGTAGAGAAAATACGAAAAACTAAAATATCTCGAGAACGGCTAGTCCTAATGTAATGGGGTTGATCTTATTCTTTTCTTCGCTAAAAATTACGTATAAAACAAGCATTTAATGGATATATTTGAGCATACGTAGTTCTTTAATTTAGATTTGGACGATTTTTGCGGGCCATTCTGCAAAAAAAGGCAGGTTATTTTTTTTTAATCGTACCAAAATCTAATTAGCACCAGGGTGACCTATACGTGACTCATCTACCGAATTTTGTAAAATTCGGTCCATTAGCTTTTCAGCTACAGTGGATACAAGCTTTTGCGGGCCATTTCACAAAAAAGGCGGGTTCTTTTATTCCGAATCGTACCCAAAACTAATCAGCACCAGCCCCGCCCACAAGTGACTTACCTACAAAATTTTGTGAAATTCGGTCCATTAGTTTTTTAGCTAGAGTGGATACAAAATCTGCACAGACAGACACACAGACAGACAGACACACAGACGTCACGCTAAAAATGGTTTCTTCGTATTCTAGGGGTCTCGAAACGTGTAGATCCGTCGAAAACTCGAGTTGCGATTTTCGGCATGATTCCAATACTTTCCCTATACATTACCAAGTATTGCAGGGAAAGTAAAAAAGGCAAGTTGTTCCTTTCCGAATAATACCAAAATCTAATCAGAACCAGACTATCCCACAAGTAACTTATCTACCACATTTTGTGAAATTTGGCCAATTAGTATTTTAGCTAGAGTGGATACATTAAATTTTTACGGGCCATTTCGCAAAAAAAGGCGGGTTCTGCTTTTGCAAATCGTACTAAAAACTAATCAGCACCAGGGTCGTACCCAAGTGACTTACCTACCAAATTTTATGAAATTCGGTCCGTAAGTTTTTGAATTAGAGTGGATACATACATTGCACAGACAGACACACACACAGACGCCACGCTAAAAATAGTATTTTCGTATTCTAGAGGTCTCGAAACGTGTAGATCCGTCGAAAACTCGAGTTGCGATTTTCGGCATGATTCCAATACTTTCCCTATACATTACCATGCATTGCAGGGAAAGTAAAAATGTTATTCTTATAGTAGATACTAATATTCTTTTCAAGATATTGAATTTTCTTCAATGAGACGTCATTTTCATTGATTTAGCGACATTTTATTAATTTGGCGAAATTTTTGTTAATTTGGCAACAATTAAAAATGTCGCCAAGTTGGCGCCATTCCGCCAAATTCGTCGCCAAAATCTCGCCAACCGTTATGGATGGAGAAATAAGTTATTCTTATTGTAGATAAATGACTATTGGCGTTCAAATACAAAAATATTATTCAAAGTATCATTTTTCATGAATGGAACGAGCTAGATCCACGATAATGATGTCACCCAATTTATCGCATGGAATTTCATATGAAAAGTGAACATGTTTCTCAATAGGAAATATTTTTTTTTATTTTATATGATTTTTTGATAATTTTTTTGAAAAATGTGCAGTATCTCGAGAACGGTTCATGCTAGCGTTCTAAAATGAATGTCAATCGTTTTCTAATGAAGAATTACATAAGAAATGTCTATTTGCGTAACTTTATTAGCGGTTTTGATTTTTTGACGATTTTATCAAAATTTCACTCGAAAATTTAGGGGGGGTTCTGAACATTCGATTGCGCATAAAAACAATAGACTTCCAGTGTTTACGGATTGTGATTTTTGTACCAAAATTCGTTCGAATCGGTCTATTCGTTCGTCAGTTATCGTCTTCACAGTCTCACTGACACACACACACACACACACATACTTTCACACACACACACACATACTTTCACACACACACACACATACTTTCACGCACACACACACACACATACTTTCACACACACACAGACATACTTTCACACACACACACACACATACTTTCACACACACACACACACACACATACTTTCACACACACACACAGACATCACATCAAAATCGTTTGATTCGTGATCAAGGATTCTTGAAACGTGCTCTCCCGTCGAAAACTCGAATTCAAATTTTCGACCCCGTCAGAATATTTTCCTTATACATCATGTATATAAGGAAAGTAAAAATAGCAAAACAAACAAACTATCTGAATCCGAAAACGTTTATCTGGAACGATAATATTAAAAATTTATTTACTTAAGACGTTTTATTTTCTTGGACGAAGCAACGAAGCAAATTTCGTAAAGCCAATTGGATTTTACGATTGTTAACACTCTTAACCTGTCGGATTCTGAAACAGACAGAAGGAGAACCCAATAATCTCAAAATTATTTGAGTCTGGCTCCTACGCAAGGTTCTTACTACAAATTATACTGTTTAAAAGGCAAATTATCCGAATTAAAGACTATTAGAAAGATTTTATGTGGAAAAAGACTATTAGAAAGGTTTTATGTGGAAAAAGACTATTAGAAAGATTTTATGTAGAATATTATAAAAGAACTCTTTGCCTAGAACATTTTTACTTTCCTTACATACATAATGTATAAGGAAAGTATTGTGACGGGGTCAAAAATTCGAATTCGAGTTTTCGACGTGAGAGCACGTTTCAAGCATCCCTGATTACGAATCAAACATTTTTGAAGTGATGTCTGTCTGTGTGTATGTAAAAGTGTGTGTGTGTGTGTGTGTGTGTATGTGTGTGTGTGTGTGTGTGTGTGTCAGTGAGCCTGTGGAGACGATAACTGACGAACGAATGGACGGATTCGATCGAAATTTGGTACAAAAATCACAATCCGTAAACACTGGAAGCCTATTGTTTTTATACGCACTCGAATGTTCAGAACCCCCCTAAATTTTCGGGTGAAATTTTGAAAAAAATCGTCAAAAAATCAAAACCGCTAATAAAGTTACGTAAATAGACATTTTTCATGTAATTTTTCATTGGAAAACGATTGTCATAAATTTTAGAACGCTAACATGAACCGTTCTCGAGATATTGCACATTTTTCAAAAAAATTATCAAAAAGTTATATAAAATAAAAACAAAATATTTCCTATTAAGAAACATGTTCACTTTTCATATGTAACACCATGCGATAAATTGGGTGACATCATTCTCGTGGATCTAGCTCGTTCCATTCATGAAAATAGATACTTTGAGTAATACTTTTGTATTTGAACGCCAATAGTCATTTATCTGCTGTAAGAATAACTTATTTCTCCGTCCTTAACGCTTGGCGAGATTTTGACGACGGATTTGGCGGAATGTCGCCAACTTGGCGACATTTTTAATTGGTGCCACATTAACAATAATCTCGCTAAATTGATAAAAATGACGCTAAATCGATGAAAATTACGACTCATTGAAGAAAATTCAATATCTTGGAAAGAATATAAGTATCTACTATAAGAATAACATTTTTTTTAACTGTAAAAGTAGTAAATTCATTTCATTATATAATATAAAGAAAGTCATGTGTTGCCCACATCAGATTTTTTCATAAATAAAACAGTAAAAAAATCTCAGAAAGTCAGTCAGATTTTGCGGTTGTTGACACTCTTAACTTGTCAGGTTTTCGAGCAGACAGGAGGAAAGCCCAATAATCCTCGGAATTGTTTGTGTCGAGTTCTTACGCAATGTTCTTTTCCGTAAAATAAGATATGTCAGAAGACAGTTTTCATGCGCAATTATCTGTTAAATTCCAGAGGAAGCTGTCATGGAAGCATTTATGTTCTTTGGTGCCCGAAATGTGTACATCCATCAAAAATGAATTCAAATTTTTGGCTTGATTCATATACTTGCTCAAAACATGTGATTTGTATTCAATGGCGAAGCGGATTGCTGTTTCGCTAAATTATTTTATCACACTTCGCCACTGTTTGCATTGTAGCCACAGACCAAGTGAAAATACACTTCCGTATTTGCCTAAAAAAAAATGGCGATTCGAACAAACTCTCCGAAAACTTTTATATGTAAGAATACTATACAGGGTGTCCCAAAAAGATTGAAACGCGCTTTAATTCTTTACCTGTTGGAGATAAGTGGGCAATGTAAATTGCAAAATTGTTGAAAATAAGGTAGGAAATAAGACTACGTTAATAAAATAGTCCTCACATTAATTTTCAAAAAGTTATACTTTTTAAATTTTTATACGACCCCCTTAGACAAATTGGGTCAATCAGAACATTTTTATTTTTAATGCAACAAGCAAGATCATTGAAAAAACCGCATATCTGTATCTTTAAAATTGAGCGAGTTATATTTAATTGAAAATTGAACATTATGAATGGGAAATCACAAAAAAGATAAAACTGGGTGATAATACATAGGAGACATTTTTGCGAATTCCGCATATGCAATTCCACTATGCAATCACGGATTAAGAACTTTTCAATAACAAAGTACTTTTTCAATAATTAAGTACTTTTAAGTACTTTCTTTTTATCTAAACAATATCCATCGTCAATTTGTTTATGATCCCTGTTTTCACTGATAAAACAACCTTTCACATGGTACGGAAAAGTGGCATAAGTCAGATTTTTTCTTTTATCATAATTCAGTTGATTTTAAAGATACAGATATGCGGTTTTTTCAATGATCTTGTTGCATTAAAAATAAAAATTTTCTGATTGCCCAAATTTGTCTAAGGGGGTCGTATAAAAATTTAAAAAGTGTAACTTTTTGAAAATGGATGGGAGGACTATTTCATTAACGTAGTCTTATTTCCTACCTTACTTTCAACAATTTTGCAATTTACATTGCCCATTTATCTCCAACAGGTAAAGAATTAAAGCAAGTTTCAATTTTTTTGGGACACCCTGTATAAGTAAGCTTTAATGTGGAAAAAACTATGTTAGTAATTTTTTATGTGAAAGAATACTATATTAAAAAGCTTTTATATGGAAGAATACTATTTTAGAAAACTTTTATATGTTAAAAAACTTTTATGTAGAAAAACAGTATATTAGAAAGCTTTTATATAGGTGAATACTATATTAGAAAGCTTTTATGTGGAAGAATACTATATTAGTAAGCTTTTGTGTGGAAGAAAACTATATTAGTAAGCTTTTATGTTGAAGAAAACTATATTAGTAAGCTTTTATGTGGAAAAATACTATATTAGAAAGCTTTTATATGGAAGAATACTATATTAGAAAACAGTCATATGCTGGAAAGCTTTTATGTAGAAGAACAGTATATTAGAAAGCTTTTATGTGGAAGAATTTTATATTAGAAAGCTTTTATATGGTAGAATACTAGCAAGCTTTTATGTGGAAGAATATTATAACAAAACTCTTTCCTTTGAATATTTTTCTTTTTTACGAAGCTGCAAAACAAAAGAATAAAACGAATCTTAATCATCTTATGAAATCAATCAGACGGGTGTTGACATCCTTAATTTGTCGAATTTTCAAACAGACATAACAAATAAATTCCAATTTAATCTCGAAAGCATTTGTGCCGAATTCCTCCGCAACGTTCTAGCCCGTAAATTAAGGGTAAAATAGTTTTTTCACAGAATTATGTGTTAAATTACGGAAGAAATCTATAATGGATATATTTATGTTCTTTGATACTCAAAATATGTATATTCTAAACTTATTTTTTATTAATTTGAATTCTATGAATATTCTTGCTCTGGCGTTTTCAAAAATCGTAGATTCTAGAGAAAATGACAGTGTGTATTTCTCAAAACTGAATCATCCACTACATTAAACCCCATCTATGATAAAGTTGCTCAGGCGCTTTTAAGAACTTACATTTTAACCGATTTGTCAAACATTCGATTTGATTGCCCAGATGACTGACTCCCTATCTATTCAGCTACTGGGACAATTATCTTCCCCTCTATATTTGTAGTAGATCCACATCTTTATGATCAAACAGTCAGTCAGTAGAGTGTCGTCTAATTTAATATGCAATTCAACGAAAAATTGGATGCAATTTAGCATATTTTTCGTAAAGGTTTTTTATGACATTCATGCTGCAAGAGAAGAGGTTATCCCAGTATTGAGATTTATCGAAGATCACGTAAGAATATTTTACAAAAATATCTGATGTGGGCAGCACATGACTTTCCTTATATAATGCAATGAATTTACTGCTTTTACAGTAAAAAAATAGATTATTATTATAGTAGATATTTATATTCTTTCCAAGATATTGAATTTTCGTCAATGAGTCATCATTTTCATTGATTTAGCGTCATTTTTATCCATTTGGTGAATTTTCGTTAATTTAGCAACATTGAAGAAAGTCGCTAAGTTGGCGACAAACCACCAAATTCGTCGCCAAAATCTCGCCAAGGGTTATGGACGGAGAAATAAGTTATTCTTACAGCGGATAAATGACTATTGACGTTCAAGTATAAAAGTATTACTCAAAGTATCTTTTTTCATGAATGGGACGAGTTAGATCCACGAGAATGATGTCACAAATTTATCGCATGATATTACATATGAAAAGTGAACATGTTTCTCAATAGGAAATATTTTTTTTATTTCATATGATTTTTTGGTAATTTTTTTGAAAAATGTGGAATATCTCGGGAACAGTTTATGTTAGTGTTCTAAAATTTATGTCAATCGTTTTCTAATGAAAAATTACAAACGAAATGTCCATTTGTGTAATTTTATTAGAGATTTTGATTTTTTGACGATTTTTCAAAATTTCACTCGGAAATTTAGGGGGGTTCTGAGCATTCGATTGCTTATAAAATCAATAGGCTTCCAGTGTTTACGGATTGTAATTTTGTACCATTTGTCCTTCAGATCGGTCCATTCGTTCGTCAGTTATCGTTTCCACAGTCTCACTGACACACACACACACACACACACAGAGAGAGAGAGAGAGAGAGAGAGAGCGAGAGAGACATCACTTCAAAAATGTTCGATTCGTAATCAGGGATGCTTGAAACGTGCTCACCCGTCGAAAACTCGAATTCGAATTTTCGACCCCGTCACAATACTTTCCTTATACATTATTGTATATAAGAAAAGTAAAAAGTGAAAGCAAAAAAGTATGGACCTTGTATACAAACTGAGTCTTTTCCATTTAATATTATTTATCTTAAGTGTGTATTTATTATGTCACGTATTATTATCTCCGGTTAGGTCCGGATAATGATAAATAATTTTATACACAATGTTGACTATAGTCTCGTTCTAATTTTAAGTAACTACAGCACGAGATAATAAGAGATAATAACACGTGACATAATAAATGCACATGCGAGATAAATAATGAATGAAAAGGGCTCAGTCTATAGTATTACAACCATGGAGTTAGAAAAAAGGAGATAAAACTCCTATGGATGAAACGCTTGAAAATGTCATAATGGTTTGAGAATTATATCTAGGTGTCGGTAGTGTTTGTAAAGTAGCTGCTATTGTTAGTCGATACAATAGAAAAGCGTAGTATTTAGTATACGTATTTTTGATTGTTTTTAAATTAAGGGTTCTCTAATTATGAGTTTAATTAACCAGTATTTTTTCATAGTTGTAGGATAGAGAACAGAATATAGGAAGAAACAATAAATTGAAAGGTTAAAAAATGTTAAAAACATCAGTATATTCTTTATTACTTCAATTCTACTTTGCATTGCGCTATTAATTTACTTTTACAAAATTTACATTTTAAATTAATGTTTAGGTCTTTCGTCATTGAAATGCGTACAATGCAGGACAACTTGTCTTATCCTAGCGCCACCTGAATAATTGTCTCAAACGATATTGGCGTTTTCTTAATATGAAGCTTTAATTCCTTACAATTACCTCCATGATTACAACCTTTACATTTCCTGTAGCAATTTTTATTCAAGAAAAAAAATGTTCGATAACAAATCTCCGAAATTAATTGTTACATTTTCTTTGTTTTTGACACTGACAACTGGTTAAATAATATCTTATCCTAGCGCCACCTGAATAATTGTCTCAAACGATATTGGCGTTTTCTTAATATGAAGTTTTAATTCCTTACAATTACCTCCATGATTACAACCTTTACATTTCCTGTAGCAATTTTTATTCAAGAAAAAAAAAATTCGATAACAAATCTTCGACATTAATTGTTACATTTTCTTTGTTTTTGACACTGACAACTGGTTAAATAAAATTAATTGGATAAGGACATAAAACAAGGTTAGTATTGATATACTTTTCTTCTTCAATCCAAACCGTCAGACCTACGCGAAAGTGTAAGGTATCTCTTTGGAGGACCGATAAGTGAAATCCATTTTAGACCGGAACACAGTAGGGGCGGCATCTATAAGGACCGTACTCTCCTTCCCCTACCACCAACCTCTCCTAAGAACTTACAGACCCTCATATTTAACGTGCCCGTACTTCGCGTGAACACGGGGACAGTTTGAACAGAGACAAAGATCCAATTCGGGTCATCTCAGTGCAATCTCCGCGCGCTAACTACTGTGCTGTCGCACCCCGGTCATCATAGCTTGAAATTTTTCCATGATGCCAGGACTCAGCTGGGAGGGGGATTTGTTCGACGTTCTTCGATCATAAGTCCACTTCCGGTGGATCGCGGACGCTCTGGTGAGATAGATAGAGGACGATTGCTCTTTTAAATGCAAATTCAACTGAAATACTTGCATTCTTAAAATCTTTTTTTTCATTTTGCGTATTGAAAAGAACCAAGGAGATCCAAGTCAATTCAATTACCTCATTTTATTATTATTATTATTATTATTATTATTATTATTATTATTATTATTATTATTATTATTATTATTATTATTATATGCAATTTAGTAACACTAATTAAATAATATATGTTTTGTTTTCAATGGTTTTCTGTTTATTATCGCAGCCAACTATTCTAATATTAAATAGTATGGATACACGTAACTTTAAAAGTCCTTTTATAAAATCTCCTTTCCTCGACGTACAAAAATTACACGTCCAAAGCTCTCCGGCCACTCAACCAGCTGCTCATACCCTAGAGTGAGTCGGGTGGTCTGGGTCTTTCACGCCCAAAGCCCCTTTCGGGCATCACTATGCCCTTCATCAGTGGCGAAGTGAACTTCGCCTGTGATAAAGGGCATAGTGACGAAGGGCATAGTGGGCCTAAAGCGCTTCCCGCATAGTGATGCCCGAAAGCGCTTTGGGCGTGTAATTTTTGTACGTCGAAGAAATGTGATTTTACTAAAGGACTTTTAAACCTATTTTGGGTTGTCTTTGATTTTTAAGCTTATTCTAATACTATTAAGTAGCACTTTTAAATTTAACAGTTAGATGTTACTTTCTCATACGTTGTATTAAGAAAGTATTTCAATTATGAGATTTTGAGACCAATATGTGTTTTAGGACCTTTTAAATACGTTTTGACTATTTTTGGAGTGATGTCTGTCCTTCTGTAGTGGTCGATTTTTTGTGTACACGATAACTGCCTGAAATATTAAGGGATTTACTCGAAACTTTTGTACTCTGTTTTGTTTATAAAAATTCTAGAACTAGATATAATTTTTTTAATATTCGAGCGAAGACTTCGAATTTTATTCGAAAATTTATACTTTCTCAAACATGGCAGCATTGGACAAAATTTGATATAATCATGCGTAAAGGGGGTTATTTACGGTTCACCGATCACAAAACTTAATAGTTTCGGTAACTGTAGTGCAAAATAACCGCAATATAATTTTTGTGTTCGTGAAGTTATTAGCATCTTGGGAAGGGGGGAGTGACCCCGGGGGGGGGGCGCATTATCAAGCTTGGCATCAATCGAAAGATTTTTCCAAGCCCTTTAAAATGAAGGGTAACATGATGTAATTGTGATCATTTGGAATAATGATACAGATTTTTCAAATTATTTTCTTGTAAAATTTGCAAAAAAAAAAATCTGTATTAACGAAAAATAATAAATATAAAAAACACAATGCACTTGGAAAAGTATTTTGATACGATAAATTCGAGTTAAATCACACTTCAGTTAATTTTTATATTGTTGGGAAATACTTATTTTCGCTCTCATTTAACTTTTCCTTTAAGGAACATTTATCACAAAATTTAAATTTACAGCGTTGTTGGTTAAATGAAAGCATTTATTCATACACGCGTTCAAAATGCAAATTCAAAATAACTTTGGAATTTAATTTGGATCAAGTTAAATAAGTAAACTTGGTTGAATTAGATCCAGTTGGAGTATAAACTTAGTGTCTTTTTATGGAATATACTAAATCCACAAGAAAGATATTAATAAACTTAATGAATTAGATCCCATTGAACATAAACTTAGTGTATTTTTATGGAGTATACTAAATCCACAAGAAGGATATTAATAAACTTGGGAATTAGATCCCGTTAGATAATAAACTTAGTGTGTTTTTATGGAATATATTAAATCCATGAGACGGATATTTATAAACTTGGTGAATCAAATCCCGTTGTAACATAAACGAGTGTCCTTTTATGGAATATATTAAATCCCCAAGAAGGATATTAATAAACTTGGTAAATTAGACCCCATTGGAACTTAAACTAAGTGTCTTTTATTGAACATACTAAATCCACAAAAACGATATTAATAAACTTAGTAAATTAGATCCCTTTGGAACATAAACTCACTGTTCCTTTATGGAATATACTAAATCAACAAGAAGGATATTAATAAACTTGGGGAATTAAATCCAGTAAGAACATAAACTTTGTGTCTTTTTATGAAACACACAACATTCATAAGAACGATACGAATAAACTTAGTGAATCAGATCCCTTTGGAACATAAACTTAGTGTTTATTAATACTGTTCTTTTATGGAATATACGAAAACTACGAGGAGGATATTAATAAACTTGGTAGATTAGATCCAGTTGAAATATAAACTTAGTGTCTTTTTATGGAATATACTAAATCCACGAGAAAGATATTAATAAACTTGATGAATTAGATCCCACTGAACATAAACTTAGTATATTTTTATGGAGTATACAAAATCCACAAGAAGGATATTAATAAACTTAGGAATTAGATCCCGTTGGATAATAAACTTAGTGTATTTTTATGGAATATACTAAATCCACGAGATGGATATTAATAAATTTGGTGAATTAAATCCAGTTGGAACATAAACTTAGTGCCTTTTTATGGAACATACTAAATCCATAAGAACGATACTAATAAACTTGGTGAATCAGATAACTTTGGAACATAAACTTAGTGTTCTTTTATGGAATATACTAAATCAACAAGAAGGATATTAATAAACTTGGTGAATTAAATCCAGTTGGAACATAAACTTAGTGTATTTTTATGGAACATACTGAATCCATAAGAACGATACTAATAAACTTGATGAATCAGATCCCTTTGGAACATAAACTTAGTGTTCTTTTATGGAATATACTAAATCCACGAGAAGGATATTAATAAACTTGCTGAACTAGATCCCGTTGGAGCATAAACGTAGTGTATTTTTATGGTACTAAACCCACGAGGAGGATATTAATAAACTTGGTAGATTAGATCCCCTTGGAATATAAACTTAGTGTATTTTTATGGAAAATACTAAAACCAATAGAAGGATATTAATAAACTTGGTGGATTAGATCCCGTTGGAATATAAACTTAGTGTATTTTTATGGAATATACTAAATCTACGAGAAGGGTATTAATAAATTTATCGTATAATATTACTCGGAGAAAAACAACCTTCTTACCTATACTTAATACTTCTTCAATTTTATGTAAAATTGTATTACATTTATTACAAAAACATTTAATATCTCCAAAATGGTTAGCCCCCTGTGTTATAAAATAAGTTACATCTCTTTCTTATGATAAATTATTTATAATATAATTGTTTCTGTAACGTGACTGACTATAAATGTAAGTTTATTTTCTCATGGTGATGATGAAAAACAAACAAGTTTAAAAAATACACACAACATTAATTACTGCATGAAAGCGTATTTTTTTTTCATTAGTAAAAAGAGGAATACAAAATGTTAAATATTAATCTATCCAAATATTAAAAAACAGCAAATTTTAATGTACCTGCTTCGTTGATATCTAATTGATATTTTCTCTATTTGGTGTCAATTTCGAAACACGATATTTTTATAACTTTCTCAAGTGGTTAACAGGGTTAATCTTTTAGGGAATTTTTGATTTAATATTTTTCATTCTGGAGAATTATTGCTCTCATATATAACTGCATTTTTCAATAAGGATTTCAATATGTAATCTGATTACAAATCTATTGATTATTTTTTTAACTACTTTTTGTCATTTTTCTTGTCAAAGCAATCCTAGACCGGATGCACCTAATCCGCAGGGCGTATATTGCTTGCGGGCCACATATGGCTCGCGGGCCGTATATGGCTTGCAGGCCTGTATATGGCTCGCAGGCCGTATATGGCTCGCAACCATATATGACTCGCTAGCCGTAGTTTCCCGACTCTTGGTATAAAGCAATAATAAATTGAAATTTAAAATTATCAATGCATCATTTCCTATGGTGAACAATGGCAGTAGTCAAAATAAAAAATAGATAATTTAAAATTTATTATATACTAGTAGTAAACCCGTTCTTCATACGGAATATATAATATAAAGAAACCTAAAATTAACAACTGGCTGCTAATTCCTATAGTAATTTAAATGACATTGTTATTAAAACATTCTATTAAAAAATTTAATTTAATTTTCATAAAAACAAGTATAAGAATCTCTGTTCTCGCTATATAAAACTGTCTTCACAGGCACATCTGAAGAGCAAAACATCCTGGTTCCGTTTGAAAACAAATATATAAAATGTATGAAAAAGCACTCTAATAAAATATTTAATTTAATTCTCCTATAAAGAAGTGTAAGAATCTATGTTCTTGCTATACAATCATTTGCACGTTCAGATTTGAAAAATAAAGCATCCTGATCCCGTTTGTAAGCAAATTTATAAAAAAATATGAAATTGAATCAATATATACCAAAATGAAAGCACTAAAATAGTATTAGAAGATATGCAAGAACTACTTTTATTCTGTTTCAACAATCGGCTAAACACAGCATATGAATTTTAAAAATATTTGCCAAAATAAATCAGATGACGTAAGAAATTGAAAAACCCATAAATCACAGCTACCCACAAAATTTCATGAAATTCGGTGCAGCCGTTCTTTCGCGATGATAAAACAAACACACACACACACACCTACAGATTTTCAATTTTAGTCATATAAATATATAAAAGTAATAAATAGTATGACTTATTGTTTACTTATGATTATTTTATTAATTTTAAAAATTAAAACAAAACTTGCAAACGGAAGCTCATTGAAAGATACATGTTGCTCTGACTTTTTATAACAGCTGTGATACAAGTGAGACCAAAATACTATATGGAATTAGTATTTAAGCCTGTCAAAAGCAGGCATTATCACTCCCAAAAATTATATTGCAGAATTTTTAATAAATTTTATTTCATTTAATAATATATGGAGCTTGACGTCAAAAATATTCGCTTTAATCGGAAATGGGATTAGTCAGGTACTGCCTAGTGGACGATATTATAAGCATACAAACTTTCAAATTTCTAGGTCACAAGGGCTCTTTTGAAGCGTCTGGAAAATTTTATACCTCCTTCATTTTATATGCCCCCTAAGGAGAAATCTAAAATCTGGCTCAGTTCACGGATCTGTCCAGTGAACGATACTATGAGTGAGCAAAGATTCGGCTTCCTAGGTCACCGAAGGTTTCTGTAAAGTCTAGAAAGACTTTTCATCTCACATTTTGTTCCTTCACCCTCCCCCCTAAAAGTCGGAATAAAAAATTCGACTCCGTTTGTTTCTGACTCGTAGTCAGTAACATAAGAGTGGAAAGAGTCGAACTTTTACGTGACATGCAGACTTCTGAAAAATCTAGAAAATGGCAGAAATCAAAAATCGGGCTGCATTAGGTTCTACCAAGTTGGCAATGCTATAAGTGTGCAAAAATCGGGCTGTGTTAGGTTCTACCAAGTTGCCAATGCTATAAGTGTGCAAAAATCGGGCTGCGTTAGGTTCTATCAAGTTGACAATGCTATAAGTGTTGTTGTTGAAACCCAGACCGTCCGACCTTCCAGAAAGCAAAAAATTCAGCATTCTAGGTAACCAGGTGACTCCTGGAGGCACGGGAAAGACAAAAAGGTAAAACTGTATCCGTAAATTGCCAACTGAAAAAATAAATAAAAGCTAAACTCGATTTGTTGGCAAGCTCTCTGGCTCGGTAGAGAAGAAATCACGTTCTGGGATTGGCAACCCTAGAAAACCCAGTTTAGCGTCCCAATTTAACGAGGCTGTACAGTACAAAAACACGTTGAACAATTAATTTATAGATATCAATGTATGGCAAAGTCAAGTGGATTTTCGCACTTCATATATTTTAGTTATTTTATCGTGGATGAATGGCTGAGTTAGTCGAATTTCAATTGAAATTCAACTTACGGGGATTTCATTCTGCATCCAATTTTTATACAAAGGTGTATTCAAAGCAATCATCTTGGAAGGGGCCAAGAAAACACTTTCTTTGAATTGCTTTTCATGGCGTCTTAAAACTGATATTTGCGTAAGAATGCCCACAACTTTTGAACTTAAAAGTGGTTTGAAAAGAAATCAAATATACAATTCAATAATTTATTACAATAAAAAACATATCAAATAATACTTTTTGAAACATTTTTGATGTGAAACAACTCAGGGTGCTTTGTGCCGATTAAATCTTGAAAGAAATGTAACTTATGTGAAACGGAAGTAAGTAACGGAAGCGACATCGTATTGTTAAGAATAGGCAAAAGAAAAGTCGGTTATCTCGGTTAACTTGAAGGCTTTTGGCAAGTTTTGAAATATTCTCGAATTTTGTTGCTTGGTTAATAATTTTAAGATTTACGTTATTTTTATATTAAACTAAACTTCAAATACAAATAAACCGACTTTACGAATCTGTGTGATTAAAAACAAGAAAGATCAATCATGCTTAAAGCATTGATTATGAAAACTTTCCAACTTCAATGCAATTTTATTTAAACAAGTCTAAAATGCAATACATTCCTCGGTAATATTTTGAAACTTATCACAATACTGTGTTGGGTTATACTTTTGGATATTTAATAATTTTAGAAATTTTGCTTTTGGTTTAAATGTGTTCAGGGGTCTTAGTTACATAGTCACTCTCCATTTTCCGATTGTTTAGGTTTTTGATATTCTCTGTTCCAAATAGGTTCTATTCCATAGGTTTTGTGTTAAAAACGGCGAAAGTTCGTTCTTTTTAGGTTTTAGCAATTTAAATTTATTTAAATTTGCTAATTTGCAATTCCATTTATTGCCCTTTTTATTCCCTTTAATTTGATTCCAAATTTATTGCCCTCGGTTAAAAATTGGTTAATTCATCGCAATTTTACAGTTTTATTCTATTTTCAGCTTTTTAAATATTTCAGAATCGTCCATATTTAAATTATTGCCGAATTCGTATATTTCCAAATCGTTTCACTTCATTTCTTTTTAATTTTCGTCTGCTCCGAAATTCCATTGCTCTTCTTTAAAATTTCGAGTTTTTAATTGGTTGACCGTAATATTAAAATAGTCTGTCATTAATTATTTTATCGTTCATCGATAATTTTGTTTACAATCTGTGGCAGCGATGTTTCGCAGTATATAAGCAAAATCGCGCACTTTTTCGATCTCTTTGCTCGCTTCCTGCTGAATTAGAACCCAAGATGTAGTCCTATAGTGTTGTTTTCAGCGCTTCGGCGCGAGCCGTAGTTCGAATCCGGCGTGCGTTCTGAGGAACGAAAGTTTTTATTTTATTCCCGGCTCATTAATTATGCTCTGTTTATTTGTTATTCCTGCCGCCGAGTTTTAATCTAAACATTCAAGAGCTGCTGAAAATGTTACGTCTGATGGCAGAGAGAGTTGTGTCTATAAGGACTGGATGTTTTGAACTCCTGCCTCTTCAGTCTTGCTGATTAGTTTCCTGTCTGCTAAATGTTGATCCAAGATGTTCCGCGATTTATGCGATGTCCGCCGAGGAAGTTGCAATTTGTTTATTTACCCGAGTTGTGCAGCTTTACATGAGGAATGGAATCAATATTTCCGTGCCCAATAGACGGACATATATTTTTGGTTTTCGTTCTGATGTCAGAAGTTCGGTGCTGCAACTTGGAGAAATGATGTTTATTGCTGGACGTCCGGCTTATTTGGAGAATCTCCGGTGGAGTCGGAATTCGTGGAGCGATCGTTTTTCCAGATTTCTACTGGACAGAAATAAGATCCTGTGCCATGGATTTTCCTCTTCGGGTTTTCCCTGGGTCTGCAGCACGTTTGGTGATTCTGCCTGCCTCCCGCCGATCTCTGCCGTTCTTCTTGGACCCTTGGTGATATCTTTTAAATGCTAATTTTTAATTGCTTCTGCCGTTTTGGACTATTTTAAAGTTTAATTGTGTTTGTAGAATAATACCCCTTTAGACTTATATACTTTAGGTCATCTGAACCTGTGGTTATCTTTTAAATTTTGTTCTAAATTCCCTTTTGGCTAACTTATGTTTTTTTTATCTAAAATTCCAGTTTCGACAAATAATTGAATAAGTTTAATATTGTTAACTTTAAAATTTAATATTCTAACGTTTTTCTACCACTATACGACCGGCCATTCCATTTATTTTTATTATTTAAGATGTTTGATTTTAGTTAATGAGATGTAAAATGTTTTAAAAATTATTTTAAAAGTGAAGTTTAAAATTTTAATAAACGTTAGATTTTGAAAACCTAAAATCTGTGTTCTCTCTTTTACTTTAATGTTTTTTTATTTTTAGGAAAGTGTCAATTCTTATATTTTACAGGAGTACATATTTGTACACGTAGGGAAACTGGTCAATAGGTCCACTTTCTGTTTATTTAAGACTTTCAGTGTATTTTAGAAGTATTTTTGAGTGTTTTCAGAAGAATGATTTTTTTGGTTTTAAGAGCTTTGAGAACTTAGAATGATTTAGAATTGTTTTAGTATTTCATAAATACTTTTCTTTCCCCCCCCCCCAACAACTGCATTAATTTATTACATTTGAAAACTTAAACCTTCATCGAAAAAAATGAACTTAATTCAAATGACGGCATTGAAATATAAATTGCCTGGTTTAAACATTTCTAAAATGTTATACATTCCTCGGTAATAGTTTTAGAATTATCATAATACTACGATAATTTATTATATTTGAAAACTTCATCGAAAACAACTGAAATTAATTCAAATGACGTCATAGAAAAAATAACACGCCTGGATCTCTCTATAAAAACAGGATTTCATTCATAACTTTCTCCCATTCATTTCATTCATCACAATACTATAATAATTTATTTTATTTAAACATTTTTTAAGACCATGGAACTACAAAAAATTAAACTCTATGCTTGAAACTTCATCGAAAAAAATCGTCCTTCTCTTTCTGAAATCAATTAATATTTCATTCACATCAGCCATGCAGACTCCATGGACTAAATTATTTTGTGTTAAAAAAATACAGGAATTCTAATACAACTCATTCTATATATTTCGCTGTTTACATTTTATATAGGTGAAAAATAGGCTTAGTTGCAGAAATAATCAAATTTAGATGAGCATTTAAACTCAAATATATTGTCATTGCGTTGTTTCAGTATGTAGATGCACAGAATTTAAGCAAAAATAAAGTAGTTTTAGGACGGATACAACACTCAATATGAATTAAAAAGAACTTAAAAAAATCACGATTTTGAAACAAGATGGATGCCATATATCATTTTGAAGTGGGTCATGTGATCGTTTCATATCATGGTCACATGATCGTTTCATATAAGAGGTGTAATTATTATTTTAATTTTTATTTAAAAAACTACTGAATATATTTCACTGAATTTTTTTTTATATATTTTATGGAACAATTTGAATATTACCTAAAATTTTCGAAGCAATTTGTGAGTTTTAAATCCGCTTAAAAAAATGTTTGAAAAATTAGGTCCCATAGGGCTCAATGTATTTCATTTTTTCGACCCGGGTTCAATCTAAAACTAATTGGGTAATATTATTCAGTTATATTCCCATAGGTTCTACAGAGCGTCTGAACAACATACTAAAATTTCATTTTGATTAAGTCATTTTTACGACAGTTATCGTGCTAACGGACAGACAGACAGACATACAGACAGACAGATAGAATGAACAAAGTTATAAACACTTTTCAACTTTGTTGTAAAGTGTTAAAAAGTGTTAATAATAACTATCGGGCGACTTCAATGTAGGTTTTTAAAAGCCAGAATCGCTGGAATGCATTAATTTCTTAAAAGATAAATTAAATTTTGACATTAACGCAAGTAGAGCCATATATCTTTGACGGAGGGAGTATTTACGATAAACATCGTTTTCCAACTTAGGCTTAACACACTGGTGTCATTTACGTTTTATTACTTCAGCTACCACAAATTCATCTCTGCTCTGCCAAGTTCGAAGATCAACCATCACCCAGAACTGATATAAAATGGCGACACTGCAATAATCTATTGTTGTTGTTACATATAGCTTTATTGGAAAACAATCCATAACATAACTGGCATCTTACTAAGATACAAAGAAAAAAATTCAAAACAAAGAAGACTAACTAAACACAAAACAAAAATATTACATATCAAACAAACCTAAAGCCCAATGACAAGAAATCAAAGAAGGATTCTCGACCTCAGGGACAGTTCATATAGGTTTTAGTTTCACAATACTGTCTGCAAACATCACCTTGCTGCTGGAAATCTTTATTTAAACCCAGGCACAGTCAAAGGTGATTTGAGTTCATAACATCAGCACTATAAATGGAGCACACATTCGTTGGGAGAATTCCTATCTTATTTAGGTGTTCGGCCAAACAATCATAACCCGTTTTCAATCTAAAATTAGCCACTGCTTCCCTATGAGGTTGGTTGCTAAACACCTTCAACTATCTTGGATATTCACCCAAACTTTGCCTCTTGATTTAATTGCCAGGTCTATTTTACAATTCTCCATGAATGTTCTGTATTAGCATGTTTTATGCATGACTCTGGTGGGACAAGTTTTGCGGCAAGATAAACGAGGAACTTTTTTTTTCCAACACGTCAACTGACTCATTACCATCTATTCCCACATGTGATGATATCCACTGAAACACAATAGATTTCTTTCTACTTCTAAGTAAACATTCCCAAATAATCTAAATTAAATAATTAATGCAATAAGTAAGTGAATCTCATTTACCCATTTCGAAAATCTTCCCTAGAAATCCCATACCATCATCACACACATTAAACTCTTCCCATTCGAAATGAACGAAAAGAGTGATATTTCACATTAATCTGTAACAAGCAACATAGTTGCTCACTAATATTTAATTTCTCATACTGTGTAAAATAGTATAAAGAAAATATTGTTTTCACGAAAATCAAATTCAAAATTTTGATGCCAGACTATGCTTTAAGACCTCGGGAACACGTTTTGGCTATTTTTGGAGAGACGTCTGTCTGTCCGTATATCTGTGGTCGATAAATGTGTACATGATAGAGGCTGTGTACATGATAAAGGCCACCAATATTAATGGATTTTCACTAAACTTTATATCCGGCTTTATTATCGAAATATCCAGAACTAAATAGATTTTTTTTAAATCGAGCGAAAACTTCGAAATTGATTCGAAATTTTATATTTTTTTTAACATGACAGCATAGGCCAAAATTTGGCATAATCATGCATAAAAAGGTTTATTTGTGTCTCAATGACCACGAAACTCAATAGTTTCATCCATTGTTGGGGAAAGTAACCGCGATATAATTTTTTTTACATTTTACAACAAAGTTGAAAAGTGTTTATGACTTTGTTCGCTCTGTCTGTCTGTCTGTCCGTTAGCACGATGACTTCCGTAAAAATGACTTTATCAAAATGAAATTTTAGTATGTTGTTCAGGCGGGCTGTGGGACCTATGGGAATATAAATGAATAATATCACTCAATTAGTTTCGGATTGAACCCGGGTTGTAGAAATGAAATACATTGAACCCTATGGGACCTAATTTTTCAAACATTTTTTAAGCGGATTTAAAATTCACAAATTGCTTCCAAGATTTTAGGAAATATTCAAATTATCCCATAAAATATATAAAAAAAATTCAGCAAAATATATTCAGTAGTTTTTTTAAGTAAAAATTAAAATAATAATTACACCTTTCATATGAAGCGATCACGAGACCATTGTATGAAGAGATCACGTGACCCACTTCAAAATAAAATATGGCATCCATCTTGTGTCAAAATCGTGAATTTTAAAGTTCTATTTAATTCATATTGAGTGTTGTATCCGTAATAAAACCGCTTTATTTTTGCTTAAATTATGTGAATCTACATACTGAAACAACGCAATAACAATATATTTGAGTTTAAATGATCATCCAAATTTGATTATTTCTACAACGAAGCCCATTTTTCACTGATAGAAAATGTAAACAGCAAAATATGTAGAATGAGTTGTATAAGAATTGCTGCATTTCTTTAACGCAAAATTATTTAGTTCATGGAGTCTGCAATATAGTTGATATGAATGAAATATTCATTTATTTTACAGAGAAAGACGATTTTTTCGATGAAGTTTTAAACATAGAAATTTAATTACTTATACCTCCATGGTCTTAAGTCTTTAAATAAAATAAATTATTATAGTATTGTGATGAATGAAATGAATGGGAACATGTTTATGAATGAAATGCTGCTTTTATAGAGAGAGCCAGGCGTGTTATATTTCGAAGACGTCATTTGAATCAATTTCAGTTGTTTTCGATGAAGTTTTCAAATATAATAAATTATTGTAGTATCATGATAATTTTAAAAATATTACCGAGGAATGTATCGCATTTCAGAGATGTTTAAACCAGGCAATTTATATTTCAATGCCGTCATTCAAATGAAGTTAATTTTTTTCGAAGAAGTTTCAAGTTTTCAAATACAATAAATTAATATAGTGGCGTGATAATTTTCAAAATAATACCTAGGAATGTATCGCATTTTAGAGATGTTTAAATGAAATTGCAATGAAGTTGAAAAGTGTTTCATAATCAATGCTTTATGCATGATTGATCTTTCTTGTTTGTGATGTCGTTATCCCGGGGAGTTAACTTACCTCCCTCCCCCCCACCCTCGGAGAAGCAAATCACCTCCTCGGTGGTACATCGTCAAGTATAGTATCCATCGAAATATTTTTTCAAGCCCTTTAAAGTGCAGGATAACACGCTATAATTGTAATCATTTGGACCCATGAGACCGATTTTTCAAAAATTTTCTTGTAAAATTTGGAAAAAAAAATGTTACTAAAAATGAATTCTGGTACTAGAAAGTCGAGTTGAAGCCACACACCAGTTTATTTCATGGACTGTTTGATTCCTCACTCAAACCCTTGTAATCGCAATAGAACATATTTAATGCTACATCAGATTGTATGTGTCAGAAATTTTCATCCATGGGTTACAAGGTTGAGAAAGATGTTATCCTGTATTTAAAGAAAAGGAGCATGGAAGAAATTGTAAAGATCAGAAGATGCACTCTAATTTGAAATCTGTAGACGAATAATGCAAAGTCCACTTAAAACACAGAGGGGAAAATAATCGCCAAAGTAGCTCAATGGATAGAATATTAGTTCATTCGTAGCTCCATGGTTCGAATCTTATCTGTGACTTGAGTTCTTTAAAGATTTTATACTAGAATAAATTCATTAAATGTATACTGTAATGGTTTAGGCATAACTGTCTATCTATATATCTGACTGCCTGTCCGGAACGCTTGTCGAAAAAGTTGGCAAAAATTGGCGACCTTGGTGACATATTAGAAGATTTTTAATGTCGCCAAATTAATGAAAATAGCGACAAATTGATGAAAACAGCGCTAAATTAACGAAAATAAAGCTAAATTGGCAAAAATTTAAAATCATAACATAAGTAGGATTTTGATTTAAAATATTTAGAATGGATTGAAATTCACACTGATTAATAAATGAATGGTATATTAATTTTCAATGGGTTCTGTCTGTCTGTCTGTCTGTCTGTCCGTCTATCCATCTTTGTTACAAATTTAGCAACCTTAGTGACTTTTGGAAAATTGACAAAACATCGCCAAATCGACGAAAATGTTGCCAAATTACCGAAAATTCATTAACTCCGAAACTTTACACTTGATTAAATTTAATTTCTTTGACAATCCGTGTCGTTTTGAGGAAATTGTTAGTTTAATATTCTTTTTTCAACATATAGTGTGTTTGTAAAACAGCTACGTTTTTGTTAAGTGAGTTCAGAGGTGCGTAAATTAATTGCGTTATGTTAAGAGATGGTACAGTACGTATGTTTCGATAGAAAGTCGTATAATATTATTGAATGGGAGATGTGTATAGCTCGCAAGTGTCTGTAGTTATTAGAAGCGCAAGTAATACAGGCGGGAGAAGGAGAAAAAATATTTTGCAACTTTATGGATGGCAAATAAGTGATAATCTTTCACAACTTTACCCAGTCTTATAACGGGGTTACTCTTCTAGTATTGTCAGAAATTAACGCGGTTTTTTGCATATTATGCAAATTTAAGTCTTAAATAATTATGCCGCAAACTAATATCGATAGATTATTCTATTTTTACTGCTTTCAACGTACACTATCCCTTATACTGTTGGAATAATAATCCTGTGTTCCTCAAGGAGTTTAATTTTTATTAATCCTTCTTTTTAGATCAGCTTACACATTTAACTCGTTAAAAATAGATAAAGAAAGTAATAAAAGAAGTTTTAAATCAAACTTAACGACATCTTTTTTAAACCTTGTCGAAATGGCCAATTAGTAATGAGATTAGAAACAGGGCTTTTTATAGGAATGTTATTAAAGTATTTTAACTTTAATGTTGGAAAATTATTGGAATAGCGGGGACAGAGCAGAGACCAACATGACTCGACGGGTTTCACACTTTTCAGCACCAAATGGACAATATAGTGATGACAAGCAGCTGATACCTGCATTAATAGCTCAATCTTAAAATTTGAAACAAGCTACATGATATTACGAATTTTGTTGAGAGTGGAAGAATAGTCCAGTGGTTAAGGGGGGAGGATAGGATACGGTAGTCCCGAATTCGATTCTGGTAACTCAATTTGGAAAACCAGTAACGTCTCTATATCAGAAAAACTCTGATAAATCATTGTTTTTACTTTCCTTATATACAATAATGTATAAGGAAAGTATTGTAACTGGGTCGAAAATTCGAAATCGAGTTTTCGACAGGAGAGCACGTTTCAAGCATCCCTGATCGCGAATCGAACATTTTTGAAATGATGTCTGTGTGTGTGTGTGTGTGTGTGTGTGTGTGTGTGTGTGTGTGTGTGTGTGTGTGTGTGTGTGTGTGTGTGTGTGTGTCAGTGAGCCTGTGGAGACGATAACTAATGAGCGAATGGACCGATTCGAACGAAATTCGGTACAAAAATTACAATCCGTGACTACTGGCAGTCTATTGTTTTTATACGCAATCGAATGTTCAGAACCCCCCTAAATTTTCGAGTGAAATTTTGAAAAAATCGTCAAAAAATCGAAACCTCTAATAAAGTTAAGCAAATCGACATTTCTTGTGTAATTTTTCATTAGAAAACGATTGACATAAATTTCAGAACGCTAGCATAAACCGTTCTCGAGATACTGCACATTTTTCAAAAAAATTATCAAAAAATCATATAAAATAAAAAAAAATATTTTCTATTGAGAAACATGTTCACTTTTCATATGTAATACCATGTGATAAATTTGGTGACATCATTCTCGTGGATCTAGCTCGGTCCATTCATGAAAAAAGATACTTTGAGTAATACTTTTGTATTTGAACGCCAATAGCCATTTATCTGCTATAAGAATAACTTATTTCACCGTCCATAACGCTTGGCGAGATTTTGGCGACGAATTTGGCGGAATGTCTCCAACTTGGCGATTTTTTTAAATGTTGCTAAATTAACGAAAAACTCGCCAAATGGATAAAAATAACGCTAAATCAATGAAAATGACGACTAATTGACGAAAATTCAATATCTTGGAAAGAATATAAATATCTACTATAAAAATAATCTATTTTTTTTTTACTGTAAAAGTAGTAAATTCATTGCATTATATATAGGGAAAGTCATGTGCTGCCCACATCAGATTTTTTAGATAAATATCCATAAAATTAACTGGAATATGGATTAATTCGATTTTCTCATACCAAAATTAATTTTTAAATAGCATGTGAGGTTTTTCTTCACCCAAATTTTATAAGAAAAATTTTGAAAAATCGGTATCTTAGGTCCAAAAGATTACAATAATAATGTATTGCCATTCATTTTAAAGGACATGAAAAAATTTTCGTTTAATACCATACTCGAAAATGTACCCCCAGAGACGGGGCTAATGACGTCACTCACACGAAAATTATATCGCGGCTATTTTTCACGACAATGATTGAAACTATTAATTCTCGTGAATGAGCCATAAATAGCCCCTTTTAAGCATGTTTACGTCAAATTTTGTCCTATACTGCCATGTTAAGAAAATATAATATTTCGAATGAATTTGGAAGTTTTTGCTCGAATTGACCAACATTCTATCAAGTTTGTAAAGAACCTTTCTACCCCAACCGGGAATCGAACCCTGGATCTCCGAACTGACCAGTAGACGTTTTAGTTTTGAACTACTTTAGTGAGACAAAATTGCAAGCTCTTGTCGTTGAAATTGACTCTGCGAGTTCTAGATTTTTCGATAGCGAAGCCGGATATAAAGTTTCTTGAAGGTTTGTAGCAGCTATAGTGTACACAAAAAATCGACTACAAACATACAAACAGATAGACGGTCATTACTTCAAAAATAATCAAAACATGTCCAGAAGTTACTAAAACATATGTTGACATCAAAATCTCGAATTCGAAAATTTTCATGAAAACAATACTTTCTCTATACTAGTATATTACAGAGAAAATAAAAAAGGTGGATAACGCCATGTTGTCCATTTGGAAATTTTTCTTCTCAATTGGTTTATTCTTCATAATTAATTGCCTAAACATTCGTCATATTGTTATTTTTTATGCTTATTTCTGTATTTTATTTTATAATTTTGCATGAGTTTCTTTAATAAGAGAGAGATTACTCACATATATTTTACTTTCTCTCGTTTAATTTCAATCATATCATAAACTTGATAAATAATAAATATTTTATATAAAAATATCTCGAAAGTGTAATTAAATATGCAAATATTATTATATATTGCACTTCATTTACCTGGAGCAAAATGCAAATTAAGCAAACATAATTATATTATGTGGATTTTAATTTTCTCCTTTTCTCCTAACACACTTTTCCGGGTCATCTCAGTGCGATCTCCGCGCGCTAACTACTGTGCTGTCACACCCCGGTCATCATAGCTTGAAATTTTTCCATGATGCCAGGACTCAGCTGGGAGGGGGATTTGTTCGACGTTCTTCGATCATAAGTCCACTTCCGGTGGATCGCGGACGCTCTGGTGAGATAGATAGAGGACGATTGTTCTTTTAAATGCAAATTCAACTAGAATACTTGCATTCTTAAAATCATTTTTTTCATTTTGCGTATTGAAAAGAACCAAGGAGATCCAAGCCAAGTCAATTACCTCATTTTATTATTATTATTATTATTATTATTATTATTATTATTATTATTATTATATGCAATTTAGTAACACTGACATTAATTAAATAATATATGTTTTGTTTTCAATGGTTTTCTATCTATTATCGCAGCCAACTATTCTAATATTAAATAGTATGGATACACGTAAATTTAAAAGTCCTTTTATAAAATCTCCTTTCCTCGACGTACAAAAATTACACGTCCAAAGCTCTCCGGCCACTCAACCAGCTGCTCATACCCTAGAGTGAGTCGGGTAGTCTGGGTCTTTCACGCCCAAAGCGCTTTCGGGCATCACTACGCCCTTCATCAGTGGCGAAGTGAACTTCGCCTGTGATGAAGGGCATAGTGACGAAGGGCATAGTGGGCCTAAAGCGCTTCCCGCATAGTGATGCCCGAAAGCGCTTTGAGCGTGTAATTTGTGTACGTCGAAGAAATGAGATTTTACTAAAGGACTTTTAAACCTATTTTGGGTTGTCTTTGATTTTTAAGTTTATTCTAATACTATTAAGTAGCACTTTTAAATTTAACAGTTAGATGTTACTTTCTCATACGTTGTATTAAGAAAGTATTTCAATTATGAGGTTTTGAGACCAATATGTGTTTTAGGGCCTTTTAAATACGTTTTGACTATTTTTGGAGTGATGTCTGTCCTTCTGTAGTGGTCGATTTTTTGTGTACACGATATAACTGCCTGAAATATTAAGGGATTTACTCGAAACTTTTGTACTCTGTTTTGTTTATAAAAATTCTAGAACTAGATATAATTTTACTTTCCCTGCAATACATGGTAATGTATAGGGAAAGTATTGGAATCATGCCGAAAATCACAACTCGAGTTTTCGACGGATCTACACGTTTCGAGACCCCTAGAATACGAAAAAACCATTTTTAGCGTGACGTCTGTGCGTGTGTCTGTGTGTCTGTCTGTCTGTCTGTCTGTCTGTCTGTCTGTCTGTGTGTCTGTCTGTCTGTCTGTGTGTCTGTCTGTCTGTGCAGATTTTGTATCCACTGTAACTAAAAAACTAATCGACCGAATTTCACAAAATTTGGTAGGTAAGTCACTTGTGGGCGGGGCTAGTGCTGATTAGTTTTGGGTACGATTCGGAATAAAAGAACCCGCCTTTTTTTGCGAAATGGCCCGCAAAAGCTTGTATCCACTCTAGCTGAAAAACTAATGAACCGAATTTCACAAAATTCGGTAGATGAGTCACGTATAGGTCACTCTGGTGCTGATTAGATTTTGGTACGATTCGGAAAAAAATAACCTGCCTTTTTTTGCAAAACGGCCCGCAAAAATCTTCAAAATCTAAACTAAAGAACTTGGTATACTTAGATATATCCATTAAATGCCCGTTTAATACGTAATGTTTAACGACGAAAAGAATAAGACCAACCCCATTACACTAGGACTAGCCGTTCTCGAGATATTTTAGTTTTTCGTACTTTCCCTACGCCAGCTTTGAAAATAAGCCCGGTTACCGAATGAGAACGAAATTTGAATTAAAAGTGAATTACATTTAATTGAAATAAATAGAACGTGGATATAAGTTTGCAGGGAAAGTCATGTGCTGCCCACATCAGATTTTTAATTATGTCTGTGTGGCAACAATGGAAAACCTTTTGATTTTGTGTCTCGAATTATGTGTATGATTATTTCCCCAAAATATCTAAATATGTCATTCTGTGGCGAAAGTTATGTATTGGGCCCATCATATTATTCCGTCCATTGTAGAGAGCTCAAAAAAAATTCTTTAACTCTCTCCTAATTTAAAATCGTCTGATTTCTAACTCAATTCCTTAATGTGCAATTTAATATTTAAGTGTTTCATTATTAGATTCGTACGCTTAAAATGGCAACGATAAACTTCAAACTGAATAATCGCTGCTCATTAATGAATTCACAAAGTCAAGAGCTGAAATTGAAGAGGTTAATTGCTTCTAATGGGCCGAAAATTAAGCAATAAAAACATTTCTGCTCATGCGCAATATTATTCTTTTTTGTCCTGTTAATATTTCTATTTCGTTGTACTAATTACAGAACACTGGAAACTGAAATTTAAGAGGCTTTATAATTAATTTAATGCACTGTTATTTACTGTTTGACATTCAAAAGGGTGTTTTTATGCTCATTTTTTAAATGAAGAGTTAGTTTTGGTTGTTTTTTGTCTAAAATAAATACATTTGAAGGACTACAATTTTTTTAAATATCTGCCTGTAATTATTAAAGAATATTTTGAGTGTATTTTGTTAAATATCCCTGCCTCCCTCCCTCTCACTTTGAAGTATTGCAATAAAAAATAAGAAAATTTGATTTTAAACTTACATAGCAATTAACAAAAATGCGAATTTTTTATTCCGAAGTTAATATATATTTACTAAAATATTTTAAAACATAAATAATTCCGTGCTATTTATTAAAGATTCTGTAGTTAAAATTAACGTATTAGATGAGTTTGTTCAATTCTTATTTTACAAAGAAGAAAAAGAGTATAATATAATGTTTTAATCCTCTCCCTTCTTCCAGTATGACCACCAATTTGGCATTTTGGCATTTTTCTCCTAGTCCGAAAGGCATTTATCACTACTCTCTTTTTCTTGTCAATCTAAAGCGCCTGTGTTATTTCCCTGTATTTGGGTTGGGTTGATCTATCACTGAAAATTATTTCAAATATAATTAATTGTTCATATCATTTTTTCACGTTTAAGAAATAAAAAGAAAAAGTAATTTTTCATTGCATCCTCCTCATAGAGTGACTGGAAAAATTAAGAATTCGGTATTTTTATCTTAATCTAGATGATCTTAAATTTTTAAAACCCCCAGGGAATATTTTTCTTATCTTTAACGACACAGCTCTCTCAATAAATATTATTAAATAGGCAACCCCCTAACAAAAGTACCTGTGCCACGAACAATAAAACTCTCTGTATTTTTAATCATAAATATTAAATTACTAATTCCCACAAAGTGACATGGAGCTGCCTCGGTATACGAGGCGTCTAAGGCAAGCATTTCCTCGTTCTCTCTCGGCTACCAGGGTGGTGGGTTCGAATCCCACCTGCGGACATAGATGTTATTGTTTCGGTGAAAGGTGTAATGTATCCCACCTCCTATGGTACTCCAGAGCAATGTTGTATGACAATGCAATAGATCATGGTTTGGCCGTTATACAGGCGTATGATGAAACATGAAGTTCCTAACCATTTTAAAGAAGCGACGGAGATTATCAAAGAAATTAAATTTAATTTTCAGAGATATTGAAATATTATAACCAGGTAGCAATTCTAAAATGTTGGAAATATTGCTCAAAATTTATCGCCATATGTGTCGCCCAAATTATCGCTAAATCTATCGTCAAATGGGATGCCCAAATTATCGCTAAATTTGTCGCCAAGTGTAACAGACTGACATAGAATGCTCCCCTTATAAAGTATTCTTAGTGATGAAAAAAGGCGCATAGTTAGAAATATATTTAACAATCGATCACATGACTCAGGAAGGTAACCGTTGCCAATGAGAAAATAATTTTACATTGGCAACCCCTAAAAAGGACAGCATATGTACTAATGCATTCGCATATTCACAAATATATCATTGTGTATATTCACATATTCACACATATATCATTATCATTGTGAATCAAAATAATCTGATGTGGGCAACACATGACTTTCCTTATATAATGCAATGAATTTACTACTTTTACAGTTAAAAAAATGTTATTCTTATAATAGATACTTATATTCTTTCCAAGATATTGAATTTCCTTCAATTAGTCGTCATTTTCATTGATTTGGCGTCATTTTTATCCATTTGGCGAGATTTTTGTTAATTTGGCAACAATTAAAAATGTCGCCAAGTTGGCGACATTCCGCCAAATTCGTCGCCAAAATATCGCCAAGCATTATGGACGGGGAAATAAGTTATTCTTACAGCAGATAAATGACTATTGGCATTCAAATACAAAAGTATTATTCAAAGTATCTTTTTTCATGAATGGAACGAGCTAGTTCCACGAAAATGATGTCACCAAATTTATCGCATGGTATTACATATGAAAAGTGAACATGTTTCTCAATAGGAAATATTTTTTTTTATTTTATATAACTTTTTGATAATTTTTTTGAAAAATATGCAATATCTCGAGAACGGTTGATATTAGCGTTCTAAAATTTATGTCAATCGTTTTCTAATAAAAAATTACATAAGAAATATCTATTTGCGCAACTCTGTTAGTGGTTTTGATTTTTTGACGATCTTTTCAAAATTTCCCTCGATAATTTAGGAGGGTTCTGAACATTCGATTGCGTATAAAAACAATAGGCTTCCAGTGTTTACGGATTGTGATTTTTGTACCAAATTTCGTTCGAATCTGTCCATTCATTCGTCAGTTATCGTCTCCACAGACTCACTGACACACACATACACAAACACACACACACACACACACACACAGACATCACTTCAAAAATGTTTGATTCGTGATCAGGGATGCTTGAAACGTGCTCTCCCGTCGAAAACTCGAATTCGAATTTTCGACCCCGTCACAATACTTTCCTTATACATTATGTATATAAGGAAAGTAATAATTAAATCTTACTTCGTATTTAAAATGCGCAACGTTTATTATATTTTGTAAGAATTGAAAATACATGAATTGCGTATTTTCACCAATGAGTCATATTTATTTGACATTTATGAAAGATTACTGTTGTCTGCTTCTAACTGTTGCCGAACTATAAATTTAAATAACGAAGATAAATCTCATACTTATCTTCGTCATTTAGATGAAACGAAACAATTATAGAAAACGAGAAAATTGATAATATTTTGAATGCGAAAATATGAATAATTAAATGAAAAATCCATGAGATAGAAAGAAACGAATAATGGAAAGTTTCAAAAAATACGTTCCAAACACTAAAATTAATTATGAGCATACAAAACTATCAAATTTGTTTTAAGCTAACAAAAATAAAGAAAAATCACCTTTCTAGAAAATAAATACGTCATGAATATAAAGAATTAATTTCAGGATTTAAATGAATTTTTGGAATATTCTGCTGTTTATTTTAGTGTATTTCGAAGCTCTTTAACTTATTTGTCTAATTATATTTTTACTTTCCTTATATACATAATGTATAAGGAAAGTATGGTGACGGGGTCGAAAATTCGAATTCGAATTTTCGACGGGAGACCACGTTTCAAGCATCCCTGATCACGAATCAAGCATTTTTTGAAGTGATGTCTGTGTGTGTGTGTGTAAAAGTATGTGTGTGCGTGTGTGTGTCAGTGAGTCTGTGGAGACGATAACTGACGAACGAATGGACCGATTCGAACCAGATTTGGTACAAAAATCACAATCCGTAAACACTGGAAGCCAAAAATTTTGAAAAAATCGTTAAAAAATCAAAACCACTAATAAAGTTACGCAAATAGACATTTCTTATGTAATTTTTCATTAGAAAACGATTGGTATAAATTTTAGAACGCTAACACAAACCGTTCTCGAGATATTGCACATTTTTCAAAAAAATTATCAAAAAGTCTTATAAAATAAAAAAAAAATATTTGCTATTGAGAAACATGTTCACTTTTCATATGTAATACCATACGATAAATTGGGTGACATCATTCTCGTGGATCTAGCTCGTTCCATTCATGGAAAAAGATACTTTGAGTAATACATTTGTATTTGAACGTCAATAGTCATGTATCTGCTCTAAGAATAATTTATTGCTCCATCCATAACGTTTGGCGAGATTTTGGCGACGAATTTGGCGGAATATCGCCAACTTGGCGACTTTTTGAAATGCTGCCAAATTAACGGAAATCTCGCCAAATGCATAAAAATGACGCTAAATCAATGTAAATGACGACTAATTGTCGAAAATTCAATATCTTGGAAAGAATATTAGTACTATCTACTATAAGAAAAACATATTTTTTTAATGTAAAAGTAGTAAATGCATTCCATTATATAAGGAAAGTCATGTGTTGCCCACATCAGATTTTTTTCTTAATGACAATATCTAAGTAACGTGAACAATATTATATTTACAAAAAATTTCCTACATTTGGCTCTGTTAGACGTTTAATATCCTAACGAATCGGACTGTTTTTCCCTCTAAAAACGATTTACACATTTAAACATTATTTAAGCTGTTACTACCAAAGAATTTATAAAATATTTATGGCAGCAGTTTGAACAATTTGTACTTTCCTTATATACATAATGTATAAGGAATGTATTGTGCCGGGGTCGAAAATTCGAAACCGAGCTTTCGACGGGAAAGCACGTTTCAAGCATCCCTGATCACGAATCAAACATTTTTGAAGTGATGTCTGTCTGTGTGTGTGTGTGTGTGTGTGTGTGTGTGTGTGTGTGTCAGTGAGTCTTTGGAGACGATAACTGACGAACGAATGGACCGATTCGAACCGAATTTGGTACAAAAATCACAATCCATAAACACTGGAAGCCTATTGTTTTTATACGTAATCGAATGTTCAGAACCCCTCTAAATTTTCGAATAAAATTTTGAAAAAATCGTCAAAAAATCAAAACCACTAATAAAGTAACGCAAATAGACATTTCTTATGTAATTGTTCATTAGAAAACGATTGACATAATTTTTAGAACGCTAACATGAACCGTTCTCGAGATATTGCACCTTTTTCAAAAAAATTATTAAAAGTCATATAAAATGAAAAAAAAATATTTTCTATTGAGAAACATGTTCACTTTTCATATGTAATACCGTGCGATAAATTGGGTGACATCATTCTTGTGGATCTAGCTCGTTCCATTCATGAAAAAGATACTTTGAGTAATACTTTTGTATTTGAACGCCAATAGTCATTTATCTGCTGTAAGGACAACTTATTTCTTCGTCCATAACGCTTGGCGAGATTTTGGCGACGAATTTGGCGGAATGTCGCCAACTTGGCGACTTTTTGAAATGTTGCAAAATCAACGAAAATATCGCCAAATGGATAAAAATGACGCTAAATCAATGAAAATGACGACTAATTGTCGAAAATTCAATATCTTGGAAAGAATATTAGTATCTACTATAAGAAAAACCTATTTTTTTACTGTAAAAGTAGTAAATTCATTACATTATATAAGGAAAGTCATGTGTTGCCCACATCAGATTTTTTTTATTTATGTTCGTAATTCATTCAGGAACTCGTTGTATAACCGTTCTTTATACGAAATATATAATGCAAAAAAAACTTAATTTACAATTTGATATGAACTTTTAATATTCGGAGTATTTCTTTCTGAAATTTTATAATAATTCTCACAAAAAAGAAAGAAATGCGTTTCTCCAGGTCCTGAGGTAATAAACAGACAGATAAAGGCACAACTTAACTATTTCATTATATAGATAAATAACAGTTATAATAATATTTTATGCCTATAATTTTTAAACGAAGCTGTAGATTAAAAAACTGACTATTTTATGATTTTTATTTTTATGAAGCTGTAGGTTAAAAACAAAACTCATTATTTTATGAATTTTATTTTTATGAATCCGTGTAGTTTAAAAAAACTCACTATTTTATGAATGGAATATTCTAAATGGAGCTGTTGATAGCAGCAAAAAATAATCTGATATTGCCAAAAAGTAAAATACAAATAATTAATATTTTCCTGTTGTTAAAAAAAATGCATGACATATATGGTGGTAATACACGGCTTACGATAAAAGAAGGCAAATACGAGTAAAAACAAATTCATACTTTTCACATTCTCTGCAGATTAAATGGTTTATTGTTTATTTTGTTCATTTATAACTTTTCGATAATTTTAGAGGTAAAGTCACAAACAATGATCGATTCTCATGCCAGAATCCAATTTTAAGCAGCTCGTATTTTTCGTTTTCAAATTTTACAAGAAAAAATTTGAAAAACCTGTATCGTTGTTCTAAATGATCACAATTATAGCATGTTACCCTTCACTTTAAATCTTTCCATTGATATCAAGTCTGATAATGTACGCCCCCCCCCCTACCCAGGTGTAACTTGCTCGTTCTTGTTAATAACCCAGTTGCTCACTTATTGATAACACGAATAACGTCACAAATACAAAAATTGTACGCCATGTTAAGAAAGTATAAAATTCCAAATAAATTTCGTTTTAGCTAGAATTTATAAAAATTCTATCTTGTTCCAGACTTTTCGGTAACGAAGCCGATTATAAAGTTTCGTAAAAATCCATTAATATCTGTAGCTGCTATAGTGTACACAAGAAATCGATTACAGACAGACAAACAAACGCATATCACTCGGAAAATAGTCAAAACGTATTCAGGAGGTACTAAAATATATATTGACATCAAAATCTCAAATGGGAAAATATTCGTGAAAACAATTTCTCAATACTACCTATGAGAAAATAATAAACATAGTATATTCAAACAATGAATTCTCATAATTCTACTTAACCATCCACCGTGGACGAAAAGCAATTAAATGTTCTTATTTTTAAAATGATAGAATTGACAGGAATAACATTTTTTCTACATTTACCAATGAATCATATTTATCTGACAACTCTCAAAGAACTGCGTTTTTAAATGTTGCCACAGAGAAAACATTTAAATGACAGACGATGAATCCAAATACGTTCTCCATGGGGCTTCCAAGTTTTAATTTGTTTTGTATGGCGTTAAATGCGAGATCTTGAAAAAAGCTATCTGAATTTTGCACTTTTTTCATTTTTCATTCACTCGTTTTAAAATTGAAACTTGTATTGTAGATTCAAGATGTTTTCTTCCATTTTACTAGTTCTGGGTTATAATAGTTTAGCGCCCATTTATTAGCACTTTTGTATGCTCTCAATATAAATATATTTCTTATGTTCCTTCACATTTAAAAAAATGTGAAGGAATGAATGGGCGGCGTTTTTTCTTCATTCGCTTTCTCTTTTGTTTCATCTTTCTTTTCTATTTTTCAGAAAATCTTCATTTGTAAGTTCGTCATTTTCTAATTGTTTAAATGAATGTTTTCTTATATATAAGTTGAAACATTTTTCTCTGAAATTTTTTTCATTAATTACATTTTACAACGAAGGAAAAACAAATTCTAAATGTTTTTACTGTCCCCTTTTCTTCCATGGAAATGATAAATTTAGTAAATTTTCTTTATCGCTGTACACCCGATTTCTTTAATACCTTAGTCAAATATTTATTGTATTCAAACTTTTACCGCACCCACACATTCCTATTTTTAATTTCTCATACTATGAAATATAGTTTAGAGAAAATATTATTTTCACAAAAATTTTCAATTTCGAGATTTTGCTGCCAATATATGTTTCAGGACGTTTAGTAACACGTTTTGACTATTTTTAGAGTGATGTCTGTCTGTCGGTGGTCGATTCTTTGTATACACGATAGATGCCACAAATATTGAGGGATTTTCACGAAACTTTATATTTGGCTTGTTAACGAAAAATATAGAACTAGATAGAATTTTTTTTTAATTCGAGCAAAAATTTCGGAATTTTTTATTTTCTTAATATGGTAGCATAGGACAAAATTTGAAATAATCATACATACATTTTTTATTCATGGCTCATTGACCACGAAACTTAATAGTTTCAATCACTCTAGAGAAAAATAGACGCTATATAATTGAGTTCGTTACGTCATTAGAGTCCTTCGGAAAGGTAAGTTACATCCCCCACCCTCCATCCCTTTGGGAACATTGTCAAACTTGATATCAATCGAAAGATTTATTTTCAAGCCATAAAAAATGAAGGATAACACGTTATAATTGTGACCATTTGGATATCGATACATATTTTTCACATTTTTTCTGGTAAAATTTGGGGAGGGGGGGGGGGGGGAATTTGCAAGCCACTTAAAATAGATACTGGTATGAGAAAGTCGAACGAAGCCACACTACTGTTAATTTTAATCATCTTGAAGTTTTCATCTTATTTTTACAACGCTCGTACTATCCTTGCTTCGGACCTGATTTTGAACCATAACGGGCTAGCCCGTCCTGTGCCCGCCATAGGAATGTTCTCGCTTTTGGAGAATAACTCAAGAACCGAAGCAGCTAGAAAGTAAAATTTTTGGCGTCTCGTTATCATGGTATATTTTAATTCTTTAGAGTTTGAACCTTATTGAACTAGCTTGTCCTGGGTCTGTCATAGGAATGTACTGATTTATATAGGGGGAGATGGGGGAGGACTCGAAAATCGGAATAGTTAGAATGTCCAAATTTAGTATATCTTTCTCTTTTGTTGAATGTTTCAATTCTTTGGATTTTCAACTGTGTAAATCAAGCCTGTCCTGGGCCCGCCACAGAAATGTATTCATTTTTAAGAATAGCTCGAGAACCAGAAAAGCTAAAAATCTCATATTTTGTATATAGCTGTCTTTCGTAGTATATTTAAATTTTTAGATTATGAATTTCACCAACCCAGCCCGTTTCAGGCCCGGCATAGGAATGTACTAATTTTGCGAACTCGAGAACCAGAGAAGCCATAACGTCCAAATTTGGCATATCATTGTTCTTCCTACATTAAAATTATATACAATTATATACAATTATATTAACAAATATAATTATCATGCACTTAAATTGCATACAAATAGTAACATCTGACGTGGACAGTACATGACTTTCCCTCCAGACTCAAATTCATTTTCTCTTTATTTTTTTAATAATTCATAAAATTGTGTTTAATTGCACAAAATAAACAAGCATAATTATTTGAATTGACACTGAATTTGCACTTTCAACTCAAGTTTCGTTTTCATTTAATAACTTTACGTATTTTCGAAGGAAGTGTAGTAAAAATGCAAAAAAAACTAAAATATCTCGAGAATGGCTAATCCTCAAGAAATAAATAAAATTAGTCATATTCTTTTCATAGTCTAAAATTACGTGTAGAACAAGCATTTAATTTATACATTTGAGCATAAGTCGTCTTTAAATTTAGATTTTGACAAATATTTTGGTTCATTTCACAAAAAATGGCAGGTTCTTTTATCCCGAATCGTACCAAAATGTAATCAGCACCAGAGTAACTCCCAGGTGACTTACCTATCAAATTTTATAAAATTTGGTCACTCAATGCTTGAGTTAGAGTAGATACATACATTACACAGACAGCCACGCATACAGAAACACATACAGACGTCACTCTAAAAATAGTCTTTTCATGTTCTGGAGGTCCCAAAACGTGTAGATCCATCGAAAATTCGAATTGCGATTTTGGAAACGATTCGAATACTTTCTCTATACATTACCGAGTATTGTAGGGAAAGTAAATAAAGGTACTTTAAAAAACAGCGTTCCGCCCCCCCCCCCTCTTAATTATTATTCTTTTGGGGGGGGAGGGAAATAATGTATATATGAAAATAGTTTTTTCGTTCATTTATTTTTCCAAAATTAAGAAAAGACATTTTTTGCCCCTTCCCCACTATCTCTGTAGAAATGAAACATTTATATTTTTTTTTCTGTTAGTCCCAATACGCTCGACTTCTTTTTGATTATATTCAACACTGGAATATTTAAATTTCATCATAATTATCAACCCCAGCCCCCATTTTATTACCCCCCCCTATTCTAATTGACTTGAAGCACGCCTATTATTTTTCCTGCATTTGGATTAGAACAATGTGTCTCGAAAAACTACTTCGGATTTAATTCTTTCATAACTTTTTCCAAATATAAAAAAACTTTACAATTTTTGCAGCCTCTCTTGCAGTCAATTAAAAAATTTGGTAATTTTTTTGTCAAGTCTTTGTATGTTGTTTCATTTTATATCCCATTCCACTTGTTTAATTTTTTTATATAGCTTCCTTTATTCCCCCCCCCCCCCACACACACACACACACACCACCACCACCTCTTTGGAATTTTAATACTTTATTTTTTAATTATTTGCAAATTTATTGTTTTATTGTTTCTGAGCTATAAATGTGCACCTCATGCCAAATTTCAAGGTTGTCAGATGGATCTTCCTGATTCCAAAACCTGATGCGGTCAGCACATGACTTTCCCTACAGACTGAAATTCATTTTCTCTTTATTTCTTTAATAATTCATTAATTGCACAAAATCACATAAGTTTAATTGAAGTTAAATGAGTTTATTTACACAAAATAGCACGCATAATTATTTGAAATTACACTGAATTTGCACTTTTAATTCAGTTGTTTTCATTTGGCGACTGGACATATTTTCAAAACCGGTGTAGCAAAAATGCGGAAAAACTTCAATATCTCGAGAACGGCTAGTTCTAAAGTAGTGGGCTCGGTCTTATTTTTTTCATCGTCAAAAATTACGTATAATATAAGCATTTAAAGGATACATTTGAAAATACGTAGTCTTTAATTTTAGATTTTGACAAATTTTTTGGGAAATTTCGCAAAGAAAGGCAGGTTCTTTTTTCCGAATCGTACTAACATCTTATCAGCACCAGAGTAACCCATAAGTAACGTATCTATAAAATGTTGTTAAATTTGGTCTATTAGTTTTTTAGCTAGAGTGGATGCATGCGATTTTTGCTGGCCATTTCACAAAAAAAAGGAAGTTTTTTTATCCCGAATCGTACCAAAATATAATCGGCACCAAAGTAACTCATAAGTGACTTATGATATTTTCAGAAATTTGGTCTATTAATTTTTTAGTTGTACTGGATACTGCTACTTTGCACAGACAAACACACGCACGCACTCACACGCACACGCACGCACGCACACGCACACACACACACGCACACACACTCACGCACACACACACATACACACGCACAAACGTCACACTAAAAATAGTTTTTTCGTACTTTAGAGGTCCCGAAACGTGTACATGCATCGAAAATTCGAGTTGTGATTTTCGACATGATTCCAATACTTTCCCTATACATTACTGAGTATTGCGAGGAAAGTAAAACGGAAGACAAGGGGAATGGGGTAAAAGAGCGGCCTTAATTGCATGTCAAATGAACACATGCAGTAATAAGGAAATAATTGTACGAATCTATGAGAAAGTCGAATAGAAACTCACACTCCAAATAGTTTTGTTAATATAGCCAGATGTTTATGGAATTTCAGTGCAACTGATAAGTTCTCTCTAGTTTCGCGGATATCTTTGTTGATGGAGATTCATGCATTTTTTTTTTCATTATAATTTACTTGTTCAACATTATATATCACTTTTATTGTACTATCGCCATGCCAGGTGTTCGTGACATCTATTAAATTGTCTTAAAAGAAAATTAAAAACCGTCTTCTTTTCGTCTTCTGTTCATTAGAAATCCTATTCTGGCCCAGCGGGTGTACTTTAATTGGTTTCCAAGCAATCGTTTCGATTTTGTAGATACATCTTATACCGAGAAAAAAAAATTATATATAAAATTGAAAATATGTTTATATTTGTTTGTTTGTCAGTTCCACGTGTAAATCCACAGTTTTTTTTTTCCTCAAATTTAGTATGCTTGTTTGCTTTTGTCCATATTTCGAACTCTTAGGACCAGGGGTTACCATGACTTTTCTTCATCACAAAAAAGTCACATGACTTTTCTTATATAATACAATGAATTCATTTCTTTCACAGTAAAACAATTATGTATTAACAATTATGTTCACATTAAAACAATTATGATCCGTGGCACAGTGTTCTTAATGTTGAATTGTACACATGGCGCTTTTCTGGATGACAACATGTAAAACTGTTTCATACCTTATGAACTTATATTCCACGCAACTCTAAATTAACAATTATCAATATTGATATCATCCTCAATAAACAATATAGTACATATATTAAAATATTTGAATAATTAATAAAATTAAAATAATAATTATGCCCATATCATACGAAGAGATCACGTGATCACTTCAAAATAAAACATGGCATCCATCTTGCGTCAAAATCGTGATTTTTAAAGTTATTTTTAAATTATATTTAATGTTGCATCCGTCCTAAAACCGCTTAATTTTTTATTTTTTCTGTGCATTTATATACCACGCAAACGCAATTACAATATTTTGCAATTACAATATACATTTTATACGCAATTACATTATACATTTCTAAAACGGAACCGTACGTATGGAGAATGTAAACACATCAAGCTGTAAGTTGAGTTGTATAAGAATTTCTGAATTTTTTTAAGCAAAATATTTAGCTCAGGAGCCTGTAATATAGCTGATATGAATGAAACACTCATTAGTTTTACATAGAGAAGCAAACAATTCCATATTATTGCTTTTTTGATGAAATTTTAAGCATGGAGTTAGAAAGTAATTTTACCTTCATAGTTTTACGTTTTTAAGTAAAATAAATTATTGTAGTATTGTGATAATTTTAAAAATATTGCCGCTGAATGAAAGGAATGGAAAAAAGTTTATGAACGATATATTCATTGCTTTTATATGGAAAGCCAGGGGATTTTTCATTTCGATGACGTTATTTGAATAAATTTCATTTGTTTTCGATGAAGTTTTTGAAATATAATAAATTATTGTAGTATTGTGAACATTTTTAAAATATCTCCGCTGAATGTATCGCATTTTAGAGATGTTTAAATAAAATTGCATTTCAGTTGGAAAGTGTTTCATAATCAATGCTTTATGCATGATTGACGTTTCTTATTTTTATCTAATCATGAACTGAAGAGTCGAAAATGCGCTGCAGACCTTTGAAGGAAAGTTTTTAAGAAGCAAATTTGGTGGTATAAAGTCAAATCAACCAAATGCAGTGTGGCGAAGAAAATTCAATTTTGAACTATACCACCTATATAAAGAACCACAGACGGTGTTAAATACATAAAGATATAATAAATGGAATGAAATGGACAAGTCGTTTGTATGGATGACAAAATGGAAACTAAATAAATGTTTCTGGCTAGGCCAATTGGAGTTAGGCCTAGAGCAAGGCTAAAATTCAGATGGATTAACTGCGTAGACAAACATTTTCGCATTTGTAAGACTAAGAACTGGAGAAATGGAGAACTGTCTCTTATAACAAGTCAAGATGACACAAAATGTCCGTGAACGTCAGGGATTAATATTCACAGGGCTGTGGAGTCAAGAAGGAGAAGAATCATATCTAGTTATATTTGATCTGAATAGAAGATATTCTACAGAACTAATTAAAACTGAACTAATTAAAACTGAACTATAGCTAATAAAGCAAAAATTAGTCAATATAATTACGCAAAAGTAATAGCTGTCACGGAGGTACTTTGGATCTCTTTCGTCACTGCTAACAAGCAAGCAAACTCGGAAGTAAAGAAAAATCAAAAGACTCTAACTAAAGACATTTAGTGTATCCTTGAATCAGTTGTATGCTGCGTTGTAGTTAATTTTGAGCGAAATTATTAATTTTTCTTTATACTTGAAGAAAGTAATTAATGTCAATTTGTAAATTAATCTAATTAATTCATTCATAATAGGAGCATTATACTATCTCATTGTGCTATAACTCGTTAAAGTAAAGCGAAAAAATATGTTTATTTATTTTCATTTAAAGTTTTAACGTATCAATAATAATATCGATAAGTTATAATCTTAATATCGATACTCCGTCGGGTACACTGCTTAAGCTTGCTCATTAATACGGAAAAGCATTCTCAAGATATTTGCACTATTGTATTTTTTGCTTCGCGCTATTATATGTTACTTCGCATTAATTGTTGCTTCGCCCTATTCTATTGCTACTACACTATTGCATTTATAGCTGGATTGGTTAGAAGAAGATTTCGAGCTGTACTTGCACCGTCAAGTGAAATCAAGTTATTGGAGTTTTCCCTTGTAACATGTGATTTCTGCAGGGTACTATTCATTTATTTTTATTAATTATGAATTTGAGTAAGATATATCTATCTATGTTTTATATCATTAAGTCTGACTTATTGTCTAAGGTAATTAGATTTTATTGCCTCAAACTGACTTAGAAAATACCATTTGGGTGGACCTTAGTTCCTTACACCGATTTCCATGTTCAAAAATATTTAAATAGTGTTTTATTTTCCATACTTCTTCTGGTTTACATTATCTCAATCAGCAATGAATCAACAAGCTACAGAGCATCGTATATAGATTTATATGCTTCATTACATGATCTATTAACATGAGATCAATCGTTACAGTTTTTCACATTACATGTTTCCACTATATTAACAAGTTAAAGATTGTGAGACACAGGGACAATTAGCCTTCCCCCAAGGCGATACAAACAACAGTCACTACGTGTATCACTGGTGCGTTGAAATTGCATCATAGCCGCTCCGAATATGGAAGAGCCAGTCTAATCCGCTGGAAGTCTTCGCATCAGTCACACACGCAACAACATTATCTCATTCAACAATGGATTCTAGCTATGGAGCCCCGTACACTGATTTATATGTTATGTTACATGATCTTTCAATATGCGGTCAATCGTTACAATTTTTCACATTACATTTTTCCACTATATTAACAAGGCAAAGATTGTGAGACACAGGGACAATTAGCCTTCCCCCAAGGCGATACAAACAACAGTCACTACGTGTATCACTGGTGCGTTGAAATTGCATCATAGCCGCTCCGAATATGGAAGATCCGGTCTAATCCGCTGGAAGTCTTCGCATCAGTCACACACGCAACAACATTATCTCATTCAACTATGGATTCTAGCTTTGGAGCCCCGTACACAGATTTATATGTTATGTTACATGATCTTTCAATATGAGGTCAATCGTTACAATTTTTCACATTACATTTTTCCACTATATTAACAAGTCAAAGATTGTGAGACACAGGGACAATTAGCCTTCCCCCAAGGCGATACAGACAACAGTCACTACGTGTATCACTGGTGCGTTGAAATTGCATCATAGCCGCTCCGAATATGGAAGAGCCAGTCTAATCCGCTGGAAGTCTTCGCATCAGTCACACACGCAACAACATTATCTCATTCAACAATGGATTCTAGCTATGGAGCCCCGTACACAGATTTATATGTTATGTTACATGATCTTTCAATATGAGGTCAATCGTTACAATTTTTCACATTACATTTTTCCACTATATTAACAAGTCAAAGATTGTGAGACACAGGGACAATTAGCCTTCCCCCAAGGCGATACAGACAACAGTCACTACGTGTATCACTGGTGCGTTGAAATTGCATCATAGCCGCTCCGAATATGGAAGAGCCAGTCTAATCCGCTGGAAGTCTTCGCATCAGTCACACACGCAACAACATTATCTCATTCAACTATGGATTCTAGCTATGGAGCCCCGTACACAGATTTATATGTTATGTTACATGATCTTTCAATATGAGGTCAATCGTTACAATTTTTCACATTATATTTTTCCACTATATTAACAAGTCAAAGATTGTGAGACACAGGAACAATTAGCCTTCCCCCAAGGCGATACAAACAACAGTCACTACGTGTATCACTGGTGCGTTGAAATTGCATCATAGCCGCTCCGAATATGGAAGAGCCAGTCTAATCCGCTGGAAGTCTTCGCATCAGTCACACACGCAACAACATTATCTCATTCAACAATGGATTCTAGCTATGGAGCCCCGTACACAGATTTATATGTTATGTTACATGATCTTTCAATATGTGGTCAATCGTTACAATTTTTCACATTACATTTTTCCACTATATTAACAAGTCAAAGATTGTGAGACACAGGGACAATTAGCCTTCCCCCAAGGCGATACAAACAACAGTCACTACGTGTATCACTGGTGCGTTGAAATTGCATCATAGCCGCTCCGAATATGGAAGAGCCAGTCTAATCCGCTGGAAGTCTTCGCATCAGTCACACACGCAGCAACATTATCTCATTCAACAATGGGTTCTAGCTATGGAGCCCCGTACACACATTTATATGCTATATTATGTGATCTATCATTAATTTTAGGTAAATCATCATGATAACACGTTAACACTACGCATGTCAGTTGAGTTGGCTTTTGCAGGAACGTACCTAAGTAGTCTTATCATAATCAGACAATTATGTCATAATACATATCTAAACCTTAAAATTTATATGTTATTCCTCGCTTAAATAGCTTTTATACATATTTCAGAAAAAATTCTGGTAGTAAAATTTTGCTTCATATATTTTAATACGTATAACATTTTGCATCTGGTAACTGATTATAAAAATCTGATGTGGGCAGCACATGACTTTCCTTGTATAATGCAATGAATTTACTACTTTTATAGTAAAAGGAAATAGGTTATTCTTATAATAGATACTTATATTATTTCCAAGATCTTGAACTTTTGTCAGTAAGTCGGTATTTTCATTGATTTAGCGTCATTTTTATCCATTTGGCGAGTTTTTCGTCAATTTAGCAACATTTACAAAAGTCGCCAATTTGGCGACATTCCACCAAATTCGTCGCCAAAGTCTCGCCAAGCGTTATGGACGAAGAAATAAGTTATTCTTACAGCAGATAAATGACTATTAGTGGTCAAATACAAAAGTATTACTCAAAGTATCTTTTTTCATGAATAGAACGCACTAAATCCACGAGAATGATGTCACTAAATTTATCATATGGTATTACATATGAAAAGTGAACATGTTTCTCAATAGGAAATTTTTTTATATGATTTTTTGATAATTTTTTGAAAAATGTGCAATATCTCGAGAACGGTTCATGTTAGCGTTCTAAAATTCATGTCAATCGTTTTCTAATGAAAATTTACATAAGAAATGTCTATTTACGTAACATTATTAGAGGTTTTGACATTTTGACGATTTTTTTTTAAATTTCACTCGAAAATTTAGGGGGGTTCTGAACATTCGATTGCTTATAAGAACAATAGGCTTCCAGTGTTTACGGATTGTAATTTTTGTACCAAATTTCATTCGAATCAGTCCATTCCTTCGTCAGTTATCGTCTCCACAGGCTCACTGACACACACACACACACATACTCACACATACTTTCACACACACACATACTTTCACACGCACACACACACAGACATCACTTTAAACATGTTTGATTCGAGATCAGGGATGCTTGAAACGTGCTCTCCCGTCGAAAACTCGAATTCGAATTTTCGATCCAGTCACAATACTTTCCTTATACATTATGTATATAAGGAAAGTAAGAAAGTAGTTTCTCCAACCACTGCTTTTAGATGTTTTTACTTTCTCTTGTACAAAAAACTGTTTTTCCTAACAAAATTTCGACTCCGTTTGATAAAAAAAATCTGACGTGGGCAGCTCATGTCTTTCCTTATATTATGCAATAAATTTACTACTTTTACCATTCGTCATTTTCCATCATCAATGAGTCGTCATTGATTTAGCGTCATTTTTATCCATTTGACAAGTTTTTCGTTAATTTAGCAATATTTAAAAAAGTCGCCAAGTTGGCGACATTCCACCAAATTCATCGCCAAAATCTCGCCAAGCGTTATGGACGAAGAAATAAATTATTCATACAGCAGATAATGACTATTGGCGCTCAAAAACAAAAGTAATGCTCAAAGTATTTTTTTTTCATGAATGGAACGAGCTAGATCCACGAAAATGATGTCACCAAATTTATCGCATGTTATTACATATGAAAAGTGAACATGTTTTTCAATAGGAAATATTACTTTTCTTATATACATAATGTATAAGGAAAGTATTGTTATGGGTTCGAAAAATCGAATTCGAGTTTTCGACGGAAGAGCACGTTTCAAGCATACCTTGATCACGAATCAAACATTTTTGTAGTGATGTCTGTGTGTGTGTGTGAATGTGTCAGTGAGTCTGTGGAGACGATAACTGACGAAGGAATGGACCAATTCGAACGACATTTGGTACAAAAATCACAATCCGTACACATAACAAAGGGTTTCGTCCAGAAAAGAGCACCAGGCGCGAAGCACCTTTAATCTCCAATCTCTAGGTGTGGTTCTTATCTTCATACTGTGACATTATTTCATTTGCCCATAGTTGGAGGTTCGAGGTTTTTGATTTACTATTTTTTATTATTTGACCTGTGTGGCCGTCCTAGTGTGGCAGTTTGTTGCACATTTAGAGTTTAAGTAATTTTGGGGAGTTGATGCAGATCTAAGGATTTCCTAGCAATTTGGCAGTTTAAGGTTTAAGAACATTTTTTAGAAAACATTGATCGCAGTTTTTATTTAATTTCAACTATTTAAGGTGGAACTTACCTAATTCCGATTTTCAATATTAAGTACCGCGCGGGGTCTCTTACGAGATTTGGCCTTGCGATGATCATAGTCATGCAGATTGAATAGTAGTTCATTTGGAACAGATGGCAGCTTTTTGTAGAACTTAAGCGCTAACTTTTTAATTTGGGTTCTAACAGTTTTTATTTTGAAGTCTTTCCTAATTACCGAGTTTTTTAAGTATCTAGGGGCTTTCCTTATAATCCTTAGGGTTTTGTTTTGCTTTGTCTCTAGTAAGTCTATAGTAGTTTTACAGGCATATGCATACAGCATTCCCGGGCGGATGACCGATTTATAAATTAGGAGTTTATTTTGATAACTTAGATTTCCGTTTCCTATCATTGGGTATAAGGCTCCTGTGGCCATATACGCTTTTTTGATTAAGTTCGTTACGTGCTGTTTCCAGGTTAGGTGGGAATCTATCGTTACACCTAGGTATTTAGTAGATTTTTCCGCTTTTAGGGCATGGCTGTTTATGTACAGAGGCGGCGGAGGTTTACGTTTTCTAGAGAAATAAATCCAATGACATTTATTGGCGTTTAATTTTATTCGCCATTTTTCCAGCCAAGTTTGGAGTATGTCTAAGTGTTGTTGTAGCTGTCTGTGCATTACTGAGACATAGGGGTGTTTTGCAAGTATCGCACTGTCGTCTGCTTAGAGTGCCAGCTCTGTGTTTGGAGTCCTGGGGATGTCGTTCAGGTATATGTTAAAGAGTGTCGGGCCCAGGATAGAACCTTGCGGTACACTACTTTTAATGAGCTTGGGTGTAGATAAGTTACCTCCTACTCTGACTTGAAAGTGTCTGTTATTTAAGTATGAGATTAAAAGTTTGACAAGAGCGTCAGGGACTTTTAAAGTGATCAGTTTGTACGCTAATCCACAGTGCCATACTTTATCAAAGGATTTTTGTATGTCCAGAAAAATCGCAGCTGTGGGTGTCTTGTTATTGAGCCCAGAAGATATGCACTCTACCACTCTCAGCAATTGATGAGTGGTGGAGTGCTTTGGCCAAAATCCAAACTGCTCCGGAATGATAATGTCATTCTCACTAAGGTGCGTGTTCAGTCTCCTAAGAATAATTTTCTCAGTAATTTTACTAAGTGTCGGTGAAAATTTTAATATAATAAAAACTTGTTAAAATATTTCTGAAAGTTGATTTGCAAAATTTATCTCAATCGCAATTTCAACAGGTGCATTTCACCAGCCCGCCGACTTTCGAATTCAGGAATTTCGACTATGCCATTCGTTTGTACTTCGTTCGTACCGGTTAGTACCGAGATATTTTCGTTAGTACCGCTTTCGGTACAAAATTATAGCCATTTCAAAAATGCGGGCTGGTGAAATGCGAGCCCGCCGACTTTCGAATTCAGAAATTTCGACTATGCCATTCGTTTGTACTTCGTTAGTACCGGTTAGTACCGAGATATTTTCGTTAGTACCGCTTCCGGTACAAAATTATAGCCATTTCAAAAATGCGGGCTGGTGAAATGCGAGCCCGCCGACTTTCGAATTCAGGAATTTCGACTATGCCATTCGTTTGTACTTCGTTAGTACCGGTTAGTACCGAGATAGTTTCGTTAGTACCGCTTCCGGTACAATTAAAGCAATTTCAAATTGGCTGGCTGGAGAAACAGGATTTTACCATTTTAAATATTTCAACTATGAAATTTTTAAATTCTGACTATGACATACTTTAATACTTCGTTAGTACTGGTTAGTACCGAGATATTTTCGTCAGTACCGCTTCCGGTACAAATTTACAGCAATTTCAAAATGGCTGAGTGTTGAAATGCGAACCGCACAAGTATGCAATTTCTAAATTTCGACTCTGCCATTCGTTTGTACTTCGTTAGTACCGCTTCCGGTACAAAGTTATGGCAATTTCAAAATGGCGGGCTGGGGAATTGCGAGCCCGCCGACTTCAGAATTCAGAAATTGTCATTCGTTTGTACTTCGTTAGTACCGGTTAGTACCGAGATAGTTCTGCTTCGGATACAAATTTATGGCAATTTCAATATTGCGGGCTGGTAAATACGAGCCGTACAAGTATGCAATTTCTAAGTTTCAAGTACCAAGATAATTTTGTTAATACCGCTTTCGGTACATAAATATTGCCATTTCAAAATAGAGGGGAGGGAGTGTCACCGTAATAACTTTTTCAGATATTAAAATTGCAAGAAAAAAATGCATGAATAATATTTTAAATTGCAATTCCTGAATTCTGCCAAATTGGCAAACCTCAGCCAAAGTTGGTAAACTTTATTCGTAGCGAAAATGGAAACATAAACATTGTCTGGTATGTTTGATTGTCGTCTGATTATTATTATTTTTATTTTTTGTTATGTCATTTACTGAACATAATGTTTAAAAACACACTGAAAAAAGTTTGTTTTCTATTACAGATATTTCTAGAGTGCATCCCCTATTTCCCCTAAGCATATCTACAACGCACCCTACTATTTTGGAAACTCTGATCTATAGTATTAAAACGCGCATATAAATAATCATGGTAAGTAATTTAAGCATGAATGCAAATAACTAGGATTTCAAATGCGATTTGTTGGTTTGTAGAAACACTGTAATAAATAAAAGTATGTTTTGATTGGGATATGCAGGTTTTTAGGTAAATACATAAATTTCGAAAAATTAAAAGCAATACATTTAAAATTTTTGCAATTAACCGTCAACATGTCACTAGGCTTACACCATTTGCTTTAAATTTGAATTCTTTTGGTACAAAGAACGTACACGGCACGATCTACAAAATGCTAGATAACAAATCTACCTGGAGAATTTCCAAAGCGGAGAAGGAACAAGTACCTGTAGAATAGATTAATGTCAACAATAAATGGACATTCAGAATTGTATCGTGTTGTATCACTTGAACCACGAAGGTAATACTTAATTTCCAGAAGAAAATTCGTAAAATAAAAGAGGAAACTTAAGAGGAAGGAAAACGGACAGAGGAATGAAACTATGACCTAAGTGCCGAATGATGAAATATAAGGGGATAACCGGTATCGGACTATATGGGAGTAACAACATTAACTAACTTAAAACAAAAGAAAAAATTATTGTAAAAATACTTGTGAATAAAAATCTCAGATCAAATTTAGAAAGCTAAATGAACTTCATAAAATGAGTTTAATCAACAGAACAAACTATAGATGAAACAAGAAAGATCAATCATGCTTAAAGTATTGATTATGAAACACTTTCCAACTTCAATGCAATTTTATTTAAACAAGTGTAAAATGAAATACATTCCTCTGTAATATTTTAAAACTTCTCACAATACTACATTAATTTATTATATTTGAAAACTTAAACCTTCATCGAAAAAAAATGAACTTCATTCAAATGACGGCATTGATATATAAATCGCCTGGCTCAAACATCTCTAAAATGCGATACATTCCTCGGTAATATTTTTAAAACTATCATAATACTACGATAATTTATTATATTTGAAAACTTCTTCGAAAACAACTGAAATCCATTCAAATGACGTCATAGAAAAAATAACACACCTGGTTCTCTGTAAAACAGCATTTCATTCATAACATTTTCCCATTCATTTCATTCATCACAATACTATAATAATTTATTTTATTTAAAAATTAAGACCATGGAGCTACAAGTAATTAAACTCTATGCTTAAAACTTCATCGAAAAAAATCGTCCTTCTCTTTGTAAAATCAATGATTCATGCATATCAGCTATGCAGACATCTGATGCATTTGTAATATTTTTAGATAGTTGACACGTTATAACTTTTTGTTGAGCTAATATATGTTTCCCAAATATTAGTTATGTTAGTTAAACATAAGAAATCAATCTGATATATCTGTAATATTATTAGATAGTTGATATTTTATAACTTGTTGTTTTCCGGCTATATGTTTTTCCCAATATTAGTTATGTTAGTTATACATAAGAAATAAATCTGATTTCTCTTTGTAAAATCAATGATTCATGCATATCAGCTATGCAGACATCTGATGCATTTGTAATATTTTTAGATAGTTGACACGTTATAACTTTTTGTTGAACTAATATATGTTTCCCAAATATTAGTTATGTTAGTTAAACATAAGAAATCAATCTGATATATCTGTAATATTATTAGATAGTTGATATTTTATAACTTGTTGTTTTCCGGCTATATGTTTTTCCCAATATTAGTTATGTTAGTTATACATAAGAAATAAATCTGATACATTTGTAATATTTTCAGATGGTTGATGCTTTATAATTTTTTGTTCTTGAGAAATATTTTTTCCCCAAAATTAGGTATGTTATACATAAGAAATAAATCTGATACATTCGTAATATTTTTAGATAGTTGATATGTTATAACTTTTTGGTTTCGAACTACATGCTTTTCGCAATATTAGTTATGTTAGTTATACATAAGGGAAAAATACTGATACATTAGATAAGATATTTGATGTTTTATAACTTTTTGTTCTTGAGAAATATATTTTTCTTAGTATTAGGTATGTTATGCATAATGAAATCTGATACATTCGTAATATTTCGGATAGTTAATATTTTATAACTTTTTGTTTTTGAGCTATATGCTTTTCAAATATTAGTTATATATAAGAAATAAATCTGATATATTTGTGATATTTTTAACTAGTTAATATTTTATAACTTGTTGTTTTTCAACTATATGTTTTTCCCAATATTAGTTATGTTAGTTATACATAAGAAATAAATCTGATACATTTGTAATATATATTTTCAGATTGTTGATGTTTTATAATTTTTTGTTCTTGAGAAATATCTTTTTCCCAAAATTAGATATGTTATACATAAGAAATAAATCTAGTCTATCTGTAATATTTCTAAAGATTTGATGTTTTATGGCTTTTTGTTCTTGGAAAATATTTTTTCCCAGTATTATGTATGCTATACATGAAAGAGAAATCTGATACATTAGTAATATTTTTAGATAGTTGATATTTTTTAACTTTTTGTTTTTGAGCTATATATTTTTCTCAATATTAGTTATGTTAGTTATACATAAAAAATAAATCTGATACATTTGTAATATTTTCTGATTGTTGATGTTTATTCTGTTTCTATTACACTCTTTTCCATTTTATTTTTCTATTCCATTTCATTTTTCTATTCCATTTCATTATTCTTTGTTGTGGTTCATCTTTTTACCCCATATTTTGTGTCGTTCACGTTTAAGTAACGTAGAAGAAGGTGCTGGCTCAGAATTGGAAATGTACAATTCTGTTTGTGAAAGAAAACGAGAAACCTCTTAAAGACATATTGCTCGTGGGCTCTGCTGCTGGTTTCATCACCAAGAAAACAAACTGCTGCACCGAATTTCACGATTTCTTGAAATTTTGTGGGTAGTCAAATAGTAATCTCACTTAAAATGTTGTCCATGTTTCGAATTTCTAGGAGCAGAGGTAGTCTGATATTAATAAAATATATGTTATGGATAGCACACGGCTTTCCCTATACAATGCAAGGAATTGACTTCTTTCGCAGTCAAAAAATGATGTAAAGGATCGAAGGCACAATGTTTTTAACGTTGAATTGTATATTGGGCGCTTTTCCGGATAACAATATGTAAAACTATTTCAATGTATCCATTTAACTTATATATTTAGCTCAACGGTAAACCGACAATTATCAATAACAATAGCATCCGCAATACGCAAAAAAGTCTATATATATTTTATAATTAATTCATTAATTTGATATCATATCTATAACTTAGCGACATTTTTGCAATTTTTATGCCAAATTTATCCAAATTTATACCAAATATATTTTTCAAAATTAGTTGCCAAGCCTTACAGACAGACGGAGAGAAGAGCATTTATTGTATATAAACGACTATAGGCGAATGGTTGGTTAGACGACGATATACAAAACTATTACACAAAATATCTTTCAGTGAGTGAAACGAACTAGATCCATGAGAATGGTGTTAACAAATTTATAGCGTAATATTACATATCAAAAGCGAACATATTTCACAATAATTAATGTATTTCTTTTGTTTTACAGTTTGTGCTAATCGTTTTTTAGTGAAAAAAATTGCATTAGAAAGAATATTTACGTAACAATACTGAAGGCTCTTATTTTTGATGAATTTTCACAATTTCATTCGAAATTTTCGAATGGGGGGGGGGGGGGTTCTGAACATTCAATTACGTTTAAAATCAAAAGGTTTCCAGTATTCACTTATTTTAATTTTGTACCAAATTTCGTTCGAAGTGCCACATTCGTTCGAGAGACATCGTCTCCGAACACACACTCACAGATAAGTCTCGCAGATACACACACACAGATATCACATCAATAACGTTCGATTCGACTTCAGGGATACACTGAAACGTGTTCATCCGTTGTAAACTCGAATTCAAATTTTCTACCCCATAACCATACTTCCCCAATACATTAAAGTATGTATCTGGGAAAAGTAAAAACGAAGGTTTCACATATAAATAGCATCATGTACACAGAATATTTTCTGCACATAATTGGAAGAAAATTATACCATGTTGCTTAGTAACGGAATTAAATCGAATGCATATAAACGTCATACCATTTTTATTAAATATTTTCAGATTTAAATAATAATCGAAACTTAGAAATTGCATAATTGTCCGGCTCCCATTTCCCCTGCCTACCATTTTGAAATTGCTGTAAATTTGTATCGGTAATAACCTGCACTAACGAAGTAATAGCGAATGTCATAATCGAAATTTAGAAATTGCTTACCTGTTCCGGCTCGTATTCCCCAGCCCACCACTTTGAAATTGCTACAAATGTGTACCGAAAACGGTACTAACAAAAATATTTCGGTACTAACGAAGTACAAACGAATGGCATAGTCGAAATTTCTGAATTCGAAAGTCGGCGGGCTCGCATTTCACCAGCCCGCATTTTTGAAATGGCTATAATTTTGTACCGGAAGCGGTACTAACGAAAATATCTCGGTACTAACCGGTACTAACGAAGTACAAACGAATGGCATAGTCGAAATTTCTGAATTCGAAAGTCGGCGGGCTCGCATTTCACCAGCCCGCATTTTTGAAATGGCTATAATTTTGTACCGGAAGCGGTACTAACGAAAATATTTCGGTACTAACCGGTACTAACGAAGTACAAACGAATGGCATAGTCGAAATTCCTGAATTCGAAAGTCGGCGGGCTCGCATTTCACCAGCCCGCATTTTTGAAATGGCTATAATTTTGTACCGGAAGCGGTACTAACGAAAATATTTCGGTACTAACCGGTACTAACGAAGTACAAACGAATGGCATAGTCGAAATTCCTGAATTCGAAAGTCGGCGGGCTCGCATTTCACCAGCCCGCATTTTTGAAATGGCTAGAATTTTGTACCGGAAGCGGTACTAACGAAAATATCTCGGTACTAACCGGTACTAACGAAGTACAAACGAATGGCATAGTCGAAATTCCTGAATTCGAAAGTCGGCGGGCTCGCATTTCACCAGCCCGCATTTTTGAAATGGCTATAATTTTGTACCGGAAGCGGTACTAACGAAAATATCTCGGTACTAACGAAGTACAAACGAATGGCATAGTCGAAATTCCTGAATTCGAAAGTCGGCGGGCTCGCATTTCACCAGCCCGCATTTTTGAAATGGCTATAATTTTGTACCGGAAGCGGTACTAACGAAAATATTTCGGTACTAACCGGTACTAACGAAGTACAAACGAATGGCATAGTCGAAATTCCTGAATTCGAAAGTCGGCGGGCTCGCATTTCACCAGCCCGCATTTTTGAAATGGCTATAATTTTGTACCGGAAGCGGTACTAACGAAAATATCTCGGTACTAACGAAGTACAAACGAATGGCATAGTCGAAATTCCTGAATTCGAAAGTCGGCGGGCTCGCATTTCACCAGCCCGCATTTTTGAAATGGCTATAATTTTGTACCGGAAGCGGTACTAACGAAAATATTTCGGTACTAACCGGTACTAACGAAGTACAAACGAATGGCATAGTCGAAATTCCTGAATTCGAAAGTCGGCGGGCTCGCATTTCACCAGCCCGCATTTTTGAAATGGCTAGAATTTTGTACCGGAAGCGGTACTAACGAAAATATCTCGGTACTAACCGGTACTAACGAAGTACAAACGAATGGCATAGTCGAAATTCCTGAATTCGAAAGTCGGCGGGCTGGTGAAATGCACCTAATTTCAACCACTGACCTCAGCGTGAACAGCGTTTAGATATACGTTAAAGAGTGTCGGGCCCAGGATGGATCCTTGCGGTACACTACTTTTAATAAGCTTGGGTGTAGACAAGTTATCTTTTACTCTAACTTGGAAGTGTCTGTTATTTAGGTATGAGGTTAAAAGTTTGACAAGTGCGTCAGGGACTTTTAGAGTAATCAATTTGTATGCTAATCCACAGTGCCACACTTTATCAAATGCTAGTATTTTCTATACCTTGAAGATTTATGTTGTTTATTTCCTCGTGGGGAATATTTATTTTAATATATATTGCTGTTCCTCCATGGGGGTTTCTAGCAGTTGTATTTGAGCTAAGGTTGTGATAGCCACTATAATTTGTTATATATAGTTTTTTTATTTTCTCTAACTTTAGTTTCCTGAATTAGCAGGGCATCTTCATCATTTTCATTTACGTAGCTCCTAAGTTCATTTATTCTTGGAGATATGCCGTTCGCATTCCAAAATATTATTTTAAAGCTTTCTTTTTGGGACCTAGCCATGGCGAGTTTGATTCTCACTGTTATTTTTAAAATCCGCTATTAATTTAAAAGCCTCAAAGACCATTTGCATTGGATCGCTCTTTTTTTTGCATTAGCTCTGTGAACTGCATCAACAGGTGTTTTATTGCATCTAGGTCGAACATGGTGATAAACCCTCTGATGAGGTTGAGGATTTCATCCATCTTTTCATCATTGGTTTTACCAGCAGGTTCAGTCTCAGCTTCCATATCCTCAACCTCAACCGCAGTTTGGTCATTTTTGTGAGTATCCTTTTGGACCTCAGTAATTTTCTGCCTTTTTTCAACCGTTTTTTTCTAACAGTTGGGTTTGCGCGAGCTCTTCTTCTCTAACTCGTTTAGTTTTGGCTTCACGCGTTTTGATTTCTTCTTTTGATTTAACATATTGATTTTCAATTTTTGCTTCTAGTTCCGCCTGTCTTGCTTTTTCGGCTTCCTTTCTCTTTTTAATGGCTAAAGTAGCCAGTTTTACTTCTTCCGGAGTCAATTCTCTGGAATACGAAGGTTTGGGAGCCTGCTCTTGCACCGATCTGGTGGGTACTGAAGGTTGGTATCTATTTTGCTGTGGCACAGTGTGCAAGGAGCCCTGAGGGGGTGCCTGGGAGTTTAATCTGAGGGCCTTTTGCCTCCAAGGGGGTATCTGATTTTGGGGAGGGGGGCATACCCCGGTGCCTTTCCTCTGTTCCAGGGGTTCTTCGGGCATTGCCTGAAGTTCGCTGGGTGGTCTCCATTGCAATTTGCACACGTAGCCTTCTCAGACCTAGGTCTCTGGCAGTCCCGTGTGAAGTGTTCTTCAGCACACTTAAGGCACTTAGGTGGCATACTGCAGTTCTCCGAGGAGTGATTGAACTGTTGGCACCGGTAGCAGATTTTGAAGCCCCGTGCTTTGAAGGCATCTACCTTCACAGCCAAGTAACCTAATCTTGTTAGTCAGTAGACCCTCTGCAAGTCTTCCGTAGGCCTAAGGCTGACTAAGAAGATCGGCAGGGGTAATCTCGTTTTAGTGTTTCTCAGTTGAGAAACTCGGACTACATCTAATCCTTCCGATGTTAAAGTGATTTTTATTTCCTCCATGTTATAATTTGTTGTTAGCCCCTTCAGAACTATCTTTTTTGGCCTTTCCGTCTTTAGGTTTAAGATGTGGAAGGGGATTTTCTCACTACTTAAATGGCGCTGTACAACCCTGTAGGTGTCAGCGTCATTTGGAATCAATTTTAACATGTCTCCTGTGAGCTTGCCAGATACTTTATTTCCTGAGATATTTAGTTTTTTAAGCAGAACCTTGTAATTATCATTGAATTTGATGAAAAAACATTCAGCTTTTGGGTCTTTTTTCTCAACCTCAACTGTTTTTAGCCTGTCACTATTTTCGACCGTTTTAGGTTTAGGTGCTCTTGGGAAGGTTCTGAACATTCGATTGCGTATAAAAACAATAGGCGTCCAGTGTTTATGGATTGTGATTTTTGTACCAAATTGCATTCGAATCGGTCCATTCGTTCATCAGCTATCGTCTCCACAGACTCACTGACACACACACACACACACACACACACAGACATCACTTCAAAAATGTTTGATTTGTGATCAGGGATGCTTGAAATGTGCTCTCTCGTCGAAAACCCGAATTCGAATTTTCGACCCCGTCACAATACTTTCCTACTTTCCTTGTACATTATGTAGATAAGGAAAGTAATAAATTTTAAAAATTGCTTAGACAAACTTGGAGCTAGCTGAACGCCTAAATGGACGCAAAACTATATCGGTCTAACAAAAAAATAACTAAATGACAGAACTCAATATAGTAATGCCACCTAGTGTGATGAAAGGGAAGTGAAGCGAGAAAAATATTGAAAATGAAGGAAATGTGAAATTGAAAAGCAAACAAGAAAAAATATACAAGAAATATCAATCATGCATAAAGCATTGATTATGAAACACTTTCCAACTGCAATGCAATTTTATTTAAACATATCTAAAATGCGATACATTCAGCGGTAATATTTTTAAAATTATCACAATAATACAAGATTTCATTATATATTTGAGAACTTAAAACTTCATCGAAAAAAAATGAACTTTATTCAAATGACGTCATTGAAATATAAATCACCTGGCTCTCTATGTAAAAGCTGTAAATATTTCATTACACTTTTATTCCATTCCTTTCATTCACCACAATACTTCAATAATTTATCTTAATTAAAAACATAAAACCATGGAGGTAAAAGTAATTTAACTCTATGCTTAAAACTTCATCGAAAAAGTCTGCTATAAAATCGTTTGTTATCTATGTAAAATCAACGAATGTTTCATTCATATCAGCTATATTTCAAACTCAAAGAGCTAAATAATTTTGTGTTAAAGAAATTCAACAATTCTTATATAACTCATCCTCCATCATTAACCTCCATCTTTTCTCCATTAATGAAAATTAGGCTTCGTTATAGAAATAATCAAAGTTTAATGATCATTTAAACTCAAATATATTGTAATTGCGTTGTTTCAGAATGTAGATGCACAGAAATTAAACAAAAATAAAGCGGTTTTAGGACGGATACAACACTCAATATGAATAAAAAAGAACTTTAAAAATCACGATTTTGAAACAAGATGGATGCCATATTTCATTTTTGAAGTGTATCACGTAATCTCTTCATATAATAGGGGTTGTTTATATTTCAATGACGTCATTTGAATAAAGTTCATTTTTTTTCGATGAAGTTTTAAGTTCTCAAATATATAATGAAATCTTGTATTATTGTGATAATTTTAAAAATATTACCGCTGAATGTATCGCATTTTAGATATGTTTAAATAAAATTGCATTGCAGTTGGAAAGTGTTTCATAATCAATGCTTTATGCATGATTGATATTTCTTCATATAATAGGGGTGCAATTATTAGTTTAATTATTTTAAAAACTACCGAATATATTTTGCTGAAATTTTTTCATATTTTTATGGAATAATTTGAATATTTCCTAAAACTTTCGAAGCAATTATTGAGTTTTAAATTTGCATAAAAAATGATTGAAAAATTAGGTCCCATAGGGTTCAATGTATTTCATTTCTTCAACCCGGGCTCAGTCCAAAACTAATGGGGTGATATTATTCATTTGTATTCCCATAGATCCCACAGACCGTCGGAACAACATACTAAAATTTCATTTTGGTAAAGTAATTCTTATGGCAGTTACCGTGCTAACGGACAGACAGACAGATAGGCAGAATGAGCGAAGTTATGAACACTTTTCAACTATGTTGTAAGTTGTTAATAAAATACAGAGAATATGAACTCAACCTTGGAGTAGAAAATGGATGAAACAGAAAAATAAATGACTGAACTCAATATAATAGTGCCACCTATTGTAATAAAAAAAGAAGTAAAACGAAAGGATTTAAATTTAAGGAAATGTGAAGTTAAAAAGCAAACAAGAAAAAGTAAATACAAGAAAGATCAATCATGCATAAACCATTGATTATTAAAAACATTCCAACTTCAATGCAATTTTATTTAAACATCTCTAAAATGCGATACATTCCTCGGAAATATTTTTTAAAATTATCACAATACTACATAAATTTATTATATTTGAAAACTTAAAACTTCATCGAAAAAAATTAACTTCATTCAAATGACTGCATTAAAATATAAATTGCCTGGAACAATTCTTAAACATCTCTAAAATGCGATACATTCCTCGGTAATATTTTTAAATTATCATAATACTACAATAATTTATTATATTTGAAAACTTCATCGAAAACAAATAAACTTTATTCAAATGACGTCATCGAAATATAAATTGCCTGGTTCTTTATATAATAGGAGCACTTTATTCATAAACCTTTTCCATTCCTTTCATTCATCATAATACTATAATAATTTATTTTATTTAAAAACTTAAAACCATGGAGGTACAAGTAATTTAATTCTATGCTTAAAATGTCATCGAAAAAATCGTTTGCTTCTCTGTGTAAAATCAATAAATGTTTCATTCATCTCAGCTATATTGCAGATTCCGTGAACTAAATATTTTTGCGTTAAAGAAATGCAGCAATTCTTATACAACTAATTTTACATCTGTTGGTGTTTACATTCTCCATAATTGAAAATTAAGCTTCGTTGTAGAAATAATCAAACTTTGATGATTAGTTAAACTCAACTATATTGTAATTGCGTTGTTTCAGTATGTAGATGCACAGAATTTAAGCAAAAGTAAAGCGGTTTTAGGACGGATACAACACTAAATATGAATTAAAAAGAACTTTAAAAATCACGATTTTGCCACATGATGGATGCCATATTTTATTTTGAAGTGGGTCACGGTGACCTTTTCATATAATGTTCTCGTGATCTCTTCATGTAAAGGGCGTAATTATTATTTTAATTTTTATTTAAAAACTACTGAATATATTTTTCTGAATTTTTTATATATTTTTTATGGGATAATTTGAATATTTTCTAAAATTTTCGAAGCAATTTGTGAATTTTAAATTCGCTTAAAAAATGTTTAGAAAGTGATGTCCCATAGAGTTCAATGTATTTCATTTTTTCAACCCGGGTTCAATCCAAAACTAATTGGGTGATATTATTCATTTATATTCCCATAGGTCCCACAGACCGTTTGAACAACATACTAAAATTTCATTTTGATAAAGTCATTTTTACGGCAGTTATCGTGCGAACTGGCAGACAGACAGACAGGCAGAATGAACAAAGTCATAAACACTTTTCAACTATGTTGTAAAGTGTTAAAAAGTCATAAAGACTTTTCAACTATGTTGTAAAGTGTTAAAAAGTCATAAACACTTTTCAACTATGTTGTAAAGTGTTAAAAATATGCAGATTATATGAACTCAACGTTCGGAGTAGAAAAGAGGCGAAACAGAAAAATAAAAATTTGACATAGTCATACCATACTTCGGAGAAATAGCGTGTCATTGGCAAAACATTAAGATATCCAAAAAGTTCGGCAGTGGCTCCGTTCCGATGGAGCCAAAAGCATTTTGGCAAATCAAATTTTCGACTTCGTCACAATACTTCCCCTATGCTTTATATTATGTATGTAGAAAAAGTGAAAATGAATAAAACCACTCTCATTACACTAGGATAAACCGTTTTTGAAAACTTTTCATATTTTTTTGCAGCCCTGCGTCATCTTAAAGTACTCAAAGTAGCCAAATAAAAAATGAACGATTTTAAAAATGTAAATTTTAAGTAATTTGAAACACTTATTCGTTCCTTGTGTTGCTTGAGAAATAACACTTGATAAATTACTGCAGAAAGAAAAAAAAATAATTTAAGCCTGTAGGGAAAGTCTTATGCTATCCACATCAACTTTTCTAAACAGATATAGCTTTATCGATTTGCAACCAACAACAGTTTCTTTTTGCAAAACTAGCAAAGAATATTATATAAACTACAGAATTATCACAAAGCAAATACTATTATTCATTTTTACTACATATATAATGCATTAAATGTCCGTATCCTCAATTCTTTATGCTTTCATGTCAATCATTCTTTTTTTCACTTCTTTACCAATAAGAACCAATTTGGAACTATAAACGTAATATTTATGTATTTATATGATGCAAATTAAATATCGATTAAATAAGAATATAGTAATCAAAGTTTGAAGTCAAAGTTGTAATATTTATTTTCAGGACACCAAGATTGCACGTCAATTATAGACGTGGCTACCATGGTAACCAGTAATTTCCTATAAAATATTAACATTAATTCTTTTTATTATTACTATTCTCCATACCTAAAGTTTAAATGCGATGTTAAGATTTTGATAACTGTTTGTGTTATTAAATATAATTGAAATGAAAATTTATTATGATGAGCTTTTTGAAGAACGTTTTTGAAGTAATAAGTTAAAATAAATAATAACTATATTATCGTTATAAATAAATAATAATATACAAATTTCAGTAATTATCATTTTCACAAATAAATTTAAGTTTTCTGCAGACGTAGATTAATATTATTTTTTAAAATATGGTTTTGTAATTTCGAGTATATTAGAATACTGCTTCATTCGAGAAATTATTCTCTTGATAAAATCATTGTTTTTATACAGAATTTCACGGTAAAAAAAGAGCTGTGCACAAGTTCCTTGAAAGAAGAATTATAGCTGCCGTTTTCCCCTTTGACGAAGCAGTGTTTCCTCTACGACGAAGAATTTACGTTTCGTTCCATGTAGTTCTCCATGAGATCTCTTTGAATGAAATTTCTATTTTTGCCACTACACATTAACTATTATTTTACACAATTTCCTCTCCTGAAAAGTTTTATTTGCCTAACGAAAAAGTTCTGGTGTTTTCATCAATACAACTTCTGTACAGAGCGAAACTTAAGGAAATTTTTTTATGGGTAAGATATTTTAAATGACAGAATTGATACAATACTTATGAGTTTAGAAAATATTTATTAAGTTATTCGTAGAAAATATTGTTAACTGCTAAAGTAACTGAAATACATATTTATTAGCTCATTTTAATTAGTTTTGGCAATTGGTTTTAAATATGTACTCCATAGCACATTCTGAAAAGAAAAATTGAAACATAGATCTATCACAGCTATATACGTTAAAATAAACGAATTAAGTATAAAGTTATTTAAACCTTTAACGCACTGAACATATTAAGAATTAGTTGAAATCTAAATTAAGTTTCTTGATTTCTTCGAAAGTATTTCATACTTATTAGCAAGAAAACGAAAACAGTATTACTTTGCTACAAAAAAAATTAAACTTTCTTATAATAGACATTTAAAGCTATTAGAAAGGTGCATAATAAATATACATCAGGAAATGGCTTTATTTTAATATATAAGTGGAGTTTTAGATCAATTGTTTACATCATCAGAAAACAGTGCTCTCGTAATGGCTAGGAAAAATATAAATGATTTACATATATTTTGGTTTATTCTTCACACAATTGGAATAACTTCGAATCAATCACAAACAAGACAAAGAAAAGGATTTTTTGCAAACAACATCCGAATAGCTGTAATTTTTACATTAATTGTAACATCTCTTTCTTTGTCAACAGCTGTTTTCATACATTATCAGATTCATGTCCTAAATCTATTTTTTAAGCACGTCATGGTGATATCTATGATTTATAGCTTAGTTCGGCAAAGAAGAAATATGGAAAAGCTTCGGAAATATCTTCTTTTGTTTCCAGTTAGAGGGAAAAAATCTCTAAAGTACTTTATGCTACATTTCATTCTAATAATGGCAGTTCTTGTACCAATTTGCAACTGCTTTATCTATTTATATACTAATGAGGGAATTGAGAATATTATAACACAGAATTTCCATGCAGAACTATATACAGCAAAAGCAATGTTTGTGCTGCTATTGTACTTAGTTCACTTTTCAAATTTCACAGCACCAACAACCATAAACTGCATATTTTGCGCACTTTGCATACGCTGGGCGGAAATAATATCAACCCTCAGATATAACATGCAAAATACAGCTGTGGAATTAAATTCCGCAGGCGTCCTGACAAATTCTGGAGCATTTATGTTACTAAAGCGATACCGTAAGATATACTGGGGCATAGATTTATTGGACTGTATCTTTTCCAGAGCTCTGTTTTGTCTGATGTTAATGCTGATTGTGAACATATTTGCCACCGGTATAGCGATCGTAGACGATTTTAACCTTTCAGATCCTAGCAAAATTAAGATCTTTGTGGAATTTATTATATATTGCTTTTTCTTTGCTGGAACTATATATACTGCAGATAAAATATCCAAAGAACTTGATAAACTATCAGAGGCCTTAAAAGATAATAATGAAGATTTGGCTTTCGAGTACGACACCACAAGAGTCAACAGGATGCCAAGAAGTGCACTCGTGTTGCTGGATAGAAAACCCATAATACTCTCTATAGGCGGATGTGTTGAAATGAAAACAAGTTTAATACTCGCCACTGCTGGCAGTCTCTTAAGTTATGGAGTACTCGTTCAGCAATACTCTGAATGAAATAACGTTCTAAAACCCATTATTATACATGAAACAATATTCAATATTCTAACTGAATGAATTCAACATATTCTAAATGAATCAGTGTTAATCAATATTCTAAATAAAACACGTTGCACAATATTTTTCAAATATTTTAGCAATATTAAAAGTTGTGCTGAATTTATAAATGCAACCTATATAGAACCGATAAAATACACAAAGAACTTGAAAACTAGCATCATCATTCTTAAGAGATATTAACGAAACGTTGCTTTTCAAGTACAAAAAAATTTACACAAAGTGTCAAAAGCGTACAAAAAGTGTCAAAACTTGCACTCGTATTACTAGATAAAATTCCATTGATCTGTATAAGCAGATATATCCAAAATATGAAACAATTTCATCCTAGCAACTGCTAGCATCAGTTTTGAGTTTTATAGTGCTTGTTGCACAGTATTCTAACTGAATGAATTCAACATATTCTAAATGAATCAGTGTTGAGCAGTATACTAAATAAAACTCGTTGCACAATATTTTTTTTAATTTTAGCGATATTATGAATTGTGCTGCATTTATAATACATTGTAAGCTATATAGAGCCGATAAAATATCCAAAGAACTTGAAAACTAGCATCACTCTTAAGAGATATTAATGAAAACTTGCCTTTTAAATACAAAAAGTGTACAAAAAGTGTCAAAAAGCGCATCCGTATTACTGGATGCTTGAATACTGCTTTAAACGAGAAATTATTCTGTTGATAAAATGATTGTTTTTATACAGAATCTCACTGTAAAAAAAGAACTGCGCATAAGTTACTTGAAAAAAGAATTATAGCTGCCGTTTTCCCATTTCACGAAGCAGTGCTTCCTCTAAGACGAAGAATTTACGTTTCGTTCCATAAAGTTCTCCATGAGATCTCTATGAATGAAATTTCTATTTTTGCCACTACACATTAAGTATTCTTTTGCACAATTTCCTCTCCTGGAAGGTTTTATTTGCCTAACAAAAAAGCTCTGGTGTTTTCTCCATGAGATCTCTATGAATGAAATTTCTATTTTTGCCACTACACATTAACTATTATTTTACACAATTTCCTCTCCTGAAAGGTTTTATTTGCCTAACGAAAAAGTTCTGGTGTTTTCATCAATACAACTTCTGTACAGAGCGAAACTTAAGGAAATTTTTTTATGGGTAAGATATTTTAAATGACAGAATTGATACAATACTTATGAGTTTAGAAAATATTTATTAAGTTATTCGTAGAAAATATTGTTAACTGCTAAAGTAACTGAAATACATATTTATTAGCTCATTTTAATTAGTTTTGGCAATTGGTTTTAAATATGTACTCCATAGCACATTCTGAAAAGAAAAATTGAAACATAGATCTATCACAGCTATATACGTTAAAATAAACGAATTAAGTATAAAGTTATTTAAACCTTTAACGCACTGAACATATTAAGAATTAGTTGAAATCTAAATTAAGTTTCTTGATTTCTTCGAAAGTATTTCATACTTATTAGCAAGAAAACGAAAACAGTATTACTTTGCTACAAAAAAAAATTAAACTTTCTTATAATAGACATTTAAAGCTATTAGAAAGGTGCATAATAAATATACATCAGGAAATGGCTTTATTTTAATATATAAGTGGAGTTTTAGATCAATTGTTTACATCATCAGAAAACAGTGCTCTCGTAATGGCTAGGAAAAATATAAATGATTTACATATATTTTGGTTTATTCTTCACACAATTGGAATAACTTCGAATCAATCACAAACAAGACAAAGAAAAGGATTTTTTGCAAACAACATCCGAATAGCTGTAATTTTTACATTAATTGTAACATCTCTTTCTTTGTCAACAGCTGTTTTCATACATTATCAGATTCATGTCCTAAATCTATTTTTTAAGCACGTCATGGTGATATCTATGATTTATAGCTTAGTTCGGCAAAGAAGAAATATGGAAAAGCTTCGGAAATATCTTCTTTTGTTTCCAGTTAGAGGGAAAAAATCTCTAAAGTACTTTATGCTACATTTCATTCTAATAATGGCAGTTCTTGTACCAATTTGCAACTGCTTTATCTATTTATATACTAATGAGGGAATTGAGAATATTATAACACAGAATTTCCATGCAGAACTATATACAGCAAAAGCAATGTTTGTGCTGCTATTGTACTTAGTTCACTTTTCAAATTTCACAGCACCAACAACCATAAACTGCATATTTTGCGCACTTTGCATACGCTGGGCGGAAATAATATCAACCCTCAGATATAACATGCAAAATACAGCTGTGGAATTATATTCCGCAGGCGTCCTGACAAATTCTGGAGCATTTATGTTACTAAAGCGATACCGTAAGATATACTGGGGCATAGATTTATTGGACTGTATCTTTTCCAAAGCTCTGTTTTGTCTGATGTTAATGCTGATTGTGAACATATTTGCCATCGGTATAGCGATCGTAGACGATTTTAACCTTTCAGATCCTAGCAAAATTAAGATCTTTGTGGAATTTATTATATATTGCTTTTTCTTTGCTGGAACTATATATACTGCAGATAAAATATCCAAAGAACTTGATAAACTATCAGAGGTCTTAAAAGATAATAATGAAGATTTGGCTTTCGAGTACGACTCCACAAGAGTCAACAGGATGCCAAGAAGTGCACTCGTGTTGCTGGATAGAAAACCCATAATACTCTCTATAGGCGGATGTGTTAAAATGAAAACAAGTTTAATACTCGCCACTGCTGGCAGTCTCTTAAGTTATGGAGTACTCGTTCAGCAATACTCTGAATGAAATAACGTTCTGAAACCCATTATTATACATGAAACAATATTCAATATTCTATCTGAATGAACTCAACATATTCTAAATGAATCAGTGTTGATCAATATTCTAAATAAAACACGTTGCACAATATTTTTCAAATATTTTAGCAATATTAAAAGTTGTGCTGAATTTATAATTGCAACCTATATAGAACCGATAAAATACACAACGAACTTGAAAACTAGCATCATCATTCTTAAGAGATATTAACGAATCTTTACTTTTCAAGTACAAAATGTGTACACAAAGTGTCAAAAGTGTACAAAAAGTGTCAAAACTTGCACTCGCATTATTAGATAAGATTCCATTGATCTGTATAAGAAGATATATCCAAAATATGAAACAATTTCATCCTAGCAACTGCTAGCATCAGTTTTGAGTTATATAGTGCTTGTTGCACAGTATTCTAACTGAATGAATTCAACATATTCTAAATGAATCATTGTTGAACAGTATACTAAATAAAACTCGTTGCACAATATTTTAGCGATATTAAGAATTGTGCTGCATTTATAATACATTGTAAGCTATATAGAGCCGATAAAATATCCAAAGAACTTGAAAACTAGCATCCCTCTTAAGAGATATTAATGAAAACTTGCCTTTTAATACAAAAAATTTACAAAAAGTGTCAAAAGGCGCATGCGTATTACTGGATAAAACCCCATTGGTCTCTATACGCTGATATATCATGAAACAATTTCGTCCAACGACTGCTAGCATCTTTATTGAGTTATGTAGTGCTTGCTGCACAATATTCTAAATACAATTAATAGTTCTTACTGCAGAATATTTTATACCAAAATGAGCATAAAAATCCAGGATAAGACGTACAACATCAACTACTTTGATGTCCGTGCCTGTTAAGGCTCCTAAATATACAGTCTGGCGCAGCAGCGGCCATCTTGACTCCCGCTTGAAACGATGACTGTACATGGCAAAAAGAGGGTTACTTTTTCGTCTTTTTCTCTGGATCTCAAGAAAATCAAAACATTCTAAACTTCTTTCCTGAATGATTAGTACAATTTTTTGAAAGCAGAAGCACCTATTTTACAACTAAATTGTGTATCAAATATCAGTTACGTAACATGCGAGGAAATAGCTCGGAACTTGAAATAGCACTCTTCTTGAAATAGCACAGACAGACGATAACTGGTTGTGCAGTTTTGAGACAAAATGGCGGTTGCATCAGCTTATATATTTAGGAGCCTTATTCTAGACTAATATGTTCTAAGGCTTAAACGTGTAGCAAGCGTTGTTTTTAAACCCAAACCGTCCGACCTACAATAAGGTATAAGGTAACTGTTTGAACGGCAAAGACAGTGCAACCAAATTAAAAATGGAATTTAATGGTAGTGACAACCACAGAGACTGTACCATCTTTCCCCTAACACATTTCTCGAATGGACTTTCGGATAGATATAACTCGGCGTAGACACGGAAATACTTTTAGGCGGCGTCGGTGATAGACCCAGGGTCTACCTCGTGTGATCACAAAGCATTAATCACTGAGCTATCTCGACCCCCACATGTAGCAAGTTTGATTTTTTATCGATTTCTTTTAACTTAGCGTGTATTTTTTTATCTCTAAAGGGGGAGGGGATTAACCCGTAATCGTCCCCTCTCCGTGGATGCTCCAGTGGCTACTGTGTATATAAATTGCAAATAAATTCTTTAATCTAAAGAAAATCGGGTTATATTCTTTTGAAACTTTACAATAATTTTTCCTTTTCAGTGCTAACGGCGATGCAAGTAGATATTTGATATAACACCTACTTACAAGATTTTGTGTTTTGTTTTAGTCACATAAGCTGCAATGTAATGGACGTAAGCCGTACCTGATTATACATGCAACTCCCCCCCCACACACACACACACACATACACTTTCCGCCGTCGTTTTATAAACAACACTCCTTTTACTTGCCTCTAGTGCTTGAAACTCGTAGAAAACATTTTTCTTTATTGAAATCAATGTACCAAAACGAATGATTACCCAAATTTTGTATATGGCGCCAAATTACTTTTTGCCTTAAAACATTCGAATATTTGGAATTAGCATACAACACTTTTGATAAGATTTTGAAATCAGAGGCCTTACATTCTAAAATTTGGTATTCTGCTTGACATAATATTGGAGTTGTGAAGATGTGAATCATAATATATATATATATATATATATCTTTCATTTTTTATTTATATATATATATATATATATATATATATATATATGATGAGAATGCAATATTTTTTGTGTAGTTTCAATTGATTGTTCTCTATGTCTTAATCTTTTATCTTGAACTAATTATTATTGCCTTTTCTCATTTTTGCCGTGTTTTCTTTCTCATTTTCATTTATATTTATATACTTTTAATTGTGATTTTTGTATCCTAATATTCTTCTCATCCCCCTCTCCATTGTAGTGATATGTTACCTTCTATCTTTATCCCTAGTCTTGGCCTATAGTTACTCATTTGTAACAGATATGCTAGAGATGGGTTTTATTGTACATACAGTAGTTTATGCATAATTTTCGATTAAAATCTTTCAATTTTTATTATATATATATATATATATATATATATATATATATATATATATATATATATACATATATATATATATATATATATATGTATGTACAATAAAACCCATCTCTAGCATATCTGTTACAAATGAGTAACTATAGGCCAAGACTAGGGATAAAGATAGAAGGTAACATATCACTACAATGGAGAGGGGGATGAGAAGAATATTAGGATACAAAAATCACAATTAAAAGTATATAAATATAAATGAAAATGAGAAAGAAAACACGGCAAAAATGAGAAAAGGCAATAATAATTAGTTCAAGATAAAAGATTAAGACATAGAGAACAATCAATTAATAATATAAACTTAATTCAATTAAAAATGATATTAAAGAAATACAAAATGATTTTGTCATTACATATGTCGATAAAGCATGTGGAAACTACTCAATTATATGTAAATATTATTATAAAAATACCCTTCAGTCACACTTACTTAATAATCAAATCTATAATTTACATAAAACTAACCTTAAAATCTTATACAATAGAATATCAGCCAAATATAAGCAAATCCATCTAAAAAATAGTTGTAATAACATTCCATATATTGTTTTAGTACCCAAGTTTCATAAATCCCCTGTTGCTTTTCGAACCATTACCAGTGGGCATAATTCTTACATTACTAATGCTGGAAAATTATTATTAAAGATATTACATGAAATATCCTTGTCAGATGAAATCTCAAATAATTGTCATATTGTAAAAAACAGTTTTGAATTAGTTAAGAAATTGAAAACTCTTACAAATATTCGTAGTATTTATACCTTTGATTTCAAAGATTTGTTTAATAATATTAATATAGATGATCTGTATAAAGTTATATTAGGAATTTTTGAAAAATATAATATCAACCTAAAATATTCAAATTTTCTATTTAAAAAATTACTTAACTTCACTCTTTATGAGAATTATATTCAACATGGTGGTACTTTTTTTAAACAACAGGTTGGTATCCCACAAGGGGGGTGTGCCTCATCATTGTTAGCTAATCTGTATTTATTCTTCTATGGAAAAAAACATTAATCCAAGCTTGCATAATATGCACATGTTTAGATATTTAGATGACATTTTATGTGTATCCCCAAATAATAATATCCCTATAGTATTAAACTTTTATCCAAAAAATTTACAATTAAATGCAAGTAATAATGACACAAATGTTGCAAACTTTTTAGATTTAAATTTAAATTTACAAAATTGTAATATGGTTATAAACTTGTATGATAAAAGACAGGATTTTAAATTTAATACATCAAAAATACAACATTTTGACTCTTGTTTGCATATATCTGTATTTAGAAATATTATAATAAACAAGGCTCTTAGAATCAATAAAATTTGTGATGAAGATTATAAATTAGCGCACTTTATGGAATTATTGAGTACAGCGACTAATAATGCATATCCCCCCAAGTTTGTTATTAAAATTATCAACTCAGTGTATCAAATTTCACTCGATAACATCCTAGAAAACATTCCCAATTATAGTGACTAACATACAGTAGGAAATTAAAAAAAAAAAAAAAAAATATATATATATATATATATATATATATATATATACAGAGGCTGTTCGCACATTTTTTAGACGATTTTGGTAAGCGGTAATAAAAAATCGTTTGCTGCAAAAGAAATAATTCTAATTGTACTATGTTTTTAAAAGTCAAAATTATCGTCTGCGGCTTGAAAGTTTTGTTTTTATTCAAAAATGGCGTTTTTAACAAAACAGTGGTTCGAAGGCTACATTTATGCTCTTTCCGAAGAGAAATATGCATAATCTGTTATCCAAAAACGATGTGAGAGTCATGGTTTTGTGATATCTAAAGCGTCGATAGGTAATATCGTCAACAGGAAAGGAAAAAAACGTCAAATTGGAACCTCAAGTGGGACAAAAATTCCAAACAAGTATCCAAGGGAAAAACGGACATCTTCGAATATTGCAAAGGTACGTTGTTTAATGTTAATAGAAAATCCCCCTAGTCAAAGGACAGTTGCAAAATCATTAAAATGCTCGGTGTCCACTGTAAACAAAATGATAAACGTTGATTTAAATCTTAAGAAAGCGAAAAAACGCAATGTGCATCGTCTTCTTCCAAATCATATGGCTGAACGCAGGACACGCTGCAGAATTATATATGAGAAACACTTATCCAAAGAAAAATGGAAAACAATTGTCACAATAGATGAATCATGGGTGTATTTAAATGATTGCAACAAAAAAAGAGCCATTTATTATCATAAAAAGGGAGAAAAAAATTTAAGTACATTGTTCAAAGAATCGAAAGAAAGTTTTTCTAAGGGATTCATGATTGTTGCTGGTTTTTCTTATAATGGCAAGTTAAAAATAAAGAGAGTGGGAAAAAATGTCAAGATTAACTCCAAATACTATCAGGAACATATTTTATCGCCAATTTTTCTGAATGAAATACCATCGCTTTACCCACAGTGCCATCAATCTGTGAGACTCCATCAGGACAAAGCTAGCAGTCACACATCAAAATCCACTGTAAATTTCCTAAAAGAAATGGAACAAAAAACTGGTATCAAGGCCATACCCTTCACTGATATCCCTACTAAATCTCCCGATGTATCACCTATGGATTTTTGTCCTTTCGGACTTTTAAAATCTGCATTATCCAAACGTCGTCCCAAAACTCTTACAGGACTCTGGAAAGCTGTTCAGGAGGAATGGGATAGAATACCTCTTCTGACACTTCAAAAGGCATTATTATCCTGGAAATTGCGGTGTCGAAAGATAGTTCAGAATAAGGGATGTCAAATAGAACATTTAAAACACAAGAATTTTATGTAATTTAGTTTTGTGAATACAATATACATCGTCTAAAAAATGTGTGAACAGCCTCTGTATATGTGTGTATGTGTGTATATATGTATATATATATATATATATATATATATATGTATGTGTATGTGTATATATATATATATATATATTATATATAATTATTAATTATATAAATAAAAATGAAAAATAATAAACTAAGTCAAAAACATTAGAAAAATCAAAAAATAGGAAAATAAGATGCATTAGCATTAATGTTTTGAATTTCATTTTCGCAAAAAAATGTAACTTTTGTCAGTATTGAAACTACGTTTTGAGCGCCCTTATAATGGTGTATAGTGGCATTCTCGATTATCCATTTTTCATATGAATTACTTGTTTAGTAGGAATTTTCATCTTTGATTCATATTCATATTCATGTTTGCATATTTGGGAAGTTGTATTCTGAATTGCTTGTCCAGTCTCCAGCTTAGACTCACTGGACGGGTTTGGGAGTAACTCCGTGAACGTTCGTACTGCCTCCCTGGTAGAATTTCGACTTGTTCATTCCGGTGCTTCTAGATTAAGCTGTTGAGGTTGATCGTGTATACACGTGGTAGAAGAATGGTTCATGCCGCATGGTAATACAATTTTCTTAATGTATCCTTTTTTCATTTTTTGTTGCCTGTAGTCTGAGTTTAAGTATTTATAGTAATGTACTATTGCTTAATCTGAAACAGGCATTTGTTTGGGTTAATTGGAATTAAATACTCAGACCTGACGATGAATTTAATTCTAATTAATCATCGAATTTGGGATGGTGCTGTTCTTTTCTCTTATCGGCATTATGGCTTTGAATTTGCTTCTATGGTGATGTTAATATTACTTGAATTGTATTTTTTTATTTTTACATAATTCTTATTATTACATTTCAAATATATATATTTATATATATATATATATATATATATATATTTGAAATATGTAATAATTAGAATTATGTAAAAATAAAAAAAATAAAAATACAATTCAAGTAATATCAACATCACCATAGAAGCAAATTTACGGCCATAATGCCGATAAGAGAAAAGAACAGCACCGTCCCAAATTCGATGATTAATCAGAATTAAATTCATCTTCAGGTCTGAGTATTTAATTCTAATTAACCTAAACAAATGCTTGTTTCAGATTAAGCAATAGTACATTACTATAAATGCTTAAACTCAGATTACAGGCAACAAAAAATGAAAATAGGGTACACTAAGAAAATTTGTATTACCAAGCGGCATGAACCCTTCTTCCACCACGTGTATACACGATCAACCTCAACAGCTTAATCTAGAAGCACCGGAATGAGCAAGTCGAAATTCCACCAGGGAGGCAGTACGAACGTTCACGATAATACTCCCAGACCCGTCCAGTGAGTCTAAGCTGGAGACTGGACAAGCAATTCAGAATATAACTTCCCAAATATGCAATCCTGAATATGAATATGAATCAAAGATGAAAAATCTTACTAAACAAGTAATTCATAGGAAAACTGGATAAACGAGAATGCCACTATACACCATTATAAGAGCGCTCAAATCGTAGTTTCAATACTGACAAAAGTTACATTTTTTTGCGAAAATAAAATTCAAAACATTAATGTTAATGCATCTTATTTTCCGATTTTTTGATTTTTCTAATGTTTTTTACTTAGTTTATTATTTTTCATTTTTATTTATTTATATAATTAATAAATAATTATATATAATTTATTTATTTTTTTTTTTTTTATTTTTTTTTTTTACTGTATGTTAGTCACTATAATTGGGAATGTTTTCTAGGATGTTATCGAGTGAAATTTGAAACACTGAGTTGATAATTTTAATAACAAACTTGGGGGGATATGCATTATTAGTCACTGTACTCAATAATTCCATAAAGTGCGCTAATTTATAATATTCATCACAAATTTTATTGATTCTAAGAGCCTTGTTTATTATAATATTTCCAAATACAGATATATGCAAACAAGAGTCAAAATGTTGAATCTTTGATGTATTAAATTTAAAATCCTGTCTTTTATCATACAAGTTTATAACCATATTACAATTTTGTAAATTTAAATTTAAATCTAAAAAGTTTGCAACATTTGTGTCATTATTACTTGCATTTAATTGTAAATTTTGTGGATAAAAGTTTAATACTATAGGGATATTATTATTTGGGGATACACATAAAATGTCATCTAAATATCTAAACATGTGCATATTATGCAAGCTTGGATTAATGTTTTTTTCACAGAAGAATAAATACAGATTAGCTAACAATGATGAGGCACACCCCCCTTGTAGGATACCAACCTGTTGTTTAAAAAAAGTACCACCATGTTGAATATAATTCTCATAAAAAATGAAGTTAAGCAATTTTTTAAAAAGAAAATTTGAATATTTTAGGTTGATATTATATTTTTCAAAAATTCCTAAAATAATTCTATACAGATCATCTATATTAATATTATTAAACAAATCTTTGAAATCAATGGTATAAATACTATGAATATTAGTAAGAGTTTTCAATTTCTTAACTAATTCAAAACTGTTTTTTATAATATGACAATTATTTGAGATTTCATCTGACAAGTATACTTCATGTAATATCTTTAATAATAATTTTCCAGCATTAGTAATGTAAGAATTATGCCCACTGGTAATGGTTCGTAAAGCAACAGGGGATTTATGAAACTTAGGTACTAAAACAATATATGGAACGTTATTACAACTATTTTTTAGATGGATTTGCTTATATTTGGCTGATATTCTATTGTATAAGATTTTAAGGTTAGTTTTATGTAAATTATAGATTTGATTATTAAGTAAGTGTGACTGAAGAGTATTTTTATAATAATATTTACATATAATTGAGTAGTTACCACTTGCCTTATCGACATATGTAATGACAAAATCATTTTGTATTTCTTTAATATCATTTTTAATCGAATTAAGTTTATATGAATTATTAATTTTCTGATTATATATAATGATTTAAGTATTGCTCTATTAAGACTCTCCAGGGTTTAAAGGCTTCTACAGGGATTTGATATTTATAACTGATTTTATAGATAAATTTATTTAAGTCAAGAAATAAACCTTTACATATTAATTTATGTTTAAATTTAGTAGGTATACGGTACTTAGCACCCAGTAACATCAGTGATCTTAGTACATCATAATTAATAATATTTAGATTTCCCGTTATAACATGCCCATGGTGTTTATCTACGAAGTCTTTGTATTTTTCCAAATGACAGTGGCAATATGACTCTTTATCCAATTCATAGTTTTGATTAATATCTATTGATTTGGCAATTTGATTATAATTGAAAATATAACGTCCTAGCGGTTTATCATATTTATAAGCAATTTTAGGATTTACATGTTTGACTGGAAAGTAATTGGAAACCGATTTTAAAAAATTATTTATCTTCAGATTATTTAAGACAGAATTAGTGAAATTCAAGGTACAATATTCGTTTATTTTAGTATTTTGTTTTGATTCCTCATTAAAGTTTAAGTCTGTGACATATAAATAACCATTAAGATTTTTACTTCTGGTAATGAGCAAATCATAGAATAAATGTTTAAAATGAATGTTATCAAATGCAGTACTTAGAAAAAGGTTATATACCATATTTAATTGCTGTTTTTTAATTGCGAAAATCCAGTTTTTACATTGTTTCCAATCAAAAGTAATTTTAAAATTTGCATGTTGCTGAAGGATGGCATTTTTTAGTTCAGATAATGAGGGCAATTTTTTATTATATTTACTTGCTCTTTTAGTTCTTTTTGATTTACTTTTATGATTGTTGAAGGAATTATAAATATTATGGTCTTCATTAGGATAATTAAAGGACTTTTTAACTATATTATGATGATTAAATATTTGATTGAGTCCATATGGAAAAATAGTTTTGTGGCCACAAATGAATTCATTTTCAAGAAACAATCTGTCATAGTAATTTTTTTGAATACACAGATTACTAATTTCAATGTTGTCGAACCCATGTTTAGAAAAATGTTCGTATTCAAATTTTGATTCATTAAGGGTAGTTGCATTATTTGAAAAAAATTTTATGTGATTCCTGTGTACGTTAATTCGGAGGTGCAGAGGGTTGCTGGTTTGACCTATATATGACATATTACATTTTTTACATTCAATTTGGTAGATACAATTATATGTTTTACAGAAGACAAGATTATTGCTACAATTGATCTGATTACTATTAGCAAACGGACAAGTTTTACATCTATTAGAATTACAAGATTTAAATTTAAGTGTGTTATTTAGTGATGCATGGCTGTACGATTGAAAGTTATATGAAGTGAACAAAGAATACTGGCTGGATGTACCGAATGAAGATGGAATAGTCATAGAAGAAAAAGGATATTGTTGGTAGCTGGATATCGATCTAGGAGAACCCCAACAAGTTCTCGAATACCGAGCTTGGATGTCAGAGAGCATCCAGTTGCCTAACGTAAAACACATAACGTTGCTCAGAATCAATAATGCTCTTGTTCACAACGTATAATGCAACACAAATAAAGATAAATAAGCATACATGCGTTTCGGAAATCATTTGAGTTTCCTTCTTCAGTGCGACAATGCATTCTTCTCTACATTTTATTTTTTCTTGTTTGCTTCTAATGTTCATATTCCCTTATATTTCTCTATCTTTATAATTGTGTTTCCCTTTGGTCACACTAGGTGGCGCTACTGTATTACAATCTAACCTTAAACCATTTTCAGTTTGGTTGGCAGGTTTTTCAATCTTGCGATTTTTGGAACGTTCATGCCCAAACTTTTTGCTCTGAAGATGGAAATACAATTGACGTGCGAAAAGTACATATATCCATTTATTTTTATTTGCACTGCATTTTACGTTGTGAACAAGTTCATTAAAGATTGAAGTATCAGACGTTTTTAATCAGACTTGCATACTGTTACATTAACGAAGTAAATTTTTCAGACTGATCTAGACAGCAGTTTCGGCAAATTTTATATACAAAATGGCTTAACTAGTTATGCAAAACATTGGTATACAAAATGACTTAATCATTTATTTAGAAAATAACTGGAGTGCAGCTCAACTCGAATTTCACATGCTGGAATTCGTGTTTTAGTTTGTTTTTTTATCAAATTTTGTAAGAAAAATTTGACAAAAAAAATTTTTACAAGTAAAATTCGATATCATGGTTCAAGAGGTTACAATTATAGCATGGTACTCTTCACTTTAAAGGCTTGAAAATACCTTTTGATTGATTCCATACTTGACAATGTACTCCAGGAGGGGCTTGCCCCCTGAGGAGAGTTAATGACGTCACGAACAAAAATATTGTATCGCGGCTATTTTTCACAACGATATAAAACTGCTAAGTATCGTGATCATTGAGCCAAAAATAAACCCTTTTATGCATGATTATATCAAATTTTGTCCGATGCTGCCGTGTTAAAAAAATTATAACATTTCGAATAAACTTGGAAATTTTCGCTTGAATTTTAAAAAATTCTATCTAGTTCTAGATTTTTCGGCAACAAAGCCGGATATAAAGTTTCGTGAAAATCCATTGATATTTGCGGCGGCTACAGAGCACACAAGAAATAGACCAAAGACATACAGACAGACGAACGGACAGCACTCCAAAAGTAGTTGAAACGTGTTCAAGAGGTCATAAAATACATATTGGCTTCAAAATCTCGAATTCAAAAATTTTCATGAAAACAATATTTTCCCTATACAGTATTGCATAGTATAAGAAAGTAAAAATATAAAATTTCGAAGTTTTTGCTCAAATTTAAAAAAAAAAAAAAATTCTATCTAGCTCTAGATTATTTTATAGCAAAGCCAGATATAAAGTTTCGTGAAAATCCAATAATATTTGTGGTACGCTATCGTGCACATAAAAAAATCGACCACAGAAATACAGACAGACGGGCATCACTCCAAAAATAGCCAAAACGCATTAAGGATGCCTTTAAATATATATTGACATCAGAATCTCGAATTCGAAAATTTTCGTAAAAACAACACTTTCTCTATATTACACTATTACTTACTATGAAAAAGTAAAATTATGCTTATTTCGAATAATGTATAATTAAAATAATAAAAGAATCTGCTTGGTCGTTAATTGTTTAGGTAGACACTGTCCAAGATTCGTAAAATAATAATAAACAAGGTAGACAGTGTCCAAGGTTAATATTCCATTAACCTTGGACACTGTCTACCTTGTTTTCCCTGAAGCTTCCCCACTGATTTTCACTGTGGAAAACCCCAACATGAAGAAATCATAACACTATGCATACGAACACACAAAAAGGCACTTTATAAACAGCACTTCATTTATTTGGCCAGAATTTCTGCAACTCTTGGGGAAATGTTTTATGATTTCTTGAAATCAATGTAACAACAAATTATTGCACAAAGTTTGTATGCTGTGCTTTTTGTCCACGAAAATATTCAAAGATTTGAAATGCAAATCCATGGCTTACATTGTAAAATCGAATGTTTCACGTCCTAAAATTTGGTTTTCCTTCCGTTACAAAATGGTACGAATTCAAATTTCTTGGAATTCATAAATTTTTGAAATTTATTTCCAAAATTTTATTTGATGAAACTCTGAAACTTTGAGTAATATGATTGATTATGTTCGTACAAAAGTTAAATGCAAAATGAAAGTATATTCAAAGTATACGGTTTGAAGAATTTGACATCTTTAAGAAGTTGTGAGAGAATTTGTCCTAAAGTTTTGACTTTAAAGTGATGAAATTTGTTGTGGGGAAATCACGTAAACTCGAGAAAAAATAAAGTTATTTTAAATTAAATTTGTTGGGTTGCCGTTACTATTTTATAATTTTATTTGTTTGTCTAATCGGGTTCAGAAGGCTTATTTACTTATTAATGTTGACTTTTTTTTTATTTGTCTATTTTCCATTTATTAAATATTTTAATATTATTCTGTTTCAAAAGTATTCTATTCCATAGTTATTGTATTTCAAATGTTCGTTCACTTTAGGATTTAGTAATTTTAAATTTATTTAAATTAGCTAATTTGCAATTTTTTTTATATCCCGTTTTACTCCTTTTCATTTAATATATTTGTCCATTTCAGTCAAGAATTCATTAATCTGTCAAGATTATTGGAGTTCAAATACAAAACTATTACTCAAAGTACCTTTTCTCATGAATGGAACGAACTAGATCCACGAGAATGATGTCACCAAATTTATTGCATGATATTGCACACGAAAAGTGAACGTGTTTCTCAACAGTTAATATTTTTTTTTAATTTACGGGATTTTTTGATACATTTATTTGAAAAATGTGCAATATCTCGAGAAGGGTTCATGCTAGCTTACTAAAGTTTGTGTCAATCGTTTTCTAAGAAAAAATTACGTAAGAAATATCTATTACTTTAATAACTTTTAAATAACTTTTAATTAACTATTAATAACTTTATTAAAGGTTCTGATTTTTTTATGCTTTTTGAAAATTTCACTCGAAAATTTAGGGAGTTCTGAATATTTGATTGTGTTTAAAAACAATAGGCTTCCAGTATTCACGGATTGTAATTTTTGTATCAAATTTCATTCGAATCGCTCTATTCGTTCGTGAGATATCGTCTCCACAGACTGACACACACACACACACAGACATCACCTCAAAAATGTTCAATTCGTGATCAGAGATGCTTGAAACATGCTTTCCCGTCGTCAAAAACTCGAATGCGAATTTTCAACCCCGCCGCAATACTTTCCTTATACATTATATTATGTATATAAGGAAAGTAAAAAGCAAATAAGTTTTTAGAATCTGAATATTAAATTAAACAAATTTAGAATACAGGAAATTTATTGAAAGGAAGGCACTTAATAAAAACACACATTTAATATACAAGAAGACATTTAATATAAATGTGTGTAATATAAATTACACACATTTTGGTATATGAAGCTGAGTTCTCATACGTTCTTTTTCACGTTTTAGGCACATTAATATATAGTTTTTTTAACTTATGTATATAATACTTCAGATGTTAAATCTTCAAGCGTTTTAAACCGCAAAAGTGAAACATAAGTTAGACCTAAGAAAGTTTCTCTATAATCTCTATAATCTTCAATATCGCTTAATCCAAAGTCAGATCTTGTGAATTGCGATTGCAAAAGCAAGCTGCAATGTAAATTGCATTCGTGTACTAGTGCTGTTAAATTTCCAAGTTAAATTTACTGTCGGAATAAGAACGCAGCTAGTGTTCCCATTAATTGGTCTGGTTTAATTATCGAATTTGACCATTATCACAACAAGAAGTTGATCAGGCGAACGATGATTTTCTTCATAAAATACATCTTAAATAAATCTTCGCCATAAATTATATCAATAGAATCATTACGAAAATACTTTTTTTTCAAATTGAAATTAAACACACATAAAAAATTTCTGCTGAATTGGTTGAAGTGAAATGAATAGAACACCATTAATGAATGAACTTGCATGCAAGTGCACATTCTTTGATTAGTTGTTTAAAATTTGATGTTTGAATTTACAAAGCGTAGTGAGCATGCGCAGTTTAAAAATGAGAGTTTTATAACTGAAATTTTGATTCAGCACATATGCGTGCATTTTCATAAATGTGTTCAAAATTTCAGCTTCCTACCTATTGTAGTTTTAAGATAAAGGGATCACAAAATGCAGATAAATGCTGATTTCAATGGGAATGGAGAATAGACTTCGCATCGCTCGTCCATAATTATTTCACAGTAAAAGAATTAAAGCCATTGCATTATGTAGGCAAAGTCATATGTTGCCACATCAGACAATCTTAATATGTTTCTGATCTTGCAGTCTCAAGTAAGAAGCAAGCCTAAACTGGCTTTGCCGGCAAATTGTAGCATCGAGTTCCGCTTTGCAAGAACATATTCATATTTCAAGTTAGAATTTTATGGGTGGAATGAAAACAAGACATATTTTACGACCAGAAAAATATCGCCATAAAATGTGCGTCTTAAAAACATAAAGTCTATTTGAATGCATTTTACTCCAAGAAACTAAATACCTACCTGTTTTAAGTCATTATTAGAGTTCGAAACCATTGATGACTTAATTGGATATATTCTGTTATATAACATTTTAGTTTTCACAAAATTTACAATAAAAGTCTAATGTAGTCACTCAGCACAGGATGTTCCTTACATAATGCAATTACTTTACTTATTTCATATTTATTGTACATGTACGCTTTTCTGGTTGATAGCATCAAAAACTATTCTAAGGGGACGGTGGACTTTGAAATTTTCTTTTATTTATTTATTGATTTAGAAACGTGAAAATTTGTATAAATATTCCTCTTAACATTACTATATGCAATACCATTAATTTTTTTTTTCAATTTTGTTATAATTTTGTAATTTTATTTAATTTAATTTTTTAACGAAAATTTGAAAATACTCCTTGCGTGCCATTTGTTCACATTTTTGATTAATTTTACATTATGATCACTCAAAAACACATTATGAACAAAAAGTTAATTTTTTAAAAATATTTTTCTGCATTAAAACTCAATTTTCATTATTTAATTAGGTTTTTATTCACTTTTAATTACCTTAATAAAGTCCAATTATAAAATGCATACCCCGTTTCATTAAAAAGTATGAGAGGTATCTTCTTGCCAAATCCCATGCATCGCAGACAAAAATTAAGACGCATGGAGCATTTTAATAATGTAAAACCTTTAAACATTCCGTTTACAAAAAAATGCATTCAACCTTTTGCTTACGGGTGGGACACCGTCCATCCCAAACGAAGAACCTCCCAAAAAGACAGGTATTTGACATACCCTATCCCAAACAGGTCTATCCCTCTTTGCAGGCATTGGCGTCCATGGAAATCGCCGACAGAAACATTGCACCTGCTGCAGCAGGTGCAATGTTTCTATGCAAGATGCAAGAGGGCACCTGCAATGTTTGCACCTGCAATGTTCTGCAGGTGCAGGAGGGATAGAACTGTTTGGGATAGGGTATGTCAAATACTTGTCTTTTTGGGAGGTTCTTCGTTTGGGATGGACGCTGTCCCACCAAAGCAAATGTTAAATGTGTAAAATAATGTTATATATTAAAACTTTTTGCAGTCGATTTTTGCTCATTTCAACGTCCACCGTCCCCTTAAAGAACCCATTTAATTTGTAATTCGAGCAAATCTAACTTGCGTATTATGAGTATTGTTTAGCAACCTCTAAACAAAAAGAATCTAATATGGGCAGCATATGATTTTTCCTACATAATGTTTACTTCTTTCACAGCTAAACAGTGGCGTATAAGATCCACAGAACAATATTTTGGTAACGAAATGTCTTTTATTTAACACATCCTAAAAGACGTACAAAACATATATTAAAAACTGCCAGAGCGCTTTCGGACGTATATACGCCCTTCATCAGTGACTACATGAATAGTAAAAACATGGAATGTTTATATATAGAGAGATCAGTTTAAAGATCGTTTAGTCCATAAATCTAGTGTTCCTTACCATCCTAAGATTTCCCGTCCTTTTATTAATTTCTGTCATGAATTTGGTTTCAAACCCGCTCACTCTAATATTACCACTTTATTCAATCGTATTCGATCCGATCAACTTGGGAAGTTTTTTGCTGGGGTGTATGTCGTTCCCCTGTTATCCCCTGCTGGTGACTACAAATTTTACATTGGTAATTCAAAACGTACTGTTGGCATCCGTTTAGCAGAAGATGCTCGCGATGTCAAATCTGGAAAACTTTCTACGGCTCTTGCTCAATATGTGGCTAATGATAAATTTCTTCCCGTTTTTGAAACAACTGTCCTTTTGGTTCGTTGTAACAATCCACGTAGTATTCTTCTTTATGAATCCCTGTTTATTTATATTTACCATGAATGTAAATATTGTAATTTTGATCCTGTTCAAATTTTAAGTTATACTTGGCGACTCGTTCTCGGATCTATGCAATTCAAACCTCTTAAAAGTTATTTGTGACGTCATTCTCAGGAATATCATGCTTGACGCTTTTCTAAAATTTGTATTAGTTCTTTTCTTGTAATATTTTAAAATTCGTAAGCGTTTAAACTTATTTTGTAATTTCCCTGTATATTTCTTGTATTATTTTTAGTAAGTTCATTTACCATTTTATATGCAAATTTGCTTTAAACTGGTCTATATATATATATATATAAACATTCCATGTTTTTACTTTTCATGTAGCCACTGATGAAGAGCGTATATACGTCCGAAAGCGCTCTGGCAGTTTTTCATATATGTTTTGTACGTCTTTTAGGATGTGTTAAATAAAAGACATTTCGTTTTTTTTGTTTGTTTGTTTGTTTTTTTAAACGCTTTGTCCTTGATTTTATCTATTGAATGCAGACGTGATACCAATCTATGCAAAATCTTCATCAAAATACAATGGACATTTAATTAATATCCCTTGAGATAAATAACTATAGGCGAATTCTAAGCCGTCAGAATTCAAAACTATTACAAAAAGTAACTTCTCTCGTGAATGGAACGAACTAGATCTACGATAATGATATCAACAGATTTGTGGCATAACATTGCATATGGAAAGTGAACAAATTTGATGATACTACTCTTTTAATTTTATGTAATTTTTGAGAAAAATGTATTTGAAAAGTGTGCAATATCTCAAAAACGGTTCAGGCTAGCGTTCAAAAAATTTGAGTCATTCTTTTTCTAATGAAAAATTACTTCTGAAATGATTATTTATTTATCATTTTTTAAAAGCATGATTTTTTCAAAAATTCGACGATCTTCCGAACATTCGATTACTTTGTTGTTGTTAAGACCCAGACCGTCCGACCTACCAGAAAGGTGTAAGGTAACTGTTTGGACGACCGGGAAGAGCCACCCAATTTATACCGGAACCCAGTGGGGGAGGCATCCACAGAGACCGTACCCTCCTTCCCCTACCACCAACCTCTCCGAAGGACTTCCAGACCCACATATTTAACGTAATCGTACTCCGCGTGAACACGGCGGCAGTTTTGGCAGCGGAGGGAATCGAACCCGAGTCTACCGAGGGCAATTCCCGCGCGCTAACCACTGGGCTACCGCGCCCCTGAACATTCGATTACGTGTAAAAACAACAGAATTCCAGTATTCAATGATTGTATTAATCCCACGAAATTACATTCAAAACTCTAAAATTGTTCATAAAAACATGTTCACACATACACACACATACACATACACCAGAGAGATAGGCATCACTTGAAAAACGTTCGATTCGAGTTTAGAGATGCTTAAAACGTACTCTTCCGTCGAAAACTCGAATTCTGATTTTCTACACAGTAATTGCTTAATTACGTTACCAAAAACGAGCATTATCTAACACGTCTTTCTGCTAGTCTGACAGCGTTCTCCCTTCCGCAGTCGTAAAAATATATTCATATTTCAAGTTTGAATTTCATAGCCGGATTGAAAAAGAAAGTTTTTTTTACGATCAGAAGAACTTGGCCATAAAATGTAACTCTTAAAAATAAAGAACTAGTGTGTGCGTATACCGCACTAAGAAACTTAAAGCCTACCTGTTTGTAGTGATTTCATTGATTTGAAAACTGAATGTGTTCAAAAGTTTCCATGGACAAAGAAAGGGCTGGGCTAATAATTGGTTGTGATTTTTTTAAAAATCTGATGCGAGTATTTTGAATCTGGGTAGATTCTACTAATATATTTAGAAAATATTTATTTTTATTCTGGTTGATAACTACGTAAAGAATTTGCAGAACAAAAGGAAAATTTAGAACTTTGTTGACTAATTAAAGCAATGTATTTTCTATATTAACGTCGTTGACTAACTGAAATCATTTATTATCTTTGCTGATCTTAGCTAACTTTGTTGACTAAATAAAATAATGTTAATATAGCATGTTCATATAGTACATATTATATATAAAATTGGTATTTAATTAATATTAAGTGAGATAAGCAATATTGGTGAATTAGCTGGAGTTTAAACATAAACTGGTGTCTAGGGCCGCCCATACAAATTGTGGGCCCCCTACAGACATTTATCACGGGCCCTCCTCCATATTTGTTTTTCCCTTACAGGAAAAGCAAATTCTTTCCATTCGAGTGGTGTCCTTCCCCTATGGACAGCCCTGTAGTATTTTGTTCCGTGAATACGTACAAACTCTACAAGAATAAAATGTATGAACATATCGCATATTATTACTTATAGATAGCCAACTTCCTTTTTAACAATATTTCACATGTATTTTATTTAACGTAATTTGTTTGATAAATTTACCCTAAAAACTTACAATATCTCGAGAACGGTTCGTACCAATGTTCTAAACGAAAGCTATTTATTTACTAGTGATGTATAATGATTGTTATAAAGTTGTTATAAAATTATTGTTTATTTAGCAATATTGACTGTCCTGATTTTTAATTCGAACATTTAGGGTCTTCCGAATGCATTTATAAGCGGTTTTTAGTTTTCGCTAGTTGTGATAATAATCTACTAATTTCATTCGAAACTATACATTCGTTCGTAATATATTGCGTTCACAAACTCGCGAATACACACACGCGCACACACACACAAGCGAGCATACATGCACACATTACAGACATCGCTTCAAAAAATATTCAATTTGAATTCATGACTGATCAAAGAGTGAAAATTCGTCGAAAACTCGACTTCGACTTTTTAACTCCGTCACAATACTCTGCACTCATATACATTACACTATGTATGTATGAAAAGTAACGTCTAAAACATAAGGACGACTTTCTCATTCATTTCTATACTACATAGTTCAAGTTTATGAAACTTTTCCCGCAATTTCGAACTCGAAACTTTCTGAGAAAACAATACTTTGTGTATGAGAAAGTAAAGATGCAATGCAAGAGATGAATCAAAACAAGCAAACCACAGGAACATTATTCTTTGCCAAAATGGGCCCGGTCCAAAAAAGTTTGAGAACCACTGGTCTTGAGCAATGAGGTGCAGAAAGAACAAATAATCCAGTAACTTAATCTTGGCAAACCACATCGATAGATACCAAACGGCTTACCAAGGGTATATTTCGGTAAAGGGTACAATCATTTTTTGCTAAAAATGAACTACGCTCAAAAATGTTTGAGAACCACTAGTTTTTACCAACGAGGTGCGGTAAGAGAAATAAATCCAAATACTTTAATATATCAATATACATCAATAAATACTACACTGCTTTCTAAAAGCATATTTCGGTAAAAGGTACAATCATCCTTTGCCAAAATGAGCCGGCTCAAAAATGTTTGAGAACCACTGGTGTTTACCAACGAAGTACAAAGAGAAAAGAATCCAGTACCTTCATCTTGATAAAACACATAGGTACGGCTTTGCAAAGACATATTTCGGTAAAAGGTTACAATCATCCTTTGCTAAAATGAGCCTCGCTCAAAAAAGTTTAAGAACCACTGGCTTTAATCAACAAGGTGAAGAAAGAGAAAAGAATCCAGATGCTTTATCTTGACAAAACTCATCGGTAGATACAAGAAAATTTCCAAGGAATAATTCGGTAAATGGTTACAATCACGTAAAATCGTCATCTGGAAGGATAATTTCGGCATACAACTGCAATTACTATAGTCATCTAATAAGATAATGGTTCGTAGATTCATTCTACTTAACCGGCAGAGACCAACCTTTTAAATATGGGTATCATCAATGTGCAAAGCTTTCCGGTGAGCTATTAGGTTAAACAAGAGAATAATGAAATGCCTTGATATTAGCAAGATACGGAAGCGCGCCAAAACTTTTCAAATATAAAATACAAGAAAGATCAATCATGTATAAAGCATTGATTATGAAGCACTTTCCAACTGCAATGCAATTTTATTTAAATATATCTAAAATGCGATACATTCAGCGGTGATATTTTTAAAATTATTACAATACTACAATAATTTATTATATTTGAAAACTTCATCGAAAACAAATTAACTTTATTCAAATAACGTCATCGAAATATAAATCGCCTGGCTATCTTTTTAAAATTATCACAATACTACAATAATTTATTTTACTTGAAAACTTAAAATCTTGGAGGTAAAATTACTTTCTAACCCCATGCTTAAAACTTCGTCAAAAAAGACAATACTATAGAACCGTCCGCTTCTCTACGTAAAATCAATGAATGTTTCATTCATATCAGCTATATTGCAGACTCCAAAGACAAATAATTTTGCGTTAAAGAAATTCAGCAATTCTTATACAACTCATAGCTTGATGTGTTTACATTCTACGTACATTAAAATTTAGCTTCGTTGTAGAAATAATCAAAGTTTGATGATCATTTAAGCTCAAATATATTGTAATTGCATTGTTTCAGAATATTGATGCACAGAAATGAAGCAAAAATAAAGCGGTTTTAGGACAGAAATAACACTAAATATAAATTAAAAAGAACTTTAAAAATCACGATTTTGACACAAGATGGATGCCCGGCCGTCCAAATAGATGCTCTAAGTCCTCGGACGAGTCGGACGGTCTGGGTCTTCAACAAGATGGATGCCATATTTGATTTTGAAGTGGGTCACGTCATCTCTTCATATAATATGCGTGCAATTATTATTTTAATTTTTATTTAAAAAACTACCGAACATATTTTGCTGAAATTTTTTTTATATATTTTATGAGATAATTTGAATATTCTCTAACATTTTCGAAGCAATTTGTGAATTTTAAATTCGCTTAAAAGGTGTTTGAAAAATTAGGTCCCATAGGGTTCAATCCAAAACTAACTGGGCGATATTATACATTTACATTCGCATATGTCCCACAGACAGTCTGAACAACATACTAAAATTTTATTTTGATAAAGTCATGTTTACGACAGTTATCGTGCGAACGGACGGACAGACAGAATGAATAAAGTCATAAACACTTTTCAACTATGTTGTAAAGTGTTAAAAAGATGATAAAAAAAAAAAAAATACGTACTTTGTATATTACTACCCATGACGTTTTAAAAATAATTTTAGGTTTTCTTAAAATTTGCAAAAGTACATGTTTTTAAGTGATATAAAAAAAATACAGTAAAAAATCTGAAGTGGGCAACACATAACTTTCTCTATATAATACAATGACTTCACATCTTTCACAGTGAAAAAATGATGTATAAAATTCATAGCAGAATGTTTTTACTTTTTACTTTGAATTGTACATTTGGTACATTTTTGGATGACAACATGTAAAACTATTTCGAAGTACCAATTAACTTATATTTCGCGCAACTCTAAATTAACAATTATCAATATTGATAAGATCCGCAATAAGCAATAGCTCATAGTAAAAGATTTTAATAATTAATTAATCGATTTGGCGTTATTTTCGTTAATTTAGAGTCATTTTGCAATTTTGAATATATTTTCGCCAATCTGAGGTGACATATCGCCGAGTCAGTGATATTTTGCTAAATGGGGCACCGAATTCATCGCCATTCATTACGCACAGGCGAATAGAAGATATAATCTTTTTTTTTTAAATTAAGTCTGTCAGTTACTAGCATAATTTCTATGATATTGTTTCTCAAAACAAATAAACTATTATGAGAAAAGGAAACTTGTTGAATTATAAAGTTTGCAATATTAGTTACGTTTGATCTTAAATAATAAAAGGCAATGTCTGTCTGTGTGTCTGTCTTATACACTATAGGCTCAGCGACCGCGCGTCGCAGAGCTACGAAATTTGGCAATCGGAGACCAGGGGTGGGGTGGGGGGGGGGGGGGCGAAGGTGACACGTGAAAATCGATTTTTAAAATTTGAATTATTTTTTTCTGTTATTTGATGTTTTATGCCATTTCGACCGTTTTTTGCCCTTTTTGCTCCACTATCCAGACGTCGTAGGAAAAAACAAATCACACGACCGGAAAGAGCAGACAATTGCGAGTAAAAATATATCAATTTCAAATCTCAATTTCAATTTCTAATATTTTTTAAAGATTTTAAAACAAAAGTCACTTTCGGCTCAAAAAAAACGAACTTTCATTTTTAAATCCTCGCATCGGGAAAAGTTCGGAGTATTTCGATTAATAATTTACATTTTTAGAAAGCTCAAACATCACACATTCTTACATGCCCAATCTTGTCAAGAAATAATTAAAAATGGCCGCAGGATCGGAATTTTAAAGAAATAATGATTTTAAATCTCTCGGATAATTCTCCGAAGTTCCGATTTTTCTCCCGCCGGGGACGTCACCTGTTTCCATGGAGACGAGTTAGAAAATTGCGTGATATTTTAAATCATGGAATTAAGAGCTTAGAATATGGTCATTTTAAATGGATATTTTAAATGGATATTTTAATTTTATATATATTTTTTAAATGATGGAACGATGGAGTGAGGATATTTTAAATGATATTACGTTATATTTTAAATGATGGAATTAAGAGCTTAGCATATGGTCAAATTAAAATTTAAATTTTTTATGGTCATTATAAAATTTAAGTTAGCGCGCGGGAAAAATTTTTATGGTCATTATAAAATTTAAATTAGCGCGCGGGAATTGCACTCGGTAAGCCAGGGTTCGATTCCCCCCACTGCCAAAGTGTTCACGCGGAGTACGATCACGATAAGCATGTGGGTCCGTAAGTCCTTCCGAGAAGTTGGTGGTAGGAGAAAGAGGGTACGGTTCCTCTGGATGCCTCCCCCACTGAGTTCCGGTCTAAATTGGGTGAATAAAAGGAAAAACTGCCGCCGTGTTCAGGCGGGGTACGATCACATTAAACATGTGGGTCCGTAAGTCCTTCCGAGAGGTTGGTGGTAGGGGAAGGAGGGTACGGTCCCTGTGGATGCCTCCCCCACTGGGTTCCGGTCTAAATTGGGTGAATAAAAAGAAAGTTATGGAGATTGTCGCGGAGGACGCAGTAGCCCAGTGATTAGTGCGCGGGAATTGCACTCGGTAGGTCCGGGTTCGCGATTCCCGCCACTGCCAAAACTGCCGCCGTGTTCACGCGGAGTACGATCACGTTAAAAGTGTGGGTCCGTAAGTCCTTCCGAGAGGTTGGTGGTAGGGGAAGGAGAGTACGGTCCCTGTGGATGCCACCCCCACTGGGTTCCTGTCTAAATTGGGTGGCACTTCCTGGCCGTCCAAATAGTTACCTTATACCTTTCTGGTAGGTCGCGCCAGCGTGTTTGCCACGGTCAGAATTCTCAAGGGTAGAGAACAGGCTGGTCGCCGAAGGCGGCTAGTATATTAATATAGAAATGAGATATACATAAATATTAGTAGAGAAACGAGAACTCAACTCTAATATACTCTACATCAGTGTTTCTCAAACCGTCAGGACGCGGGAAATTCTCCAAATAATCTTAATTATTTCATAGAAATGCCTAGAATGTTTGCCACTTTTGCTGCTAAGGATCACATAGTCGCCAGGCCTACTTGAATAGATCTCACCTACCTGACTCCACCAAGTGCCTCATTCGCTCTGTGAAAGTGGAGACCCCGAAACACATCTTGTTCTTCTGCACTGGAGAGAACTTTTCTAAAACTGTTTTAATTAAGATGTGTTCCCCTGTCTATTTTATCTGTCTTGTTTAATGTATATTTTATGCGTGTTTCTTTTTTAGTCTATAGAAGACACCGCGAAATCGGTCGGTCGCTAATGTCGACGAAGTCGCGTATCAAGTTGTTTTGTAACATGGTATAAGAAAATCAGGTGGAGACTCATATCACAGATATTTTTTATCTAACTCTTTCTCACTTTGAAATGTTGATGCTAGTGCAGAAAATTGGCAATTTTAACATATTAATTGAATAAACTAAAATGATAAAAGCACTACCTACATTTAATCATTCATTCCATGAATAGACTAAAAAAATCAGATGTGGGCAACACATGACTTTCCTTATTTAATGCAGTGAATTTACTACTTTTACAGTAAAAAAAAAATAGGTTTTTCTTATAGTAGATACTTATATTCTTTCTAAGTTATTGTATTTTCGTCAATTAGTCGTAATTATCCTTGATTTAGCGTCATGTTTATCCATATGACAAGATTTTCGTTAATTTGACAATATTTCAAAAAGTCGCCAAGTTGGCGACATTCCGCCAAATTCGTCACCAAAATCTCGCCAAGCGTTATGGACGGAGAAATAAGTTATTCTTATAGCAGATAAATGACTATTGGTGTTAAAATACAAAAGTATTACTCAAAGTATCTTTTCTCATGAATGAAACGAGCTAGATATACGAGAATGAGATCACCAAATTTAACGCATGATATTACATATGAAAAGTGAGCATGTTTCTCAACAGTTAATATATTCTTTTTAATTTATGGAATTTTTTGATAAATTTATTTAAAAAATATGCAATATCTCGAGAACGGTTCATGCTAGCGTTCTAAAGTTTATGTCAATCGTTTTCTAAGGAAAAATTACGTAAGAAATGTCTAATTGTTTAACTAGTGTGGTTTTGATTTTTTGATGATTTTTTCAAAATGTCACTCGAAAATTTAGGGGGATTCTGAACACTCGATTGCGTTTAAAAACAATAGGCTTCCAGTATTCACGAATTGTGATATTTGTACCAAATTTCATTCGAATTGCTTCATTCTTTCGTGAGATATTGTCTCCCCCCCTCCATAAACACACACATCACCTCAAAAATGTTTGATTCGTGATAAGGGATGCTTGAAACGTGCTCTCCCGTCGAAAACTCGAATTTTTGACCCCGTCACAATACTTTCCTTATACATTATGTATATAAGGAAAGTAATGATAAAAGCACTACCTACATTCAATCATTCATTCCATGAATAGACTAACAGTTCTCATTCGTTAAAGAACACAAGGTTGTTAGAAAAACAGACATGAGATAAATACCATTTTACTTCCAAATTTAATTACAAAATTTGATGAAACTTACAAGTATGAATATTGCTTTTTTTGTTTTTCAGTCTAATAGCATTTCACAACATTGAAAATTTACAGCATTTGAAAAAATTCGAATTTTACAACTTGACATAAATACATACCAACCTTGAAACACATAAATATAACCACAAATAGTTTTCAAATCTTCAAACAGATGATACTAAACAACATTGCACATATATAAAATTTAATAACAAGTGATTTTGTATGGAATGTATTATTACTCTTTTACTAAAATGTAAACCTACAAATGTGAATTTAGTATACAATATAGATTTCACTAAAATAAAACTTGCAAATAACTAAAATATTGGCAAAATTTCTAGGAAATTGGTAGAAAACTGGAAAAACTTGAGCTGTATAATAAAAACTGGAAAATCGTCTGCTGATTTCAACTTTTTTTTTTAAATCAACATATGGAATTTATACTTAGGGACAAGTTAACTGGTGAAACCAATTACGATTTTACTCAGTTTTGTCTTCAAAATCCCAATATGAGTTCATTACCTAAATGGTTACCATAGTAACTAATTTGACTTTAAATATTTAGGACATTTTTTATTAAAATATTAAAAATATGAATATAATTTTGAATTTTAAGAGTAAATTGATTTGAATACAAACCATTGGCTTTATAGAGCAAACTTTTGCATTTTAGCATTTAACACCTGGACTATATTGCTAATTCTCAGTTTCCTTTCTGTTTAGATTTGCGCAAATTGAAGATTGGAGGAAAAATATGTTTTTAGTCACCAAATATTAATGCATTTTAAATGATAAAATATTCAACCACAAAACTTTTTGTACAAAAAACTTATGATGTATAGAACTGACGGATGAACAAAATGTGGCACTTAGATTTGAAACAAGCACTTACTTTTTTTATCAAAATAATGGTGATAGAAATGGACAATGGGTTGTGTGAAAAAGAACGATATTCAAACATATACTGTTATATAAGAAATGTAAGATAAATAAAATTAGCTGCATATGTAGAATGAAATATTTAACATGTCCTTCTTCTATTTAAGTATTCATTTTTAAGCTAGTAATTTTTCACATTATTCAAATTTTAACATTTTTATGAAGAGCCTAATTTGTGCGAGAATAATAAGCACTAAATTTCCACCTATATAGTACTTTAGTTATTTAAAAGATTATCTTTTTCTTTCAATGAAAATAAATACAAATTAATGGAATTTTAAACAATGGTGCTAAAATAACCAAACACACACACAATTGATATTTGTCTTCCAAATGAAAATGTGTTTAAGATCATTAGAAGTTGTAGTCACGCTACATATACAGTATTAAAGTTATCAGTCTGTCTATCCCTCTGCCACAGACTGACAGCTGGATGGCCAGACAGACCTTCAATAGAGGAAAATCTAAGCTTCAGATAGCTACAAAATTTGTTGCTGGGTTAATTGAAGTAGTATGGCAGGCCTTTTTTTTATATTCGAATTAGTGTTTTATTTATTTTATGTAGAAGCACAATTTGGGGGCAATTTTCACGCAAATTGGTTCTTTAGCTATCAAACATATTATTACACAGTTTCCATCTTGATATCATTGGAAAAATCATAAAATGTTCTTTCTAATCATTGTTAAATGCAATTCATAGAACAATAAATCCATATTTATTTTTAAATGTATCGAAATATGCAGTTTAAATGCATCAAAATATCAGTAGATTTTTATTTTGCATCAATTCATACAATTACTGGACTGTTTAACTTCTTATAGTCATATTTTAATTATCCTATGGGGATAATTTTGCAACAGCTTTAGCACACAGTCACAATAAAAGGATTCTAATTTGATTTAAGAGAATCAACATGTAATTCGAATAAGTGACATTAGAAATGGAACAATACAAATATTTTATGTATATTTTTAAAAGGTTGTGTACAAAAATATTTAAAATAAAAAGTGTACAACGATTTTTATTATGAGTTAAAGTTAAAAGATTTGATCCAGCATGAAAATTTGAATTCAGTAAAAAAACTGTCAACAACTGTCTTACAAAATAGCAAAATTGTGCAAGTCATTTTCTACAATATATATATAGAATTTTAACTCATAACCAGATTGACACAAAACTTCATTACACATTCTAAATAACAGTGTGTTGAAATGCATTTTACACACAGAAAGTATAAAACAATATTTTGATTTGTTAAATATTATAGTTTTTAATTCTAACAACAAAATCCAGTAAAAACTATAATGATTAAAATGCTCAATTAATAAATATGTGAAAAAAATATTGAAACATCAAGTTCGGAGATTCCAATTTGACTAGATAAAACATAGAAAATATCTATAGAAGAAAAATCAATCACAAAATACAGAATACCATTGAAAATCAAAAGGAACAAAAAAAATTTGAAACATACAATTTACAGGTTTCTAAAACAATAGATAAAAATGCCAAAAGTACAAATAAAAATATTTAATAAAATATATCAATATGAAGAATTTCATTAAAAAAAATGGATAAAAAAAAAGTAATACTTATTCAAATACCTAATACCACACAAAGCTGGTGATTAACACATTGATAATAACATAAATATTTAGAAATATATAAAACAAATTAATGAGACAGTAGTTGAACATAATCCCATAAAACCCTTATTGGTTTAGGTTGGTTGGTTGATTGGGTTTTGTGGCACAAAATCCAAAAAGGATATTCTGCACCAAACACATGGTAAAAACAAACAATTAATTTAAGAATTAATTGTTTAGGAAATTAGTTTAGGAAAAATTAATTCAATATTTCTCTATATTTCTTACATTTTTAAGTAATTTCTTTAAAGCATCTATATCTAATATATAGCTTCATATTTATTTTAATTGATGAGAACAAATGGCAGTACAATTACCAATTCCTTGTTATCTGCTACTTTGCATTTATAAAGCAAGAAAGAAAAATTTTTGTTCAATAAGTAGTCTTTTTCAGTTGTGCTTTATATTGGTGAAATAAATTATCATAGTTCTTTGCTTGATTTTAGTAAATATGTACAGACAAATAACGCTTAATGTAAAATTGTTATAAGGCTCACTAAATTCACATACAAAAGAGGTATGCTAAAACTGTTTCATGTCTTCACAATAACAGGTTTATGTGTTTACATTAACAGCTTCATGTCCCAATAACAATGTAGAAGACCCAGACCACACGACTAACCCAAAGGCATATAGCTGCTTAATGTGTGGCCGGCACAATAACAATGTGTAAAAATTCATAAAATGACAAAAAAAGTAAATAACTTAAGTGAGAGGGTTAAAACAGACAAAAACAACTAGAATGGAGTGTAATTAAATACCAATAAAATTACAAAAAATGTACTTAAATTCAAATCTTCTAAAAATGGAAAAAATATGGAACATTGTTAAACAAAATTTTGTATATTGACAGTTTTTAAAACTTATTTCACAATCCCTTTAGTTTTTCAGACTATTGATAGATTTATATTAACCATTCAGCAAATCATTTTATTATGATGAAAACACTAAAACTCGCAAATCTGGAATTTAGAAAACTGATTATACAAAATTTCTGTATCATTTAATATTTGAATTTTCGTTTATATTCCTATTCCAGCATAATTTAATATATTTACACTAACATTCTTCACCATTTAATAAGTTGTTTAATTTGTTTAAATTAAAAGTTTAATAACATCAGTTTTAAGCAATGTATCAGTATAAAGAATTGCAAAATAAATGGCAAACTATGCTACACTCTATAATAATTTAACTAAATTTAACTCATCCAAAACAGATTTGTAAGATAAATAATCAAATAAACTCAATAAGTTTATAAAAAGCACTTATATTATCACTAAAATAAAGTTGTAAACTGCAACAAAGTTGAGGAATAGTAGTTCTACAGATTTCCGTTATGTCACAATTATCTATCTTTAAGTTACAAAGTCCTAGATGTATCTTTGATAAACAACTATGGTCATACTGCCAAAGATATATGTCTTACTGAAAGACTTTCTATAATTAACCTTGCTGTTTTCACACATCATAACAAAACTGTAGAGCTTCAGTTCCCTTGAGTTGAAATATATTTACTCACATTTTGTTCACATTTAACAAAATAAAAATTGATAAAAACATTTTTCCATATTTCTGAATATTCTTTTTTGTAAAATTTGATATTGATTTGGATTTTTTTTTTTTTTACTTAGGTTTAATTTATTCAGCCAATCAAAAATCTCATTAATTACTTCACCAATTGGGTTCTTAGAAGAAAAACCACAGCATTTAAAAGTTATTTTTAACAATATGAGGTTTCGATGATGATAGAACACATGCAATGAGAGTTGAATTTTCTTTATCCCATTATTCTGTCATTATTTTTACTTTCTCTACATACATAGTATAATATATAGGAATATACTTGAATTGAATATTTTTGAAGTGTTTTGAGTGTATCTGTGTATGTATGTTAGTGTGTGTGTATGTGCATGTGTGTATATTATTGTGCGTGTCTGTGGATATGATATCTCGCAATTGATTAGAAGATTTCAATTGTAATTTGGTAAGATTATTACAATCAGGGAAAACTAGAATTCTATTGATTTTATATGCAATTGAATGTTCGGAAGACCCTCGCAATTTTTAAATTAATTTTTTAAAAATTAAATAATTAATTTAAAAAAATTATGAAAAAAATTAAAACCATCAATACTGATAAACAAACAATCATTTTTGGCCTAATTTTTCAGTAGAAAATAAATGGCATAAATTTTAGAATGCTAACATGAGCTGTTTTCGAGATCTTGCACCATCTTTGAATGACATTTTGAAAAAATTAGGACCTTCAACATTGTTACATAAATAATCATTTCATATGAAATTTTCCATTAGGAAATGAATGACATAAACTTTAGAATGAAAGCATGAACAGTTTTTGAAGTATAGTAAGTTTTCGTACAAATTTATACAAAAAATTTTAAATTTAAAATTAGTAAGCATCTTTAAACAAGTCAACCTTGCCAACTAATTCGGCAAAATATCGCCAACTTAGTGACTTTTGAAATTGTTGCCAAATTTAAACAATTCAACATCTTGGAAAATTAAGTTTATTTTCTTTGATAATCTCTTTTGCTTTAAGGAAATTAATATTCTTAACATTCTGAACAAGTCAATGCTATACTCGAGAGGCCATTTCAGAGGTACATCTGGAATGTAGAATATGTCTTGTCACAAGAGTGCATGCAAATAAAACAGCACTTTACATAAACATTCCATTTATTTTTACAAACTGCCAACAATGGTCTGTGATAGGAGAAATAAGTTACAAAAGGCAACTCTTAGCTTACAAAAGGCAACTCTTAGCATCTAGGTATCTTACAAACATTAAATTTAAAGAGATGCCTAATGTTGTTAGTGTAGTCTGCATCAAATTCCCATCGAAATGTCTCTTCTTGTTTGGTCATGTCGAAATTGAAGTCACCAGTAGTTATCATTGGTATTGCAGAACAGCCAGTGTCGGCCACGTATTTTTGACAACATTCACTTGACAATGCTGAGTGGCCCCTCATTTTTGTTGTTCAGTGCTTTACATTCTTTCTTCCCGCAATGAAATCTTATAGAATTTTGAATATTTTTTTTTTACACATTTTAATATTTTAAAATAAAATCTAAATTTTTGTCCTTGTTTCCAAATTTTCATTATGTTACAGTTGCCAGTTTATTATATTTGCACTTTTATGTAGATCAGTCAGTAATGAATCGTGTGAGTGATCAAACAAATGTGTAGCTCTTTGGGTTACTGAGTTGCAATGACTGGAATGGTGTGAAATAAAACATAGTAATTTTTATCTTATCTCCCCCCCCCCTCCATTCCTCTCTCAAGGATGTCACCTCAATGAATCACCCCTCATAATACATGTACGTCCTTGGCCTTACACTTAATATTAATACCGCCCCTCCAACTATCAAGTTACCTGGGCCAACGGCCGTACCGTGCTGAAAACACCGGTTCTCGTTAGATCACCGAAGTCAAGCAGCATCGGGCGCGGTTAGTACTTTGTGGGTGACCACCTCGGAACACCGCGTGCTGTTGGCCATCTCGGGTGCGGTATCCCCGTGGTTTGCGCGCTAGATTTGCACGCTACCACAAATGCCGCCGTGTTCATGCGGAGTACGATCACGTTAAACATGTGGGTCCGTAAGTCCTTCCGAGAGGTTGGTGGTAGGGGAAGGAGGGTACGGTCCCTGTGGATGCCTCCCCACTGGGTTCCGGTCTAAATTGGGTGGCACTTCCCGGCCGTCCATACAGTTACCTTACACCTTTCTGGTAGGTCGGACGGTCTGGGTCTCAACAACACCAAGTTACCTCCGGCCGTCCAAATAGTTGCTCTTAGTCCTCTGGACGAGTCGGACGGTCTGGGTCTTCTACACCAAGTTACCTCCAGGGCGCGGTAGCCCATTGGTTAGCGCGCTGGAGTTGCACTCGGTAGGCCCGGGTTCGATTCCAGCCACTGCCAAAACTGCCGCCGTGTTCATGCGGAGTACGATCACGTTAAACATGTGGGTCCGAAAGTCCTTCCGAGAGGTTGGTGGTAGGGGAAGGAGGGTACGGTCCCTGTGGATGCCTCCCCCACTGGGTTCCGGTCTAAATTGGGTGGCACTTCCCGACCGTCCAAACAGTTACCTTACACCTTTCTGGTAGGTCGGACGGTCTGGGTTTCAACAACAACACCAAGTTACCTCCAGCCGTCCAAATAGCTACTCTAAGTCCTCGGACGAGTCGGACGGTCTGGGTCTTCAACACCAAGTTACCTGGGCACGGTAGCCCATTGGTTAGCGCGCTGGAGTTGCACTCGGTAGGCCCGGGTTCGATTCCAGCCGCTGCCAAAACTGCCGCTGTGTTCACGTGGAGTACGATCACGTTAAACATGTGGGTCCGTAAGTCCTTCCGTGAGGTTGGTGGTAGGGGAAGGAGGGTACGGTCCCTGTGGATTCCGATCTAAATTGGGTGGTCCCCCACTGGGTTCCGATCTAAATTGGGTGGCACTTCCCGGCCGTCCAAACAGTTACCTTACACCTTTCTGGTAGGTCGGACGGTCTGGGTTTCAACAACAACCACACCAAGCTACAATCTTTCTAAATCTCCCAATTTTTGTTACACCCAATCTGTCGGCACTGCACCCCATACCAGGTGCAGACAAAAACATATTCTACATCAAAACATTATGCCATGTATTTTGTACATTACTATTTCACATTGAAAGAAAAAGCTATTGCATTATGTAGGGAAAGTCATGTGCTGCCCAAATCAAAGTTTCTTTATATTAGCTACAGAATTTGCACTTGGCAAGAATTTTTTTTATTTTTCCTTACACACTTTATTTAATTGAAACATTTTATTGCTTAATAAAAGCAATATTGCATTAAGAAAACTCTCTGAAGGTTTTTTTTTTTTTTGGAAATTAAAGTACAATTATTATAACTTATTACTAAAATAATATCTAGTTATTTATTACAATATTAAGAAATGGATAGAAAACACCTATTGACAAGTATTACAATATATTTGCTACATATTCACAAAAAATATATATTGTAGTAGATACAGTATGGATTATATGTCGAGTAGGGGAAAATATAGCCTTCATTTGCTTGATAAGAAATGCAGTATTTAATAGGGAAAATAATAATTCAGGTACTATTATGGCAGCTTTTATTTATAATGCTGACCTACTTTTTCATGCTTTTTTCATTTTATTATATATCTACTGTACATTGCTATGAAGTTTCACAGTTTCTATTCTAACAATTAACCCAAGTCATTGAAAAATAGTCAACAAATGTTATTACAGACACATAAATTTGATATCTAACTCGTTGTAAAACATCTGTAATATAAAATAGATAGAAATGAATATAAGAAAACTTTATCTAAATGACATCATGATCCAGTTAAAGTGAAATAGAAATAATGAATTTGTAAAACTAAAATGAAATAAAATGCAGCAAAGGAATCATGCTTTGAATGCATTTTGTATTACATTTGCAGCTTTCACAGAATTTTACTTTACCTACAATAATAGATAATATATATATAAAAAAAAAAAGCATTGTGTTCAGAGGCATATTATTGCAAAGGCAACATAGGCAACTGCATAGGGTGGTAAATTTCGATCTTGAATCAAATTTTGTTGCCAATATAAGCATTTTCAGCCTCCCCTTGGGAGCAGCTGAATTTAACTCTACAGTTACTTTGAAGGGGAAGTTACTCTAAAGCTATGTTTATCATTAGGGGTGTGCACAAGTGTCATTATATAATATTATCATATACATTATTTTTTACAACAGTAATTTAAAAAAAAAATGGCAATCAATTGCCATAGAGTTTAAAATTAAAATGAAAAATCATGATGTATCACAAAATAAAACAATTGAAAAGATGTATTAAAAACAAATATGAAAGCAATAATTAAAACTTGTGTGTTAATCGAAATTCAAAAATTCTTTCAATTACAAATATATGTACTTTAAAAATAATACATTATGAAATTTTCACATTTAATTTAGCAGTAAATAGCTAGTGGTAAAACTATTCCCAAAATCATTTAGTTTTTAATCCAATATTCATCATAGCTCTAGAATTGGAATTGCATATTAAGTCAGATTGAAATTGCTTCTATTATAATGTATAAATTAAATATATAATTGAATACTAAATTATATAATCAAATATTATTATTAAATATAAATTAAATTATGGCACATTGAATAGTACAAAATATAGTTGAACCTGGGAAAACAATTTAGTGGATACGGAAAGTTTGCCTATGGATGACAAAACTTTAAATCCGCCCCTGATTGTGATGCATTTTTACAACAGAAACTTAAAACTGGGATTTTCCTTTGTGGATAAGAGCAAGATTTTCTATCTGATAAAAATATGTATAATAGATCAATGCTTTAAAATTTTAAACATTTTAACAAAATACATTAAAGGAAACAAATTTAAAAATTGATTATTTTTAATTTAAAATAAAATGTTACTTTGACAAAAATATTAAAGCTCCTAAAAACAAGTTCTTGGCATTAGACCTACCTAAAGCAAACATAGTGTGGCTGGGCCAGCTCTTGTATCACTCATTACTATGAAAGACATCCCCAATTATTCCTTTGGGTCCGAAGAATTCTTTTGGGCCTAACAGTATAGCACAGGATCAACAAGCTCCAGGTTCCGAGTTCAAATCTATCCCCCACCATCGTTGATCCGTGGCCCCCACAGTTGGTGACCACAGATGAAAAATGAGCATGCAACCTACTCTCTCTCCATTGATCTCACCTCTCTCATGGGATGGCATCACTATATATATGATGCACACTTCCATTCCTTTTCACTCCCCTGGATGACTATGACTGACATCATGCAGCAGCATACTTGAAGAAAGACATACTTCACCAGCTATTAAAAGGCTCCTGACTGAATTTTGGCTGGGGACACAGTTAGGGTTTTCCAAGTAGCCCCCCCCCCCCCCCTCCTCACCGAAATTCAACCGAGTTTCTTACCAGAGAAGAGAATGTGTGGCGGGGCCAGCTCTTGCATCACTCACTGCTACAAAAGACATCCCCGATTATTCCTTCAGAACTAAAGAATACTTTTAGGCCTAATGGTATAGCGCGAGATCAACAAGCTCCAAGTTCTGACTGTGAACCTATCCCACACCATCGAGGATTAGCGGCCCCCACAGTAGCAACACTTTAGGCTATACAACATGAAAAAAGGTAAATAAATAAACCTGATATCAGCATTACAGTCATGAAGTAGAACAAATTGCAGAATTAAATCCTGTCTATTAATTAAAAATTTGAACCTTTGCAAAATTTTCTGATACCAATATTAAATTTTATAAATTTATTTGAAAGTACTAAAAATTATTCAGAGTTATATATATATACTATTCTTACGCTATTTTTTTTTTACAAATAGTTAATCAATTACAATCAAATACATCAAAAATATACAAGCACTAACAAAGACATACAACTGTATAAACAGTACTACACATACCTAAGAAGTAACATTTTCAATTACAAAGGCACAATACAGAGGTACATTAATTGCCATTATTTTGAACTGAAATTGGAAGTACAGTAAATTTTTTCTCGAAACAGTTTCACAGTAGAGAACTTACACTATAGAATAAACTAAAAATAAAAATAGATTTTTAAATGTATATATATATATTAGCATTTTTAAATACTTTTTAAATATACAGTTATAAAAATAATTTCATGAATATTTTGTATTCCACATATAAGAAATAATATATCAGAAATTTTACAGAAAATAATATTCAAAAATATACTGAAAAACCATCATAAATAAAATATATAAAACTTTAATGAATAAATGAGCACAAACTCGGAGATAAAATGGGTAAATAGAAGAATTTATAAAGGGCAAAAAAATCTTAATGCCAGAGTCTACAATGGATTCCTGGAGAGTGTCTACGGGAAAACTTTGTAAACAAGCCTCCGACACAGACATATGGAACTACATTAAAATAGAAATCAATGCAATTTTGCCAGAAATGAGCAAGTGAACAGCATATTCAAGTGCTAAAATTTGTCAAAAATAACTGCTGTTTAAACATGTTTACCCAATTTTTCGAAAATTCCATGAAACAATCTTTCAATTTTAATACAAAGCAAGTAAATCTATTTTATATTTTAGGTACTAAAACTGAAGCAAATCATTTTTAATCATCCTGCATATGTAATAAAATTGCAAAACTTTTCTTGCTCTTGCAACTATGTATTCAACTAAAACTGAAACTCTGTCAACAAAACTGTACTTAAAATTCAGGATAAAGAAGTTCATTGTTTACACTAAATGCAATCCACAGATTGCAGTATATACATGAAAGCCAAAATCTCTTAAAAGGCTTAGTAACAAATTTGGCGAACTTTGGAAAATTTTGCCAGGTTAACTACGCTGATGATAATAAAATATTTCTAAAACATAATTTTATTTTTAATAACCTCTATCACTTTGCTGGAATTATTAATTCAATATTTTTAAATCAAAATATAGCGAATTTCACTGTTCATGGAACAAGTGTGATTTGTTAATAGAAGGGTCTAGAGGTTCATAAATTAATTACATTTTATTAGTAGGTTAGAGTTATTATATTTTATTATAGTCATATCATAATTAATATTGATTAGAAAAGGCAAATGGTTTAAATATATTCAGAGATTTTAGAAGAAGCACATAATTTACATGTGTTCAAGGATTTTGGGAGACACATGGTTTATATGTGTTCAGGGATTTTAAAAGCAGCACATAATTTGCATGTGCTCAGGGATTTTAGAAGCAGCACATAATTTGCATGTGTTCAGGGATTTTTAGAGAGGTACCTAATTTACATGTGTTCAGGGATTTTACGAAGCACATGATTCACGTGTTCAGGGAATTTAGGAGGCACATGGCCTACATGTGTTCAGAGATTTTAGGAGAAGCACATAATTTAAATGTGCTCATGGATTTTTAAAGAGACACAAATTGCATGTGTTCATGAATTTCAGGAGACACAGTTTACATGTGTTCAGGGATTTTAAGAGAAGCATGTGATTTACATGTGTTTGAGGATTTTAGGAGAGGCACATGGTTTACATATGTTCAGGGAATTTAGAAAAGGCATACATAGAAAGGCCTGAATAAAGTTCTGAGATGAGCCCAGGAGAAAGGGGTATGATAGGCCCTTCTTCAGCCTATCGTGCACATTATTGATAAAGAAAAAATATATTCAATAGTGTGGCCCACCAGGATATCCCCAGAGATCTCGCCAGCCATATCCAGGCCAGTTTACATGTGTTCAAGGACTTTAGGAGAGGCACACGGTTTACTTGTGTTTTAGGAGTGCAAGAGCTGCAGATCAGTGGATGGGAAGTATTTTTTTACATAACTATGTACCCCATACTCACATAACCCACCTGAAGAGGTATTCCCAAAGCTAGGATCATACTTTCCTTGCAGATAGGAGCCTTTATGGACCAGTTTTGCACCTTTTATGTGCTTCACATCATGCAATACTTGTTACAAGCATGCATTGGTTGCTTCACCAGCAAGTAAATTTGCTATGAGCTATAATTTTATTGACCCCATCATATAATGGGCTCAACATATAGTAAATTAAATAAATAAAAGCACATGGCACTTAAAATTAAAAATATATATATATATTTACAAATAAAACTAAACATATGTACCATCCATGACAGTGGTTCTGATACTTTGCATTTTAATTTCTATAACTGCTTCAATTTTCACAGAAATAACAGATTTTAGTATTAAAAAATAGTCTAATTTTATCAATAATTCAAAATTGTTTCAACAGCAAAAATCATAAAAAAAAATAATTTTTCAAATGTTTGCTACAGTAGGTAACAAGTTGTCAAAATAAGTTTACTCACAAATCTATTGTAAAACACTGAATTATTTTCTTTTGTCACTAGATGTAAAAGTGATCAGATTACTACAAAAAGTGCAATTGTATTTTCTTGCAGTATATCAAATAGATTTGCTATTACAATGACTATTTTGCATATCTTATTTATAAGGCAAAATTTTAGGTACTATATATTATTGCTTGCATTTTATTAAAATACTAAACATGCATCAATGCAAAAACACAAAATTTTCAACATAATTTTATCATGAAATATATTTAAAATAAAATAAACAGAAAATATAATCAATAGTTTATTGGGAGAGACATGTAGTCTTTTTTTTTTTCATGATTATTCTTTGCAATATAAAAGTAAATCAAATTAAAATGATTTTCTTTCTACATACGAAAAGGAGGAAGTTATTAGTATATGTAATTTTAACCTCTGAACTAGAATTCTGCATAGGTTGAGTCTGATTTTTCTAGAATGATTTTGTTCCGGTCAGGATGTATTCAATGTTTTAAAAATTTATAAATAGAATTTAATAGATTACATGAAAGTGTTTTATTGGTTTCAACTCTTCAAAGATAAATCTCTATATAGTAAAAAATAAATAAATAAAAATCTAGCCACAGTTATGACAAAAGCCTGTAAAAATTTTCTATAAAGGCTAATGGCTGTTCAGTGGCATCAAATAATTTAAATTTTTGCATAATTGTTTAGAATGCTAAGTCATGTGTCCTTTCCTATTTTGATTAGAACTGGATTTAAAATTTCTATTTTGTATACAATTTTGAAAAGAAATTTTTTTTTCTCTTTGTAGAGAATGATCATATTGTGGTCTTTCGAGGATGCTTTTTATTTAAACCATACTATGTTCATTGAATAAGCCACAAAAAATTCAAACAAGAATTTGATTGAGGAACATTAAAGAGCAATATATATTAGAAAATATATTGTTATTTATGCACACATACTGAAATCCGGAGTTGGTGAGTGTAGTAAACAGAAGGCAAAGCCTTTAAAAAAAATCATTTTAAAATAATTATCTGTACAAAAGCTTCACAAATTCGTGTTTTACCACATTTGAATAAACATCATTTTGAGCCAGACTGGACCGAGACTCACTCAATAATCTTTGGACTGGGCTTGTTTCTACATTCATATGTTTCTTCAGACTTAGATCAGGTTCGAGCACTACTACTCTCAAAATGGGCAAGTCTGAAATTTTGACTCATGCAAACCTCTACTATGATTACATATCACTGAAAGTTAAATATATTACATATATTTTTCTGATTGAAAATTGTCCTGATACTTTTTTTTTAGTTTCAATACTACATCATTAAGTGTCATTTATTCATAGACTATTCAAAGTCAAGTGTCCAAGTAGGAACAAAGAAAAAATATCAATTATTTTCAACACTACGTAGAAAAATTGATTTAAAGCAATTAAAAAACAATTAACACATTTAATTACATAAAAGCTTAACATCCACATTTATATGTTACTTTTTTATTCAAACTTTAAATCTATCACAATATAAAAATACTTAGTAGCTTGACATATATATTGCACATCTAGGAGATTAAAAACAAAGTATATAAAATAATTGAATTTCAAAGAATATTGCATGGACTAATTTTATAACAAATTGATTTTTAAAACAACATTCTTGTTTTAATACCAGTTTAACCATTTTGCTTGTACAAAGAACACTTCAAAATTGTCCTCAGAACTCTAGCTCTTGATTACTAAACATGAAATTGCACTCGCCAAGCTATAAAATACTGGCTATACGTAACATTTTGAAAAATCTTTATGAAGGCTCATCTTGACAAAAAAATACAGCTGATAAAACATTGTAGAGTTAAAAAATATTTAATTTAATAGAGAAAAATAAATACACCAAATTTAAAATAGAAATTGTGAACAATAATAAGTGCAAGTTTGCTTTAAAATTTGCATAAAAAATACATAAATTTTATTAATATCTAATTCTAATCAGATTTAACCATTTTGAGCATATGTTTTCACTTGAGCTTACAGATGTAGTTATTAAAAAAATCAATAATATATTCATGACATCTATTTAATATAATACCAAAATATTGCACATATTAAAACTAAACCAGCCAAATGCACAAATTGATCAGATACAGTCACCCCAGTTATAATGACACATATTTAAACAATCACACTGTTTAATACACTGTTTTTAATTTCCCCAGCTGATTTATTTAAGAACCTGTATAAAAAAAAACCTGTATGTCAGGTCATGAATAGAGAATCTATCACATTTCCATAATTACACTCATGCAAGATGTCTGAGAATAAATACTTGCACATTATGCACCAGGCTCTAATAGAATGGATAAACAGCATGAGATATTTACCAACTACAGAAAGAACAGATGAAAGAGTAGACTCTGAGTAAAAATCAATTTGAAACAAAAATTGCATTATAAGAATGACCAAATCAAAAGCAAACATTTATTATGCATTTCGTCAAATAGTATGATGTGTGCATAACTTCAATTACATATTTATTATTTTTAAATATACTAGCCATGCAATAATATACATAAGAAAAATATTAAATTTACTAAAATGCTCAGTTTGTATTTGTTTTGTAAATGCATATTGTGATCCATTCATTTTAATATCATAAATGTAAGCTGGCTTTTTTTTTAAGTGAATTATAGAAAATAGAATTTTTTTAAATTACAGCTAGTATTTACTCTTTCTTCCTACAAAAATATTACAGTATTGAGATATTTTAATAGCTATGAACATGTTAACTATACAATTGAATTCCCTTAAAATAAAATGCCTCAAACCACTATAAAATGTTCATATTTACTACTCATAAAATATGGGAAAAAAAATTTCATCTTTTTGCATTCTAGGTAATTACTTGCAAATACTTTGGAACAGAATCCTTATTTTTAACTTTGCTTGTTGTAGAAGAAGACAAACCTCATATTTAAACAAAATTGAGTTCTTTTCAGCATTGCTATAGTTCAAGATTAATTTTGATTTTATATGAAAGTGAGCTTTCCATTTAATCATGGAACTTTCAAAAAAATTCACAAAGTAAAATGTTCACGTTTTACAAAGCAGCAAAATACTGAAAGTCGACTACCAATATATTTACATTCTAAAAGAAAATAAGAAAAGCCACCTGTTCCAAATATAGTGTCCATTGCAACCCCTTTGCTGAAAATATTAGTCATGTAACACTAACACAAAAAAAATCCCCAAAATTCTTGCACATTTTTTATTAAAAAATTAAGTACTTTTTAAACACCTCTTACGGACTACCAAAGAAAATTTTAAGTACTGAGAAAAAAGTATCGTGGTGGTATTATAATGGTCTATCAAACTTCACATAATATAATATCATTTGATTTCAACCTACGTCAGATATCTCATGGAATACTTCAGACAGAAAAAATTTCTGTCATCACTGATAAAAATGTCAAATTCAAGCAAAACTGACATATTTTGAATCTTGCTGATTTGAAAATGTTTAGCAAACTTTTGATATTTTATACAAATGATCACAAGTAAGAATATGTGAGCTTCTCACAAGTATATTGGAAACTTCTACAGATGAATCATAGAAGAGAAAAAAAGGTTTTTCTGATTGGAAGATTAGGTGGCTATGGAAATAATTGCAAAAGTGAAATAAATGTTACACAAAAGGGCTCTGCGATTTCTTAAGTACACCCAGATTATAAGTGCTGCAATAACCTATTGTTAGACTTAGAGAATCAAGATTGGGTTTCTACCAGGACTGTGGAAGAAACAGGAACCAGAAAATATGAAATGCTTTGACCCCTTTTCCATATGGTGATGGGGAAAATTGTTCTGGTAGTTTGCAATCTGATCCTCACACTTGGATGGGAGATTTCTTACTCTTATTGTAATTTCTGAACTATGATGTGTGAGAAAATTAATCTCTTTTTAAGCACTTTGGTTCAAATTTAAACAGCTTTAATGTCCTCAAAATTCAAAATTCAGAATTAAGCAGTTGACTTTTTAGGACCACAAGCACCCTGATCACTGAAGGGGAAAGGTGATATATCTGGATGCCATCACTAAAAAAACTGTAAAATATATAACACCTTTGTAATTAAATGGCCAAACATTTATCTAGGAGTTTTCCATTTGTAACCATAATCATCAAATGAAAAAATATCGTAAAAATTTTTGCTTGTTTCAGAGGGGTGGGTTGCTTGTACTAAACAGAAAGATTTACATTAAGATAACATTAACCCTTTCGGGACGGCGGCATTCCGAAACTACCATGGCCCAAAGGACGAAGCACTTCATTTCCGAAATGTGCCCAAAAGACGGCTATTTTTTGCGCTAAGCCTAACTCTCGAAAAAAATTCACTAAAAATCACCCGTTCAACACAGCATTCTACTTTTTTCAGGAAGAAAGGAAATACTTATTTTCTATTTGATGTATATTTTTTATACAAATTTTCTTTTATCAAAATATTAAAAATTTTAGTGTATATATGTTTTAGATACAGATGGATAATTCTTTGGCATGTCCTTCCGATTTTTTAAAACTGTACCACATGCATGCGTATTCTTAGACAACAAATACTTTGCAAGTACAGGAGAGGTAAAAAATTTATCCAAATACAAAGTATATCCTTTTCCTAAAAGTTCACTTAGAAATGTTTTCACAACGCGTTCTCCATACCCACCATCAGAGCTTGATAATCCCGTGTCCTTTCCAGTATACACAAGGAAATTCCATTTATGGCCTCATTCCGATTCTGACGATTTATATATTTTTATTCCATATCTGGACCTTTTCGATGGGATATATTAACGAAATCCCAGCCTTCCTTTCCATGAGAACATAAATAACCTAATCATTTCATTGCCGCACATTCCTTTACCCCCCCCCCCCTCCCCCACCCACTCAAAAAAAAAACTCTCTTATATTCCTCTAATTCAACAACAAAATCAATAAAAGACAAAATCAGAACGAGACCCGGAACTCAATTATAAAATTGCTGATGCTACGAGAAGTGCTCTGTTTACTTTACAGAACCATGTGTTTCACCGCTCCAAATGGAGAAATAATTCATTGGATTCTCCTTGTGCCAAGGTCAAACATCTACAAAATACATTTAAGTTGCTTCCACGGGCATTTAACGCCATCTAGGAGACAAATACATTCAAATTAAAACGTTCCATGTAGAAACACCAATACGTGCCAGTCGTCCTTTAGGGTAAAATTTCCTCCGGCCCGTGGGCGTGCCGTTCGTCCTTGAATGCAAGTTCGCAGCTGGCACCTGGGCGTGCCGTTCATCGCGAAAGGGTTAAACTTACTCAAAAATTTCTCAATTTAACTGGGATCTCATCTTAGCAGTGCTTGTCTTAAGTACTACTGTAGATAAGTAAACTCTCTATGAGTGAGTGTATCACTAAAAATTCCATTGAAGTTACTCTGCTTATTACATTAGAAAATGTTGGTCTCAAAGTGGCTTTATAACTAGGGTTTACTGCAGGGTTTAAACCATGTTAGTTTTATTTTAGTACTTTGCTATAAAAAATCTTCTTTTACATTACATCTATTACTTTTACACCTTTGCTACAATTTTAGGTAAAAAGCAAAATCCATCAACAACCTTACATTTTTCATATAATTATGTAGATATCTTCATGCAGGCAAAATCAATTACTGACTATGGACATATGTCATTATGGTGCAATTCAGTTCCAAGATTCTTTCTTTTTTTAATGTAAAAATTTTTATTGTAACAAAAAATTTTAAATGTAAGTTGGTAGTTTTTATATGAACATCTTATATTTATTTCATAAAGATATTACAAAAAATCAACACTTAGCTAAAGGAAGTCTGGACAAGCTAAAATAATTTGAGATTTTAGCTAAAATGCTAAACATTTTTGTTTTACAGTACATATTGGTAAAACTTTAGGTTCTGCCATAATATTGTTAAAGACATCTTCCAAACATTGGCACATAGTAAATGAGTCACAGTAACAATTCATTTCATGTGAAAGGTGGCATCACTATCCTCAGAAATTCTTATTTTCTGAAGAAATAAGGAATAACAAAAAATCAGTTATACATCAAATTCCATAACTTCAGATTAATAAATCTTTATTCATTTAATAAAAATTAAAGTCAATATATTTATTTTTATATCAAATAAAATATCTATTAAATATATCTTTGTAATAAATAACAATATCAATAGAATATAAAAATATGAAAACAAATTTAGATTTACTATCTCCTATATTAAAACTTTAATAATTATGTAAAAAAAATGAACAATAAAGGGCATTCAAGTTTTTAACAAAAAATGCATGACTTTTTTTAAAAAAACAATATTTACATTTTTAAAACATTACATAATTGAAAAAAGTAAAAACACATGACTAGAGGTTCAATGAGAACTTTTATACATAAAATGCAGTATGTTTAATGAAAAATAAGAAATATATTTGTATTAACACATACGTATTGGCTGTGAATGAGAAAAGTTATATATAAATAAATAATGAATTGCCACTAATAAGAAAATGATTAATGTGTCCTGTTTTCTAAGTTCGCTTGTGCTGCATTTTTTTAATTTTTCCCCCAGTCACATCAAAGCATTTAATATGGTTATCACTTAAACAGCACAATTCCCATACTTTTCAGGGCATTTTAAATAAATTTATGAAATATTCCAGGTTCAAAAAAAAAAAAAAAAGACCTGGAAGGGTTCAAGTATCACATTTTATACCTTGAAATGCTATATTTGAACCAATCTATAGTTCCAGTACAACATCATACAAGGCCCACTCAATAAGTCTCCGGTCTAACTAAGAAAAACAATTTTTATTTCAGAAACTCGACTTTATTCATCAACATACTCTCCTTCGAGAGTGATACATTCATTCCAACGCTCCTCTAACATTTCGATGCCTTTTTTGTAGAAAGATTTGTCTTTGCTCTCAAAATAAGCTTTAGTTTCGGCAATCACTTCTTCATTTGAGCCAAATTTCTTTCCCTGGAGCATCTTTTTGATGTCTGAAAAAAGCCAGTAGTCGCTGGGGGCCAGATCTGGAGTGTACAGTGGGTAAGGAAGCAATTCGAAGCGTAACTCATAAAATTTAACCATCGTTTTTGACTTGCGGCACGGGGCATTGTCTTGATGGAACAGCACTTTTTCTTTTGCATGTGAGGCCGTTTTTTCTTGATTTCTACACTCAATCGATCCAATAATGCCATGTAATATTCGTTATTGATAGTTTTACCTTTCTCAAGATAGTCGATGAATAAAATACCATGCGCGTCACAAAATATGGATGCCATAACTTTGCCAGCTGACTTTTGGGCTTTGGGTCGCTTTGGACGACTTTCACCGGCTGCTGTCCACTCAGCTGATGAACTTTTTGATTCAGGTGTGTAGTAATGGATCCATGTTTCATTCATTGTCACATAACGATGCAAGAAATCCTTCTTATCTCGCTTGAACAGCTCCAAACAGCGCTCCGAATCGTTGACGTGTTGTTGTTTTCGGTCCGGTGTGAGCAAACGCGGCACCCACTTCAAAAGCAACTTATGAATGCTCAAATTTTTGTGTAAAATTGTAAACACACTACCTTCTGATATCTTTAAGGTGTCAGCTATCTCACACAACTTCACTTTACGGTCTTTCAAAACTATTTTGTGGACTTTTTTTATGTTTTCCGGAACAACTGCCGATTTTGGGCGACCAGAGCATTCAGCATCATCGGTGCTTGTACGACCGCGTTTAAATTCAGCATACCAGTCAATTATAATTGATTTCCCTGGTGCAGAGTCTCCATAATGCTTATCAAGCGACTGTTTGGCTTCAACAGTATTTTTCCCCATCAAAAATCAATGTTTAATCAACACACGGAATTCTTTTTTATCCATTGTTTTAAAATATATTGTTTATAAATTACAAAACTGGGGTCACTCAAAACCACTGTAACCTATAAACTAATTGTCAGAATGTCATGAAATTTTGACAAGTGTTATTTGAAGGTTGGTACTATCAAGAAATCATATGGGTCTGTCAACAGTGTTGCCATATATATGTCAGACCGGAGACTTATTGAATGAAGTGTTATATTCTCTTAGCTACAGTGTCTGCAAAAAGCAGTCACTCTTTAGGTATCACATTTTAGGATTAACTTTTTTTAGAATCCACAGCTAATATTAGTTATGCTCGCTGTGTGAACACATACATACAATAAAGATAACCCCAATCAATGCAGCAATGCACAGCTCATTGCACAAGGAAATGCAATCTGCAAAGTAAGTTCACAGAACAAATTACTTTATTATTATTTTAAAGTTTTAAAATAAAATGTGGACCCACTATGTGAGTGCATGCAATCCACATAGCAAGTTCAGAAAATAGATCACCTTTTATCAAAAATGAAACAAAATTAAAATAAATTCTTAAATCGGGTAATTCTTATCTGATATGCATGATTTTTGTACAGATTACTTGCTTAAATATACAATGCCTGCATATCCAATTTGAAGTAGTTAGCTATAAAATTCACAAAATTTATATTTTTAATCAGTAGTCCATTACTAATTGTGTTTCCTCCCCTTCAGTTCTGCAACAGCTATCAATAATGGCTGTCAATAGGACAGTTTTGGGAGGATAAATTTGAAGAAAAAAATGGTGTAAAATTAGCTTTTGGGAACAATTAAATTTTTCTCTAATGTTCTGGACCTATGCCAAGATCTCTATACCTCCCATTGAAAAAAAACTTTACTTTCTGCATTGAAAATTCATGTTTAAAATAGTGGATACACATACTAACATACATACATACATATATGGTCGGATCCATTTGAATAGTGTAGATGTGATACTTGATCCGTTATGCTGAACCAAAATTTATTTTGGAAGTATAAAAGTAGACTTTTAAGCTGTGTGTAGGTCAAGCATAGATCGGTGTTGTTTTAAATTACTTTCATGATTCTCATGTACCATTAGAAATGTCCTTACCTTTTTTTAAATTAACTGTTTTTTAAATTTGTTTCTCAACTAAACAAATTTAAAAAACATCCAGATTTAATGAATAAAATTAGTGGTAAAGTGTTACTCCTTATGACCATGGTCTAATGGATGGTTGAATGGTCTAATGAATGGTTGAATTTATGCAGTCCACTTTTAGAAAACGGTATGGATGATTTGATATTGAAATTAGCAATTTTATTAAAGAGTGTTTCAAAAGCAAGGAAGGGTCCGAAAATAACCCCATACTTTATTTTTAAACAGACACTTTTGTATTCTTTTATAGTGACAACTCTAAATATAATATTTTATAAGTGAAAAATTAATTTTATTCTTAAAATAAAGCTTTATAGTAGGAACTAACGTCACAAAAATATAAAATATGACACAAATTTTAGCATACGTTTAAAAAAAATGTGAAAAGTTTTTTTGACATAATTCATAAACTTTTTACAATATTGCCAATTTTTTAGCAAACTTTATAGTACTTTGAGAGTGGGATCTTGACCACCATAAGGACAAGAATGGTCGCCATGATCACCAGAACAATCTATTACAGGCACATGGCCACTGTCCCACATACCAGGACCACAGAGCTCACATAATTTAGATAAAGTGCAAGGAATTCGTGGAAGTAATCGAAATTGGTGCAAAAGACCTCTTGCCTGAAAAAAAAGAAATAACTTTAAATTTAAAGAACAATAATCTGAAAAATAAAATAATTGTTAGTTATACATGCCTTGGCCACATACAAGAAAAATACATAAAATTTATTTACTTGCAGTCTAATAAAACATTTAAAAAGCTTAGGTACTTTCAAGCACATTGTACCGATTATCAGAAGGTAGTACAATATGCAAAATAAATAGTGCAAATATATTAATGTGAAAACAAGTAAATATAAAAACTTAATTTTTAGGGGAAAATATTTTATTTATTTTGACATAAACCACTAAGCTCAATTTATACAGTTACATTAGAAAACTGGCAGAGTTTAACTTTTCATTAACACATGTTAAAAATCTTATCTTTTATATATAGATTTATATACAAGTGAAGCTGAATACTGGACACTTTTTAACTATGTTACAACAATGGGATTTTGTGGATCATTATGCAAAAAAAAAATGTCTATTTTTTGAGGATCTGTCAAATTTTCATAGATTAAAATGTTCTACTAAACTGAGCTGTGTATCAAATTTCAGCTCTCTAGGACGTAGAAAAATATGTAAAAAATGCCATCAAAGAAGTTGATACAGACAGACACCCACACATCAGTCATGAGGGGTTAAATAGAAACTTTTAAAAAGAAAAGCAATGAAACTGTCTGTGTATAAAGAGCTGTATAAGATATACTAAACTAGTTTTGTCAACACCAAGCTCAAGAAATACCTGTTTCTGGCTCTATAACTGCTTAAGGGCCTTAAAGTACAAAACTATGCATTGTTAATTGATAAGCTGGTTTATTGCCAGCTGCAGTCCAGATTCAAAAAATATTTTTTACTGTGAAAAAACAGAATCACATAACCTATTATTTCAAAAAGATTTCAACTAACTTATAAACATGCATTTATATGCTTCTAATAATAACTGAAAATAATAATTACAATTGAATAAAACATAATATTTATATTGCATATTTTGTAGTTTAATTTATTTTCCCACTAAAATTTGGACTGATAAATTGACTGCATATAAAATTAAAAGTTGGCTTGCCTATTCCCTATAAAAACCCACAGATTTTGATGTGATTTCTTTTTCAGATGTAATACGGTTATCTTTACTTCACTGTGGGGAACTGCACCTATGTTTTAAGGTTTTAGAACCAGGGATTGTCCAGATATTAATAAAACAAGAAAGATCAATCATGCATAAAGTATTGATTATGAAACACTTTCCAACTTCAATGCAATTTTATATAAACATCTTTAAAATGCAATACATTCCTCGGTAATATTTTTAAAATTATCATAATACTACAATAATTTATTATATTTGAAAACTTCATCGAAAACAAATGAACATTATTCAAATGACGTCATCGAAATATAAATCGCCTCTATATAAAAGCAGCATTTCATTCATAAACTTTTTTCCATTCATCACAATACTATAATAACTTATTTTATTTAAAAACTTAAAACTACGGAGGTACAAGTAACATAACTCTATGCTTAAAACTTCAGTGAAAAAACCATCAGGTTCTCTGTGGAAAACCCAGGCCGTCCGACTCGTCCAGAGGACTTGAGCAACTATTTGGACAACCGGATCTGGTTCTCTGTGTAAAATCAATGAATATTTCATTCATATCAGCTATATTATAGACTCCAGGAGCTAAATAATTTTGCGTTAAAAAAATGCAGCAATTCTTATACAAATCATTCTACATCTTTTGGTGTTTACATTAACCATAAGTGAAAATTAGGCTTCGTTGTAGAAATAATCAAAGTTTGATGATCATTTAAACTCAAATATATTGTAATTGTGTTGTTTCAGTATGTAGACTGAATTTAAGTAAAAATAAAGCAGTTTTAGGATGGATACAACACTAATTATGAATTAAAAAGAACTTTAAAACTCACGATTTTGGCACGATGGATGCCATATTTTATTTTGAAGTGGCTCAAGTGATCTCTTCATATAATGGTCACATGATCTCTTCATATAAATGGTGTAATTATTATTTTAATTTTCATTTAAAAAACTACTGAATATATTTTGCTGACATTTTTTTTATACATTTTATGGGATAATTTGAATATTTCCTAAAACTTTTGAAGCAATTTGTGAATTTTAAATTTGCTTAAAAAATGTTTGAAAAATTAGGTCCCATAGGGTTTAATGTATTTCATTTTTTCAACCCGGGCTCAATCCAAAACCAATTGGGTAATATTATTCAGTTATATTCCCATAGGTCTCACAGACCGTCTGAACAACATACTAAAATTTCATTTTGATAGTCATTTTTATGGTAGTTATTGTGCTAATGGACAGACAGACAGACAGAATGAACAAAGTCATAAACACTTTTCAACTATGTTGTAAAGTGTTAAAAAATGAAAAATTAAACCCTCATAGAACTAACATTGTGAAGACAATTCTTTTCCAAAACTTTATTTAAAGAAAAATATATTGTGTTGCTTAACAATGGAACAAAATCAAATGTATTTATATGGCAGGTAATTTTCCTTCAATATATCTGAATTAAATAATAACAAAATTAATAGGTAAAAACACTTTGTGCAAAGAATATGAAGAAACTTAAAACAATGCAATTAAATACAAATTAATAAAAAACATTATTAAGTAACATTGTTACTGTTATAGATTATTATGAAACATCACATCTTTTGCATATTTCGAGTGGGAAAAGATTGGTGTGCTATGTGGTAACTTTAGGGAAAGGTTTCAATATTTTTAATCTAAAATTTATTTACTTTTGCATTTTTTTACCAGTATTATTTTATAATACATTGAGCTTTATAATACTTCTTAAAGGAAAGAAGATACGAGGTGCCATCCAAACTTTCCCGGATTGGCACTATACAACCAAAATGTTAAATAGTTTCAAAGCATGCAAATAGATGGCAGTAGGTACTTGTTTTGTGAGCTAGTGTGCGAAATTTCATCATGAATGAAGCAGTTCTTGCTAGTATAGACACCATTTTGTTTGAAGTTGTTTACACTGCATTCTGATTTTTATGATGGATGTAAAAGAAGAACAGGGTGTTTGCATTAAAGTTTGTGCAAATCTTGCTAAAAGTGCAACAGAAACTGTGGAAATTATTCAACAAGTGTTTGGTGAACAATCACCGAGTCAAACCCAAATTTTTGAATGGCATAAGCATTTTAAAGCTGGTCGAACATCAATTGATGATGACGAACACATAAGAAGACCTTCAACGAGCACAACACCGGAAAACATCGAAAAAATTCGACAGTTCATTCATGAAGATCAGCGTCAGACTATTCCAGATCTCTATGATAAAGTTAGAATTGGATATGGAACATGTTAGCGAATTCTCACAGAAGAATTGGGAATGTATCGCATCGCTGCCAAATTTGTTCTAAGGCTGTTGACAACGGATCAAAAGCAACACCGAATTGATATTTGCGCAGAGCTTCTGCAGCTCGTTTTGGATGATGAAACCTTCATGTCCAAAGTAATTACTGGCGATGAGAGTTGGATTTATGGGTATGATCATAAAACTAAGCAACAATCTTCACAATGGAAAAGCACAAGTTCACTAAGACCAAAAAAGTGGTGACAAGTGAGAAGCAATGTGAAGAGCATGTTGATTGTGTTTCTTGACATTAAGGGAATTGTGCATAAAGAATTCATGTCAGTGGGTCACACTGTCAATTCACACTTCTACTGTGATGTTCTGAGATGCGTTCGTGAAGATGTCAGAAGGAAACGGCCAGAAATGTGGCGAGCAAAACACTGGGTTCTTCATCACGATAAAGCATCGGCCCACCATTCATTCAACACACAACAGTTTTTGACCAAAAATTCGATGACCATCATCCCCCACTCACCTTACTCACCAGACTTAGCCCCCTGAGATCTCTTTATTCTCAATGAAATTTAAGCTAAAAGGTTGACTTTTTGATACCATTGAAGAAATTCAAACAAAATCGCAGGCGGTGCTTGATATGCTTAACGAAAAAGACTTCCAGAAAGCCTTCCAGCAATGGCAAAAGCACTGGGACCGATGTATAGCTGCTGAAGGAAGCTATTTTGAAGGTGACAGTGAACATTAACTGATATGGTTAGTTTTCAAATTTTCACAGCGCCAATACGGGAAATTTTGGATGGCACCTCGTACAATACATATTGGGTTTGTATTGAGGTCGGCAGATACTTTTATGCATATCACGTCAACAACCTAATTGAATGAAGACGAGCTTCTATGCCCTCTATGAAAAGTTCTGGGAAAAGCATCTTATTCATGAGATTATTAGCCAGCCAATAAAATCTGAGACGTTTTCCAGAACCTGCCAAAAGTTAGCAAGTTGGCGATATTTCTACAAATTTGTGGCCACAATCACAAATTTTGTTACCAAGATTAAGTAACCCAGATCTTAAAATTACAATAGCTTTCTGTTATGTATTCATAACAATATGATGTCACTTTCATTATACTTCTACTTTCATTTTATCTAAGTCACATTTCTTTCAAAATTTACTTTACCCCAAGTCTCAATATGTTTCACACCAACAATACAGCATACAGCTGTTTTGAGAATACATTGGATCTGTATTTTAAGTGCTAGACAGAACAACGAACTTAAAGTCAAAAGGATAAAATAGCCCATGATGATAAAACCCCAAAGTCAAAAAGATGAAATGGGTCATATAGATTTTTTGCTTATTGAGGGCTAATTTAGTCCTTTTGACTTTGAGTTTATTGGTCTGTCTAGCACTAAAGAAAGTGTAGCGAAGACTCATAAGGCAGTTGTTGGGTTATACTTTTAGATATTTAATAATTTTAGGAGTTTTGTTTTTAATCTAAACGTGTTCAGGGGTCTTATTTACATAGTCATTCTCTTTTAGTTATTCATCTTCCAATTGTTTAGGTTTTTGATATTCTTTGTTCAAATATATTCTATTCCATAGGTTTTGTGTTAAAAACGGCAAAAGTTCGTTCTTTTTAGGTTTTAGCAATTTAAATTTATTTAAATTGGTTAATTTGGAATTCCATTTATTGCCCTTTTTATTCCCTTTAATTTGATTCCAAATTTATTACTCTCGGTTAAAAATTCGTTAATTCATTGCAATTTTTCAGTTTTATTCTATTTTCAGCTTTTTAAATATTTCAGAATCGTCCATATTTAAATTATTGCCGAATTCGTATATTTCCAAATCGTTTCACTTCATTTCTTTTTAATTTTCGTCTGCTTTGAAATTCCATTTCTCTTCTTTAAAATTTTGGTTTTTAATTGGTTGACCGTAATATTAAAATCGTCTGTCATTAATTATTTTATCGTTCATCGATAATTTTGTTTACAATCTGTGGCAGCGATGTTTCGCAGTATATAAGTAAAATCACACGTTTTTTCGCTCTCTTCTCTTCTCTTTATTGGAACTAAAATGTAGTCTTATAGAGCTGTTCTAGCGCTTCCGCGCTAACCGAACCGAAGTTCGAATTCGGCTTGAAATGTATCATTATTCCCGGCTGTGATGTGTGTTTTGTTTTTCAAGATGTAAATTGATTTGTTTAGTTTATAATTAATCAGCAGTCCTTTGCCGCTGTGCTCTCTGATGTTGTTTATGTCTGGAAGCTGCGACAGAATGAAGAGTCTTGCTAATTAGTTTCATATCATTTAAATAATGATCCAAGATGTTTCACGATTTATGTGATGTCGGCCGAGGAAGTCTTACCGGCCAATTAGAAATTTGTTTATCCTGACAAGCTGCGAGTTCTATTTATGATGAATGGAGTTCGCATTTCCGAGCCCAATTGATGGACATATGTTAAGTTTTCCATTTTGATGTCAGTAGTCCGGTGCAGCAATTGGGAGAAATGATTTTTTTATTACTCGACGTCCAACTGGTGTGGAGAATTCCCTTTGAGTTGAATCTCGTGGAACGGCCTTTTCCGGATTTTCTGCTGGACATATTGTGATCCTGTGCCATGGATTTTCCTCTTCTGGTGTTCTCTGGATCTACTGCACGTTTGGTGATTCTGCCTCCCGCCGATCTCCGCCGTTTTTCTTGGAGCCTTGGTGATATTATTCTTTTCCCAACAAACTCTAATTTTTAATTGTTTCTGTCAAATTGACATTCGTTTAAAGTTTAATTGAGTTAGCATAGAATAAGACCCCTTTTGACCTATATATTTTAGGTCACCTGAACCTGTGGTTGCCTTTAAATTTTGTTGAAATTCCCTTTTGGCTAACTGATGTTCTTTTATTCTAAATTCAAGTTTAGACAAATAATTGTATAATTTTATTATTGTTAACTTTAAAATTTAATATTCTAACGTTTTTTCTACCACTATACGACCGGCCATTCCTTTTATTTATTTATTTAAGTTGTTTATTTGATTTGTTTAGTTAATGAGATGTAAAATGTTTTGAAAATTCTTTTAAAATGAAGTTTAAATTTTAATAAACGTTAGATTTTGAAAACCTAAAATCTGTGTTCTCTCTTTTACTTTAATATTTTTATTTTTAGGAAAGTGCCATTTTTTAATATTTTACAAGAGTACATATTTGTACACGTAGGGAAACTGGTCAATTGGTCCTCTTTCAGTTTATTTAAGAATTCAGTTTATTTCTAGAATGTTTTCGGGCTTGAGGAACTTTAGAACTTTTTCAGAAATATTTCAGAAGGTTTTTAGGAACTTAGAATGGTTTACATTTCAGATTCATTTCAGATAACTTTAAGATTTTAGGTACTTTACATGTATAGGTATGGTCCAGAAATTTTTAGAATGTTCTTTGGTATATCATAATGTTCACCTATTCTCTTTCCCCCCCCCCCCCCAACACAGTATTAAATACCTTGAGCTGAAGATGTATTTAGCTCAATACTATGATACTGGCCTACCACACTTTGGCCCCAAGATCAAACCCTGGCACTGCAAAATTTGTGATTTCGCATTCTTGCTACATTTATGCTTATCCAAGATCACCAATGTAGCAAAAATGCAAAATCACCAACTTAGCAGTGCCGGAGTTTGATCTCAGGGCCAAAGCGTGGTAGGTCAGTATCATAGCATGGAACTAAAGATGTCTCCAGCTCAAGGAGTTAAATACTACCTTATGAGAGTTCTCTACAAAGGAAATTCAAAGTATCCTCGAAACAGCTGTATGCTGTATGGTTTATTAATTTCTCAATTGTATTTTTTAATTTCTCTTTAAAACATTGATATACAAATAAATCTTATAAATGAATAGTATCATATTTTTTATTGGATTATTTCAATTATGGTCTTAGAATAAAAGATTATAAGAATTACTGATATTTTCAATTTCTTAAATGATTATTTTGAAAGATTTTTCAAAATCATATTTTCCATTGTGTTTAACCGATAGCTGCAACAGGATAAAAATAGCACAGATATACTTTTTGCAACCATTTCAGTGTCTTCCTTTTGACATATGTTGGCCAAGCATTATATATAGTGTTTTGAAAATTTATTTACAAATTGGACTAGAATGCTTCATTCTTCAGATTTCCCTGTGCCGATAATTTTGTATAGCAAGAAGAGATTATTATACTTCTTTTATAGGAAAATTAAATTAAATATCTTTTTAAGAATTTTAAAGAATATAATTTAGACATCTACTAGAATTTCCACATATTTAAATCATAAGAAATGTTCGCTAATTCTGAATAATTGAAATATTATCATACAAATCAATTATCAAAACATACCTTCCGCAAGACAAGATCTCCACTCATGTGCATAGCTAGGCTACTAAAATGAACCATCATCTCATCCGCTCTAAGGGACTGGGCGATGACATCATCGCCATATATCGATATTATAGAGCTGCATATGAAGAGGTGAAAGTAATCTGTCTGATAATGAGCCCAACAGGCTTCCCACATTTTCATGGCCTCCGGTTCAGGAAATTCTCTTTTAAAGCAGAGGAGAATCCATCGGTGAACAAATAGAAGCTCTAATGCATCAGCAGCAACTAAATGCTGGTAAAATTTTCTATTCATCACACGAAACAGCTCCCTCAGGTAATTCTGAAATATAAAAATGGAATAAATGAGTCCATTTAGTAGAAAAGCAACAAAGTAATCAATGCCCTGATGAATCCAAATCTAAAACCTTTTTCTCAAATTGACCCTTGGATCTGGAGAAATAGCCACTCAAAGTTTGACCTGTTTCGCTATCTATAGTCTTTGCTGTGTCTATAGTCTCACGTCGAAGTCTCTTGCCACAACATGATACAATTGCATGGTCATGAGGCTTCAATGCCTGAAGAAATAAAAGAAAAACTGTATTCAGCTCATGGAATTAGAGATGAGACCACCTCCATAATTCATCTGAACAGGAAAGTTAATATTGAGAGGCCATCCCAATTTAAGAATTCAGAACATGGATATTTAAACTATGGAGTTACAGAGACTTGCTTCCTGCTTTATCTTCAAATTCACACTTTAAACAATTCAATTAATGCAAATTTTGTTTATAGATAGATTGGTCAGACCTGAGTTGTATGACCCATAAAGTTACAAAGGCGGGTAATCCCTTTTCTCCCATGGTATGACCAGAAATTGAAAACTTGATAAAAAGTTTGAGGTACTAAACTTGATAAATTGGTTTGTTAGAGGATCTAGAGAAGTGAACATTAATTACATTACGTTAAGTGTTGATATAGTGTATGTTTTGATACAAAGTCGTATAAGAAATAGTAATATTGAATGGGAGGGGTAAATTTTTGTTTTTCATTTTTTCATTTCCAAGACCATTCAGCTCACCTAAAGGGTGTAAAGCAGTTACAACAGATGGCCAGGAAAAACATAGAAATAAAAATAAAACAGAACACAGCGAAAACAATAAAACTGAATAACACAAATAATAAAACATAATAACAATAACAAAGATAACAACAATCATTTATATATAAGAAAAATTCTTCTCTCTGTCTGTGTGTAACCATTGGCGATCAATTTGGTGACTCCAAAATATAATTAAAATTACAAAAATGATGCTATGTTAACTAAAATGATGCCAAATTGATGAATTAATTATTAAAATATTCTAATATATGGACTCTACAGATAAGCAATAATGATAATTGTCAATAATTATCAAAATTGATAATTGTCAATTTAGAGTTGTATCAAATATAAGTTAATTGGGTACTTCGAAACAGTTTGACATGTTGTCATCCTGAAAAGCACCAAATGTAGAAATCAACATTAAAAACATTGTACCATAGATCTTATACATCAATTTATCACTGTGAAAGAAGTAAATTCATTGTATTTCGTGTGCTGCCCACATCAGATTTTTTTGTAATGGGTTCAGCTACTCAATATTATTTGTCATCATTATGAAAACTCATATGCTTGAAATCACTGCCTGGACATCCAAATTGTTTGCATATATGCATCCGGTCTATGAAGCCATTGGCCAACTGCAATTTTATACAGTTGCATGAAAACGCAAATATAAATGAAAAAATTTAAATTAGCACAAACCAGATTGACATCCATGTCAAAATCTTTGGGACATGTGACGAAGATGGTTCTTTGCATGAGGCCCACAAAACACCAAAACGCTTCCGACTCATCCTGTACTGAAGCGAGAATGGGTGCCAGCAAGTCAGACATACCTTGAGTGTATCCGATCTTTGGATTATAAAAACCATAATTGAGAAGAATGTTTCTGAAATGAAAAGGAAACATTTAATAAAATGTGCACATGAAAAACAAAGCAAAGGAATCTCAGAGAAATCTAGATGTGTCAATCAAATCACATCAAAAGAATCTAGACATACAATAAGTAAAATACAATTCACTAAAATATGAGCATTTATTAAAATACAATTTATGAAAATGTACATAATTTCACTAAAATGTCTTTACAATTATGTAAAGACATTTAATAAATGTATACTAAAATGTATGCATGGAAAACAATTGAAAAAAATTCATAGAGAAATCTAGATGTGTCAATCAAATCATATTAAAGGAATCTAGACATTCAGTAGCAAAGAGTGAAATACAGTGTCTACCCAAACAACACACTACCAAGTTACTTTCAATACAATTATATACCATTCTTGATAAGTACATAAAATATTTCGAACAATGTATAATAAATGTAGCAGGTTCTTTAATTAGACATTGCCTCCCCAAATTCCCTTCATGCTTCACCACTTGTTGCATTACGTAAATCGCAACAAACAAAAATTTCTAAAATGTTAATAAGACCTACAAAAATAATGTTTTTTGATATTATATGCTTTAAGCTCATTTTTAGGTTACATTATGCCAACTGTAAACCAACTTTAATTGCCTCTGACATTAAAGAAATAAAATTGATGGAGTTCTATAAACAAACATAAGGCACCAATTTCAATCTTTCCTTTCTTTATTTTACTTATTTATTTTTTTTACTTATAAATGGTGATTGTATAATAACTATAATACAATCATAATCATAAAACATCAAAATAATAAGTCATTCAATATGTGCCTGCTTGTTCCATCCACCCGGTTACTCAAATTTTTATACAATATTTTGCAAATCTGCAAAAGTTTTTACATTTTCTGTCCTTTATATGTTTCCAAAATATTAAAATTAAAAAAAAATCTTCAAACGCTACTAAAAGTTGCAATCATCATACACATAACCTTGTAATTATCATACATTCAATATAAGTAAGTTCTACTGTACATTAAGCACCATCCCATCTTTTAGAATTTTTGGAATTAATACTCAGTCATAAAAAATCTTCAAACGCTAAAAGTTGCAATCATCATACACATAACCTTATAATTATCATACATTCAATATAAGTGAGTTCTACTGTACATTAAGCACCATCCCATCTCTTAGAATTTTTGGAATTAATACTCAGTCATATGTGTATGCCTGTCAAATAAACACAGATTGGCCAGAATTCAAAAATAGCTTACCCTGTTATAATGTTTGTGACCAAAGAATGTATTGACTTACTTCATAATCTCAATATTTGGATTTTCGTCACCTACGAAAAACGGATGGCTTCTGTCTGTTCGGACAACGTCTTTCTCCACAGTGCACTGAATATTTCGCCAAAACACATCAGCCTCAGCAGGGGACATCTGATCTCTAAGGGAAAAAAACAAAACATATACTGCTAACTTTTCTGATACGCTATAATTTCAGATATTATGCAAATACAGAAAATTGTTGTTCATATGCTTCTCAAAAAGCCAGAAGAAAAAAATCAGTACAGTTGCAAAAACATACAAGGTGTCTAGGAAAGTCCGTATCAAGGGAAATTGCTTGAGAACAAAGAGTGTTATCCGTATTTTTTCAATGCAGCTGCATAGGAAACCCCTATGATGCTATATGACAAGGCACCTTTGTACATATAATTTTCTTCATTTTTACCCTACCACATGCTATTTCTTTATTAAAAATTTACTATAATAAAATTTGCATTGCCACATTAATAAACCTCTTAAGTTGCTATACACTTGTTCTCCTTTGGCACACTTCTATGATAACTTTTTATTAATACATTATTATGCAATCTTATTGCTCAACAATAAAATTAAATTGTTACTACTTTTTCAAACAGTATAAATATTATGCTCTAAACCTTCGGGTGAGTACCTGGGTCTGGGTCGTGAAAACAGTATAAATTTATTTTCTTGATAAATATAATACTAAAAAATTAACTATTTTTAATTAAAATATATCTGTATTTAGAGATAAAAATATCTATTAGTAAAATACCAAAAATGTAAAGATATCGGCAGGTTTCAAATGCAAAACAGCCTTGTTTAGAATAAGAGAAACAGGACAGTTACACATGAAAAAAATAGAAAAACATTTGCAGACAGATGATTTAATTAATATCCCGTTTATAAAAAAAGTATTACAGAATGTGAAAAAATATAAGAAAATAATTTATACTATTAACCATTATTATTATTATTTTTTAAATACTCTCCACTTTGCTTACACATCAAATATTAGGAAAAGAGTAAAACAACCCCTCAAAACCTCATTTGTGGGAATCTCTGCTTGTAATTACAAGCTAGTTATTTGTGGGTGCGGTAGCTCACTGGTCCAGTGTGCGGGAATTGCACTCAGTAGACCCGGGTTCGATTCCCTCTGCTGGAAAAAGAAAAAACTGCTGCCGTGTTCATGCGGAGTATGATCACGCTAAACATGTGGGTCCGTAAGTCCTCAGGGGTGCAGAACTAAACCTGTAAACCGAGAGGTAGGCCAGGTCCGCACTGCTGCCTCCAAGCTAGTTATCAACCAGAATCATCATTCAAACACTCGCTCCTTTAATGCAGAAAAATCATTACAGTTAAACTCAAGAATTGTAAAATATAAAGATTTTGGGACAATTTCTAACCTTTTACTACTATCAACAAGCATAACAAAGCTCTGGCAAAACAAAAGGTTAAAACAGAACAAAATATTTCACTAATATAATTAAAAAGTAATTGATTTCTTTCTTTAAATCAAAATGTTGTATATATATATATATATATATATATATATATATATAAGATGTTTTCTTTCTTAAAATTATACACAAATTAAAACAGTTTATATTTAATGTCAAAAATATAAAGTATATGTACAGCTCAAACTGCTGCTAAAGAATAATATTAAAATAACTTCATAAAGAAGCATTTGCATATAAAACAAAATTAAATGTATCGATCAGTTTCAAAGTCAAAAATCAGTCTTCTTCATCAGGACACACAAGAAGCTTCTGCCACATTTGCTGTTCTTACATCAGTCACCGATCTTTCTATAACAAGTGACGGTTGCACTTCTTGTGCGTCCTGATGAAGAAGATTGTTTTTTACATTTGAAACAGAGTGATACATTAAATTTTGTTTTATGTGATACTTTTAATGAAGTTATTTTAATTTTATAAAAAATATACCTTTTCCGTCGAATTGACTGGTATTCAATGTACTTATCATTTCTAACTTGGTCTCTTTCATCAAATGTAGAATGGAAGTTATAATAGTGCAATAGAAAAGGCCAAACTTCTTTACGTAACTTAATGTCCAGTCCAGCAAAAAATATTTCCTGAAACAGCATAAGCTTAAAGTTAGGAGATACAAATGTTTTTAAAAATTTTAAATATTTAAAAGAAATGACAGATTGAGTGCTACATAGCATTGCTTTTTCTGTATAAATCAGGACAAAAATCAAAAATTGGTATGCAAGTTATAATCAGTTAAAAATTACTGAATTTTTACTTCCAAAAGCATTTCAAATTTACAGCAAAATGAAATATCTAAAATAAAGACACCTTAACTTCCTAATACATTCATACTGTATATTGGTCAAACTCAGAAGGATCTTTAATTAGTAAAATTAATTTGTATGCATGACAAGATTTTACTAAAGTTGGAAATGAAATTCTGAGATTTCAAGGATAAAATTTTCATACATAATCTGAATGGTGACATTTTGTAGTAGATGATCATTGTATTTGATGAAATAAATTCAAATTCAAATTCTGAAAAAAAAATTAACAGAAAAAATTAGCCATTTTGATTTCAAAACAGCTATAAAATAAATTTAAATAACAAAATTATTTTCAGTTTCAAGTAAGGAAAAAATCATTGGTTTGAATCTGCCAACACCAAAACAAATGACTGTTGGGTCCTAACCAATTTGTTTTCCAGATTCCTGAAGAAAAATTACAGTTCTTTAGGAGTTTCTCCCTAAGAATTCTTTAAATTGAAGTGCACAAACTCTGGTTTATTGAAAATAATATTTCTTTTTTCTTAATACTTACAGAGTAAAAACTCACTACTGGAATGAACCATAAAAATATATATTTAAAGGATTAAATTATTCAATCATATTTTATTTATTAAATATATATATATTATATATATGTTATATCAAACCACAAAGGAAAGAAAATGAAAGTGAAAGCAAGGTACCAAGATTTCACTTTCATTTTTATTCCTTTGAGGTTAGATATTATAATCCTCTTTGTTGAGCTGCTTTGCACCTTATAAGTGAGATTTCAGGTGTTTTTTTATCTTTGTTCATTATGACTTTTTTTATAATATATATATATATATATTACAATTAAATGCAAGTAATAGTGACTCACATGTTGCAAACTTTTCAGATTAAAATTTAGAATTAAAAAATTGTAATATGGCTATAAACTTGTATGATAAAAAACAAGATTTCAAACTTAATACATCAAAAATTCAACATTTTGACACTTGTTTGCATATATCAGTTTTTATTATAATAAACCAAGGTCTTAAAATCAATAAAATTTGTGATGAAAATTATAAATTAGCACATTTTATGGAATTATTGAGTATAGCGACTAATAATGCATATCCTCCCAAATTCGTTATTAAAATTATCAACTCAGTGTATCAACTTCCACTCAATAACATCCAAGAGACAACCTTCCCAATTATAGTGGATAACCACAAAAAAAAAATAAAAAATCGGAAAATACGATACATTAATATTAATGTTTTGAATTTTATTTTCGCTAAAAAATTGTAACTTTAGACAGTTCGAAACTATGATTTGAGTAGCATTATAATGGTGTATAGTGGCTTTCTCGTTTATCCATTTCTTCCATGAATCGCCTGTTTAGTAAGAATTTTCATGTTTGATTCGTGTTCATATTATGTTTTGCTTATACAAGTAATTGTCCTGTCTCCTGCTCTGACTCACTGGACGAGTCTGAGAGTGTCGCTTTGAACATTCTTACTGCCTTCTTGGTAGTATTTCGTCATATTCATTCCGGGGCTTCTAGAATTTTTTTATACTGCTGAGATTGATAGCATTCACGTGGTGATAGAAGGGTTCCTGCCACATGGTAATACAAAATTTCCTATGTTTCTTATTTTCATTTTTTTCATCTTTTGGTGCCTGTAGTCTGAGTTTGGATATTTATAGTAATGTACTATTGTCCAATCTGAAACAGGCATTTGTTTCGGTTAATTAGAATAAAATACTCAGACCTGAAGATGAATTTAATTCTTTTTAATCTTCTAATTTGGGCCGGTGCTGATCTTTTATATTATCGGCATTATGGCAGTGGTTTTGCTTCTATGGTGATGCTAATATTTAACGATTACTTGAATTTTATTACTACTTCTTTCTAATATATATATATATATCATCAAATCATGTAGGGAATAAAATGAAAAACATAAATCACCTTTCTTAATTGTAACTCTTCCTCAATAGCCCCATCTTCAATCATGAAATTGCGCCACGTTTGTTCATCCACCATGGTGTAAATACCTTCTTCAGGATGACACTCAGCAGCAGACAATTCTGGTCGACAAACAGAAAACTGTCGATATGGATGGCTATCACTTGGCTAAAAAAATTCGGTAAAACAAAAAAAAATGTTCAGAATTAGAAATACAATGGTCATAGCTAATCAGTTAGTGCCATAGTGTTTCTGAGTAAATGAAAAGTTATTTTAATTTATGGCTGAAATAAGTATCTTTCCAGAGTTATATTTACTTTACACATAAAGAAAAATACTAATGTTTTCGCTAACAATTACCAAATTAAATGGAATTGTCCTGCATATATTACAAAAATATGATCAATAGCATGCATATAAACATAGACCTCATTAAAAGAACAAACTGATTAATTAATGATATGGGATGCCATAAACAAATAAAAGAATATGTAAATACAGAACTTTTGACACTATCAAAATTTTTCTATATAAAGAATTAATAACCCTTTTAATTTAAAATAAAATTTCTGGGAAAAAATATAAAAAATGTTTTCTATTCAAATGCATTCTCTATTAAAACACAATTTTGTGAAAAATTACATTTCAATAACCAAAACGTAACACATTATATAATTTTATAAGAAAATAACTTTTAAATAAAAATAACTTTGAAAATATTTGTAACAATAGCAACATGCATTTAATTCTAACAGAATTTAATGAATTTAAGCATTCTTATTCCAACCAATAGATATTTAAACTGTAGTCTTTATAAATAGAATTATTTAAAACAATAATGCCAAAGAAAAGTTGCTACATTATTACAATATTAAAAGTTTTATTACACATTGTTTCTCATGTTGCCACAACTGCCGCCGTGTTCATGCGGAGTACGATCACGTTAAACATGTGGATCTGTAAGTCAGGCTACCATGCTGTTAGCACATTTCGGGCGCGGTAGCCCAGTGGTTTGCGCGCTGGATTTGCACGCTGCCACAACTGCCGCCGTGTTCATACGGAGTACGATCACGTTAAACATGTGGGTCTGTAAGTCCTTCCAAGAGGTTGGTGGTAAGGGAAGGAGGGTACGGTCCCTGTGGATGCCTCCCCCACTGGGTTCTGGTCTAAATTGGGTGGCCCTTCCCAGCGGTCCAAACGGTTACCTTACACCTTTCTGGTAGGTCGGACGGTCTGGGTCTCAACAACAACAACAACATTGTTTCTCACAATTGTAATTGATACTTATATAACTCAATAGAAATTTTTACCTTGACATTATGAACAGAATTTAGAACTATCTTTTACTGGAAACAACTTATGCAATTAGACAAAAGCATAATTTCATTTTAAAAAAAGACTCAGTATTTTCCATTTAGTCAAAAACAGTAAAATATGATAATATAAACAGACTTTAAAATAGATAAAAAGTTTATTTCAGCTTAAAGGCTAATTACATTGAAATGAGCCTGAATGCTTTCCAGCATTATATGCTGGTCTTATGACAAGTGTAAAAGCATCTTTCATAAGCCTCTTATGACAAGCCTATAATGTTTGAAAACACTCAGGTAGGATCATTTAAATGTTACTTACATCTTTCAATTGAAATAAACTTTTTACCTATTTTAAAATCTGCTTATATTTTAAAATTGGACGAGTCTGAAAAAATTAAATAGGTTTCCTTACATTTAAAAATATTTTAAAATAAATCACAAGCATTCTGATGATTTAAATCAAACCACCAAAATACTTGTAGTTTAGTTCAAAATATTTTTAAATGAAAGGAAATTTATATAACAACATCATAACTACATAACTTATATACCATAAATTTGAATAAGTTAAAAAATATTCTGGAAAGCAAGTTTTATATTAAGAACAAAAAATTTTTTTACCTTGTTTGACTTGGAAAGAAAATTATATTCTTCAAATATTTTGGCTAGTTTGTCAAGCCCACCGTAATGGAAGTGTAGAATTTTGTACTGACTTTCACGACTGGCTATAACTAGTTGACCACATGTGCATTCTTTGTTACTGTAAAATAGACGCAATGAACGCATTTGACCTGCAAAGATAAGTTGTTTCAATAACAAATACAGAATAATAAAGCAAATAGCCTAAATTTTATTATTTTAAAACACACATCTTCAAAGATATGCATACATACTCTTAAACAGAAAATGTGACAATTTTGTGAACCAAATTTTTAGAGGAAATATTGAAAAATATCTGATATAATCAACACATAAATTTCCCTCCTATAATCTTCAATTTATCTCACATTTATATATAATGAATTGAGTTAAATATTTTATGACACACAGAAAAAAATTTAGAACACTGTTTGCCATAACAGTTCATAGATCAAAAATATTAATTATTCAAAAATCAAATTTCAGATCAAATTATATGATCTGAAATTTTAAAAGTCAGCAAGGATCAGTGTGATTACAGCAGAATATAGAAACTTGAAAAGTTTCCTACACATCTGGATTTCTAATTCCAAGTTGTCTAGTATGTTGTTGTTGTTGAAACCCAGACCGTCCGACCTACCAGAAAGGTGTAAGGTAACTGTTTGGACGGTCGGGAAGTGCCACCCAATTTAGACCGGAACCCAGTGGGGGAGGCATCCACAGGGACCGTACCCTCCTTCCCCTACCCCCAACCTCTCGGAAGAAGTTGTCTAGTATGTGTATTTAATGAATACATTTCATGTTTCTGTTATTTTTATAATTAAAGACCAAATTCTATACAACTTAACTGCATCAAAGAGAAAAATTTATTTACTATACTTGTGGCAATCCTAACTTGACATTACAGAAAAATAGGAAAAACTAAGTCTACACTAAGTTATATAGTCCATCTGATAAATTCTATTTATAATTAAAAATTAAAACTTGTTTTATAAAACCAATGGTTTGAGTTCAAATCATTTGATATATACAATAAATATTCAAAATTCTACTATTTTCTATATTTCAATTAAAAAAAGTATTCTAAATTTATATTCGAGAGAAATTCTCTTATAATTTCTCTATGGTAACCAACAAATCAAATATAACCAACTAACCAATCTCTCATGACAGGTGTATGAAGACAAAATTAAATAATTAGATGGTCATAGCATCTACAAAGTATTCAAGTTAGCCTTGCCATGAGCATAGGTTTGATATGTACGGCAAAAGTTTAGGATGCACTGAACTAATGTACACTACAGAAATTTTCAGGAACATACCAAACAAAGGAAATCACTTTGAACTATCCTGAAAGAAACAGGGTGTGAAGAGTTTTATTGCCCCTTGATTGAATTACATTATAATCATGAGTATTACAAACAGATATTTAAATATTCCAACACAAATCCACTCTAAATCAGCTTTTTCATTGATCCATCAAAAGTACACTAAAAGTCAGGTTTGTAAAACTAAACAATTGCATGGCCTTATGGAATGAATGTATAACTGAAGACCTCACATATATCCAAATTTAATAATTCAAGTAATATCTGTGTAGTGTTTGCATTTTTTCAAGTTTGGCATATAAAATGATAATATTAATGTTTTTACTTTCCTTATATACATAGTATAATGTATAAGGAAAGTATTGTGACAGGGTCAAAAATTCGAATTCGAGTTTTTAACAGGAGAGCACATTTCAAACATCCCAAAACACAAATTTTTAAGATGATGTCTGTGTATGAAAATGTGTGTGTGTGTCAGTGAGTCTGTGAAGACTATATCTCAAGAAAGATCGATTCGAATGAAATTTGGTAAAAAAATTACAATCTGTGAATACTGGAAGCCTACTGTTTTTAGATGCAATCAAATGTTCAGAACCCCCTAAATTTTTGAGCGAAATTTTGAAAAAATCATCAAAAAATCAAAACCTTTAATAAAATTACGTAAATAGTCATTTCTGATGTAATATTTCATTAGAAAACGATTGACATAAACTTTAGAATGCTAGCACGAACAGTTCGAGATATTGCACATTTTTCAAATAAATGCATCAAAAAATCATATAAAATAAAAAAAATTATATTAACTATGCGAAGTATGTTCACTTTTCATATGTAATATCAGGCAATGAATTTGGTGACATCATTCTCCTGGATCTAGCTAGTTCCATTCATGAAAAATGATACTTTACTTTTGTATTTGGATGCCAATAGTCATTTATCTGCTATAAGAATAACTATTTCTCCGTTCATAATGCTTGGTGAGATTTTGGCGAAATGTTGCCAACTTGGTGACTTTTTTATATGCTGCCAAACTGATAAAAATAAAGCTAAATCAATGAAAATGACAACTAATTAGTAAAAGTTCAATATCTTGGAAACATAAGAGTAGACTATAAGAATAACCCATTTCTCATCCACCTATAATGCTTGGCAAGAAATTTAGTGGGATGTCGCCAACTTGGTAATTATTTTAAATGTTGATAAAGTGACAAAAATGTCACCAAACTGATAAAAATAATACCACATGGGAAGTAATGTTTCGCAAACTCTGATTTCTGTCATATGATGGGCATGCCTTCTAGTATAAGAATTGCTCTTCTCTCCGTTTGTCTGTAACACTTGATAACACATTTGGCGAACTTGGCGAATAATTTAGTAATGCCAATTTGATGATATTTTGCCCCAGATTGAAATAGATATCATCAAAATTGCAAAAATGAAGCTAAATTAATGAAAATGATGCCCAATTGATGATTTAATTATTAAAATATTTTAATATATGGATTATATCGCTTACTGCGGATGCTATTAATATTGATAATTGTCTATTTAGAGTTGCATGAAAAATAAGTTAATTGGGTACTTTAAAATAATTTTACATGTTGTCATCCAGAAAATCGCCAAATGTACAATTCAACGATAAAAACACAGTACCTTGGATCTTATACATTATTTTTTTATTGTAAAAGCAGTAAATTCATTGCTTTATATAAGGAAAGTCATGTGCTGCCCACATTAGATTTTTCATATTGACACTATTTTAAATAAAGCATAATTTAAAATCCCATAAAATATAACCACATTGTGCATAGCAAAACACTCTTGGAAATTCTTCTCATTTATTCATCAAGAATATATAAATGATATATATATATATATATATATAATACTGTTAAAGATTATTTGATTTAAGATTATATATAAAAATGAGAGATAACATATGGAATATTAGTATACCATGTTGAACATTTCACACAAAATATTTTATTACTTTTTTTTCATTTTCGTATTTCAGCTTAACAATTATCATTATGGTGATATTCTCTCATGACAAAAAACTATAAATGCATTTTTGGTTAAAGTACAGTTTAAATTACCTGCTTAAATTTGAAATAACCTTACAGTTTACTCAACTGAATTAAGTAAAAATCATGTAAAAGTTTGCACTCACCATACTATTTCTGAAACAATCCTCACTAACAAATTTAAAGTTAATGCAATGGACAACAGCAAAATTTATAACTTTTTAAACTACAAAAATAACATTTAATGTTTAACCCTAATCATGTCCAGATCAAATTTTGTACTTCTATTATATATCCTTCATCAATGTCATTCGTGCATTATGACAAGACTCGTTAGATTAATGAATTCTAGATTAAATACATTTTTAATTCCAAAAAATAAAAAATAAATAAATAAATATATGCAATTTTTAACTATGCATCTTTAGACAATTGGCCTTTGGACAATGACATAGGTTACCAGACTAAAATATTAATATACATCCCTCACAGCAAAGATCGTCACATGTGTGACAGTGACGTTGTAGTCACGTGGCACATGGGTCACAATGTGATATCATATTTGTGACTTCTGTGCGACTTTACGGATTAGTAACTTTGTAACTTCATTGTGACTATATTCTGTGACGTTTCCCCAATTTAATTAACACGTAACATTGTGACGACATTACAATGGTAATTACAATGTGACGTCACAAACAAGTTAATATGCGACGTCACAAACGACCATGAAAATGACCAAAATAACTTCGCTGTGACCTCAATATAACATTTCCGAGGCGTATTGCGACTTCCCAAAGTCACAGTGTGACGTAAATCTTACATCACTGTGAAAAAAAATGCTATTAGGGATGTTGTTTTGACCAGATTTCAACTTTTATCAGCAACAATATCTAAGGAAGATACAGAAGGTATTTAATATCTAAAAGGCATTGCTCAAATAAACAACATTTACATGACAATATAAGTGGGCTACATATTATAAATTTCTTATTTTGTTAGCACCATAAGCTTAGAAGAAAATCTCTTATCTCTGTCGCTCTGTCATGCTTTTGTGACACATTTGGCACAATATCATCAACTTGGAAACTTTTGTAAATGTTGCCAGTTAGCAATTATTCAATATGTGAAAATGAAATTAAATTGCTTTGATAATCCCTGTCACTTTCAGGAAATTATTAATTTTTATTAATTTATAGTTCTTGATTCAAATATAAAGAGAAAGCTTCAGCGTAAGACAAGTATGATTTGATAAAAGTTCTAAGGGATTGCAAAGTAATAGCATTTCATTTGGGGGCCATTACGTTTTGTTATGGGATCATATAGTAACAAATAGCATTGTTTGGTAGAAATGTGGGTTCTATGTGTGTCTGGAGACTAGAAATGCAAAAGCTGCAGATGGTCAGATAGGAAGGAATCCTAACGTATACACCTTAACATAAGACAAGCTTAATTTATAACTGCAAATATTAAATTTGAGTTAACATACTAAATAAAACTGTTATTCTTACTTAGATCTACAGAAAAAACTCCACAGGAACTTTCTCTCCTTGAAACTTTATTGGCACATTGTAAAGGGTCCTCTGGAAAACTGAGATTATGAGCATGAGCAAGAGATTCGGCTGTTCCTTCTACGAATAATAGTTTGGACATGTTGTTGGTGGGGGAAGGGGGAGGAGATTCACCAGGAGTTGAAGGGAAAGATTCAGGATCTCTATTTGAGGTTGTAGGAGTCGCGGAGCTACTTACAGACGCCACAGGACTGAAAGAACTAATATTAATACCAGGAGTAGTCTTTGCAGCAGACGCCTCATCCATATCTAAATTAAGAAGTATAATGCCTAATTAGAAAAAAATAAATTTTAGTCTGCTTTTGTTAACATTTTGAGATTATTAAGTATATTTTTTTAAACTATATTCATGAATTAGTAACATATGAATGTTATGTTTCTATGTATAAATATTTTCATATATCCAATCAGAACAAAATATGTGTGCCGACACACACAATTTTGTATGTGAAATTCCTGTAGAATTTAATTTAGAAAAAAGAAAAATAATATTTAATATTAATCGTGAAAACTGAATTCAGAATTTAATAAGTGAAGTATTGATTTTTTTAAATAAAAACTGCATTTAATGATTAGGTTGGCAAAACAAAATTCCATCATAATAACCTCTATGCATTCTTTATGAGATTGAGAATCAGAAGATATTATGTTTTACCAATAGATAAAGCAAATACAATACAATTATACTAATTAATATCAATTAAATGTAAATTCTATACATAAAGTTCTGGACATTTTCAAAATACAAAAAATTTCTAATAAGGGAGGTGTATAAAATAGAACATCTTCCAAATATACCAACCAATTGATCAAATAGAATTGAAATTAATTTGCTGTGATTAAAAGAATTTTGTAATGATTTGTTGTTAAGTGATTATTTGTTTCGTGATGATTTGTTAATTATATAGCATTGAAATTAATTTATAAAACAAATCTAACAATATTAAGAACCATATCTTTAAAATGCTTATTAGTGTAATAAAAAGTTTTATTTCCTACCTTTATTGAGATTTAAGGACAAAGCAAGTTTAAGATCAGATCGTTTCTCTTTTTCTTCACATATGCTTTTTATTTCATTACATTCATCAGTTTGCATATTTGTTGGGCAGTCATCCACACCATTCTGATTGCACTGAGATGTGGAGTCAATTTCACAATATTCTTCAGAACTTGTCACTGAAAATTATTATAAAGTAAACAAAAATAATTCACAACAAGAAAGATCAATCATGTATAAAGCATTGATTATGAAACATGTTCCAACTGAAATGGAATTTTATTTAAATAACTAAAATGTGATACATTCAGCAGTGATATTTTTTAATTATCACAGAACTACAATAATTTATTTTACTTAAAAACTTAAAACTTAATCAAAAAAAATTATCTTTATTCAAATGATGTCATCGAAATATAAATCATCTGGCTCTGCGTAAAAGCAGTAAATATTTCATTCATACACATTTATTCCAGACTCTATAGTTAAATAATTTTGCATGAAAAGAATTCGCAATTCTTATACAACTCATCTTACAATCATTTGTTTGCATTCTGCATTCATTAAAATTAGGCTTCGTTGTAGAAATAATCAAAGTTTGATAAACATTTAAACTCAAAAATATTGTACTTGTGTTGGCAAAGATTATAGATGCACAGAAAACATACAAAAGTAAAGTGGTTTTACGATGGATGCAACACTAAATATAAATTTAAAAGAACGTTAAAAATCACAATTTTGACTCTGGGAAAAGATGGATGCCATATTTTATTTTGAAGTGGGTCATGTGATCTCTTCATATTATATAGGTGTAATTATTATTTTAATTTTAATTTTAAAAAACTACCGAACATATTTTGCTGAAATTTTTTTCTATATTTTATGGGATAATTTGAATATCTCCTAAAAAATTTTAAGCAATTTGTGAATTTTAACTTCGCTTAAAAAATGTTTGAAAAATTAGGTCCCATAGGGTTCAATGTATTTCATTTTTTCAACCATGGTTCAATGCAAAACTAATTGGGTGATATTATTCAATTACATTCCCATATGTCTCACAGACAGTCTCAACAACATACTAAAATTTCATTTTGATAAAGTTACTTTTACAGCAGTTACCGTGCGAACGGACAGACAGACAGAATGAACAAAGTCATAAACACTTTTCAACTATGTTGTAAAGTGTTAATAATAGGGTAACACGGTGAAATGAACCGTTTATCGATTTAAACTTTAATTTGGCATGAAATTGCATGAAAAGTGTTAAAAACATGCTTGAAAGTCTGTATTGCTTTTATAATATCAACTGATAAATGTGTAACAAATATCATTACATACATAAAATCTGGTGTGATCAACATAAGAATTTTGCTATAAACTAACAAGTTTTATAATGAAGAAATGTCTACCCTATATTAGGGCATTACACAAAAGCAAGAAAATATTAAACTGATCATCAACTCACTACCTGTGGACTGTGGTTTCAAAGTCAATGTCACTGAAAATATTTTTTTTCTTTAGTCACTAATAAGCCACTTTTATTTTTTAATAGCCACTTTTTTTTTAATTTATATAACAACAGATATAATTTTCTGTTGCTTTTTTTCTTTATAAAAAGCCGAAACTTTTCCTGCAATAATCTGAAAAATAAAATAAAAATTTTCTGAAGTTATTTTAACACTATATTAATTTGTTTTACGTAATTGATAAAATCATTTTTTTTAAATAACCTTACATGAAATGTTAAAATAATATAGTTCTTTTTAGCCACCAAATTTTGCCACTTAAAACAAAATAGCCACTCAGATTTTTTTATCGCAAATGACAAATTTGGCAATTGGTAGTACGAGGCCTGTGTTTAAATAATGCTAAAATAAAAACTTTATTATATTGATCTTTAATTTTAAAATCCTATTTAAAATTTCAATCCCGTTATAATACTTTCTATATTCTTAAATTTTGCAGGGGAAGAAATAAATTTGTTAGCAAACTTTGAAAAGTAACTGCAATATTACCATATTTCATCTTAACTCCTGATCAATACTATTAATTACTAAACAACTTCTAAAAAAAGCACAATTACTATACAACCCTCTAGATCCCCATAACAAAACATGCCTATATCATGAACAGGGAACATATTACATTTTGAATCAAAAATATTATATTAGTAATTCCCACAAAGCAACAGGAATTATCAAAAAAAAGTTCCAATATATTGAACTATCCTTAACTTGGCGACATTTCCACAAAGTCACCAAGTTGAAAATATTATGCCAAATTTATCATCATATTTGTTAACAAACATTACAAAAAGACAGGACATAGGAACTTTTCTTAAATTTATATAAATACATTTGATAAAATAATACCTTGTTTAGAGCTTTCTGTATCATTAAGGCCACATATCATTTTTTCCAAGGCAGCTATTACTTCTTCTGGTCCAATGCCAGAATCAGATTGGCTTTGTACACCACCATCATTACTCAAGGAAACTTCTTTTATTGCGTCCTCTTTAGATTCAACTTTAACATCATCATGTTCAAGGTCATTCAAATCACTTGGTATCAACTGGGAACTAGTGGAAGCAGTCATTTCTGTTTGATCACTGTTTGTAAAGCTGTCCATGCTGCCATAATCTTCTCTAGGGCTACCCATATCGGACATAGTAGAACTGATACTGTGTCCATCAGCATTATCTGTGTCTGGTGTTCTGGAAAAAAAATAAAATTTATTACTAAACATTCTGGTGCATCAAACATGCACATTTTAGATAATTGATGCCATTGTTTTGTAATTTGTATTTTGTTATTTTTTTTACACATATTGTTACATGAAGCTTTTATGTAATAAAAAAAAAACATTGTAGGCAAACAAGCATTTCATAATGTTAAAATCATGATCTTAATTATTAGTATGGACATCTATAATAATAAAAGGAAGAATCTATCTGTAAACAATGTATACCACACTGACAGGTCTGGAGGTTTTCACACAGTAGCATCTATACCTGAACTAATGCACCTTGTAAACCTTTGCCGAATTTTTAATTAGACATTTTTAATTAAATTTAATACTTTTCAAAATGTTCAAATCGACCATTTACCAACAACAATAGAGAAAATCTTCTGTAATCTTTAATAACACAAAAAGGAGGTATTATAATCATTGTTGTAAGATAGTTAAAAATGAGTACAACATCCAGCTTAGCTTCTATATATAATTATGAATGAAACTGTATATATAATGAAACTGTATATATATTGAAACTGTATGTATAATGAAACTGTTTATGAAGCTAGTGAATGAGAAATGAAGCTGATAGATTCCAATGGGCCAAAGAAAATATTGAAAAGTCTCAAAGAAGAAATGCAAAATTTAGCTTTTTAAAGTCGTATCGTTAAAAATTTCAGAGGTGTCTTGAACACAAGATGCTATGTGCGAGTACAGCTATACATAATGAAAGAAAATATCTGTCTGTGTGTGCAGTCTGCAGCGGGAAATCTAAGCATCATAAGGCAATTAAATTTGATACACAGGTAATTCAGGACCAAAACGAGGTGCCTTGATGAGATTTTTTTTTATCGTTGTGGTTGTTATAAGTGGATGTATTATTAAAACGTTCCTTAAATTTTGTTCACCCGAACTTTCAGCGAATTCTCAAAAACCAAAGAATACTTTATCAACATGGCCACTCATAACAAAATAGAAACAAATAATGGGCACATATACAGCTACGCCATGACCTCCGGGTAATGTCAGGTACATTTTGTAGTTAAGTGATATATGGTAGAAGCCATATTTATAACTGCATTTAAAACAATGCAACATGCTTCAAATATCAAATTCAATTTTAATTAGTGAAAACTAATACATCTGATAAAACTAAAACATGCTTATTGCTTCTGAAATGTTATATATATATATATATATATATATATAATGAGTATGCTTCAAATAGAGGTTGATGAGCATAGCAAACAAGAGACAATATGATTCAAACATATAGTATTATACAGTTTCAAAACTGTATCATGTATAAGTATTGACTTTTAATAACATTCAACTTACCTTAAACAAGGTTCAGAAGACAGTTCGTTTAAGTTATCGCTAGATTTTTCACTGGAAGAATAGGGCAGATTATTATGAGATAAAGGTAAATGAAATGGTGACCTTCCGCTAGGAGTTGGACTTGGGCATTTGCTGCTAAAAGAACTTCTACAAGGTGAGCTTTCAGGTGTTCGGTTTTCTAAGCTACGTGGATTTTTTTTTAATGTAGAATTTGGAATCCATGAAAGTATTAATGTTGATCCCAAAACCTATGAAAAAATTAATTTTACAATGAATAAATTATATTTTTAAATGACAAACTTAATATATTAATAATTTTGGAATTTCTATATAAGATTTTGATTTTTTTTTACAATAACAGTAGTATCAAATATATTTTATGTCCACAATAGAGTAGATAATAGTTTAATTTTTAAATAATTTTACAGTCACTTTTTATAAAAAATTTTCATATAGCATTTTTGCCTTGGAGTTAATATTCATGGTTTGTGACACAAATATTACAAAAATATAAATTTTTATTTTTTATTTTTGTGATTTTTTGGATTGTCGATGAAACATTTCGTGGCAGCTTTCGACAAATATTTGCTTTTAATCACGACTGCAAATTAGCACATTTTGGTAAAACACAGGCCAAAAATTTAACATTTTAGTATGTTTTAGTTAAAAAATGAAAATGGTGCAGATGAAAACACTATGCACTAGTTTCAATGGGCATGGTCTCTGCACCTGAACCATTGCATCCCAAATGTGAACACATATGAAAATACACCTGATTTTTCACATGACTTGTAAAAAAGGAACTGTTTTCAAAAGTTTACAAGATCAAATGGCTGGTTATGTTCAGAGTGATATAGCAATTGTGCAACATATTTTGTTGATAAAAATTATTTTTCTTTTCCTTCCACACTAAATTAGTTGTATAATATGTACCATCTCTCAAAAAAGCAAGTTTGGAAATATGTACATACTTTAAGCTACTTGTAAGATCATCCAATTGTAGCCTTAATTCATACATGGTATAAATATTTTGCACAGGTTGACAGATATACAATATCAAGTGATTTTGAAAAAAATAAAATTAGAATCCTTCATAGAATTGCTACCTATTTGATTTTCATACAAACCAGAAATTGATCCATGGAGTGGGGGCAATGGGCAGTTTGATCCCCCTTAAAAGCTTGAGATATATATATATAATATTGCAAATACAAAAATACGATACGTGCCTGATTATCAAACTAATAGAAAATGAAGTCATTATAGGCGCAATGCTGCACTATTAATGTCTTGTATATAACAAGATCATAAAAGAACGAGATGTGAAATAAGTGCAAAAATCAAATCGCTCGGCTCTTTATATGTGAATTGTTGAATGTTCTGTCATTTGGTTTTAACTTTTTGATTCAACCTGTATCAATTCAATTTTCTCTCCACTCGGTCCATGCTTTCACTTCTGGTATACGTTTTTTGCTTTGATGTTTCAAGGAAATATAGCCACAGGCACGTAACGGCTCCGGGAGTGTTTCCTTAGGAGTAATAGCCGGCTATAACTGGGAACAAGGGGTCACAATCCCCCTTGGCCACGTTTTATTTCCCTGTTGGCACTAACTTCACATCTTGTTCTTTTATGATCTTATATATATATATATATATATATATATATATATATATATATATATATATATATATATATATATATATATATATAATTGATATTTTTAATTGAAAACTATGCATACTACAATAAGTACAAAAAACCCATCTTTAACATATCTGTTACAAATAAGTAACTATATACTAAGAGTAAAGATAAAAATAGAAGGTAACTTATTGCTATAATGGGGATGAGGGGAATATTAGTTTCAAAAATCATAATTAAATATATATATATAAATATATATAAAATATGAAAGAGCAAACATGGCAAAAATGAGAAAAAGCTATAATAATTAGCTCAAGATAATAGATCAAGACATAGAAAACAATATATATATATATATATATATATATATATTTATTCTGGAATAGTCAATGTGTATATGTATATTTTTCCACTATCTATCCTAGTTTTGCTTATTCCTAAGCATTTATTTAATCCAGGTTTTAATGTGTCTACACATTAGTTTATATATTTTCAAAGTGTTTTAGATGATCCATTAGTTTGAAAAATAATGGTACCTTTCATATGTTGTAATTGTGTCTCCACCTTTGTAATTGAATTAAGGTGCATTCTTGAATAAAGAGTCACTTTTTTTAATGCAAGTGCCTTTATTTTGGGGAAATAAAGGTTACAATCTTTCCCTATTACATGATGTCTTATTATAAAAAATTAGCGACTGGCAACTGGATGCTCTCTAACATCCAAGCTCGGTATTCGAGAACTTGTTGGGGTTCTCCTAGATCGTTATCCAGCTACCAACAATATCCTTTATCCTCTATGACTATTCCATCTTCATTCGGTACTTCCAGCCAGTATTCTTTGTTCACTTCATGTAACTTTCAATCGTACAGCCATGCATCACTAAATAACACACTTAAATTTAAATCTTGTAAATCTAATAGATGTAAAACTTGTCCGTTTGCTAATAGTAATCAGATCAATTGTAACAATAATCTTGTCTTCTGTAAAACATATAATTGTATCTACCAAATTGTATGTAAAAAATGTAATATGTCATATATAGGTCAAACCAGCAACCCTCTGCATCTCCGAATTAACGTACACAGGAATCACATAAAAATTTTTTCAAATAATGCATGCAACTTCCTTTAATGAATCAAAATTTGAATACGAACATTTTTCTAAACATGGGTTCGACAACATTGAAATTAGTATTCTGTGTATTCAAAAAAATTACTATGACAGATTGTTTCTTGAAAATGAATTCATTTGTGCACATAAAACTATTTTTCCATATGGACTCAATCAAATATTTAATCATCATAATATAGTTAAAAAGTCCTTTAATTCTCCTAATGAAGACCATAATATTTATAATTCCTTCAACAATCATAAAAGTAAATCAAAAAGAACTAAAAGAGCAAGTAAATATAATAAAAAATTGCCATCATTATCTGAACTAAAAAATGCCATCCTTCAGCAACATGCAAATTTTAAAATTACTTTTGATTGGAAACAATGTAAAAACTGGATTTTCGCAATTAAAAAACAGCAATTAAATATGGTATATAACCTTTTTCTAAGTACTGCATTTGATAACGTTCATTTTAAACATTTATTCTATGATTTGCTCATTACCAGAAGTAAAAATCTTAATGGTTATTTATATGTCACAGACGTAAACTTTAATGACGAATCAAAACAAAATACTAAAATAAACGAATATTGTACCTTGAATTTTACTAATTCTGTCTTAAATAATCTGAAGATAAATAATTTTTTAAAATCGGTTTCCAATTACTTTCCAGTCAAACATGTAAATCCTAAAATTGCTTATAAATATGATAAACCGCTAGGACGTTATATTTTCAACTATAATCAAATTGCCAAATCAGTAGATATTAATCAAAATTATGAATTGGATAAAGAGTCATATTGCCACTGTCATTTAGAAAAATACAAAGACTTCGTAGATAAACACCATGGGCATGTTATAACGGGAAATCTAAATATTATTAATTATGATGCACTAAGATCACTGATGTTACTGGGTACTAAGTACCGTCTACCTACTAAATTTAAACATAAATTAATTTGTAAAGGTTTATTTCTTGACTTAAATAAATTTATCTATAAAATCAGTTATAAATATAAAATCCCTGTAGAAGCCTTTAAACCCTGGAGAGTCTTAATAGAGCAATACTTAAATCATTATATATATAATCAGAAAATTAATAATTCATATAAACTTAATTCAATTAAAAATGATATTAAAGAAATACAAAATGATTTTGTCATTACATATGTCGATAAAGCATGTGGAAACTACTCAATTATATGTAAATATTATTATAAAAATACCCTTCAGTCACACTTACTTAATAATCAAATCTATAATTTACATAAAACTAACCTTAAAATCTTATACAATAGAACATCAGCCAAATATAAGCAAATCCATCTAAAAAATAGTTGTAATAACATTCCATATATTGTTTAGTACCCAAGTTTCATAAATCCCCTGTTGCTTTTCGAACCATTACCAGTGGGCATAATTCTTACATTACTAATGCTGGAAAATTATTATTAAAGATATTACATGAAATATCCTTGTCAGATGAAATCTCAAATAATTGTCATATTGTAAAAAACAGTTTTGAATTAGTTAAGAAATTGAAAACTCTTACAAATATTCGTAGTATTTATACCTTTGATTTCAAAGATTTGTTTAATAATATTAATATAGATGATCTGTATAAAGTTATATTAGGAATTTTTGAAAAATATAATATCAACCTAAAATATTCAAATTTTCTATTTAAAAAATTACTTAACTTCACTCTTTATGAGAATTATATTCAACATGGTGGTACTTTTTTTAAACAACAGGTTGGTATCCCACAAGGGGGGGGGGGGTGCCTCATCATTGTTAGCTAATCTGTATTTATTCTTCTATGAAAAAAACATTAATCCAAGCTTGCATAATATGCACATGTTTAGATATTTACATGACATTTTATGTGTATCCCCAAATAATAATATCCCTATAGTATTAAACTTTTATCCAAAAAATTTACAATTAAATGCAAGTAACACACACAAATGTTGCAAACTTTTTAGATTTAAATTTAAATTTACAAAATTGTAATATGGTTATAAACTTGTATGATAAAAGACAGGATTTTAAATTTAATACATCAAAAATTCAACATTTTGACTCTTGTTTGCATATATCTGTATTTAGAAATATTATAATAAACCAGGCTCTTAGAATCAATAAAATTTGTGATGAAGATTATAAATTAGCGCACTTTATGGAATTATTGAGTACAGGGACTAATAATGCATATCCCCCCAAGTTTGTTATTAAAATTATCAACTCAGTGTATCAAATTTCACTCGATAACATCCTAGAAAACATTCCCAATTATAGTGACTAACATACAGTAGGGGAAAAAAAAAATATATATATATGTATATATGTGTATATATATATATATATATATATATATATATATATATATATATATATATATATATATATATTATATATAATTATTAATTATATAAATAAAAATGAAAAATAATAAACTAAGTCAAAAACATTAGAAAAATCAAAAAATAGGAAAATAATATGCATTAACATTAATGTTTTGAATTTTATTTTCGCAAAAAAATGTAACTTTTGTCAGTATTGAAACTACGTTTTGAGCGCCCTTATAATGGTGTATAGTGGCATTCTCGATTATCCATTTTTCATATGAATTACTTGTTTAGTAGGAATTTTCATCTTTGATTCATATTCATATTCATGTTTGCATATTTGGGAAGTTGTATTCTGAATTGCTTGTCCAGTCTCCAGCTTAGACTCACTGGACGGGTTTGGGAGTAACTCCGTGAACGTTCGTACTGCCTCCCTGGTAGAATTTCGACTTGTTCATTCCGGTGCTTCTAGATTAAGCTGTTGAGGTTGATTGTGTATACACGTGGTAGAAGAATGGTTCATGCCGCATGGTAATACAATTTTCTTAATGTATCCTTTTTTCATTTTTTGTTGCCTGCAGTCTGAGTTTAAGTATTTATAGTAATGTACTATTGCTTAATCTGAAACAGGCATTTGTTTGGGTTAATTGGAATTGAATACTCAGACCTGACGATGAATTTAATTCTAATTAATCATCGAATTTGGGATGGTGCTGTTCTTTTCTCTTGTCGGCATTATGGCTTTGGGTTTGCTTCTATGGTGATGTTGATATTACTTGAATTGTATTTTTTTATTTTTGCATGATTCTTGTTATTGCATTTCAAATATATATATATATATATACACACATATATATATATATATATATATATATATATATATATATATATATATATATATATATATATATATACAGACAGGGTGTCCCAAAAACATTGACCTCGACTTTTTTTCCTTAAATATTGATCTTAGACATATATAATAAATTACAAAGTTGAGTAAAAAAAGGTACAGAATTTTATGAAATCGATAAAAATTTTCAGGGGATTAAATTTGAAGAAATACAAAGTTCAAATTTTTATACGGCCCCCGTACAAAAACATTTCCAATGAGTAAAATGTGCCCCATACACAATGTACAAAATTTCATCATTTTATCACAAAAAGTCCCAGAAAGGTGTTTAAACAAAGTTCGTGAGGGATTAATCAAAACTAAAATGTAAATGTTTACAGCAAGAGTGCAAATGACGCAACGCAGAAATGCATCATAGGCAAATAATATCTGCCTCTTATCTTTATGGATCTTTGGCATGGATAGAAAACATTTCGAACAAGCTTTGTAATCTTTGTATAAAGTTATTATTTCTACACAGTGTAGATACTTTTGTACCAATAAATAGCAAAATTATTATTTATTTATGTAATCATTGTTTTCTTTTGTAATTTGTGTATGACTCCTGAAGCGCGATCTGCCGACATGATTTTTCCCCTCTGAGAACCCATGTTGATGCATCGAAAAGTGGTTTAAGTCAGCATTTTTGTCTTTTCATATCTCTGTGACTTTTTATGATAAAATGCTGAAATTTTGTACATCACCTTATTAGTATATGGGGCACATTTTACCCATTGGAAATGTTTTTGTACGGGGGCCATATAAAAATTTAAATTTTGTATTTCTTAAAATTTAATTCCCTTGAAAATTTTAATCGATTTCATAAAATTCTGTACCTTTTTTTATGCAACTTTGTAATTTATTAACACTTTACAACATAGTTGAAAAGTGTTTATGGCTTTGTTTATTCTCTCTATCTGTCTGTCTGTCCGTCTTTTACTTTCTTTTAAATATTTGACTTTTCAACACATTTGGATAGCACTTTTCCTATTGCATCTAAATTGTAACGGCAGTTAACGTTCTCGGTTTCGAAATAGCCACCCAAATTTATGTAACTTTCCACAACAATTTTTAACACTTTACAACAAAGTTGAAAAGTGTTTATGACTTTGTTCATTCTGTCTGTCTATCCATTAGCACGATAACTGCCATAAAAATGACTATATCAAAATGAAATTTTAGTATGTTGTTCAGACGGTCTGTGGGACCTATGGGAATATAAATGAATAATATCACCCAATTAGTTTTGGATTGAACCTGAGTTGAAAAAATGAAATACATTGAACCCTATGGGATCTAATTTTTCAAACATTTTTTAAGCGAATTTACTAAAATTCAAATTCACAAATTGCTTCGAAAGCTTTAGAAAATATTCAAATTATCCCATAAAATATATAAAAAAAAATTTCAGCAAAATATATTCAGTAGTTTTTTTAATAAAAATTAAAATAATAATTACACCCTTTATATGAAGAGATCACGTGACCATTATATGAAGAGATCACGTTACCTGCTTCAAAATAAAATATGGCATCCATCTTGTGTCAAAATAGCGATTTTTAAAGTTCTATTTAATTCGCATTTAGTGTTTTATCCATCCTAAAACTGCTTCATTTTTGCTTAAATTCTGTGCATCTACATACTGAAACAACGAAATTACAATATATTTGAGTTTAAATGATCATCAAACTTTGAGTATTTCTACAACAAAGCCTAATTTTCACTTATGGATAATGTAAACACAAAAAGATGTAGAATGAGTTGTATAAGAATTGCTGCATTTTTTTAACACAACATTATTTAGCTCATGGAGTCTGCAATATAGCTGATATGAATGAAACATTCATTGATTTTACGCAGAGAACCAGAAGATTTTTTCGATGAAGTTAAGCATAGAGTTAAATTACTTGTACCTCCATGGTTTTAAGTTTATAAAATAAATTATTATAGTATTGTGATGAATGGAAAAAAGTTTATGAATAAAATGCTCCTTTCATATAGAGACGAATTATATTTTGGTGACATTATTTGAATAAAGTTTATTTGTTTTCGAAGAAGTTTTCAAATATAATAAATTATTGCAGTATTATGATAATTTTAAAAATATTACCGAGGAATGTATCACATTTTAGAGATGTTTAAACCAGGCAATTTATATTTCAATACCCTCATTTGAATGAAGTTCATTTTTTTCGATGAAGTTTTAAGTTTTCAAATATAATAAAATAATGTAGTATTGTAATGATAATTTTTAAAATATTACCGAGGAATGTATCGCATTTTAGAGGTTTATATAAAATTGCATTGAAGTTGGAAAGTGTTTCATAATGAATGGTTTATGCATGATTGATCTTTCCTGTTATATATGTCTAATATCAATATTTAAAGAATAAAAGCCGAGGTCAATGTTTTTAGGACACCCTGTATATATATATATATATAGCTTTAATTAAGCCATATTTAAAACGAAGTGTGAAATATAGTTTTTAATCTGGTCAAGCATAAGAAGGTTTTCTGGATTCACCGCCTGACACCAGTGGTGCTGTTACAGAGGGAGTTATTATTACAAGATTAAAACTTCTCCCAGAAGAAAAATTTAATTTTTTTTAACATTTCCCAAAAGAAAAAGCCATTTCAGCTGATGATCAGTAAAGCAGAGGATGATACGAAAGTAAGTTGCAGAAAATATTACAAAATCAGCAAAATTTTATGAGTTACCAGAAAATATTACAGATAATCCATACTATGACATAGATTCATATTTTTTGACAAACAAAAAAAAACACTAATGTGCCGTAAATGCTCCTTCAGTGTGTAATTAACATATTTTTCCAGTTGTAGATCAGGTTTTAATTCTAACTAGCTACTGTGCCTAAAACTAGCTGCTGATTTATAAAAAAAAATTTATATTAGATACGGAGATATGGCCCCTGCACATAGATAATGATAAGACACCAAGAGTGCTCAAATAAGGTTCATAGAACCATTGCACAGCTCTTTTCAACAAATAATTTGAACATACAGTATCTAGAGAAGGGTTCATGCCAGTGTTAAAAAATGCTCTCAAAAAATGTCATTTGTTCTGAATGAAGAATTGTGTATAAAATGTTTGATGACTGAATTAGCAATAACACACATGATCAAAAAACAAAATAATAAATTCAAGTCCCACCTCTGGTCACATCTGAATCTCTGTCTTTCTAAATTCTATTTTGATATTTTAAAACAATGGAATTTATCTACTCTTTTAAAACTTATAGCAAAATGGGAGTATTATTAAGACTTTTTTAGGCATGATTTTCAGGAGCGTTCTGCAAATAAAAAGAAGCGTAATCATTCTTTAAATTTTGAAATACTTATTATCTTCCACAAAAATAACACTTTTAATAGACATCAACAATGATTCTTGGGAGCAAGAATTATCTGAGAAAACAAAATTTATAAGCTTAAGAATTTAAAATTTTCATTTTTTTTTTTAAATATTTTATACTTAATTTTAAATATAAACATTTTAATATTCGAAATTAATGATTTTTATTTTTACAGGTAGAACCTTTGAAAAATAAACAGCCTCCAAAAAAATTGTCTGACTTTGCCACTGCCTGATACAAATAGTTTGCAATTAAAGCATTTGTTCTGTTCAGTACTGAAGCAAGAAATATTCTGCAATGAGAATACAGTTTAAAACTTATGTAACATTTATGTCTGTATTTATATGTAACATGTTTCAAAATGCTTATTAAATACTTTAACACATTCTTCCCATCACATACAATGCATATCTTAATTTAAAATTGCCTAATGACCAAGGTCTGGATAGTTGAAAATGTAAATGCAATACAATTTTTAATATTGTTCATAAATATTCAAAATGGGGTAAATTCATAATATACAGCATAAATGTTATTGCTCAAAATTCTCAACTAAATTTACCCTTTCTCCCTTTTAAATATATATTTCGCAAATTATATGTATCAATGAAAAAAAAAAAAAGAAATTAAGCCATGTTAAAGTATACATTTTCGCTCATTTTTGCAATTATTTAAAACCATTTTGCCTTTAGACAGAGAGAATGCAAAAGGTTAAGTGTTTCAAGTTTTCACAATTATGCTAAAAAAATTACTTTAATAAAGTCTTCAGATACAATTAATAATTAAGGTTCTGTACATTGCTTATTTATGTATTTAAAGGAAAGGGGGGGGGGGGTTATAATACTTCAATTCCCCTAAACAGTGACTAAAATTTTATTTATTATCTGAAAGATGTGTATAAAATAACTTGGGTAATAACAAATGGAATAAATTAAGCTGAATATTTTTTTTTCCCCTTTATTATATTCAGAATTTCAAAGATGTTATTTAAAATGTATGTAATGCATCTCACTGAAGTACTAAAGAAAATTACTGTTGATTAATAGCAATTTAATAAATACAGTAACATATCGATTTTTCTGGCTCCTACTTTCTAGTTTTTCTGGCTCCTGCTTTTTGGGGTTTTCTGGATTTCTGAGTTCCAGATAAATAGTCCATTACTATTTTACACTAAGTAAATATTTTCAATAGAAGATAAAACCTTTCATTAGTAAAATGAAAAGCTTTATTCAATTTAAGTTTTTAATGCTAATGAAAAGTTTTATTTAATCAACTTTTAATTAATACTTAAACTAAATAAATATTTAATTTAGTTTAATATCATGCATTTAAGAGTGAAATTTTACTAACAATTACAAAATAATACTTTTAATTTTTTCATTACATTTATCTATAAAAGGAATTTTATTACTAATTAAAATGGTAAGAATTTTAACTAAATGGTAGAAATTTTAAGTCAGGATTCTTCATTTTAACTATTTAGACTTCCATTTTTAATTATATCAGGCAATTAATTCAAAGCATGTTTGGCATTTGTTCTGGATGAAAAGTAATTTTTTGTTGAGTCAAAGGTACCAACACTATTCTTCCATCAAATTTTCAAACAGTATATTCATAATCTGAAAAAAATTAAAATACTTTGTTATTAACAACATAAACAGGATACTTTTAACCAACTGTTTATGCTATAACAAATGAAGTATTTTAATTTAAGATTATTTTCAACAGTAGTATGGACTTAATTTTATTTAGTATATTCATACTTCATCTACACTCACATTTTGATTAAATCACAAACATATCCAGATTTTAAAAAAAATTTAAAAATCATCTACAAAAAATTTAACTCTTCTTACTTCATCAGTTTGTTCGCGAATGGTGAGGTAGCCAGGATAATGAGCTACTTCAGTCCTCAACATAGTAGGAGGATGAACACAGACATTGTTCTTACAAAATGTCACTTCTCCATCTAATACTGGCTTATGAGCAGATGCATCGAGTCCTCCAATCTTTAACAAACTGGAAGCCTTCTTCAGCAATGAGTTAAAGGTACTCATCCTAGAGAAAAATGTTGCATTATGTAAAATGATGAAATACATTTTATGATATGCACAAAATAAAGTAAAAAATATACATTTGTCTCTATACATTAAAAATTTTTGACATATAAAATAGATAGAATAACCTTATCTCCTGTCATCTATGGTTCTCAATTACTTCTATGATCCACAATAATTTTGACTTTCTCATACTATAAAATATAATAAAGTATCATTTTCACAAAAATTTTCAAATTTGATGCCAATATATGTTTTAGGACCTCTTGAACACTTTTTGATTATTTTTAGAGTGACGTCCATCTATTTGTAGTTGCTTTCTTATGTTAGTTGCAACAAATATTGATGGATTGTCATGAAACGTTCTATCCAACTTTGTTAATGAAAAATCTAGAACTAGATAGAATTTCTGAAATTCGAGCAAAAACTTTGAAATTTCATATTTTCTTAACATGGCATCATAGGACAAAATTTGACATGATTATGCATAAAAGGGATTATTTATGACTCAATGGTCATGAAACTTAACAGTTTCAATGATTGCAGATTGATGATACAGATTTTTCAAATTTTTTCTTGCAAGAAAAGAAATCACGAGTTATTTAAAAATAGATTCTAGTATTATGAAAAAGTCAAATTGAGCTATGCTCCAGTTAATTCAGTTTCATGGACCAGTTAAGAGGATGTAAAACTTAATTTGGTGATCGTCAAATCATGCTCAATATGAATAATGAGTAACAAGCATGGCAGGTCTTATAAAAGAATAAAAGGTTTTTTAAATCTCATAAAAGAAACTTCTATTTTCGCAGTAATGACACGTCACATGTACCTACACCCAACAAAAATATATCTAATTCTTTTTAAATTCATTATTTTCATTGCCTTGATAGTACTATTTACTCCATTCTTAACTATTCTGTATATTCATAATTATTCTATACAATATTGTTGTACATTTCATAATAATAAAAAATAATCTTTTGTAACTTGTATTTATCAAGGGCTAAGTTCATATGGGTAATGCCACCTATGTCCAAATGATTAGCTACTATAGCTTTTGAATTTATAGATGCCAAGTTTGAAAGGTATAATACTTTCTTACATAATTACTTTACACAAGATATTTTCATGGATCTACTTATATGTTTACTACAATGTTACTACATCACTCAATTCTCTTCCTAGCAATTGCAGAATAAATAAGTACACACAAAAATAAGTATTATAGAGAGTGATTTATTAATTTATTTTCAAAGAAACTTTTCTGTCTTTTGACAATGCCTTAACAAAACATTCATAACATTCAGTCAAAGCAATTTGTCATTTTGTATACAAAATTACATAACAGAATACAATAAATAAAATGAATTCCTTAAAGGATCATTAAATTCAATATTACTATCTTCTAAATTAGAAAAGTTTAGTACTAGTTCTTACTGTTCACAGGAGCAAATCTAGAAACCGTGATGTCAGAAGGGGTGACCTTACATGTGTGGATGGTGGTAATAAAAAGATGAATTGATAATAAAACATAAAACATTGTAACAAATAACTTGGAATAAAGGCTAAAAATAACCATCAAAACAATAATCATCACAATGATAAAAATTGCATATAAACAATGCTTTGCTATAATAATTAAAATGTATATCTAAATATATTTCACAAGGAAATAAAATATATTTTAACAAGAAAAGATAACATATGTACCTTAAGATATCAAGATGGACTAACACATTTCAGACTTGCTCTGTACATTGACAACACACACACATTTTTCTAAAGAGAAAATAAAACTGTCATACAAAAATGTATTCATATTTTAATTTTATAAAATTAATATTCAACACACAGAAAACAATATGCACTACTTTTTACATAAATGCATGCACTACAAATATTTTATTTCATATTTTATTAAAAGCACTAAATACGTTTATATTTTTTTTAGATGCTTATACAAAAATTAAAAATATAATTAAAATTGAAAATTACACCATTAAATGTCAAAGATTTAAACCTGTGATTAAATATAAATAAATCTTAAAAGCTGTTTATTCAATTATAATTAATTTTCTAAGATCTTAAATAAGTGTTATTTAATTAACATAGAATCATCTAGTTTCAAATAATATTCACAAAATATTTTTTTATAAAATAATATAATAGTTAGAGTAATTTTAAAATTGTCCACTACTATCTTATTATATAAAAAGCCATACATTTACCATACATTGTATGGTTAGATAGTAGAGAGTTTTGTTCGCAATTTAAATTTGCACACTATTAAAATAAAATGCTTTTTAAACGATTTCACAATTTGAAAACTTTTGACCTTTTCAACATTAATTTGATACAATTTCTAAAAATTATTATATATTATTTAATAGTGTCTGAAATATAATTAAACATTTAAAAAGTTGTTGAGGTACAGGATTTTTTAGGCGAAAATCAAATAAGAGACCAGAATAATAAAAGTTGATAATGTAAATACATTCCAACAGTGACATATGGAGCAAAAATTTCACTTTAACTAACCCCATCAAAATTTTCTGACCCACGTATGACAATATAGTACAAAATATAAAAAATAATAAATAGAAATTTGATTATGATACGTACAATATTTTGCTATATATTTTAACACGAAATAAAATGTGTGCATTAGTGAATATAATAAAAAGGTCACTTTCGCCTAAATTTTAAATAAATTAGGCAATTAATTGATTTATTGAAATAATTCTTATTTATTAATCATTTTTGTTCATAGCTACCAGCTTTTACTAAATTCCTTCTAGTTTAATATTTACGAAAACATATGGTTTTCTGTCAAAATCTTAGCATCTTTAAAAATGGTAAGTTTGTGAACTACACCCACATTTTTAAAATGCTAGAAAGAGAAAAGCATGGAAAATTTTTGTACCAAGATAAGTAACTCGCACCAGCCTAATAAATTAAGAATTTTAAGCCAAAAAATATCAAACACCGACACGAAACAGCAAATATGACATTTTATACAGAACTGAGTTGAGATGTCGTATTTGCATTATGTATTCTGCCTGATAACAACTGACATTATTGGGTAAAATCTCATTCAATAAATATTTAAAGGTATGCTGTAAGTAAAACAAAGCTTCAAGAATAAATAAATGATATATCCTTTGGCCGAATTAAAAAATATATCAGATTGAAAGTTCCGCAAAGACAAGAACTGACATCTCCACTCCACTCCACTTTGTTCTCCATAACCAAAATAAACATCCGTCTGCTTTTGGCTTTTCATGTTTTTATTTCCACTAACATTAAGTTAGTTAAAGTTATAAATTTTTTATTATTATTTTAAATATTTTATGCTATGCTTCATTAATTAAATATTTCATTAAAAATAAATTGCATTTTATATGTTCGCACTTCACTATTTTCTACACGCAGTAAATACTTTTAAATGTATGTGATCAAAATGTTTGGATATTATTTTATATTGTATCATACATTCATGTGTAAATATATAATCTATGTACATATAAACATTGTTATAAATTGTAGTGATATAACTAACCAATGTATGTATTATATATTAGCATGTGTTTATAAATAAATCAAAGATGGTAATATTCGCCGATACATATTAAAATGATTTGTTGAGATTGATTTTTAAATAGGCTAAAATTGTGCGTCCTAAAGAGTTCAAAACTGAGCTCCCCTTTTCTCAACATTCTGTGTTGAATATCGCTTGAAGATTTCATTAAACTTTCTTTTAGTATATATTTTATATTCAAAATCATCTTAAATTTTTATATATAATATTGCTGAAAGTTATTCAAACAATTTTAAAAGTGGTTTTATCTATATAAAGTCTTTTGCAGAAATTTTCTGCAAACAGTTTCTAATTTTTAACACATTTCGCACAAGACAAATATTAATTATAGCTTTGAGTAAAACTAAAATATAATCAAATATTTTTATAGCAGAGAATTGTAATGAAGGGTGATAAAGTAATGTGAAATCGAAGGTTAATTCACAGAATAGAAATAAGCAGAGCAATATAAAATGAAAAAGTATCCGTCAAACAAAAAATACTCAATTCCATAGTGTGTGATAATAAAATAACAATAGAGAAATAGTCTAAATGGGATTCAAATATGACAAACTAATCATGTTATTACATATATGCAACAAATCTGCATCTACATTCCATAGCTTAGAATGGATAGATTGGTGAAATTTTTCACACAACCAATTTTTAAGCAGTCAATGTTTTTAAAAGGCTTCTTTCTTTTCATATGAAGGCTTTTCTGTTCAAAAGTGGTTCAAATTTAACTATTTTCACACCTTTGGGTTTTCATCAGTTCTACTGTGTAGTTAGTTCATTTAACCAAAAAAATTATAGTCACTGTTGTGTAGTATTTACCACTTGCAGAAATCTTTTCACTTCACCCCTCCTGGAAATTGCCATTTTAGCATTCCAAAAATATGTCCCCAGGTCTAGGGGACAATGTTTAAAATTTTTTGCAGGTGGTGTACTGACAAAATTGTAGCATCACAGTCGCATTCACTGTTTTTTGGGGGAAGGTTCTGGAAGAAAAGGCAAATTCTGTAATAAAAGATATGACTAAGTGTTACTATAAACAAACCTTTAATTTTACTTCACTTTTTATTTATATTTAATTAACTTTTTCTTTATTTATAATTTATATATCAATTTTCTGCATGCAACAAATCAGTTCTAAATAATACAATAAAGAATAAGATCTCTAACAATCAGCGCCCGATTAAGTCAAAGAGGGGCCCAGGGCCTGCTGATATTTTGGGGGCCCCATACACACTGAACACACAAAAAAACATATACCGAATTTGGGGGCATGGGTTAGCAGCGACGAAGATCCTTTTATACATGTAGACTTTTACTTCAAAACAATATATTAAGAATTAAAAGAATGTATAATATTTAAAATATTGACATCTTTGTTGGGATGCAAAATGCCTACATTTTAAAATTTTAGAAGAAAAATCTTTTTCAGTGAATTATTTTCCTAATTTTAGGAATTACTTCATGAATATTATTTTTTCTTAAAAAAAAGTAAAAGTTATTTCTGCTTAAAATTTATCACATACAAAATATAAGGGCCCCTAAAATTGTGGGGCCACAGCCCCGGAGGCTCGTTCGTTAATTAGACACTGCTAATAATGTGTAATCGAGAAGATATGGTAATTAATGAATGAATTCACATATCAGACTGAGGAATGTTCTGCTGTTTCAAATATTTACTAGATACTTATGCATTAACCCAACCACTATTATGGTACTTAAGTACTAACCCAAAAATTGGATGGAACTTTATTTTCAAATGGTCTGTCACCATTCTCTGTCTTCACAATGTGGCAACAGTTGATCCATAACAATCCAAGTATGAACCTACACCTGCTGTGGGCTCACCTCACTGGCAATCTTCCCCTAAAAAAACATAACAGAATCCAGCCAAATGTAATCTGCTAGCAAAACAAAATTATTATACAACCTGCTAACAAAACACAATTATTATATAACCCCTGGCAAAACACAATTATTATACAACCCCTAACAAAACACATTGACTATATGACCTCTAACAAAGTAAAATTTCTATATTACCCCCTAATAAAGCAAAATTACTATATTACTCCTGACAAAACACAAATTTTATATGGTCCCCAAACACACTGATTTTTTATGACTTCCTAGCTAAATATAATTACTATATAACCCCCCTAGATAATATTACTTGTACATATACCCAATTTACTTTCAATGGTCCCAATTAAACTCAATTAAATATACTTACCTGGCTGATTTTTCTTTTACTTCACTGAAATATACATAAATTTATGAGTGCATACTCATATTTATGATTTAGGGGGCCTAACAATTTTTGTAAACCTCTTATGTCATCAATATTAATTCCTTTTCAATAAACTTTTTTTTTTTTTAAATATAAATAACTATGGTTGGGATATCGAAATATCCGGTGGGAATCAGAATGTTATGAAAAATAAAAACACTTTGTACATATATATATATATATTCGAATCTAATAGATGAAAATAGAAATAATTTATACTATTATTACCATTTATATTGAATTTACAATTTATACTTTGAATTTTTTTTTTAGCTGGGCAAGTTTACACTCCACTTTGCTTACTTTCATTTGAAATATCTTTTAAACAATAAATGATAGATAAAAACAGTAAGTGGCAATAATATTTAGTAGGAAATTCGGTTTCTAAATCAATAATTTATTTTTGCAAAGCTCTTTTACTTTTTAAACAATTATCATGTCAAGTTGAAGAAGGTTGAAAATTTTTATAAATTATAGTTTTTAAAGATTATAATATTTGTACTAAAAGTGCTAGCATGATCAGTTAGTAAATTATTTGTAGCTATTTGAAATTCCTACAAGGACATATATTTAAATTTCAGAATAGATTAGCTTTTCAAATATTGTGAAAATCTTGTAAAATCTACTACATGTGGTCAAACTTATATAGACTTGATATTCACTTGTAACTTAGACAGATTAAGTAGTAGTTTTTATAATTATGTACCTCACTTTAGTTACCATAGTTCCCTATTATCTATTATAAACAAAATAAATGAGACTGTAAACAAAGAATAAACTTATTGAACTTAATTTGAGTTTTATTTTACAAGATGTTATTCACACAAAACCATTTTGACTTTATTGGACTAGAGTCACCAATTTGTTTTTTCTTTTGTTATTATTTTTAATATTGAAATTGAAATTTTTATTAAATAATTTTATTGTTCATTTTGTGTTTGTAGTTTATTTTATACTAATTTACATCATTTTAATGTTTACTTCTTGGATATATACATATATATGTATATTTTTTTTTTCTTTAGAATCCCGAAAGTTTGTTTGTGACATCATATTTAATATGGGATGTATTTCATCAAGAATTATATCAGCAAGAACCATAGTTGAAGATTCTTCTAGGCCAGTTTTTCATGTAAGCTAGATATGCATATCATAATGTAGTGTTTCCTTTTAATTTTTTAGACATTTAATTTTGTTGAGATGAAAATACAGTCAAACCTGTTTATATTGCAACATAAATAGTATATTTATGGAAATTCCAAAATATATATAAATCTAGCCATTTCCACACATACTTTGCATGGGTGAAAGTAGTCACTCAATGTGACACCTACACTACTACACACTTAAGAGTTCTGAATATCAAAAATCATTTCAACTTTAAACATAAAAATAGCACACAGTTTATAATTCTATTAACATGGAGATATAAGTATTTGAAGCAGTGTTTCATCTCCAATTTACTGTATGTCACTTTTTTTTTTTTTTTTTTTTCCCCAACATTTTCAGACAAATCAATTAAATATAGCATTATTTTTCAAATCTTTAATTTAAAACTTAGCCAACAAGTAATTTTGGTATTTGAAATTTAATCTCAATGGTTAATTGTACACTAATAGAGGTCATTATGAAAATTTTGAATATTTTTTCTTGTCAGGATGGTATCACAATGAATGTTGTGTGTCTAGTCGTTCGTATATTATAGCTACAGAACAGGATTAGAAAAAAATCTGCAATTTACAAATTTATGGAACAAAATTCCAAGATTTTCAAGTTTCTACCTTCAGTTTTGACTTTATAACTCATACCTGAGTCAGACTTCAATCTCACTCAGCTATTTTACATACAAAAAAAAATGAATGATTTATGAATTTTTGGCAAATACACTCTTTTGCAAAAAAAAATGAAGCACCATGAAGAAAGTGGCTGTTTTTATTGAAATTAAATATGCATACAGCTCATACACAGGTAATGAAATGATTACAAAATCAAGGCTACAGGACCCATCAGTGGTTAGCAATTGCACATTGAATTTTCAAAACAGTAATTGGTGAAACTCCCCCTTGGCGGCAATGCATGCTTGTATGTCTAGGTAAGGAGTGATAAAGTTTCCTAATGTCATCCTGCGATACATTCTGCCAGGCATTCCTTAATTGTTGCTCCAAATCTGCTGCATTTCGGGGTGCCCGAATCTGGTGGCCTAGCATGTCCCATACATGCTCGATTGATGAAAGGTTTGGTGACCTTGCTGGCCAAGGAACAGTATTAACAGCACGGAAACAGTCCACAGATATGCAAGCCATATGTGGTGTGGCATTATCTTGTTGGAAATGGCCCCAAAATCACGTGCTGTGAAGGGTAATGTAAAATGCCGCTGGATTTCATCAACATATCGTTGAGCTGTTAAAGTTATATGCAGGATGACAAGGGGCAACCAGCTGTCATAAGAGATAGCACCCCACACCTTCACGCCAGGGGTAATGGCTGTGTGCCTGTGTAAAACAAAGGCTGATTGGGAGCATTGGTTCCACACAGGTACACGATGGCCATCTGCTGAAAAACTAAAGCGTGATTCATCACTGAACACTATGCGATGCCAGTCTGCTAGAAGCCATGATGCTCTGTTATGACACCACTCCAAAGGACTGTCGAGTTTATGGAGTTATAGGCAGACATCTTAAATTACGCTACCATGAGCGTAACTCCACCTCAGTCAAGCGCTGTGAGATGATAGAAGGTACCACAAGTGGTATAGAAGAGGCTGTAGCATGTTGGATGGCAGACAACGATGCCGTTGGGCCAGTTTGGGCTTGTCATACAATCATCCCATCTTGCCTCGCATTCGTGCACCTTGGTCTTTCAGAGCCTTCATTCTGCCGATGAATTCTTTGCAGCAACCATGCTGTCAGCACATTTGCACAGCAGTGTCCGTTCGGTACAGATGACAGCCTATTGCTCGGTATGACCAACCAGCTTCACGCATCCCGACTATACGACCACGTACGAACTCGTCTAATTGCTTATAAGGTCTTCAGCAACATCATAATGACATTATTGGTTGAGTCTCCACATAACTGTAATGCCGATAATGAGGAAAGATGAACCGTCCACATTTTTAACCTGTTTTATAGGATGCTAGTTATTCAGTAGAAACACTCGCTATGGCTGAAGTTAATGCTCATTGGCCTTGCAAATTTAATCATTTGCATACTTGGTATAAAGGAATTTGCATGTGAAATTTCGAGATTAGATTTTTCTTATTCTTCATGGATGAAGCCCCACATGTATGCACCATTTTAAGAAAATTTTACAAAAAAATTACAGATTCTTATGATTTGATTAGCTAGTTTGATTGTGATTTATTTAAGGCATTTAACCTTGCATATATTGATAAAGAAGTCACTTATATCATGAAAATATTCTTGAATAGTTAGATAATAATTTAGATATTAAAACTCTAATTCCTTATACTGAATCCTAATATATTTAAATAAAAATTTTAATAATAGAAAACTTTAGAATACAAGTTTAGAAAATTCACATCACATTTTTAATGATGATACCAGCTGCCCACCCAAAGCCTGTGTCTCAATTTACTTTTGTACCTCTTTTGGGTGACAATCAATCTATCAATCATATCACATGCATATGTAGCTGCCCATATATTGATTGATTTAACCCAAATTTAATTAAATGCAATGTGAAAAATATATGAAAAATGTGTACCAATGGGAATTTTTTTTTTTTTTTTGTATGTACTGTTTTAACTCGGCAATGTGTCTAAAAAAGAACTTTAACTTTTTGTCATGCCTTAACAGTAACTCTCACCATTCCCATCTAGCTGTAAAAATACTGGAGCTAAAGACAAAATTTGTCATATTAAACTAACAGATATACTCAGCATTGCTTATGATTTAAAATATATGCAAATTCTAAAAGCTTTTTTAAAAAATGCCATTAAAATATTTTAGTTAAAATATTTTAGTTAACTCGGCAATGTGTCTAAAAAAGAACTTTAACTTTTTGTCATGCCTTAACAGTAACTCTCACCATTCCCATCTAGCTGTAAAAATACTGGAGCTAAAGACAAAATTTGTCATATTAAACTAACAGATATACCCAGCATTGCTTATGATTTAAAATATATGCAAATTCTAAAAGCTTTTTTAAAAAATGCCATTAAAATATTTTAGTTAATTCTCCTATAAAAAATTAAAAAATATAAGACTATCTGATGTTGCTATACAAAATTATCTGCTCAGACAAATCTGAAGAATGAGACATCAAGGCACTATTTGTAAACCAGTTTACAAAAATATGAAGTTTGGTCAACACACTAAAATAAAGATACTCATATAACAAAAGTTACTCACATACCATTTTTATCCCATTGCAAAAATCATTTTAAGACATTGAGAAACATATAAATTTAAAAAACTTTTTGCCAAAATATTAAATGGCTTGAAAAATTGAAAATATCAATAATTATCATAATCTTATATTCCATGGACAGAACTCGTATAACACAATCAAAAACATTTTTTTTTTCCCCAATGGCCAGGCACTAGACTTACGGCTTTATGTACGACCGAAATTGTGAACCATTTAGCCGTCCAGGGACATTGCCCCAGGCGCACCAGAGGGGGCGAAACACACTGCGCCCACAACACACAACATCCATGTCTTACGTGGGACTCGAACCCACAACGTGGCGGCCGATCAATCACTGGAAACGCTTGCCTTGACTGATCACCACCACGTCGACTGAAATGAGCCAACAGTACGCGGTGTTTCCAGGTGGTCACCCACCCAAATACTAACCGTGCCCGATGCTGCTTAACTTCGGTGATCCAATCAAAAACATAATACCATTCATTTGTAATTACTATTTATCTATCCTCACTTCTTCATTATTTAAATTGAATAAAAATCATCTGCTGTATAAATACATTTGTTTGTTTTATACATTGAAAATGATTTAATTCTATAGCTAAGCAACATAATTTTCTTTAAATAAAGTTTCGGAAAGTAATTGTTTGTGTAATATTATTTCTATGGAAATTTTAATTTTGTGTTTAATAATGTCTTGACAACACCTGGGACTAGAAACTTAAAACATAGGTACTGCTATCTTCATTGAAATAGAGAATACTATACCAAATAGAGAGAATACTATACCAAATTTGAATAAAAACTATGGATATATGGAACAGACAAACAGACTTTCAATTTTATATATAATAAAAACATATATAAATTCATATAAAAATGAATGCATAAGCTAATAAATTAATATGTTAAATGAATACATAATTTTAGAAAAAAGTTGTTTAAATTATTTTTAAATACTATATTTAATCTGATAATGACAACTTTCGGTACCAAATTAGATGAGATCTTAGTACCACTGTATTACATGGTACAATGGTATATACATGATAATGATATAATCATAGTAACTTCTGGAAGAAAAGCAACATTACCTTATTAAATTATTTAGATCACTAATAGATTATTTTTATCCCTTATGGTATAACAGGTAGAACATTATTATTAGAAAGTAGTTGATTAGACATTACATAATTCCCTTATAGATGCTACTCAAAATTTATTGAATTTTTAATTTGATACATATGTTATATATTGTTTTCACATTAGTTATAACTTATTAATTTTCGTATTTTTATAGGTTTGGAATATTGATGAAGATGGTCATTACATCAAGTCATGCTACATGCAGGTTACAGACACTGACTTAATTTTGCATCAGAGAGGAGAACCACCTATTGTGTGGCCTCTCCAAAGCCTTCGACGATATGGCTTCGATACTGAATTATTTTCTTTTGAATGTGGTCGACGCTGCACCACTGGACCTGGTATTTATGCTTTTAAATGCAAGCAGGCAGAATCTCTGTTTAATGCTCTACAGGAATGCCTACTCGTTCCACGCTCTGACAGTGAAGCAGTAAGCAACGGAAATGGCGAAGAAACTGAACCACATTCATCTCTCATTGGTGATACTGAGAGCAACGGAACAGGGAGTCTTTTGATAAAAGATATAGAAAAGCAGGAATTAGGTTTTGATGGTCAACCTGGACCTTCAGATATAATAAATGGCCACCCCGCTGTGCCAACAGCACCTGTTGCTACTCCTAGTTTCCTTCCTACTCCCAAAGCAAAATATCGTTGTTTCCTTCGTCGTCTTACTCAAATGGAATTACTAGCTCAAAAAAGCAATAAAGGTCTACCACCTCTTGGTACATTTCAGTGCGGCAAAAAATTTTTACCGAGGTGCTGTGCTATTGGTACTTGTATCAATGTCTCAAAACAGCACTATCTAAATGATAAAGTATTGCGCAAAACTACATGCGGCTCCTGTAGAACTTGTTCACTTAATATGTGTGTGGTTCAAACAAACGCTAGTTCCGTTACTTATTCTGACCGTGCCAAACAGACGGATTATGGTAATGTCCTCGATCATGGAGGGCATCCTAAAAATTGTGTTCACTGCTGCTGTGATTTCAAGCCCACCCAAAAAAATGGTTGCTCTGCGGATGATTGTCCTCTTCATTTTAATAATTGTGTAGATCAAATTACAAACTATGCCAGACTTGATAGTCACAACAGAGTGGAGCATGGAGAAAAACTTCCATTAAGAAAAGAAAAGATGTACCAAATGCATAAAGTATGTTTTAAATATTAATTTTTCTGATGTATAAATATTATTTTAGGTACTGAATTTTACAATGCATTTTTTATTTTTATTTTTTTTCCCCATAAGATTATTCTAGATACTAGTTGAATCTGTTGCAAAAATTTCGCATCTGAAAGTATGTAATTAATAAGTACTCAAGTTATTCTGCTTCCTTGAATGTAATTAATTTTTGCCTCTTTGTCCCATCTTTATTTAGACACAAAATAGTTACCCTAAAATTCCCTAGAAACTAAGCTTTATGTTTGTGCGATAGAATTTTTTTTTTTTTTTTTTTTACAGTTGACAACAGAGCTTTAGATCCTTTAATGCTAAATTGTCCATGAAGATTTTCATTTTTTATTTATATCTTAAATGACTGAATTGTATACAAAGATGCACATGTAAATATAGATAGTGGATACACATACACAAATAGTATGCAAATCCATTAATAACTATTAGAGTCAAAATTTTGACTCCATACAGTTTTTTCCACAATTATATGTACATAGTTGTGTACTGTGAAATTTCCATAACTCAAATCTCCAATATATTGTACCTTTATTATTTGTTGAAAAAATTATTTATCTATTATTTTGACTTTTAATTTCATTCAATAAAGCATACAAATGGGCAATATCATGAAAAATGCTATGATCAACAGATTTTTACAATTCTGCAAAATGCCACATCTATTACATCAGAAGCTCCCTGACCAGATGGAATTGTTAAAGGACAGACAAAAGCTCCATGTTCATCAATGATTTCATATTAAAATGCATTCAACAATTTCTGCATCATTAAAAGATCATGAATCTGCAAATTCATTATCAATGCTAATTTAATTCTCATAAGTCAGTTGCATGTTTAGAAACAAGCACTCATGTAAGATATCTACATCAAATGTCAGTAATGACAGCAGATTCTTTCTAAAAAAAATGTTAGTTGTATAAATGAAAACTGTAATGTGTAACATTTTATATTATTTTGATTTAGGGAGAAATTCAGTGCATGAAATTAAAATTGTATGAGAAAATATTTTGAACAAAGCATTGAAATTCTTCGTTGTAGAAAAATTTGACTCATCTAAGTTCAAATTATAGAAGTTTCACTGTGCTATAATAGTATAGAACCGTTAAAACTATAGATATTAAGAATACTTACTTTTAATATATTTTAACATTTAAACTGGATGTCTTAAACTAATAATTTTCATAAGTTTTAATAATATAATAAAATTAATGCAAAACACTCTTTTGTTGTTTAACATTTGATGGCAAGAACCGAAGCTAAATCAGAATGTGAAATAATAGTGACTGTACCTGGTAACGTTTATAGCCCTTGTCATTTCATTTTATATGCTTAACAGCTAATTATTTATAAAATAGTTTTTAAATTAATAAACTCCTTTTAACACTTTTTTCAAAATGTGTTCATCTAATTGGAAGTCTTTCCATTGGGAATTCGATCTCATTCAAACTTTATAGAGATTGTATTAATTGTACTAAATTGTGTTCATATTTTTGAATGTGTTGATGTTTTGCAGAGATAATCTTGCTTCCAAGCAACACCTCGGAAGCACCCAATTTGTATTCAAAGATGATTAAATCTGTCTAAAACTTAAAATCAAAATCTTGAATTCATCACAATTTACATGTGCTATGCATATACGAAAGTAAAAGCACCAATATGTATTGAAGAACATCAACATTGAAAAGATGACCGTCAAGCTTGTGAGTGTAGGTCAAACAAACTTATATCAGCTGTATTGGGGTTTTATGGAATATTTCTTAGTATCCTGCATTTTAAATATTTTTACTTTCCTTATATACATAATGTATAAGGAAAGTATTGTGACGGGGTCGAAAATTCGAATTCGAGTTTTCGACGGGAGAGCACGTTTCAAGCATCCCTGATCACGAATCGGAACATTTTTGAAGTGATGTCTGTGTGTGTGTGTGTGTGTGTGTCAGTGAGTCTGTGGAGACGATAACTGACGAACGAATGGACCAATTCGAATCAAATTTGGTACAAAAATCACAATCCGTAAACACTGGAAGCCTATTGTTTTTATACGCAATCGAATGTTCAAAACCCCCCTAAATTTTCGAATAAAATTTTGAAAAAATCATTAAAAAAATCAAAACTGCTAATAAAGTTACGCAAATAGACATTTCTTATGTAGTTTTTTATTAGAAAACGATTGACATAAATTTTAGAACGCTAACATGAACCGTTCTCGAGATATTGTACATTTTTCAAAAAAATTATCAAAAAGTCATATAAAATAAAAAAAAAATATTTCCTATTGAGAAGCAGGTTCACTTTTCATATGTAATACCATGCGATAAATTGAGTGACATCATTCTCGTGGATCTAGCTCGTTCCATTCACGAAAAAAGATACTTTGAATAATACTTTTGTATTTGAATGCCAATAGTCATTTATTTGCTGTAAGAATAACTTATTTCTTAGTGCATAACGCTTGGCGAGATTTTGGCGACGAATTTGGCGGAATATCGCCAACTTGGCGACTTTTTTGAAATGTTGCCAAATTAACGAAAATCTCGCCAAATGGATAAATATGACGCTAAATCAATGAAAATGACGACTAATTGTCGAAAATTCAATATCTTGGAAAGAATATTAGTATCTACTATAAGAAAGATCTATTTTTTTACTGTAAAAGTATAAAATTCATTACATTATATAAGGAAAGTCATGTGTTGCCCACATCAGATTTTTTTAATTCTAAATTGAAGTAAATTGAATGAATTACATACATACTTTCTTGCTATTAGTCTCATATATTTCTTATACTTAAGCATTTCATTAAAATGTTACTTTTCTTTTATTCTAGCCTTATTCCCATGTCTACACTCACATACCAACTCCTGTTCCCAAGTGGCCTAAAACAAAGAGCATGTCTTGGAGATCTCTTCCTCACTTTGGAGCGACATCATCGTTAAACCGACCTGCTCCAAAAAGATCATCCTCTCACTTTTATGCTAATGTCTCAGAACCAAGCAAAGAAAAAATATTCTTCCCGACACTGAAAAGTAAAAGTATCGCTGAATCTGATCCCAAAACAAGCTACATAAAACTGGGATTCGATGAAAAGCGTGATTCTGATGCAAGTTTGGCTGTGCTGTCCTCACTGTCAAATTCACCGAAAGGTAGTGACCTTGATGTCTACGCTAAGATTGACTTTGATAAAACATGCATGAAAACAAGTGCTGGAAATCAAACTAATTTGGATGACGATAACTTGAACCTTGACAGTAATTTACAAACTCAGACTTCATGTGGTACTCAGACATAATAAAGCAGATATCGTTAATAAAATTCTAAATTATAATTATCCTACATAAAATATGAAATATTTTCTGTTAAAGTTCACATATAATTAAACTTTGTGTTTGTTATAGTTTAATGGATTAATACTAGTGTGTTATAACTCTGCTTTCAGTTGGAAAAAAATAGTGATGCCAATATACAAAAAATTATTTGCCTGTGATAAAAGACATAAGGACTGTTGTAACATATATGTGCATATATAATCTAGGCTATTAATGCCATTTTCCATTTCAGTTATGATTTGTGGAGGAATAACACATTAGTTTTAATTATAGCTTACATAATGTAGTAGCCAGTTGGCTAATTTCAAATTTGATTCATAATTTTCATCTTCTAGTAACCACTGTAGTTGTTCATTTGCATGTATTTACTAGGTTTTTCCATCAGTTCTTTCAAGAATACAACAAAAGAAATCATGCAATAATCTATTCAAAGCTCTCATGTTCATTATCCAAATTTGTGTTTTGTGATACTAAAATATATAATTTACAAGCACTGAAATATCCTAAATTGTTTCTATATTAAATATTTACATTTCTTATTTTTATGTTTTATATAACACTAAGAATTAAAACTATTTATGTTATTATATTTAGAGTAAAATCCAAATAATATTTATTGCACGAAAAGTGGCTGGTGTTATGAATACCTAGTAAAACATAAAATCTAAGAGGCAGAGTCAATTTAAACCAAAATATTGTTGACCCTGGGGCCCAAAATTCTCTTCCAGAACCTGAAGTAAAAAGACTAACGTATATGTTAGTCTTTTAATAAATCCACAATTTTTTATCTTTAAACTTGTAAAAACAACATAAATAAATTGTTGGATAATCAATTTTTTGGATTAACAATTTTTGGATGTGCGAAATGTTTAGTATTCATTGTTCAGATGAGGCCTTTTTATGAAAATTAGCTTGAGGCCTCAAACCTCGGGACACTACGGCCTCAAAAAACCTTGGGACACTACTGCAAGTGTATTATATCCCATCACTCAGATATGCAAAACTATAAGGAGTTATTTGTCTATCCAGTTCAATAGATATCTTGCTGAATATTAGTTACCAGTGATACATCATAGTTGCCCGCTCTAAAAAAAAAGCCTGATGTGGGCAGCACATGACTTTTCTTATATAATGCAATGAATTTACTACTTTTACAGTAAAAAAATAGGTTATTCTTAGAGTAGATACTTATATTCTTTCCATGATATTGAATTTTCGTCAATTAGTTGTCATTTTCATTGATTTAGCATCATTTTTATCTATTTGGCGAGATTTTCGTTAATTTGGCAACATTTTAAAACGTCACCAAGTTGGCGCCATTCCGCCAAACTCGTCACCAAAATCTCGCCAAGCATTATGAATGGAGAAATAAGTTATTCTTATAGCAGATAAATGACTGTTGGCGTTCAAATACAAAAGCATTACTCAAAGTATATTTTTTCATGAATGGAGCTAGTTAGATCCACGAGAATGATGTCACCAAATTTATCGCATAATATTACATATGAAAAGTGAGCATGTTTCTCAACAAATAATATATATTTTTTTTAATTTATGGGACTTTTTGGTAAACTTATTTGCAAAATGTGCAATATCTCGAGAACAGTTCATGCTAATTTTCTACAGTTTAAGTCAATCGTTTTCAAAAGAAAAATTACGTAAGAAATGTCTATTTGCATAACTTTATTAAAAGTTTGATTTTTGGATGATTTTTTTTAAATTTCACCTGAAAATTTAGGGTGGTTCTGAGCATTCGATTGTGTTTAAAAACAATAGGCTTCCAGTATTCATGGATTGTAATTTTTGTACCCAATTTCATTAGAATCGCTCTATTCTTTCATGAGATATCGTCTCCACAGATTCACTGACAGACACACATACTTTTACACACACAGAGACATCACCTCAATAATGTTCAATTTGTGATCAAGGATGCTTGAAATGTGCTCTCCCGTCGAAAACTCGAATTCGAATTTTCACCCCCATCACAATACTTTCCTTATACATTATACTATATATATAAAGAAAGTAAAAATCATATATTTGAAGTAAGAGAATGGGTGCCCACCTAAAATCATTTACCATAAACTGGAGATCTACAGTAGAGATCTGCAGCTTGTTTTGGTATTTCATGTGATCATAACATTTTCTACATTAATTCTTATATATTGCAGAATTTCTAGTGCATGGGTACTCTTGAATGGTAGAAAGTTGTATACCCCAAATTTACACTTACCTAAAGAGGTTAGTTGAGACCTTGACCGTTTAATTTGGTAAAATTGTGCATAAACACATAAGGGATACATGTGCTAGGACACATAAGAGAGAAATTGCAGAACCTAATAATTACAGGTCATAAATATAAAAAAATAAGCATGTTGTATATACAGTAGTAGAAAGACCATATTTGTATTTTGCTTAAAAAGTATCTATAAAATTAGCTAGGCACAGATTGAAAAATAAGCATATATAGTGTACATTTATAGCTCTGAACAAGAAAGTTTTTGTGGTTCTGATTGTAAGACATTGATGCAGTTCAAGAACAGAATTGCATACAATTTCTCTCCATGCATTATTATAGCCAAGTAATTGTCATTATAAAGTTTGTTTTCATATTAATGTAGGGTTTTAATTTAATGTTTTAGAATGAAAAGTTTCTATTAGATATATATTTTTATGACTTTAGAAACAATTTTGTTATAATTCTGTATTTTGAACTGTGAAGAATGGGGAAGACACTTGAGTTTTATCATACTTTTTTTCCAATTCATGTAAGTGCCTTTATCAAATATTGACTTTGAATCATGAACTATAACAAAGATTCTGTTATCATAGCCCTTTAAATATGTTACTTAATTCTATAAATGTTTATTTTTAGTTTTTAATCTAAATTTTAATATAATGTACACTTAGCTAAAAATATAACACTAATAATAAATCATTTTCCAATCATATGGCCATCTTAATTCACTTTGCATTATTTGCATGGAAAAAATGAACTTGATTGTTTATTTTTCATGATGTCTCCATTATTTTGGCAAAAAATGGGACAGTTAATTAATAATCCCTTAGTTTGTTTAAATTTTATAAAATATAATTAACTTGTTTTAGAAAGATTAAAATATATAATACTTTTTTAAATATATTGTTTTGGAATCATATAATTTTATTGTTCAAGTTTGTCAAATTTGAGTGTTTTCACAAAATGCTGATTTTGTTCCTGTTTTTGTTTTGCTTAGTAATACTATAGTTTTAATTTTAAAAAATAATGTGCATTGCAGGGATAATTATTAATGTAGTGATTGTGAAATTCTCTTAATAGACTTTTAAATTCTATGTTGTTTATCGAAATATTTTATTCTCTAATAATAATGAGCATTTTGAATAATAAATAGGAGCAAAATAAATCTGTAGTTTATAAACAGCTAGAAAACTATTTCAATTGCAGATAGTCCTGTTTATACATTTTAAGGACTGATTAATTAAAAATCTCCTTTTTATTCCTAACTTGATTAGAAGCTATGAATTAGTTTCTAACTTTGTTCATTTTCTTCACATCATTTAATATTCGGGTTTGTTACTCTTTCTCTTAGGCCTGTTGTTATTTATTATAGATCTTCAAGATTCTCAAATAGGCTGTAATTATGTAATGTAATTTTTTACATTAATAGATTAATTTCATTGAATTAATCTTGTAATTAAACTACCTTAGTTAAAATAGCCTTTAAATTTTTTTTTTTACATACTTAATAGTGAAATCAATATTATGTATGGATAATGCATCAATAGTAGAAGCATTGCACTTATAAAGTTTTGAAGGGCAAAAAAGGAGTGTTATGTCACATTTAAGCAGAAAGATGAAATAATATATTATATATATATATATATATATATATTTATATTTTTATATATATATATATATATATATATATATATAATAATAATAATAATAATAATAATAGTTTGAAAATTCCAAATGAAAGAAAAGTGATATATATATATTATTATTTTCATAGTTACAGAGTCTGCTTCTAGGGGACGTTCATAAAGTCACAAAGTTGGGCCTACACTTTTATGGCACAGATAGTAACATCATTGAACTCGTTTCCCACTTATTATGCACTCATTGGCATGGAATGACAGAAATTCACTTACTCCATTTATGAGAATTTCTATGGAAATTTGAAGACATTTCTCTGGTGGGACTGAATTTGCCACTCCCCATAGAGGTTCACAAAAATGTATTCACATGGCAAGTTCATTGGTGCTATTTCATGCTGACAAGTGCCTAATAAGTGTTGCAGGCCCAGACCATTCAGCTGGCCCAAAGGCTTGCAGCAGGTTTATGAGTGACCGGAAGTGCATAATAAGTGTGAAACTGATTTATAGATGTTATTATCTGTAATAAGAACATAATCATAATAATATTTTATTGTGCTTTACCTAGCACCTAAGGAAACAAAACTTTTAGCATCATTATTTTCCAATATTGGACACTTTTTAGAAGCACACAATTTTGTGTTCCTTGTGAGTGTCCCCTGTTAAGAAGTTTCACTGTGTATGTTCTAGGTGTAAAATTACTCAGCATTTAAGTACAATTACTCAATATTTAATTACTATTTAATTTCAGTTATTCAATACTAAAAACATACTCAACGTATGAGTTTTACTTTTTGACCTTGCTTTAAAATTTTAGAGCTCATGTGTTTTCAATTTTACTGCTTCAAATTAAGTTAGTAAGACACAAGTACAATCATATAACCATATATTTGAAATACATTTTTTCTACAGCAATAATTATCAAGTTATATAATTTGTAATTGAGTAATGTTTATATTTTTACTTTTTGCAGAATTTAGCTTTAATATAGACATGTAATGTAGTTTTCCCATAGGTTATATTACAAATTTCCTTTTATAAAGTTTTACTTTTAAAATAATTATCTGCAGAAGTAAGGATCAAACTGATTCCCACAGCTTAGTCAGTAGAGCATCCATCTATCTGAGATCTTATGATCAATTTCAGTCTGGAGAAATAACTCTTTATTGGCTCCTAAATATTTGAAACTTTGGAATATCGTGATTTCTGATACAGTATAAAAGAAGTAACGTAGAACTCCATCGATCTTCCTCCTCAAATACAGCTGAAAATGTAGTGGGGGGTGCTTACTGGGAGTTTTTTGCTAAAAGAAGCAAGCAGAATTCCGTCAATCTTAAATGCAAAGAAAAATTGTAGAATATCTAAAGGAGAGCCTACTTTGAATTTTTTGCTAAAAGAATATACATGATTATAACATGAACTAACAATATTTTTATCAATAAATCAATGTTATTCGATGACGAATTATTATTATTATTTTAGGGGAGAGCATGACTGTTTAACAGAACATTTAAAATTTGAAATTGAGACAAGAAAAAAAAAGAGCGGGAACCCTTTCTTAAGAAGGCTGTTCGACGAAATTTGATGGTATGTTCCATTGAAGTAGGAAAAAAAATTCTGCAGGATGTTTGAGAAAGATTGCATGACTGAATATCTCTTGAACGATTGGTCATAAATGCATGGTTTCAGTTGTTTAAAAAAATGTCTTAATTAAGATAGTCTTTAAAAGCATGCAAATTTTGATCATGTGACATATTTTAGCAAAAAATATAAAATGTAACTTTTTATATGAGCTTTCTACAAAAAAATGTTCAATTATAAAAATATCTTCCATAAAATATCTTCCATAAGTCAAACCAAAAGAAAGGTCCATTATCATGCGATCAAATTACCAAAGGTATCATTAATTAAAGTTTTTGATGAATAATTGAAGCCTGAAAAAAATTTTGCTAATGATAGGTCCTATAACTTTGACAATTTTTTCAATGCCAATTTTACATATTAGAGAACTTCCCCTCTCCCCCCAAAAAATATCTTTAAATGAGTGAAGAACAATTTTCTAATTTTAACTGCCTTTGTTGAGGGCCCATATAAAAAGTTAAAATTTATTTTTTTTTACTAAAATACATCATGTGGCCAAAGCAGTTGTAATTTGAAAGTATATCTTTTTTGAAGCATTTCCTAAATTAGAATCATGAATCTGCAACCAATCATTCCAAGAGATATTTAGTTATGTCTGTTTGAAACACTCTATATAGCGTATACAAATTATGCTATATATATAATATCCCAAAATTTTATATTCTCGCTAGTCAGTGCTTTATCATTAAGCATACTTTTGGTATAGCCTTTTATCCTGTGATATTTTTTTGCATTTAATTTTTTATTGTTATTATTTTTATTTATTTTTAATTATTTAATTTTGTAATTGCATTATAAAATGTGTATAAATGTTTGTATAAAGAAATATACTGCCTCTCCATGTTTGCTATTTTACAATATTTTATTTATTTTTATTATGACAATTTTAATTCATTTGCTATTTTTTACATTTCCCCTTGCATTTTTATATGTTTTCATTTGCATATTTTGTTTCATTAAAAGTATTTGTTCCTGCTGTATTTGTTCCTAGTAAAAATAAATATAATATGTAGCTGTACAAATATGAAAACATAAAATTTTCTCACATGCATGAAAATCAGTAGTTTTAACTACATAACTTTGTATAATTTTGGACTTCTTTCTAGTCCATCATACTTTCCAGAAAATCATCCTTGAAAGACATACATTTTCTTTTATTAGTATCGCCATATTTGGCTTTTACCTAATAATATCTACCACTTTTTAAAGTCATCTTTTATCTTTATGTAAATATGTTTCACGCAATTTCTAGTCATGTAAATAATAACAGATTTTATGTTATCCCTGTAACTATATAATAGAGGGTTATATTCCAGTTTTAATTATTTTCTATTCTTGTAAATATATAACAAGGATTATATTTTCAATTATCTCTTGAAAGTGCCAAGTATGCAATGTTCTTGTAACAATGTTTGTAAGATATCTAGAAGAATAAGCAATACTCTAGTGGTCTTCAAACTTTACTTTTCTATGTCACAGAATCCCAAAGTAATATTTAGTATTTCTTGTGCAGAATCCTATTAAATAAATTATTTTACTGTGAAATTAGAAAATCACATTTCAAATATATATCGACAATGCAAAAAATGAAATTAATTGCTACATATTGATGTTATGACATCTTTGTGCATAATATATGTAATCAAGGTTCGTATTCTCGGTCTAAAAATCCCCAAATTCTAGGATTCAAAGAGAAAGGGTATAACGCTTAAAAACTCGTTATTTTAATGGTTTAAGCCTTGCACTCCTGAGAATCTGAAAATACGTTAGTAATTATATCGCAGTCATTTATTTTCAAATACTATTCAAGAACCATAAATTTTAGCATTATTTTTAGAAATTGAGAATTTTAACATTCTTTCGCAAAAAGTCGCGAATTTTAGCATTCTTTCATAAAAAATTGAGAATTTTAGCACATTTTTCGGAGGAATTGAGAATTTTAACATTCTTTAGAAAAAATTGCGAATGTTTGCGGTAATAAAATTACGAATTAAAATTCAAATAACGCTTTTTCGTAAAATCGCGAATTTTAATTGTTTTGCATAAAGATCGCAAATTTGAACACTTTTCCATAAAAATCGGGGGAAATTTAGCGCTTTTCGGAAAAATTACTAATTTTAGTATATTTTATAAAAATTAAGAAATTTAAAATTCTTTTGTAAAAGTCGCAAATTATGACTATCTTTTGTAAAAATCGAGAATTTAAGTAATTTTTCATAAAGAAAAAAAATATATCTGCTTTTAATGCTCCTTTCGTGAAAGCATTCTTTTACAAAAAAATGCTAATTTAAGCATTTTTGCATAAAAATCGCAAATTTTAACAATTTGTCAGGTGTTGTAAATTCAAAAATTGTTTCATTTTTTCCCACTGTACAAAATAGTTTTATTTTCATATGTTTTAATGTTTTAAGGTTGAGCGTCGGTAAATCTTCTACCCTATCCGCTCTTTGTTAACTTTCGCAGAACACTTTTTTCACCTAGATTCTGCACAAACAGTTGCGAAATATTTTTTGAAAAATAAAATGCAATGCTTAGATTATATTATAACTAAATTTAATATTCAATAAAATATAGAATATATTTTTTATTTTAATCCCAAATATTTTGATGCTGTGATCTGTTGTCGTAATTTAATTCTTACCGACTATTTTTATTTCTTAATGAACATTTTTAAATGTCTATTCCTTCTAATTCGCTATTAAATACAACAGATCATACATAATAATGCCACAATCATGGAAAGGTAATTGAACTTGGCCTTGAAGACAAAGCTGCAGTCTTCAGTCATGTACATTCAGATCCCCTTATCAAATTTATGAAATGAAAAATTATTTCCGTGATTGATAATTTAAGCATTGCATTTTATCTTTCAGAAAATTATTCGCAACTGTTTAAGCAGAATTTCGGTGAAAAAGATGTTCTGCGAAAGTTAACAAAGCGCGGATAGGACAGAAGTTTTACTGACGCTCACCCTTAAATGCAGCAAATGTTTATACATCACTGATATTGTATAAACTACAAAAGAGAAATTGATAAACTTATATTTTGTGTGCATTGTAATGTAATTCAGGGGCGTTCTTTGTATGAATAAAGTGGTGTTGTTAGTATAAAACCAAGATACCTGGTCTAAGAGAAACTTGGTGCTGATGAGTTTTAGCACTAGTGAAACCGATCTACTGATGCTGTAAAATATCGATTATGTAAACAGTTTGAGTATCACTGCTCTAGACTTCTTAATAGAGTTTTGAATCCTGAACTTATTAGATCTTTTCTCCTGTTTACTAAAAGCATCTATGGCGCAAACTGATGTTATCCATAACAATATTAGTTCCTTAGCATAAATTCTTTTTAGTATAGATTTAATATGTGCCCCAAAACTGTGTTTACCATTCATACATTATCAAATCTCTTTCATCATTTCATTTGTTGCTGCAGGAAACTGGTATTAATTATTTGCTATATTATGGTATAATAATATATGTGATAATGGCAAGTACAAAAGAAATATATTTAAGCTTAGTGAATTTGGCCAAACTTATATGTTGTATGATGAAAGTGCTTTTCTCGCATTGTCATCAAATGTGTATATATATGTTAAAATAATTTAATAATTTTATGCATTGAGTAATTTTCCTTCAAAGAATTCTACTGTTCAAATTGTTCTACTTATATGCATATAAAAATGCAATAATACATTAAAAAAAATATTGTCATTTTAAGTAATAACATGTTTTAAATATGTGAATACTATAGATATTATTAAATGTTTTATATGTGTTAAAATAATTTAATAATTTTATGCATTATTCTAGTCACAATAAAGCATTCTGTGTTCAATAATAATTTAGCTTAAAAGAAACTGAAGTAAAATTGTTTATATACATTTATATAATTAATAATTTATATTATTAATAAAAAAATTGCCATTTTAAGAAATGAGATGTTTTAAATATATGAAAACTATATACAGTTATTAAATGTTTATATATGTTAAAATAATTTAATAATTTTATGCATTATTTTATCCAAGTTTAAGCATTCCATATTTAAGAGTAATTTTCTTTCAAAGAAACTTAAATCGTTCTGTACTTATATGCATTTATGCAATAATATATTTTTCATAAGAAAAATTGACCTTTTAAGAAATAGCATGCTTTTAATGTATGAGAACTATATATATATATGTATTATACTAAATGTTTATATGTGTTAAAATAATTTATTAATTTTATGCATTGTTATAGTCACAGTTATACATTCTGTATTTAAGAGTAATTTTGCTTCAAAGAAACTTGTTCAAATAAAAGAAAACACAAACCTCTGTACTTGTATGCATTTATGCAAAATTGCATTATTATAATATAGAAAAATTGCCATTTAAAAACAAAACATGTTTTAAATATTTAAAAAGTACATATGGCTAAGAGTGTTCATATTTAGAAATTTATATGATGTCAAGAAAAATCCTGAATTCACCAAAATTTCTTTCGAAAATTTGGGAGTCTAACGAACATTCAATTGTGCTTAAAATCATTAGGCTTCTAGTATTCACTGATTATTATTTTTGTACCAAATTTCGTTCGAAAAACTTCATTCGCTCATGGGCTGTCTGAACTGACTCACAGACATGAGACACACACACATACTTACAGATACACATACTTACACACACACAATACTTACACTCACACACACACACACACATACTTGCACACCATACTTACACACATACACACACACTTATACACACATACTTGCACACACATACTTACAAATACACACCGACATAACATCAAAAACGTTCAATTCGAGTTCAGGGATGCATTAAATGTGCTCTTTCGTCGAATTCAAATTTTCGACCCCGTCACAACACTTTCCTTAGACATTACATTATCTAAGTGAAATAGCCAATATCTATATTTCTTCTTCGACCTAGACCGTCCGATCTACCTGAAAGTGTATGATATCTGCTTGAACGGCCGGGACAGTACCACCCAATTTAGATCGGAACCTGCAGTGAGGGCGGCATCCACAGGGACTTCCTTCCCTCCTTCCCCTACCACCAACTTCTCGGAAGGACTTACCGACCCACATATTTAACGTACTCGTACTCCTTGTGAATACGGGGACAGTTTGAGTAGAGGCGTGAATCGAACCGAGTCGTCCGAATGCAATTCCCGCGCGCTAACTACTGGTCTGTCCCACTCTCACTATTTCTGTTTGTCTGTATCGTTTGACGACAAATTTGGCGACATTGCCGAAAAATTTGGCACAACTTCAATTTGGAAACTTTGTGAAATATCGCTGTTAGCGATAATTAAATATCCGTAATTTAATATAATATAACGTGCTCTTCCATCGAAAGCTAGATTTCGAATTTTCGACCCCGCCGCAATACTTCCCCTATTATATGCATTATACTATGTATATAGGGAAAGTAATATACAACCCTAATATTTCTCCAGATTTTGTCCTGATCCACAGCTTTCCTTGACGCCCTTTATATAATAAACTAACCAGTAATTTTATATAGTCATCATATATGTCTCATGAACTCTCTAAGTGTGGGCGCTTATAGAAAATTAGTTCTACTGAAATAATTATATGCGAGTTAGGTAGTTTTTACCTATTTAACTTTGTAAATCTCGATATAAAAGTTGCCTTATAAAAATTATCCGGTGTATGGCTCAAATCGACTTTCTCATACTAGAATCCAATTTTAAAAAGCTTGTAATCTCCATCTACCCCCCCCCCCCCCCATTTGCTGCTTGGAGTGACGTCACTTTTGTTCTGTGCTGCGTGGAGTGACGTCACAAACGTCCCAAAGCTGTTTTACGAACCGTTGTCCCAAATTACTATCGTGTAATAGGGGCTCTCTCTTACTGTAAATAGTACTCTTAACATCCCAAAGGTTTCGTTTGAATTGAATAAGCTCAATAAAATCAGCTTCCATTTCTGCATTCCAAAACAGTCTATCGGCCATCTTGGTCGCCATTAAAGTAAGAAATAAAATAACTCGAAAACACGTGACCTGTGACGTTTCGGATTTACGCACTTCTGATGGGTCGATTTTCGCACAGCCTTTCCCTCAACAACAATATTTTCGGGTTAAGCTTAAAATGCTGTGGCTAAATTTGCTGTCTGAGCTGTTTTGCGAACGGTTTGTTGTCCCAAATTACTGTCGTGTAATAGGGGTTTAACACGTTGAGCACGGAACTGTTCTTGCTCTACCTACCTCTCAGGCGGCACACAGCTGCGATTTCTCGGCGAGGTGTTCGGTCATAGAGTATAAACAGAAGATAACACACGTCGAGGTGGCGATTGTATTTCACTGTTCATTTCGGCTATGCGAATGGCGCAAAAACATTCCCGCGCAATACAGCCAGAAAGTTAACCGAACAGGTCTTCACTTTTTGTAATATGTGGAAAACCAAACTATATATCTTTGCTTAGAATGTTTTAATAAACTCCATTAAAATTAAAACATTCATTTTTTTAATCTTGATACTGCCTGTCCCACGCACCGACGTCACCCAAACGAAAAGTTCACTCCCAGTCCCCACAGACTGACATCGCCTAAAAGGAAAGTTCACTGTCCGTCCCCACGAACTGACGCCGCCTAAAAGGAAAGTTCACTGTCAGTCCCCACGGACTGACGCCGCCTAAAATTAAAGTTCACTGTCAGTCCCCACGGACTGACGCCGCCTAAAAGGAAAGTTCACTGTCCATCCCCACGAACTGACGCCGCCTAAAAGGAAAGTTCACTGTCAGTCCCCACGGACTGACGCCGCCTAAAATTAAAGTTCACTGTCAGTCCCCACGGACTGACGCTGCCTAAGGAAAGTTCACTGTCCATCCCCACGAACTGACGCCGCCTAAAAGGAAAGTTCACTGTCCGTCCCCACGGACTGACGCCGCCTAAAATTAAAGTTCACTGTCAGTCCCCACGGACTGACGCCGCCTAAAAGGAAAGTTCACTGTCCATCCCCACGAACTGACGCCGCCTAAAAGGAAAGTTCACTGTCAGTCCCCACGGACTGGCGCCGCCTAAAAGGAAAGTTCACTGTCCGCCCCCACGGACTGACGCCGCCTAAAAGGAAAGTTCACTGTCAGTCCCCACGGACTGACGCCGCCTAAAAGGAAAGTTCACTGTCAGGCCCCACGGACAAACGCCGCGTGTAAAGGACTTATGTAAGAGAATCCTGTATAAAGAAAAAGTATTATGATGGTGTCAAAAATCCAACTCTCGAATATTTGTGGATATGGTCATTTTAAGTATCCTTGAATACAAAGCAAACATTTTTTCGAAGATGTGTGACTATATGTAGGTACGATATCTCTGGAACAAGTGGAATGAAATTTGATGATTATTTCAATCGACGAATTTCGGAGGCCTGTTTGATTTTCATAAAGAATCGAGATAAATCTCTCAAATTTTCGAATGTTTCTTTTTATTTCGAGGACGTTTTCAAATAATTACTTAAAAACATATTGTGAAAATAGATATATAATATATTGGATTTTTTTTTTAAGTAAAAGAGAATCATTTATTTGGCTCTAACATACACCTTTCTCAAGATAGGCTTCTTTCTCATGCGCCTTACTCTTTTTTTTTTTTTTTTTTTTAATCTGGAATAATAATAATAATAATAATAATAATAATAATAATAAATTAAAAAACAAAATAATCTCACTTTTACCAAATGAGTGAATGATTTGTGAATACTTTTTTATCATATTTAATCAGGCAACATTATTTAAAAATTTTCATGAACTGTTCTCGAGATATTAGAATTTTTTTCTTCCTACATAGAGCGCTATATCTCTAGAACAATTAAGCAAATCGAATAAATGAGGCACAATATATATATACATATACATATATATATATATATATATATATATATATATATATATATATATATATATATATATATATATATATTACGCTGTTTTATATGTAATTTTTTTTAATTAAGTTGAAGACATAATTTATAGGAGCAAAAATAACCTACGTCGTTAATGAAATATTGTAAGAGAATCTTGAAAACACTAAATATTTTACTAATGTTAAATAACTGCAAGCTTTGTAAGTTTGTACTTTTAACCAAAATTAAATGGACTCTATTGTTTAATAGTTATCATGAGTCGTTCTCAAGATATTAGATTTTTTTTTCTTATTTTGACAGGGAGCGCACGCCATATCTTTGAAACTACAGCAAACTACAGGAAATTTTACTTATTTTAATCAGTAGTCACATTACGTTAACTGGTTTTTAGCAAGATCTATTAATAAGAAGCCAACATTTGCTTCAATAATAATGTGGTTCATGCCATCAAAGTTAAATAGTTGTGAATGATAGGAATATTTATGATCTCTTGATGCTATATTATATTAAAGTAGTCACATATTTATGCCATGCCATGAAGATATCCTAGCTGTTGTTAATTAAAAGTGTTGTACTATGAAATATGTTGAAAACTGTGAGTTATTTATTTACATGTTTTCCAAATGCGATCTTCCAGTAATATGTAGCTTGGTTAGTTTAATTTATTCCAACGTTTTAATTTTTAAAAATAATAGATATGTGATATACTGCCAGAAAATATAAATTTCAGTTATATAATTATATACAATATAGTTACTTTCTGTAAATTATATATATTTGTAACAGTATTTGTCTTTCTATTACCCTTTCTCCTGTAGAACATTTATATATTGTTTCTTAAAAAGAATATAATTTATTTCTTGTAATTTGTTAGTTTTCTATTTTATTTGTTAAATGTGACATTATGCAGTGTATTTTTATAGAATTCGAATATTATATAAAATAAATTGTTTTGGAAAATGTAATGTTTTTGTTTTCGTTTTTTTTACTTGGGAGAGGGAGGGGTAAATTTAAGATTAAAATCGAAACCGGAATACTTAAAGTTTAATATAATACTATTTTTTTTTCTTTGAAAAGTTATAGGCTTTTATTACTTTCCCAACAATACATGAGAATGTATTGAAATGGTGTTAAAAATCGCAGCTCCAGTTTTCGACGAATAGTTAGTTCTCTAACGTTTAGAGAACTCTAGAATTCGCAAAACACAATTTTTAGCGTGAATTCTGTCGGTGCAATGTATATGTATCCATTCTAACTTAAAAACTAACTGACCAAATTTCATAAAATTTGGTAGGTAAGTTACTTACGAGTGACCCTGGTGCTGGTTAGATTTTGATACGATTTGGAAAAAGAATCTGGCCCCCTGTTTTGTGCAGGATGGCCCGCAAAATCTAAAATAAAACACAATGTTAGTCCCTGTGAGCCTTTACTCCTTTTTATTCCATGCATTTCTGATATTCTGCTCTGCCCTTAAAAGGCTCTTGTTAAACATTTGAGCCCCAATTGTCACGCCCCTGCTCGAATTCTTAAACTGTTATATTCGATGCAAAACGGGACATACCTGAGAAAATCTGGATGTCCCAAAAATTCGAAACGGGGCTTTTAAATCTAATGAAGACTCCCGATCAATGATCAAGCAGGAAGATTAATCTTTCATCGTGGACTCATAAAATCTAACAAAGAGCCAGTCAGGCAGTCTTTCAAGGCTGTTTGGCCAGGGGGGGGGGGTGCGAATGAAACTTTATGGGGGCAAATTTTCTATATTCCCTATATAAATATATCTAAATGCTGTCACATAAATAGAAACTAATTTAATATAAAATGTCTCCGAGGGGTAGAATAATCTTCTCCGGAGGAGTTTAGCCCCCCCCCCCCTTTTGGATGTATGCCTGAAAGAAACACTGGAACTAGCAATACAATGAACCTCGGCTGTCTTTTCCTCATTGCCCTAGCAAATTTCCGGTCAAAATCGTGAAGTTCTGTTTGGGGCGTGTCCAATTCCCCACAGCTCCGCCCCATCGAATCTCTGTGACGCAAAGAGCACCTGAATCCACATAATTGTCCGAATTTAAATGCTCCTGTCCGCATCCCTGTATGCCCGCGCGTCGCGTATAGATATAAAGCACAGTTACTTGGTATTTGTTTAATGCACAGGTGCTTCAGGTATGGGTAAAAAACAGACTAATACTCAGGTCAGATGGATCACTAATACGAGAAACAAAGGATGTAATAGAGAAGGGTTGAACATCCGGGATTTGGGGAAATTTTGTACAGAAGATTTGGGATATATAGTCAAGTAAGTAAAGATTTTTTAAACATATTTCTGGTACAGAGCTTAGCATAAAAAATTTGTTTCCTGTGAATTAAATATATGGTTCTCTTAAGTTTTACTTTGTCTGCATACTACTATAATATATAGAGAAAGTATTGTGGCGAGGTCGGAATTCGAATTCGAGTATTCGACGGAAGAGCACGTTTTAAGCATCCCTGAACTCATATTGTGCGTTTGAGATGATGTCTGTGTGTATGATAGTGTGAGTATGTGAATGGCGATATCTTACTAACGAAGAGTTTCGAAAATAATTTACTACGATTATTACAATCCAGTAAATACATTAACGGAATCGAATCTGGAAAAAAAAATTATTGAAAAATAGACTTTTTGATAATGATAAATAATCATTTCAAACGTTAATTTTTTTTTATCAAAAAACGAATGGCACAAACTTCAGAACATTAGCATGAACTGTTCTCGAGATATTGCATGTCTTTTAAGTATGTTTATCGAAAAAAAAATGTAAGTAAAATTTAAAAATAGTAACTACCGTCCACTTTCCGTAAGCAATATTATACGACAAATCTGTTAACATATTTCTCATAAATCTAATTATTTCCATTTACGAGAGAAAATACTTTTCTAGGACCAGTTGTTATCGAGATATTAATAAAGAACGCTCTATTAAACCTTCTATTGAAATATCATTATGCAAAAGATATTTGTTCCACAAAATATTTTGAAAAAAAATAATATGTTGCTGAGCAGCGGAATTAAACCCAATGAGTTTATATTTGAAAAAAAAAATAATGTTGCTAAGCAACAGAATTAAACCCAATACAGCAGTAAATCTTTTTCGATTTAATTTATTTATATACATATCCGATAAAATTTATTTATATACATATCTTTATTAATAGAAAAATAAAGATATGTATATAAATACATTTTATAGGAATTGCATTTTTGATTGGATTTTATCCATTAAGGCCTTTGGGTTTAAAGATTACGGGGATTACGGATATTTTCAAATTCTTACTACATCTATTTTATTTTGGCAAAGATTTTTCAAACCCATATATTGTAGTACGGGTATATCTTCTAATACACTGGTATAATCTTCTAATCTACGAAAATATAAGTAGTAAAGGTATATCTTCTAATCCACAAGTAAAACGAGTAATCTTCTGATACAATTTTAGCTCTTTCATTTTAGCATATATTCATTCGATTTCATATTTTCTGCAAATTTATTTACAAACAGGATCAGGATGTTTTATTCTCCAGGTCTGCCTGTAAAAATAATTTTGTATAGCGATAACAGAGATTCTTACTTCTTTTTAGGAGCATTGATTTAAATATTTTGATAGAATGTTTTGAGCAACAATGTCATTTAGAATACTATAGGAATTTGCACATGATTGTGAATTTTAAATTTCTTTATATTATATATTCCGTACGAAGAACGGGTATGCTACCAGTATACAATATTTTTGTCTTATTTTATAATCTTTAGCTGATTAATTAAATCTTAAATTAAAGCAAAAGTTCCATATGTTCAAGAACGGGTATGCTGCTAGTACTAAATATAAATGAAAGTTAGATGTAATAAAATACACATTTAGTTTATAGTGAGTAACAACATTTATTAAGATCTGAAACTAAGAATTATCAGTCCAAGAAATTTGCATAAGATGCGTTCAAATTTAATTTTGTGTAATTTAGTATAAGATGAAACGCGAACATTGGAAAAACTTTAAGCTAGTAACGTTACATTACTAATAACAGTCAACACAGTTTAATGTGAACAATGATACTGCTTTTTAGAAATTATTGAAGTATCAATATTCGGATCAATTAATTATAATTTCATTCTCAGGTCTTTCTTAACTTCCAACCTATTCCCTTTGGTTCCTCTTGGATTGTTAAAATGCGCCAAAAATAATTTTTAAATATGGCTACAGCTTAGCTGATTGATTTTGTATTATTTTGAAATACTTTTAAATAACTTTTAATTAAAAGCAGGATTTTACCAAAAATGTTATTAGTTATTATATATGTTACCGGCAATGTATCAAATGTTGGCATTCTATAGAATACCTAGGCATTATATAGAATACCGAAAACTGGTCGGCAATCTATGGAACGATTAAAATTTCAGAGATTTCCTAGGCATTCTATAGAGTGCCAAATGACAAACCTGCAATGTATGAAATACATCTCCGATTCATTCCTTTTTGTCATATTTTACCAAAATAGCATTTGTCATTCTATAGAATGCCTAGGTATTATATGCAATGCCTAGGGAAAGTATATAATAATTCTCATATTTCATACTTTGCTTAAAAAAGGCCGGTATTCTATAAAATGCCTAGGTATTCTATAGAATGCCGGCATTTCATACATTGCCGGTAACATAACCGGCAATGTATGAAAGCCGGCATTCTATAGAATACCTAAGTATTTCATAGAATACCGAAAACTGGTCGGCAATCTATGAAACAATTAACATTTCACACATTTCCTAGGCATTCTATAGAATGCCAAATGGCAAACCGGCAAAGTATGAAATATATCTCCAATTCATTCCTTTTTTCATACTTTGTTTAAATAGCATTTGTCATTATATAGAATTCCTAGGTATTATATACAATGCCTAGGAAAAGTATATAATAATTCTCATATTTCACACTTTGCCTAAAAACGGCCGGTATTCTATAAAATGCCTAGGTATTCTATAGAATGCCGACATTTCATACATTGCCGGTAACATATATACTTTTTGTGCTTTGTGTTATTCGCGGATTTTCATACAGTTTATCACGTACCCCAAAGGGGCGGCGGACCCCATTTTAAGAACCTCTGTTGTACACCATTACTTCGTTATAAGAAGTCATCAAGTAACTCACATTATGCAGAGAAGTGAGCATATTTGATAATATTCGTACTTGCTACGTTTTTAATTTCATGTAATTATTTTTTAATTTATTTAAAAACCGTACAATATCTCGAGAACGGTTTACATGGCGTCCTAAAATTTGTATCATTCGTTTCCAGATAAAAAATAACATCTGAAATGAGTATTTATATATCATTATTGAAGGTTGTGTTTTTTAAATAACTTTCTCAAGAATTTATTCGTAAATTAGGGGGATGGTTGCACTTGATTACGTTTACAATCAATACGGTTCCACTATCCACTGATTGCAATAATCGTACCAAATTATGTTCGAAACGCTCCATTTGTTCATGAGATAGCGCATCCACAGACTCTTGGTCAGACACACTAACATGCGTGGTGACCACCTGGGAACACCGCGTGCTGTTGGTCCATTTCGGACGCGGTAGCCCGGTGGTTTGCGCGCTGGATTTGCACGCTGCCACAACTGCCGCAATTGCACTCGGTAGGCCCGGGTTCAATTCCCGCCACTGCCAAAACTGCCGCCGTGTTCACGCGGAGTACGATCACGTTAAACATGTGGGTCCGTAAGTCCTTCCGAGAGGTTGGTGGTAGGGGAAGGAAGGTACGGTCCCTGTGGATGCCTCCCCCACTGGGTTCCGGTCTAAATTGGGTGGCACTTCCCGGCCGTCCAAACAGTTACCTACACCTTTCTGGTAGGTCGGACGGTCTGTGTCTCAACAACAACATCACTAACACGCGCACAATAGCATACATACACACAGTAACATACATACACACACTAACATGCTCACAATAGCATATACACACAGTAACATACATACACACATTAACACACATACACAACACACACTAATGTACTAGCACACACACACAGAAATTACTTCAAAAATGTTGGATTCGAATTCAGGGATACTTAAAACATACTCATCCGTTGAAAACTCGAATTTTAATTTAACTCCGCCACATTGTAGAGAAGGTAAAAAGATGCATATTTTTTTCTTTTTTTTTTTCAAATTTTATACAAGTCATTCTTTCAAAATATTTTGTAATTTTTTTTTCCAAGTTGGCAACACCTTAGTGACGTCGATAAAATAAAATTTTATTTTAGAGTGTACTAGCTGCGATTACCCGGCGTTACTCGGAATTTACCATGCAAAACTATGATAAAAATTACACCGGAACATATAGGGTCGATTGTGATATATTACCGCTAAATGTATCGCATTTTAGAGATGTTTAAATAAAATTAAAGTTGGAAAGTGTTTCATAATCAATGCTTTATGCATGATTGATCTTTCTTGTGATTTCTTAATACTTTTCGTTGTTGAGTAAGCCTGTGAGAAATAAACCATGGTGATAGTTTCCATTTAAATTCATATCTCAAACCTGCGATTTTCAAAAGTGATTAATACGTTCAATAAACTCTCACAAAACTCAGAGATTTAATTGATTTTCACGTTTTAAACCAACTATTTCCAATCTTTTTTGTTGGGAATCATGGAGTTAAAGAGTAGAACTCCTAGGAAAAAGTTTCGTTTTCCATCAATATCTCGACAACCCCTGGTCTTAGAAACTCGAAACTTGGGCTAAATTTATGGAAAGCTATTTCAAAGCAACCCACCAAATTTCATTAAATTTGGTTTAGCCGTTCTACCGTGATGATGAGACAAACGAAAAAGTGTCGTTTTTCACTAATATCTCGAGAACCACTGGTCGTAGAAACTCGAAACATAGCCTATGCTTTAATTGGGGCGATTTCAAGACTACCTACCAAATTTCATGAAATTCGGTTCAGCCGTTCTCCAGTTATGGTGGATCATACATACATACTTTTCTTCTTTATATATATAGACTAGCAGCATACCCGTTCTTCGTACGGAGTATATAATATAAAGAAACTTGAAATTCATAATAATGCCCAAATTCTTATAGTATACTAAATGACATGTTTAATCAAAATATTCTGTTAAAATATTTAATATAATGCTCCTAAAAAGAAGTTTAAGAATCTCTGTTCTCGCTATATAAAATTATCTTCATGGACATATCTGAAGAATGAAACATCTTGGACCCCTTATGTAAGCAAATATAAAAAAAAATATGGAATTGAATCAATATATGCAAAATAGAAGCGTTAAAATTGTATGGGACCCGTACTAATTATATACGCGAATATTAGAAAATATAACCTGTATTAGTAGATTACATGTATAAATTGAAAATACCAATAAACCCGTAATCTTTAAATCTGAAGACAGTCATTTATTCCAATATATGTCAAAATTAAAGTGCTAAAATTATATGGGAAGATATACACTTACTACTTATAATGTCCGATTATTAGTAGAAGATTACCCGTTTTGCAATATGAGTCACAAATGTTTTTTGGTAAAATACAACAGACGACGTAATAAATTGAATATATAATTAATCCCCTTAATCTTCATACCAGAAGACTGTACTTGATTCCAATATATATGCCAATATATGTCAAAATATATGCCAATATACCTACACTACTTATATTCTCGTAGGTTAGAAGATATACCCGTGCATTCCTAGAAGATTACTCGTACAACGTACAATATGCGTGTGTCAGCAATTTTTGCCGCAATAAAACAATGGCGTAATAACTTAAAAATATCAATAATCACTGAATCAATAATTCCGGAAAACATCAATAATAATAATGTTTAAACCTGAAGAGTATAATTGATATTATCCAGTCCAAAATGGAATGGCAATGAAATTTATTTTATATACATATCTTCATTATTCAAATCGGAAAGGATTTAATAAAAATCGTCTGCCGCATAAACACATTGGATTTAAATCCGTTGCTAAGCGACATGATATCATTTGCTTCAAATAAATTGGTAGAAAAAATATCGTCTAAATAGTTATATTTCTATGGAACATTTGGCGACAGTTTCGTCAAATTAGCGACATTTTAAAAAATCGCCAAATTTATCGCCAAGTGGGACTGTAGAACTGACAGTTCCACTTTGCGACAAATTGACGAAATATCATCACAATACTATCCCCTAACAAAAAACAATTAATATCATTTATATAGAGCAATTTTATCAATTGACATTTTAAAAATTCGTTAAATGTATTACTAAGTAGGATGGTTGGTCTGACAGAGAAATGTTAACCAAACATCATTTCAGTACTCTCTTCTAACAAAACAAAAAAAAATTTCATTGATATGTAGAAGACCCAAGCCTCACGACCAACCCGAAGGTTTATGGCAGCTGTTTGTGTGTCGTTTATATCAATTTGGCGACATTTCCGTCAATTTGGCAAAGTTTAAGAAAAGTTGTCAAATTAGCGATATCCCTCCAAATTCGTAGCTTTGAATTTGCAGATCTGAATGAAACATTCTTATCCCGTTTCAATATACTAAATGAAAACACTACAATTGTATTAGAAGATATACCCGCTCTACACATTTTCTGTTTCAACAATCGGCTATATGAATTTATTGGCTAAACACAATATATGAGTTTAGTAGCTAAATACGATGTAAGCTTGAAAACTCTTTGCCAAAATAAATGAAATTGATGTACGCAGTCAGCAATTAATATAATTAAAAGAAAAATCAAACCGTCCATTCATAAGATATACTTTTATATCCATTTATCCATTTATTTATTATTTAAATCGAAAAAAAATAATAAAAACATTATCAAACACATTTAATATTATTGCGATGCCGAGCAACATGATATATCCTCCTAAAATGTTAAAATTTATTAACCACTAACAGCACACCCGTTATTCGTACGGAGTGTATAATTTAAAGAAACTTAAAGTTCGCAATCATCTGCAAATTCTGTTAAAATATTAAATTTATTGCTCCTAAAGAGAAGTTTAAGAATATATGTTCTCACTATGCAAAATTATCTTCACGATCAGATCTGAAGAATAAAACATCCTGCCCCCTTTTGTAAGCAAATTTACAGAAGAAAAAATAGGAATTGAATGAATATATGCAACCCCGTACTAATTATATTGTCGCAGATCAGAAAATATGCTAATGTGTTAGTAGAAGATTACCCGTATTACAATATGCGTCTCAAAAATATTTGCCAAAATAAAAGAGATGACGTAATAAATTGAAAACATCAATAATATCCGTACTCTTTATACCAGAAGGTCGTAATTGATTCCAATATATGCCAATATATATCAAAACATATGTCAATATACCTGTACTACTTATATTCTCGTAGATTAAAAGATATACACGTGTATTTGTAGAAGATTCGTACAACATACAATATATGAGTTTAAACAATTTTTGTCATAATAAAATAATTGCATAATAACTTGAAAATATCAATAATCCTTGAATCAATAATCCCCGAAAATATAAATAATAATAATTTTTAAACCTGAAGACCGTAATTGATATTATCCAGTCAAAAATGCTATAAGAAAAATCAAATCGTTCTTCTCTAAAATATATTTTTATATCCATTTATTTATTATTCAAATCGAAAAAATAATTATTAAAATTAACAGACAGATTTAATTTAATTGCGTTTCTGAGTAACATGATATAAGATAGAATCTTATAACATGTTAAATATGTCATGTCTTATAACATAAACTGCGAAATTAAATAACGATTTTGATTTCTCTATACTTCTCATTGTTCCGTAAAAGCTTGTTTTAAATAAACCATGAACCATGGAGATAGATTTCCCCTTTAAATCATGTTTCAAACAATTCATGTTTTCAGAAAGTGACTAATTAACGCAAAAAATCTCCCATCAAACTCAGAGATTAAATTTTAATTCACTTTCAAACGATTTTCAAGCTTTCCGTTTGGATAAACCACGGAGTTAGGGAGTAGAACTCCTAGGAAAAAGTTCCGTTTTTCATTAATATCTCGACAACCCCAGGTCTTAGAAACTCGAAACTTGGACAAAAGTTATGGGGGGATATTTCAAGGGTATTCACCAAATTTCATTAAATTCGGTTCAGCCATTTTTCCGTGATGATGAGACAAACGAAAATTTCGTTTTTTACTAATATCTCGAGAACCACTGGTCGTAGAAACTCAAAACACGGATATAATTTTAAGTGGGGCTATTTCTGGGCTACCCACAAAATTTCATCAAATTCGGTTCAGCCGTTCTCCCGTGATGGTGTGACAAACAGACAGACAGACAGACAGACAGACAGACAGACAGACAGACAGACAGACAGACAGATTTTCATTTTTATTTATATAGATATGGGGATAATTGTTAATTTGAACGACGCTATGGACATTAATAGTTCCAAAATATAGCACAAATGTTTTCAAATTAACACAAATAAGCTAAATGAATTCAACCATCGGATTTCAACTCATCGATTCCCAACTTGAAGAAAGAAACTTTTATTTATTTACTTTCTTTCTTACTTTTATTTATTTACTTTATCTTCTTTCTTTAATTTTTTTTATTGCAATATATTTTAAAAGAATATCATTGAGTACAACATCTGTAAAAGATATACCGTGAAACCCGCATTGAGCGAAATCGCAAAGGATAGGGGAAAATGTTCGTTATAACCGATATTCGCAAAAACCGATAAAAAGTTTAGTTATGAGATAAAAAAAAATAAGAATGGCTTATCTGACTACATATTGTGAAACAAAATATCATAAAATTTGGTAGGTATGTCACTTGGGTATGACCCTGGTGCTGATTAATTTTTGGCACGATTCGTAAAAACAGAACCCCCCATTTTTTGCGAAATAGCCCGCAAAAATTTCATGTATCCACTCTAGCTAAAACTAATTGACCAAATTTCACAAAATTCGGTAGATAAGTTACTTGTACGATACTCTGGTGCTGATTAGATTTTGCTATTAATCGGAAAAGAACAACTTGCCTTTTTTTACGAAATGGCCCTCAAAAATCGCAAAATCTAAAAAAAAACAGCGTATGTTCAAATATATCAATTAAATGCTTGTTTTATACGTAATTTTTGATGAGGAATAAGAACAACACTATTACTCTAGGGCTAACCATTCTCGAGATATATGAGATTTTTCGCTTTTAGTTATGCCACTTTTAGAAAAATGTCTAATTACCAAATAAAAACAGGAATTGAATTAAAAATGCAAATTCAGTGTTATTTTGTGCAATTAAACTCAATTTAATGAATTATTAAAGAAATAAAAAAAATGAATTTGAATCTGCAGGGAAAGTCATGAGCTGCCCACATCAGATTTTTCTATTTATTTGATAATTGGACATTTTTCTAAAGGCGGCATAACAAAAATGCGAAAAATCTCAAATATCTCGGGAACGGTTAGTTCTAGAGTAATGAAGTTGGTCTTATTCTTTTCCTCGTCAAAAATTAAGTATAAAACAATCATTTAATTCATACATTTGAGCATACATAGTCTTTTCCTTTTAAATTTTGCTGATTTTTGCGGGTCATTTCATAAAAAAGTCAGGTTGTTCTTTTCCGAATCGTACCAAAATCTAATCAGCTCCAGAGTGTCCCACAAGTAACTTATTTACCAAATTTTGTGAAATTTGGTCATTTAGTATTACAACTAAAATGGATACATGAGAATTTTGCGGGTCATTTTGCAAAAAAAGGAAGGGTTCTTTTTTTCCAAATCCTACCAAAAACTAATCAGCACCAGAGTCACACACAAGTGACTTACCTATCAAATTTTATGAAATTCGGTTCATTAGTGTTTGAGTTAGAGTGGATACATACATTGCACAGACAGACACACAGACATATAGATAGACACACAGACAGATACACACACACAAACATTACGCTAAAAATAGGTTTTTTTTTTGTATTCTAGAGGTCTCAAAACGTGTAGATCCGTCGAAAACTCTAGTTGCTATTTTCGGCATGATTCCAATATTTTCCCTATACATGATCATGTATTACACGGAAAGTAAAAATCTGATGTGGGCAGCACATGACTTTCCCTGTAGACTCAAATTCATATTTTCTTTATTTCTTTAATAATTCATTAGATTGAATGCAATTGAACCAAATAACACTAAATATGCATTTGTAATTCAATTTTTGTTTTTATTTGGTAATTGGACATTTTTCCGAAATCGGCGTAACAAAAATGCAAGAAATCTCAAATATCTTGAGAACGGTTAGTCCTAAAGTATAATAAAGTATGTTATATTATTTTCCTCTTTAAAAATTGCGTATAAAATAAGAATTTAATTGATATATTTGAGCATACACTACTTAGTCTTTTTTTTTTTAATTTTGGTAATTTCGGAAGGACCATTTCGTAAGAAAAGGCAGGTTGTTCTTTTCCGAATCGTACCAAAATCTAATCAGTACCAGAGTATCCCACAAGTAACTTATCTATCAAATTTTGTGAAATTTGGTCAATTTGTATTTTATCTAGGGTTGATACATGAAATTTTTGTGGGCCATTAAAAAAAAGGCGGGTTCTTCTTTTTCAAATCGTACCAAATTCTAATCAGCACCAGAGTATTCAACAAGTAACTTATCTACCAAATTTTGTGAAATTTGGTCAATTAGTATTTTAGCTAGAGCGGATACATGGCATTTTTACGGGCCATTTCGAAAAAAAAGGCGGGTTCTGTTTTTACGAATCGTACCAAAAACTAATCAGCGCCAGGGTCATATCCACGTGACTTACCTACCAAATTTTATGAAATTCGATCCATAAGTTTTTGAGTTAGAGTGGATACATACATTGCACAGACACAGAGACAGACAGACAGACAGACAGACAGACACACACACAGACGTCACGCTAAAAATAGTTTTTTCGTATTCTAGAGGTCTCAAAACATGTAGATCCGTCGAAAACTCGAATTGCTATTTTCGGTATGATTCCAATACTTTCCCTATACATTACCATATATTACACGGAAAGTAAAAACGTAGCACTTAAATAAATTTATAGATGCATTGTGAAAACTCCTTATTAAAAAAAAATGCAATTTACATTAATTAGAGTTCGAATTATTCAAAATTTAATAATTTCATAACATTATTTCCATTGGAGCACAGCATTAATTCTCGAAGAAATAGAGATCGCATAGTTAGTCTGAGCAGGAAAATGGTAGATATTAAAATAGCATATACAAGTACTAGCACAGATCAGCCAAATGATTCTAATTAATCGGCGCAATAAATCCATTACCAACTTGCAAAGAATAACTTTTATTATTATTATTTTTTTAATTTAAGGAATTTAAAGAACTTTTAAGAAGTATGTAATAGCACAAATCAGCCAAATACATCCACCTCATGCACCACGCCACTACACTGTTGCCAAAATTTTAGTGTGCAAACTTCTAAATTAATAAATATTTGAAAACTGGAAATTTTGCGGTAATGTTAACGACCGATCACACTCTTTATTTAAATTTGAAGTTACTACCTAATTGGTAAGTCAATTGGTAAGTTCAATTATATATCACACTAGTATTAGTACCTATGAAAAATCACAGGAAAATTTTTATTCATTGACATTTTAAAATATAATGTGGGTAGCACATGACATTCCCTACAGACTCAAATTCATTTTATTTTTATTTCTTTAAAAACTGGACACATTTTCAAAGGCGGTGTAGCAAAAATGCTAAAAAATAAAATATCTCGAGAACGGCTAATCCTAGAGTAATGGGATCGGTCTTATTATTTTTATCGTTAAAAATTTGCTATAAATCAAGCATTTTATTGATACTTTTGAGCATATGTACTCTTTTATTTTAGATTTTTTCTTTCATTTCTGCAGACCATTTTGCAAAAGCAGGCAGGTTTTACTTTTACGAATCGTATCGAAATCAAGTCAGCATCAGGGTAACCCACAAGTGACTTATCTACCAAATTTTGTGAAATTTGGGTCAATTAGTTTTTAAATTAGAGTGGATACATAAGATTTTCTCGGGTCATTTCGCAAAAAGAGGCAGTTCTTTTATCCCGAATCGCACCCAAATCTAATCAGCACCAGGATCACCCACAAGTAACTTACCTATAAAATTTTATGAAATTTGGTCTATTAGTTTTGGAGTTAGAGGGAAACATACTACATTGCATAGACAGATACGCACAGATACACACACACACACACAGAGAGAGAGAGAGAGAGAGAGAAAGGGGTAGGCCCGCACACACATCAGGCTATATATATATATATCTTTTCTGCATATGGCAACATTGGTTTAGTCATAATTTGCTCGTCATGGTTGTACTAATGAAGTGTATTTTAAGGTATTTATGTTTCCTTTATTTTTCCAATCTATATGCTTGTCGTCCATATAACACAAGTTTATAGATAAAATCTATCTTGTGTTTCAGAAACAAGCATTTTTGTGTTCATTTCGAAGGGATATATGGACTTGACAAGAATTTTTTCGAAATGAACTTATCTTAAGCCTAAAGCTCTTCCACATGCAAGCGTTTTTGCTTGATTTTTTTTGTTTTCCTATTTTCATTCCTCACCTTTGAAATTTGTTGATTGTCTTTGTCTTTATGACCTGCATTACGCTTTATAATTTCCTCTTTATGCTTTTATTTCTTTGTATTTTGTAGAAAATTTTGGAATTGTGTATTATGAGTTACTACTTACATTCTAACATTGGATTTACAATTATATATATATATATATATATATATATATATATATATATATAAGTAGAAATAGTTTATAGATATAATTTATCTATTTCTTCAGAAATATACATATTTTGTGTCTGCTTTGTCAAAATACTTGGACTTGAGAACGAATTTCCCGAAGTGAACATTTCCATTTTTTTAGGCTTAGCCGTTTTTCCACGTGTATAGCGATATAGTTTGATTTTTTAAGTTTTTCTTTATTCGTTTCCATACCTTTGAATTTTGTTGATTTTCTGTAACTTGATAACTCGTGTTTTGTATTTTTTTCCTTTTGATTGATGATTTGCTGTTTTATATTTTATTCAGTGGGTGTTTTAGAAAGTTAGGTTTATCTTGTTGCAGCTTCTTACTTTTCGTTCATTGGATTTTCAAACTACTATTATATATATATATATATATATATATATATATATATATATATATATATAATAAAAGTTTGAAAATCCAATGAAAGAATAGAGAGAAGTTTAAACTCAAAAAATCCCAACATTAGAAAATGCCTTACAAATAAAAGCATCAAGCAGAGAATCATCAATCAAGTGGAAAATAAAATGCAAACCTCTAGTCATCAAGCTGAAGGCAAACAAAAAACATCAATGGAAAGGAATCGATAAAATAAAATCGTATAAAATCCAAGCATGAATGCTTTACACGTGAACAAGCCCTAGGTCTAAAAATGAAATATATATATTTGTATACTAGAGGTCCAAAAACGCGTAGACTCATTGAAAACTCGAGCTGCGATTATCAACACGGTTCCTATACTTTCCCTATAAATTACCATTTATTGTCGAGACAATAATATTGTGTATAAAGTGTTATTATTGTAAAACGCTATTTTAAAATAACATAATTCCTTATTTTATTAAAAGGGAATGACGTAAACAAAGTCAAATCGTCGAACATGTGATACATCCAGTCCAGAACAGAATGTGCATATGGTTGTAATGTGCATAATGTTGCCATTCGGTATAATGTTGCCATGTTGGAATGTGCATATATTACCATTCGGTAAACGATAATAACATTAGTAAATTTCTCACCCTCAAAATTATGTTGTTAGATGATTTCGAACGTTTTAGTGTGCCGCACTCAATAATATGTGCATAATCGAAAACGTGTATTGTATTTACAATATTTTAAAGATCTACCAAAGGATATTTAAAAAAAGAAAACAAATTTCATGTGTCCATACTAGAACGATATCTGTCTTGTGTTAATCTGAAACATCAACTACTTCAGTCTGCGACATCCCTAAACTATCAAATACCAAAAACCTGCAAATTTCCCAGTATGATTACGTTTGATTTTCCTTTATATGCAATTTTGGGTTGCTACCTTATTGAGAAGTACGATTTGCAATTATATCGTATTTCGAAAAGTTTGGTATGCTGCACACCTTAATGTAAAAATATTCGTAAACTTTCATTGTATTTTTTAATATTCTTGAACGAGCTACCCGTTTACTGAATTTTGAGTCTGTATATCACTGAAATATATTTGTTTTGCATTCATTCGAAAAATTGAACATATTAGTGTACGGCAGCCCAAAAGCAGCAAATATTAGAGCATCGCAAGTAAACTTCCTGGTAATGTTTACGAACGACCTTTCTTTATGGTCGATTCCAAATATCTCTCCAGTTGGGAAGTATATGATTTGCAATTATATCACATTTCGAATATTTTAGTATGCCGCACCCCCTAAAATGGAAATATTCATAATCTCTTATATTTTTCAATTTATTTTTATTAAGATTTACCCGCCTATTTTTAAGTTCGTCCCCTAAAATTTTAAGTTTGCACATATCGTTAATCGATATTTGCTTTATATTAATTCAAAATATCGAACATTTAGTGTGTGGCACCCCTAAAATAGCAAATATTGGAAAATTGCAACTTTTCTAATAATGCTTACAAAAGATCTATATACTATACATCAATCTGATTGGGAAGTGCTGTGTGTAATCACTGCATATTTCGAGATATTTATATTGCTTAGAACCCTTACTATGTAAATTTTCGAAAATTACAATATTTTCCGATTTGATTGCGTTGAACGGTTAATCCAAAAATTTCAAAGAAGTTTAAAGCCATCTACGTGGTAGGAATTGAATTTTTCAGTTCCAATGCAGGTTTGCAAAATTTCAACATATATAGTTTCGTAACTATTATTAAGCTTGGTTAAGCAGACAAGAAATACTATAGAAGCCCATATCGACCTTGGCTATTTGCGGAACCCAGAACAAAACAAATTTTTCCTCAAAAATATTATTGAAAAATGAAAGTATTTTATTGTTATAACAATGTTCGTTTTTCATGCTTTGGTAATTGATTTTAAACATGTACGAGTACTTCCAATTTAAAAGTTTGTTTAAATTAAATGCGAAATTCTTTTATATGCATATTTTTTTCAGGCGGTTGGCATTTTTAAAAAATGAGGGGTCAAATTTTTTTAAAGGATCCACTAAGAGAAAAGTTCAATTAGAAAAAATTTTGCTATACAGAAATTAGTCTACAAGAAAAAATATCTGATGTGGCCAGCACATGACTTTCGCTGCAGACTCCAATTCATTTTTTCTTTAATGATTCATTAAATTGAGTTTAATTTGACGAAATAACACTGAATTTGCTCTTTTAATTCAATGTTTGTTTTTATTTGGTAACTGGATATTTTTTCCAAAGACGACGTAGTAAAAATTCGAAAAAACACAAATATCTTGAGAACTGTTAGTTCTGGAGTAATGGAGTTGACCTTATTCTGTTTCTCGTCAAAAATTACGTATAAAACAAGCATTTAATAGATATATTTGAGCATGCGTAGTTTTTTATTTTAAATTTTGACGATTTTTGCAGGCCATTTCGTAAAAAAGGGCAGGTTATTTTTTCCGGATCGTACCAAAATCTAATCAACACTCGGTTACCCTACAAGGGATTTATCTACCAAATTTTGTGAAATTTGGTCCATTAGTTTTTCAGCTAGAGTGGAGGTAGGCAATTTTTGCTGGAAGTATAGCAAAAACGAGCAGGTTCTTTTATTACGAATCGTACCAGAATCGAATCAGCACCAAGGCCTTACCCAACCCACAAAGCAGTTACCTATAAAATTTTATGAAATTCGGTCCATTAGTTTTTGAGTTAGAGTGGATACAGAATCTGCACAGACAAACACACACATCAGACGTCACGCTAAAAATAGTTATTTCGTGTTGTAGAGTTCCCAAATCATGTAGATCCGTCGAAAACTCCAGTTGCGAGTTTCGACATGATTCCAATACTTTCCCTATACATTACCATGTATTGCAGGGAAAGTAAAAAGACAGGTGCCATTATTTGCAATATTCTTGAAGTCATTTACAATAGCAGTAACGTAAAAAACTACCAATATAGAGAAAATTGGAATCGGATTTCCCCTCGATTCGAGAATTTTCCCTCGATTGTTGGCTCATGTTGCAGAGATAGAAACTCCAAATTAAAACCTGACTTTGCATAAAACTTATTTGGCAATGTTATTTGCAAATGATCGTAAGGAATGATTCGTAAAGAGAAAATTTCCCGATTTTGTAATAAACAATAAATAACTCTTGTACAGCCGCAACATTTTCTACTTCTACTTTTTTTTATTATTATTATTATTTAGCTTAACCTTTTGCTTACGGGTAGCACAGTGTCCATCCTAAACGAAGAACCTCCCAAAAAGACAGGTATTTGACATACCCTATACCAAACAATTTGATCCCCCTTTGCAGACATTGGCGTCCTCCTCCAGACTGTATATTTAAGAGCCTTAAGGCTCCTAAATATACAGTCTGGTGCAGCAGCGGCCATTTTGACTCCTGACCTGTCTTGACCCGTCTTTTTGAGAGGTTTTTCGTTTGTGATTGACGCTATCCCACCCGTAAGCAAAAGGTTAAGTCTCCTAAATATACAGTCTGGCGCAGGACTCCAATGTTCGCAAAGGGAGATCGAACTGTTTGGGATTGGGTATGTCAAATACCTGTCTTTTTGAGAGGTTCTTCGTTTGGGATGGACGCTGTCCCACCCGTAAGCAAAAAAGGTTAAGGAACCCTATAAAAAATTTAGACCCCCCTATTTTTCCGAAAATACTCCCCACTTCCGAAACTCGGAAAACGATGTCAACTATGTAGAAATACCCAATACGCATTAAGTTATTTATGATGACTAATTAAACTGATTTTCATGGTAAATACTAAAACAAATTTACACAAAATACATATTATTTGTTATACATAAATAGAAATATTTCTCAAAATTTGAAAAACGTAAGGGCCCTATCAAGCCCGAGACGGGAGACGGAGCGAGGCATCGAAATGTCAGTTTTCCCCAAACTAAATTTTTAGGGGGCCAAAAATTTGGGGGAAACCAAAATTTAAGCTCACAAAAATAAAAGCATTTTCTTTAATGCTTTTATTCTAAGGGGGCCGAAACTAAAATTTTGGTCTGCAAAATTTCAGTTTTGGAAAAACTGAAATAGACCAATAAACCCCCTTTTGGGGAGGGGGGGGGGCGTTTAACATATTTCACTTAAAGACCAAAAACTCCTAGTTATGCACTGGACATATAGCAAAGTTTTTTTTTTACCCTGCCATTATATATATTGACTATTCCATGCTGATGAACGCATAGTAAAAGCGAAAACAACCTATGGATGTAATAATCTGCAGTGGAAATATAGTCTAAAGTGCCTATGAGCCATATTTGAATTATTCGCAAATTCAAGTAACATGCTATTTAGTAATAGTCGACCATAAAACTATTACAGAAGGCATTTTTTTAACATGAGAGTAATTGACAAATTGCTGTTATATTCAGGAATGATAGAATAAATGACACGTACATGAACAGAAATCTGGTGTATAGCCTGTTTAAAATGTCCTCCTTCAGCAAGAATTCACATCTGGATTCCAGAAAGAATATTACAGCGTACTTTGGCAAGCCTTACATGTGTAGTCGTGTTAGATGCCCTGATAATACGACTTTTTGAGGTTGCCTTCTACATAAGAGTTTCGTTCCTTCATGGGGTGTCGATTCTTACCAAAACAATACTCTACAAATTTGTAATGGATTTTTTGGTCTATCTCATTTTGCTTGCCGAGTTTGTCATCCTAAATTTTTAAATTAACCACTAAGAGTGCTGCAATTTCTTTTATTCGATCGGGCATGGTCACTTTACTCTAAAATCTAAATAGACCTAACGTGTACAATTATGACCTTTTCCTTATAAAGTTATTTGGATGCTTATGGACTTATCTAGAAATCCTGTATAGAAGTTTTAATTTAAATTATTAATATAACGTTTAATAGATGGAGTAGCGTTTAATAGATGGTTTAATAGATGGAACTTAGCAGCTGCTTAACAGCTTTTCCTATACCTATGCACCGTCAAGTTTTCTTTTCCGGAGGTATACATGTAACAGTTTTAAACGAACACAAACGTAACAAACACGTAAACACATGCTTTTAAATTCAGACGTTTTTTCTGCGTTCTAACTGTCTTTATAATTTACCTTTTCAGATCTCGTGACGACATTTTCTGCCTCTGCGTGGTGTAGCAACAATGACTTCGGGTAAGATGCCGGAGTACACGATGCTCACCCCCCTCCCACTCACACCAGATGTCATGTCACACGACTTCGAGCAACTGGTCAATTTGGGCCTCACCATGCCATGCGACCTGGCCCCTCACTACTCTTTCGTTAACATGGTGGGACCTCCTCTGGGCCCAACAATCATCCTCGAGAACGGATCACCAGATCCTCCAAGACGCACCAACACCCCAGAAATGGATGACCGTGAAGATGAGGAGGAGGATGAAGACGACAGGGGCGGAGCAGCTTCTTCAGGTTGCAGCAGCAACGCCGGGAACGGTGAGGGCGATTCTGATACAGGAGACGGGAAAATTGGTAAAGACCCATTTGCGCCCCAGTGCAAGATCCCACTGCCGACACCTTTTTCACCATATGAATATTGGCTGGAACCTTCCTTCATAAGAAGGAGGAATGAGCGGGAAAGACAGCGGGTTAGGAATGTGAACGATGGGTTTGAAAGGTTGAAGAATCATCTACCAATCAACGGCAAGGATAAAGACAAAAGACTCTCAAAAGTGGAGATTTTAAGGATGGCGATTAGATACATCCGGAACTTGCAGGACATGCTGAAGAATGATGGAATGGATGATAGTAAAGAAAATATGATTTGTGTTAACTCAGACTCGGACTAAAAGTTCTGGTGGCAGAAAAGGATTTCTTACTTGCAGAGCTGTGGAGTCGGTGTCGATAGTTTGAGGTGGAGTCGGAGTCAGTAAAAATATACCAACTCCAACTCCAAAATGAAATTCTTTAAAAAAAATATACTTTGGAATATTTAAATTTTTAATACTTTTTTAAATAGTTTTTAGGCAACAAATTAAAAAACAAATGTTTTTCTTTTTAAAAATATTGATATAAAAATGTAATACTGTTTTAAATAACCATTAATTATTATTACAAAATGGAAATTAAACAAAAACCATTCTTGTTTGAAATTAAATTATTTGCAATTCAATATGGATCAAATGGGTGTTTCTAAATTCATAGTATTGTATAATATTCCAATCAAGCAATCATTCTGCTTAACACGCAACGATGCAACATTTTCCCAGAATCGCATAAAATTTATCTAATTCGGTGATTTTTACATTGCCGATTTAGAAATTTTGGACAGAATTTTTATATTTTAAAGCAATGATCGTAGTAGCAGGTGCAACATTTCCGAAGTAGTATACGAGGAGTTTTTGGCAAATGAATCGTAAAAACCAAAGATCTCGCAAAGACTACGAATTAATGCTTTGCTATTTATGAAGAAGTTAGTGTCGGAGTAGAACAATGGAATAAGTAAGAGGCGGAAATTTGCTTACCGACTCCACAGCCCTGCTTACCCAGGACAGAGTAATAAATATGCAAAGAACAACATAATTAACCCAAAGTTCCTAAAGATGTAGTCTGACGCAAGCGCCATTTTGACTTCAATTGGTCCAGTCAATTATCGTCTGCCTGTGCTATTTCAATGGCACGCACATGTTACATGGCTGATATTTGATACGCAATTTAGCTGTAAAATAGGTACTTCTGCTTTCAAAAGAGTATACCAATCATTCAAGAAAGTAGGCTAGAACGTTTTAATTTTCTCGAGATCCCGAAAAATTAATCATCTTTTAGCCATGTACAGCCATCCCTTCAACTGGGAGTCAAGATGGCCGCTGTTTGCGTCAGCCTGTATATTTAGGAGCCTTAGCATCACCTATTGAGATTACTACTACACATCAAAGAAAACAGCAAGTATAAATAAGAAATAATATTGAAAAAAAATATGTTTGTTGCAGGAATTCTTGTTGAAAAATTCTTCGAAGCCAAGATTTAATAGCATTTTCAGGTGAAAAACTATTTAGGGATATTTTCAGTCAATCTTTCAATGACATAATTTTTCCAGACCATAACAAGTGAACAAAGTTTTACACGCTAAAGTTAACAGACCAATTCTAATCCGAAGAGGATAAAACTCCATATCTCCCGTAGTTCTTTATCAAATGGAGCATTATTTTTAAATCCCGGTAAAATTCTAAATTCCCAAACCGCTGCCATGGCATGACTTTACATCTATATGCATGAACAAAACTGTAAAAGATCATACCCGAAAAGCTCTGCCTTTTATAGATCACAGTAATAAAACCTTATAAAAAAAACCTTTCTGCCCCAACCTGGAATCGAATCCACAAATCTTTGTAATGGACAATCGACACTATACCATTTGAGCTATACTGGGACGGAATTACAAGCTCTTATCGTTGAAATGTCCAACCTCTAATGTAAGATTGATGTGCAACTCACAATCTGACTGTCCACCTCCTGCTATTTTTACCTCAGGTTAGCTTCTCTCTGCTATTTTTGTCCAACAGGTTAGCTTCCTCGTGGTCGTTGACCTTCCGAATTTAAAATTGGCGCTCAATATATCATAGTTCACTGAATCCGTGCTAGTTGTTCGTTCTAGGGTCACTTTCAGACTTCCAACATCTTTTCACTAGCATACAGGGTTGATTTGTTCGAGCGCCATTGTAGAGAATCTTACTACCCCAACCGGGAATCGAACCACGCATCTTCTTACTGGCCAGCCGTCGCTCTACCATTGAGAGGCTGGGACGGAATTGCAAGCTCTTATCGTCGAAGTGGACTCTTCAATCTCAAAATATGTGGATGGGTCTCGATGGAATTTTTCTCCATGCTGTTCTTTCCACATTCATTCGATATTTGTGAGAAATAATATTTTACGCACAAGTTTCTACAATGAAATGATAGATATAGGTATAATATAAAAAGAAATAAAGTTCTCAGCTTTAAAATTATATATAACTCTGCATAAGGAATTTTATACTTCAGAGATCATTGAGCAAAAATATTTTAAGAGTGTGTGGCAGCTGCTAAAGACATCCATCGAAGATGCTTGGAACCTGTACCCGAATTATAAGTTCGGAGTGGAAGCTAGCTTTTGCTCTAATCTTATAATGTCGGTCTTGTAAGCACGAGGTCCCGAGTTCGGACCTGGCGACTCTCAATCTCTACAAGTGCTTTTCCAGGTAAAGCAAATTTACTAAAAGAAGGATCGCCCATCCATTGCAGGTAATAGCAATCATTCGCATTCTTCAATATACAACAACCGATACGGGCAATCTTGTAATCCTTTGTGGAGTTCTTACCACGCAACGACATCAAAGTTAATAGAAATTTGTGGCAAAGCGTCAGGATATGTAAGGCAGGCAATGTCTACCAAAATAATTTACGACCAAGTGATTTTTATTAAATAATATTAATCGAAATAAATATTTAAAATGTTTTTTGTGTAAATAAACGAAAGGAGAAGTAGACAGATTTTTGCCCCGACTGACGCCTGATCCTCTTACTCCTAACTCAGAGCTGTTGTTTAGGGGAGATATGTCAGTTATGATTCTACACGTCAGGAAATGTTGCATTGGAAATGAAACTAAAAAATAATGCGCGCGCAACTTCTATCCGTTAACCGACGTAATCAGGGCATTCGTGGCTAAGCTCCACGGTTTCGCTACTCGTTTCGTTTCCACAAATATAGTACTTATTGTTTGTTGAGTTTGGAGAGAAACTTAAAAAAAAAAAACGTTAATAGCAAATTTGATTTTGAGAATCGCTAAATTATAGGGAGTTTGAAAATTTCGATACGATTGGAATTTTTTTGTGCTAATCATAAATTAAATTTTTAACAGGAGAGAAAGTAAAGTTTGATGAGTGATATATTTATTCTCTTGCTTGTTTTCCTTAATCTTTATGGACTAGTTAAAAGAGTTGCCAGTGTAATGTGTTCTACCGTATATAACGTTTTTTAGTCATCTCCAGAAATACACAAAAATGGAGTTCCACTGTGATAAAAAATTGCAAAATGTTCTTAATTTATTTAAATTAATACCTGACCTTATGTCTCACCAAAATTGACTTAAATGTCTTTTAATGTGCTGCTGGGTATTTTAATTAATGGTGTTACTTAAAATGTCATATTTTAAGATGTCGTTGATTAAAATATAAAATTGTGTGCCCCCAAGTTACTTTATCACACTTCACTGTTAAAAATCAAGCTCAGGCTACAGAAATATGCCCTCTACACAAAAATTCGCAAAATTATGGATCATAACAAATGTTTTATATATTTTCAAGTTCTTTTTTTATATGCTATTACTAATAAGGTACTTTAATTTCATACGAATTAAGATATAAAGATTTTATGAACATGAAATTTTTAGACAAGGGCTATAAATATATAGTCATGCTGGCAAGAGATGGATACATTTCCTGGAGGATTTTAAAAGGAAACACTGATATGTTATGTGCTGGAAACACTATGGAAACTTCGCTTGTGCAGTCGGGCAATACCTCCTGAGTCGAGGATCAGACTTTGCCGACTGACACCCCAAGTTTTATTGTTTAGTGTCCTAACCATAATGGCATGCATCAGCTTATCAAGATGAAATTTAAATTTTTATTACACTTTTTATTTATGTATGTGTACCATATTCATCAATTGTGGAAATCTAAACAATTAATATAATTTAAAATCTAACATATCAACCAAAAATATTTATAAATTATCAAAGTATAATATTTTCATTTTATCAATGTTCTAATAATTGTAAATACTGTCTGATAAAATGAAATTATGATCACTAGTCATAAAATAATAGACCAATTAGTATTTTTTTTTTGTGTGTGAAAAGGAAAATAAAAATAGATCGTTTCTGTTAAAAAGTATATTTGCAAGTTTATGTTTCAGTTCACCAAGTATTTATTTGTAAACTGAATAAGTTATTAAAATATATTTAAAAATTCTTGTGTGTTTATTTTTCTCGATTTATAAAGTAAAATTATTAAGTATGAAGAAGTTATTTTTCCCATTATATGGAATGTTTATACGAGAACTTCATATAGAGGCCCATAAAGAAATTCCTGGAAATTCTAAAAATGGTAAAACAATTTTTAAAGCATCTTTTTTTTTTCACTTTTCCTACCATATATCGTATATGCATAGGTAGTTATTGGAAGAAGGTTGAAAATTCGAACACAAATTTTCGATGAATTTACACGTTTTGGCCTCCGACAGACTGAATCCACTTATGTATCTTTTCTACCACTTTCCCACCCTCTTTGTCCGATTTTTGTGACATTTGGCAGTCGGGTGATAAGTTACTATACTAAAAATTTAAGATTTCTGAAAATAATATTTGATACATGTATTACTTTCCGTTTACACTCCTATAGCATAATTCATAAAGAAAGTATTGCAACGAGGTCGAAAATTCGAATTCAAATTTTTGATGGGAAAGCACGTTTCAAGCATCCCTGAACTCGATTCGAACATTTTTAAAGGATGTCTGTGTGTATATGTATGTTAGTGAGTACATATCTTTAAGTATGTATATTAATGTATGTGTGTGCGTTAAGTATGTATATTAGTGTGTGTATGTTAGTGCCGTATTCACAGAATGCTGTCTCTGAATACGATATCTCACGAACGAATGGAGGATTTCGAACGAAATTTTGTATGATTATTAGAATCACTAAGTATTGAAATCATACTAGTTTTAAACGGAATGGAATATTTGGAAGAAACCCAAATTTCGAATGAAATTTTGAAAAAATTCATTAAAAAACAGAACCTATAATAATATTACATACGTAATCACTTCTTGTGTAATTTTCATTTGAAACAAATGACACAAAAGCTTAAAACGCTAGTATCGAATAAGTTTATAAAAAGGTTACATAAAATTAAAAAAATATTAACTATTTTATTAACTATATGTTTGTTCACTTTCCATATACAATATTATTCAACAAATTTGTTAGCTTCATTCTCTTGGATATAGTTCGTTCCATTCACGAAAGAAGATACTTTGTGTAATAAATAGTTTTGTATTTTGATTCCCAACAATTCGATAATACTAATTTATTTGTAAAAAAAAGCTCTTTCGTCTATCTATCCTAACGCTTGGAGATAAATTTAGAGAACTTGGCAACTAATTTAGCAAAATATCGCTAACATGACAAGATTTTTAATGATGCCGAATTGAAAAAATATCGCCAGAATTTCAAAAATGACGCTAAATTAACGGAAATGACGCCAAATTGATAAATCTGTTTAAATATATATATACGGACTATACTGCTCATTGCGAATACTATCAATATTGATAATTGTAGTTAGATTTTTCGCGAAATGTAAGTTAATAGGATACTTATAAATAGTTTTACATATTGTCATCCCGAAAAGATGCCAAATGTTTAATTCAATGTGCTATGGATCTTCTACATCATTTTTTCATAGGGAAAGAAGTAAATTCAATGCGTTATTTAAGCAAAGGCGTGGACTGTCCACATAACATGTGTTTTACAGTGTAGTGCTAAGTATATTTTACACAAATTGTGGGGAAAACTTACCCATTTTTACGAAATACTCCATAAAAATCAGAAAAACTGAAACAGAGGAACAAATATATATAATGATATTAATAAAATTCGTGTTTCATACGTGATGTTTCAAAATAAAAAAAGTAAACCATTCTCAAAACATTTTCTTACTCTGGAAGTTTGGCGATTTTGCGTCCTTTAAAAATGTGCCAATTTGCTACATTGAGAAAGAAATTCCACAAGACTTCAAATTCTGTGTAATTTAAAATAAATATTGATTTGAAGCATTATTTTGTGTGATAAAAAATCGATTAATTGAATAAAATAACACAAGGGGAAAAGAATAATATAATTTGAATCTGTAAGAAACGTTATGTTTTTCTTAATCAGAATTTTAATCATAAATTTATTTACCGGAAATTTTTTATTAAATAATAATTAATAAAATTTATATAATATCAATTATTTAGTTATTTTTTCAATAGAAATTCTTGAAGTACAAAATAAAACATACGAAATTGTATAAGGAATCTGTTTTCCAGTTACCATGCAGTAGAAATACCTTTCAAATAGGTCCGCTTTATTTTGAAATTGACGTATCAAAGACGCCTTGCGCTTAACATTATTTATTTACAACATCGCTGACGCAGAACACCTTTCATGATTGAGTATACTCCAGTGTTAAAAGGACTCAAAAGACGATAAACGTTCTCCCACAATGGACGATTGTCAATCTGTTAATAAATAGTGCAGGCCAAAGATTTGGTTAAATGCTGGGTAGAGATAATACAAGAAGCCATACGTGACCCAGAAATTTGCATAGTTGTTCCCTTGAAAAAAAATGTTTTAAATTCCAAATTCATGTTTGCAATAATGTAGAAAAGAAATGATCAAAACTTTTATTTTCTTATGCAGATAAATATTTATAGCACAACATAGATGATATGCATTTTTATTTCCTTATGCACATAAATATTTATAGCACAACATAGATGATATGCATTTTTATTTTCTTATGCACATAAATATTTATAGCACAGCATAGATGATATGCATTTTTATTTCCTTATGCACATAAATATTTATAGCACAACATAGATGATATGCATTTTTATTTTCTTATGCACATAAATATTTATAGCACAACATAGATGATATGCATTTTTATTTTCTTATGCACATAAATATTTATAGCACAACATAGATGATATGCATTTTTATTTCCTTATGCACATAAATATTTATAGCACAACATAGATGATATGCATTTTTATTTTCTTATGCACATAAATATTTATAGCACAACATAGATGATATGCATTTTTATTTTCTTATGCACATAAATATTTATAGCACAACATAAATAATATGCATTTTTATTTTCTTATGCACATAAATATTTATAGCACAACATAAATAATATGCATTTTTATTTTCTTACGCACATAAATATTTATAGCACAACATATAGATGATATGCATTTTTACTTTCTCAGAGACTATTGCATTAGAAGCTATTTTTTCAACAGCAATTTTTCACCAAACCATTAGGGCAGTCAAATAATGTCCAGAATTATAGTTTTCGGCATATTTGAGAAACTGCGGTTAAAACTATACAAAGTCCACCTCGACGATAAGAACTTGCAATTTCGTGCCAGTAGTTTCAACGGTAGAGCATCGGCCGACCAGTTCGGAGATCCAGGGTTGGATTCCCGGTTGGGGTAGCAAGGCTATTTACAATGGCGCTCGAACAAATTAACCCTATAGGTTAGTGTAAAGATGTCGGAGGTCTGAAGACCCCAGACCGTGAGACTCACATAGTGGGTTTAGAGTATCTAGCTGCACGGCTGGGAAAGGATGCCTCCTGCACTCAGGAGGCACCCAAAGTCTACCATCCCGCCAAACGAACATTTATTTAGATCTAAAAAGATAACAATTGATGTAAAATATTGTGATTAAACAGACAGTTTTACATTATATTTGAACTTGAACAAGTACATCCATTTTTCAAAAATAGGAAAAGGGTTATTGCGAAAATAGATAAAAATATCATTGAAACATAAAATTTAGAGTGAGGTATAATAACATAATGAAAAATAGATTAAAATTAAAGAAAATAATAAAATTATAAAAGTAAAATTTAGAAAATATATAAAAAGAAAATATATGAAAAGGAAAAAATTTTAGGCACATGAAATACAAAACAGAAATTTAGAATAAAATTTAGAAAAGAAAAAATAGAAAAAATACAAATGCTGAAGGTCTGAAAGTGACCCTAATAAGGATTCAATGGACTCTGGAAGATTTAGCGTCGATTTCAAATTAAGAGGATAACGACTGCGCAGGATACTAACTTGGGTAAAAATAGCAGGAGGTGGTCAGTCAGATTGTCAATTGCCCGCCAATCTGACATTATAGGGTGGGGAATACAGCGTCCACTTCGACGATAAGAGCTTGCAATTTCGCCACAGTAGCTCAGCGTTAGAGCGTCGATTGGCCAGTTCGGAGATCCAGGGTTCGATTCCCGGTTGGGGCAGCAAGGCTCTTTACAACTAGGCAGTGCCGACTAAAAATTTTGGCCAGTTCAGGTTCGGGATTTTCATTCACAAAGCATCCTTGCCCTGGCAGTAAAAATCCAAACTTTCGGTCCGTTACAATTGTCAAAATTTTTAATGCAGCGAAAACTCACCTTAAAAGAGTGATTCGCATTTTAACTGGCAAAGCAATCACTCAAATGTCTCATTATTTATTTACTCCACTCCTCGCCGAGGAGATTTCATTCTCTGCTCCAGCCTGTGAAAGACGTGAAACGCGCCTCTGCCATCCTCAATAAAGCAGGTTCTCGTCTCTTCATTAATAATTCAGTCTAAATCTTTGGTTAAATGCTGATCTCGATAGTATTTAGGTGGAGAGAGAGAGATTGTGTGTAGTCATAATGGGTTTCTTTCATAAAAAGAAACCATAAATCTTTATTCCAATACAACAGTTCCCCAGAGCCAGGAGAGGACCAGAAGGAACTTCCCCACCCCACGCCATACCACACTACCCCACCCTCAAAGAAGTATACTAAGCCCCCTTCCCTGATTAAAAAAAAATTCAATTTTCAATAGTGACATAAAGTTCATCCAAATTTTGCGTGAAATATTTTTTCATAGCACTTTTTCATACATTTCAGTATGCCCGTTAATCCAGCATCCAATGGTTTAGCACGCTCGTTAGTCCGGCATGTCTCTCGAATGGCATCCAGGTCTGTTCGGTTATATTTAGAAATGCTCGCGAGCTTGAGTCATTATGTAGTTTGCTGTTCATTGATGTTTATCTTGTAATTTTTACATTAATTTGAATGTTTTTTTTCCCCATGCTGTATAGCGCAGCCATTCTGTGTAACGTTTTAAGCTAATAAATATCACATTATTAACTTAAAATTATTTATTTGTCTATTATTTTGATTTAAATAATTTTTCCCATTTATTACCCCATTTTAGTTTAACATCGAATAATCCAGAATAAATTTCATAGTCCGGCTGAAGTGCCAAATCCGGCTGAAGTGGCTCAAATCGACTTTCTTATACCAAAATCCATTTTAGTGACTTTTTTATTTTTTTCAAATTATATAAGAAAATTTTTTGAAAAATCGGTATTGTGAGTCCAAATGATTATAATTTTAGAGTGTTACCCTTCACTTTAAAGGGGCTTGAAAAATCTTTCGATTAATACCATACTTGATAATGTTATATTACCATACTTGTTACCTCCGGGGGGAAGTAACTTGCCCCTCCCCCCGACGGGAGCTAATAACATCACTAGCAAAATCAATTGTATTGCAGATATATTTTACAATAATGATTGAAACTATTAAATGTCTTGATTGAGTCATAAATAAGCCCTTTTATACATCATAATGTCAAATTTTGTTCTATGCTGCCATGTTAAAAAAATTTAAATTTTCCAAAAAATAATAAAAATATAAAACTTTACTCGAATTTAAAAAAAAAAGTCTATCTAGTTCTGGATTTTTTTATATCAAAGCCCGATATAAAGTTTCGTGAAAATCAGTTAATATTTGTGGCCAGTACTGTGTACACAAGAAATCGACCACAGACATACAGACGGACATTACTCGAAAAATAGTGAAAACGGATTCAGGAGGTCTTAAAACATATATTGGCCTCAAACTCTCAAATTCAAAAATTTTCGTGAAAAACAATACTTTCTCTAAACTATAAAACATAGCATGAGAAAGTAATAGTACCATATTTAGTTATAATAAATTAAAAATATTTTTTAACGGAACAATGTTTTAAACACTAATATTTAATATTTTAGTTCATTTCCAGATATAATAGAAGTTCACAGTGAGCCGTTATTCACGTAATTTTCTTTTTCTAATTTGTAGGGTAAATCATTGATTAGGCACATCAGATATTTACTTTCCCTGCAATACATGGTAATGTATAGGGAAAGTATTGGAATCATGCCGAAAATCGCAACTCGAGTTTTCGACGGATCTACACGTTTCGAGACCTCTAGAATACGAAAATACTATTTTTAGCGTGTATCCACGCTAACTAAAAAACTAATGGACCGAATTTCATAAAATTTGGTAGATAAGTTACTTGTAGGCGAATCTGGTGCTGATTAGTTTTGGGTATAATGATTAAAGAACCCGCCTCTTTTTGCGAAATGGCCTGCAAAAGCTTGTATCCACTTTAGCTGAAAAACTAATGGACTAAATTTCACAAAATTCGGTAGATGAGTCACTTGTAGTACACCCTGGTGCTGATTAGATTTTGGTACGATTCGGAAAAAAAATAACCTGCCTGTTTCTGCAAAATGGCCCGCAAAAATCGCCAAAATCTAAAATAAAAAATTACGTATTCTCAAATATATCCATTAAATGCTTGTTTAATGCGTAATTTTTAACGAAGAAAAGAATAAGACTAACCCTGTTACACTAGGACTAGCCTAGTGTAACAGGGTTACACTAGGCTAGTATTACTAATTTTAGTAATACTAGGCTAGTATTTACTAATTTTAGTTTTTTCGTATTTTCTCTACGCCACCCTGGAAAATAAGTCCAGTTACCAAATGAGAACGAAAATTGAATTAAAAGTGAATTAAATTTAATTAAAATAAAGAGAACGTGAATATAAATCTGCAGGGAAAGTCATGTGCTGCCCACATTAGATTTTTTTTTTATCTTACCAACCGAGAGGTACGTTAAACGTAATCTTTTCAATGAGCTAAAATGCGAATTACTTATTTACAGCTCGTCTTTCACCGTTTGCGAGAAGCACAATGAAACGCTTTGTCAGTTTTATTTCAATCTGTCACCAGAAGAAAAGTTCTTCTCACCTTTGTTTCTTTCCTCAACGACACATTAGCCTCGTCATTAATTATTCACTAAAAATCTTTAGCTTCGTATTTGATCACTGAGACAGGAAATAACTTATCTCCTTCGTGATCAGGAGGAAAAGCCTGATTGATTCGAAAATCGATTAAAAGTTGAGAAAACGCGCGTTTAACTAGAAATAAATGGCATCTTTGATTGCATTATTAATGTAACCGTTCTATTCGTGGCGCATACTTCGATGAAATTTCGATGACTTTGCTTTACTTTAACAAACAGCAAAAACTGGGGTGTGGGATAGCCCAGCAGTTATAGCTTAGGGATTGCACTCGTACGACCAGAGTTCGATTCTTGGCTCTGTCCAAACTCTCCCCGTGTTCACGCGGAGTACGGGCACGTTAAATATGTGGGTCCGTAAATCTTTTCGAGAGGTTGGTGATAGGGGAAGGAGGGTACGGTCCCTCTGGATAACGCCCCAACTGGGTTCCGGTCTAAATTGGGTGGTACTGTCCCGGTCGTCCAAACGGATGCCTTCTGGTAGGTCGGACGGTCTGGATCGAACAAACTGCAAAAACTGAAAAGGAACAATCGATGTATTTTATTTTCACTCGATTTGGTAACATTTCTTAGTTTCATCAATTCGATGTAATCAAATAATTATGAAGCAATTTATATGATTTTAAATGCCCCCCCCCCCCCTCCTCATGAATATGGCGTGTTCTTAAAAGACCACTTAATGCGTACTTGTATAATTTATATAAAGAGCAGCATTTTAGAGTTCTACGTTGAGTGAACTCAGATACTGAAAACGAAGCCAAATATTAGACTCATTTTTAACTAATTCACAACAATGAAGAGCTCTGGAGTTTTGCGTTGCAGATGACATCATATACTGAAAACGAAGCCGGACATTGGACTCATTTTTAACTTATTTGCAACAATGGAGAATCCTGGAGCCGTACCTTCTTCCCATATGACATAACATACTGAAAAGGAAGCTGGACATTGAACTCATTTTTAATTTATTAACAATAATGGATATTTTAATGCCTCCTTTAGTGTTGTAGCTGCACAGACAGTAATTGAGTGTTGTCTTTTATTATAAAGTATCCCATGAACAAACCCATATATTTTTACTTTCCCTGCAGTACATATAATGTATAGGGAAAATATTGGAATCATGCCGAAAATCGCAACTCAAGTATTCGACGGATCTACACGTTTCGAGACCTCTAAAATACGAAAAAACAATTTTTAGCGTGACGTCTGTGTGTGTGTCTGTCTGTGCAATGTATTTATCCACTCTAACTCCAAAACTAATGGACCGAATTTCATAAAATTTGGTATGTAAGTCACTTGGGTGTGACCCTGGTGCTGATTAGAATTTAGTACGATTCGAGAAAAAATAACCTGCCTGTTTTTGCCAAATGGCCAGCAAAACTCACCAAAATCTAAAATAAAAAACTACATATGCTAAAATGTATCCATTAAATGCTTGTTTTATACGTAATTCTTAACAGGGCGCGGTAGCCCATTGGTTAGCGCGCTGGAGTTGCACTCGGTAGGCCCGGGTTCGATTCCAGCCACTGCCAAAACTGCCGCCGTGTTCATGCGGAGTACGATCACGTTAAACCTGTGGGTCCGAAAGTCCTTCTGAGAGGTTGGTGGTAGGGGAAGGAGGGTACGGTCCCTGTGGATGCCTCCCCCACTGGGTTCCGGTCTAAATTGGGTGGCACTTCCCGACCGTCCAAACAGTTACCTTACACCTTTCTGGTAGGTCGGACGGTCTGGGTTTCAACAACAACGTAATTCTTAACGAAGAAAATAATAAGACCAACCCCATTACACTATAACTAGCCGTTCTCGAGATATTTTAGTTTTTTCGTATTTTCTCTACGCCACCTTTGAAACTAAGTCCAGTTACCAAATAAAAACGAAAATTGAATTAAAAGTAAATTAAATTTAATTAAAATAAAGAGAACGTGGATATAAGTCTGCAGGGGAAGTCATGTGCTGCCCACATCAGATGTTTAAATTACTTGCGGATCGAATGCCCTCCAGGTCTCAATAGTACAAAGCATGCCTATGATTCGTATGATTTTACATAAATGTTTATTCGTTGCCAGTGATTTATTTTTAAAAATTCCTTTTTCATAGCATGGAGCTAGAGAGAAGAAGATTAAACTCTTATCAATGAAAAGCTTAAAAATGCCACAGTGTTTTGAGAATTATGCCTAGGTGTCGCTAATGTTAGTAAAGTCGTATCTATTCTCATTTGGCACAGTAAGAAATCTTAGCGTTTAGTATGTGTATTTTTGAATATTTTGAAATTAAAGTTCCCTAATTATGAGTAGAAGTAATAAGTTTTTTTTTCTAGTTGTAGAACAGGGAGGACAGAAATAAATTGAAAGATTAGATGAATTCGAATACATAGAAAATATTTCTTTATTACTTGAGTTCTGATTTGTGTTGCACTGATATTTTTTATTGAGAAAATAACAGTTTAAATAAATGTTTTTACTTCAATACAAACTTTTTGCCATAGAAATGTATACAATGTGGTGAGATTTATTCTACCCAAGGGTCACCTGAATTATTGTCTCAAAGATTTTTGCGTTTTCCTAACATGAAGTTTTAACTCCCTCATCCCTTTACCTCCATGTTTTAAACCATTGTTGAAATGAAAATAAGACTGTACTAAAATACTAACAGTTATGTGATCATTTACAAAAATTTCATATAGAAAGAAATTTCACAATTTTTATATATAAAAAAATATAGTTAATTCAATATAAGAAAATTAAATATATAATTAATAAATTAAACATATAATTTGTGTAAGAAAATAGCGTTTAATTTTTCTTTTAATTTCAAATAAATAAATAAAAATCGACGGTGACGCCAATCCAATGAAGACGAAATCGTTTTGAGTGAATAACATTTTGTAAAGTAAAATTCAACTTTTGATACATCAAAAAAAAGAACTCTATCCAAAATCTGATCATATACATTTATAGTAATTTCAAAGAGCTACAAATTCTTGCTTATTGTTTATAGCTGGCACTTTTAGTTTTTGTGATATAAGCATCACAAACTTGAAAAACGAAAATTTTCAAATCTTCTTCAACTTTTTTTTTAAATAAGTATAGATTTAGAAACTAAATTTCTTCATACATATTTTTGTCGCTTACTGTTTATATCTATCTTTTATAGTCTCGAAAATATTTCGAGTGAAAATATGAAAAATTTAAATAAATATAATTCGTTCGGACAGACACTTTTCGAAGATTTTTTTTACTCAAAAGAAAATTGAGCTCGATCCAAAATTTAATTATATACATTTGTAGGAATTTCAAAAAGCTGCAAATTCTTGTTCATTGTTCAAAACTAGCTTTTTCAGTTTTTGAGGTATAATCATTGAAAAGCTGAATTTTTTCAATCTTCTTCAACTTAACAAAACGATTACTCGAAAACTAAAAGAACTTTTTTTTAATAATAGATAGATTTTTATACTAAATTTTCTAATACATATTTTTGTCGTTTACTATTTATATCTATCTTTTATAGTTTACTACATATTTCGAATGAAATTTAGAAAAATGAAATAAAACACTCATTCAGAGAGCTACTTTTTAAAGCTTTTTAGAAAAAAAAAGTTCAAAAATAAAAAAGTATTGAAATTATTTTTATATATTCATAATTTGAACCATATTTCCGACAATTGAAAAAAAAATTATTTATTTTTTTACAAATGTCCAAAGTGTTTGCATTTTTCGTGACGCTCCGTTTTTCCGCCAGAGAAATCCCAACCATAGATGTTATTCGCATCAAAACCATTTTTTTGAACATTTTTATTCTAAAACTACTTTTTACATTTAAAATTATTTTAGAATTCTTTCAGAATATTGTTACATGTTGTAAAACACAAATAATAAAAATAAATGTTCGTTTATATTTCAAACATACCACAGAAAACATGTTCCGTTTTACACACGCATTTTGCAGGTGACATCACATTCACATTTTAACTGCAAAAACTTCCTAACAACAAAGATATTTTACAAATAGCGAATAATTTACTGCATACGATCATATATAACTCTAAGAATCGTAATCGCGTCAGATTTGCTTTTCCTACTACAATACGATATCAATACGATACCGATTCAACGCAGACGATACTAGAGCCCCATATTGTTATGAAACAATATAAACACGAAAAAATACCATATAAGAATTATTTTAATTGAGTCATAAAAAAATATTCATTAACTACAATAGTTTTAAAGTTTCACCATTGTTTCTTTCATACGCATTGTTACGAGTACAGTAATTTAAATGCAAGTTTTAGTTAATTGTTGAAATATTTACATTTCGCATTGTTTGTTGAAGATGCACAAGAATGGTTTTAAAATTTCTCAAGTTTATTGCCAAAGCAGCGAAAACTCAAAATATTTAATTACAGTGTTCTCTAATGGTTTTCTCATTTATAAAATACATAATATTTAAAAACGTAAAAACGTTCTAAAACTCATGGGCGCACTGGAGCAATCTTTAAGGTAAAAATATGTCGTAAATTTTCAATTTATTCTAGAAACATAACTACTATAATGAAACTACTAGTTATACATATGTTCTAACACGTCTATTTGATGTCACTTTCCCTACAATACATGGTAATGTATGTTAAAATAGGGTAAAAGTTTAGAATTTCAGTTTTTGATGAATTTACAAGTTTGGTCACACGATAAATTTACAAGCGAATAATTAATTTTAAGCATTTTAAGCACGACGTCTGTGTGTGGGAATGCCTGCGTCTTTATTTGCCAAAATGTATGCATCCACTATAACTTCAAAATTATCAGACGACGAACCATAAAATTCGGTTATTAAGTTATTCATGATCTATCCCGGGACTGATTAAATGTAGTACGATTGAAGAAAAAAGAAAAGAATGTTTTGTCGAAATGGTCCTAAGAAATGAAATAAAATTATAAATAAAAGACTAAATATGCTTAAATATGTTAATCGTTTTATCCATAATGTTTTATAACAGATTGAATAAAATAAACCCTATTAATCTAAGATAAACAGCTCTCTGTTCTAGTTTGCCTGAATTTTGACAGCTTGGCGCCATTTTGCAATGCTCCAATTATGAAATAAAAAGGAAATTATTTTGAAATTTAAAATGTGATATTATTTTAAATCAGGACCAATTTCAATTGTTATTTTGTGCAATAAAGCTCAAATTAATATACAGAAGTCCTAGAAAAGTGCTTATAAGTACCCTAATTAAAGGTCCATGAGTGTACACGTTATATTTATCTATAGTAATGTGACCATGCCTGAAATGTGATTGCAATACCCCCAGCGGAAATTTTAAAAAGTTAGGATAATTAACTAGGCAACAAAGCGAGATAGACAGAAATACCAATTATAAAGTTGTATAGCATTGTCTAATGAATAGGAATTGACACCGAGAACACACAAAATGAATATTTGAAAGGCAATAACTACCTGTCAAAGAGTTGTAAACGGTAACACCTGCAATACTTATCAAAGCACACAGTCATAGTCTTTCTCTAATTAAAATGAGCACTGTTGCTGACGGAGAAATTTTTAAACAGGCATATACATTAGATTCTTCTGCAACTATGTGTTATTTGTTTTGGCATTGCTCAATACAACAACCTGTCGCCAATAACTATAATGTGTTAAATATAATGTGTAACAGCTTTAGGGTCGATTTCTACTAGTTAGAAAATGCTTTGCAACTTTGAAAAAAAAATTTTTTTTTGTCTATCTCGCTTTGTTGCCGAGTTCATTTCCTAACTTTTTAAAATCTCCACTAGGGCGCTGCAATCAATTTTATTCGATCGAGCATAGTCACTTTACTGTAGATAGGCCTAACGTATACACTCATGGACCTTTCTTTACAAAGTTATTGGGGTGGTTAAGGACGTTCTTAAGAGCATTGTGAAGAGAAAAGAAAAGTAAATTTAAGTCTGAAGGGAAAGTCATGCGCTACCCTCATCAGATGTTTTTATTATATCGGAAATAAGAAGGTCCGCAATTTGAAAAAGCTTGCACTCTAAAACGTTTGCAAGCATGTTACTAAAAGTTTCAGGGGAAACAGCTATCCATAATGGGAAGAAAGTTTCCAGATAGTTACGACGATTATATATATATATATATATAATTTTTAAGAGATTTATTTACTTGTATTATAAATACCAGTGACTTATATTTTATTGAAAAAATGGTCTAAAGAGCATATGTGAAAATAAAATTGACTCAGAGTTAGGCTGGAGAAAAATTCCATTATAATTAGAACAGGTACTAAATAGATATTAAATACACCTCTTTCCTTGTTCAATATATAATATGAAAATCCAATATATATATATATATATATATATATATATATATATATGAACTCTTGGGTTTGTCTCACCGAAATTATGTACAATTACTTCCACTTTTTCTGGTCCAGTTTATTCCAACGTGGTATTTCGCGTGGTGAGCATTCAGGCTGGTGTACGTGGTGGACTCCCATGAAGTTTATTTACGCTGGCGACCTTCAGACTTTTGAGTTGCAATTCTTTTTTGCATGTTTGTGCATTTGTGCGCTATATTTTTTATGATTATGTATTTTTTACAATTATGTGGTTTTTCATGTTTTAAGGTTGAATTTTGTATTTGGCATTTTTTCTGTTATTCTCGTTTATTCCGTTGTTGGGCACAGATTGCATAAAATTGTAACCACGTGTTTTTATGTAATCATAGAAACAACGCATTTTAGTATATCTGTCTAGAATGTGCCCTTGAAGACGTTTCTGGCAGATATACTATTCTTTAATGTATTTTCCTTGTCCTGGCCTCTCCGTGCTCTGCTTTTCCGGCCCTTCCTCGTTACTTTTTGCTATTCAATACACGCTATTATATTGCCTGCGGTTTGATACTGTGTTTACTGATTTGCACTCCTGCATTTTCGTATTTGTTATTTTAATTTATATATAAATTATATATATATATATATATATATATATAATATCAAAATCCAATATATATATATATATATATATATAATATGAAAATCCAATATATATATATATATATAATATGAAAATCCAATATGTATATATAATATGAAAATCCAATATATATATATATATATAATATGAAAATCCAATATATATATATATATATATATATATATATATATATATATATATATATATATATATATATATATATATATATATATATATATATATTAGCGAATATTTCAAAATTGAGGCTGAAATTTTTACGAACGCCTGTAATTGCTGCTTGTCTGATAGTTTGCCGAAATGATCAATAAAGTAACTGAAAAAAGTGGCAGTGGTTGCAGAATGTTTTACAGTATGCACTGTTGTAGATCATTAAAGTGCAAATTTCCTCTTCCAGTTTGCTTCAGAGCATACCATGATCATAGTTCTTCTGGTAATGCTGGCAACGATCTGGTCTTCTGTTTCCTCAACTCGACTTCCCCCTTTAGAAAAAGCTATGCGCAGCACCTTGTTGCAGGTCATGAAATGTCCCGAATGGGCGATGGATGAAGATATGGAACAACCTGTGGCGGCCTTCTCACCGGCGCGGTATATGCAGCTAGTAGCCATGGTACGAAAAGACTCCAAAGGTAAGCTTGTTTTTCTAATATATTAAGGATAGTAGTCACAGAACCCACCTATAGGTGGCGTTCTGAAATCACTACACTGGGAATCGCGTCTCTAGTGTAGCTACCAGTAACCATGGGCGGCTTTCGTGGGAGTAAACTCTATAGTCGGAATATCTGTCTGAATCGAAGCGTTGTGAAAAATGTAAAGACTTGGACGCTTATATCTCCGATTCTAATACATAAAAATGTAAGCAATTTATATTTATTTTGTTACAAATAGGATATAATTTATGGATATACAAAAATCATTTCACTGTTTTAATATTTTAAACTTTCTTTAAATAAATGAATAAAATGTTTTATCCGAGCCAGTTTTTGTTCATTTTGCTTGCCTTCACTCGAAATACCTCCTAAACTATAAAAAAAATAAATGTGAACAATTAGCAGCAAAACTGTTAAGCGGAAAATTCAGTTTCTAGATCAATAATTTATATTTGCGAATCAATAATTTATATTTACGAAGCTTTTATAGTTTTTGATAAAAATATCAAGTTAAAGATGATTGAAAACATTCTCAGTTTTAAAATTTTGTAATACTTATATCTCGAAAATTAAAATGGCTATGAACAGTAAGCAAGATTTTGGTAGCTTTCTAAAAACCTAAAAGGATATAAGTGTATTTCGGTAATTAAATGTGCTTAACTTACATGAAATGCCTTTCAACCCGGACTCTTCAGTTTTAATAAAGCATTTACGAATGAACAAATTTAATCATTATGAAAAAAACTATATTTTAATCCCCAACAGCAACACCAAAGAAATATAATAAAAAACTGTTTTCGCACTGGACAAATTGTGCTCTACTGCACATTAAAAAAGAATGTTTAAATACAGATAACTTTCTAGCAGAAAAGCCACAAAGCAAACATCAGATACTTTAAAACAGCAAATAGTGCTCAACTAATTCACGTACAAAAAGATCACATTTTCAAAAACACTGGCACAATACACAAATTATAAAAGAAATCCCATAACTAACTGGAACAGTGAAACAACATCCTTATATACCTTCCAAACAAAATTCCCCAAAAATCGAAATATTTGGTGAAATTTTCGAATTCCAGCCTTGATTCTCAAACTTTACAAAACTCGCCTTTATATCTCTAAGTTGCCTCTATATCGACAAATTTCTCGCCAAGTAGCTAGTGGCGAAGTGTCAGGAGAGACAAGATGTACAATGTTTACCCAAAGCTTAAGAAGTTTTTATTTAATTATTTATTATTCCAAATAAATGTACAAATGTTTTCTGCGTAAATAAAAAGATATGTAAACAGATTTTTGCTCTGGCTGGCAAATGAACGCTTGGTTCAGGGCAGAAACATGCCTCTCCGCGTCAGATGTTACATTGAGAATGAAATTAAAAGAGAATCACACTCACATATACTATAATTTAACAGCTGGGGCTTGGGTAGACGTGTCTAAGCTGAGGGATTCCTTGGAGAAATTGAGATTGCAAAATGTTATTCACATGGAAGTAAAGGAGCCAACGGCCCTACCGTGCTGAAAACACCGGTTCTCATTAGATCACCGAAGTCAAACAGCATCGGGCGCGGTTAGTACTTGGGTGGGTGACCACCTGGGAACACCGCGTGCTGTTGGCACTTTTCGAGCGCGGTAGCCCGGTGGTTTGCACGCTGCCGCAACTGTCACCGTGTTCATGCGGAGTACGATCACGTTAAACATGTGGGTCCATAAGTCCTTCCGAGAGGTTGGTGGTAGGGGAAGGAAGGTACGATCCCCGTGGATGCCTCCCCCACTGAGTTCCGGTCTAAATTAGGTGTCACTTCCCGGCCGTCCAAACGGTTACCTTACACCTTTCTGGTAGGTCGGACGGTCTGGGTCTCAGCAACAACATGGAGGTAAAGGTAAGGAGTTAAATCTTCCTACTGAAAAAATGTCAATATCATTTGAGACAATAATTCAAGTGGTGCTACGATATAATAAACGCCCCTGCAGTATGAATTTCAATGGTGAAAAGTACAGAGTCCACTTCGATGATAAGAGCTTGTAATTTCGTCCCAGTAGCTCGGCTAGCCAGTTTGGAGATCCAGGGTTCAATTCCCGGTTGGGACAGTATGGTCCTTTACAAAGACTTGAAATATTTATTTAAACTGGTAATTCTGTAGAAATAAATTAGTATCGCAATGCAAATTAGAACTGAAACAATAAAGAATATTCCTATGTAATCAGAATTATTTTACCTTTCAATTTATTTTTATATTCTGAACTCCTGTATTCTGAACTCCTGTCTTATAACTGTGAAAAAATACTGATTGTTTATACTGATAATTAGGGAATCTTAATTTAAAAATAATCAAAAATACATATACTCAATACTATCCCTCTTTATCGTATCAAATGGAAACAAAGGGCGCTTTACTAACACTAGTGACACCTAGATATAATTCTCAAAGCGTTATGGCATTTTCAAGCGTTTCATCCATAGGAGTTTTGCCTACTTCTCTCTAACGCCGTGATCATTCATTTATTTTCATAGCAATTCGGTTATTATGCTTTATTTTATTTGCAACCTTTCTAAAATGTACAGCATACATTTTATTTGCCAATTTTGGCCCCTGGCTTTATGTATCCCCAAATTATTTTATCCCGTTTCGCCACTGCAAGTGACTCGAATTTTATCGTGATGATAACAATCGTGTCACTGTAAAGGTTGTTTCTCCTTCAAAGTAGTTACAAAGCAGGGAAATATACAGGGTGATTATAATTAAAATTGCGATTTTAAAACGCTGTAAAGTAAGAACTACTGGTCTGAATGACCTGAGATTTGACCAGAGTATACGTGAAGCACTGGAATTTTGTTTGGCGAAAAAAAAAGATTAAAAAATGTACCGATAGATAGCAATGTGCGAATCCAACATGGAATTTGCTTGACGAAAAACGAAAAAATTAGCCGCTAGGTCTCGCACGGAAGCACACCTCTAATCTGGTGGTATGCTAATTAAGACTGGGCATGCGCACCGCACATTACAGTTGAGATAAAAACGAGGAGCACATGCAGTTCTCTGGATATCACAACTTTTATGCAAGATGGCGCTCCTCCGCACATTGCAACACCAGTGAAGCAGCTGCTTAATATACATTTCTGAAATGACAGGATTATCAGTCTCATTTTCCAACAGGCTGGCCGCCACGTTCACTTGATCTTAATCTTTGCGACTTCTGGCTTTGAGGCACCTTAAGAATATAGTGTACAGTGGTCGGATTGCGAACTTAACTGACTTGAAAGCACGCATTATTCACCACATCCACAGCATCACCTCTGATACACTCCGATCTGTTGTGGAACATGCTGTTTTGAGCTTCCAACTCGTAGCCGAGCACGGTGGATAGCATATTGAACATTTCTTACGTATAACGTAGGTGTTTGTTTCGTTTTTCAATCAATTATTAAATTAAGTGATGTTGATTAAATTGTCGTTTTCTTTAGTTGACTATTGATTTTTTTTCGGCTAACAACACCCCGTGTTTGGTAAATGCAGCGCCGCCTATTGGTACATTTTTGAATTTTTTTTTTCTTCGCCAAACAAAATTCCATTGCTTCATGTATACTCATGTCAAATTTCAGGTCATTCTGACCACTGGTTCTTTCTTTACAGCGTTTTAAAATCGCAACTTTAATTATAATCATCCTGTGTATCAGATAATTATAGCAATATTCTATGTTAGGATAAAGGAACCGATTTCATGCTTAAATGCTCATAGGCATGAAATAGCCGGCACCTGCAATGACAACAAGAAAAGTTGATACAGAACCCGCCTATAAAGGGCGTTTCCAAAGTCAGATCACACGTCCATTGCAGATAACGAATGTGTATAATATTCAAATGCATTGTAGGGAAAGTAAAAAATTGGAAATCCATAATTTTTCTGAAATACATTTTAATGAATATTACTGCGGAATAAAAACTATTTCAAAAGGATGCATCTACTTCCTACTAATATTCAATGTATTGTAGGGAAAATAAAAATTAGAAATCCAAAATTTCTCTGAAATACATTTTTCGAAATTTCACCACGAAATCAAAACTATTCATAAAGATTTTCACTTTCGTTTTATATTTTCGAACATTTTATTAACATTTTACAACAAAGTTGAAAAGTGTTTATGACTTTGTTCATTCTGTCTGTCTGTCCGTTAGCACGATAACTGCCGTAAAAATGACTTAATCAAAATGAAATTTTAGTATGTTGTTCAGACGGTCTGTAGGACCAATGGGAATATAAATGAATAATATCACCCAATTAGTTTTGGATTGAACCCGGGTTGAAAATATGAAATACATTGAGCCCTATGGGACCTAATTTTTCAAACATTTTTTAAGCGGATTTAAAATTCACAAATTGCTTCGAAATTTTTAGGTAATATTCAAATTGTTCCATAAAATATATAAAAAAAAATTCAGCGAAATATATTCAGTAGTTTTTTAAATAAAAATTTAAATAATAATAACACCTCTCATATGAAACGATCACGTGACCATGATATGAAAGTATCACGTGATCCACTTCAAAATGATATATGGCATCCATCTTGTCTCAAAATCGTGATTTTTACAGTTCTTTTTGTTTAATATTGAGTGTTGTATCCGTCTTAAAACCACTTTATTTTGGTTTAAATTCTGTGCATCTACATACTAAATCAACGCAATTACAATATATATGAGTTTAAATGCTCATCCAAATTTGATTATTTCTACAACGAAGCATATTTTTCACTTATGTAAAATGTAAACAACAAAATATGTAGAATGAGTTGTATAGAAATTGCTGTATTTTTTTAACGCAAAAGAATTTAGTTCATGGAGTCTGCATAGCTGATATGAATGAAATATTAATTGATTTCATAAAGAGAAGGACGATTTTTTTCGATGAAGTTTTAAGCATAGTTAAATTACTTGTAGCTCCATGGTCTTAATATTTAAATAAAATAAATTATTATAGTATTGTGATGAATGACATGAATGGGAAATTATTTATGAATGAAATTCTGCTTTTTTAGAGAGAGCCAGGCGTGTTATTTTTTCTATGACGTCATTTGAATGAATTTCAGTTGTTTTCGATGAAGTTTTTAAATATAATAAATTATCGTGGTATTATGATAATTCTAAAATTATTATCGAGTAATATATCACATTTTAGAGATGTTTAAACCAGGCAATTTATATTTCAATGCCGTCATTTGAATGAAGTTCATTTTTTTCGATGAAGGTTTAAGTTTTCAAATATAATAAATCAATGCAGTATTGTGAGAAGTTTAAAAATATTACCGAGGAATGTATTGCATTTTAGACATGTTTAAATAAAATTGCATTGCTGTTGGAAAGTGTTTCATAATCAATGCTTTAAGCATGATTGATCTTTCTTGTTTGTATTACAAAGGGGCGCCACCTGTATATTTTAAGATCCTGTAAAAACGCTAGACAAATGAATATATCGTTACGCATTTTAATATTATAAGTGCATTCTCGAGATGCTTTTGCGAGATGCTTTTCTCGAGATGCTTTTATAAGTGCATTCTCGAGATGCTCTTATTGTTACGTATATTGTTACGCATTTTAATATTATAAGTGCATTCTCGAGATGCAAAAATGAGTCAGAATTACTGGATAACTAACGTTTTATTTAAAGCATCAATAAGCGTAAACAGAAAAAATATGATGTGGGCAACACATGACTTTCCTTATATAATGTAATGAATTTACTACTTTTACAGTAAAAAAAATATAGGTTTTTCTTTTAGTAGATACTAATATTATTTCCAAAATATTGAATTTTCGACAATTAGTCGTCATTTTCATTGATTTAGCGTCATTTTTATCCATTTGACGAGATTTTCGTTAATTTGGCAACATTTCAAAAAGTCGCCAAGTTGGCGACATTCCGCCAAATTCGTCGCCAAAATCTCGCCAAGCGTTATGCACTAAGAAATAAATTATTCTTACAGCAGATAAATGACTATTGGCGTTCAAATACAAAAGTATTACTGAAAGTATCTTTTTTCATGAATGGAGCGAGCTAGATCCACGAGAATGATGTCACCCAATTTATCGCATGGTATTACATATGAAAAGTGAACTTGTTTCTCAATAGGAAATATATTTTTTTTTATTTTATATGACTTTTTGATAATTTTTTGAAAAATGTACAATATCTCGAGAACAGTTCATGTTAGCGTTCTAAAGTTTATGTCAATCGTTTTCTAATGAAAAATTACATAAGGAATGTCTGTCTATTCGCGTAACTTTATTAGTGGTTTTGATTTTTTGACAATTTTTTCAAAATTTCATTCGAAAATTTAGGGGGGTTCTGAACATTCGATTGCGTATAAAACACTAGGCTTCAGTGTTTACGGATTGTGATTTTTGTACCAAATTTGGTTCGCATCGGTCCATTCGTTCGTCAGTTATCGTCTCCACAGACTCACACACACACACACACACACACACACACACACAGACATCACTTAAACAAGAAAGATCAATCATGCATAAGCATTGATTATGAAACACTTTCCAACTGAAATGTAATTTCATTTAAAAATTTCTAAAATGTGATTCATTCAGTGGTAATATATTTTGCATTATCACAGTACTACAGTAATTTATTATACTTAAATATTTAAAACTGTATCGAAATATAAATCAACTGATTCTTTATGCAAAATCAATGAATATTTCATTCATATAACTTGTATTCCAGACTCCAGAGCTAAATAATTTTGTGTGAAAAAAATTCAGCAATTCTTATGTAATTCATCTTACAATCGCTTGAGATATTTGCATTCTGCATATGTTAAAATTAGGCTTCCTTGAAGAAATAATAAAAGTTTAGGGATCATTTAAAATCACAACTATTGTAATTGCATAGGCACGGAATTTAGATACACAGATAATACACAGATAATATATATGTGTATGTGTATGTACTCAAAGTATTGGAATCGCGCCGAAGATCGGAACTCGAATTTTCAAAGGATCTACACGTTTTGGGACTTCTAGAACACGAAAAAACTACTTTTAGGAAGACGTCTGTGTGTGTAAGGGTGTATCTGTGTATGTTTCTGTGTGTCTGTGTGGATATTACATCCACTCTAATTGAAAAACTAATGGACCGAATTTCATACAATTTGGTAGGTATGTTTTTTGTGGGAAATCCTGATGTTCATTAGATTATAGTACGATTCGCAATAAAAAAATCTGCCTTCTTTGCGAAATGGCCGCAGAAATTGCCTTTATCCACTCTAGCTAAAAACTAATGAACCAAATTTAACAAAATTTGGAGTAGAATATTTCAATAACCTACAAGTGATTTATATACCAAATTTAACAAAATTTTGTATATAAATCATTTGTAGGTTATTCTACTACGATTCGGGAAAAAGGAACGGGCTATTTTTGCGAAATGGCCAGCAGAAATCGTTATATATAAAAATAAAAGACTACGTGTGCTCAATTATATCAATTAAATTCCTATTTTATATGTGATTTTTGACAACAAAAAGAATAAGACTAACCCCATTACTCTAGGACTAGCCGTTCTTGAGATATTCTAGTTTTTTCGCGTTTTCGCTACGCCACCTTTGACAATAAGTCTAGCTATCAAATGAGAACCAAATTTAAGTTTAACGTGTAAATTCAATGTCATTTAAAATACTTATGTTGTCCAGATAAACTCAAATTATCATTGAATAAATAAAGAGAACGAATATGAGTCTGCAGAGAAAGACATGTGCTGTCCACATCAGAATTTTTAACAATATTACACCAATGATTTATAGAAGTGAACGGGGATTATTTTCAGGCCATTTCGAAAAAAATGTATGATCTATATTTAAAGATCCATCAAATTTTTGTCGAATAAAATGTTCAACAAATTTAAGCTGTGTACCAAATTTTAACTCTCTAGGACGTAGGAAAGTGCATTTAAAATGCCATCAATTAAATTTATCATGAAGAGTTATATAAAATTTATAAAAAATGAAAAATTGTTATCTACCAAATTTATTTTAAAATATGAAGCCACTCCCATATGCAAAACGTTTAAACAAATGGAGAGATATTTATTATATAATATCTCTCTCTTTTCTTTCTGGAAGATATCCCAAAGTCAGAATTTAATTGAATTTGTTTTTTTCCCTATATTAAATAATTTTTTTAATTAAAAAACTACTTAACATATTTTACTGAATTTTTTTTTATATATTCTATGGGATAATGTGAATATTTCCTAAAAATTTCGAAGCAATTCGTGAATTTTAAATTTACTTAAAAAATGTTTGAAAAATTAGGTCCCATAGGGTTCAATGTATTTCATTTTTTCAACCCGGGTTCAATAAAAAACTAATTGGGTGATATTATTTGTTTATATTCCCATAGGTCCTACAGACCGTCTGAACAACATACTAAAATTTCATTTTGATAAACTCATTTTTACGGCAGTTATCGTGCTAACGGACAGACAGACAGACAGACAGACAGACAGACAGACAGACAGACAGACAGAATGAACAAAGTCATAAACACTTTTCAACTTTGTTGTAAAGTGTTAAAAATGTTTGATTCTCGTGATCAGGGATGCTTGAAACGTGCTCTCCCATCGAAAACTCGAATTCGAATTTTCGACCCCGTCACAATACTTTCCTTATACATTGTGTGTATAAGAAAAGTAACAATATGCATCGAAAAACTCGGAAACTATCTTACAAAATCGCTAAACAACTCCCAGGCACAATAAAACAGCAATTAAATGCTCAATTAATTCATAAAACAGAAAACTATATTCGTAGGATACTAATGTATTCATAACTCACTTTTACTCTTATCACGCCAACTTCTTCTGAATGAATTATAACCAGCTGATACACCTTCAATGGAACGATCTCGAAAAATCTACTTAACTTCTTCTTCTTCGTCCCAGACCGTCCGATCTATTCGAAGGTGTGAGGTATATGTTTGGACAGTTTAAACTGCCGAGACACTGCCACCCAATTTAAACTGGAACCCAGTGGGAGCTGCATCTACAGGGACCATACCCTCCTTCCACTACCACCAACCTTTCGAATGGAATTGCGGACCCACATATTTAACGTGCCCGTACTCCGCACGAACACGGGGGACAGTTTGGACACCGCCGGAAATAAAACTCGGGTCATTCGAGTGCAATCCCAGCGAGCTATCCTTGGCTACCCCACCCCTTACTTGAAATTCTTAACCAAACTACAAAATTCGAAAAGTTCCCGAAACTCGCCAATTTAGAGATATTTCGCCAAATATGTCCCCAACGACCCAGATTAATAATAAGAACTGTCTGTTAACATTTTTTTCTTCAGGACATTCAATATCCCGTGACGATATTTTTTTCCAATGGCCAGGCACTTGATATTTCATCATTCGCCTATACACCGGCCAGAATCGTGTACCATTTAGCCGCCACATGACGTTGCCCCGGCGCACCAGTGGGGGCGGAACACACTGCGCTCAACGACACAACATCGATGCCTGAAGGTGGGACTCGAACCCAAAACCCGGCAGCCGAACGATCGCTAGGAAACGCTTACCTTGACCATTCGACCACCACGTCGGCCCGTGACGATATATTGGGTGTTCGTAGCCATTATCTATTGTCAGAAGAGATTAATTAACCTTTTGCTTACGTGTGGGACAGCGTCCATCCCAAACGAAGAACCTCTCAAAAAGACAGGTATTTGACATACCCTATCCCAAACAGTTCGATCCTCCTTTGCAGTCCTTTTTTGCGTCCAAGCTTGGCGTCCAAGGCACCAAGTCCTTGGAAATCCAAGGCAATCCAATATCTTATTATTAATTCAATTATAATTCAATCCAATATTTATATTTCAATCAATAATTATAATAATTATATTATAATAATTATGTATATTTATTATATTATTATGTATATTATTATATTATATTATATTATATTATTATGTATATTATTATAATTATAATAATAATTATAATATAATGAAATATAATAATTATAATAATCAATAATTATAATTCAATCAATAATTATAATTAATATAATTATAATTCAATCCAAGGAAATCCAAGTCAAGCTTGGCGTCCAAGGACGCCAATGTCAAAAGTTAATGATTATTATTATTTTTTTTCGAATAATCTGTAATAATATTTTGTTTCTTTAGAAAATTCCTGTGGTAGAAGAAGCATGTTACCGTTTCATTTAAATGATCCAAGAACATGGGATTTTTGTGGCATGGGTGTATGCTCGTATGAAGTAAGTTTCGGTCTCTTGTTTTAACTACATTTTTACTTCCTCTGCAATACATAGTAATGTGTAAGGAAAGCATTGGAATCGTGTCAAGAATCGCAACTCTAGTTTTCAAAGGATCTACTCGTTTTGGAACCTCTGGAACGCAAAAAATATATTTTTAGCGTGACGTCCGTGTATGTGTCTGTGCAATATATATATATATATATATATATATATATATATATATATATATATATAATATAATATAATAAAAATAAAAGAGAAGAAAGGCAGTGTAAGGTGCTTACATAATGGCGGTAAGGGGTTGTGACCTTACACCCCAGTTATCAACTTGCATGTCTCAAATGCCGCGGCATTGCACTGCTGGACGTCAGCACCAACTGAAGCCATCCCCCGAAGTGACAATCATAATTATCACGAGACCAGGCCAAATTGAAAAGGACATAAAGTAAATAGATACCGAAGTATCATAAGATGTAATAACGCACTCAGATGTCAGCTTCTTAAATACTCAAACTAGGTTCAAATACACAGTACAAAGTAATGTTGCCATCACTTGCCAAATGCATAAAGACGGATCTTCAAAAAGTTTTCAAAAATGCACATAATTGTGAACCATAATTATTATTTTTACCATAGAAATTAGTTATATAATTCCTCATAAAAGGGATAGGGTATTTTTGTTTAAAAGTCTCTTGTATAAAAGCCTGATCAGTTTTAAATCTGATGACGTCATTGTTAACAATACGTTTCGTTCTTGATAATCCTCCAATGAAAATGTTCCTGAATATATTTTTGTGTAAATTCGAAGTCCAGTGTATTATACCTGAAATAGGTATCTTATAGGTATGCCGTTTGTCATAAATGCAAATTGATAGATTGTGATTGTTGAAGTCTATACACAGATCCAAAAAGTTGACCACATATTTATTAACTTGAGGATTTTCTTCCAAGATTAAATTAGAAGAATGAAATTCAAAATTCATTTGAAAGTTCTTATCTTCATATCCAATAATCAAATCGTCAACATAACGGAGAAATATGATTTCACTATGGATATGTGACTGATTTTCATAATAATTAAGGTATATATCTGCTAAAATAGATGAGCATCCCCCACCCATGGGAATGCCTTGGATTTGCTGATAAAATATTAAACCATTAAAAAGATAGGGAAAAAACCCTGCCTTTTTCGCGAAACGGCCAGCAAAAATCATCAAAATCTAAAATAAAAAACTAAGTATGGTCAAATGTATATCAATCAAATACTTGTATTATACGTAATTTTTTACTATGAAAAGTACAAGACCAACCCCAATACTCAAAAACTAGTAGTTCTCGAGATAGTTTAGTTTTTTCGCCGCTTTTGAAAGTATGTCCCGTTACCAAATGGAAACGAAAATCGAATTCAAAGGGCAATTTCAAATTATGCGTGCTATTTTGTGCAATTAAACTCTATTTAATCAATTATTAAAGAAATAGAGAAAATGAATAAGTCTGTAGGAAAAGTCATGTACTGTGCCCACATCAGATTTTTACTGTCTAATAAGCAGTGCAGAAAAAATATTTTTTATGTAAAGCTTGCAATTGAAATTTTCACCGAAATATGGTTTGAGACCTAAACACGTTTAGATAATTATTACAGGGTTGCTTTTATGTGCATACGTGTGATTATGTTTGTAATTATAAATGATATAGTTCTACAAAATTTTTCAGTATCTACATAATTATGCCAGTCACTTCTGATTTTAGATTTTATTTGGATTTTTAGCAATCATGACTAACAATGGACGCATAACTTGCTGAAATTGGACCAATAAAACTAAAAATACATACATGTGCGCGTCTGTCACGTGAGCACATACACCGCTGCATTTTGCTACATGCTCACACACTGCACTGGCTGATCACGGCTAACGATAACCACCATGATTGCTGAAATCAGAACAATACAATCGGCTACATACCACAGGCGCACCTGGTGTGCTCCCGTTATGCAGCCGCATAAGCCGTTAAGATCTAGTACATGGCCGTTCTTTACGCAAGCAAATAACGGCTAACAAGAATTGCCATGATTGCCCATCGAGTCAATATACAACCGTCAATATACTCTTATAGCTCAGCGAATATACACAGAAAGTTAACACTAGTGCTAAATTTAATTAATTTAACTCAGTTATTTTTCATCAAAATTATGCGGTTTTCCGATACATTACTAATAATAATAAAATATGTACATATTTTAAATTTCAAACAAGGTATATGAGTAGCAAAGTGTTTAAAAGTAATAAATTTAAAATTTTGATTTTATTGAGCTAGCCAGTTTATTCTCGAAGCACTAACAGTGGGTCCTTCTTCACTTTGAAAATTCCAAAGTTCAAATTATTGTAAGACAGTTTGTAAATCGTACCATGTACATTCAGTGAGCCAAAATAATTTAAATCTTGGAACAAGTGGTCTGGAAATATGTTACCAGTTAATTGCAAATAATTAAATAGCCATTGGTTGCTTTAAATTGTTCGTGAATATTAGGTACATTTTAAAAGATTTACCTCTCATTTAATAAAAAAGAAAATCTCTTTCCTACACCGAGAATTCGAGTTTTAAATCGCATAAAATCCAAAGTTATGGAAAATTTTGAGTTTGGGGGGCGCTTTATTTGTAAATAATTAAACATATATTACTTGTCCATAATGTGCATGAAAATATTAAACATCTCAAAATTTGTACTTTCCATTCAAGGCAAACCGCGATTTTCTACACGAAAAATTCGGGTTTTATACAAATCTCTATTGCATACTAACATACTAACTAACACAGAGTCGGGCGCATTTTAATAGTTCAGTTTAGATAACACAGTCAAACCTCGTTAGCGCGAATTCGTTCTAACGCAAACTACCTTTAAACAAATCGCATTTAAATTCTATATGAATCTTTATTTTATGCATTACAATGTAGTTTACAGATATTTGTTCATAAATGCTAATTTCTTTTTGCTTCTTTTTATTTACAGTCCTGCTCTTGTTTCAAAGACTTCGTGGGTGAGAAGTGCAACAAGTTTCAAGGCAAATGCTGGCTCTTCTACTGTCGTCTCATGGGATGCAACAAAGAACTTCCATCCCTCTTTTGCTCCTGCAATCCCTCAATCTACGGCACCCCTGTCATCCGTAAGTAAAACTCTACATTTTGATAAGAAGCATCTTAGCATCATCTACACTATTAAAACACATTCAACACTGTATGCATGTAATTCAGGATCGTAGTTAGGCAGGGGCCTGAGGGGACTAAGCTCTCACAAGAGGTATACTACCCCCCCCCTTATAAACTATAAATTTTTAGTAGCGGTATGAAGTTTCATATAAAATGTCATTCAAATTTTGCATAAAAATTTTGAGATTTTTTTTTTTATAAATGACCTCGTTTTAAAGATTTTTTAATTCTGAATGTGTGATTATACTAAACAATTTATTTACATATTTAAATTAAAAATATTTTGAAAACTATGACAATAGTATTAAGGATACTTGTATTATTGTGGGGGTTCATTGTTATACAGAGTCAAAATCAACTGATAAGTAAGTAAGAGTTAATTTTAAGCATTAACTTGTATTAACTTTCAGAATCTTTCTACAAATTATTAACAGCTTTATTGCTAATTAATGTTTATAAATATAAATATGTAATTATTTATTAATTATGTATATGAATTGAAATATATAATAGTAATTATTTAATAAATGCTTATTATTAACTGTTTTAGTGAGCCCCTTCTTTAAGATTGTTACCTCCCCCCCCCCCTGAATGTCACGCCAGCCCCTCTTGAATTTCATCTCTAGCTACGGCCCTGATGTAACGTATATAACAACTTTGTATGCAACATATATACATCAATTAAAAACACAAATTCTTTGTTTAGAAAATAGTGTGTGGAAACCCCAGGCCGTCCGACTCATCCTGAGGATTTAGAGCAACTATTTGGACGACCGGGAAGAGAAAATAGTGTGTGTATTTCTTCCTTTTAAATAGGAGATAAAGATCTTGGCATGTGCCTAAAACATTCGAGAATTCAAAACAAATTATAGATTTTGAATTGTTTACAAAGAAACAGAAACCATCCTAAAAGACTAAGATTTGAGACTCTTAATTGTAACGTGATTTAAAACGCGTGTTCTAAACTTAGGAAGTCGCAGTTTGTGTTAGGAGAGAAGAAGGGGGCACATTCATAGAAGGTCAAATAGAAGATATCGAAAATAAGTAAGAATATAATATTTAATTTTCGAAGAAAGGAAATATTTTGGAATTTTGTTCTTCTCCCTAAGAAGGACATCGGTGTTATAGGTATAGAGGATATAATACCATATACAGCGATATCCTTTTCCATTACTTATTGTAAATAATCCAGTAAATATTCAAGATATGTATCTTATTTTCAATTTTATGCGAATTTGGTACGCTTCGTTGCAAGATAATTTTGCTCATACATAAAATTTTCATTACCACAAATTTCATAAAATAAAAATGCTTATATAAGCTTGATTTTCTTTGTGCGAATTTTCAATGTCCAAATGTGCCCCGTGCTTGTTCAAACATATCCCGCTCTCTAATACATTTGGACAATTTTCTTTACTGGATAATAATCATTATTACCAGAAAAAAGCAGGGCTTTGGATGGACTCAAGCATATAAAGTATGCTTGCTGCGAAAGATTTCAAGTTAGTTAAAACTTAATCAAACAAATAATTATGAAATTAGAAGTATAAAACATTAATTTCAATATTTGAGAATCCTAATACATGGACTTCGCTTCCATCGTTTATAACAATAAAATAGTTAGCATGGGGGAAATGCAAACTATTTAGAATTATAAATAAAGAATCAAGTTTTCAGAGTATATAGTACAAATTGTTTTCATATATATCATAAGATCACAAGACCAATTTTAACGAATATGTCCCCTTCTCCCCTACAAATCTTGGAATGGGCCACACACTTCGAAAAATATTAATATATTTTTTATTATTTACAGAACAACAAACCATTTTTGCCTAAATTTTGATTTATACGCCATTTCATGAAGTCACGGATTCCGGTTTTGTTATTTATAGTGGGGAGGGGGGAGGTCGATGTGCCAATCTAAACGGATTGCATGCAATTTTCACCGTTATTTATACGAATAAAATTTATTTATTTTGTCATTTTATATAACTACCCTTATTTAACCTCAGGCAACGCCGAGTACATTTTCTAGTTTGAAAATAAAAGAGGCCATGGAACTAGCTGTATCTGATTACTTACTAAATAACTACTCTTCAATTTTTATTAATCCTATCTTATTTTTAACAGGCGAAATATATTTCTACGATCATGGGTTCGAAAAAAACTACGTTCCTCCTCCCCCTGGTTACCTCTCCACGGCATTTGTTGACAGTCATTTAATAAGACAGACAGCTTCTGGTCGTAAGTATACATGCCATTCCTCTCATTTGTTAACATTTGTTAACTCAGAAGCGACGCAACTCAAAAGTAATTTTGGCGATTATCGCTGTAGTATAATCCCCTCACACACACAAAAAAGAAACACTTGAACAAATCGTTAATTGTTAAACAATATAAACGTATTTTATAGTTCTTGTATTTTACTCTTTCATAGCAATTGCCTCCAGAACTTCAATTTCGAGCACAATACTGAAGCAATTTTCCGAAATTACGAGCAAAAGTTTCGTGAACATAGTAAAACTTAACCTATTCCACAAAATTTTTGTACATAATTTAAACTAATTAATCTTTTAGGTTTACGTCGGCGAAGCCCGAATTTTAAATTTCGATTTATGTATACTGAGATATCTGAGGTCAAGAGTCAGGTAATGTTAAGTCTATAGAGAAAAATTAAATTAGAAAAAGAATCACTTGCCAAAAACAGAATTTTCTATTTTTTGGTATAACTCGTACAAATTACTAGGCTGACTTGTACATTAATTATTTAATATTCAAGATTTTGGATTTTGCGACAACAAGTATCTAAAAGAGACTTCTGATTGTTCAAATTATTCTTCAGATACAAATATTCATATTGACTCAAGTTATTTTCATCAAAAATAAAATTAACTCTTCCCAAAAGATTACCATTTAGTTTTAGAAAACTTAATAATAAATTTTGTTTCGTTTCTTAAGGGTAGGAGAGGGACTTTTGTTATCTTACATAAAGAAAACTGTCTATGTGTGTGTGTGTGTGTTAATGACTGCTGACGAATTATTAGGCGTCAAAATACAAAACTATTACTCAAAGTGTCTTCTCTCTGAATGGAACAAACCAAATCCACGAGAACGATGCTAACAAATTATCACATAATATTACCTTTGAAAAATTAACATATTTCACAATAGTTACGACTTTTTTTTTTTTTAATTTTATGTGATTTTTTTTTTATAAATTTTAAAAAGTACAATATCTTGAGTTCACATCTACAGTTCATGCTAGCGTTCTAAAATTTATGACAATCATTTTCTAATGAAAACTTACATAAGATATGATTATTTACGCATCATTATTGAAGGTTCTGACTTTTTGATAATTTTTTCAAAATTTCATTCGAAAATTGGAGGGGTTTTCCGAACATTCGATTGCGTTTAAAATCAATAGGCTTTAATATTCGCTGTCTCATTCTTCAGTATTCACTGATGGTAATTTTTGTACCAAATTTAGTTCGAAATGCGCCATTCGTTCGTGAGATATCGTTTCCACAGACTCACGGACATACCCATACTAACCGTACTAACACACACACATACACACAGACATCACGTCGATTTCAGTTCAGGGATGCTTGAAACGTGATTTTCCGTCGAAAATTCGAATTCAAATTTTTGATCCCGCCACAATACTTTCCCTATGCATTATAATGTACAGCCGCGGGAAAAAAAAACGCCCCACCTTCTGTTAATCGAGCATCATTCATCGTAGAGAAAATTGAATGATACCATTCGATTAGGAATAACATCCTCTACAAATTAATGTGCGTAAAATTTGCATAAGGAGCCGTCTTCATATCTAAACGCGCACAAACTTTGAAATTTTAAATGGCAACACCCAAGTTTGACAACATAGTTCGAAACTAGAAAAAATCCAACCTGTAATACCGTCATTTGGGTAAAGCGTTTCTGAGTTGTGAGTATGTAAAGTCTTGAGCTCCTAATGTTAGATTAGTTTCCAAGAATTACATTCATATCTTCTGTAATAATTATCTGCGCACGCTGATTATTTGTATGACGTTCCTACTAAACAACCCAAACACATTTACGTGATTTTTATTTTTGTAGAATAAATTGTTTGTATGAAATATTAATTATGAAATCAATAATCGAAAAAATATGAATACAAACCTGGACACGTTTTGATAAAAATCGATTCACAAAGAGTTTTTATATGTTTATATAAAATTCCAGGTGTTTCCTCCCACTAGTTCTTTCGAAATGTTTAAATATTCAGCATCACGATGACTTTAGGGGTCGTATACTAGTTAAAAAAATGACTAATTTGAAAAAGTTATATTAATTGTAAGTTAATCTTTATTTAAGAAAACGGGGATTTATTTTTACCCAGTTTTAATAAAAACTTTGTATAAACAGTGTTGTATGGATGCAACCTAATCAACGTAATTCTGCTACTGTATTGAAGGGTGCAAACTTGTATTGTTATAAATGGGATCTACTTATGTTGCTGCCGATTAACAGTTCCCGAGCTACTGCGAGTTGAAATCGCGCACAAAATGTAATAATTTATAATAAAAAATATTTATATAAAAATGTAACAAATTATAAAATTATGTGATACTAAACACCAACAGGACTTCAAACGGTAATTGATAATGACGGATTGATACTTTTAAATTCGTCACCAAGTTCCAACGGAGTTGTTTTGTCGCGTCATATGCATATTTGTTAGTCTCATAAATTGATTTTGAAACAGCATTATAAAATGACATTTGAAAATAAACATTACATTCTTCTTTATTTCTTCTTCCTTTTATAGAGCCTGGCACGAATGCCCCATTAGTTTTTAGCAACGCACCCAGTACGATTTTTTACCCCTAGTAATCGTGCCCTATTTGAGGCTCACATAATCCTACCCATTACAAGCCCACTGCCTTAGTAACACACACACACACGCAAGACAACACCACACACAGCCATGAAAATGCTCACCCTCTCATGCAGGAACCAAACATGCGACCCTTTGGCTGTGAGGTAAGTCATAATGCTGAATGTCAAGAGGATAGTTCAATAATTTACAACAGTGCTGTGGTCAATCAACGAAACATCGCCCTTCAAATTGCGGTTTTCGATATAGAGCTGATCCCCGAAAATTGCAAATTCTGGAATATTAAATATCTTCGGATATAAAGATAGAAACGTCGTGAAAATTTGAATTTGGACTAATTCGGGGGTCTAGAACTTGTGGGTGGCGTCAAAATTGGGTGTTGCCATTGAAAATTTCAATGTTTGTGCGCGTTTAGATATGAAGACGGCCCCTTATGCAAATTTTACGCACATTAATTTGTAGAGGATGATATTCCTAATCGAATGGTATCATTCAATTTTCTCTACGATGAACGATGCTCGATTAACAGAGGGTAGGGGGGGGGGGGGGGGTTCCGCGGCTGTGTACATAAGGAAAGTAATTAAAAGGTAAAATAAATGAATACATAGGAATATTCTATTTTGTATAAGATCTAATTAACAATGCACCGATAACTTTTTTCTGCAAAATAATCAGTTTAAATAAATATTTAGTTCAAAGCAAACCCTTTAACATAGAAAATACATATAACTTAATGGATTTATCGTACTCCAGCGCCATTTGCATTGGTGTCTTAAAAGATATTAAAATATTTCCAGCATGAAGTTCTAGTCCCTAATTCCCTCTACCCCTATAGACACTTACTCGGAATTTCTATTCATTTGATGGGAAAGTTATGTATCGGAAACAGCATTTTACCTTTTAACAACTTTTACCTTCCCTGCAATACATGTTAATGTATAGGGAAAGTATTGGAATTATACCGAAAACCACAACTCGAGTTTTCGACGGATTTACACGTTTTGGGACCTCTAGAACACGAAAAAACTATTTTTAGCGTAACGTCTGTGTGTGTGTCTGTATGTGCAATGTATGTATCCACTCTAACTCAAAAACTAATGGACCCAATTTCATAAAATTTGGTAGGTAAGTCACTTGTGGGTGACCCTGGTACTGATTAGTTTTGGGGACGATTCGAGATAAAAGAACCCGCCTTTTTTTGCGAAATGGCCCGCAAAAATTGTCTGTATCTACTCTAGCTGAAAAACTAATAAATCAAATTTTACAAAATTTGGTAGATTGTGGGTTATCCTGGTCCTGATTAGATTTTGGTACAATTTGGAAAAATAACCTGCCTTTTTTTTTTTTTTGCGAAATGGTCCGCAAAAATTGCCAAAATCTAAAATAAAAAACTACGTGCGCTTAAATAATCAATTAACTGCTTGTTTCATACGTAATTTTCAACGATAAAAAGAACAAAAGACCAACCCCATTACACTAGGACTCGCCGTTCTCGAGATATTTTAGTTTTTTCGCATTTTCGCTACGCCACCTTCGAAAATAAGTCCAATTACCAAATGAGAACGAAAATTGAATTAAAAGTGCAAATTCGGTGTGATTTTAAATAATTATGGTTTTTATTTTGTGCAATTAAACTCAATTTAATGAATTATTGAAGAAATAAAGAGTACGTCAATATGAGTCTGCAGCGAAAGTCATGTGCTGCCCACATCAGATTTTTTATATTAAAATAAACAGAAAATGATACTACATATTTCTTTGCAGGTTTCGAAATTATTGGTGGCAACTACTACGCTAACACGCCAACCAGAACGGATATTAACAACAGATACGCTGGGAAAAGGCGCTCTTACAACGTTCCAAGGATAAAGTATAACTTTAAACCTCAAGAATCGCATGAATTAGACCTCAATCCGAACGTGCAATACAGCAATGTTCCGCAATTCAGAAAAAGCCAGAGTAATTATGATAGAAACAAATTTATTGCCGAAGAATCCCAGAAGCAGGCGATCCGGCCGGAAGGTTACAGCTATTTAGGCGCTCAAGATTACACGCAGAATAAATTTTATAACGTAAATCCATATAGAAGAAATGAGAAACGGAACGATATCTTTGATTATAATGAAAAGCTTCAGTCTTCACTCCATCCTTTATTAAATTATGGTAAGTGATTGATGATTATTGATAATTAATCATTTCACACGCATTTCGCGCTTTCTCAATTGCTATTGGTCACTGTATGCGACACCTATACACTTAATAAAAGCTCTAAATCTGTTTCACATTTAAGCATAATTAACGGAAATGTAGCTCAACTCGACTTCCTCATACCTCCATATTTAGTAGCTTTTTCTTTTTACCAAACTTTACGAAATTTTTGAGAAATCGGTATTATGAGTCCAAATTATTACAATTATAGCGTCTTACCCTTCACTTTAAAGGGTTTGAAAAAATATTTCGTGAATACCACACGTGATAATGTATTCCCCCTCGAGGAGGCGGGTAACTTGCCTCCCGAGAGAGGCTAATGACGTCACGAGCAAAAAAAATTGTATCGCGGCTATTTTTCACAATGATTAAAATGATACAAAATCTCGTTATCAGTGAGACATAAATAAACCCTTTTAATCATGATTGTGTCAAATTTTGTCCTACGCTGCCATGTTAAAAAATATATAAAATTTCAAATAAATTTCAAACTTTTCGTTCAAATTATAAAGAAAAAAATCTATGTAGTTCTAAATCTTATTGTAACAAAGCCGGATATATATAAAATTTTGTAAAAATCCATTGATATTTATGGCCGCTATCGTGTATGCAAAAATCGACCACAGACATCAGACAAACAGACAGACGGACGGACAATACTCCAAAAATAGTCAAAACGGGTTCAGGAGGTCTTATATAATTAACATATATTGACATCAAAATCTCGAAATCGAAAATTTTAGTGAAAATAATACTTTCTTAATACTACATATGAGAAAATAATGGAATTGCTCACATTTTTAAAAAGCAAAGTGAGGTACGTTTTTGGAAAATCCCTTTGAATCGTCACTCCCAATTCAAATTTTCAATAATTTTTTCTTTTTGTTGTTGATCTGGAAGTTGAGAAGCTGAGATTGAATGAGACTAAAACCGGGATTCTGTCTGGAATGAAAGCGCTCAATTATTTTGAAAAGTAGTTTTGGATTTTTTTTTTTTTAATTATTCCTTTGCATCGTCACCCCTAATTTGAATTTTCAAAATATTAGATCTTTTCGTTGATCTGAAAATTAAGACGAATTGAAACAAAACCCATATTCTAGCTAGAGTGGAAGCGCTTGATAATTAAGCAAAATGGTTTTGAGTTATTATCATTATTATTATTATTATTCCTTTACACCACCACCCCTAATTCGAATTTTTGAAATTTTAGATTTTTACATTAGTCTCGAAGTTGGTGCGAATCGAATAATGAAAAATTCTAAGGCCAAAATTCTAGCTATAGGGGAAGTGCTTGATCATTTTTTATACATCACCCCTCACCCAGTCAGTACATTGAATATTATATAAACTGTTTTAAAAATATTACATGGCTAAATATCTCTTCAAAGGTTGATCGTAAACCCCTGGTTCCAATTTTAAAAAATGCCCGTATAAAAATTAAATGATATACTGTTTTTATTAAACGTGTCACGTGACCCAAACGGTCGTAATATGAAAGTCTATCTTATTTGAAGCATTTCTTAAATCGGAATCATAGGTCTACGATCAAAAGATACTTAATTCTGCAAATATACTTATATGATACTTATATGATACTAATATGATACTTAAATCGTTCAAAAGATACTTAATTCTGCATTCTTTTCGAAACGCCCTATACAGATATATATCAATACAACCTAAAGTCAGTCATTTTATAATAGTGATATAGCTAAATACTTAGAACTTATAAAAATTTGCTCAAACTTTCGTCTAAAATTATTTGAAATGAAAGTACTTCGATAGTAACTGCATAAACTGTTGGTTAAAATATAAAGAAATCGTTCAAACTGCTGTCAGAATTAATCTACAAAAAAAAAAATCCTAGTAACTGCATACAATGTTGAATAAAATTATCAACCTTTCGTATCCAATAAACAGTTTTGTTCTTGGGGATTAAAAATCAAAGCACCAGCAAATACTAAACCGCACGTGCCAATAATGACATTGATAGACGCGTTAAAATATTTACTTTAAAAATCATAAATCACAGTTAAAGATTCAAATAAATTTAAATACTTATACGTTCACAGTTAGACATATTTATATGCGCATTTCTGTGGCGCTATGTATTGGGAAAAAGATGGCAACCTTTCAGCAATTCAGTGCTTTGATTGGCTGTCACGAATAGGGGTTCCTAGGAAAGACTTTAAGCATTCCATTAATTTTATAAGGAAAATTCCTAATACACTTTACTAAATAGATAGACACTTTATGTCTATCTATATAGTAAAGTGGTTATTCCCAATCGAATAAAATTAATTTTAGGGCTCTTAATGAAGAATTTTTAAAGGTATGATGACGAATTCGACAACAAAGCGAGATAAAAAGAAAAGTCACTTTCAAAGTTGTAAAGTATTTATCTGACAGGGCCACTGTAAAGTGCTGGATAACTTAAACATCGAAGTGAAACATGCTTCAATTTACCTACCTCACGAAAGGATCGTGACACTTAACATATTAACTATTTTATTCACAGCTATCTCGCTGAAACTCAAACATATGTGACCACATACAACATTTACTTACACATCTAGCCATATAAACCTTTACCCGGATCTTAAATCACTACTGAATTTCAACCGAATATGAAATTAATTGAAGCGATAACTTACTATACGCTGGCGATGAACATTTCCTGCTCTTCACCTCGCACTATAATCTGGCCTTCCATTGCCTTTGGTCGAAAACGCCAACTAATCGGACACTTTCTGATTGAATTCTCGCCAAATCTCTATCTATTTCTTTCTCTCTTCGCCATATTTTAAAGTCAGCCGTTAAATAGATCTGGCCAACCACGGGGTTGTTGTTGTTGATTGTTGAGACCCAGACCGTCCGACCTACCAGAAAGGTGTAAGGTAACTGAATGGACGGCCGGGAAGTGCCACCCAATTTAGACCAGAACCCAGTGGGGGAGGCATCCACAGGGACCGTACCCTCCTTCCCCTACCACCAACCTCTCGGAAGGACTTACGGACCCACATGTTTAACGTGATCGTACTCCGCATGAACACGGCGGCATTTGTGGTAGCGTGCAAATCTAGCGCGCAAACCACGGGGATACCGCACCCGAGATGGCCAACAGCACGCGGTGTTCCGAGGTGGTCACCCACCAAGTACTAACCGCGCCCGATGCTGCTTGACTTCGGTGATCTAACGAGAACCGGTGTTTTCAGCACGGTACGGCCGTTGGCCCGGCCAACCACGGGGTGGGCTTCTTCGGAAATAAACTTCAAAAATTTGCATAAATAATCCCCACAGAAGGAGATCAAAGTATTAGTAATTAACATCAGAAACGCACGAAATATGTTTATGGATAGCAATAAATACCCGTCAAAAGGCCTTATTTATCCTCAGGGCCTATAATACGGTGGCAACTGCAATACTTGCCAAAATACGTGGTCATATTCTTTTTCGAATTTAAATAGGTATTTTGAACAGGGTGTACATTAGATTCCTGTGCCATGTCAGAGCTGTTGATTTTTGCATTCCTGAATAGGATAGGCATTCGCCAATAACCTTATAGTGAGAAATAAATGCCACTTATAGCAATTGCAGTGTCAATTCCTACTCATTAGACCAGGGATGGGCAAACTTACTTATGGCAAACATAAACAAAATGTTTAGCGGGCCAAAACTTTTACTCGTTAGTTTTTTCTTCAAAATTCATTTTAAATTAACTTGAGTATGACTCAACTCGATTTTCTCATACCAGAATCCATTTTTAAGTTACTTGTAATTTTTTTTTTTTCTCAAATTTTGCAAGAATTTTTTTAAAAAATCAGTACCGTTGGTCTAAATGATCACAATTTCAGCATGCTACCCTTCATCTCAAAGGAAAACAGTATTTCGATTGATATCAAGCTTGACAATGTACCTCCTGTGTGTGTGGGGGGGGGGACTTATCCCCCCCCCCCCCAGAGAGGAAGTAATAATGCTACGAACAATAAAAAACGATATCGCGGCTATTTTTTACTACAATGATTGAAACTGTTAAGTTTCTTGGTCTTTCAACAAAAAATATTTAACGTCTTTTATGTATGACTCTGTCACATGTTGTTCTATTCTAAAGTGTTAAGAAAATATATTAAATTTCGAATACATTTTGAAGTTTTCTCTCGAATTTCAAAAAACTATATCTAGTTCTAGATTTTTTGTTGAAAAAGCTGTATAAAACGTTTCGTGAAACGCTTCGTTTTCGAGATAGGAATTCTAATTTCTTCAATTCACCGCTAGAGGCGCTCTAAACTTTCTCAATTTGTAACGCTTAGGCTTAGTCACTTCCCTATGGATAAACCCTATGTCTGTAGCTCTCGAACACTTCAAGAGACGCACAGGGACTTAAGAGTGAAACTTGTATACAGTTTAAATAATAAATTATACTATTAAAAAAAACTTGAGCAAAGTATAAAAGCACAAATCATACAATAATGAAGTAGACAGCTGTTTCGAGGATACGCTGTATCCCCTTCGTTAGTGTAAGAAAACCAACAAACCTAAAGTCCTAAAGAAGAATGGACGCAAAAAAAAAATAAACAAGGAGATTATATACCCAAAACCTGGATTAAGAGAGAACCAATCAGAAATCAGCATGAAGAACTGTCCAGCCAATCCGAAACGACAGGTAACACACAAACTCTGGTCTTGGGTATGTAATTTTCCCTGATTCTTCCTTTTGCGCCCATTCCTCTTTTGGACTTCGGGTTTGCTGGTTTCCTTGCACTGACGAATGGAATCCAGCGTATCTTCGAAACAGCTGTATGCTGCATTATTGTATTATTTTTACCTTTATACATCACTCAAGTTTTTCTTATTCTTCTCGCAAAGAGTATTGTACTTATTAATAAATTATACTATTTTTGTCTCCTTATTTAGATGAAAATAGATACAATTTTCAACCGAGAAAGGCTCATCTTGGGGAATTTCAACCAGATATCACGCCACGGAGGCCTAACCGAGCGCAAAGAACTGAAACTGGAGCCTACATCAGGAGCTATACTGAAAACACAGCCAATGAAGATAGTCAATATTCTAACCACGAACTAAACAAATTCCAAAGAAACTGGCAAACAAATGAACAACAATTTCCATATCCAATAAGGAAGTCCTTGGGAAATTTTGTATCAAACCGCGATGACTGGCGAATAAGAAATGACCCTGCAGATCTCAAGTATAACAGCCGATTCGAAAATATCGATGAAAATAGAAGGCGATATATCGATGCTGATGATTATCGGTCGAGACGCCAGAAGTTTGAGCCATCGGAAGAACTAAGTACGATGGTAGAAACGTTTGGAGATGATGAAGAAGGTAAAATAATTCAAACATCTTGTTCCCCCTCTATCCTGAGATTTGTTTATACTTTAACTAGTAAATATGTAACCGTTGACAGCTTATCTGGCGTTTCGGTAGCTTTAAGGCTCCTAAATATACAGACTGTCTCAGCCGCCATTTTTTCTCCAACTGGTCTAGTCCGTTATCGTCTGCCTGTTCTATATAAATGGCGCACGTATGTTACATGGCTGGTAATTGATAGGCAATTTAGCTATAAAATGGGTGTTTCTGCTTTCAAAAGATTGTACGAATCATTCAAGAATGTAGTCTGGACTGTTTTTATTTTCTCGAGATCCCGAGAAAAAGATGAGAAAGTGGCCTTAGAGGAGAGATACGAAGGTAAACCGAAAAAGTATTCTTAGAGGAGAGATACTTCTTATTCCTGCTCTAAGAAAGTAACTAACTCTCTTTTCGCCGTGTGCAGCCATCGCTTCATCTGGGAATCAAGATGGCTACTGTTACATCAGCCTGTACATTTAGGAACCTTGGGTAGCCTGTTCGTTTCCCCCGCCCCACCCAACATATTCTTTGTAGCCCGGAAATGAATATTTCAGCCAAAATAATGCGGCAGAAACTGCGTATCCTCATTAGCTTCATCGCATGTGGAAAAGCATTCCCCCTCCCCACTGGCATATATATATATATATATATATATATATATACAGGGTTTCCCAAAAAGATTGAAACTCGTTTTAATTCTTTACCTGTTGAAGATAAGTGGGCAATGTAAATTGCAAAAATGTTAAAAGTAAGGTAGGAAATAAGACTACGTTGATAAAATAGTCCTCCCATTCATTTTCAAAAAGTTATACTTTTTAAATTTTTAATCGACCCCCTTAGACAAATTTGGTCATTCAGAAAATTTTTATTTTTAATGCAATAAGATTATTAAAAAAACCATATATCTGTATCTTTAAAATCAACTGAATTATGATAATGGAAAAAATCTGACTTATGCCACTTTTCCGTACCATGTGAAAGGCTGTTTCATCAGTGAAAATAGGGATCATAAAGAAATTGACGATGGAAATTGTTTAGATCAAAAATACGTTATATCTATCAAAATTTTTTATCACAAATACATATAAATAAAGAATACATGCATCTATTAAGAATCCGTAATTGCATCGTGAGCCTACATGGAATTCGCAAAAAATTTCTCCTATGTTGCCCAGTTTTATCTTTTTTGTGATATGTCACACATTTACATTTCTAATTTGATATAGGGTCCCCATTCACAATGTTCAATTTTCAATTAAATATAACTCGCTCAATTTTAAAGATACAGATATGTGGGGGTTTTTTTTAATGATCTTGTTGCATTAAAAATAAAAATTTTCTGATTGACCCAATTTGTCTAAGGGGGTCGTATAAAAATTTAAAAAGTGCAACTTTTTGAAAATGAATGGGAGAACTATTTCATTAACCTAGTCTTATTTTCAACCTTACTTTCAATATTTTTGCTATTTACATTGCCCACTTATCTCCAACAGATAAAGAATTAAAGCGCGTTTCAATCTCTTTGAAACACCCTGTATATATATATATAAATATATATATATATATATATATATATATATATATATATATATATAACATCCTATATATAATTCTATAAATTTTGGACATCTGTTTAACAAGTTTAAACATTTATTGCCTATTGGTGATTTATTTGTTTCAAAGACATTCAAATACAATAAGCCTATTGGTAGGTCTATATTTAATTATAATGAAGTTTCACAATCGCTCTCTATTGATCATTCTTCTCAGTCAATTGCAGATAGTGAATGTATTTGTAAATTAAATAAATTTGCTAAATTTCTAAATCCTGACTTGGGGCACATAGTTACAGGAGATTTAGACCTTGTTAGTGACAATGTGTTAAGAACCATTATGTCATTTGGCACTAAATTTAGGATACCTTCTTGTAATAATTCTTTTAAAGTCTTAAAATCAATTAATCTTGATCTTGATAAATATATATATAAATTAGCTTGTAAATACGCTCTGCCATTAGAGGCATTTAATATGTGGAAATTTACTATATTAGAATCAATTAAAAATGCTATTAGAGATATTAAATTGTCTAGATCTTTATATAATATTGATAATATTAAACATTCCATTAATGATTTACAAAGATCCTTTGTTATCACCTATGTTGATAAAGCCTCTAATAATTATGCTATTATCTGTAAAAAATTTTATATTCAATTTCTGTTATATTATTTAAAAAATAATAGTCTTTTTAAACCTGATTTACATTCCATCAATAGTATTAAATTGAAAATTATCAATATGTATAATGATTTAAATATTAAATATAAATATCTTAAATTTCCTTATATAGTGCTTATTCCAAAATTTCATAAAAATCCTATTAAATTTAGAACAGTTACTAGTGGCCATAATACTTACTCTACTACTGCGAGTAAATTATTACTAAATTCTTTAAATCTAATAAATAATAGTTTAAGCCAGACTAGCAATAACTACCATATTCTAAATAATAGTAAAGAATTAAAGAATAAATTAACATCTCTTAGAAAAATAATAGGATTTCAAACTTTTGATTTTAAAGATCTTTTTAATAATATTAAGATATCTGATCTATATGATGTAATTTTAGCTCTATATAATGCTTATATTACACCTCTTTCAAATCAAATTAAATTTAAAAATTTTCCTAAACTTCTTCACTTTGTTATTTTCAATAATTATATTTTTCAAGGAAATAAATTATACTTACAAGTCTCAGGAGTTCCACAGGGTGGCTGTAGTAGCAGTATGCTAGCTAATTTATACCTTTATCATTATGAAATGTCATTTACTTCAATAGATTATACTTTTTACAGATATGTTGATGATCTGATTTGCTTAGTACATACAGAAAATTATCTCATAGATATAGATTACTATCCAGACAATTTGGAATTAATACCTAATGAAGCTACTATTAATAAAAATGTTAATTTTTTGGATTTAAATCTTTTTATTGATCCTTCTAATAGAATTGTTACAAATTTATATGATAAAAAAGACTTTTATAATTTTAATATTAATAAAATCTTACCTTTTAATTCCTGTAACTCGATTCAATTGTTTAGAAATATTATACTCAATCAGCTTTTTAGAATTTATAGATTATCTGATAAAAAATTTCATGCTATGCATATCAATAATCTCAAAATTACTAGTAATTTATATAAATATCCCACTTATTTAGTAAATAGTATTGTTAAAAAATTTAAAATAGCTGGATTTTTATAATTCTTTCCATAGTATCATATAATTCTATTCATAGTATCTTATATTAGCCAGTCATCTCCATTTTTTTTTTTTTTTTTTTTTTTTTTTTTTTTCCCATTCACTTCCCACTTCAGCATTACCTTTATTTGCCCCTCTTTTTAGTAGCTCTTTTTGTATATTAATACTTTTTCTTTACATTTCGCTTCACAGTTTTTCAATTCTTATGAATGGCAACAGTAAATGGTTTTTTATTTTTTCTTTACGAATGGCAACACTGGTCTCTTCTATCAGTGTTCCCTCGATCCCTGTAATGAATCGTCTGTACACATGCTGTGCTTTTTCCAGGTATTCATTTTTTCTTTTTTATTCCATCTTTATGTATGTCGTCCAAGTAGAAATAGTTCATAGATTTAATCTATCTATTTCTTCAGAGACATACATTTTTGAGTTTGCTTCTCCAAAAATTTGGACATGATTAGATTTTTGTAGAGGTTAACAATTCATGATTTAGGCTTAGAGCCTCGTCCACGTGTAAGGCGTTTGTGCTTGATTTCGTTTGTTATACTTATTTCGATTCCATACCTTTGTATTATATTTTTCATTGACTTGTTGATTCGATATTAATTTTTTTATTTTTTCCATATGCTTGAGGATTAATTGATTTTTACATTTGTTTTGTACGCCAGTTAGATAGTTGAATTTAGTTTAAGTTTTTCTTTTTTTGTTTCCATACCTTTTAATTTGGTTGATTTTCTGTAACTTGATAGCTAGTGTTTTGTATTTTTAATCCATTGGATTGATGATTTGCTGTATTATATTTTATTCTGTGGGTGTTTTTAAAAAGTTAGGTTTATCGTGTTACATCTTCTTACTTTTCGTTCATTGGATTTTCAAACTTCTATTATTATATATATATATATATATATATATATAAGAAATTTAATAGATTTTTCGTATTCGTCATAGAAATTATTATTTTTTAAGTATAAATTTAGAAATATATACTAAAAAATATTTTTGTCAAAGCGCCCGCGGGCCGGATAGAACCCATTATGAAGGCCGGATCTGGCCCGCGAGCTGTAGTTTGGAGACCTCTGAGTTAGGATCTCAAAAATTTAAAACGCGTTAAATATATATACTCTGAAAAGTAACTCAAAGTTAAATTTAAATAAACATGTGTAAAAAATAATATATGTAGTAAAAGCTGACTTCTCTGGTCACCAAAAATGTAGCATATGGCAAGATTTCGTGCCTTCAGTGAAGTTCTCAGGTTTTTGGTATTGAAGAACGACAACATGGGCGAAACCAGCCCACCGTTAATGATCGCTGTACTAAGACAATAATAGCAGAAAAGACTGATGGTTTATTTTCGGGATAAGTTTGATTTGTTTGGATAAGTTTGATTTGAACCGTAAAATTTTGATAAAGGAATTTATCAATTATGGCAATAAAATTAAGAAGTATGTGTTTCAGAAAAATTACAGGTTGCTGATTTTGATGTGAATAACATGGGGATTGGGTATCCCAGTGGTTAAAGCACTCGGATTGCACTCGGAGGATCCCAGTTCGATTCCATGCTCTGCCCAAACTATCACCGTGTTTACGCAGAGTACGAGTACATAAAATCTGTGGGCTGTGTTTCTTTCTGAACTTCTTGGCCGGGGGGGCGAATGAAATTTTAAGGGGCAAGTTTCATATTTGCCGTATATAAATATATCTAAATGATTTGTCACATAAATAAAACCTAGGTAAACATAAAATGGCTCCGGGGAGGGGGGAATACTTGTCTCCGGGAAGGCTTCGTCCCTCCGGAGATATGCCTGAAAGAAACACTATCGAGAAGTTAGTGGCAGGGAAAAGAGCGGATACAGTCCCTATGGATGTCGCCCCCACACTGGTATCCAGTCTAAATTAAGGGGCACTATACCGGCCATCCAAACAGATACCTTACACCTTCGGGTAGTTCTGGCGCTCTAGATCGAAAGAAAAATATGAATAGCATCTATGGTCGGGGTATCAATGCTAAAATCGTAACCACTTTGGACACTTATATCTCCGAATCTAATAGATAAAAATATAAGTAATTTATACTTATATTGTCTGAAATAGGGTACCAATTATAAATATACAAAAATAATTTCAATATTTAAAATTACTTTTTTTTTTCCGAAAAAGATAAACAGTTTTTGTTCGAACGCGTTTTCCATTCAGTTTGCTTACTATAAAACAAAATATTTTTTTTCTAAACGCATGAAATACAGATACAAATAGTGAGCAACAAAAATATCCAATAAGAAATATAGTTCTAAATCAATAATTTGTTTTTAAAAGCTGTTACAGTTTTCAAACCATCGCCTTGTCAAAGTGAAGAAGATTGAAAATTTTCCGTTTTTATGGTTTGTAATGCTTGTCCAGACTGCTTAGCCACCATCAAATTCGATATAATTATTTCCTCTCTGATTTGTTTACTAGCAAACTCCTGCAATCATTTCCTATTATTCATTTATTTGTTCTGTTTCAGAAGAAGAAGAAGAAGAAAGATTCAAGTTCGTGTCAGGATCTCTCGCCAACAGATTTCCCATCATCAACATACTTCTTTACAGTGCTATAACTATCTTTCTGTTTAATTTTTTAGAATAAAATCATCATCAAAAAGACAATCCATGTTTTGAGTGTTACTGGATTCTTTAGTAAAAATATTATTCTCAACTTTTTGTTTGGCAACGATTTCCTTCCTGGGTCACGTAATTCAGCTATTTATTAGCAGACGCATACTTACCTTTGTTGGCGTGATTGTTCTTTCTTTGTATCTCGGAAAAGGAAATTGTTTTTTGCCTCCAAAACTCAATGACATTACTAATTTATTTTATACTGTATTTTTGTTGTTTTAAAGATTTTACTTTTGGACAAATTGTTAAGAAAATTAAAAATGAGTTTATAAAAAGAGTGAATAGGAATATATCTTAAACTACAGTAACATTTATTAATTTGAGAAAGTATATTGCCTAAGCCTCAAGGTTAAAAACGAAATATAGATAATGGCAATGTTGAAAAAATATTTATGCCGCCAATATCAATATATTATTGATATCAATAACTATAGATTATTTATATCATACAGCTGAATGAAACTGACTAAATTATAACTAACACAAACCAAACTGCTGAAGGTAGAAACCTTGCATACACATGTGACTTGACCTATACGTTATAAAAAAAAAAAATCCAAAATATTGGAATTTTGCTCGAACCATTTATAAATCTCGAAACATTTTTGTTTCAACATTCTTCCAGCTATATCTCGATAACGACTAGCCACATAGAATTCATTTATATATCATCCTGGCAGAAAAAAATAATAATAATAACCTAATTTTTCTTAATTATTTATTTATTATTTCTTTCTCTTATTATTCTATTCTCTTATTCCTTTCTTAATCTTCGTGTACCGCCAACCGTTCTTGGGATATTTTTAATTTATAGTTATAGCAGGCGATTTGATTTATATTTTATAATTAATTTTTATGTAGCTTTTTATTTTATTTGTAACCGCGGCAACAGAGTTTTTTGAATACCGAAATCGTCTGCTGGCTATTCTTCTGATTAAACTATTAAAAATATTAATGATTGCTTTAAATAAAACAAAATATTATTTTACATTCCACAATTTCCATGGTAATCTATATAAATAAAAATGAAAATCTGTCTGTCTGTCTGTCTGTCTGTTTGTCACACCATCACGGGACAACGGCTGAACCGAATTCGATGAAATTTTGTGGGTAGCCCAGAAATAGCCCCACTTAAAATTATATCCGTGCTTTGAGTTTCTACGACAAGTGGTTCGCGAGATATTAGTAAAAAACGAAATTTTCGTTTGTCTCATTATCACGGAAAAATGGCTGAACCGAATTTAATGAAATTTGGTGAATAGCCTTGAAATATCCCCCCATAAATTTTGTCCAAGTTTCGAGTTTCTAAGACCTGGGGTTGTCGAGATATTAATGAAAAACGGAACTTTTTCCTAGGAGTTCTACTCCCTAACTCCGTGGTTTATCCAAACGAAAAGCTTGAAAATCGTTTGAAAGTGAATTAAAATTTAATCTCTGAGTTTGATGGGAGATTTTTTGCGTTGATTAGTCACTTTCTGAAAACATGAATTGTTTGAAACATGATTTAAAGGGGAAATCTATCTCCATGGTTCATGGTTTATTTAAAACAAGCTTTTGCGTAACAATGAGAAGTATAGAGAAATCAAAATCGTTATTTAATTTCGCAGTTTATGTTATAAGACATGACATATTTAACATGTTATAAGATTCTATCTTATATCATGTTACTCAGAAACGCAATTAAATTAAATCTGTTTGTTAATTTTAATAATTATTTTTTCGATTTGAATAATAAATAAATGGATATAAAAATATATTTTGGAAAAGAACGATTTGATTTTTCTTATAGCATTTTTGACTGGATAATATCAATTACGGTCGTCAGGCTTAAAAATTATTATTATTTATATTTTCGGGGATTATTGATTCAAGGATTATTGATATTTTCAAGTTATTATGCAATTATTTTATTATGACAAAAATTGTTTAAACTCATATATTGTATGTTGTACGAATCTTCTACAAATACACGTGTATATATTTTAATCTACGAGAATATAAGTAGTACAGGTATATTGACATATGTTTTGATATATATTGGCATATATTGGAATCAATTACGACCTTCTGGTATAAAGAGTACGGATATTATTGATGTTTTCAATTTATTACGTCATCTCTTTTATTTTGGCAAATATTTTTGAGACGCATATTGTAATACGGTTAATCTTCTACTAACACATTGGCATATTTTCTGATCTGCGACAATATAATTAGTACGGGGTTTCATATATTCATTCAATTCCTATTTTTTCTTCTGTAAATTTGCTTACAAAAGGGGGCAGGATTATTCTTCAGATCTGATCGTGAAGATAATTTTGCATAGTGAGAACATATATTCTTAAACTTCTCTTTAGGAGCAATAAATTTAATATTTTTACAGAATTTGCACATGATTGCGAACTTTAAGTTTATACACTCCGTACGAATAACGGGTGTGCTGTTAGTGGTTAATAAATTTTAACATTTTAGGAGGATATATCATGTTGTTCGGCATCGCAATTAAATTAAATGTGTTTGTTAATGTTTTTATTATTTTTTTTCGATTTAAATAATAAATAAATGGATAAATGGATATAAAAGTATATCTTATGAATAGACGGTTTGATTTTTCTTTTAATTATATTAATTGCTGACTGCGTACATCAATTTCATTTATTTTGGCAAAGAGTTTTCGAGCTTATATCGTATTTAGCTACTAAACTCATATATTGTGTTTAGCCAATAAATTCATATAGCCGATTGTTGAAACAGAAAAAGAGTAGAGCGGGTATATCTTCTAATACAATTGTAGTGTTTTCATTTAGTATATTGAAACGGGATAAGAATGTTTCATTCAGATCTGCAAATTCAAAGCTACGAATTTGGAGGGATATCGCTAATTTGACAACTTTTCTTAAACTTTGCCAAATTGACGGAAATGTCGCCAAATTGATATAAACGACACACAAACAGCTGCCATAAACCTCCGGGTTGGTCGTGTGGCTTGGGTCTTCTACATATCAATGATTTTTTTTTTTTTTTTGTTAGAAGAGAGTACTGAAATGATGTTTGGTTAGCATTTCTCTGTCAGACCAACCATCCTACTTAGTAATACATTTAGCGAATTTTTAAAATGTCACCAAATTGATAAAAATGTTTTCAAATCTATAAAAATATCTTAAAATTGATAAAATTGCGCTACATAAATGATATTAATTGTTTTTTGTTAGGGGATAGTATTGTGATGATATTTCGTCAATTTGTCGCAAAGTGGAACTGTCAGTTCTATAGTCCCACTTGGCGATAAATTTGGCGATTTTTTAAAATGTCGCTAATTTGACGAAACTGTCGCCAAATGTTCAATAGAAATATAACTATTTAGACGATATTTTTTCTACCAATTTATTTGAAGCAAATGATATCATGTCGCTTAGCAACGGATTTAAATCCAATGTGTTTATGCGGCAGGCGATTTTTATTAAATCCTTTCCGATTTGAATAATGAAGATATGTATATAAAATAAATTTCATTGCCATTTCATTTTGGACTGGATAATATCAATTATACTCTTCAGGATTAAACATTATTATTATTGATATTTTCCGGAATTATTGATTCAGGGATTATTGATATTTTTAAGTTATTACGCCATTGTTTTATTGCGGCAAAAATTGCTGACACACGCATATTGTACGTTGTACGAGTAATCTTCTAGGAATGAACGGGTATATCTTCTAACCTACGAGAATATAAGTAGTACAAGTATATTGGCATATATTTTGACATATATTGGCATATATATTGGAATCAAGTACAGTCTTCTGGTATGAAGATTAAGGGGATTAATTATATATTCAATTTATTACGTCGTCTGTTGTATTTTACCAAAAAACATTTGTGACTCATATTGGAAAACGGGTAATCTTCTACTAATAATCGGACATTATAAGTAGTACGTGTATATCTTCCCATATAATTTTAGCACTTTAATTTTGACATATATTGGAATAAATGACTGTCTTCAGATTTAAAGATTACGGGTTTATTGGTATTTTCAATTTATACATGTAATCTACTAATACAGGTTATATTTTCTAATATTCGCGTATATAATTAGTACGGGTCCCATACAATTTTAACGCTTTTATTTTGCATATATTGATTCAATTCCATATTTTTTTTTTTTATATTTCCTTACATAAGGGGTCCAAGATGTTTTATTCTTCAGATATGTCCATGAAGATAATTTTATATAGCGAGAACAGAGATTCTTAAACTTCTTTTTAGGAGCATTATATTAAATATTTTAACAGAATATTTTGATTAAACATGTCATTTAGTATACTATAAGAATTTGCGCATGATTATGAATTTCAAGTTTCTTTATATTATATATACTCCGTACGAAGAACGGGTATGCTGCTAGTCTATATAAATAAAATTGAAAATCTGTCTGTCTGTCTGTCTGTCTGTTTGTCCCATCATCACGAGAGAACGGCTGAACCGAATTTGATGAAATTTTGTGGGTAGCCTAGAAATAGCCCCATTTAAAATTTAGTCCGTGTTTTGAGTTTCTACGACCAGTGGTTCTCGAGATATTAGTAAAAAACGAAATTTTTGTTTGTCTCATCATCACGGGAAAACGGCTGAACCGAATTTAATGAAATTTTGTGGATAGCCTTAAAATAGCCCCCCATAAATTTTGTCCAAGTTTCGAGTTTCTAAGACCAGGGGTTGTCGAGATATTAATGAAAAACGGAACTTTTTCTTAGGAGATCTACTCTCCCACTCCGTGGTTTATCCAAACGGAAAGGATGAAAATCGTTTGTTTTAAACGCCAAAATGAAATAAAACTTTATTTCCGAGTTTGGTGCAGGATTTTTGCATTAATTAGTCACTATAGGAGAACATAAATTGTTTGAAACATGAATTTAAGTGGAAAAATCTACCTCCATGGTTCATCTCTCACAAGTTTTTAATCAACGATGTAAAGTATAAAGAAATCAAAATGGCTATTTAATTTCGCATTTTATGAGGAAGATTCTATCTTATATCATGTTGCTCGGCAACGGAATGAAATTAAATGTGTTGTTAATATGAATTATTATTTTTTTTATTTGTATAATAAATAAATGGATGTAAAAATATATTTTGTAAATGAACAGTTCGATTGTTCTTTTAATTATATATATTGCGGACTGCGTACATCACTTTCATTTATTTTAGCAAAGAGGTTTCAAGCTCATATATTGTGTTTAGCTAATAAACTCATATATTGTGTTTACCCAATAAATTCATTTAGCCGATTGTTGAAGCAGAAAAAGAGTAGAACGGGTGTATGTATCTTCTAATACAATTTTACTGATTTTATTTAGAATATACAAACGGGATCAGGATATTTTATTCTTCGGATCTGCAAATTCAGAGCTACGAATTTAGAGGAATATCTCTAAATAACTTGGTAACTTTTCTTAAACTTTACCAAATTACTGGAAATGTCTCCAAATTGATAAAAATGACCCAAATCAATGAAATTAAATTTGTTTTTTTAGAATAAAGTACTGAAATGATGTTTCTGTAGCATTTGTCGGTCAGTTCATCCATCCTACTTAGTAACACATTTAAGGAATTTTTTTAATATCACCAAATTGGTAAAAATATTTCTAAATCCATAAAAATATCATGAAATTGATAAAATCGCGCTTAATAAATGAAATTAATTGTGTTTTGTTAGGGGATAGTATTGTGATGATGTTTCGTCAATTTGTCGCATAATGGGATTATCAGTTCTACAGTCCCACTTGGCGATAAATTTGGCGATTTTTTAAGTTATAGCTAAATTGACGAAAATGTCGCCAAACCTTCCATGGAGATTGCATTATTCAGATGATATGATTTCCATCAATTTATTTAAAGCAATTGATATCATGTCGCTTAGCAACGGATCCAATATGTTATGCGGTATATGATTTTTATTAAATCTTTTCCGATTTGAATAGTAAAAATATGTATATAAAATAAATTTCATTGACATTCAATTTTTGACTGGATAATATCAATTACGGTCTTCAGGTTTAAACATCATTATTATTGATATTTTCGGGGACTGTTGATTCAGGGATTACTGATATTTTCAAATTATTATGGAATTGTTTTATTATGACGAAAATTGTTGAAACTCATATATAGTACGTTGTACGAGTAATCTTCTACAAATGCATGGGTATATCTTCCAATCTACGAGAATATAAGTAGTACAGGTATATTGGCATATATTTTGATATATATTGGCATATATTCGAATCAATTACGACCTTCTGGTATTAAGATTACGGGGATTTTTGATGCTTTCAATTTTTTATGTCATCTCTTTTATTTTGGCAAATATTTTTGAGACACATATTGCAATACGGGCAAACTTCTACTAACACACTGGCATATTTTCTAATCTGCGACAATATAAGTAGTACGGGGTTGCATATATTGATTCAATTCCTTTTTTTTTTGTAAATTTGCTTACAAAAGGGGCCAGGATGTTTTATTCTTCAGATCTGCACGTGAAGATAATTTTGCATAGTGAGAACAGATATTCTTAAACTTCTCTTTATGAGCTATAAATTTAATATTTTAACAGAATTTGCACATGATTGCGAATTATAAATTTCTTTATATTATATACTACGTACGAAGAACGGGTGTGCTGCTAGTAAAACTATAAAATGTTCGTCATTTTCATGTAATCATTTGAAACGGTTTTTGATATTCAGAACTTTCGTTAAATCCACAGCTATCACATTTAGTGGCGTGTAGCCATTTCACCAGCGCAGGGCATATATGGAAATGACTGATTATATTAAAATCTACAGCTTAAAGAAGACATCCGGACTAAGTTCCTATAAACATAAAAGTTGTGAATAAAGCTATACGAAGAATTCTCAAACATATCTATATAAATAAAATTGAAAATCTGTCTGTCTGTCTGTTTGTCCCGTCATCACGAGAGAACGGCTGAATCGAATTTGATGAAATTTTGTGGGTAGCCTGAAAATAGTCCTTCTTAAAATTTAGTCCATGTTTGGAGTTTCTACGATCAGTGGTTCTCGAGATATTAGTAAAAAACTAAATTTTCGTTTGTCTCATCATCACGGGAAAACGGCTGACGAATTTGATGAAATTTTGTGGATAACCTTGAAATAGCCCCATAAATTTAGCCCAAGTTTCGAGTATCTAAGACCAGGGGTTGTCGAGATATTAATGAAAAACGAAACTTTTTCTTAGGAGTTCTACTCTCGAACTCCGTGGTTTATCCAAACGAAAAGCTTGAAAATCGTTTGAAAGTGAGTTAAAACGTTATCTCTGAGTTTGATGGGAGATATTTTGCACTAATTAATCACTTTCTGAAAACATGAATTGTTTGAAACATGGTTTAAATGGGAAATCTATCTCCATAGTTTAGTTTTCACAAGCTTTTACTGAACAATGAAAAGTATAAAGAAATCAAAATGGTTATTTAATTTCGCAGTTTATGAGGAAGATTCTATCTTATATCATGTTGCTCAGAAACGCAATTAAATTAAATCTGTCTGTTAATTTTAATTATTATTTTTTCGATTTGAATAATAAAGAAATGGATATAAAAATATATTTTAGGAAAGAACGATTTGATTTTTCTTACAGCATTTTTGAATGGATAATATCAATTACGGTCTTCAGGTTTAAACGTTATTAGTATTGATATTTTCGGGGATTATTGATTCAGGGATTATTGATATTTTCAAGTTATTATGCAATTGTTTTATTATAACAAAAATTGTTTAAACTCATATATTGTACGTTGTACGAGTAATCTTCTACAAATACACGGATATATCTTCTAATCTACGAGAATATAAGTAGTACAGGTATATTGGCATATGTTTTAATATATATTGGCATATATTGGAATCAATTACGACCTTCTGGTATAAAGAGTACGGGAATTATTGATATTTTCAATTTATTACGTCATCTCTTTTATTTTGGCAAAGATTTTTGAGACTCATATTGTAATACGGGTAATCTTCTACTAACACACTGGCATATTTTCTAATCTGCGACAATATAAGTAGTACAGGGTTGCATATATTGATTCAATTCCTTTTTTTTGTAAATTTGCTTACAAAAGGGGCCAGGGTTTTTTATTCTTCAGATCTGCCCGTGAAGATAATTTTGCATAGTGAGAACAGATATTCTTAAACTTCCTTTTAGGAGCAATAAATTTAATATTTTAACAGAATTTGCACATGATTGCGAATTATAAGTTTCTTTATATTACATACTCCGTACGAAGAACGGGTATACTGCTAGTCTTCTATAAATTTTAAATTTAAAACAATATACTTTTTAAAAACTTACCACCTTACAATGGTATTTTAACTATGCAGTGATAGTATGTTACTTTCCCTACAATACATTGTAACATATATATATATATATAGACAGATCGTGTCGAAAATCGCAACTCGAGTTTCCGACGGATCTGCACTGTTTGAGCTCGCTGGAACCCCAAAAAACTATTTTTAGAGTGTGTTTGTGTATATATATATAGATAGATAGAGATAAATAGATGTATAAACTGCTTATCGTTCAGTTAAAAGGGTTTGGCGTGATACGAGTAAAACTAAATCGTGAATACACTCAAACCTGTTTTTGTGCGGTCTTTTTTTGTGCGATTTTTTATTTGTGCGAATTTTTTTTTTTGCGGTATATGAAAATTTCAATCAAATTGGAACATGACAGCAGATAAAATCTATGCAGAACTCCAACTTTGCCATAAATTAGAATGTCATTTTCTTGCAATCGATGCCAATTCAGAAAGAACTTCAAAATTCCAAAAGGAGCTTCAATCTTGTATATCTGGCTACCGAGACATATACAAGCGTCTAGCGAAACAACAGTCGTCGCAAAAACTGATCACCGACTACATGGTAACTGACAAAAAGTCAACTCTAAACGAGTGCGAGGTAGTATCTTCAAGTGACGAAAGCGATTTTGAACCAGTTTACCACAAGAAAGTTCGCGTATTGTCAGACTACGAAGGATAATGGTTATACGTTTTGAAAAGTTTTGTATGTTGTTGTTGTTGAAACCCAGACCGTCCGACCTACCAGAAAGGTGTAAGGTAACTGTTTGGACGGTCGGGAAGTGCCACCCAATTTAGACCGGAACCCAGTGGGGGAGGCATCAACAGGGACCGTACCCTCCTTCCCCTACCACCAACCTCTCGGAAGGACTGAAAAGTTTTGTATGTGTAAAATAAGTACATATGTAAATAAAATATTTAAAAATGTTCGCATGTGTATTTTCTAAATCAGATTCCAAAAGGTTTGGCGAGATTCCGAGTAGCTGCCAAGCCTTGTGTCTTGATTTCGTTTAAAAAAGCAATTCCTAGTTATTTCGTAAGGTTTTGAGTTATTTTCTACGTGAGACTTTTTTTATGCGGCCCCTATTCACCGCATAAGAAAAATACTTTTTAATTGTGTTGCGAAAACTATTTTTTATAGCTACTCGTGAAGTTTTGTGCGATTTTTTTTTATGCGTTTTCTTTTATGCGCTCCCTATCCACCGCACAAAAATAGGTTTGAGTGTATACATCAATGTCTTGAGAATAAAATAATCTGTTTTGTGAATAAATTGAGCATTTAATTGCTGTTTTATTGTACCTGACAGTTATATTGTGGCCTTTAAGAACAGCTAGAGAGTTAATGGCTGTATATTGTTCCTCGTTACGCATTTGTGCTTTAAATAAAAGCGTTAGTTACCCAGAAATTCGGACTCATTTTTGTATCCTGATAATACAGCTCGCTATTTTAGAGGATACGTCGTGACCATACGTTACATGTAACCTATATAGAGGGGTACCCTATGTTCTAGAGCTGCAAAAGAAAAGTCAAATAACAGGAAAGCGACATACTATCGAGTGAAAAGGTTTGCAGCGAACTGAAGAAGTTGGAATCCTCATCTTGAAAAGAAAGCAAGAAAGGAGAAGTTTTTTTATTGCAAAGTTGTAGAATTTTTTCATTTAGTATGGAAAGACGTGTACTTAGTACATAACATGTACGCAGACGATAAAAAATGATGCCAACGAAAGGGGATAAATATTGTACTGCATCATTTGTCTGCTATTTATATACAACATTTATTTTTAATGCATAAAGGATAATTCTAAATAAGTTGAAATTATCATTTCTCGCCATTTTTTTCAGAAGTTCTTCAGTTCAACAAAACGTTTACATATGATTGCTTCATTAGCCCTATTCTTTATTGTTTACGTACATGTAGTAAAAAATCTGATGTGGGCAGCACATGACTTTCCTTGTAGAATGCAATGAATTTACTACTTTTACAGTTAAAAAAATGTTATTCTTATAGTAGATACTTATATTCTTTCCAAGATATTGAATTTTCTTCAATGAGTCGTCACTTTCATTGACGTAGCGTCATTTTTATCTATTTGGCGAGATTTTCGCTAATTTGGTAACATTTAAAAAAGTCGCCAAATTGGCGACATTCCGCCATATTCGTCGCCAAAATCTCGGCAAGCGTTATGGACGGAGAAATAAGTTATTCTTACAGCAGATAAATGACTATTGACGTTCAAACACAAAAGTATTATTCAAAGTATCTTTTCTCGTGAATGGAACGAGTTAGATCCACGAGAAAGATATCACCAAATTTATTGCATGATATTACATATGAAAAGTGAACATGTTTCTTAAGACTTAATATTTTTTTTATTCTACTTGATTTTTTGATAAATTTATAGGGAAAATGTGCAATATCTCGAGAATGGTTAATGCTAGCGTCCTACAGCTTGAGTCAATCGTTTTCTAAGGAAAAATTACATAAGAAATGTCTATTTGCGTAACTTTATTGATGGTTTTGATTTTTTGATGATTTTTTCAAAATTTCACTGGAAAATTTAGGGCGGTTCTGAACATTCGATTGTGTTTAAAAACAATAGACTTCCAGTATTCACGGATTGTGATTTTTGTACCAAATTTCATTCGAATCGTTCCACTCGGTCGTGAGATATCGTCTCCACAGACTCACTGACGCACACACACAGACATCACCTCAAAAATGTTCATCGTGATCAGGGATGCTTGAAACGTGCTCTCCCGTCGAAAACTCGAATTCGAATTTTCGACCCCGTCACAATACTTTCCTTATACATTATGTATATAAGGAAAGTAAAAATCACACATCTTTACATAGTAAATAGAGAACGCTGTACAACATTGTAATTGAAAATGTTCGCCTATCTTGCTTCATTTTCGAGATAGAAATTCTAACTTCTTCAATTTGCTGCTAGAGGCGTTGCAAACTTTCTCAAACGATAGAGCAACGTTACTTTTCTGTTAATATAGACCCTGTTTTTGTAACTTTAGAACACTTCAATCGAAAGTTAAAGTGATGCATAAAGACGGAAGACTAAGCGGAATAAAAACAAATGGGACTGGGACTGCAAATGAGACACCAACGACACCTAGATACAATTCTCAAAGCATTAAGGGTGAGCGTCAGTGAATTTTCTGCCCTATCCGCGCTTTGTTAACTTTCGCGGCACACATTTTTCGCCGAAATTCTGCTCAAACAGTTGCGAAATATTTTCTTATAGATAAAATGCTATGCTTAGATTATATTAAAACTGAATTTAATACCCAATAAAACATAGAATATATGTTTTATTTTAATTTAAAATATTTTTGGTGCTGCCATCTGTTGTCGTAATTTAATTCATACCGACTATTTTTATTTTTTAATGAACATTTTTAAATGTCTATTCCTTCTAATACGCTATTAAATACAACAACAGATCATATATAATGCTATAATCACGGAAACGTAATTGAACTTGGACTTGAAGACAAAGGAACTTGAAGATAAAACTGCAGTCCTCAGTGATGTACATTCAGATCCTTTATCAAATTTATAGAACGATAAATTACCTTTCCGTGATTGTGGCATTATTATATACGATCTATTGTTGTATTTAATACTGTATTAGAAGGAATAGATATTTAAAAATGCTCATTAAAAAATAAAAATAATCGGTATGAATTAAATTACGACAACAGATGGCAGCACCAAAAATATTTTGGATTACAATAAAAAATATATTCTATGTTTTTTGGGGCGTTAAATTTAGTTTTAATATAATCTAAGCATTGCATTTTATCTTTCAGAAAATATTTTGCAACTGTTTGAGCAGAATTTCGGCCAAATATGTGTGCCGCGAAAGTTAACAAAGCGCGGATAGGGCAGAAAATTTACTGACGCTCACCCTTAAGGCATTTTCAAGCTTTTCAACCATAGGAGTATATTATCGCTAGAATATTATCGTTAGTGTTTGAAATCTAAATATGTCACTAAGTAAATTACATGACCAATTAATAGTCATTAGCATTTATTAAATGCATATGTAATACACAAACTATTTGGAAAAGGGTTTAAAATTGATGGTATGTAATCGGAGACAATAAAAATACAAATGAGATAGATGCAAGATGTTATTCACAGCTATTTTACGGCTTGGTCTGTTCAAATTATTGTGAATTGTACTATTTAGTCTTGGTCACGTGACATATCCTGCATGTAACCATAGCGTATTGAGGAAATTCATAACGACTATGTACAAGGCAAGTGAATGTAAGCTAGAAGCTGATGACTCTTCAAGTTCTTCTAGGGCTTCTTCAACGTCACTTTTTGCAGTCGTTTTACCACCTGTTCCAACACCGTTTTCTTTATTCATATTTTTGGCACCAGATCCCCCGGATACACCAGGATTTTTTCCACCAGATTTCCCGGAACTCGCTCCAGGAATTTCTCCACCAGATTCCCCGGAACTCGCTCCAGAAATTTTTCCCCCAGATTTCCCGGAACTCGCTCCAGGAATTTCTCCACCAGATTCCTGATTCCCGGATTTCATATTTTTGCCAGTTCGTGAACCGGATGAGCCAATTTGTGAACCAGATGAGCCAGTTCGTGAACCTGATGATCCAGTCCGTGAACCAGATGAACCAGTCCAGGAACCAGATGAACTTTGATTTCTTGTTCCTCCAGGTAAATTATTCGTCTTGGATGCTTGCACATGGCTTTTTGAGAATTCTTCTCCAGTATGGTTCAAGCTTCCCATTTGCATGGCGGCATCATCTATGAACAAGGAAAATAGAACTTTATTATACTAAAAAGGTAAGCCTAACGAAACGCATCTGTTCCAAGACAAGCGAAACGCTATATTTTGAAGCAACTACATTAAATTAATAATTTCCGCAAAGCAACGGGGATTGTTAAAGAAATTTAACTTTCAAGATATTAAATTTTCATCAGTTTGGCATCATTTTCATTAATTTAACTTCATTTTCATCGATTTCACTACATTTTTGTCAATTTAGCAACATTTAAAGAGAAAGCTGCCTATATATTTCGCCAGGCGTTACAAATGGATAGAAAAAAGAAGGACAAAGAGAAAAGCTAGTCTTATAGAAAAATTTGAAGAAAAAGGTTTTGTGTTTCCAAAAATTTTAGAATTTGATAATTTGATAGGAAAACTCGTTTTAAGACCTCCTGAACATTTAAAATAAAATCTGATGTGGGCACCACATGACTTTCTTTATATAATGCAATGAATTTACTACTTTTACAGTAAAGAAAATAGGTTATTCTTATAGTAGATACTTATATTTTTAAGATATTGAATTTTCGTCAATTAGTCGTCATTTTCATTGATTTAGTGTCATTTTTATCCATTTGGCGAGATTTCCGTTAATTTGGCAACATTTAAAAAGTCGCCAAGTTAGCGACATTCCGCCAAATTCGTCACCAAAATCTCGCCAAACGTTATGGACGGAGAAATAAGTTATTCTTGTAACAGATAAATGACTATTGACGTTCAAATACAAAAGTATTACCCAAAGTATCTTTTCTCATGAATGGAACAAGCTAGATCTACGAGAATGACGTCACCAAATTTATCACATGATATCACATGAAAAGTGAACATGTTTCTCAACAGTTAATATTTTTTTTTATTTATGGGATTTTTTGATAAATTTATATGAAAAATGTGCAATATCTCGAGAACGGTTCATGCTAGCGTTCTAAAGTTTATATCAATCGTTTTCTAAAGAACAATTACATACGAAATGTCTATTTTCGTAACTTTATTAAAGGTTTTAATTTTTTAATGATTGTTTTCAAAATTTCACTCGAAAATTTAGGGGGGGTTCTGAACATTCGATTGCGTTTAAAAACAATAGGCTTCCAGTATTCACGGTTTGTAATTTTTGCGTTCGAATCGGTCCATTCGTTCATCAGTTATCGTCTCCACAGACTCACTGACACACACACACACACAGACCGACATCACCTCAAAAACGTCTGATTCGTGTTCAGGGATGCTTGAAGAGTGCTCTCCAGTCGAAAACTCGAATTCGAATTTTCGACCCCGTCACAATACTTTCCTTATACGTTATATGTATATAAGGAAAGTAAAAAAAGTTTGTGTATGTGTATGCATGTATTGGCCAGAAAAGAAAAATTATTTATTTATACCCATATACAAAATGCACGTCAAAATGTTATTGGGATTTAATTAATTTATCGTGAAATAAATAAATTTTGGCGACATTTTTGGCGTCTAAATATAAAATTTTTACGAAATGTGTCTTCGCACTTGAATGAAACTCATGATATTATTATCACTAAACCCACTATATTATTGTTAATAGAATATGTTGCTTGATAAATTATTGTGTTTCCGAAATTTTTCGAATTCGATAATTTGACAGTAATAACACGTTTTAAGACCTCCCGAACACATTTTGAACAATAATGAACAGGTTCACAACGTAAAAGGCAACAGAGCTCAAGATAAATAAGCATACGTAAGTTTCGAAAATCATTTGGATTTTCTTCTTCAGTGCAACAAATCTGGACTAGAACGCCCCGAACGCAAGCTATATCGACCAAACTAGACGACAGAGTACTGTATAGTAACGCCATCTAGTGTGACGAAAGGGAAAAAAACTAGAAAAAAAGAAAAACAAGAAAATATAAACATCAGAAGCAAACGAGAAAAAAAACGAAATGCAGAGAACTTAAAGAAACAATAAAAAAATTAAATGGAATAAGGAAAGCCAAATGCTGCAGTTTACGTTGTTAACCATTATTGGTTACAAGCAAAGCCACGTGCTTTACCTTTCTAACATTTTCGAAAAGATGGCCAATTGTATATGGGCAGACATGTGTGTGACGCGTGTGTGTAGCAGTGGCGCACCCACGGGGGGGGCCGAGGGGGCCCTGGCCCCCCCCTTGGGCTGACAAAGCAAAACGCGAAGGGCGCTGTCAGCACAAGGGAGAACTAGGTCTGCCTTCGAGAAAGTATAAAAAAAAAACATTTACAACCATTATTGTAATAAATAATTTTAATCATTGTGAAGAAAACAATTCCAGCATATCCCAACACTTACACTGAATGTAATTATACATATAAAGCTCTTTATCGTACTGTACAAATTATAAATTAATTCGCACTAAAGGCGCCAATTCTGGAAACCCGTTCTTCTTAAGACGTTTCTACCTGTGATTGAATTTAACTAATGGACTCGTCCAAAATCACGTGACCCAAATGCCTTCTCGCTATAGTCGTACTATACCAGTGCTGTGTAGAGTGACGTCACAGGCGCCTCCGTGGCCCTATATAAAGAGTGAACGGCGGGGAAGCGGCTGTTCGCTCGAAAACTCGAGGATTTCGTTTACCCAGTGAGAAAATTGTGGAAGTGAATAAATAGATCGTGCCAACGCTTCGCGAATTAAGTGTTGCTGTGAGTTGAAATAAAGTGCGACGTTACGACACAAGGTGATAACAGTGAATTGGTAGTTTCGGAACGAGGGCCTGCGTGGTGAATAGCTGAATTTAATAATGGTCCTGAACTTTCAACTGATCTTACAGTGAAATGCATCTTTAACGATCAGTGTGTGTGTTTATGTGCGTATTTCGGCTATATAGCAAATTTTGTTCTTGAATAACTGAGGAGCAAGGTAAAAAAAAAGACAATGAGTGAAAAACGAAAAGGGCTAGGCCAACAGACACTGGGAAATTATTTTTAAAAAAAAAGTAAGATTGAAAATAGTGACGTTCCCAACGACGTTTCCCTGAGCTCTTGTTACATTGATGAGGCTGCAGTCGAAGCAAGCAACAGCCGTGACCCCGGGCTGTCTTCAAACGCTTGTGAGGAGGTAAAGGTAGGACAAAACACAATACCAAACACAGTTGAAATAGAAATTCTGGCTGCAGATATTTCTAATTATGTCAAGAAATCTAACCTCACAGATGAAGATAGGATAACAGCGCTAAAAAATCTTTGGGAACCATATGCAAATTACAGTTTTCCTGCTACTGTCACTAGTGCTGTATCAAGTCAAGGAAAACCTCACCACACTCGGAAGTTCTGCTCATCTTGGCTGAGTAAGCATAACTGGCTAGCTTACTCAAAGGCAGAGGACAGTGCCTATTGCAAATTTTGTGTTCTCTTTGCACCCCATGAAGTCGGTTTAAGATCCACACAAGCTACAGGTCAACTTGTTTCAAAAGGATTTAATAATTGGAAGAAGGCCTTGGAGAAGTTCAGTCAACATGAAAAATTTTTCTATCATAAGGATTCAGTTCTCAAAGCCGATGAGTTCTTAAGGGTCACGGAAGGAAAAACGGTTCCTGTGGATCAAGTAATGGACAGAGGAAAGCAAAAACAAGTTTTGCAGAATAGGGCTATTCTTAAACCTATTATCAAAACAGTGATTTTTTGTGGAAGGCAAGGGCTGGCCATGAGAGGGCATAGAGACTGTGGGGATTTGGACGTATTGTCAGAACCATGCCAAGGCGAAGGAAATTTTAGAGCCCTTTTGCGACTCCGAGTTGATGCAGGAGAAGAAATACTGAAAACTCATCTACAAGGTTGTGCAAAAAATGCAACTTACATAAGTTGGAATATACAAAATGAGATTATTTCAGCATGCAATGATTCCATTGTGAAGCACATAGCAACTGAGGTGAATGAGGCCAAATGTTTTGCGGTTTTATGTGACGAAACCACAGATATTGCAACGGTAGAGCAAATGACACTTTGCGTTCGTTATTTGAAACGGTTTGAAACAAATGATAAGTATAAAATTGAATTTAAGATAGTGGAGAACTTCCTTAAGTTTGTGCCCCTGACTGAAACTACAGGTCGAGCAATTGCAGATGCTATTCTTAAAGGCCTTGCAGACTGCAACATTGATACGTCTTTCCTCCGTGGACAAGGGTTCGATGGAGCTTCTGCAATGAGTGGAGAGTACAATGGCGCCCAAGCAATTATATATGAGCAACACCCCAAAGCCCCCTACGTTCATTGTGCATCACACTGTTTGAACTTAGCCATAACTTATTCATCTAGAGTTCCGGATATCCGAAACAGCTTTGGAATAATAGGGAAAATCTCTAGTTTTTTCAACACACCAAAACGAAACCTTGTTCTCACCAGCAAAATTAATGCAGCTAATCAGGAAGAGACAGAAATCAGTGCCAAAAAACTGAAGAAATTATGCCCTACTCGTTGGGTGGAGAGACATGATGCCGTCACAGTTATGGTTTCATTGTTTGATCAAGTAATCGACGCTCTGGAGGAGATTACTACCTGGAATGACAAGGAGACATCAACAGAGGCTCATACCTTGTTATGTTCAATGTTAACATCACAGTTTGTCATAGCACTTGTTTCAGCTGACAGATTACTCAGCTACAGTGTTCGTCTGAGTGAAAAGCTGCAGGAAGTTAACCTTGATCTGGCAACTGCTGTGAGTGACGTAGAAGACGTTTTGAAAGCTATATCTATAATTCGAGAGAACGCAGAGAACGAGTTTCACCATCTGTTTGAACAAGCTGTTAAGAAGCTGGAACAGCATGGAGAAAACATTACTCTACCACGCCGTGCCACCAGACAAATTTATAGATCAAATTTCAACGTACAGACTCCTGAAGAATACTACAGACTTTCTATTTTCATTCCATGGATTGATAATTTCATCACTCACCTCCATGAAAAATTTCTCAAACATAAGGAATTTCTACAAAGTTTTGCATCTGTCATTCCGAATGGAAGGCAGCCGACACTGGAAGAAAACGAGAGATTTGTTGCCTTATCAAGGAAATTTGCAGATGATTTAGGACCCAGATCAGATAATACTCTAAAAGCTGAACTACATCTGTGGTACATGAAGGTCTTTGCATTGAACAAGAAAACTAAAAGCCCAATCGAACTGCTTAACTTTTGTGACCAAAGGACTTTTCCAACTGTGTTTGAACTTTTAAAAGTGTATGCCACCCTCCCAGTATCAACAAGCAGTGCTGAGAGGTCATTCTCCACAATGAAGAGGTTGAAAACTTACTTGAGAAACAGTATGAGTGAAACCAGACTGAATGGACTGGCGTCAATGAACATTCACCGTGAAGTGGAAATTGATCCAGACCAGATAATTAATGCTCTGGCTACAAAGAAAAACCGGAGGCTGGACTTCGTTTTATGAATATGTATAGATCATAATTGAATAATATAACAATATGTAATCATGAGAGAGTGGTTGAAAACAAGTATACAGTATAAGCAGACCAGAACAAATAATTTTATCTTCATCTATTTCTTAATTTGTGTTGTTTTGTATAAATATCTACTACTACTTCTTCTAATCATTCAATTCTCTTGCACTGCACTAAAGAATTGTTAGTAATTTGATAAAAATAAATGTACAAAAAAAGACAACCGCCTTGTTAATTGATATGGCCTCTGATCATTTTTTCTCGGAAAATTTATCGAGGAGTCATCCTCCTTCATAAAAATTTTGTGCACCAATGGCCCCCCCCTTAGGAATATTCTGGGTGCGCCACTGGTGTGTAGACCAGTGCGTATGTGTGTATGTACGATCCCCCGAGCCTTTAGATGGCTCAAATTTAGTCATTGGTTCAAAAAAGGTTGAAAACCACTAAAGTGCCAAATATTTAAATCCTCTGACGTTAAAACAACGTACGCTGGGCGAACATTATCGCAATGAGCTAAAGATTTCTCCAGCTTACTCCATTCAATATCGCCTTAAGCAGATCAATCCACAGATCTAAAGGTATATTCTAAAAAAGGTTGTACGATCCCCCGAGCCTTTAGATGGCTCAAATTTAGTCATTGGTTCAAAAAAGGTTGAAAACCATTAGAGTACCAAATATTTAAATCCTCTGACTTTGAAACAACGTATGCTGGGCGAACATTATCGCAATGAGCTAAAGATTTCTCCAGCTTACTCCATTCAACATCGCCTTAAGCAGATCAATCCACAGATCTAAAGATATATTCTAAAAAAGGTTTTGTTAACGCAGCTAATTACTCACTTTTCAACTTGATCATGTCAGTCGGCTCGTCTTTCCATCCTCGTGGAGGAGCCACATATTTGGAGCTTTTACCTTCATCATACCAATAAACTCCAGCTGAAAAGTTAAAAAATCTTTGTACCTTTAAGATGATGGGATTCAGAATATATGAAAATATTTCCTCCCATATGCCTGCCTGCAGCACTAGAGCTCCTAAAATCTCCTGACAAATGCAGTGTAGTATTGCATGCATTTCCAATCTTTCTGCACAATGTTTTTGCTTTCTCTATGTACATAGTATAATATGTACATCTATAATACGTATTCTGTAATGTGTATTCTCTATTTACATAGTATATAATTACTTTCTCTAGTAATTATTGTAATCTGGTCGAATATTTTAACTCGAATGTGTGTGTGTGTGTGTGCTATATCTAAAGAACAAATAATACTTTTCAAACGTAAATTGGTACGATTATTACAATCAGTAAATATTGGAAACTTATTAATTTTAAACTCAATCGAATGTCCTTAAAACCCACCCTCTCAATTTTCGAATAAATTTTTGAAAAATAATCATTGAAAAACTGAAACATTCAATAATAATAAATAAATAAACATCCTAACCGTAATTTTCCATTTAAAATCTAAAAACACAGAATTTAGAGCACTATCATTGAGCGTTTTCAACATATTAATATGGTTTAAAATATTTTCTTTTACAAAAATAACAAAAAAATCTGATGTGGGCAACACATGACTTTCCTTATATAATATAATGAATTTACTACTTTTACAGTAAAAAAAATAGGTTTTTCTTATAGTAGATACTAATATTCTTTCCAAGATATTGAATTTTCGGCAATTAGTCGTCATTTTCATTGATTTAGCATCATTTTTATCCATTTGGCGAGATTTTCTTTAATTTGGCAACATTTCAAAAAGTCGCCAAGTTGGCGACATTCAGCAAAATTCATCGCCAAAATCTCGCCAAGCGTTATGGACGGAGAAATATGTTTTTCTTACAGCAGATAAATGACTATTGGCGTTCCAATACAAAAGTATTACTTAAAGTATCTTTTTTCATGAATGGAACGAGCTAGATCCACGAGAATGATGTCACCCAATTTATCGCATGGTATTACATATGAAAAGTGAACATGTTTCTGAATAGGAAATTTTTTTTTTTTAATTTTATATGACTTTTTGATAATTTTTTTTAAAAATGCACAATATCTCGAGAACGATTCATGTTAGCGTTTTAAAATTTATGTTAATCGTTTTCAAATGAAAAATTACATAAGAAATGTCTATTTGCGTAACTTTACGTGCGGTTTTGATTTTTTGACGATTTTTTCAAAATTTCATTCGAAAATTTAGGGGGTTCTGAACATTCGATTGCGTATAAAAACAACAGGCTTCCAGTGTTTACGGATTGTGATTTTTGTACCAAATTTTGTTCCAATCGGTCCATTCGTTCGTCAGTTATCGTCTCCACAGACTCACTGACCCACACACACACACACATACTTTCACACACACACACACATACTTTCACACACACACACACAGACATCACTTTAAAAATGTTTGATTCGTGATCAGGGATGCTTGAAACGTGCTCTCCCGTCGAAAACTCGAATTCGAATTTTCGACCCCGTCACAATACTTTCCTTATACATTATGTATATAAGGAAAGTAAAAATTTAAAAAATAGTATTCACTTTCTATATACAGGGTTGTTATAATTAAAGTTCGCCTACTCAGAAGGCTCTAGAGCCGGTTCTATTGCTCCAAACGAAATAATATTTAACTAGTATGTAGTACAAGTGATGCGCTCTGCGAAAATCGAAAAAAAAATTAGTTACAATTGTCGTCAGTAGGTGGCGCTGTGCCAATAGCTAAGGCGATTGTTGTAATTTGTTTGTAAAATAAATAAAGGAAAATGTATTGCATAGTTGGTACAATGACAATTCGCTAATGCAGAAAGCTCTAGAGCCAGATCTATGGCTCCAAACAATACAGGATAAAGGAGATAATTTCATGTGATGCAATCTGCGTCCAGAAAAATAAAACATGTCGCTCGCCAGCAACGAATAACAGCATTACTCACGCTCAATGAACCATCCATTATTTCAATCACGCATTCCATTCTCGGGAACTGTGGTTTCTACTGCAGAGCGTAAAGTGTCCTGTGGGATTGACCCGATGTGGCGCCTAATACTGTTCTTCAGATCAGAAATCGTCCGACATCTGTCTTTAGACACAGTCTTTCAAACATCCCCACAGCCAAAAATCGCATGGTGTGAGATCAGGCTGTCGTGGTGGCCAGATTATTGTAAAATAACGACTTATCACTCGGTCTTGTGTGAAATGGTGTTGCAAGAAAGTCCGAACTGTTCGATTAATGTGAGGTGGTGCACCGTCTTGCATAAAAATGGTATTTTCAAGGCAGCCTCGCTGTTGCAACTCGGGAATCACAAAACGTGACAACATATTGAGATATCTTGTCCCATTTACGGAACATGTAATGGGTCCTGTGGGTGTTGATTCCTCATAAAAATATGGCCCTATCATAAACGTAGCTGTAAAACCGCACCACACTGTTCCATTGCATGCACCACTTTAGGTGCATGCAATGGAACTTCTTGAACAACGTTAGGATTCTCTTTCGCCCAAATTCGACAGTTGTGTGTGTTCACTTGTCCGTTTACAGAAAATTGCGCTTCTTCGCCCCACAGAATATTCCAGGGCCAAGAGTCATCCACATTCATGCGTGCAAGAAATTGTAGTGTAAATGTTAGCCGAGTTCCTGTATCACCCTGTTGCACCCTCTGAATCTTGTATGGATAGTAGCGCAAAATTTTACGCATCACTTTTCTCACCGTGGAAATCGACATGTCGACTTCATTTGCTATAGCTGGCAAACTTGCATTACCATATGGTGAATGGTTTGATAAATCTACGGCAGCAGTGGCAATATCTTCAACGCTAGAACTGTCCACTTTTTTCCGTCCTCTGCCAGGAAGAATGTCGAGTCTTCCTGTTGCCTCAAATTTGTGAATCATTTTGTGAACGCCACGATCAGACATTGGTCCACGTCTTACATGTTTCTGTTTCCGGAATTCTCGAAGAGCTGCAGCTGCGTTGCTGTTCTGTTGATAAAGTAACTTTACGAGAAGAGTGCTTCCTTTTCTTTCAACTTAACCATTTTCCACAAAGCGTCAGATTCTAACGCTTTTCAGAAACAATAAACTCGTTCAGTATCAAAGGAATCACAGACACATTTTGTTAGCTTGTTTTAAATCGTAAGTTGATTTGAAGTGTATTTCAGTGTTTCGAAGTTGTGACATCACTGCCGTATCGAAGATTTGAATAAACAAGTGATCTTCTTCAAGCGTTTGTTGAAATTTTGTACACTTTTGTGTGTTTCGTCTGGATTGACCGAAATTGATAGAATGAATCTGCACAATTTTACTTTTACCAACTGTGACATAAATTTTCCTTCATTTTTTTACAACGAAACTTGCGAAAATCACCTTAGATATTGCAGCAGCGCCACCTACTGACGACAATTGTAACTAATTTTTTTTTTTTCGATTTTCGCAGAGCGCATCACTTGTACTACATACTAGTTAAATGTCGTTTCGTTTGGAGCCATAGAACCGGCTCTAGAGCCATCTGAATAGGCGAACTTTAATTATAACAACCCTGTACATGTGTGATGCTATGAAACAAATCTGTTAGCATCATTCTCGTGGTTATAACTACGAGAATTGTCCTATGAATGTATAAATTCGTCATTCAGGGAAGAAGTTACTTTTTGTAACTGTTTTGTATTTTGACGCTAAAAAGTTCGGCAATAATTGTTTATTCCACGTGATATCAATTAAATGGCAATTCTATTTTAGGGAAGATTGGACCAATAAGTTATTACAAGCTCCAAAGTTCAATTTGCATGGTATTAATTCAATATCAAAAACATTGTACTATGGATTTTGTACATCATTATTTCACTGTAAAAGAAGTAATGACGTTGCATTATGTTGGTCGAATAAAACATATATACTGATGCTGTGCATATCAGATTTTTTTTTACTTGTAATTAATATCATATAAACTAAACCTGCAGAAATTGATTATAGATGGCAGCACTAAAACTTATCAATCTTCGAAACAACGAATATTACAATTTTACCTCACTAGATGTCACCACCAAAAACAGTACAAAACATCTTTCACATTTAACTTCTACATAGCTATAGGACCAGCTATGATCCATGTAACTACATTTAGTGCTGACATCTAGCGCCTTACTTCCAAGTCCATATTTCTAAGACATTTCGTTTTAGCGCTGCCATCTATAAGAGATTTCTTGAAGTAAAATATAAATGTATAAAAATGATTACGAATAAAAAAAAACCCAGAAAAAATGGAAATGCATACACCAATAGACTATACAAATGCGAAATACAAGCATTTTCTCGATTAAACTATACGACTCCCTAATTCCCCCAAAGCAACAGGAATTATCGTAAAAATGTATTTTAGTTTTTAGGGATATTGAATTATCGCTAACTTGGCGATATTTCAAAAAGTTGTAAAGTTGAAACGAAACTGTTGTGCCAGATTTGTCGTCAAACGATGTAGACAAACAAAAATATTGGATTTTTTACTTTCCTTGCGTACTTAGTATAATGTGTAGGGAAAGTGTTTTGACGGTGTCTAAAATTCGATTTAGGTAAAAGAGCACATATTATACATCCCCTATGTATTAGGCTCGGGAGTGTAAGCTTCTAAAATGTTTACATTTTCCGACAGAGAAACACCAGCCATAGATATTATTCACATCGAAAAAATTTTCTAAAATATAAAACCTCGTCCCAGTCCAATTGAACTGAAAACAAATGTAGTAATCATTTATTGTTACCGATTAAAGTAACTGTACTAAATTCCACTTGAATCGTACAATCTGTTCGATAGATATCGCGCCCATAACCTGGCAATATACACATTAGATTTCATAAAATCTTGATTCGGATTCAGGGATGTTCAAAACGTGTGAATCTATGAAAAACAGATAATCGAATTTTTGACTCCATTACAATAATTTACAACTACTTTATTATGCAGGATAAATAATAATGCATAACTTTTATTATGCAGGGTAAATAATAATGTATAATATTTATTATGGAGGGTAAATAATACTGTATAACAGAAACTAAATGAAGGCTTACATGTGATTTTTGCTCCGTAAAGGCTGGGATCGCATATACAGTGCAGACTTTGATGAGCTGGGTGGCAACTGGTCAAGTAGCAGTACATTAGCCAGCACTTCCTCGAGTAAGTGCTACATTTGGAACCGACGAATTGACCTGCACAGATGCATTTCTAAGAATAAAACGATATTTCAATTCAACATATAATTCGGGAAATTTCTTAACGCAATTTATCTACAAATATAGTTAATGCAAACATACATTATTAGCAATATCGCAGCTGTTCTCAACCAGTATACCACTGGCAGAGTGTGAGAAGATAACTTGTAATAACAGATAACAAGTAGTTGGATAATTTGAGCAATATACAGTACAAAAATTTTACCAATACGTATTTTCAATTACGTATTGTTAGTATGCAGTATGTATTTCAAATTACATATTACTTTCCTTATATACATAATGTATAAGGAAAGTATTGTGACGGGGTCGAAAATTCGAATTCGAGTTTTCGACGGGAGAGCACGTTTCAAGCATCCCTGATCACGAATCAAACATTTTTGAAGTGATGTGTGTGTGTGTGTGTGTGTGTGTGTGTGCGTGTGTGAAAGTATGTGTGTGTGTGTGTGTGTGTGTGTCAGTAGGTCTGTGGAGACGATAACTGACGAACGAATGGTCCGATTCGAACCAAATTCGGAACAAAAATCACAATTTATAAACACTGGAAGCCTATTGTTTTTATACGCAATCGAATGTTCAGAACCCCCCTAAATTTTCGAATGAAATTTTGAAAAAATCGTCAAAAAATCAAAACCAATAATAAAGTTACATAAATAGACATTTCGTATGTAATTTTTCATTAGAAAACGATTGAGATAAATTTTAGAACGCTAACATGAACCGTTCTCGAGATATTGCGCATTTTTCAAAAAAAAAAATTATCAAAAAGTCATATAAAATAGAAAAAAAAAATATTTCCTATTGAGAAACATGTTCACTTTTCACATATAATATCAAGCGATAAATTGGGTGACGTCATTCTCGTGGATCTAGCTCGTTCCATTCATGAAAAAAGATACTTTGAGTAATACTTTTGCATTTGAACGCCAATTTATCTGCTGCAAGAATAACTTATTTCTTCGTCCATAACGCTTGGCGAGATTTTGGCGACGAAATTGGCGGAATGTCGCCAACTTGGCGATTATTTGAAATGTTGCCAAATTAACGAAAATCTCGCCAAATGGATAAAAATGACGCTAAATCAATGAAAATGACGACTAATTGTGGAATTTTCAATATCTAATAAGTTATATAATATATAAATATATAATAATAGTTATATAATATATGTCGAAAATTCAATATCTAATAAGTTATATATATATATATATATATATATATATATATATATATATATAACTTATTTCTTCGTCCATAACGCTTGGCGAGATTTTGGCGACGAAATTGGCGGAATGTCGCCAACTTGGCGAGTTTTTGAAATGTTGCCAAATTAACGAAAAAAGATTTTTTTCGTTACGTAATGCATATTACCAGTACGTAGTATATATTTTGAATAATGTGTGTGTGTGTGTGTGTGTGTGTGTGTGTGTGTGTGTGTGTGTGTGTCAGTGAGTCTGTGGAGACGATAACTGACAAACGAATAGACCGATTCGAACGAAATTTGGTACAACAATCACAATCCGTAAACACTGGAAGCCTATTGTTTTTATACGCAATCAAATGTTCAGAAACCCCCTAAATTTTGGAGTGAAATTTTGAAAAAATCGTCAAAAAATCAAAGCCGCTAATAAAGTTACGCAAACAGACATTTCTTATGTAATTTTTCATTAGAAAACGATTGACATAAAATTTAGAACTCTAGCATGAATCGTTCTCGAGATATTGCACATTTTTCAAAAAAAATTATCAAAAAGTTATATAAAATAAAAAAAAAATATTTCCTATTGAGAAACATGTTCACTTTTCATATGTAATACCATGCGATAAATTGGGTGACATCATTGTCGTGGATCTAGCTCGTTCCATTCATAAAAAAAGATACTTTGAGTAATACTTTTGTATTTGAACGCCAATAGTCATTTATCTGCTGTAATAATAACTTATTTCTCCGTCCATAACGCTTGGCGAGATTTTGGCGACGAATTTGGCGGAGTGTCGCCAACTTCGCGACATTTTTAATTGTTGCCAAATTACAAAAATCTCGCCAAATGGATAAAAAAGACGCTAAATCAATGAAAATGACGCCTCATTGAAGAAAATTCAATATCTTGGAAAGAATATAAGTATCTACTATAAGAATAACATTCTTTTTAACTGTAAAAGTAGTAAATTCATTGCAATATATAAGGAAAGTCCTGTGTTGCCCACATCAGATTATGTTCAATAATATAATCACTAGCAAGTGTGTTAGCACGTAGTTAGCACAATGTGAACACATAGCACGTATGTTAGTGCAATGTTAGCACGTAGTTGCCTGATCTTTAAGTAGATGTAAACTGACTGGTTGCTATAAAATATTTAGTAACCGCTATATACAGTACAAAAATTTTACCAGTACGTATTTTCAATTGCGTATTGTTAGTATGTATTTTCAGTATGTAATACGTAATACCAGTACGTAGTATATATTTTCAGTAATATTTATTTTCAATGTTAGCAGTTGCCTTAGATTTATGTAGATATAAACTGATTGCTACAAAAACTGGCTGCTATATATTTAGTGACCGCTAGTTCCTAGCGCTGTACAAGTGGAGTATTCTTTCCCATCGACTCAATTGCGCTTCTGTTGCTGACGCTGTTTCTCAGCGACAATTTCACCGATTTACGCGAAATTTGGGACATTCAGGGAATTCCCTAAATTACAGATCATGACGAAGCCCAAATTTTAAATTTTGTTCTGTGGATTCGGATAATTGAAATCAAATATCCTCATGTTAAATCTATGAGGAAAATGATTTCTGAAATTTTAGCGCACTAACCATCGTTGAACCATTATTGCCATTTAATGTCTTGACACGTCAAATACAGTTTAAAGTTAGTTAAAATGATTTTAAATACTTGATCACATGACATGTGGTAAAATTTATTATTTAATATCATAGAATTATAGAGAAGGAGATGAAACTGCTACGGATAGAACACTTGAAAATGCCATAATGCTTCGAGAATTATATTATATCTAGGTGTCTCTAATTTTAGTGCAGTAGTCACTAGTGTTAGTCGGTATAGCAATATTTAGTATGTGCTTTTTATCATTTTTGACATGTGGTAAAATTTATTATTTAATATCATAGAATTATAGAGAAGGAGATGAAACTGCTACGGATAGAACGTTGGAAAATGCCATAATGTTTCGAGAATTATATTATATCTAGGTGTCTCTAATTTTAGTACAGTAGTTACTAGTGTTAGTTGGTATAGCAAAGAGGCGTAGCAGTATTTAGTATATGTGTTTTTATCATTTTTAAATTAAAGTTCCCTAATTTTGAGTATAATTAATCAGTATGTTGTCATAATTGTGAGACAGGGCGCAGAATATATGGAGATAAAAATAAATTAAGAAGTGAAATAATTTTGAACACGTAGGAAAATTCTTTACCGTTTCAATCCTAATTTGCATTGCGCTAATATTTTAGTATTACAAAATTGATAGTTTAAATGTATATTTTAGGTTTTTTACCATGTAAACACATACAATGTAGGACTACTTATCTTATCGCAGCGTAACATGAATAATTTTCTCAAACGCTATTGACGTTTCCTTAGTATGGAGTTTTAACTTCTACTGTACCTCCTTGTATTCTATCAACGTTGAGAAATATACTCTGGTTACGAGGCAGTGTCCAGCAATGTTTTTTTTTTTAATTTTTTTATGGACAACCTTTTATTAAAACCATGGAGATTAGTATGACTATATTTTCGGATTCATTAAGAAACAAATAAGATTCAATACTTGTTCTTGTGGCAACGTTCGTTGATTGTGACTATACAGTGGAGGCAACTCTCCAACTTCATGTATTATACATTTGTTAAAATTAGTATTATCTTTCGTTTTCTCACATTGTAATGCGTTATGTTCAGGTATATGTAATTCTATATAAGAAAATATCTTCTCTGTGTCTGTCTGTTGGTAAGGCTTAGAAATAAATTTGGCGAAATTTTGTAAAATGCCGCTATATTGAAACATATCGTCAAATTGACGAAAATGTCGTTACATTTACAGAACGTCAATATCTCGGAAACTTAAGTTGACTTAGCATATTGCAATAACTGACTTAAAATTTTCCTCACAACCCTGCTGTCAAATATTAAGCAATCAACGAAATGTTAGTCAATAAAAAAACATTTTGTAATATATTTGTAAGTGCTTGGCAGCTCAGCTTTATTTTAGGAATCAGTTGACTCAGCCTAGTATTTGCCTGAGTGGTCCAGTGGTCATCCAACCTGGAAAAGAATACTCTAGATATTTAAAACAATCATATACTTACACCTTGGGCACATCTCCCAAAAACACAAAATGGCCACGTTTTCTTATTGCTCAGTCTTATTGGAGGTTTAGGTGCCCGGCCGCAAGTAGGAGCTTAAACAAACACAATATATTGTTAATTTCACATTCCGTAAATGATACCACCTAATCAAATATATAATATCGTTCATTTATGAAATCTATTTTTATATCAATATTTTTTTTTAAATCGTATAAATAAAATAGGAAACGTGTGCCACATAAACGCATTTGATTCAATTCTGTCGCTAAGCAACACGATATAATTTTAAATAAATTTTCGGGAAAGAATCGTCTGCTCAATGCTTTATTGAGGAGCTATATCTAAAAAATTATTAAGCAGCTATATCTTGCTATATCTAAAAAATCCGTAAAATTCTGTACATTTGTATACGAAACAGACTTACCATTTTATAAAAAAAATTTCTAAATTAGTAGCGTAAACAGGGAAACTTGGAAGTCCCATTCCCATTAGTGGGAAAGTTACATTAATTCTTCATAAGTTCCATATCGGGAAACAAAATTCAACACTGCAACCCCTAAAATTCATCCGTACCCACCTATTTTTTCCCTTTTGCGAAACCCTCACTACGCCTATGATTTGAATAACTCTAACATTTACATAATTTAAGTTTCTAACATTTCTATAAAATTGTACGAAATGCAGTCATTATTATAAAACTCTTCCCAGGAACCTCCTAAATAAGCACTGTGAACCCTTGGAAAAGTTTTAAAATCTTTGAAGGGTTCCTAAAACATCTGTGAGAACCACTGCTATATAAATTGCACTCCAAGTTCCAAAAGCTACTAAATTTTCAAAGAATCTCAAAAATGAGCACATATACTATCAAAGAGAAATAGTTCCACGTTTGTCTAATAGATGGCAGCAGTACACAAGCAATGATAGAGTCTTTCTGGTTTGGTGGCATCTTAATTTATAGTGCTGCCATCTATGAGCAATTTCTTAAAGTTACACTTGAAATTATTTGAAAAAGATTACAAGATGGATAAAAATTATTTGAAAAGGATTACAAGATGAATAAAAATGCACTATGCAGGTTAAATTATGCAAAATACATTATTCGTATTCATATCAGGTCCATTTGTATCCCAATCAGAATCATGATAGAAAAATATATATCTTTTAACGAGTTTTTGTTCGCAAGTTATTCTTTAAAAATAAACTTGTTTTTACACTTTAAAAGTTTATTAAAAATATTGGCAACAGCTTAATGAAACTGGTGAATTACATGTTGGCTGATTTATGTTGATATAAACTATTTTGATTTTATCAATGGCATTTATATCAAACTACTATTTATCCATGTATAAGGAATATTATTATCATTGTTTTCCACAGAATCAAATGCTATGGAAGTCCTGAAATTCAAACAAATCGAGTTCAAATCATGGAAATTAATTTAATTCAATCTTGTTCTATCTTTAATATAATATATCTTCACACAGAATTTCATAAATTTAAATACATCTGTTCTAAAGTTATCGTGTCCACCCCCACCACACACAATAGTACGTACGCATATACATACACACACGCACAGACACGTAGACGGAAATCCTTCCAAAAGTGTTCGAAATGAGCTTAGTAGCTTTCAAACCGTGCTTATCTATCAAAATTTCGAATTTGAACATTTTAGAGAAAACAACACTTTCTCTAAACGGTCCCTAAGCGCCTCAATAACTTTGTAAGAAAAGGTCCATAAATGTACACATTAGGCATACCAAAAGTAAAGGGACCATGCCCGATAGAAGTGATTGTAGCACTCCTGGCGGAGAATTAAAAAAATTAGGATAACCAACTTGGCATCAAAGCGAGATAAGAGAAAAACCAATTAGTATAATATTAGTTAATATTGTATAATTAATAGGAAGGCGCAATAAAACTATTACAGAAGGCATTTATTTGGAGCAATAAGATTATTGGCGAAGGCTGGCCCATTTACGAAGATTGAAATAAACAATACTTAAACGCACGGGAATCTAATGTGCGGTCTGTACAAAATGCCCTCCGTCACCAACAGTGCACAATCGAATTCGGAAAAAAATATTACATCGTATTTTGACAAGTATTTCCGCACCGTGTTACATTCCCTGATAATACGACATTCTGACAAGTACTTGTCAAAATTTCATTTGACAAGTAAGTACTTGTCAAATTACTTTTTACCGTAATGCGTATAATCTATTGAAAATATTATCTATTGAAAAAATTATCTATAGACGGATTATCTATTTAAAAAATTCCGAATTTTGAAGGTGCGGATTATCTGCAATTTTTTCTAAACGGTAAAAAACAATGAATAAGCAAATATAAAATATAAAGAAACTTATATAAAAAAGAACTTATATATACTAATACAAAATAAATAATTCTTGATGAAATTTGTTCTTCTGGAGTAACAGTCGTTTATTTAATATAGTCATCGTGTCACTCATTCAAATACAAAATAAATTTTATCATTTTAACTACTTTTACATAGATATATGAGGAAATAAACAATTGGGAGTGTCAATTTTATTTGCGGATTATATATACTCAGCTGAGTATTATAAAGTATTTCTTTATTCTGCCTCTAAAAATTACGCATGCGGATGATATAAATAATAATAATAATAATAATAATAATAAAATTTATTTTGCCACGCAATATACACAACATATACAATTTCTACTTATAAGTAAAGATAAATGCGCTGCCTCGGATTATATGTATGAAATTAAGGTAAACGTTTTGCTTATTCTTGGTATCGAGTCCTATTCATTGATTAAACCTTTACCACTTTATAATTGAAATTTTTTGTCCATCTCGCTTTCTTGTCGAATTAACTACCCTCACTTTCTTAATTCTCAATTGGGGCGTTTCAATCACATTTACCCAATCAGATATGATCACTTAACCATAAATAAGCCTAATGTGTACATTCATAGACCTTTCCTTACATGGGAACTCTGTAAACAATTATGAGACAGTAGTAAACATCAAATATATCAGGAAAACTTGAGAAACGTATAAAAGCACAAATAACACAATAATGCATAATGCTGTTTCGAGAACACGTTGAATCTCCTTCATCAGCGCAAGAGAACCAACAAACCCGTAATTCAAACGAGGAATGGGTGCAACAGAAAGAAACAGAGGGGTTTATATACCGAAGACCTGAATTAAAAGAAAGTCAATTAGAAATCAGCATTAAGAACAGTCCAGCCAATCTGAAACGAGAAGTAACACACAAGACTGGTGTCCCGGCCGTCCAAATAGTTGCTCTTAGTCCTCTGGACGAGTCGGACGGTCTGGGTCTTCTACACAAGACTGGTGTGTGGATGACCACCTGGGAACACTGAGTGCTGTTGGCACATTTCGAGAGCGGTAGCTCGGTGGTTTGCGCGCTGGATTTGCACGCTGCCACAACTGCCGCCGTGTTCATGCGGAGTACGATCACGTTAAACATGTGGGTCCGTAAGTCCTTCCGACAGGTTGGTGGTAGGGAAAGGAGGGTACGGTCCTGTGGATGCCTCCCCCACTGGGTTCCGGTCTAAATTGGGTGGCACTTCCCGGCCGTCCGAACAGTTACCTTACACCTCTCTGGTAGTTCCGGCCGTCCAAATAGTTGCGCAAGTCCCCTGGATGACTCGGACGGTCTGGGTCTTCAACACCTCTCTGGTAGGTCGGACGGTCTGGGTCTCAACAACAACAACAACACAAGACTGGCGTGCTCCCAAACACAAGAGGAATAACCCGACAAAGCGAGTCAACTTCGAACACGAATAATAAGATCCAACAAGGCGAAAAATACAGAAGGTTAAAGACCGACCCGAGATTTTAGATGTTCAGCCCCATGGGCGAGCCCTCGGGTCTAGGCTGCGGAAGAAGGTTAAAGACACATAAGAGCCCCAAAAGAATAAAAATGGTTTGTTAGTTCTTTCGCACTGAAGAAATGGATCCAGCATATCCTCAAAACTGTATGCTGTATTATTATGTTACTTGTGCTTATATATGCTGCTCAAGTTTTCTTTAGCCTTATCACAACTTTGTGAGACGGCTAAGGGAAAATTACTTATTGATATTAAATGTTTGTTTAGTATTTTTACTTACTATTGAACTTTTCGTGCAAGATGACCACAACCTGGACGAATCTTTTCGGACTGACCGCCATGACTGGACCTTTAGGTGGTTCGCTGTACTGGCATTTCATAGCTTTGTCCATGCTCTTTCTCAGCTCTTGCTCCAAATTAGCAGAAACGTAAACGCTCAAGGAAAATAGGTATAGGGAAATTACGGCATACGTTGGTTTCATAATATGCTGTAACAGTTAACTTAATCAATACACGGCTACTTAAAATGCATAACATTTCTCTTATTTGATAACTCTGAATTTTGTACACATTGCATAAATAAACATTTCTCGATATTTCTATAGATCTAGGTGTAAAAAATAGACAATGATCCGGTGGAGCTCAAGCGGTTTCGCGTGAATTTCTTTGTGGGTGGTTTATCTTCATTAGAGATTTTCAAATTAGTTTAAAATATTAAAATATCGAAATTAAAACCACCTTTACAAAATGGTTTCGAAATATTAGAATATCGAAATTATAACCACTACATTTCAAAAACTAAGAAATCGACGCAAAATCCAATTGCATATCCTTACAGCGTTTTTAAAAGACTATAAATTACTTCTTATAGTTTAACCTTTTGCTGATGGGTGGGACAGCGTCAACCCCAAACGAAGAACTTCTCAAAAAGACAGATATTTGACATACCCTATCCCAAACAGTTCGATCCCCCTTTGCAGACATTGGCGTCCAAGGACGCCAATATATAATACGCGTAATATATAAGTGTAATATATACGCGTAAATATATAAGCTATCCACAAATATATAAGGCTTACATTTACCTTTCATAAGATATGTAGGAGTTCCGGAAATTATATGCATATTTGGACACTATAACTTTCATGAAGGACTGATTTGGTAAATTTTCATTGTTTAGAAACTATACTAATCACTGTCCTTTACACATTATACATTATTGTTTAAAGTAAATTAGAAACGGCTGGATGTAAAAACAACAAAGCATTTCTATTAATTGTTGTGCTGTGTCATTTATTGGAAGGGATCACGTTAAGACAAGGGATCACGTTAATCAACAATGCAGAATGCATTGTAGACATTTGAATAAACACTGAATGAAAGAAATATACAATAGACCATAAAAACAATAAATAATTGACGTGTGAGTAGCCAATCAGAGAGGTGGTTATATCTACATTTCGTTTTTTACGATATATATCGATTTATTGATCATCGACAGAAAGCGTAACATTCTTCATTTTTAATCATTTTTAAACACTCTTCATTGAAGTTCGTTAAGCATTCTAATTTTTAAATATATTTGCTTATCTTTAAATATTTAAATTTGTTTGCCTATATATATATATTTAAATTTTGGAATTTGTTTTTACCAAAAAATTATTACATTTTTGAAATATTTTGTTTATTTTAAAGTACTTAAATTTTGAAAGAATTTATTTACAACTAGCCATCTTCTGTGATGAATCCGATAACTTAATTGAATTTGAAATAGATTTCTTGCAGCAGCTGCTGACTGTCTAGCCGCCCATTGTGCTGGCAAAATATCTTTCCGATAGGTGCCTAAATACATCTTCGCCTAATTAGGACTTAAACAAGACCCACCCGCTACGCGGGCACACACGCACCGCATGGCGTAAGGGTCCTAAATGTACAGGTTAGGCAGAACCTCCGGACGACCTTGAATAGTTTCGTTAGCTGAGTAATTGAGGACCAAAAAGGTTATATCCGCAATTAGGCGAGACCTTGACCAGGGGAGCAAGGTCAGTGGAACCATTCACCAGGTGGGAGCCGGAAAATGGTCCCGAAGTGTCTTTACTCCAATCGCCAAAGGATCTGGGGGCCATGATCATAAAAGCCAGTCCATCCCCGGAACCTGTAAAGAGCTTGTTTGATGAGAACAATCCACAGAGATTTGTTTACCCCCCCCCCCCCACACACACACACAGGAAAAGGGTAAAGAGCATCAGGTAGTTACCTTGGGTTGATGCAACAGTCATTTTGACTCAGGTCCGGACCAATTAGTTATCGTCTGCCTGTGCTATTTCAATGGCGCGCGCATGTTACATGGCTGATACTTGATACGTAATTTAGCTGTAAAATAGGTACTTCTGCTTTCAAAACAGTGCACCCATCATTCAAGAAAATAGTCTGGAATGTTTTGATTTTCTGGAGATCTCGAGAAAAGGAAGAGAAAGCAAACCCTCTTGTCGCCATGTTTAGCCTTCCCTTCAATTGGGAGTCAAGATGGCCGCTGTTGTGCCAGCCTGTATAATTGGGAACATTAACACTAGAATGACGGATATTTTGAACTACTTAGAGCGATAAACAGTCTGGTCGAATGAGTATATATGTGTTTTTCCAGCCCAAGGGACTGTATTCAGAGGGGCCGCGCGAACCCCCTTGATCAAACACTTCAAATTATTTTAGTTATATAGGTTAATTACAATTTTTAAGGAAATTATCTGAATTTTATTTCAACTAAAATTCGCATTATCGAAAATAAGTGATGAAATTGTCACTAGATGGCAGCACTAAAACTTTGAAAGAGCTCTTTTATGATGCTCTTTTCATACTATATTAAGTCTATAGGGGAAAATACTGCATTGCAGGGAAAGACGAGGGATTTTTAATAAGGCCGCGTCCCTGTATCGCCTCTGGCTGATAGAATGAACGGTATAACGGCAGAGTTAAAATAACAGACATTGCAATATTTCAATCCGATGAGAGCCGCGGCAGTTAACGCGGCTCGTCGCCAAAAAGAAAGGAATACTGTGAACGACTGACTCGAATTGGCAAAGTTTCGCTAATTTGGCCTCGAATTTTTCTTGATAAATGTGAGTTTTCTCTGTCGCTTCTTTTTAAAATAATAAATTTGGATGTTTAAATAAATATTTGAAAATAAATTACTGTATTTATGTAATTCTGATTTATTTTATTGATTCTATTGACCTAGTTCTTTCAGTTTTGGTTCATGGCGAAATAGTTTAGTATTAGATACAGGAAATAGAAATTCAAAAAAGTTTCGATACATATTTTGTGCTTTTTACTTAATAAGTGGTGGTTATTTGTGGTATTTTGGGGGTTTCTGTTCTTCGCCTTCGGTAGAAAAATGCATCATTTGAGGCACTCAGTTTAGTTTTGACCCACCCATCCGTATTACTGAAACTGTTTCACTCCGTAAGCGTCCGGTGGGAAGGGGGGGGGGGTCATTTCTGATGTAGGGTGGTTCTGTCCTTCGGAAAAGGGATCATTTCTGATTTAGGGTAGTTCTATGCTTTGTTTGTGACGAATTTCAATGCGTTTGACCTCGTAGCGTACTAGTTTACATTGTTTAACATTAGAAGTGAGGACATTACTTTAATCACATATATACATTTTTAAATTGGATCCAGTCAGGTCATTTTGTACAGTTCTAAATTAGTAAATTGGGCGATCGATATACATTAAAATAAAATTTTATGACCACACGTTCAAATGAACAAGTGTTCACACAAGTAATTTATCTAATGATTGTCAAACTGGTATAGAATTAAGAGTAAACTTCCTATGTTTCTTTTAAATAAACAAATCATAACTCACCAATCAGAATATTTTTCATATTGTCTGCCGTATATCCGAAATCATTCTTGCATTTGGAATTCCTCTGATCAAAGTGACTGCCATCTTGTTTATTAGGAGAAGCCGTTTCATTGGTGCCTTTTCAGCGGTAACGCATCACGTGACCAACGCATCCGCCAAAACATAAACTTGAACCATGTTCAACGAATGAACGCACGGTCGTGCGTTCGAGCCTGTGATTGGTTGACGTACAGCTCCCAACGGATGGGCAACGTCCGAACGCGTCAGTGGAAACCGGGCCATAAGCTTCCCCTCTTCAAGATAAAAATTTATTCTATTTGAAAACATTTTCTCCATCAATTTCGAACAAGCATTGGTTAGAGAAATATGCCTATAGCTTGAAGGACTAAGAGAGGGACAATAGTAGCTTTTCTCCACTCGACAGGAACATGCGTCTTCCAAACAATATTTTAAAACTCAAGAAGAGTTTGTTTGGCACTTTCTCCCAAGTTCAAAAAGAATTCGCTTGGGAGGTCGTCAGGTCCAGAGTCTGGTCTCATGCATTGCTCTGTGCAGTTCATCAACAGTAAAATCATTATTAAAAATAATTTCGTCACTATTGCTAAGGCAGCCAGGTGATTGCCTAAGAAGTTTAGCGTGTTTCCTGCAAGGTAGTCTGCACACAGAGGCAAAAACTTCGCAAAGGTCAAAACCTTTTCTTTATTATTGCGGGAAGTTTTTCCATTATTAGTAAGTGGTTCGTTCTTATTTGAGGTTTGTTCATTACTCAAAGAAGACAAGTATCGAAGTGCCTGCAAACCATCTTTTCTAAGATCAAGTTTTGACACCAAATCCTTAAAATATTTTCGCTTTGCTTCCCTTACGGCTCTCTTAAGGACAGCTTGTGAGTGTCGAAAAGCAACATTATTTGCAGTACTTCCTGAAAGTTCCACTCTCAGGAAGGCTTCATCTCGTTTCTTCTTTAGAACAGAGAGCTCATCAGTTCAAAAAGATCTGTATCTTCTAATCTTTCCTCTAGGGATGGATTCCTGGGCACAGGCTCTAATAGCCTCACCGATAACATCATTACATTTATCGGGGTTAGAATAGTCGTTTTTTCTGGACAAGTAAACTATCCGTCAGAGAAGAGTACTTCTTCCAATCAGCTTTTTTCAGATTCCAACGAGGGCACACATCCCCAAAACAGTGGGAATGGTGAGAGTCAAAAGAACGCTTCACCCTCAAAATCCTGTGTCCATGGCCACTACAGGATTCTAACAAGTTCAGGGAAACCCCGGAAGATAAGTTTGAGAGATACATTACAAGGTCGGGATTTGTTTTTTCTCCTTTAAAAGAAAGAAAAATATATCCGTGTATAGGGTGGAGAGTCGCAGCAGTAGAGTCCAGGAAATCCTCCAGAGCATTACCTGATCTATTTACCTGGCTATAGCCCCATCTTGGTAAATGGCAATTGGAATCTTCAATAATAATTGTGTGTTTATCAAGGGCTCTTTCCATAATAGAAGTCAGAGGTTCATTCCCAGGAGGGTTATAAACAAAGATATACCTATTGAGAAACTTGTTCACTTATCATATGTAATACCATGCGATAAATTTATGACATCATTCTCGTGGATCTAGCTCATTCCATTCATGAAAAAATATACTTTCAGTAATACTTTTGTATTTGAACGCCAATAGTCATTTATTTGCTATAAGAATAACTTACTTCTCCGGCCATAACGTTTGGCGAGATTTTGGCGGCGAATTTGGTGGAATGTCGCCAACTTGGCGACTTTTTTCAATGTTGCTAAATTAACGAAAAACTCGCCAAATGGATAAAAATGACGCTAAATCAATGAAAAGGACGACTCATGAATGAAAATTCAATATCTTGGAAAGAATATAAATATCTACTATAATAATAACCTACTTTTTACTTTCCTTATATACAATAATGTATAAGGAAATTATTGTGACAGGGTCGAAAATTCGAATTCGAGTTTTCGACAGGAGAGCACGTTTCAAGCATCCCTGATCAGGAATCGAACATTTTGAAGTGATGTCTGTGTGTGTGTGTCAGTGAGTCTGTGGAGACGATAACTGACGAACGAATGGACCGATTCGAATGAAATTTGGTACAAAAATTACAATCCGTAAACACTGGAAGCTTAATGTTTTTTCACGTAATGGAATGCTCAGAACCTCTCTAAATTTTCGCGTGAAAATTTGAAAAAATCGTCAAAAAATCAAAACCTCTAATAAAGTTGTGCAAATAGACATTTCTTATGTAATTCTTCATTAGAAAACGATTGACATAAATTTTAGAATCATAACATGAACCGTTCTCGAGATATTGCACATTTTAAAAAAAATTATCAAAAAGTCATATAAAATGAGAAAAAAAATATGTCCTATTGAAAAACATGTTCACTTTTCATATGTAATACCATGCGATAAATTTGGTGACATCATTCTCGTGGATCTAGCTCGTTCCATTCATGAAAAAAGATACTTTGAATAATACTTTTGTATTTGAACACCAATAGTCATTTATCTGCTGTAGGAATAACTTATTTCTTCGTCCATAACACTTGGCGAGATTTTGGCGACAAATTTGGCGGAATGTCGCCAACTTGGTGACTTTTAAATGTTGCCAAATGGATAAAAGCGATGTTACATCAATGGAAATGACTACTCATAAAAGAAAATTTAATATCTTAGAAATAATATAAATATCTTCTATAAGAAAAATCTGGGGGGTTCTGAACATTCGATTGTGTTTTAAAACAATAGGCTTCCAATATTCACGGATTGTGGTTTTTGTACTAAATTTCATTCGAATCGCTCCATTCGTTCTTGAGATATCGTCTCCACAAACTCACTGACACACACACACAGACATCACTTTAAAAATGTTCGATTCGTGATCAGGGATACTTGAAACGTGCTCTTTCGTCGAAAACTCGAATTCGAATTTTCGATACCGTCACAATACTTTCCATATACATTATGTATATAAGGAAAGTAAAAAAAAAAATTCTCTGTGAGGAGTATATTACCTTCCTACATAATGCAATAATTTTCCTTATATACAATAATGTATAAGGAAAGTATTGTGACGGGGTCGAAACCTCGAATTCGAGTTTTCCACGGAAGAGCACGTTTCAAGTATCCCTGATCACGTATCGAGCATTTTTGAAGTGATGTTGGTGTGTGTGTGTGTGTGCCAGTGAGTCTGTGGAGACGATAACTGATGAACATGGACCGATTCGAATGAAATTTAGTACAAAAATTACAATCCGTAGACACTGGAAGCCTTTTGTTTTTATACTCAATCGAACGTTCAGAACCCCCTAAATTTTCGAGTGAAATTTTTATACAATCTTCAAAAAATCGAAATCTCTAATAAAGTTACGTAAATAGACATTTCTTATGTAATTTTTCATTAGAAAACGATTGACAAATTTTAGAACGATAACACGAACCGCTCTCGAGATATTGCACATTTTAAAAAAAATTATCAAAAAATCATATAAAATTAAAAAAAAATATTTCCTATTGAGAAACATGTTCGCTTTCCATATGTAATACCATGCGATAAATTTGTTACATCATTTTCGTGGATCTAGCTCGTTCCATTCATGAAGAAAGATACTTTGAGTAATATTTTTGTATTTGAACTCCAATAGTCATTTATCTGCTGTAAGAATAACTTCTTTCTCCATTCATAACGCTTGGCGAGATTTTGGCGACGAATTTGGTGGGATGTCGCCAACTTGCTTCGATGTTGCTAAATTAACGAAAAACTCGCCAAATGGATAAAAATGACGCTCAATCAATGAAAATGACGATTTATTGACGAAAAGAAAAGAATATAAATATCTACTATAATAATAATCTAATTTTTTTTTTTACTGTAAAAGTAGTAAATTCATTGCATTTATATAAGGGAAGTCATGTGCTGCCCACATTAGATTTTTTTCCAAACGAAATAATGATTTCACTCCAGTGTTTTCAATGCTGAAAAGTACACTGATACTGTGTTTTCTGGATGACAACATGTAAAATGATTTTAAAGACAGCACATTACCTTCTCTACATAATGTAATAATTTTCCTTTTTTCCCAGACGTAATAATGATTGACAAGATCCATTCCAGTGTATTCAATGCTGAAAAGTACACTGACATTTGGTGTTTTTCTGGATGACAACTTGCAAAATGATTTTAAAATACCAAATTCATATATATTTTGTGAAAATATAATTTAATAATTGGAAATATTTATAGCATATTGTTATGACATATTCTCTGGAATTGTGGGTGGTCCTTCAGGATACAAAAATAAGTCAAAATTTTGAGATAACTAACACATTTGTTTAAAAGCGTAAACAGGAACAATATACAGCGAGTAGCTCTATAACTATCTTACAAGATCGATAAACTGTCAGGTACAATAAAACAGAAATTAAATGCTCAGCTAAATCACAAACTATTCTTAAAACACTGTTGTATCTTACAATTCAATTTAACTCGTATCACATCAAGAACTCTCCAGCTGAGCGCGATGACACCTTTTATAAACTCTGTGTAGAACTTTCAAGAGAGGGCTATAACTTTGAGAAAGTTCTACATTCGAAAAGTCACCTATTTTGTGATAAAATGCCAAGTCTGGAAACCTTACCCTGAAATTCAAAATATGGCAACCTTACATTCACAAAATAGAAATGGCTGCATGCAAAAATATTTTCTTCTTTAATAGAGTAAAGGCCAAATCCATGTCTACATATCAAGGAGATGGATTTCATTATTACTGAAAGTAGTCAGATTTTTATCCTTGCTTTCTTATGTAAAGTCTAAGCAGTATAATAGAATCTCCAAATTATTGGATATTTTTTAATAATTTGTTTATAACAGGTATATATGTTTTCCTATGCGTATATTCATGTTTCTGGCAGTCACTGCCTGTAAATTTTTTTTACTAAATATGTTGTTCTTTAAGCTTTAAAGTCAATGCTCATAGTACATATATGTTAACAGAAGTAAAGTATTTCATAATTTATTGTTTATTATATATCAATTGCATTTTATTATTTATTAAAAGTTTGCTTGTTTTTCTTTGTACACATTATTGTTTTGCATAATTTTTGTATCCGTTTTCATTTTAATGCTTGGAGCACATGTAGTTGTACTCAAACATCAAATTGCTACCAGAAAACATTTTCTGTCCAAAAATTGTTTACCTTAAATTTTATTCAAGCCAAGCTTCTGTTTATTTATCGATCAGATTTTTCTTGGTCAAAAATAATTATTTTTTGTTTTGCTTATTTAAGATTTTAGAGAGGTAGTTGAGGTGGACATGCTTGAATGGAAGCAAAAGTCCACTGTGTAGTATTTGAAAAGAGGCAAAGCACAGTGAAACTTTTTAATATTCACAGCAAAATGCTAAGCAAAATACTCCATTCTACTAAAATATGTTAATTTTTAATTCATCAATTAGGTACCATACTACAAAATTTGTGATATTTCCACAAATTTTTGTTACATATTTGATGATACTTATTTTATGTAATTAAATGTATTTTTAAAACACACAATAACTCAAGAGCACCTGAAGCTGGCATTTTAAAGTTAATATCATATGTTTAAGAATAAAAACATATGTATAACATAATTATTTATTTAATATTGAATGTTCAGAGATTTTTTCAAAAATTTATTCCAGAAATTGGGGATTAACTTTCAATTGCATTTAAAATTAAAACATTTTCCAGTATTCACAGATTGTAAGTTTTGTATCCAATTTCATTCGAAAGGCTCCATTCGTTCGTTAGATATTGTCTAAACAGACATCACCTGAAAAACCTTCCATTCAAATTTAGGGATGCTTGAAGAATGCTCTTCCGCCAAAAACTCAAATTTAAATTTTCAACCTAGTCACAATACTTTTCCTATATATTTCCCCATGTATATAGGGAAAGTAAAAATGGCTTCAATGCATACCCTGAATTAGTGACCAGTAAGAAGAGCCACGTCTAATTATCTATTCTGAAAGAAGGCAATACAGAACTATTATGAACCACAGCTCTGTTGTTGCATACTGGAGAGAAAATTCTTTTATTCTCATAGATTATGTCAGTGGAAGTGAATGTTATCTGGATCGTCAAGACTGAATTTTTTTTCCTATGAGAAAATTACTTTATTCCATTCAGTTGCTCAATATAAGCCCATACGAGCAAATTCTAAACAATCTTCTTTAGTTTATGTATTCTCGTCAAGGGTGGACTGACTTTTTTGCCATTTTATGCCAAACAAGAAGCAAACTCGATTGAAGTCGACATTGTACTGTGCAAAAATGTCAATTTCATAAGAAATTTGATTTGCTGTCTTTTGATAACTTTTTACTTTCTGGTTAGTTTACCATCCTGTCATGCTGAAGCATGAATTTGAGCATCTGTTCTGCTTTGCAGTTCCATAATTTCAGGGATTAAGATAAGTATTTACACAGGTTTTTGATTATCCAATTTTGCTGCAACACTAGTCACGTTGTGATTTTCTTAATTGATCAATGGCACTCCTATCAAAGTTGTAAGTTGAACAATTTTACCCATTTAGGTAAAATAGTAGACTTAAACGACAAAAATTAAACTTCTGGCAGTGGAAAGTAAATCTGAGAGTTTGTATTACATTGATTAACATTGATATGAAACATATGTTGTGCATATTTCAAATGGAAAAAAGTTGGTATATTGTGTGTGACAAGACGATGGTACAAGTTACCTAGAGTAAGGTTTCGATACTTATCTAAAATTTTTTTTTACACTTTACCAGAATTGTTTTATAATACAGGGGTTATAAAGGGTATAATATCATAAGATATAATACACATTGGGTTCTGTATTGAGGTCGGCAGATACTTCTGTTCTGAACAATGACAAGCTTATATGCTCTCTGTGGAAAGTTCAGGAAAAAGCATGTAATCTGTGAAGTTTCCAGAAGTTTGTGATATTGCCAAATTCGTCACCAAGGTCAAGTGATTTAGACTTTCAAATTATTACAATGGTTTTCTGTTACATATTTATAGGTAACAGTATGTCATTTCCGTTACATACTTCCACTTCTTTTCTAAGTAACATTTTTTTCAATATTTACTCTACCATGGGTTCAAAGATGTCTTACATGCCACTTGGTTTCATTTGCTTCTGACCATTGTTCAGAAACTAAAAGGCAATAAAATACCCGGGTCATCTCATAAGATAAAAACTTTGCAAAGGACAATATCTAAATTTTTATTGTTTGCTATATCCAATCTCGGGATTGCTATTCAAACAGCACACAAGGATTTTGATTTTAGATTTAAAAAAAAAAAAAAAAAAATCACAGCAACTAAACATAATAGCTAAAAATCGGCACCTGTTATATTGCTCATTCATATAAGTAAAATAACTTACTAGTTTATATTTTAGTTACAATTCTGGCTTTTCTAAAATTTGAATCATTTTCAAAAATTAAAAACTTTTTAACCATCTTTTATAATATCCTGACAATTCTAGGTAAAGGAGCAATTCTGTTAACCAGTCTTGCATGGGTCGAGTAAAGGACATTATGGACCCAAAGTAAGAATACCTGACCCACAATGAAATTGTATTTCAAAATTATATCCAATAGATTTTAAATCTCTAACATTTATGCACGACTTTCTGTCGTTCACCGTTTACAACCCCCATTTACGCATTTATATAGGTACTCTCAAGAGGGTAACCTGCAAGTATTAGAAACTGATGCAGCACTCTACTACAAACTATGAAAGCTGTATTTATGCAACAATAAATAACTGCTTTTCAGAAGCAGTTAATAAGCTAATAACTATAAATTTTTTCCTAAACAAAATTGCCACTAAAATAATTATATTTTAAAACTATTTTTATGATGTATTAATTTCACAATATAAGAAGCAATAAAAAAGATCTAAATATTCAAGTGATTTATTTAAAAACAGTAATACAAATGACTTAGAACAAACAATACAAAAATGGAATGACAAAAGAGTCCATTAATTGCACATGAAATATTAATAATTTATGCATTCAATATTTAGAGTAAAATTTGTACTTATGTAGTTAGTTAGCCTTCAAACATTTACAAAAAAAAAAAAGACTAGCTATTTATGATGCATGGCGTTAGATTTCTATCACAAATGTTGAAATTTAACATATAAACTCTTAATTTTTTAAAAATTATTTTATAAAACCGTAGTGAGAATTGAGATTTCATGGAAACTTCATAATTTTGACAATGATAAAGTATGTTTAAACTGTGCTACTTTGCCAATCTCTTAAATTTCCCCCAATTTTTAACCCCCCCCCCCCCAATAGCCAAATAATAGATTTTACAAAAGTAGATTGGCGGCTAAGGGGAGTTTTTCTTGCTAGCAAACATAGTGGTACCTTGTGCCCAGCCAAAGTATTCACCAGTTTAAGACATGGGGAGAAGGATTGTTTTTTTTTTTACTTATGTCTATAATAAATCTATAAATATGTAAGTGTAACATATTTGTAAGTCTGTAAATTGTTATATAAAATATTTAAACCCAATTTTGCATAATAACAAGCGCAAACTGAGAAAAATGCTGCACACTTTTCAGTTGTCAACAACTAGTCATTATTCTCCATGAACCTATCGGCTGCTATTAACTAAAAATGAGAATTAAGTTTTAAGTCCAAGCATTGTTTACAATGGATTTTATTGCTTCCTTTTAAAGTTTCTTGTTTATTTCTCTATCATAAAGAAGTGTATTAGTACTTGCATTCATCATTGGTATTTTATGAACCCCTTATAATAACTTAATGTGTTCTTGTGATGTTAGTATAAAAATTTATGTTTGTGTACATCAAGTATTTATTTACTTTTCTTCTCAAATAAGCAGTCTATAATGTATGAAGGCTTTAATTAATATTTTCAATTTGTGCAGTAATTTTGTGTTTTCTGTATATTTTCAATTTTGTTTTAATAATGATTTATACATTTTTAATTTCAGTTTTGAAATCTATCTATTTTTTTAATATGTAAAGAGAAAATTATTTCGTTAAACTGAATATTTATAATTTTACCAATAAATCATAAAAATCTTTCATAATCCTTGCTACATAAATTTTAATAAAATAAATCTTTACCCATTATTGAATGTTTTACTTTTTAACAGTATCAAACAGTGCAATATACCCAATGGTTTTTAATCATTTATACACATAACTAATTATTTTATATATGTAAAATAGATAAATTATCTGCATCTATTTTATATTCTACATGTGGGTCATATTATATAATGCATTCTTTAGCTAAAATTTATAATTGTACCCTATTTGAACACCGCATGCTGTTTTTTGGAAGTTAACACCCTGTCCTTTTAAAACCCTAGAAGGAACCTCACTGCATCCATGTATATATTCTTAGTTGCTCAAAAAACTGCTGTGTGTGCCTATTATGATTTAGGAGGAGAAATCAATAATTGGGATGTATATACAGAGCTGTGCACTGGTTGAATTTTTTAAATCTGCAGCCTGAAATAGTTGCCATGTTTTTTTCTTTAATAATGCTATTTTTTTAACCACCTGATGAAGGGAGTATCTTTCATGTGATTTGTCATGCATTGTAATAAAAAGTTAACAAAATTACTTGTCTGTAAAAATAAAATTTTTGATAATATATGCAATAATACTTGTATTATAATTATAATAATACTCTTGTAATATATTCTGATTCAATTCAAATTGAAACTTTTGATGATTAAGATAGATGGAAAACTATATCAAGTAATAGTGAAATGAAGTGTAATCTATACGTGTAAAATTACAACTTTTACTCTATACATGTGAAATTGCACATTATAAAAAATAAAGCTTTAAATAACAAATAGAATTAACAATACAAATAATATATTTGTAGATTCTTATCAATATCACAGTGCCACAAATATTCATTTAGTAGGTGTAAGAAAATTACAATATCACACGACAACAAATATTAGTTGGATAGCTTTGAAACAAGGGCAATATCACAGTATTTCAAATATCAATGGCAATATCACAATATTTCAAATACCAATTGAACAGCTTTAGCACAATGTATAGCTGCCAACCTTTAAATATGAGAAACCGGGAGATTTTTGTGCAAAAATATGAAAAAACCGGGAGATTTTTGTATGAAAATATGAAAAAACCGGGAGATTTTTGTGCGAAAATATGACAAAACCAGGAGATTTTTGTGTGAAAATATGAAAAAATGGGAGATTTTGTACGACAATGGCATCTGTACTTCTAATTGTTATACTTAATCTAAATATAAAAAGGACACCTTTACAACAAATAAAACTGAAATATGTGATGATTATAACATTCAACATAAAAAGTTAAAACTACTTGTTAACTTTGTAAAAATAAAATTTTTGATTATATATGCAATATAGTGTTTCCCCTAGGCATTTTCAGGAGGTTGCAGTGCTCTGCCCGTTTTCTACAGTAGTAAAATGCACCCTGCCCTTTTTTGTACAAAGGTAAATGCGCCCTGTCCCTACCATTTTTTAATAGCAGTAAATGTGCCCTGCCTCCATTTGCTTAAAAAAAATCTCAGGACTCCGCGAAGATTTCAGTCCTTCTGCTATTGATACGTAGGAGCATGACTCATTATTTTCTGGTTCCCGGTGTCACCTCTGAGAGAACCCCCTACTATCGAGGGTGACGTTCCTGGATGATCTCTTCTGGATTCTTCAAGCGGAAGAACCCACCCCCACGTATCCGTATTTTTATTGATGAACGAGTTGATAAAACCTCAACCTTCCTCCGAACACGTGCGAAGAAATCCTTGTTTTTCATATATATGGCTCTATGCTATTTGCGTTACGTGTGCGAGTATTACAGTATATACTCTCGTAAAGTCAACTTCGTGTATAAGTTGAACCCCTACTTTCAGAGAAAAAAAAATTCAAAACTCGTGTATAAATCGATCCCAAAAAGAGAAAATAAAATTTTCCATAAATTATTCAAAAGCACTTGGAAACGAAATATAATAAAATTTAATTTCCATAATAAAAACTTCAACGGAATTCTTTAAAGTACGATTCCAATTTATGACATATGAGCGTTGTTTCCCATTCGTTTTGGGGATCCTTATTTTCGTGTGACAAGCTCTAGGCATTCTTTTACGCCCAGCATGCAGCGTCCTCAAAACGGACGTGAGACCACACATGCCTGTCTCTCAAGCGTCCTTTGACCCACTGAGGAATCAAACAATATCTGGCTTCTGCCTGTTATTTGAGCTGATTTTTTTTGTTAACCCCCAACACAGTATAAATTAGAAACTCTCGTCAATAAACAAAACAAAAAAACACTTTCAACTTAAAATCCTGCATTATAGACTTAAACAATCCATGTTACAGAATTACTTCTGAAAAGAACTATTTTTTGTCGAAAACGACCGGCTATAATCCGAGAAGCGAGTGATAAACTTTGTGCGCGATTGCGTAATTATTACCACATTGTTTTAGGTTGGATTGTCTCGCGAGAATAACTTTTAGACTTTTTTTTTATTATCATTTAGACTCCGCATATAAGTCGACCCCCCCCCCCCTTTCACTTTGAAGCTTTTTTTTTGTCAGAAATTTCTCTACTTATACGTGAGTATATACGGTAGTACTCGTGCATGTAATGTGACCTATATTTTGATTTTATTTTAACCACTGATTTTGCTGCTAGAATCTGTGTAGGCTATATTCATAAAATCTGGTTTAACAAAATCAATTTTAATTATTTTGAATAATTTGTGTGTGTGTGTGTGTGGAACTAGTTTATAAAATAGCTGAAATAATATAGTTTAAAAAGAGCTGAATTCAATGACCTAGGCTGTGATCCCAACGGGAAAAAAAAAAAAAAAAAAAAAGACCCCGTTCGTTAAATTGCCCCTTTCATTCAGCTACAGTGCCCTCTTTATGAATGAGCACCCTGCTCCTTTTTTAGTCTAGGGGAAACACTACAATAATACTTGTATTAATTATAATAATACTCTTGTAATATGTTCTGATTCAATTCAAATTTGAAACTTTTGATGAATAAGATAGATGGAAAAATATATTAAGTAATATTGCACCGAAGTGTATAATCTATGCGCAAAATTACAACTTTTACTCTGTGAAATTGCACATATTCTTATCCATATCACAGTGTCACAAATATTCATTGAGTAGATGTAAGATAATTACAATATCACATGACAACAAATATTAGTTGAATAGCTTTGAAACAATGGCACAGTATATCAAATATCAATGGCAATACCACAGTTATCTCAAATATCAATTGAATAGTTTTAGCACAATGCATAGCTGCCAACTTTTAAATATGAAAAACAAAGAGATTTTTATACGAAAATATGAAAAAAAAAAAACCCAGGAGATTTTGTTCGATAACATAATCTATACTTCTTACTGTTATTCTTAATCTAAACATAAAAAGGACACCATTTCAACAAATAAAACTGAAATATGTGATGATTATAACATTCTGCAAAAAAAGTTAAAATTACTTGTCAACTTTGTAAAAATAAAATTTTGATCATATATGCAATAATACTTGTATTATAATTATAATAATACTATTGTAATACATTCTGATTCAATTCAAATTTGAAACTTTTGATGATTAAGATAGATGAAAACATATACTAAGTAATATTGCACTGAAGTGTAATCTATGTGTAAAATTACAACTTTTACTCTATACATGTGAAATTGCACATATTCTTATCAATATCACAGTGCCACAAATATTCATTGAGTAGATGTAAAAAATTACAATATCACATGATAATAAATATTAGTTGAATAGCTTTGAAACAATCACACAGTATCTCAAATATTAATTGAATAGCTTTAGCACAATGCATAGCTGCCAATCTTTAAATATGAAAAAACCGGGAGATTTTTGTAAAAAAATATGAAAAAACAGGGAGATTTTGTACGACAACATAATCTATACTTCTTACTGTTATGCTTAATCTAAACATGAAAAGGACATCATTTCAACAAATAAAACCTAAATAATAAAATGCATTTCCTTCAATTGAAATTTTTTTCATCCACATGCCTTTTAGCTTTGGCTTGGGTAATAATATCCCCTCTTCCACTGTGAAATTTTGAAGTCTATTGCACAGACCAAGCAAAAAGCATATTCAAAATCACTACGTTTAGACAAAATCAAAATAACATAACTGCTAATTTACCAGGGGAAAAAAAAAAAAAGGCACACATTTCGCGAGAAAAAAAAAAATTTGGCCACACTAACGAGGCTCATTAATGCAATTAAAACCTTAAATTGTATAGCAACTGATACAGGGATTGTATGCACTCATGTAGTAGGCGGGAATGTGATTGAAAGCTACTGCAATGCTACATGGATAGAATGTGTCTGTGTTGCAGGACAGTGTTAGAAATTAAAAATTTAAACTAGGCATTATTTAACGCCTATAGTTCTGACTCTAGGTGCCAAATAAACACGGCTAGTTGCCATTTTTACATCTCTAACAATAGCAACTATTTTTTAAATGTCCATTTTTGTTAAAGATATAAAAAAAGAATAATTCAGATTTCTGTATTAAAAATTGTTTTAAATTTTTTAAATTTAATATAAACTGAAAAAGGAACCCAAGAGAAAATAAATAGAAAAAATTGCCAATTTGTTTTTACTTGGCAAAAAGGACATAAAAAACAACAAATTAAAAAAAAACTTCTATTTAACAATTTTCAATTATGGTCATCTTGTACAATCACTGCCCCAATACTCTTCATTTCATGCTTGAAAATTAATTTTCCTGAGTTAAAATAGCAATTAATATAAAAGTTTTAGTTGATGAAAACAAATTGCAAAAATGGAAAATACATGACAATAAAGCGGAATAACTTGATAATCATGTATAAATGCACATTTTAGTGACATTTCCATATAATATTTCTCATATTACTTACAAATATAAGAATTAAACACATTTAAAATAAAATATTATAAAGGGAATCTTGAGCAAAATTTAGTTACTTTTTGTGAGCAATTTTGTGAACGTATGGAATTTCATTTAAAAATCTTTTTACTATATTCATCTTAAGTTTTTTTTTTAAAGGGGGGGGGGGGGGGGGGGGGGGGTAGAAATTTGTATATTTGTCGAGAGATCGGCAGTCAATGCAAATATCGGAGCTTCACGGAGAAATGCAGAGTTGGCAGCTTGGGTTCAGTATTTGCAAGTTAATAATAAGTTTTTGTTTTATAGTTACTACTCTTTCTTGTCACTTTGACAAAATATAAATCATACCGTTGAAACTAATCTACACCCTTTGGGTAAGCTAGACAGCCTGGGTAATAATAAAAAAAGTATGAATCACATTAATTTCAGGGATTGATATAAAAAATGCATAGATGCCAACCAACTAGAAAGAAAGATAGGAACATATTGCACGAGGAAAAATTGAGCACTAATTCCATTTATTCCCGTAATGCTCCAAAATAGCCTACTATTTCATTAATAATACGTTTGAAAAATAGTTTTTCTATATGATATACAAAATAATTACAAATGTTTAAAACGATGCAAACAAATTGTAACAGTGGAAAAATACTTTCAAAATAAAACGAAATATAGAGGATCGCGCACAAGTGCGGTGTATCGCAATACTGCTACAAAATAGTCTTTCATGTCATTAAAATACGCTTGAAAAATAGTTTTTCTGTATAATATAGTATATACAAAATAATTACAAACGTTTTAGATGATGCAAACAGATTGCAGAAGTGGATAAGTATTTTCACAAGAAAACAAAATATAAAGAAGACTGCAGACAAATGCCGTTTATCGAGGTACCCAGTACTCCTGCAATACAGTTCATTTCTTTAATGATACATCTGAAAAATTGTTTTCTTGTATATAACAAGAAATAATCATAAAAATTTTAGTCGATGCAAATGTGTTTCTTCCACATTAATTAGAAACAGACGAAATCACGTGGAAATAGATTTTTAAATGAAAAATTGGGAACCCCCCCCCCCCCCATCTTAAAATTCCTGACTTTGTTTCTCATTTCGTGACATACTTCCGATTTTATGACTTGCAGATACTCTTATGCAGATTTGCATACAATAACATACAAATGTTGTGGAAAAGAAAAATCGGACTACTGTGGATCCAAATTGGATTCCCGGAACAAGACTGAAAAAATGGAACAAGTACATAAAAATCTGAACACTTCGCAGCTATAAAAACGTCATTTTCAATGTCTGATAACAAAATATTAGCTAACCAAATTTGCAAGATGCTGGAACGATTTAATCTGGAATGCAGTGTGTTCTATAATAGTAAGCAATTAGAATATAAAGACTGCAGAATCACTCCCTGTTCTTCCAAGTGGGATACATAGATCTATGAGGGTATAAAGGGGAGGGGGACAATAGAAACTCAATAAATACCCAGTCTTGGACATCGGAATGTCTGAGGATAAAGCAAACAAAATTTTTTTTTCAGAAGTGCAATTTCAGGTCGTGAAGGGTGGGGGTGAGTTGAAGTACAATAAAGATCCCAACGTTTTCTTCCATGAATAGACAGAGGGGGGATTTTACTGTCTGTGTACCACCTGAAGCTTTATCACTACGGGCGTGTATAAAATGTCGTTTTTTTTTTACAGCTGTCCAGTCTTCTACCAGGGATCGTAATTTAGTCAAAGGGAAAGAGAAGACTGATATTTAACAATAGCATTGTTAGGCATCAAATTTGACGACCAGATTGAAGAATCTGGTCGTCAAATTGAAATTTCTAGTCGCAAATTCGACCAACGACTGCTAATTTCGAACATTGCTGCAGGAGTATCATTAATGAATGGAGTTTGATTGTTTGTATCGCACACAATTACAAGTGCCCGTGGTGTGGTGTATATCGTTGTTACATCTAGTAGAATTATCGTTATTGCATGTATCATATGCAAATTACATACGCCCGCTTATAAAAGACAATTCATTTCATAAATCTGCAACGTGAATTGCATATGCCTGCATAACATGAATATTGTTATTACATGGAGCGGGGTTATCAATATAATAGATAAAACTCACATAGATTACATGCATCTATATTATTAGTATATGACATCAGACCAGTGAAGTTGAAAGAATTTTGAGGACCGCGGTTGCCAGAAGTATTTTGGAGTGGTGTATAGATGTTTTATTATATTGTAATGTGTACCTTGCTGCAAACTCAACACCTGCTCGGGTTCTTCAATTGAAAGTGGTGGTGATGGGCCACTCCTGGTTTTCGGATTGCTGGGATTGTGCATCAGGCCTTCAGAAGACGCCAGTATAAAGTCAGGAGGAACCACCACGGCACCGGGCAGTTAAAATGTGTCTGACCATTGATCATCACTTTGGGCCTTTGTTGGCGAGTCGGGTTCTTGCAGAGTCTGACTGGCAGTGACGTGCCCAGTAGTATGTGTGTGTGACATCAGCAAGAGTGGTGTGTTACTGTGTCTGACCAGCAGAGTATATTTTAGTCACATGTCTTGCCATCCTTGTTTCACCAATCTCACATATCCATAGCACATGCTTAACAGTGGTCTTTCTGACTCCTCATGTCTAGAGCTGCCATCTACAGGCTTATTCGTAAAACACACTGCCCAAATAATTATGTTCATAATAGAAAAAGTTGAGGCTGTGTGTGAATCTGCTGTTCGGTATTTTAATCCTTTTAATTGTGGTGAATTTATTTTTGACACAGGCAGGTGTGTTTTTCTTTTGCCTTGGAGAATGATATTTCTCTATATGTACAAATTGGGATTTTGCATTTTTTTACTATTTGGTGTTTGTTTTTATTATTTTGAATTTTGATAATTTGTAATTTTATCATTTACAAGTTGTGTTTGTTTTAGTATTTTTGGTTAACATTTAACGTTTTTGAGGACAGAGCCAGACAGACCAAACTCTAGTCTTCAGATCAGATTGGAATCTGAATCTGGGGTGGGTTTTAAGCTTGAATTCTGGGATTTAAATTGTTAATTTGAGTTTATTTTAAGTGGGGGTTTTTAATTGTTCTTTGCCCTTTTGATTGCAATGTACAGTAAAAAGTAACTAACCACTATACAAAATTTAAATGAATTGATAGATATTTAGAAGCTTTTAAGTTTAAATGCTTGTATAAAAGTATAACTATTTCTGAAATTTTTTGAAAGTTTTAAATTGTTTCATAATAAAAGTTTAGTTGTGGAAATTTGGTTGTTTCTTTTGTGTTTTGGCTGTGCATTTTTTAAATTAAAGTACTCAAAGGTGGGTAAAATTTTGGGAACTGTTTTGCTGTGGTATATATTCTATAAGGTGTTGAAATGTATCTGGAAAAGTACACATGAATGTGCACAGGTCAACGAGTAGGAATAGGAATTTAAAAGAAACATTAATATAACTTTGAAACAATTAATATGTAAACAAAACAGTTATTAAAAATAAAAAAAAATTAAAATTAATATAAATCAATTAGAAACTTTGATATGTAACTATCAGCTATCAGTTAATAGACAACAAAAAGTTATTGAAAAGAAAATTAAATAAGTAAACTGATATTGAAAAGTAAAGAAAAAAAGTTATTGAAAAGAAATTAAATTAAAATAAAAATTAATAAAAAGAAACAATATATAAATAAATAAACAAACTTTATTAAATAACATTAAGAAAAAGAAAAATAAGTGATGAGCTTTATTTGGTTACAACAAAATGGAGAATAGGATTTGCTGAAGGCTTTGGATGACTTGTTCTTCTAGGGAATTAAAAAAAAATTGATAAAAACAGGGAGATTCTCGTTAAAAGTTGGGAAACAATGAGAAATCATCAAAAACTGAGAGTTTCTCAGAAAAACCAGTAGAGTTGGCAGCTATGCAATGGTATTAAAATACAAAATACATTTTACACTAAAAATTGAAAGAATCTTGGGTCTAAATCACCGAAAAACATTTTTTCTATAATCAATTAAATAATTAATTGAAAGTCTAAAAATAATCCATTTTGTAAAAAAAAAAAAAAAAAAAAAAAAAAAAAAAAAAAAAAAAAAAAAAAAAAGATTCCCTCAAAAATATAGTATATATTAATATATATATCAAATTCCCTCAAAGGATTCCCTCAAAAATATAGTATATATTAATATATATATCAATTATAATATAAAAATATAAATTAAGTTATCCCTATTTTAAGTGAACACCTACCAACAAGATCACGACCACTTAATATTGATTTTTCTCACTAATTATCTCTGTTCTGTCAGGAAATCACTGAAAATGTGACAATTTGAATGATTTAAAACTTAAATACAGTGTTTTTCACATAACAAATTGCATTTTCTTTTATTTTAATTTGTAGAGCAGTTTGAAAGCCTAAAATAACAATTTCTTTACTTCAAAAATAAGTGTTTCTACTTGCTCATAGTATAGAAAGTAATTCCTGAAAATTTTCTGCTCTGATGGGTGTGATCTAGTATTTGGCTTACATTACACGGCAAAGATCCAATGCATTAGATGTAGAAGCAGGAACCCTAACATTCGTTTCTTCTGAGTCATGAGTGTCTTCTGAGTCAACATTCGTTTCGACAGATGGTCGAAAACTCAAACCACTCGCCTGGCCAAAGAGCGTCCAGTAATAGCTTGAGTGGCCGAGCTGCACAAATTGTGTAGCCTGGTCACTCAAACTGCCACTGCAAGCCCTAGAGCCAGTCGAGTGATCTGCGTTTTCGACAGTGGTCTGGGTTTTGGGCTGCACAGATGGTGTAACAGAAGAAGGTACTGGTTTTTGTTCCAAGTGTACTTTTCTAATTGCTGCAAGGTACTCAGGAACGGTAAAAAACTGTTCTGGAGTTGGAGCTTGCTGTACAAGAGATGGTTTTTTCATTGGTACAACCTTGTTTTTAGAAAATTGATGATTTGAAGAGTATCCAGCAGCATCTTTTCCCCCATGGTTACTGCTCTCCTGTTAAAAGTAAGATAAGTTAGAGGCATTGCAAAAAATAATATAGAGGTAATAAAAAAAAAATGCAACAAAAGGCCAATTATGCATCCCCAACATTAATCCCTAAACAGGTAGATACAGGGTGGCTGCAGAAATGTAAAAACAAAATTCCCTGAGTTTTTCCTGATTTCCAGAGTATTTTTCATGAAATTCCCTGATTTTCTTCAATCATCTGTTCACATAAGAATTTCCCAACAATACTCATAAACTCGACTAACTAAAAACTGATAGACAGATAAATGAATATAAAGGATAAATATAAAACATTTATATATTTTGTATAAGCAGCATAAAAAAACAGAGTATCAACTTTGAAGCAGAAAACATTGGATGAGTTTTTCACATAAAGAGGCAAAGCGACTAAAAATAATTTAGTAATTTCAACGTGTTTTTACATTACATCATGATGATTTTTTCAAGTTGCTTAATGTTATGCAAAATTAAATTGTAAGTATGTTTTAAAATAATTTAGAAATTTGCTCTTTTTACTTAGTACTTATTTATAATAGATTTATTGCACAGTAGACATAAGTCAAACAACCAATATTTCTCCCCATGTCTTGAACTGATGAGTACCTTATCAAGGTATCATTATATGTCTGTTGGCAAGAAAACGCCTTAGTGGATCTACTTTTATAGAATCTATTATTTCAATATTGAGGTGGAGGAGGATTTTAAAAATTGGGGAAAATTTAAGATATTAGCAAAATACAAATTTTATTATTATTATTTGACAGTAACAAAGACAAATTCACAGAAATATTTTAATTTATTAATGAGTAATATTGTTAACATGCATTTATTGTTGCTATCTTCTCATTTTTAACATTTAATAAATTTTGAAAACTTATTTTAAATGTTTTTTTTTTTACTAAAACTAATTCTTTTCTCTAAGTTATTGTCACTATTACCATTTTCTCCATTTCTTAAAGATTTGTCAAATTTAAAATTTTCATTTATCCATTGCTTAAATATTTTAAACATTTATATTCACTAATTTTTTTTTAATCTTGCCAATGATTTTCATTATACACCTTTTCAGGTGTTTTATAATATTTGTTTTCCAATACATCATAAAAAAAATTCATTTATCATGAAGCATTCAAATACATTTTGAGGCAATTTTAAATTCATTTAAGTTTTCTGATCTTGATCTTTTTATTTTTTACTTTTCCAAGCTTATGAAGCATTCACTATTATTTTTTCCTCTTTTATTTTTAAGAAGTGTGTCCACTAATTTTTCTTTAATTTCGAGGGTTTTACAAATGATTTTTGGCGAATACTAATTTATTAAAATTCACCAAATTTCAATAAATTAATATTCTTGTTTTATATTTTGATCATTTACTCTAATTTTTCAATCATCACGATCACGATATTTCGGCCTTTTTTCCTAATATATGAACGGACGTTATGAACTCTTTTATTTTAAAATTTTCCCAATATGTTTATTTCATAACAAATAAATTATTTATCCTTCTGAAGAAATTTGATTTCTTTTAATATTTTGACGTTTTGAATTTTAAAAATAGCGTTTTATATCACTAGAAACATGCCGTTTTATTGCAGTACCCAAATTTTCCGATCAACGGGAAAAAGGCCGTGATCTACCCCTCGCCCCGCATGTAAGTTGAAAATGGAACCGATTTAACTGTGAATTTATAATAATTGTTAACAGTTAGTACTTCTGAAAATACAACTAAGCAAACATTTTAGGAATCCATACATCGCTGTTTTATACATCATCGATGAGAAATTAATAACTTAAAACAAGGTATAATCTGTAAAAGGAAATCTGAAATTTCTTCTAGCAAAAAACTGTCGTACATCGAGATTTTAAAAATTATGAAGTTCTTGCGATCAAGTTTTAAAATTAATACGAAGTATGTCTGGGATAGTATCTTTCAAACGCGCTATTTTAGCCAATGCTACACACATTCATAATTTTCGTATAGTCGTTTATGGGCTGTTCATATGTATGATTTTCAAAAAGTAAGATATTTTAAGAAAAAGGAGGAAACGTAGAACATCAAATAAAAGTAATGAGGAATTTACAGTTCAAATGACCTATAATATCAAATGTTATGACAAATTTAAAAATAAAGCCCAAAACCAAATGGCTGGTAAAGGCTAGATAGAAAAAGTGGTTCTAATTTTGACATTTTAATTTTGAAAATGACAAGACAAATCACCCCCAAATAATGTGTTAATGAAAACCCATTTCGGCTCCATTTGACTGGAATTACTGCAGAATTTTTTTTTTAAATGTGATTTTACTGAAATCAGTTGTAACACTGGATGGTGGGTATGGCCTTTTTTTTACACCTTGACTACATTTAATGTCAAATACTTAAATATACTCCAATTTATTATCAATTCCGATACATGCAAATAATGTTTAAAATAATTAACTACAGAATTGAAAACACTGATTCCATCTTTTAAAAATAACAGGTTCAATATTTTAAATTTCCAGTTTACTGAAAACTATGACTAAATGCTTTTCAGTATTTAGTGACCCTTAAAATATTTATATCTTTTGTGTGTGCAAAAGCATTAACCACAAAATTAATGTTTTCTAGATCGGAGTTTTTTAAAATTTGTTATACAATGTGACAATTTCTTTTGAATGGATAATTCATACCACATTGGACTGTTTCTCATTTTGGAGTTCTGTCCTCAAACTGAATTTTATAACAGTTTCATGAACAAAAAATTTTGAAAAACACTATTCTAGATTATCAACGTCCCATAATTTCGGAGTATCAAAAGCAATATTCACCATTCTCTACATGTAATATAACGATCTAAATAAAAATCTGAAAACTGAATTAAAAAATATACATTTTAATAAGCAAAAGTCCATAAAAAGATGGTTGAAATAAAACACTTGTTACATTCGAAGAAACTAAAACAAAATAGGAATAATCGGAGAACTCCCAACCTCTTTGCCTAATTATTGTGCGCTTCCACTCTAATTCAATAATTATGTACATATCTCTAAGTGCTGAAATTGAATTTATTGTCAATTCCGATACATGCAAATAATGTTCAAAATAATTAACTATAGAATTGAAAACACAGATTTCATCTTTTAAAAATAACAGGTCCAATCTTTTACATTTTCAGTTTACTGAAAACTACGACTAAATGCTTTTCAGTATTTAGTTATCTTCATAACATTTATTTCTTTTAATATCTTTTGAGCTTGACACTTTAGCACACTAATGTGAACTAGTGGTTCAATTTTACACATTTAGCTTACCTTGCATTGGTTGGCTGAGTCAGATTTACGTAAACCCAAGCATACTTTTTTCCTTTTTGTACCATGAGTATCAACGGTAAGTCGTTTTGTTGAAGATGGGGCTTGCATTTCTTTCATTGGTACAAACTTGGTTTTAGAAAATTGATGCTTTGAAGAGTATCCAGCAGCATTTTTTCCCCCATAGTTACTTCTTTCCTATTAAAAGTGAAATAAGTTAGAGGCATTGCAAAAATAATATAGAGGTAATAAAAATAACCAAAAAATGCAAAAAAAGGCCAAGTATGCATTCTTTAGAAAATGTGAGATCTTTAACTCTTATAAGGGAAAGATTCATTTGTTTGTGTCTTACTTTTTCAGATTTTGTCAGGCTTAGTTTAATTGCTGAACAGTGGGCAACAGAAGATTTGTATGCACCAAATTTGGTGAAAAGTACAGGTTCCATATGAGCAAATTAAAGTAATTAAAATTCTGCCACTTTATTTCCTGGGCCCTAAATAAGCACACACAAAATGAATAATACATTTGCAGTAACGCAACTCATTAGCAACACCAGACAAACTGCTTGGCAATCAAGGAAAACAAAAATCTCAAATAAATAAAACATGACATTACTATGCACTAAAACTGAGAAGACGAAACCATGCCAGAAGAAATTAAACTTTTCAGCCACCAATAAACAATCATTACTATTTTATTATTATGGTAACATAGGAGAACATATTCCACATAGCAGAAGTGAGAAGATTCGGGGTTATGACCTAAATCCTCTTCTGTCAGCAATGTCACTGCTCAAATTTGCTTTATATTGTTGCTTTGTATTTTCACAAGATTTATATAAATAATGGCTCCTTATAGTTTCAGTAATTTAGTCAGGAAATTTTCAGTAATATCTAGAGTGGTTCGATTTGCGATAAAAAATAGTTTGCAATGATAATCAGAAAAATGTATGATTAAACATTTCAAATTTTTTATATATATTTTGATATGAAATGTTCAAATTTTTAAAACAAACAAACAAGATATGAATATATTAGTCTTCATTACTAAATAAAAACAAATTTCAAAATCTTTCATTTTAGTTTAATGCTTAGCTTAAACTAAAAAAAAGTAGAAAACAGAATATGTTTAGCTTAAACTAAATGCAGGTTTATTTATTTTTAGCCTGCTCTAGCTCAGACTTCAATAATTTCTTCTGAAAACATGAAAAAACATCTGATGTGGGCAACGCATGACTTTCCTTATATAATGTAATGAATTTACTACTGTTACAGCAAAAATATACTTGTTCTTATAGTAGATACTTATATTCTTTTCCAGATATTGAATTTTCATCAATTAGTCATCCTTTCCATTGATTTATTGTCATTTTTAACCATTTGACGAGATTTTCGTTAATTTGGCAACATTTAAAAAAGTCGCCAAGTTGGCGACATATCGCCAAACTCGTCGACAAGCGTTATGGAAGGAGAAATAAATTATTATTATAGCAGATAAATGACGATTGCCATTCAACTACAAAAGTATTACTCAAAGTATCTTTTCTCATGAATGGAACAAGCTAGATCCATGAAAGTGATGTCACCAAATTTATCGCATGATATTACATATGAAAAGTGAACAAGTACCTCAACAGTTAATATTTTTTTTTTTAATTTATGGGATTTTTGATAAATTTATTTGAAAAAATGTGTAATATCTCGAGAACAGTTCATGCTAGCATTCTAAAGTTTATGTCAATCATTTTCTAAGAAAAAATTACATAAGAAATGTCAATTTGCGTAAATATATTAAAGGTTTTGAATTTTTGATGATTTTTTATAAATTTCACTCAAAAATTTAGGGGGATTCTGAACATTTGATTGCGTTTAAAAATAATAGGCTTTCAGTATTCATGGATTGTGATTTATGTACCAAATTTCATTCGAATCGCTCCATTTGTTCGTATATATCGTATCCACAGAATCACTGACACACACACACACACACAGACATCACCTCAAAAGTGTTTGTTTCCGGATCAGGGATGATTGAAACGTGGTCTCCCGTCGAAAACTTGAATTCGAATTCTCGACCCCGTCACAATACTTTCCTTATACATTATGTATATAAGGAAAGTAAAAAAGAAACTTTGAAATGGTCTTTAATTTAAGTAATAAAAAAATGAAATGTACCTGCAGTCAAATTTAGCCTAAAATCAGTCCCATATTTTCGAATAACAATACAGAACATACATTTCGACACAACATTATTATAGGGAACATATTGCTTTCATTACCAGATATTAAATTCTTCTAGATACACTGTTAAATTTCTCTGGGCAAACTGAATTGTACTCTCCCACTATTTATGTAAAAATAATTTAAAAAATAACCTTAATAAATAACGAAAATAAGTTAGTTTTGTCAATCTAATGATTAATATATTGAGGATGGAGATGGATAGAAGAAACTTTAGGACTCACAGGACTCCTTATAACTAACCACAATGTGAAAATAAGCTAGCTCAGTTCATCTAATGACTAATATGTAGAGGAGGGGGATGGATGGAAAAGGATGCTTTTGGAAGCCCAGGACTACACAAGAATACCACAAATTGCGCATTCATACCAAATGTGTCAACTCAAAATCATGCTAAAAAAAAAAACACTAGTTCAAAATCATGCTAAAACATAAAGCAGGTAAAAATCTAGTTAAAAATTAAACAGTAAAAAAATATTCGCCCTAGTGCATCATCTTGGGTCTTGAAGTACATATATACCAAATTTTACGGTTTTATGACTCTTAAGATTTCCTGCTACAGACAAAACACACACAGAAACACAAACATCTTGATTTATTATGTAAAACTAAAATGTTGCAGCAATTATTATTTTCAACCAATATAGTTAGTTCTTAAAAATAAGGTTTAAAATAGTCAATTTTTCAGATTTGTCTTATTTCATTATCTTTTTTGTACTGGTCTTTAAAACGCTTATAGCTTTATGCTATGGTCAGTGGTGAATATTTGCCATTTTAGTACTATCAAAATAGAAGTACTATCAATTAATGCCCCAAATTACTTTAAATGATAAAAGCCAACGTATATAAAATCACCAATTTTGGATTTATGTAAGCCGGCCTTAAAATTCAAATTAATGTTAGATAGAAATAACAACTATAGAAAGTAGAGAACATATTAATTAGATAGAAATTTAACCTTTTCATAATAAAAAGGCTGATTTTACAAAATATATAAAATCTTTTTGTTGAAGGCCTCATACTGGGCTAGGATTTTCAAAAAGTAAGAAATTTGAAGAAAAATAGAGCAAAAGTAGAACATCACATAAAAGACATGATGAAGTTACAGTTCAAATACCCTATCATATCAACTGTTATGACAAATTTATAAATAAAAGTCCCGAACAAAATGGCTGGCTAAGGCTAGTTAGAAAATGTGGGTCTAATTTTGACATTTTAATATTGAAAATGAAAGACAAATCACCCCCAAATAATGTGTTAATGCAAAACCATTTTGGCTCCATTTGACTGGAATGATTGCAGATTTTTTTTTAAATGTGTTTTTAATGAAATCAGTTGTAATACTGGATGGTGGGTATGGCCTTTTATTTTTACACCTTGACTACATTTAATGTCAAATACTTCAATATACTCCAAAAAATGTCATTATGGAGAGCAAACATTTCCAGTCTCTGGAAGAACAGTTTATATTTATAAATCAAGAAAACATAAAGCTCCATACCCCGTACCCAGACTACTTGAAGGTGTCAGGTAACTATTTGGATGGCTGGAACAGTGCTGCTTAATTTAGACTGAAACACAATGGGGGTGACAACAACAATGACCTTACCACCCTTTCCCAAACCCAGCACCTTTTGGATGGACTTTCCGTTGATGAACCCCACTTTCTGACAGCAAAAACATTGGTCAACTTGTTTTCATAGTCGTTACCTTTCAACCTTTTTCCTACACTGCTTTACCTTTATATATCTATAATTCTTGAATTAAAGCCAGATCAATGTACTCAACAGCGAGTCTTAAACAAACAATAGCAGTGGCAGACATACAGTAGTGAAGATTGATCTGCATGATCAATGTCAACAAAGAAACAATAAAGCCATGTGGCACCAGCTGAAGTTATATTCATTTTTTTATATGGCAAAGACTGTACTGAAATAGTAAAAAAAAGGAAGCTTTTCACAAACATCTACCTTAGGAGGTGCAGGTTTATCTCCAGCAGGTACACAAGATACTTCTTTAATGCCAATATTCTTCTTCTCAAAAGAGTCACCACTTTTCGATCTATGACAATTTTCTCCCTGTTATACATAAAATGAATTAGAAGCATTGAAAAGACTTGAAAGAATACGAAATAATGATAATAAAATTTAGCAGTAAATTTATTATGTTTTAAAGTTACATGAAAAACAACATAATATTATTGAATAATACATAAAATGTCAATGGGCCGGACATGGTGCACACTTCAAACAAGCAAAATCAAATATTTTTTAACAATTTTAGCAACAATCTCTTCTAATTTTCAACAAAACCAATCATTATGTACATATCTCAAAGTACAGAAATTAAATTTCTTGACATTGCTGATACATGCAAATCATGTTAAAAATATTTAATTTCAAAGTTGAAAAGTGTTTCCATCTTTTAACAAGGCAGGTTACTATATTTTAAATTTTCAATTTACTGAAAACTACGACCAAATGCTTTTCAGTATTTAGTGACCCTCATAACATTTATTTCTTTTGAACTGTTCTGAGCTTGGCACTTTAACACACTAATGTGAACTAGTGGTTCAATTTTACACATTTAGCTTACCTTGCATTGGTTAGTTGAGTTAGCTTTATCTACACACAAGCATACTTTTTTCCTTTTTTCACCATGAGTATCAATGGTACGTCTTTTTAAAGAAGATGGCACTTGAATTTCTCTCATTGGTACACTCTTGGTTTTAGAAAATTGATGCTTTGAAGAGTATCCAGCAGTATCTTTTCCCCCATAGTTACTTCCCTCCTATTAAAAGTGAAATAAGTTAGAGGCATTGCAAAAATAAGATAGAGGTAATAAAAATAACCAAAAAATGCAACAAAAGGCCAAGTATGCATCCCCAACATTAATCCCTAAACAGGTGGATAACAGAAATAAAATCCAAAATATCTGATAGTTGATGAGATTTTGAAACATATTTATTTAATTACCAAGAACATTTGAAGGCTATTTCAAATGTGCTCTTAAGAACTTGACTTTCATAAGTCTCCTGAAAGCCATAACAAAGTTTACCTATCATGGGTACCTAGTCACAAGTTTTTTTAGTTGTAAAGCAGCCTTTTGCAAATTGGATCATGACCAAATTCAAGTAAACGAAAATAAATGTTCAGATAAAAGTGAACTTTGAAAAGATTTGCTGTCAATCATAAATTTTCTTCAGAAAATGTGAGATCTTTAACTCTTGTAAGGGAAAGATTCATTTGTTTGTGTCTTACTCTTTCAGATTTTGTCAGAGGCTTAGTTTAATTGCTGAACAGTGGGCAACAGAAGATTTGTATGCACCAAACTTGGTGAAAAGTACAGGTTCCATACGAGCAAATTAAAGTAATTAAAATTCTGCCATGAAACACTTTATTTCCTGGGCCCTAAATAAGCACACACAAAATGAATAATACATTTACAGCAACACAAGACAAACTGCTTGGCAAACAAGGAAAACAAAAAATCTCTAAATAAATAAAATATGGCATTACTATGCACTAAAACTGAGAAGACATGACATTAGAAATTAAACTTTTCAGCCACGAATAATCAATCATTATTAATTTATTATTATGGTAACATAGTAGGACACATTTCACATACCATAAGTAAGTAGATTAGGGGTTATGACCTAAATCCTCCTCTGTCAGCAATGTCACTGCTCAAATTTACTTTATATTGTTGCTTTGTATTTTCACAAGATTTATATAAATAATGGCTGCTTATAGTTTCAATAATCTAGTCAGGAAACTTTCAGTAATAACTAGAGTAGTTCGATTTGCGATAAAAAATTGCTTGCAATGATAATGAGAAAAATTGTCTGATCAAACATTTCAAATTTTTTATATATATTTTTATATGAAATGTTCAAACTTTTAAACTAAACAAAATATGAATATATTAGTCTTCATTACAAAATAAAAAATAAATTTCAAAATCTTTAATTTTAGTTTAATGCTTAGCTCTTAAACTAAAAAAATAGAAAACAGAATATGTTTAGCTTAATGGAAAACAGAATATGCTTAGATTAAACTAAATGCAGTTGTTTATTCATTTTTAGCCTGCTCTAGCTTAGACTTCAATAATTTCTTCTGAAAACATGAAAAAAAGAACATTTGACGTAGTCATTATTTTATTTAGTGATAAAAAAATGAAATGTGCCTGCACTCAAATTTAGCCTAAAATCAGTCCCATATTTTCTAATAACAATACAGAATACACATTTAGACACAACATTATTATGGGGAACATATTGTTTTCATTACCAGATATTAAATTCTTCTAGATAAACTGTTAAATTTCTCTGGGAAAATTGAATTGTGCAAAAAAAATCGCACTATTTATGTAAAAATAATTTAAAAAGTAACCTTAATAAATAACGAAAATATGAAACTGAGTTAGTTTTGTTAATCTACTGATTAATATATTGAGGATGGAGATGGATAGAAGATACTTTAGGACTCACAGGACTCCTTATAACTAACCAAAATGTGAAAATAAGCTAGCTCAGTTCATCTAATGACTAATATGTAGAGGAGGGGGATGGATGGAAAAGGATTCTTGTGGAAGCCCAGGGCTACACAAGAATTCCACAAATTGCGCATTCATACTAAATGTGTCAACTCAAAATCATGCTAAAAAAAATACTAGTTCAAAATCATGCTAAAACATAAAGCAGGTAAAAACCTAGTTAAAAATTAAATAGTAAAAAAATATTCGCCCTGGTGCATCATCTTGGGTCAAGTACATGTGTACCAAATTTTACGGTTTTATAACTCTTAAGATTTCCTGCTACAGACAAAACACACACAGAAACACAAACATATTGATTGATTATGCAAAACTAAAATGTTGCAGCAATTATCATTTTCAACCAATATAGTTAATAGTTCTTAAAAATAAGGTTTAAAATACCCCCCCCCCCCCACACACACACACAAAGTATTTGATTCGTGATCAGGGATGATTGAAACGGGCTCTCCCATCGAAAACACGAATTCGAATTTTCGAACCCGTCCCAATACTTTCCTTATACATTATGTATATAAGGAAAGTAATAAAGAATATTTGACATGGTCTTTATTTTTGTAAGTAATAAAAAAATGAAATGTGCCTGCACTCAACCACATATTTTCTAATAACAATACAGAATATACATTTCGACAACATTATTATGGGGAACATTTTGTTTTCATTACCAGATAATTAAATTCTTCTAGATAAACTGTTAAATTTCTCTGGGCAAACTGAATTGTGCAATCACACTATTTATGTAAAAATAATTTAAAAAATAACCTTAATAAATAACGAAAATGTGAAAATAAGCTAGTTTTGTCAATCTAATGATAAATATATTGAGGATGGAGATGGATAGAAGATACTTTAGGACTCACAGGACTCCTTATAACTAACCAAAATGTGAAAATAAGCTAGCTCAGTTCATTTAATGACTAATATGTAGAGGAGGGGGATGGAAAGAAAAGGATGCTTATGGACGCCCTGGACAACACAAGAATTCCACAAATTGTGTATTCATACAAAATGTGTTAAACCTAAATGTGTCAACTCAAAATCATGCTAAAAAAAAAAAACTAGTTCAAAATCATGCTAAAACATAAAACAGGTAAAAACTTAGTTAAAAATTAAATCATGAAAAAATATTCGCCCTGGTGCATCATCATGGGTCTTAAAGTACATGTGTACCAAATTTTATGGTTGTATGACACTTAAGATTTCCTGCTACAGACAAAACACACACAGTAACACAAACATCTTGATTTATTATGTAAAACTAAAATGTTGCAGCAATTATTATTTTCAACCAATATAGTTAGTTCTTAAAAATAAAGTTTAAAATAGTCAATTTTCCAGATTTGTCCTATTTCATTATCTTTTTTGTACTGGTCTTTAAAACGCCTATAGCTTTATGCTATGTTTAGTGGTGTATATTTGCCATTTTAGTACTATCAAAATAGAAGCAATTATGTAAGCCGGCCCTAAAATTTGAAATTATGTAAGCCAGCCTTAAAATTCAAATTAATGTTAGATAGAAATAACTATAGAAAGTAGAGAACATATTAATTAGTTAGAAAATTAACCTTTTCATAAGAAAAAGGCTAATTTTACAAAATATATAAAAGGTTTTTATTGCAGGCCTCATACTGGGTTAAGATTTTCAAAAAGTGAGAAATATTAAGAAAAAAGTTGGAAAAGTAGAACATCATATAAAAGTAATGAGGAAATTACAGTTCAAATGGCCTATGATATCAACTGTTATGACAAATTTAAAAATAAAAGTCCCAAACAAAATGGCTGGTTAAGGCTAGTTAGAAAATGTGGGTCTAATTTTGAAATTTTAATATTGAAAATGGAAAGACAAATCACCCCCAAATAATGTGTTAATGCAAAACCATTTTGGCTCCATTTGACTGGAATGATTGCAGAATTTTTTTTAAATGTGTTTTTAATGAAATCAGTTGTAATACTGGATGGTGGGTATGGCCTTTTATTTTTACACCTTGACTACATTTAATGTCAAATACTTCAATATACTCCAAAAAATGTCATTATGGAGAGCAAACTTTTCCAGTCTCTGGAAGAACAGTTTATATTTATAAATCAAGAAAACATAAAGCTCCATACCCCGTACCCAGACTACTTGAAGGTGTCAGGTAACTATTTGGATGGCTGGAACAGTGCTGCTTAATTTAGACTGAAACACAACGGGGGTGACAACAACAATGACCTTACCACCCTTTCCCAAACTCAGCACCTTTTGGATGGACTTTCCTTTGATGAACCCCACTTTCTGACAGCGAAAACATTGGCCAACTTGTTTTCATAGTCGTTACCTTTCAACCTTTTCCCTACACTACTTTACCTTTATATATCTATAATTCTTGAATTAAAGCCAGATCAATGTACTCAACAGTGAGTCTTAAACAAACAATAGCATTGGCAGACATACAGTAGTGAAGATTGATCTGCATGATCAATGTCAACAAAGAAACAATAAAACCATGTGGCACCAGCTGAAGTTATATTCATTTTTTTATATGGCAAAGACTGTACTGAAATAGTAAAAAAAAAGGAAGCTTTTCACAAACATCTACCTTAGGAGGTGCAGGTTTATCTCCAGCAGGTACACAAGATACTTCTTTAATGCCAATATTCTTCTTCTCAAAAGAGTCACCACTTTTCGATCTACGACAATTTTCTCCCTGTTATACATAAAATGAATTAGAAGCATTGAAAAGACTTGAAAGAATACGAAATAATGATAATAAAATTTAGCAGTAAATTTATTATGTTTTAAAGTTACATGAAAAACAACATAATATTATTGAATAATACATAAAATGTCAATGGGCCGGACATGGTGCACACTTCAAACAAGCAAAATCAAATATTTTTTAACAATTTTAGCAACAATCTCTTCTAATTTTCAACAAAACCAATCATTATGTACATATCTCAAAGTACAGAAATTAAATTTCTTGTCATTGCTGATACATGCAAATCATGTTAAAAATATTTAATTTCAAAGTTGAAAAGTGTTTCCATCTTTTAACAAGGCAGGTTACTATATTTTAAATTTTCAATTTACTGAAAACTACGACCAAATGCTTTTCAGTATTTAGTGACCCTCATAACATTTATTTCTTTTGAACTGTTCTGAGCTTGGCACTTTAACACACTAATGTGAACTAGTGGTTCAATTTTACACATTTAGCTTACCTTGCATTGGTTAGCTGAGTTAGCTTTATCTACACACAAGCATACTTTTTTCCTTTTTTCACCATGAGTATCAATGGTACGTCTTTTTAAAGAAGATGGCACTTGAATTTCTCTCATTGGTACACTCTTAGTTTTAGAAAATTGATGCTTTGAAGAGTATCCAGCAGTATCTTTTCCCCCATAGTTACTTCCCTCCTATTAAAAGTGAAATAAGTTAGAGGCATTGCAAAAATAAGATAGAGGTAATAAAAATAACCAAAAAATGCAACAAAAGGCCAAGTATGCATCCCCAACATTAATCCCTAAACAGGTGGATAACAGAAATAAAATCCAAAATATCTGATAGTTGATGAGATTTTGAAACATATTTATTTAATTAATAAGAACATTTGAAGGCTATTTCAAATGTGCTCTTAAGAACTTGACTTTCATAAGTCTCCTGAAAGCCATAACAAAGTTTACCTATCATGGGTACCTAGTCACAAGTTTTTTTAGTTGTAAAGCAGCCTTTTGCAAATTGGATCATGACCAAATTTAAGTAAACGAAAATAAATGTTCAGATAAAAGTGAACTGTGAAAAGATTTGCTGTCAATCATAAATTTTCTTCAGAAAATGTGAGATCTTTAACTCTTGTAAGGGAAAGATTCATTTGTTTGTGTCTTACTCTTTCAGATTTTGTCAGAGGCTTAGTTTAATTGCTGAACAGTGGGCAACAGAAGAAGATTTGTATGCACCAAACTTGGTGAAAAGTACAGGTTCCATACGAGCAAATTAAAGTAATTAAAATTCTGCCATGAAACACTTTATTTCCTGGGCTCTAAATAAGCACACACAAAATGAATAATACATTTACAGCAACACAACTCATTAGCAACACAAGACAAACTGCTTGGCAAACAAGGAAAACAAAAAATCTCCAAATAAATAAAACATGGCATTACTATGCACTAAAACTGAGAAGACATGACATTAGAAATTAAACTTTTCAGCCACGAATAATCAATCATTATTAATTTATTATTATGGTAACATAGTAGGACACATTTCACATACCATAAGTAAGTAGATTAGGGGGTATGACCTAAATCCTCCTCTGTCAGCAATGTCACTGCTCAAATTTGCTTTATATTGTTGCTTTGTATTTTCACAAGATTTATATAAATAATGGCTGCTTATAGTTTCAATAATCTAGTCAGGAAACTTTCAGTAATAACTAGAGTAGTTCGATTTGCGATAAAAAATTGTTTGCAATGATAATGAGAAAAATTGTCTGATCAAACATTTCAAATTTTTTATATATATTTTTATATGAAATGTTCAAACTTTTAAACTAAACAAAATATGAATATATTAGTCTTCATTACAAAATAAAAAATAAATTTCAAAATCTTTAATTTTAGTTTAATGCTTAGCTCTTAAACTAAAAAAATAGAAAACAGAATATGTTTAGCTTAATGGAAAACAGAATATCCTTAGATTAAACTAAATGCAGTTGTTTATTCATTTTTAGCCTGCTCTAGCTTAGACTTCAATAATTCCTTCTGAAAACATGAAAAAAAGAACATTTGACGTAGTCATTATTTTATTTAGTGATAAAAAAATGAAATGTGCCTGCACTCAAATTTAGCCTAAAATCAGTCCCATATTTTCTAATAACAATACAGAATACACATTTAGACACAGCATTATTATGGGGAACATATTGTTTTCATTACCAGATATTAAATTCTTCTAGATAAACTGTTAAATTTCTCTGGGAAAATTGAATTGTGCAAAAAAAAATTGCACTATTTATGTAAAAATAATTTAAAAAGTAACCTTAATAAATAACGAAAATATGAAACTGAGTTAGTTTTGTTAATCTACTGATTAATATATTGAGGATGGAGATGGATAGAAGATACTTTAGGACTCACAGGACTCCTTATAACTAACCAAAATGTGAAAATAAGCTAGCTCAGTTCATTTAATGACTAATATGTAGAGGAGGGGGATGGAAAGAAAAGGATGCTTATGGACGCCCTGGACAACACAAGAATTCCACAAATTGTGTATTCATACAAAATGTGTTAAACCTAAATGTGTCAACTCAAAATCATGCTAAAAAAAAAAAAAACTAGTTCAAAATCATGCTAAAACATAAAACAGGTAAAAACTTAGTTAAAAATTAAATCATGAAAAAATATTCGCCCTGGTGCATCATCATGGGTCTTAAAGTACATGTGTACCAAATTTTATGGTTGTATGACACTTAAGATTCCCTGCTACAGACAAAACACACACAGTAACACAAACATCTTGATTTATTATGTAAAACTAAAATGTTGCAACAATTATTATTTTCAACCAATATAGTTAGTTCTTAAAAATAAAGTTTAAAATAGTCAATTTTCCAGATTTGTCCTATTTCATTATCTTTTTTGTACTGGTCTTTAAAACGCCTATAGCTTTATGCTATGTTTAGTGGTGTATATTTGCCATTTTAGTACTATCAAAATAGAAGCAATTATGTAAGCCGGCCCTAAAATTTGGAATTATGTAAGCCAGCCTTAAAATTCAAATTAATGTTAGATAGAAATAACTATAGAAAGTAGAGAACATATTAATTAGTTAGAAAATTAACCTTTTCATAATAAAAAGGCTAATTTTACAAAATATATAAAAGGTTTTTATTGCAGGCCTCATACTGGGTTAAGATTTTCAAAAAGTGAGAAATATTAAGAAAAAAGTTGGAAAAGTAGAACATCATATAAAAGTAATGAGGAAATTACAGTTCAAATGGCCTATGATATCAACTGTTATGACAAATTTAAAAATAAAAGTCCCAAACAAAATGGCTGGTTAAGGCTAGTTAGAAAATTGTGGTTCTAATTTTGACATTTAAATTTTGAAAATGGCAAGACAAATTACCCCCAAATAATGTGTTAATGAAAAACCATTTCGGTTCCATTTGACTGGAATGATTGCAGAATTTTTTTTAAATGTGTTTTTACTGAAATGAGTTGTAACACTGTATGGTGGGTATGGCCGTTTTTTTTTACACTTTGACTACATTTAATGTGAAATACTTCAATATACCCCAAAAAATGTCATTATGGAGAGCAAACATTTCCAGTCTCTGGAAGAACAACAGTTTATATTTATAAACCAAGAAAACATAAAGCTCCATACCCCCTACACAGACTACTTGAAGGTGTCAGGTAACTATTTGGATGGCTGGAACAGTGCTGCTTAATTTAGACTGAAACACAACGGGGGTTGACAACAACAATGACCTTACCGCCCTTTCCCAAACCCAGCACCTTTTGGATGGACTTTCCTTTGATGAACCCTACTTTCTGACAGCGAAAACATTGGCCAAATTGTTTTCATAGTCGTTACCTTTCAACCTTTTCTCTACACTGCTTTACCTTTATATATCTATAATTCTTGAATTAAAGCCAGATCAATGAACTCAACAGCGAGTCTTAAACAAATAATAGCAGTGGCAGATTTACAGTAGTGAAGATTGAAGACTTACAGTAGTGAAGATACAGTAGTGATTACAGTAGTGAAGATTGATCAAGCATAATCAATATCAACAAAGACACAATAAAACCATGTGGCACCAGCTGAAGTTATATTCATTTTTTTATATGGCAAAGACTGTACTGGAATAGTAAAAAAAAAGGAAGTTTTTCACAAACATCTACCTTAGGAGGTGCAGGTTTATCTCCAGCAGGTACCCGAGATACTTCTTTAATGCCAATATTCTTGTTCTCAAAAGAGTCACCACTTTCAGATCTACGACAATTTTCTCCCTGTTATACATAAAATGAATTAGAAGCATTGAAAAGACTTGCGAATACGAAATAATGATAATAAAAATTTAGCAGTAAATGTATTATGTTTTAAAGTTACATGAAAAACAACATAATATTATTGAATAATACATAAAATATCAATGGGCCGGACATGGTGCACACTTCAAACAAGCAAAAGCAAAAATTTTTATGAACAATTTTAGCAACAATCTCTTCTAATTTTCAAGAAAGACAATCATTATCTACATATCTCTAATTACTGAAATTAAATTTCTTGTTATTCCTGATACATGCAAATCATGTTAAAAATAATTAATTTCAAAGTTGAAAACATTGTTTCCATCTTTTAACAAGACAGGTTACTATATTTTACATTTTCAGTTTACTGAAAACTACAACTAAATGCTTTTCAGTATTTAGTGACCCTCATAACATTTATTTCTTTTGAATTGTTCTGAGCTTGGCACTTTAACACACTAATGTGAACTAGTGGTTTAATTTTGCAAACATGGGTACCTGGGTAATTTTTAACTGTCATCGGTACCTAGTCACAAGTTTCTTGAGCTATAAAGCAGCCTCTTGCAAATTAGATCATGAACAAATTCAATTAAACGAAAATAAATGTTCAGATAAAAGTGCACTGTGAGAAGATTTGCTGTCAATCATAAATTTACTTTAGAAAATGTGAGATCTTTAATTCTTGTAAGGTAAATATTCATTTGCTTGTGTTTAGCCTTTCATATTTTGTCAGAACTTAGTTTAATTGCTGAACAGTGGACAACAGTGTATTTGTATGCACCAAACTTGGTGAAAAGAACAGGTTCCATACGAGCAAATTAAAGTAATTGTAATTGTGCCATGAAACACTTTATTTACTGGGACCTAAATAGATTTACAAACCCATGGGGAATAAATAATTTACAAGCCGAAAATAGTGAGGGCAAGTTTCAAGTACCAGTCTTATTTTAGCGAGTGCTTTTATTTCGTGTTTACGAGTCTGATTTTGGGAACTGTTTAAAATTTAACATAGATGTAAAAATGATGAAACCCAATCGTATGGCATACAAAAGTGGGGAAGGCACTCTGAGTCAAAGGATAGAGTGCAGCAAAGATGTTACGCCCAGACATGTCTCAAAACAAATCAGTGATTATGGGGAGGGAGAGGATCGGAATGTGGATTACACCAATTCTCGGCTGTAAATGTAATAAATTGCAATCGCAGTATGGTAGCAATTGTTGAGAGATTTACTCACTCCACAAGAGGGATTGTAGGGAAAAGAATCTATTTAGTCTATCATAAAATTTCCACCAGTAGTCAGGATTTTGTTATTCGCCAGTTTTTTAAGTTTAATTGCCCTGTGTCGACTGGGAATTTTAAGTTTATATATTGATTTTAGAGCAAAAATTCTTACGCAGTTCAAATTTTTATAACCTTTTACCCCTAAATATTCACACCAAACAAACAATAATTGAGAGAAGTTTTGCATTTGTAAAGAAAGCGAGACTTAAGTAATTTATCAGGTAAAAAGGTAAGTGCACCACACTAATCAATAATCTTCCAGTCTTTTTCTACTTGAGGGGAATCCACCAATGAAGTTCGGATTTGGGGGAAAAAGAAATTATTATATATATATATATATATATATATATATATATATATATATATATATAAATAAATATATCAGTTTTAATGTAGAGTGGATTTCGAATAATATGCCACCACACTAAACAATTCCGGCATAAACAAAACAGTTCACAATGAGGGATTAGGTGCGAAGCAGCTCAGAGATCCGAAGTAGAACACAAGGAAAAAAGGAAATCTAAAAAACGTGGATGACCATATGTCTTGCATAAGATGGTAGAGGAGGATTGCGACTCCTCTTTTCTGTTAAAGCAGCTTTTACTGCCCGGGCAAACGCTCACGGCACCAATGCAATACAATGGTCGGTCTCCCAAATGTGCCAAGGTAAAAGCACCTCCTTAACAGGAAAAAGCAAGATCAATGACCAGAAGCAATGGAGACAAAAGAATATTCAACGCATCCATCACACTGTTCAAGTAAGGTTTTACACGCATGCGTGTTTTGATAACAGTAATGCATATCAATCAGATTCCCCCAATCTTACCATTGAATGGATCAATGTCCGTTCTATCTTTCTTTGAAATAAGAATTATAATAACTTTTCAAGAAATACCTGGGATATTGTTTTTTTATTGCTTCTTTTACAGTTTTTTGATTACAATTAATGCAATCCCTCTTGAATGTGTTATAGACATGGTTTCTCTTGAAATGTCCGATTAAAATGTTCCTGAAAACATTCTTAGTAAGATTAGAAGTCCAATCAATGATATGGGTGATCTTAATCCCATATAAGTCGCGTTTGTCGTGCAATTTTGTATATAATCCATATTGTCTATGTTTACTGATAGATAAGTCCAAAAAATTCACAGCTTTATCATCAGTATCTTGATTCTCTATTAGTTCCAATTCTTTTGCATAAAATGAAAAATCGAACTTAGGTGCATTTTTGAAATACCCCAAAAGCACATCATCTACATAACGGAAGTATGGCATTTCAGACAATATATGTGTTCTCTTTTCTAATTTAGATAAATATATGTCTGCCAATATGGATGAACAGTTACCTCCTATTGGTATACCTTTGATTTGTTTGTAATATTTATTTCCATCATGTAATATATTTTCCTTCAGTACCAATTCCACTAGATCTAAATATCTGCGATAGGTAATATTTCTTTAAATCATATTCTTCATGTATCTTTTTTAAAATAAGATATAACTGTGTTAAGTCTATATTGTTAAATAGGTCACGAAGTCATAACTTTTAAAACAGGTATCTTTATGACAAAATTTAAGCCTGTTAATAACTTCTTGTCCATTCTTAATTATAATGGCATTTTGTTTCTGTATTTCAAACATAACAGGTATAAGAAGATTTAAAAGTTTCTGGTTGGCCAGTGTTAAAGTTTTTCCTGTTAAAGAGGTGCTTTAACCTTGGCACATTTAGGAGACCGACCATTGCATTGCATTGGTGCCGTGAGCGTTTGCCCGGGCAGTAAAATCTGCTTTAAGCAGGAAAGAGGAGTTGCAATCCTCCTCTACCATTTTAAGCAAGACATATGGTCATCCTCGTTTTTTAATAATAATAATATTCCCCACAGTGGCAATTTACCAGTCATCTGTCCAGTATCTTTTTCCATTTCGGAATTTGAAATGTCAAAAATTTTAAGAAGAATTTGACAAAATTAAAGAGTTTTAAGGGCCCCCCTTAAAAATGAAATGTGAATTCGAGGAGTTCTTAAGGACTGTGAGAATCCTGAAACACTATTCAGCTCGGAAAAAAAGTACGATTTTTTTCGTACCTTTTTTTCTCTAGTAGTAACTATACTGAGTTTGAAATATTAGCTTCAGACTTTTGTGCTAAACTGTTGAACAAAATTGAATTTACGGTTAAAAAGCTCCAGTGAAATAAAATTTTGCTTCAAATTTTTCTGTATAACAATTTCATATATATATATATATATTTTTTTTTGCAACAAATGTTTCAGTTACTCAAAGAGTTTGCAATAGAATTAATCAATATATTTGTATTTGTCAATAAATTTTATTTCTAAATTTCATTCTTGTGTGGCATAAATTTGAATTTAAAATAATATGATAAGAATATATGATGAGGGCAGCACTTGACTGCCCGTATAACCTGAAATTATGTTTATCTTACACACACACACACATACATATATATGTATATATATCCTGTACATATATATATGAATATATATACTATATACAGGGTGTCCCAAAAAGATTGAACCGTGCTTTAATTCTTTACCTGTTGGAGATAAGTGGACAATGTAAATTGCAAAAATGTTGAAAGTAAAGTAGGAAATAAGACTATGTTAATGAAATAGTCCTCCCATTCATTTTCAAAAAGTTACACTTTCTAAATTTTTATACGACCTCCTTAGACATATTTGGTCAATTAGAAAATTTTTATTTTTAATGCAACACAATCATAAAAAACCCCGCATATCTGTATCCTTAAAATCAACTGAATTATGATAAAGGAAAAAATCTTACTTATGCCAGTTTTTCATACCATGTGAAAGGCAGTTTCATTAGTGAAAATAGGGATCATAAACAAATTGATGATGAAAATTGTTTAGATTAAAAATACATTAATGTGTCAAATTTTTTTTATCAAAAATGCATCTAAATAAAGCATTACACAGACAGAGATCATATAAAGCAGTGGTACTCACTATGTGGTTGGGTATCCTATGTATTATTATTCAGTTTTATCTTTTTTGTGATATGTCACACATTTACATTTCTAATTTGATATAGGATCCCCATTCACAATAATCAGTTTTCAATTAAATATAACTCGCTCAATTTTAAAGATACAGATATGCGGTTTTTTTAATGATCTTGGTGCATTAAGAATAAAAATTTTCTGATTGACCAAATTTGTCTAAGAGGGTCGTATAAAAATTAAAAAAGTGCAACTTTTTGAAAGTTAATGGGAGGATTATTTCATTAAAGTAGTCTTATTTCCTACCTTACTTTCAACATTTTTGCAATTTACATTGCTCACTTAACTTCAACAGGTAAAGAATAAAAGCGTGTTTCAATCGTTTTGGGACACCCCTGTGTATATGTATATGTATGGAATTCAGGATATTTCATTTTGAACAATAAGTTTGATTTAGTTAATCCCCTTAGCAAGCTTCCACAAATTCTTGTTTTTCATACCTTTGATTTTAAAGACCTATTTAATAATATTGACATTAAAGATTTATATATAGTTATTATCTCTCTTTATCATGACTATCTTCCAATCATGTTGAATTTAATGTCAAAAACTTTCCTATGCTCTTGCACTTGGTGTTATACAACAATTATATTGTTCAAGGAAATCATTTATATACAAACATCTGGTATACCACAAGGTGGCTGTAGTAGTAGTATTCTCGCTAACTTATATCTTTATTATTATGAATGTCATTTTAACTCTAATTCATATATTATATATAGATATGTTGACAACTTAATTTGCATTATCATTGATGATTCCTATCCAATTAATATTGATTTTTAACCATCTAACCTAGAATTAATTCCTAATGAGCCTAGCGTTAGTCAAACTGTAAATTTTTTAGACCTAAATTTAGATTCCCTCAATAATCATGTAATCACCAATCTATATGATAAAAAAAATTCTTACAACTTCACAATCATATCAATCTTGTAATTCTATTCAATTGTTTAGAAACATTTTAAGCCAGCTATTTCGAATACATTGACTTTTTGATTCCCAGTTTCACTTTCTCCACAATAATAATCTTAACAGCATTTGTCAAAATTACTAATATCCGGAAGTATTTGTAAATAATATTATTAATAATTTTAAATTTACCACATAATAATTTTACACATGCATTTCTTATCCTTGATTGGATAACTCATTTTTGTGAATTTCACCCATTCTTAACACCTACCTCTTGGCCTATACTGTTTACTATTTTCGAAAGGCTAATTTCCACTAGTCCTGAGTCCTATACTGATTACTATTTTTGAAAGTCTTCATACAAATTATGTTTCGTTCAATTGTATTCATTCTGGTGCCCACTGGCATTGATGAAGTGAGGTGAAATGCTCAGTCGCATGATCAACCTACATGTGGTAGCAGTGTCTGTGAGTTTATCTTTCTGTTTTTATATTTCTGATTTATAATTCAATTGGTTTATATATTTTTTTCTTCCACTAGCCAGTAGACAGTTCCAATGGTGTCTACAGTTAAATACTATCACCATTGTCAGAAACTAGCTATTCTTTCAGTTTTAATTCGAATTGTATGGCTGTCCTCATGAGAATGCAATTTCGAACTAACCGCCATTTTTTTGTGTAGTTTCAATTGATTGTTCTCAATGTCTTAATCTTTTATCTTGAGTTAATTATTATTGTCTTTTCTCTTTTTGCCATGTTTTCTTTTTCATTTTATTCATATATATTTATATACTTTTTAATTGTGATTTTTGTATACTAATATTCTTCTCATACCCCTTTCCTTTGTAGTGATAAGTTACCTTCTATTTTTATCCTTAGTCTTGGTCTGCAGTTACTTATTTGTAACAGATATGCTAGAGATGGTTTTTTTTGTACATACAGTAGTTTATGCATAGTTTTCGATTAAAATCTTCCAATTTATATATATATATATATATATAGTCTACTAATTAAGAATGAGACTTACTTCAACAGCCATGGACTTTGTGCCAGTTTTACGCTCGTATGTCTCTAAATTCATAACCAATTTTGCTGCTAAACCTACAAGGAGAAAATACTATATTTATATTTAATTTAAACATATTATTAGATGAAATATGAATGTATTTAGTGGTACTTTTCTGTTAACACACCATTATATAGTTAAAAGTGAATTCAGGGTTATTGAAATAAAAGAAAAATTATTTAATTCAGCTTGAAGTAAAATTGAGTATTGCAATATAAATCATGCATAGATTACTATGCATGATTAGATTTCAGAAAACATTTACTTGAAACATTCTACTCTTCTCTGCCCATCATGAGCTTCCACCAATCTCTACAACACTGTATATCAAAGATTCATCTTTGTATGAGATTTTACACAACCTACGCAAATTTCTGCAGGGTTGGGATGCTAAAGAAAGTGCTCTAATATATATATATATACACACAGGATCACTTATTAAGACAGACAGTCAAGGACCAACATTTATTGTACGTATTAACAAGAGTCCATAAATCTGATGTAAAATAGTAATGAAAGTTTGTTATTCTTAATTTAATGTTAATATATTAAGTACATAAAAATGAAAAAATATTAAAATTTAAAGCATTAACAAAATGTAGTTCAACATATTACTATTTTAAAATGAAGTAATATTTATTTGTTTCTTCTGGGTACACTATCATCTTTTTTTGTCATTCTCAATTTTAGTCAATTGCTCAAAAGTATGTTCTGGAACATTTTCCATTGATTGCAAAATTAAATATATGTTGTCTATCTTAATGAATAAACACTCCACTAACTGATGCCTGAGCTTTGACAAGGTGGTGGAGCTTGTGTGTTCCGATGATCCTAACAGCTATGCCCGCTGTAGCTTTTGCTACTGGTAGGGTCTCCTTTGCCAGACAGGTCGAAGGTGGAGTTCCTGACAAAATGAGGCAACCTGGCCCTCCAAGTTGGGGGTTGGAAGTGAGGCACTCAGCCCCACTCTGAAAAATCCTCAGGGATCCATTTCTTTTGTGGATACAGGTGTTGCAATCCCGATGTACCCGAGCAATCTTTTTTTTCTAGCTGCAGATTGCATCAATGCTGAGCCCCTAGTAAACATCACTTCTGCTCTATAGGCCTTAGTACCACCCTTCGGACTCTGCCGTAAGGTATACCGTTTTGGGCTCGGGAACGGGACCATGTTGTTGTTGTTGAGACCCAGACCATCCGACCTACCAGAAAGATGTAAGGTAATTGTTTGGACAGCCAGGAAGTGCCACCCAATTTAGACCGGAACCCAGTGGAGGGGACCATGTGGTTGTGTTGTGAAAAGGGCAAAGCAACGTGCATCTGCAGTATTGCTTTTAAGAAATGTTCGTAGTAAACAGTTCCAGAGGTTGAGTCCCTTGGTTGTGTTGGTTGGATGGTGGGGAGCGTTTCACATCGAGAAATCCCCCTTGGATCTTTGGGCCCTGTGCACGTTATGGCCCGCTCCTCATTATCTAGGTTTGCGAATGACTCCAACAGTTACACTTTTCACGTTAGAAAAGTGTGGGGAAATGGAGCATAACGGGAGCTCCGATTGAACTGGAAGTAATCCGTGGTTTTATTCTCTATTAGTGGTTACAGCATGAAGAAATCAGATGCTCCATTCCCTGGTTCTTCGTGCTACCACAGAGAAAGTGTTGAAGGACTGGGTACACCCTCGGGTGAATCTAAGCCAGCCATTGAGACAATCCCTCTGTGGTTGAATCTTGGCAAAAAGAAGGAAACCTGCAGTATGGCTGTAGAAGGAAGTGGAGTCGCAAGCCTTGGTGACCGACACACTGAAACCACAGCTGTGATGCAGGATATACTCACAAAAGCACAGAGGTGCAGGAGGAGGCACATGCCTAGCAGCTAGACCAGAAGTTTGCAAAAGCTGGTGTTACCAAAGAGGAGATCAGAGGCACCAAATGACTTAGGTCGGAAGGCGCCACACCTTCTCCAAGAGATCTGGTTAACAAGAAAAGATCAAGGACTGACATCTAACCTGGATCAAACACTCAGGCAGTCCAGGTTATTAAGATGGCAATCATCAAGGATTCCTGCCCTTCAAGTAAGTTGAGCAAGGATGAGGTTGACATCATCCAGGTGGAGATTCTCGATAAAATAGATGAGATCCCCACTGGTGAGCAACTTCCGAAGATTCATGGCTCTGGCCTATATGTTGGAGCCTTGGTTCTTCAGTGCAATGATGCAAATACTGTGGAATGGGTTAAGAAAACCTTCCACAATAACAGACAGGTTCTGGACGAGGTACTCAAAGTTTTGAATGCCAATGATCTACCCAAACCCGTCAAGGTGGCCTTTAAGACCAGAGATGTATACACTAAGGAGCCAAGCGTTTTGCTGAAATGGCTGAACCGTTAATCCGGAATTGAAGTCTGAGGAGTGGCGTGTTCTGCAAAATTTTGTGGAAGCCCTCTCCGTAAGATGGATTTTCGAGGTGGACTCGATGACTGCGGATGCGACTTGCAAAGCTGACTTTGGTGCTGAGACCGGTTTGGAATGCGGAGTTTTCAAGATTCTTCGGGACTCAAACAAGAGGCCCAAAGGGAAGTGGGAGATGGAGGTACAGCCAGAGGATCAGGCAACTTCCTCAGGTAAGTATCACTAGTCTTGATACTATGATACCTAAACTTGACGATCTGGAAATTGCTTCCGGTTCTGATAACATGCTACATGCTAACCCTCTGATTTCTGATGATAAGCTGGAAAAACGCATGCAGGATTTTGACAATGACATTGTGCCTGACACTGATCATTGTCATGCAACTAGGAGGGCCACTCTCTCCTAGGTTTTCTCTGCCCTCTTTTTGCCTTTGGCCATGGGTTGTCTTAACGTTGTGCAAATCAATCTGCACCACAGTCGTTCTACCTCTGCTATTCTTAGCAAAAGGCTGTTAAATGGTAGAGCTGATATTGCTCTCATCCAGGAACCCTGGACCTGCAATGGAAAATTTTGGGTCTTGGGATCAAGGGCTTCAATGTCTTTTATGATACATCTTGCATCAGACCTAGAGCCTGTATTGCTGTCAGCAACAGGCTCAATGCTGTCCATCTTGTAAAATTCCTTGATGGTGATAATGTTGCCATCAGTGTGAATCTTAATATCAATGAGCATAAGATAGAATACATCTTTGCGTCGGTCTATCTTCCTTACAAAAGATAAGAAAACCTTTTTAAATGTCACTACCAGTCTAATTGAGTACTGTAATGGAAAAAAATTATTATTGGTTGTGATGCGAATGCCCATAACACTGTTTGGGGTTGTAGTGATTGCAACAGTAGGGGTGATGACCTTTTAGAACAGATCATACTTTATAACCTTTTTATTCTCAATAAGGGTAACTCTTCTACCTTCGTGACAGTTAATCGTTGCAAAGTTATGGATATCAGCATAAGCAATAGCACTGCTTATGAAAATGTTTTTAATTGGAAGGTTTCAGATGATATATCCCTGTCTGACTACCAACTAATCTTTTTTTCTGTTAAAGATCCTGTAAAACCTGTAACAGCTAAGGGTAGGAACCCAAGAACTAATTGGGGTTCCTACAAAGAAAATCTTCTGGCCAGTTTAGCTAGCCATAATGGTGAGTATTCTATTGAAAACCTGGATTTGGCTGCTGACTTTGTGCAACACACCATAATCCAATCCTTCCACAATAATTGCAAGACCACAAATGCCGACTCCCCAAGGATTGGTCCCTGGTGGTCGAATGAGCTTAGCCGTTTGCGTGGGAAATGCAGGAAGCTTTTTAATAGGGCTAAAAAGAGTGGAGAATGGCAGATTTATAAATCTGCTCTTATCTCCTATAATAAGGCAGTCAGAGATTCCAAGAGAAACTCTTGGAGAATTTACTGTGAAGGCATTAATGATGCCTCTGCTGCAGCGAAACTTGTTAACCCTCTGACTGCTCAATTTGGGACCAAAACCACTTAAAAATTGCGTATTTTTTTTATTTCATATTTCAAATCTATCTATACTTGGGAACTAAAATGTGCAATGTTACTTTGCAGAGATTTTTTTATATAGAATCCGTCCATGAGAAAATGTAATCTCAGAAAACTCAATTTCAGGCGTTTTCACATAAAAACGATAATTTGAAAATAATTCTCGATTAAATGGCAGATACATTTCTATTTATTACATAAAAATCAAAAGTAAAATATATACACTAAAGAAAATATAATATACTAACACAAAATATCCTAGAAATGAAGTTTAGTGTGGTAAATCTCAAAACATGGTTCAAGACAAAGTCCAACTTCGCATTCATTGCACCAAATTCGAGTTTCTTTGCGAATTTTTTTGCCAGTGTTAATATTTTTGGAGCAACAAACAGCACACTGTCTGCGAGGCTCTTTCTTTATTGGGTTAGGAGGTATATGGCTTGCAAAATGACGAGCTGTCAATCTCAAAGGGTTTAGAGTAGAACTAGGTCTTCCAGGTGTACCACTTGTTTCTCCATCTGAATACATTTGGATACTCTGTTCAATCATTTGCAAACGAAATTCCAGAAGCTTTATCTTTTGCGTTGGGTTTTCCTTTTTATAAAGAACATAAGCATTCCATAGCGATTGATCCAAGAACTGTCTGAAAATTTTTATATAATATTTTCCCTGTTGTTTTCTGAGTAGGGTAGTATGACAGTTCTTGGTCGCATAAATCGACACCACCCATTGTATTATTATAGTCACACACAACAACTGGTTTCATAACAGTCTTGTTAGATGTGCATTTTACTAAACATGAACTTGCATCATGGATAGTGCTCATGAGACATACGCTCTTCTTGTCCTGCCATTTCAGGGCCATAACTTTACCCCTTTGAAATGCAACAACGTCTCCCTTGGGGATTTTTTCTTTAGAAAAATTGGGACGAAGGTCTTTTCTGATTTTATTTACTGTTCCATAAGTGTCTGTTTTTGCTGCAACTAAGATATCTGCCAACTGTGGAGACATGCAGAAATTGTCCATTGTGACACGGTAGCCTTTTCCCAAGAACCAATCCATCAAGTGTAAAACAATTTTAGTGGAAACTGGATAGTGCTCATATTTAGGATTATACACTGTCCCTTCACCTGTGTATATAAGGAAATCTGAAATATACCCTGCTTCTGCTTCACAAGGGACAAAAAACTTTAGGCCGAATCTTGCTCTTTTTTTTTTGGCAATATACATTTTCCAGCTGAGTCTGCCCTTGAAGCGCATCAAACTCTCATCTAAACTCAGATGTTTAGCTGGTGCATAGACTTCTTGAAATTTGCTTCGAAGAGATTCCATTATGTCATAAATTTTATTCAATTTTGGCCATGGGTGGTTGTTTTTATCAAATTCCTCATTATTGACAAAATGAAGTAACTTCATCAGCAAAATAAACCTATTTTTTCCAATTACTTTTGAAAAAATTGGTGTTTGTAATATTTGACTTTTTGACCAATAATATTCCTGTTGTGGCTTTTTGGAGTAATAAAACTGAAAAAAATAATCTGACTTCCTTCACATTGGTTTCTGTCCATTTTTTCCAACGTGATCTATCTTGAGCTAAATCAGCTTTGATGATAAATTGTTCAGCGTATCTGTTTGTTTCTTGGACTATCATTTGTAATATTCGATCATCAAAAAATATTTCAAAATAATCCAGAATACTTGCATTGTTATCCATATTCACAGTTATTCCTAGAATACCACAAAGTGGAAATGAGGCAGAAGGTGGGGGAATGTTTTTCATATTTATTTTGCACCACTGTCTAACGTTTTGCAGAGATATTGAATCATCTTCAGATCCATCACTATCTGGAGAGGAATCCGTGAAATCTATATCATTATCACTATCTTTAAAACAACTACTATCGCTTTCAGAATCCAACGAATCATCAGGATTATAAGTTGTTTCCCTTACTGAACGTTTACTACCAGCCATTTCTGATTAGAACGAAAAAGAGAATAAGCGCACAAAACTAGCTAACGAACATTACTCAAAAAAAAGAATTCAGTGGACAACTATCGCCATCTGTTGGTCAAAACCTGATTCAAAGGCTAAATATTGTATATAAAACCTTTTCACAAGTTAAACGGGGAAAACACGAGATGCGCTTTAAAATAAAGGGAAAAAACTCATACCCGCGGAAATTGCGGGATGAGCAAATTTTGTATATTCGCACTGCCCGCGGTAATCGCGGGATAGGCAGTCAGAGGGTTAAGCTGATGGCAAGGGACAGGAATTGCAATTTGAATACTGTCAAGAAGTCAAATGGTGACTTTCTGTTACTGGAGAAGAGACCCTGGCTGAGCTGTTCAGGATCCATTTTCCAGTTTCTGATCCGTATGGTCATAGTGACATAGTTGATGCCTGCTCCACGTCTACTTGTAATGACAAAAGCTGAAGCATTGCTAGGAGTGTGGTTACTCTGGACAGGGTTAAATGGGCAATTGATTCCCATAAATCCTATAAAACTACGGGGACTGATAGCATCATTCTAATTCTTCTCCAGGAGGGAATTGAGGTGCTAGCTCCCATTCTCTGCAGTATCTACAGAGCCTGTATTGCCTTGGGTCATGTACCATCTGCCTGGAGGCATACTAAGTTAATCTTTATTCCAAAGATTGGAAAGGATAATTATTATGAGGCCAAATCCTTCAGACCTATTAGCCTTACGTCTTTTCTTTTAAAGACTATTGAGAAACTTATCGACAGGTATATAAGAGAAGTGATTCTGGCTGCTAAGCCCCTGTCAAGCTCTCAGCATGCCTATCAATTGGGTAAATCCACGGACACTGCCCTTTATAGTCATTCCTTTATTTTGGAGAGAAACTTTAATGCCAAGGAAGTTGCTCTTGCCACCTTTCTCGACATTGAAGGCACCTTTGATAAGGTACCCATCAATACCATCCTTGATGCTCTTGATAGGAAAGGTGTTGATATCACGATCTCTTATTGGATCAAGAACCAGTTATCTAATAGGCATATATGTGCATCTTTACTTGATGATAGTATGATGGTGTATGCACTTGCGGGCTGTACACAAGGAGGTGTGCTTTCGCCAATTCTTTGGTGCTTAGCTGTGGACCCTATTTTGTAGAGCATCAATGTTTCTGGTGTTTCCTGTGTTGGTAACGCAGACGATGTTGTTATTGTTGCCATGTGCAAATTTGGCAACACTGTCTCTGACATGATTCTACAGCTCTTAGGAGGGTTGAGACATGAATAGCTGCCAACCTCCAAATATGAAAAACCGGGAGATTTTTGTGCGAAAATATGAAAAAAAAACGGGAGATTTTGATAAGCCCAAGATGTAGACAGATTGCAAATGTGGAAATTATTTTCACAATAAACGAAATATAAAGAGGATCGCGCACAAATGCAGTTTTTCGCGATACTACTGCAAAATAGTCTTTCATTTCATTAATATTACATTTGAACAATAGTTTTTCTGTATAAAATGCAAAATAATTATATAAAAATTTGAAGATGCCGACAGATTGAAAAAGTGGAAATTATTTTCACAATTAAACGAAATATATGGAGGATCGCGCACAAATGCCGTTTTTCGCAATACTGCTGCAAAATGGCCTTTAATTTCATTAATATTATGTTTGAACAATAGTTTTTCTGTATAAAATACGAAATAATTATAAAAATATTTGACGATGCTAACAGATTGCAAAAGTGGAAAAATAGTTTCATAATAAAACGAAATATAAGGAGGATCGCGCACAAACGTCGTTTTTAGCATTACTGCTGCAAAAAATACTTTCATTTCATTAATAATACGTTGGAAAAATAGTTTTGTATATAAAACAAAATAATATAATAAATTTTTAGTCGATGCAAATGCATTTTTCTCACATTAATTAGATAATCATTGGTCATCTCTCGCGACGCTATGGGAATAATCGCCATTTGCGAGCGCAATTACCCAAGAGCTGAGAAATGCATTTTTAGATGAAAGAACGGGAAAATTTCGATTTCAAAAATTGTGACTTCGTTTCTCATTTTATAATATTTTCGGAAAATTCGTGATCTATTTCCGATTTTTTTACTTTTGTAACTTGCAGATACAAATACAAAAATACAAACATCAATCGCTATCCATTCCTACACCACGGAAAACAACTGAAAATCACGATTTGCATTCGCGTGATTTCTGCCTAGAAAGTTGGGAAAATAAGGGCAGCTGAGGGAAAACCGGGAGATTGAGAGACTAACCCGGGAGACCGGGAGATATAGCGAAAAACTGGAAGTTGGCAGCTATGGACATGGTGTAAAAATGAAGGTCTTTCTGTTAACCCACAAAAGACTGCTATGGTTGCATTTACTAGAAAATGCATTCTTAATCTTGGAGACATTCGTGTTTTTGGTCAGAAGTTTGCCTGCTCCAAGGAGGTTAAATTCTTAGGAATTTATTTTGACAAGGGACTCAACTGGAAGAGACACTTAGATTAATGCACGACTAAAGCCAGAAGAATCTTGTGGTCTTGTAGGAATGTTATTGGGAAAACCTGGGGTTTAAATCCCAAGGCTATCCATTGGATTTACTCGATGGTAATCTGTCCTATCATTTCCTATAGCTCCATTGTTTAGTAGTCCAGAATAAGATGTAAAATTGCTAAATTAGAATTAATTAAGCTTCAGAGGACAGTGTGTATTGCAATCTCTGGATGCATGAAAACTACTTTCACTGCAACTCTTGCTCCGTTGCGCCAACCCTACGGAATGCCTAGGCACCCCACAAACATGTGGTAAAAGCATCATCTCAACTGATAAGCCATGAAATGGCCAAAAAGGAGCATTATTTTTCACTTTCAGAGGAATATAATTGCTGCTCGAAAATGAAGGCGTAAGGCCGAAAAGGAAAATTACAGGGGCACAGGCAAATTAGTAAAGGATTCTATGGATACATTTAGCATTTGTAGATACTTCGCGTGCGTAATTTGGAATATAAAAATGTATGAAAGGGATGATAAATAAACGTTAATACGAGATAAATCGCCGAAATATTCAATAACCATAAATTAATTTTGAATTTTGAAGGGAAGGGGGAAAATTATGAATTTTGAACATTAAAAATCTTAGAAAATAAAAATCTCTGAATCTAAGCACAACAAATAACAGCAAAGAAACTGCTGCTCACATTCTCTGTGAATGTGAGGTTTACTCTGCTCACAGATTCGAATACATTGGTCGACATGTGATTGAACCCTGGGAGCTGAATGACACTTCTGTCAAGTGCCTGCTCTTCTTTGCGTCGGCTACTGGTCTTTTTTTGTAGAGATTTGTTCTGGCTAGGATAGTACAATAGACCTCTGGTCGATGTGCTGGGCTCTTCTCGAGCCAGCAGTCTCTCTTTTCATTTCATTTCATAATGAATGAACAAACATATAAAGTGACATTTATAACATGCAACTGCAAAGTCAGTATTTGTATGTAACAATAAATCCACCAATAGGTGCCGTCTTAATGAGAGTAATCGATATATATAATATTGCAAGTACTGACATACACTACAGATTAACAAATTTATACTATGTTGTGGGTAAACAATAATATAATTAAGCACTTTTTTCTAACAGAATTTCAATAAAAAATAAATAAACATATAAAATTTGATGCAAAATCATTTGATTATTTCAATTTGAGAGATACTGTACTCTCTCTTGTAGAAAAGTAATTTTTCTAATATCTCAAGAAAGCCTCATGATAACGTCTAAATAATACTATCTATTTCTTGCAAAAAGAACTTCAAAAGCATTCGCTTATTTGAAAATATTGAACATATTTTTTTAATAATTTTTTTCCATATTAATTGTAAAATGTAAAATATCATGCAGTGAGTCAAAGGCAATGTCGCTATTAAAAGCTGATTTATTTTGTGAGCCAAACAATGTAATTACGCAAACAAAATAAATAATTTTGAAATGCACTCAAGTAGAATATTTTGGCAACTGAGGAAAAATGGTTAAGGGCCACTGACATATGTTCATCTCCTAATTTCTAACCCTGTCCAAAAGAAATATTTGTATCAGTAGCTATTTCCTGCTATTGCTGCTTCAACCAGTACTTTAGCTACTAAAATGACTCACTATTTAAAAACTGCAAGTCAAATATGACTTCTGCAAGATTTCGATGTAATCCTGCTCTTGCCATTTTATGAAAATGCTGCTATTCATTGCTCATCATTTCAAAAACTTATGATACTGTTTTGGACTCTATGCTGTAAAATATTTAATGTTGTTCTCAGTATGCATGTGTGTGATATATTTATACGAGACACCAACTTTTTTCATTATTTTAAAATTAAAATTCCAAATATTAAAAAGTAGCAAAAAATGAAGCCTTAAGTTTGCATCATACTTTTGGGTATGAGACCAGGCCGTCCAACCTACCAGAAAGGTGTAAGGTAATCATACTTTTGGGTTGTAAGAGTTAACTTGACTTGTAATTTCACAAGCCAAGAGAAAGCTATGTGTATATAACTTTAAGAAATACATATACTAACTTTCAAGTAGATCAGGTGTAATTGACTTGTCCACATAATTATACCACTGCATACCTTCGGAATTTGGCTCAATCTGAAATAAAATGAGATTATCTTGAGAGCAAGAATTAAGAAGTAAAATAAAGTGAAAAGAAAGTACACCAAAGTCAACAAATAAAAATTTTGTTCACACAAATTATTTATAAATTGCTGAATATCTAATAATTCCTAATTTGTGTCCCTTGAACTTTTCTGTCACTGTCTCCTAGTGATGAGTTGCATTTTCATATCTTAATTACACCAATAGAAAAAATAAAATAAAAATAATGCATATAAACGGGTGAAGCTTAAGATTAAGAAATCATGATTTTAATTTTCACGGGAATAGGTGGCATTACAATGTCTGAAAAATGATCTTTTTAATGCACCAGAAGAACAATTTTACGTCAGTTAGAAAACGCTATTTAGACTTATGTTCCACATCTGTTTGAAGTTTAGGAGCTTTGCTATTAACAGCTAAGTGAAAAATTATGTATGATGTAAATACATAATTTACATCAAAATTAAAAGTCAAAATAAATAAAAATAAGTGCTTTTAAAGGAAAATTATATTTGGCTGAATAGGCAATTATCGGGTTGCAAAAGATCTTTATTTTATAGTTTCGAGAAACTGTTGCTTGAAATAAGTTTTTGGAAATGTCTTTTCTAACGGATGACAGAGCTGTTAAATGATTAATGGAATTTTAATGCATATTCATGATATTCCCATTCATCCCATTGTATTTTCCCCATTTATTTAGTACCTTCTTAGCATCAATTCTTGACAATATTTAAAAACAAGTTGTTGCATTTTTTTTTCATATAAGTTGACAAAATATTTTATAAATTGATAATAAATAATTTTTTTATAATTCAAAATAGTCAAAATTTTAGTAATATTTTGCAATGATTTGTATGGGTTTTATTTAATCAATTTCGTCATTAAGATGCTTTATTTAAATATAACTAGCAAAATGCATTTTCGTAATTTTTCAGCAATATTTTATAATAAATCTTGCCAAATATTTTTATTTTATTTTTCTTCTGCTTAATAATTTATTCTATGATTTTGCATTCATTTAAGACGTTTTTATTAGATTTAATTAGTAAAATATGCTTCTATAATTTTTCAGAAACATTTTGATAATTCTTGGTGGCATTTCGACTGCATATAAGGGGGGGGGGGGAGGAAGGTTAAAGTAATCAATAAATAAACAAGAAAGATCAATCATGCATAAAGCACTGATTATGAAACACTTTCCAACTGAAATGCAATTTTATTTAAACATCTCTAAAATGCGATACATTCAGCAGAACGTCATAGATAAAAATGAACTTTATATGTCATTAAAATATAAATCATCTGGCTCTCTATGTAAAAGCAAGAATATTTCATTCACACACTTTTATTCCAGACTCTCAAGTTAAATAATTTTGCGTGAAAAAAATTCAGCAATTTGATAGAAGCCTTATACAACTCATCTTACAATCACTTGTTTACATTCTGCATCCATTAAAATTTGGCTTAGTTGCAGAAATAATCAAAGTTTGATGATCACTTGATCTCAAAAATATTGTAATTGCACTGGCGTAGAATAGATGCACAGAAAATACTCAAAAATAAACTGATTTTATGACAGATGCAACACTAAATATAAATTTAAAAGAACTTTTAAAATTCATGATATTGACACCGGGAAAAAAGATGGATGCCATATTTTATTTTGAAGTGGGTCACATGATCTGTTCATATTATATGGGTGTAATTATTATTTTTATTTTTATTAAAAAAACTACTGATAAAAAAATTACTGATGACATATTTTGAAATTTTTTTTATATATTTTATGGGATAATTTGAATATTTCCTAAAACTTTCGAAGTAATTTGTGAATTTTAAATTCACTGAAAAAATGTTTGAAAAATTAGGCCCCATAGGGTTCAATGTATTTAATTTTTTCAACCCGGGTTCAATTTAAAACTAATTGGGTGATATTATTCACTTACATTCCCATATGTCCCACAGACCGTCTGAACAACATACTAAAATTTCATTTTGATAAAGTCATTTTTATGGCAGTTATTGTGAAAACGGACAGACAGACACATACAATGAACAAAGTCATCAACACTTTTCACCTATGTTGTAAAGTATTAAAAAGGTGCTTTGTGGTCCTTGTACAACTGTTGGAGAAAATTTCTTACCAGTAATAATGCCAAGTTGTATTTTTCGCAACATTACTAAAAGTACAATATGCAGAGTCCAAACCAAGTTTTGATAGAAGTGAACACTGAGTTGTAACTATGTTCTATTCTGCACTAATCAGCACATCTTAAAAACCAACTTACCTCATAACAGGTCCATTTACATGCTAAATGAATACAAACACATGCTACTACAGTAGGTTGGTATTGTACACACATAGTCGTCACAAGCAAACTGAAAGAAAATTTGAAAAGTACAGTTAAATATAGGGGAAAAAAATCAAATGCAATCAACATTTCATCTACTGCCCTTAATAAACCACCACTTTTGTATATTGTTACAGCTAAGGTCAGAACAGATGCAACCTTTACTACAACATTTCAGAACAGGTGCAGTCTTTACTACAACATGGGTTCTTGGAATCCACATGGTCCCCAAAACATTGATCCTGTGACAGTTACTCAGGGTCCCTTCAAAAATGTCGATAAGGATATTAATTTTAAATTAAAACTATAGATGCAAATAGATCGAATTATAATATTTGTTCTCCAAATATATTTCTACAAAATCCTGAATAATTTTAAGCTCCTAAATAAGTACTATGTTTTATTAATGTTAATTAGAAAATATACTTTTATTTCTGTTGGAAAAATGTTTGTGTATAAAAAGCAAAATGAATATAAAAATATTAGCAGATGAGAACAGATTTTTGTGATGTTGCTATAAGGTGAGGTAATTTTCAAATATTACTACTAACCAGTAATGAAATACATCAAAACCCCATAAATGTTCCAAAAGGGAATTCCGGGTTTAAAAGGTCAATTTCTTCTTTGTTCGGAAATGGGTATGAGATTTTATTTTAAAATATCTTTGAGGAAGAAATGTTACCCAAACTTGGAGATTTTACATATTTTTAGAGATTGGCAAAAATTCCTACTAAAATACTGAGTTGGTTGCTGCGGTTCAGTATTTGAAGAAACTCATCAGAAGTGGTAGACCTGAAAATTCAAATTTTCACTTAGAAAGTGGTCAGTAGGGAGTTTTAGTTTAGTGGCCAATCTATCTCAAATTTTATGCAAAATCGATAAGTATGGTTATACATTCTTAATATATAAACCAAAGTGTCCCAAAAAGGACTCCCAAACTTTAAAAATGGATATCTCGGAAACGGTTAGATAAAGGGGTGAAATAAAGTGTATGGTTATTGGACAGCCAGTAAAATTTACATACTGTGGTTAAAGAAATAGTTGAAAATTTTACTACAGATCATGCTGATAGGCATATATAGTCAATTCAGCTTTAACACTTTCTGTCCTTTCAAATTTTGTGAACAAATATTGAATTTTCTTTTTCGATCCGAACCTTCAGATATATGAAATCTACGTCCTGTCTCTGATTCGACCCACGGTATTCGAGCACAATGAAAATTATTTACTCCAACAAATACATCTCTCTAATGTTTCTTCAAATAGTAAGTATACAAATCGATTTTACATAATTTATACTTTTATGCACAATTTAAATTCCAAACACAAAATGTGCATGTTATTTAGAATTTTAGGATGATATTGGGTTTATGAGCTTTAGCATTTTAACTAAACTGCCAAAAAATATTTTAGCAAAATTCAAATATATATATATATATATATATATATATATATGTGTGTGTGTGTGTGTGTGTACCTGAGATTGATTAATTGAAATTGCTCTGTACAACAAAAAAGAAAAGAAGATGGATTGAAGTGTAAATGTGATATCAAAAATGACTATACAACAACCTGCTGAAGAATATAATTAGAACATTATAAATAAAACAGGTTACTAAAGTAGTATAAAAAAAAACCATTTTCCCTGTTCCATATATAAGTTAAGGAATGGAAAAAGAAATACATGTGGTAAAGATGGGTGAATACAATCCCTTAACTACACACTTAGATTATAGTTTTATAAATCATATATGTAATGCAGGGACTTAAGGTACTAATCATCGAGGTAAAATACAGGTAGAGAGACTTATGGCAACCTTTCCGTGACCACTGAACTAAGTCACATGACTTAGGCACTCCCCTACGCGCATATTTTCTTGCGCATCTCTCCTTCCATTGCAATTGCATTACGTTTCCGAAAGCGAGAAGGTACATCGCACGTTTGCTTTTACTTTTAAGCAAAATATGGTAATGTCCTGCGCTGCATATGGATGTACGTCTAAGTTTATCAAAGGTGGAGACACTACGTTTCATAGGTAAGTCATTTCCATTCATTTTAAAAGATATTTTATATAAAATAAAGAGTTAATTGGCATGTACGAAAATGCCTTCCTATAATAAAAGTAGATTTTCTGGCTTTGTAAATAATGTATAGCCTTGAAATTATTTTTAAAATAAAATATTTTATATATGTTTGTGTACTTTCATAAACTGTACTTCTTTAAATGCTTAAAATTAGAAGAGAAAAAATAAAATAAAGGTAAAACTTTTAATACGCTTAGTTTCCTCTCTTGGCGACATTTTTTTACGTCAACTTGGATTGTTTACATTTTCATACATGCCATATAATGCTATGAAATGATTAATAACTCCCAAGAAATTTATATAAATATCAGTAAGTACACATTTAAAATTGATATTTTTTGCTGAGCTATATTTTTCCAGACTTATAAAATAAATACAGTGTATGGCCGTAAATATAATTTTTTCTTGAGAATTGTAGCAGAAACAATTACTTTTTGCACTTTCTTTTAGTATTAACTGTCTTAGTATGTACATTAAAAAATACTCGTTAAACATTTAAAAAAAAGTTCTTAACTGTATATGTAATGTATCAAATAAAATTGAGCAATTAAAATGCGATTTGAAAATTTTTTTGTGATTATGAAATGTATAAAGTAACCATATAAAATTCCTAATATTTATCCATGATAAGTGAAATAAAATATACAAAAATATTTTTCAATTCAGTTTTTGTGCATTTAAAACTTTTATTAAAATGTTAGCTAATTTCTATTATTTTTATTAGTTTTCCCAAAGATGAAGAAAGATGTGGGGAACACAACTGAAAAGAGAAAAGTTTTAAGCATTAAAATATGCTAAATTGCATCAAAATAGGCTAAATGAAAAAAAAAATTAACGTTTAGTCATTTTAAACAATTATTTGTTATGCCTAAAGTTCTATAAAGGCTGGAATTTTTTTAACAGTCAGTGGGGGGATGAGGATGTTTTTTAAAGAAACATGGGAACAAAACTGATTTATGTTTTCAACTTTGGCTTTTTTCCATATCTTAAAAATGAAGAAATCTAAAGTGTCTCACTGTCTGATGAATATGTAAAGCAAAGAATGAGATTTTAAATAATAAAAAAAAACATATATAATGAGTCGCTGGGTAAATTCATAAAAGGTTCAAAATAATACTTTTTTTTTTAATTAGAATGCGAAGATATCATTCCATTATGTTAAAAATTGGAATTGTGAAAATATTAAATTTGGAGATGCAACAACATAAATATAAGAAATTTAATAACACATATTTAAAAAATTAAAAATAATTTTAAATATGAAGAAATTATTGTCCTATAGATTCTATTTAGCTCTTTGAAACTTCGTTCTTTGATCCTTTTAATTATGTCAAAGTAATAATATTTTTGATCAGTGAGGAACTAACTGAGTGTGAAAATGTTTAAAAATTGTGTTTAAAACGTTTATTCATTCCCCACTCCTTCCTAACATTTAACAGGGTGTTGTTCTATTGATAAATATGAATTAACAAAGCCATTTTATTAGAAAGTTAAAGTCATTAACTTTTGCAAGTTAATGCCTTACAAGCAGCATTTTGATTTATTATAATAACATTGTGTCCAAATATTTTTAAAAGCAACTTTTTTTTTTGGGGGGGGGGGGGGGGGGGGGGGGTCAAGGAATATAAAGTAACTGTTGCATAATCTGGGAATAATATACAAGATTTTGAATAGTTACAATTGTATAATACTCAGCTATACAATTGTAAAGAAAATAATTTTAGCGGCACTTTTAAAACACTAAAAGGTATGGTAATTCTAATGACTGAATGTATATTTTTAAAATCTCAAACTTCATAAAAGTTTTTTATTCATTATTAAAATGTTGATGCATTAATATTAAACATCAACAACCTTAAATAATACAATGGATGCTTTCTTGGAAATTAAGGACAATTTAACTGATGATTTTATTAATTGAATTGAAAACAAGTAAAAATGTATTTTCTTTTCAAGTACACCCTTTTATTAGTTATATGTGACTTAAATATATGGATACAACAGCATACAAAATGTTTGCTCCGGTTCCCGAGTTATTCCTCAGACTAACATTAAGTTGTTCCTCAATGCATTTCTCTAACGGTTCTTGGACGGGCTGGGATAGTAGCAATGAATTTAATTGCTCCGATAATTCAAAATCCAATGAATTAAAATATACATGAAATATAATCATATGCTAAATATGATATAATCTTTCTAGATACAACGGATCTCGAGTTATTCCCGAATTATGAGTATATTTATATGGCGGGCCCAGGACGGGCTAGCCTGATAAGGTTCAAAATCTAAGAAATCAATATGCACCATAAAAGACAACAAAATAGTAAATTTGGACCTTCTAGTTAGAAAATTAAAATATATCACAAAAGAAAACGACATGCCAAATTTCATGTTACTGTGATTAATAGAACTTCATCAGTTAGGACCTAACCAATATGTATTTTTAAATACATCAGAAACATAAGAGGTATTCAGCACTATTTTACTCCAGTGAAAAAAATTATTTTAAAGCGCCAAGCGCGGCAATAAGTCGCCAAGTCTGGAAGTGTTCGACCATAAGTCACGTGTTACATGCAGTGGTCATGTTTTCAATCTCTTCTGAATAGCAATGCGCAGTCTACCTATATCTCTGGTTGAAGGTTTTAATCCCCTTGTTCCCTGCAAAAACATTCATGGTGTAAATGTAAGAACTGTGTATACGATGAAAAGTTGCAAAACAGAAATATTGTTTTGCAAAATGGTTTGGCTTCCAAATTTTTTTTTGAAAATAAATAAATTGAAAAAAGGGAAAATTGTGCCATATCTGGTTCGTTAAAGCAGATTCTATGTTTCTGTGTGTATTACAGAAACAATGCACATGGCTTGATGTAGAAGAAAATAAAAAGTGGATCATATATATAAGAAATCAAATCATATAATCAAATATACCAGCATGTGGTTCTGTATTCATATGAGAATACAATGTAATGAAAAAGTATAAGAATAAAATAATATAAATGCAGTTACCCCTTGTACTGCTTACATTGTAGATTATGTGATACTAACTAAGCTCTTTAACTTAAAGCAGGTTACAGTTAAGTCGATATACTAAGATTGCAACTGTTGGAAGTGAAACATGGAGATGAATATTTTTATTTAAAAGTGGTTGAGATTGACCTGCCAATATTTTGCTGTAATTGAAGCAAGGTTTTGAATTTAAAATTAAATTGTGTTTTAATAAATGAAAAAATAAGGTTTAGCAGGTAGGAATTTTGGACAGTGGTGTATTCCCCTCTGAGTATGTGTGGTTTTGTGAGAATGAGTTTGCAACAAAGTATATACTGTTGGATTTTTAATTGAGGCAATGAATAGATCATTTTTAACTATATTATGACTATTAACAATTTGATTTAGTCCAAAAGGAAAAGCAGTACTATGCTTTAAAATGTGTTTGTTTTCATAGTAAATTCTGTCAGAAGAATTTTGAATTATATCTAAAACAGAAATAATAACTGAATCAAAACCATGTTTTTAAAAATGTTCATATTCAAATTGATTTTCTAAAGTGCGATGATTATCATAATGTTTTGTTATTGCGATGTACATTTAATCCAAGATGTAAGGGAGTACTAGTCTGTCCCATATGTGCTATCTGGCAGACAGAACATTGAAGCTTTTAAATGCATTTAAAAACTTTACAGAAAGTAAGTGAATTCTTATCGTTGGTGACTTGATTTGGTTCTGCATTGAGGCAAGTTTTACCGTTTTTGTTTATGTAGGTTTGAAATCTAAATTCCCTACGGCGTATTGTAGCCATCATACTATATGCTTCATACTAGATAGGGTAACAGGATGTCGATCTTTGGAATGCCCTATTCATATCCAAGTACCGGGCACAAGAAATTTTATTTTCTTTTTTGCAAGTCGCTAAAATATCATGTTGTATATTCATTTTGTAAAAAGGGTAAGCAACAATGCTTAGGAGTTATACAAGGAAATAAGCAATTGAAAGTACACTTAATAGTGGTATGAAAAGTCTTGAGTAAATAAATTGATTAAATAAATTACAAAAATATATAAAACATGGAGTTGGCTGAATAGTAATTCCTTGAGCAGCTAGCTATGAATCAAATTAAAGTCCCTGAAAGTTTTTTCACTGGTGTTTTTGACAAACAAAATAAGTTCTAAGTTTATCAAGCATCTTTAAAGGAAGGCGGGATAATTTCGTCACATTATTTTTCATCATTATTACTAGTTGCTACTTAAATTAGCACCAGACAATTTGCCTTCTATTAATTCATCAATTGTGATTAATTTCGAAGTCATTACATCAGTATCACAATTCACATACTCCTCGAAAATAACTTTTGATCTCAGGAAATTCCAGTCTTCTTCATCCATGATCACAGTTTCATCATCTCCATCGTCACTGGCATCACATTCATCTAATTTTGGATCTTGAAACCCTCCTTTAGTGAAACAATTTTTTATTGTTTCAAACTTGGTTTGAGTCCATGCTAGGGAGATCATGTTTATCCTCTGAAGTAAATTTATCTTTCCTTGGATATTTCCTGTAGTGATGCTTTGAAGGGCATGTTGAATTAAAAGCTTTCTGTAGTTCACTGTTAAGTTTTTTATTATTCAAAGATCTAGGGGTTGTAGTTTGCTTGTGCAATTTAGTAGAAAGAAAACCATTTTCACATTTTTCAAAAAGTTGGTCTCTTGGAGGTGAGCAGTACATTGATACATAAAAAGTAAAATTTTACTTTTTTGTTTCATATCTTTATCCCTTTTTTTGAGCCACTCAGTAAAAACTTTACTAGACATCCATACTTTCGCATTTGCTTCATAACCTACTGACAATGTTTAAACTTTTGCAAAACACTTTGGCTTCCATGACTTCGCTATGATTAGACGAGTCATCCTATCACTTCCATCAGCATTGTCACCAAAGTAAAACAGTGAGGTGATCTTTAGATTTTTTCTACTGTTGCAATTGTCATCTTTAATTGTGAAAGTTCTCGAAGGCATGAAATGATAAAAGAAGTCTGTTTCATCAACATTGTAAATTCCTTCAGCTGTTATCCATCAATTTTGTTCGGCAAATTTTTTAACACCATTCATTAACAGTTTCAGTTGGCACATCATTAGATTCCCAGCGTACCACTTGACTTGAAATTCCACGTTGCATTTTGAATTTGTGAAGCCATCCAGTTGAAAAACATGCATCTTTTACATCCAATTTCCTTTGCTTTTGTTGTGATTAGTTACGCAGAACTTTTGTTTTCAAATTAATTAAGAGTTCAAAATTCATGATTTTACCCTTTCTCTTCAAAATTCTAAATTAATTTATGGTTGTTTATTTCGGTGCTTTATCCCTTATTAACTTTAATTTATTATGCCTTTCATGCATTCCAATATTCTAAATTACACACACAAAGTACTGCCGAATAAATATAATCTCTAAAAGTATTCCTAAAATCCTTTGCTAATTCACAAATGTCCCTGTAAATTTCCTTTTGCGGCCTCACTCGATTGACGATTATATTCACCGGATGTGGAAAAAGTACATTTTTTAAGAGCAGATTTGGCGTATTCTTGACTTATCAATAGAAAACCAGATATAAAACAGATGTAGTGGTGTGCTAGGCATTCCGCAGAGCTAGGCGTTGTTTTATGTGATAGCTAAATTTGGAGACAGTATCATGCCTTAAGTTTTTGGCGAAGTGTTTTATTGTATTTCACGGGTTAGGTATAGATGCTCTGTATGAGGTGCAAGTTTTCACTCGTTAAGTTTGGCAGCTATTGGGACGAGAAGTTCTTGTTCGCAGAAATATTCAACCCTGGGTAGTAGGTGTAGACGGATGCAGAATTTTGAGGAGTAGCGGACCGGGACTTGCATGGGTGCCCACGTCCCGCAGCAATGAGTGAATGTTTTCAATGAACACATTTCAAAAGTTGCAGTGTGCCACTACTTAAGCCTCAGCGATGTGTGAAGTTGGCGTATAAATATTTTATCTTGGTGATTTTGCGCTGCTCATGTGGTTCACTCAACCCGAGCTGTGTACCCGACAAGTTTTTCATCACATTCATCTACGTTTATTTTCAGTTCCAGCCAGTGCATATGATTGCTGTCTCCTGCGCTGTAACATCTCCTTCGTCAGCGTTTTACGCCTACAGTTTTTAAATTAATTAATTTGGTGTTCTATACGAATGCTAATCTCTGGTGTTAACATCTTCATCAGCATTTTACATCAACAGTTTTTCTGGCTTCTAGTGTGTCTGGTGCTGACATCTAGTGAGTGTTGAAAAGGGTTTCACAATGTTTAGAAAAATCACACAGTAAATGGAGAAACAGTGTTTTCTGTTTACTCTTAATAATGATTCAACATGATATGTGTGAAGCCTTGGGCTTAATGTTTAGTAATTTAAATTTCACTTTAAGTCACATGCCAGAATGTGTCAATAAAGATTTTTCCCGTACTATTAATTTAGCATATGTAGAAACGTCTACTGTTTCCTCTGACTAATGATTTTTATAAATTTTATTTGGTACACTTACACCTTTATTTACAAACCTCGAGTTTTTGAACATGTACATTTGTAATTTTTACATTTTACAATTTGCGTTTGTTTCATTACTTGGAGGTTAACATTTAACATTTTTGTGGACAACTCATCCAGGCAGACCAAACTCTGGACTTCAGGCCAGAGTGGAATCTGAACCTGGGGTGCGTTCTAATTGGGTTTATTTCAACTGGGGTTTTTAATTGCTTTTTTCTTAGTTTCTAATTGTTCTTTTCTTGTTATCACAATGCAATGTACTACAATATTTAAATGTTTGTTTTGAGAATTTTAAATTAACCTTTTTTGGAGTTTTAAAGCTCTTAATTTAAAATGTTGTTAATAAAAAAGTATTGGCTTGTTGTTATATACAGGGTTGTTATAATTAAAGTTCGCCTATTCAGATGGCTCCAAACGAAACAACATTTAACTAGTATGTAGTACAAGTAATGCGCTCTGCGAAAATCGAAAAAAAAAAAAATTAGTTACAATTGTCGTCAGTAGGTCGCACTGCTGCAATATCTAAGATGATTTCCGCAAGTTTCGTTAATTGTGCAGATTCATTCTATCGATTTCGGTCAATCCAGATGAAACACACAAAAGTGTAAAAAATTTCAACAAACGCTTAAAGAAGATCATTTGTTTATTTAAATCTTCGACGATACGGCAGTGATGTCACAACATCGAAACACTGAAATACGCTTCAAATCAACTTACGATTTAAAACAAGTTAACAAAGTGTGTCTGTGATTCCCTTGATACTGGACGAGTTTATTGTTTCTGAAAAGCGTTAGAATCCGACGCTTTGTGGAAAATGGTTATGTTGAAAGAAAAGGCTCTTCTCGTAAAGTTATTTTATCAACAGAACAGCAACGCAGCTGTAGCTCTTCGAGAAACCCGGAAACAGAAACATGTTAGATGTGGACCAATGTCTGATCGTGGCGTTCACAAAATGATTCACAAATTTGAGGTAACAGGAAGACTCGACATTCTTCCTGGCAGAGGACGAAAACAAGTGGACAGTTATAGCGTTGAAGATATTGCTACTGATGCCATAGATTTATCAAACCATTCACCATATGGTAATGTAAGTTTGCCAACTATTGCAAATGAAGTCGACATGTCGATTTCTACGGTGAGAAAAGTGATGCATAAAATTTTGTGCTACTATACATACAAGATTCAGAGGGCGCAACAGCTAATACAGGAACTTGGCTAACATTTGCACTACAATTTCTTGCACGAATGAATGTGGATGACTCTTGGCCCTGGAATATTTTGTGGGGCGATGAAGCGCATTTTTATGTAAATGGACAAGTGAACACACACAACTGTCAGATTTGGGCGAAAGTGAATCCTAACGTTATTCAAGAAGTTCCATTGCATGCACATAAAGTGACAGTGTGGTGCGGTTTTACAGCTACGTTTATGATAGGGCCATATTTTTATGAGGAATCAACACCCACAGGACCCATTACATGTTCCGTAAATGGGATGAGATATCTCAATATGTTGTCACGTTTTGTGATTCCCAAGTTGCAACAGCGAGGCTGCCTTCAAAATACCGTTTTTATGCAAGACGGTGCACCACCTCACATTACTAGAACAGTTCGGACTTTCTTACAATGCCATTTCACACAAGAGTGTATGATAAGCCATTATTTTACAACAATCTGGCCACCATGATCGCCTGATCTCACACCATGCGATTTTTCGCTGTGGGGATGTTTGAAAGATTCTGTGTCTAAAGACAGATGTCGGACGATCTCTGATCTGACGAACAGCATTAGGTGTCACATCGGGTCAATCCCACAGGACACTTTACGCTCTGTAGTAGAAAACACAGTTCTGAGGATGGAATGTGTGATTGCAAATAATGGAGAGTTCACTGAGCATGCGTAATGCTGCTATTTGTCGCTGGCGAGTGACATGTTTTATTTTTCTGGACGCATTTTTATTTTTTTGGACGATCATCACATGAAAATATCTCCTTTTTTCTGTATTGTTTGGAGCCATAGTTCTGGCTCTAGAGCATTTTGCATTAGCGAATTGCCATTGTACCAACTATGCAATACATTTCCCTTTATTTATTTTACAAACAAATTGCAACAATCGCCTTAGCTATTGGCACAGCGCCACCTACTGACGACAATTGTAACTAATTTTTTTTTTTTCGATTTTCGCAGAGCGCATCACTTGTACTACATACTAGTTAAATGTTTTTTCGTTTGGAGCCATAGAACCGGCTCTAGAGCCTTCTGAATAGGCGAACTTTAATTATAACAACCCTGTATATTCTGAATGGTAAACAATGTTAAGCACAGGCCAAACAGTAGGAATAGGAAGTAAAGAAACAATATTGATAATTATAAAGGTAACTTTTGAAATCTATACGATCAGGCAAATTTAAAAACAATCTCTACTTATAATAAAACAGAATGTATGCTTGACAGGGAATGCTTCCGGGGTTATCCACTAGGGAACGCTTCTGGGACAATCCACTCCTCAAATTCGGATATGAATCAAAACAGCACGTTTTACATTTACAGCCATCTATCAGCCGAAAATATAACTAAGGTTCTCACAAGTTGAATCCATTAAAAACTGTCTCAATAATATTTTCAAAAAAGCCTTTTGATTTGTGATGCTCTCTGACGCAATTAAAGTAGCTTTCATTATTTTCTAAGTTCATCCTCGCAGATAATTGTCCTACCAAAGCGGAGAGATTGTAAATAAACCCTGGATGTGATTCTTTTGTGTGATTCATTCACCGTGTTAATTGAAGATTCTGTACAGTAACATTTTTTTATATTCTTATATATAGATAAATACAAACAGAATTGATATAATTATGTTGCGTGTTCATGGGTTGGAAGTAAGGGTAATCTTCATATTTTAGCTCAAAATGGTAGAACAGCTAATATTGTGTATCCAGAAGCTCTTCAATATTAATAACGGGGTATAAATAATAACATAAATGATACTTAAATGATTTTTAACATAATTTATTTGATATTTTAGAAGTTACCCTTCTCTTACTGTACATACATTTTTTACATGTTTTGCAACTTTAATTTAGCCATTTCCACAAATATTATGTCAAAAAGGCCCATATTATACTTAATATAATTTATAAATTTTGGTTGCAAAGAACTATGCAATTTTAGGGGGAAAAAACACTGAATGAGGAAATATGCCTATAGTGGTACACACCTCATTTAGCAGTGTGCAACAAAAGGGGTAACGCATCCGTGTACTCTACCTCAAAAAAGGTGGCATACCTGCCAACCTGGGAAAACTGGAATGTGTAAAATTTTGCGTGGATGATATTTATAATGATTTTTTTTAATTACACGCGTAAACGACATTTCTAATGAATTTAACTATGTGCAAGTACCTGCAGTAAAAAAATACTGCATTAAATATCAGGCTGCAGAAAGTTACTGCTACTGGTAGAATATGAAAATACAAGACACCAATTTTATAAAATTTAAGGACAATAAATTAACAAAAAATATATAAAGGTTTTATCCCGCGAAATTTACTTTATAATGAAAACAAATATTTATGTTTGGTAAAACACAAGTTTTCACTAAAGAGAGTAACGAATATAGATCTTTAATAATAATAAAAAAAAATAGCACTGAATTATATTCATGCCAAAATGGTTTCCTTTTTATTTGCCTAAATCATTGTTTTAATACCATTTTTTAGAAAATATCCTTTCACAGAGTTCATACCCAATTTTCAAAATAAAAAAATTTGTATTATGCAAATATAATTAAAAAATTAACCTTAATATGAAAATAAGCCAGTTTAATAATTAGCCATAATATGAAAATAAGCTAGTTTAATAATTAGCCATAATATGAAAATAAGCTAGTTTAATCGATCTAATATGCAACATTTAAATGATGGATTTGGATGTGAAAAGATACTGACGTACTCTCGGCAATTCACAAGAAGTAACTGAACTGCGCAATTGCACTGTTTATGCAAAAATAATTAAGAAATCAACCGTAATAATTAATCAGAATATGAAAATATGCTTGTTTAGTCGATCTAATATGCAACATTTCAATAATGGAGATGGACGGGAAAAGATACTAACGTACTCTTGGCAATTCCCGCGAAGTAACTGAATTGCGCAATCGCACTGTTTATGCGAGAATAATTAAGAAATTAACCGTTATAATTAATCAGAATATGAAAATAAGCTAGTTTAGTCGATCTAATATGCAACATTTAAATGATGGAGACGGATGGGAAAAGATACTAACGTACTCTCGGCAATTCATGCAAAGTAATTGAATTGCGCAATCGCACTGTTTATGCGAAAATAATTAAGAAATTAACCATAATAATTAATTAGAACATGAAAATAAGCTAGTTTAGTCAATCAAAAATGCAATATTTAGAAGATTGAGATGGATGGAAAAAGATACTTTTGTACTCTCGGCGATTCATAAGAACAAACTGAATTGCGCAATCGCAGTGTTTATGCAAAATTAATGAACAAAATAACATTTTAGCGATTTATGCTGAATTAGACAACCTTTGAAGAAGTATATTTATTACTTTCATAAAATAAGCAATCGAGATCTTCATTTATATTACACGCGGCCGCAAATCTCCGTTAATCACTATGGATTACCCTGCATTTTATTATGGATTTGTTACGATCCCGGGAATGGTAGAAATAAGTGCTAAAAAAGCGGAAAATCGGTGTTTCCGAGATATTATACCATGTCTGGTTAATTGATAAATTTTAAACAAAAGAAGCCGGAGAATTTCGTCAGAGATTGATTCCCTAGTAATGTTAAAAAATTCAAATAAATGCGGAAATGCGTAAAATATAGCAATATATGCGCAAAAGCGTAAAGAGCAGTTAAAATGCGTAAATTTTACGCATAATGCGTAAAAGTTGGCAGGTATGAGGTGGATGTGGAAATGAGTACAAAGACGTCGCATTTATTTACTTTTACATTTTAAAATATGTGATCACAATTACAAGATTTAAAAACATGATATAAATGTTTAATTGCATTTTTCTTTTTCATAATTTTTATTTCTTGCCCAATTATGTTCTTATGTTCATCAGATTATTTATTTTTTTTATTTAACTGCGCCCATTTCGCCAACCAACCATAGTCTGATACACTAATCGATTCTCACCCTAACAGCCACCTGTGTCAGAAACGCCGTAGAAATTTACCCAACTTCACACGCTTCAATATGTACGAAAATAATTACAACTGCTTTTCAAGAACTAGAAACTTTACTTCAAAACTTAACATACGTACAGCCCACGTCAACTCGTAAACAAAACCGCTCGTTCATCTGACAACGTCTACAGAAACCCACGAGTGTTGCCATAGCATTATTACAAAACTAAAATAAACAAATTCACAAGAAATGCAAATTTAAACATAAAATTTGAATAACGAAATCAATGTGTGTTACTTAACATTCTCCCACCTTTTGATTTAAACATTATAATCAAAACTTACAATAAATTAAAGATAAATTAACATTTAAATGGAAATTACAATTAAACTTTTCTACATTTATCTAAACCTAGATGGGAGTCTAATTGTTCTGCCACTTCTAGTAACAACAGTCTTTCGTTGAACAGAGGGTGAAGTGTCCACAACTCTTTTATCACTAGCTACAGTATCAGTTTCTGGTTCTCGGGATGGACATTCAATTTCAAGAGGGAAAATTCTCTGAACTGGTCGAATTAGTTCCCCCGTTGCTGTCTTTAATTTCACAACTCTGTTGCTGCCATCTTTTCCGGGATAAACTTCAGTTATTTTTGCCATTGGCCAGAAAGTTCTTTTCTTATTCTCGCATTCAATGAGAACTATATCTCCAATTTTGACATTCAGCATTTTCATTTTTCCCCTATGTTTCACTAATTGGCCAAGATACTCTACTCTAAATCTTTTCCTTAGCTGATCCTTTAATGTCTGCTGATATCTCAGTCTTTTTGTGAGATCCACTTTGTCCAAAAGGTCCAAGTCTGGCACTCCCACCGTCTGCATGTCCTGCAAAAACATAGCCGGAGTCAAAGGAGTTAGGTTTTCAGGATCTTCGGAAATGTAAGTCAGTGGTCTGGCATTAATTATTGCTTCGCAATCGCAGAGAATGCTCATCATTTCTTCATAGTCTAAAGAAGCTGTTACCAAGACCCGTCTCAACAGTCTCTTAACCATCTGCACAAGACGTTCCCAAAACCCTCCCCACCAAGCAGCGGAGGGTGGATTGAACTTCCAAGTAATTCTTTTGACTGCTGTTTCTATTTCAATGGTTTTCCAATCAATTTTTTGTAGAAGATTATCAGCTCCGACAAAATTACTTCCATTATCACTATAGATGGTATTAGGTCTTCCACGACGTGCTATGAACCGTCTGAAACTGAGCAGAAAAGCTTTAGTAGATAATGATGTTATGAGCTCCAAATGAATAGCCCTATAAACAGCACACGTGTAGAGAACAACCCAACTTTTCACACCTCCTCTCAATATGAGGGGTCCAGCCAGATCTACTCCAGTAATTTCAAAAACTGACGCTTGTCTCACTCTGTCTTCTGGAAGAGGAACTGGAGTTGTTTGTATACATTTTGCATTGTGTCTCTTGCATCTAATGCATTTCGAAATTACACGGCGTACTGTTCTCCTTCCATTAAGTATCCAGAATTTTTCACGCAAATCTGACAATAAAGAATGTAATCCGACATGAAGTTTGGTTGCATGGTGTTCTTGGATGATAAGTTCTACCAATTTATGTTCGCTTGGCAGTAGTATTGGGTACTTGAAATTGTCTTCATCTTTATGTTCTGTCAACTTTGTTTCCACTCGAATTAAACCATCACGATCTTTCAACAGACACAAGGATTTCAAACTATTTAACCGTTCCTTGGTAAAGGTGTCTCTTTGAACAGTTTTGATAATTGCCTTTTCAGCTTTATTCAACTCATCAGCAGATAATTCTCCAGTGTTTCGATCATGAATGTTCTTTCGAGCATTCTGAAGAAATCTCAAAATCCATCCTACCATTCTTATAATTTTTGTATACTTTGAAAAATATGATAGAAACCATGTCTTTAAACGTTTTACTCAACAGAACCGCAGAGATATTTTTTCTTTCTTGCAGCACGTCTATTTCATTAACCGTGCATTCAGAGCGTGGCCAATCCTTTTCATTCTCTTTCAGCCATGGAGGTCCCTCCCACCATCGGGATTCAATTAATTTCTTCACTGAGCATCCTCTGGAGGGCAGATCCGCAGGATTGTTTTGGCTATTAACATGTCTCCAATTTTCAATATTAGATAATTTCTGGATTTCATTTACTCTATTTTTGACAAATACTCCCCACTGCTCATTTCTTTTAATCCAGTGTAGGGCAGTAGAAGAATCCGTCCAGAAATATTCCCTAACAGAATCAAATTTCAAGCTTTTCTTCACAAAGTCTGCTAGACGTGCACCAATACAACAAGCTAAAAATTCTAGTCTTGGAATAGAAATGGGTTTTAATGGTGCAACTCTTGATTTTGCCATGAGTAGCTGCACGGAAATAGTAGTATCGGTTTCACATCGCAAATATACAACAGCTGCATATGAAACCCCAGATGCATCACAAAACACATGTAGACTCAATGTTGAGTTATCATTGGTAAAAGCATGTCTAGGAATCCTCACGACATTAAGCATTTGTAGTTCAGCGATCCATTTCAAAAAGTTATGTGAAACATCTTTCGGTACTTCAGCATCCCAACTCAATTTAGATTTCCAACTATTTTGTAATAACAACTTAGGATACAATGTAACTGGACAAGTGAAACCTATGGGGTCAAATAGTCTTTGTGCAATAGATAAAATAGTTCTTCTACTAATGGTCCCTTCAGGTTTGCTTATCGCTGCGATGTCACAGAATAATACATCTTCTTGTTTGTCCCATAACAATCCCAAGACGGTTGACGGATTAGATTTGACACAAGTATCCGTTATTTCGGTATGTTCCCAGTCTCTTAATTCAAATTTTCCTTCCGCCATCACCTCGGTGGATATTTGAACAAATTCTTGCAATTCCACTTCAGAGTCTACCGAACACACACAATTATCAACATAAAATGCTGATTTAAGTTTCTGTGCTACCTTATGTTGAGCTGAAGATGAATATTTGTCCAAATGGTGTTGTATCACTGCTCCAAGAAGAAAAGGACTACAGTTTAATCCAAAGACTACTCTGCAATGTTGGAAAATCTTTATAGCATTCTGGCTTTCACCTTGCCACCAAAGAAATTTTAAAAATTCTTGATCACTTTTAACAACAGATATTTGCAAGAAAGCCTTCTTTATGTCCGAAATAACGCCGATTTTTTTCTCTCGAAACTTCAAAAGTATTGTGGGAATCAATTCCAATAGATTTGGTCCCTTTGCCAAACATTCATTTAAGGAATAAGATCCTTTCTGTTTACAGGATGCATCAAAGACAGGTCTAACATTAGTCGATGAATTGCACTTAAATACTCCTCGATGAGGTAAAAAATGACCACTATTCTCTGAACTTTCTGTGATTATTCCTTCTTGACACCACTCATGGAAAACAGCATTGTAGCTTTCAAACTTTCCTTCTTTCATGAGTTTAGATGTTGTGGAATTCAATCTCTTCTCAGCTATTTCTCTATTCGTTGGTAATTCTCCTTGAGTATGCATCCAAGGAAGACTAACTTGATATCTTCCGTCTTCATTAATTCTAACTGTTTTCTTGAAATGATCCGAAACAGCTGTTTCTACTTCGTCTTTGCTTTGATGTTCACATGGTTCAGTGATTCCAATAGCTTCTAACTTCCATAAATCAGGAACATTGTTAATATGAATCGAAAGTGAAGTTAAAACCGAACCATAATTGTTATACTTTGAATCCTCTTGAGACTTTCCCATTACAACCCATCCTAGATGAGTTTGCACAGCGACCAGTCCGCACTTTAGCTGATGAACGCGTCCTGTGTAAAGTTGACCAGCGAAATCGGCTCCAATAAGTATTTCAATAGGTGGCAGATTGCTTCCTATATCCGTGAGCTGGATTCCCTTTTGTCTCATTTCTTCCAACCATAATCCAGTCTTGAGTCTTGGTATTGAACCACATATAACAGGTTGGTCTAACACTTTAATTTTACAGCAATAGTTATTAACTGAACTATTCAAAATTACATTGTAGCACTTGTGCTCTCTCCTAGAGGTGATTCCTCCAAACACGACTTGTGTTAATATATCAGTATTCACAGGATTAAATCCCATCTGCCTTGCAGTACTTTCTAGAATATAAGAACGCTGAGAACCTGTATCAATCAGTGCCCTAACTTTTCGGTCTTTTCCGTGAGCTTTAAGAACCACAAGCAGTGTTTGCAATAGTACTTCAGAGTGGCCTTGGCTGGATAAAGTAATATTCTGATCCCCACCTTCTTTGAACTCTGTAACTAAAGCCCTTTTATTATTAGTTAGTTCAGGACACATAACTACCCAGTGCCTTTTGGAACAAATTATACACCGAACATGTGATTTGCACTGTTTAGAAGGATGTCCAATCCGTAAACAAGTGAAGCATCCCTTCTTTCTTTTTAAAATATCGTGCTTCTCTTCTAACGAAAGTTTTTGAGCTTTGAAGCATTCTTTACTTTCATGAAATTTTCCGCAAAATACACAAATGGACTTTTCACATGAATTTATCCCTAAAAATAAATCAGTAGCAGTCGGTAAATTCATACCCGTTTCCTTACAAATTTCCTTTCGACTACTTTTCTCATTTTGCTTAAAACCAGCTTTAGCAAGCGAGATACGCTCTTCACCTTCTACTTCAGTTCTTAGGAACAATAACAGGTTTTTCAACTTATCAATGTAAGTATCACTTTCTTCACCTTTAGCCGCCACCGGATTTCTTAACCAGACTCGTAGTATTTCTTCCGGTATGCAAGATTCAACAAGGGGAAAAAGCATTGCTGCGTATTTGTCCGAAGTCATACCAATTGATTCAAGAGACCTTAAATGCGATTCTAACTTATCATACAATTGAGCTGTATTTGCTTTGGATTTTGAAGACACTGCATTTTTAATCACCAGTCCAAGCAATTCCCTGACATAGAACTCTATGAGTAGCTCTTCCCTTCCAAATCTATTTTTAAGGCTTTCAACAGCTTTTGAATAATTTTCTGCAGTAGGAGGGAAGCTGTCTACTATTTCTTTTGCTCTTGTGCCAACGATCATAGACTGAATTAAATATTGAAATTTATCTTCTTCTTCCATCAATTTATCTTCATGGATTCTCTTGAATTGACTCCAAAATGCTAGCCAATCTTTTATTTCACCCCCAAATTTCACAAATTCAATTTTAGGAAGCTTCAGTTTCGTTTTTTCTTGAACATGGGAAAAACTCGCACTTCGTTTGGTTGCGGTTTTATTTAAATGCATTTCGACGCCAACCCTAGCAGTAACCATTTTTCCGCGATATTCTTCTATTACCCCATATTCAGTTTCATATTCTTCCACTTTTGAATCATCGGCAAGCAAAGCGTTACAGATTTCGTCGTCGATCTCTGCTAAATTCAACATTAATCTGTCCATATTTGCCAAATGTGTTTGAATAATTTTATCGTCTGGTTCCTCATCAATTAAAGCCGTTGTCAAAATATTATACGACTTTGTAAAAGACGCTCGAATCGGCTTTCGCTTTCTTATGAGCAGTTCCATTATGAAATGTGACAGCGACAGGCTTAGTTAAAACAAAATTCCAAACGAAACTAACCTTTCTATCTTCACAGTCACGTCCGGGTCACCAAATGTCAGAAACGCCGTAGAAATTTACCCAACTTCACACGCTTCAATATGTACGAAAATAATTACAACTGCTTTTCAAGAACCAGAAACTTTACTTCAAAACTTAACATACGTACAGCCCACGTCAACTCGTAAACAAAACCGCTCGTTCATCTGACAACGTCTACAGAAACCCACGAGTGTTGCCATAGCATTATTACAAAACTAAAATAAACAAATTCACAAGAAATGCAAATTTAAACATAAAATTTGAATAACGAAATCAATGTGTGTTACTTAACAACCTGGTTGACCTGCAGGACCAGGGTGAGGAATGGAAGTGACCTTGAAAATGGTGACAATTTTTATCATAAAGGTGATTAAAAAATAGAATTCTTACTAATAAAATGAAACAACAAATATGGTTACAAAAATTTTTTTAATTCTTTTTTTATACTCCCCTACCAAAAAAAAAAGGCCGGATAACATCATAATAGATTTCTTTATTATGATCCTGGATGGGGTATGGCCATATAAATAATATACAAAAATTTTACACATATGGTTTATCCTATGGGCGCGGTAGCCCATTGGTTAGTGCGCTGGAGTTGCACTCGGTAGGCCCGGGTTCGATTCCAGCCACTGCCAAAACTGCCACCATGTTCATGCGGAGTACGATCACGTTAAACATGTGGATCCGAAAGTCCTTCCGAGAGGTTGGTGGTAGGGGAAGGAGGGTACGGTCCCTGTGGATGCCTCCCCCACTGGGTTCCGGTCTAAATTGGGTGGCACTTCCCGACCGTCCAAACAGTTACCTTACACCTGTCTGGTAGGTCGGACGGTCTGGGTTTCAACAACAACAACATATGGTTTATCCCGGCCGTCCAAATAGATACTCAAGTCCTCAGGATGAGTCGGATGGTCTGGGTCTTCAACATAAGGTTTATCAAATTTATAAAAACAAAAATTTTACACAAAATTATTATGAAAATCTAATGATATATTCTCTTCAATGTTCCAGAAAAACAATTCTAAAGAAAAAAAACTGTCTGGCCTATTGTTTTTTAGGTATCTTAGCAAAAAATGACGTAATCATATTTAATTTTCGTTTCTCAAGATTTCTTTGAATGCTTTCAGCCTCCTTTTCCTGCACCATTTCTTCCTCTTGCATACTTTTTACACCCTCGAGCATGTCTTGAGTCAATTTTGCTGCCTTTAAATCATTTTTTCCAAGTGCTATTTTCAGTTTAGCTGAAGCTTTAGAGAAGAGTTCTTCTCTAGCCTCCTTAGTTTGTAAATGTTCTTTTTTCTTATCATTCAGTGCCATAGTCTCACATTCGATTGACTTTTTTATCTTTTCCATCTTTTTCATAATCCTTTCTTCTTTGTTCTTTTTGTTTTTCTTTTAATTCGATTTTCTTTTTCCTCTTACAATCTTCCATACAGGCAGAGTACTTTGAATGTGTTTGTTGCCCATATTTAAATTTTGGATCAATGGGTGCAAAAAAGAAAATGGGTGAATTGTTTCAAGGCATCCCTCACTATAAATATACTATTTAAAAATCCTTCATTGCTGACTTATCTTCTCCTAATACATGCTTAGAAATGGAAAATCTTCTCTCTATGTCAGCATTTTCATGCGATACAGCTATGTCTCTATATCAGCATTTTCTTGCACACGCAGTTTAGTCAAAGAAGAGTTTCTGCAAGCTGCTGCTCTGTCCTCGATTTTTTTCCTTTCATAGACAATGGTTTTCAGAGTAGAAACTGGAATATCTGGTTTTTAGCCAAATGTACTTTTGCTAATCCTGTACTTTTTCTCAAATTCTTCCAAAATTTCAATTTTCTCTTTTAATGAAAGTGCTTTACATTTTTGAGACATTTTTAGAGAATGTTAAATTTTGAAGAAACCAACAGAATGATAATTAATAATCAACAGACTGAACAGCAATACTGAAACGTGAGCTCTCAAAAGCATAGGACTTCGGTTCGAGAATGAACTGCTTATCAAACGAAAGAGTCTGGTGAATAGACCCTCTCATTGTTCGTTCTTCCCGAAGCAGGTGCAGTTTAGGGTTGCCATGTAAATTTGACAGCTCCAGCGAGAATTCCTTGGGAATCAAAAAGCATGCTAAATTTGTAACAGTGGCAACCTATTGGTGAGAGTACCTCTAACCTTATGGTGGCAATTCCCAAATGTGATATCCGAATGAAAATTTTCGAATTTTAGAATAATTTATCAGCAGAAAAAGGGGAAAACAACGTATAACCAAAGTTTTGCATCATATAAATGAAATATTTTATCATTACATGGTTAGGAATGAATTAGGATTGTGCTAAAATGACGTATAAATGAGAAACATATAAACGGTGCTCCAGTGTATATATATTTGACCCAAACCCATTGGGGGCTGCATCCAGAGGGACCGTACTCTCTTTACCCTACCGCCAACATCTCGGAAGGAGTTACAGACCCATATATTTAATGTGCCAGTTCTCTGCATGAATAAGGTTATAGTTTGGGCATTTGGAATTGAACTTTGGTCATCCGAGTGCAATCCCCATGTACTAATCACTGGACTGCCCAACCCCTTAATAGTACAAATTGAGTTTCCACTGTAAATAAATGCATCAATGGATCTAAATATCAAATATGATATTTGTTAGTGAGAATCAAATCATAGACCCTTCATATTTTCAGAGATATTTTACTATGCAAAGTGTATATTTTAAATAGGCGAATTCGCAATAACAAAATATTCAAAAATAACAACAAGAAGTTGTTAATATTATAAATAGAATGGTAGATATTACCTAGTTGTTGCTAAGAAGTATGATGTCTGGGCAACATCTTTACTCGCTGCAATAATAAAAAATAACCATTAATAAAAATTTATGATTGACATTGATAAATAAAATATAAATTTTCAATTGAAATAGTTTAATAATACAATTTGTAACACAATTTTGGAAATTATATAAACAAGAGATATGTTATGCCGAGATTTTTGGTTCAAAATTTAATTAATAGTTCCAAATTATGTAATAGCTTAAAATTCGTTATTTTCCCGTTATTCAATATATATATATATATATATATATATATATATATATATATTTTCGTTATTCAATATATATATATATATATATTGAAAGGCTATTTATTTTACAGCAACATCGAGAAAATCTGCATTTGTATATGATCCTCAGCATACCTCGTTTAATTTGAATAATATTTTCCACTTTTACAACCTGTTTGCAATGACTACAATATTTGTAATTGTTTCATATTTTATAGAGTAAAACTATTTTCCAGGAGTATTATTTATTAAATAAAAGGCTATTTTGAAGCAGTATCGTGAAAAACTGCATTTGTACGCAATTCATGGTATATTTTGTTTAATTTGGGAAATATTTTCCACTTTTATAATCTGTTTGCATCGCCCACAATTCTTGTAATTATTTCATGTTTTATACAGATAAACTATTTTTCAAACACATTATTAATAAAATAAAGCACTATTTTGTAGCAGAATCGCAAAAAACAGCATTTGTATGTGATCCTCTGTATATTTTGTTTAATTATGAAATTGTTTTTCCACTTATGTAATTTGTTTGCATTAACTAATTAATATTCACAAAATATTCACTTTGTAGTGTGATTCACTTTTCTATGTCTGTGTATTTGAGCATTTCATAAATCAACATGCATGAGGTCACTGTCCATGATATATTATAGATTTGCTTTATGCTATTATTAATTTGCATTATGTTTTATGAAATAATTTTGTTTCAAATTTAAATAAATCAGTTTGTTAACAAAACTCATTTCATTGTAAGAAAATTTGTTTCCCGTTTGGTTTCTTTTACAGACGGAAATGTCACTATTTCAACTGATCTTAATTGTCACTATTTCAACTGTTCTTAATTGTTGTCATTATTTCAACTATTGCTGTTGAGATGCCCTGCTAAAATAATCCTTTCCCACATATCTTCATCTTCTAATTATTCTACCTTCTGACTGAATTATCATATTTTTGTTTTTATATTTTGTTTAGAAGAGATAACATTCTTTTTGTACATTCTAAGCTTCAGAACATTTTAAGTTTAAAGGCAGAATTAATTAAATTAATGAAATTTTTGATTTATTTGTAGAATCAAATTGAATTTAAGCCAAGGGAAATTTCAGCTGAAAAACACTATTCTCTCAGCATCCTTGTTTATTTCTTGGGAAAAAAAAAAAAAAAAAATTCTTAATTTTTAGGATTATTTTTTATAAATCCGCTTATTCATCAATTCATAACTTAAGAATGCTGTTATGTTTTATGTATTTCTCACCCATGGCAACTCTATCGAATCTTTATTTGTAATTATTAATATTTTCATGTTGTCTGTAACTTTTTAAGTATTTTATTTTAATATTTAAAAAATGTAAATAGCCATTTTCTGGTTTTTGCCTTCAGCCTTCATTTTAAAAACATGATAGTTTTTATAACTGTTGTTTTATGGTTAGAGAATGAAATTAAATAAATTGAATGAATTTAAATCAAATTTTGTAATTTGAATTTATTGCTTTCTTTTGTATTATTACCTTTTCTCTAAATAGGGTGTCTTTAGCCTACTGTCTACAAACATAACATAAAAGTATATACCTACAAAATTTTAAGTATTTTCAATTCATGAATATACATCAATAGTCAGGTGTATAACATATCAATATAAATATCATTTTAGACACATATAGTTGTTAAAAATGTTTTGGGCGCTAACATTTTTTGGTTGGCCACTAAAAAATTTATTCTTAGTAGCCAGTGGCCACTATTACAGAATCTGAAGCTGAATCTTTAGAAGAAACAGAATGGCAGCCACAAGATCATTCGGAATTCTCTTTAATAAAGAATATTCATTGAAAAATCCCTAACTTTAGGGAATTCTAAAAAATTGACAATAACTGGGGAGACCCTTTTTTAAAAAAAAAAATCTCTGAAGAACCAGTAGAATTGGCAGCTATGAAATGCCATTGTATTATTGTATTTGAGAACTTATCTAAGTATGCAACATTCATGGTACAACATTATATTATTGAATGTAAGCAGTTATAATTTTCAATTTGAAGAGATCTACTTGTTATGTCCTAAGTTTACACCATAGAAGAACAAACCAGTAGCGCTCACATAGTTCACTTATTTAGGAATAGCAATTGCTTAAAATTGCCGATTTTTCTGCACTGGTATTTTTCAACAGGAAATAAATGCAGATTTTTTTTCTACGCTACACAAATTTATTACTCACACATGTACTCAAACAACTTAAAATCTAACAAATGTCAAGCCTTTTACGTAACAAATAATTCACTTATTTTAAAACCTACCTCTTAAATAAGTAAAAAATACCTACCTTCAAGAAGTTCACACACTCTCCCGACATAAGTGTGGGGATGATCAATCGTGATATGAATCCCTGAAAGATTTAGTTTGTTTAGGAACCAATGATAAAGAAAAACAAATATGGTATTAGTTACGGCATTCAGTATTATACAAAAACAAATAATATGGAGTAGCAGAAATTTTTCTGATTGAAATATAAGTGGTACAGGTAAAACTTTGCTGTGTGTGAGATTTAAAGTATAATAAAATAAATATTTTGAATTGCTTGAGTAGCAAATAGCTGTATAATTCTATCTATCTGCTCACCCTGGGAAAGCACCCCTTTGTTCCAATTTGAAAAATTCTGTGGATGCCCCCCCCCCCCCTACATACACAAATATTTGAAAAAAATATATACTTTATTTCTTGTCTTGAGGGTGGATTGATGGAATTCTGCGATATACATTATTTTCTTTACAAAGAATTTTATCCATTTCTTCCTAACTTAAGACATACAATTTGAATGCTGAATTAGACAACCTGTGAAGAAGTATATTTATTACTTTCATAAAATAAGCTATCGAGATCTTAATTTACATTACACGCGGCCGTAAATCTCCATTAATTTGATTGGCATTACCCTGCATTTTATTATGGATTTACTACGATCCCGGGTATGGTATATATCAGTGCTAAAAAAGCAGAAAATCGACGTTTCTGAGGAATTATACCATGTCTGGTTAATTGATAAATTTCAAACAAAAAAAGCCGGAGAATTTCGCCGGAGATTGATTTCCTAGTAATGTTAAACATTTCAAATAAATGCGGAAATGCGTAAAATATAGCAATATATGCGTAAATTTTACGCATAATGCGTAAAAGTTGGCAGGTATGCAATTGAAATTAGCATGTCAGTATTTCTTAGCCAATGTATTATGTATTGATAGTGATTTTATAATCCCCCCACCCCTCCGGCTGCACACTTTGCTACTGTAAACCCTAGGGTTGGTTGTGCGGTCTGGGTCTTCAACCCCCCCCCCCTGGAAGGAAAGTTGGTGAATCCTATATATATATACTTATATAATTAATCTTAATAAAAAAAATCAGACCTCATGAGATAAGAATTTTGAAATATACATGAAATGCATAATCTTTTTACACCTATAAAATTTATAACTATATTTGTTCTCCTTAAATACATCAATATTCAACTAAAAGTAAAATTAAAACTATTTTGATATTTGAAAAAAATATTTCATTACACAATTTAAATACACTATTACAAAGTAAGTAAAACAAAAACAAATTAAGAATCTTTTTGGTTTATTGATACATAGGTAGCAGATTTGGCCTTTTTCAAGAAAGTGGCATCATATGTTTGTTCATAGCACCATTTATCTGAGATTTGGCAATTAAAGTAGGCTGTAAAGACGAAATACTCATGGAACCTCTAAAATCAGTTTTGTTTCTTTTTACAAGACTAAAAATTCGTTCACATGCAGCATTACTATGGGGGAGTGTTAGTATCCCCAACATGATACTACTCAATTTACCATACAAAAGTTTACACACATGATCTTTTTGCTTTGCTAACTTAGCCCACTGAACATCTGGTCTATCTTCAGCAATTATTTCTCCTGGCAGAGCTGCCATTTGATAATGCAAAAACTCAGTCTCTACACCAGCCATACTCAAACTGCGGCCCGTTGAGATTTTGTGAGTGGCCCGGTAAAGACAGTCTATGAAGTAACGAAGCAGTACCGAAGAGAGCTATTTGATGAATTTATTGAAAAACAATACACACTTGGAAATTATTTTTAAAGAAAAGAGGGAGGAAAAGGAATGCGCCTAATTTTGGAAAATAGTGCCCGAACAATATAAAACTGTACAAAGAAGTGCTCAAATTTTGCTCACGTTGTTCGCATCAACGTATCTTTGTGAATCGTACTACTCGAAAATAAAATATGCAAAGAATATATATAGAAACCGGCTTACTGATTCTCATTTGGATGACGTTTTAAGAGTAGCATGTAGCAGTTACAAGCTTGATCTAAATAAGATTTTTAATAAACGGTCTCATTAGTTGTATTTCTTGATAAATAAATACTTGGACTTATTTATGTGTTTCATTAATCCTTATGTTGCGGCCCATGTGAAATAGCTGTCATGTGTATGTGGCCCGAGAAGAAAAAAGGTTGAGTCTTTTTGCAGTATAGAGGGAAATCTGTCTATAAAAAATTTTATCGAGGCAAATTTAACTTTTTCCCTCTGAGACACATCTACGACTTCAGCATGATGTAAAACACCAGAATTGAATAGAAAGTTTCTGATAATATAATTACATGTCATACAATAGTAGTTTTTGACATACTCAAAAAACTGCTTTGTTTCATCAGAGTTTAACTTTTTCAGGAACTCCGACGTCTCTAGGATCAGAGACGTTGGAGACGTCAGACATCCCAAAGATATGTCTTCATTATCCTTATGATTTGTTGAATCACTATAAGAGATATCGAAGACACATGTCGAAGCTTTCACGACTTCAAGCTTTATGAATCTGACTAATAAATTTGTAAAAAAAAACTTGAATTTGGGACTTTAGCTTATGGACGCTGAGGGTCTCTGATTGCAGACTCACATTAAATTTTTCGAAAACACTAATTACATTTTTCAGAAAAAATGCAAGGGCATGGTACATATCTGGGCATGGTACAGATTTTTCAAAATAAAAAAAATTGTATTATGCAAATATAATTAAAAAATTAACCTTAATAATTAGCCATAATATGAAAATAAACTAATTTAGTCGATCTAATATGCAACATTTAAATGATGGAGATGGATGGAAAAAGATACTAACGTACTCTCGGCAATTCACGCGATATAACTGAATTGCGCAATCGCACTGTTTATGCGAAAATAATTAAAGCTAGTTTAGTCAATCTAATATGCAACATTTAAATGATGGAGATGGATGGGAAAATATACTAACTTACTCTCGGCATTTCATGCAATGTAACTGAATTGCGCCAATCGCGCTGTTTATGCAAAAGTAATTAAGAAATTAACAATATAATAATTAATCAGAATATGAAAATAAGCTAATTTAGTCGATCTAATATGCAACATTTAAATGATGGAGATGGATGGGAAAAGATGCTAACGTACTCTCGGCATTTCACGCGATGTAACTGAATTGCGCAATCGCACTGTTTATGTGAAAATAATTAAGAAATTAACCATAATAATTAATCAGAATATGAAAATAAGTTAGTTTAGTCAATCAAAAATGCAGTATGTAGAAGATTGAGATGGATGGAAAAAGATATTGTTGCACTCTCGGTGATTCATGAGAACAAACTGAATTGTGCAATCAGAGTGTTTATGCGAAATTAATGAACAAAATAACATTTTAGCGATTTATGCTGAATTAGATAACCTTTGAAGAAGTATATTTATTACCTTCATAATCGAGATCTTAATTTACATTACACGCGGCCGTAAATCTATGTTAATTTGATTAGCACTACCTTGCATTTTATTATGGAGTTGCTACGATCCCGGGAATGGTAGAAATCAGTGATAAAAAAGCAAAAAATCGGCATTTCTGAGGAATTATACCATGTCTAGTTAATTGATAAATTTCAAATAGAAAAAGCTGGAGAATTTCATTAGTAATCCGGAGGCCGGAGAAGTAATGAAAAATCCGGAGTCTCCGGCCAAAATCCAGAGAGTCATGTCTGATCTGTAATCTTATGAGCGTACTTTTGATCAAATAGAGAAAAATTGTCCACTTAGCTAAAAAATCCCTTTTATAGGAAAACTTTTTGGGGTATTATCCCTAAAAGTAGGGATTTTTTCAAAAAACTGTTAAAATCGGGAGATGTGTCTTCAAAAGCGGGAAATCGGGAGAAACATTCAAAAATCGGGAGTCTCCCGCCAAATTGAGTAGACTTGGCACATATGTAACTTTTATGGTCGCAGAGGGTTAAAACAGGAATATTTTCAAAAATTCGGATTTTGTGGAAAAAATTCGAATTTTCGGAACAGACGTAAAAATTCGGAATGAATCCAGAAAATCCGGAACGGTTGGCAGCTATGGTAATATACAACTTATGGTCAATTGGCCCCGTGACGCAAACCCACACTATTTCAGAATTTTTAAGGCACTTTTGGGTGAATTTCTTTTTAATATTTTAGAACTCTTTTAAATTGTTTCACAAGCTGAAATTAATAATTTCATAAATTTATGAAATGAGTTTTTTTTATAACATTCAGTGGCCAGTGTAAATAAACAATTTTTGACAGTAATATTGTATTACTTAGTCGCCATTAAATATACATATGTCATAAACTAGCAGGGTGCCTATACAATATAAAGAAACTTAAAATTCACAATCATGTGCAAATTCCCAAATTCCACTGGATATATTTAGTATCGGCAATAGCTCTGGTAGGCATCAAAATCTTTATATTACAGTGACTATATTTATTTTTTATTTACCAAATTGTTTCAAAGAATATTTAGAACAGGTTTAAAGGAAATTTACCCATCTCTCGCATCAATATCTGTATACAGTCTTTCACAACAGACCTTTGTACATCAAATTCCTATAAAAAAGAAAATAATTAAGAAAAGTAATATATAAAATTCTTAAGCAGCATTTAAAAATTCGAAACCCTCACTTATTTCCCTAAATATTTTATGCAAGAAATTATGCAAGAATTTTTAAAATAGATAAATAGCAATACAAAAACAATACAGAACATAACAAGTAAAAACAATAAAAAAAAAATTCAGTTTTAAATTACCCCTTTTTATTGCTTGTATGTAACTTAAACATACAGGGTGAGTCGAAATTGTTTTTACAAAAGCAGTGGGGTAATATACCCCACCAGATGAGCAATAATTACCATGGAACATAGGGTTGCATTGCACTCTGAGAGGCAGAAAAGTGGCACGTCGAACAGTGTCGAGCTTGACGCAGTCAGAGCCTCGGACGTCACTGTGTACCTGCCTACATAGTATCTCCTATGCCAGACACGAACGCAGTTACCGTATGCAAATGTCCAGGGAGCAGAATCAGCATAACTGGCTCCAAGTAGGTTCCACCGATAGCCAATCAGAGCACATGTTGCCCTTTAAAAACAGGCACAACTACAATGCTGCAAGTTATTTCCGTGATAACATTGTCCGACACGTTGTGTGAATGCTATGGCGGAGTACACCTACGAGGAATTGGCCGACATGCACCTCACATACGGTGAAGCCAAAGGGAATGGACGCGCAGCATGAAGATTGTACGAGCAGCGGTTTCCAACACGTCATATTCACGGTCATCCTACTTTTGCCAATGTCGATCGATGACTGCAAGAAACCGGGTCATTGGCCATCGCTAACAGCAATGCAGGACGTTCGCGAATTGCACGAATGCCTGAACCTGAAGCGAGTCCTGACAAGATTTGCAGCGGCTCCGTCCACCAGTATGCGGGCAGTGGCAGACGAAATGGGTGTCTCAGAAAGTGGTGTGGCGTATTTTACACGAGGAACACATGCACCCCTACCACGTGCAATCTTTGCACCCAGAGGATTATCCCCACCGGGCAACCTTTGTGCAGTGGATGCTCGGGATGAGGAATACCGATCCACGATTGCCTGCATTAGTTTTATTTAGTGATGAGGCAACGTTCAGCAGAGAAGGCATTTTCAACATGCACAATTAACACGTGTGGTCTGCCTGTAATCCCCACTGCACAATCCATCGTAAACACTAGCACCGATTTACCGTGAACATCTGGATAGGTATCCTTGGTGATTACCTGGTCAGCCCGTACATCCTGCCAGACCGTTTGCTCAACGCAACATACCGTATCTTTTTGGAACATGTGCTGCCCGGTTTATTGCAGGCCGTTCCGCTCCCCATCTAGAGCGACATGTGGTTTATGCACAATGGAGCCCCAGCAAACTTTTCCATCATGGTCCGGAACTTCTTGAATGCCACATATCCCACATGCTGGATCGGACGTGGCAGACCTGTGGTGTGGCCTCCTCGCTCACCAGACCTCAACCCATTGAACTTTTTCTTCTGGGGCCACATGAAATCCTTTAGTGTACAAGATGCCTGTGAACTCGGCGGAAGATCTTGTCACACGCATCGTTGTTGCTGCAGACCACATTAACACAACACGCGGAATCTTCGAGAGGGTGCGTCAGTCATTCCTTCACAAGTGTGAACGGTGCAGAGACACACGTGGTCGCCATTTCGAGCACTTGCTGTGAGTTTGTCGCTGCACAATAAATCTGTTTGTGCAACGTTTGGTATCGTTTATTCGCTTTCCCAACACTGGTGTATGTGCAGGTTCGTATTTCAATTTTACTCTTTTCTGCCTCTCTGAGTGCAATGCGACCCTATGTTCCATAGTAATTATTGCTTGTCTGGTGGGGTACTATCACCCCTCTGCTTTTGTAAAAACAATTCCGACTAACCCTGTATGAACGACAATGGCATATTAAATGTGAAATTTCAAGCTGCTCAGGTTGATGAGTTACTTCCCCAAAATGAATATATTCCAAAGGTGCGATCAAGACAAGCTGGCCCAATAAGGTTTAAAATCCAAAGAGTTAAAATACCATGCAAAAGACGATATACTAAATTTAGAATTTCTAGCCACTCTGGTTCTGTGAAAAATGAGTATATTTTTACGGCGGATCCAAGAAGGGCCTGATAAGGTAAAAATCCAATGAATTAAAATATATCCCAAAATACAATGGCATACTAGTTTTGAACTTTTCAGGTGCTCTGGAGTGCAAGTTATTCTCAAAAAATGAGTAAATTCCTTGATTCACAAGTTGCAATGTCATACTGCGTAAATCGAGCCCTGGTATAAGGAAGAGAGAAAATGTGAAATAGAGGAAGGAGTTATCAAAATTACTTAGGGAAACAGATTGATTCTCCGTACTTTAATGATTCCCATACTTTAGAACTTTGTTGAAATATGAGGAACTTGAGTAAAAAAAATTGAAAACTGCAGATATTACTGGAAAAAACAGAATTTTGGTTCAGAAACAGCGAAAAATGGAAATCAACAGAGGATTCTTTTCTTAGGTCTCTGTATTTCAATAGTAAGAATCTCAAATAAGAAATATTAGTTATTACAGAATTAAAACATCTACAAACCTTAGTCCCAACTTTTAAAGCTGGAGAACTTTTATGAAGACTGGCATGACTAGTTGTAATAAGATCCTCTAGAAGTGTACAATGATTGCAAATTGCTGCTATGTATAAAGCTGCTACAGACAGATTCTGAAATAAAAAATATAAATATATATATATCTAACAATTTTTATCAATAAATTATTCTATTTTACTAAAAAAATCTTTTTTTTTATTGCTTTAGCTCAAATTTCTGAATTTTTTATGAAGCTTCTCATAAAATCACTTATAGAATTACTTATATATTTTGATTTTAAATTTCATGTGGTTTGGAAGTTCTGAATGCGAGCCTGTAATGAATCATTTAAATGTTATGGGAAAAACTGTGACCAATCGGAAACAGTTTTGCCATGACATTTGTGTGAGTACTTTTTTGAATGATAGAAGTAAGATTGGAGGGGATGGGGTGACTGTGGAGAGTGACAAAGGGTACGCAGCTTGATAAAAAAGTTGAGTTTAATTGATATTTTGATTTTAAATTTAATGTGGTTTGGAATTTCTGAATGTAAGTTTGTAATGAATCATTTGAATGTTACGCAAAAAACTGTGACTGATTGGAAACAGATTTACCGTGACATTTATGTAAATGCTTTTTATTTGAATGATAGAAGTAAGATTGGAGGGAATGTTGTGATTGTGGAGATAGATGAAAGTAAGTTTGGGAAAAATAAGTATGGGAGAGGAAAGCCTGTGGATGGACAATGGGTGTTTGAAGGGAGTAAAAGAGAGATGAATAAATGTGTTTTTTTTTTTGCTAAGGTTGCTAATAGGTCGAGTGAATGTTTGCTGAATGTGATAGAAAAATCTGTTAAGAAGGGGACATTGATTATTTTGGACTATTGGAAAGAGTATCATTGTCTTGAACATAAAGGATTCATGCACCTTCAAGTAAATCGCAGTTATCATTATAAAGACCCCGAGACAAGAGACCATACAAATTCTATTGAAGGAACTTGGTATACAATTAAAACAAGAAAGATCAATCACGCATAAAGCATTGGTTATGAAACACTTTCCAACTTCAATGCAATTTTATATAAACATCTCTAAAACGCTATACATTCCTAGGCAATATTTTAAAAATTATCACAATAGTACATTAATTTATTATATTTGAAATCTTAAAACTTCATCGAAAAAAATGAACTTCATTCAAATGACGGTATTGAAGTATAAATTGCCTAGTTTAAACATCTCTAAAATGCAATACATTCCTCGGTAATATTTTTTAAATTATCATAACATTACAATAATTTATAATATTTGAAAACTTCATCAAAAATAAATGAACTTTATTGAAATGAAGTCATTGAAATATCGCCTCTATATAAAAGCAGCATTTCATTCATAAACTTTTTTCCATTCATCACAATACTATAATAATTTATTTTATTTAAAAACTTAAAACCATGGAGGTACAAGTAATTTAATTCTGTGCTTAAAACTTCATCAAAAATATCGTCTGAATCTCTGTGTAATATCAATGAATGTTTCATTCATAATGTGAAAAAAAATATGAATAAAAAAGAACTTTAAATATGAATTACAAAGAACTTTAAAAATCACGATTTTGTCACAAGATGGATGCCATATTTTATTTTGAAGTGAGTCACGTGATTTCATATAAAGGGTGTAATTACTATTTCAATTTTTAATTAAAAAACTATTGAATATATTTTGCTGAACTGAAATTTTTTTTTATGTATTTTATGGAATATAATTTGAATATTTCTTAATACTTTCGAAGCAATTTGTGATTTTTAAATTCACTTAAAAAATGTGTGAAAAATTAGATCCCATTGGGTTCAATGCTTTTTATTTTTTCAATCCGAGTTCAATCCAAAACTAATTGGGTGATATTATTCATTTATACTCCCATAGGTCCCACAGACTATTTGAACAACATACTAAAATTTCATTTTGATAATCATTTTTATGGCAGTTATCATGCTAAAGGACAGACAGACAGAATGAGCAAAGTCATAAACACATTTCAACTATGTTGTAAAGTGTTAAAAAAAGTAAAATCAAGAAACATTTTAACTCCTACTTTTACAAATATATGTGGAAGAGGAGGCAGGGTCATTCAATTAGGGAGAAAGCTTGGAACAAATATCTTAAAGCTATTGTTTCCACCTTCCCTCCCCATAGAAGTAATAAAGACGAGAAGAAAAATATTCTTTGAACCCACTCTGATTCGGAAGAGGAATAAGGTAAGTCCATTTACTTGTTCATCATGTGTTTTGAAATTGTTTTCGGTACTATTCTGTGTTTTTAAAATGGGTTTCTTAAATTAAGTATCATTAGTCTCTTTAATTTAAGTATCGTTCGTCTTTTTTTGAAGTATCATTTTTTAGGAATGTTGTTAAAGTACAATCTGTTTCCTAAGTATAGTTTTTTCTCAAATTTCATTAAAGTACAATATTTTTTCTAAGTATCATTTTTATTTAAGCAATTTTGTTAAAGCACAATTGCTTTTTCTTAAATTTTGTTAAAGTCCAATAGCCTTTTTAATAAATTTCTTTAAAGGCCTTTTAAAATTTTGTAGTTTCGAGTTATAAGTTTTTGAAATTGTTTTAAAATTATAAGATTTTTTAAGTAACATATGCCTCGATATGTTTTCTAAAATTTTAAGTTTTTATTCTGCAATTACACACACAAGTTAGGCAATATTTTTAGAATGCACAAAAATCATATTTTTTATAACCTTTTTAAAAGTATTATTCCTTGTATTCAAATTGTATACCACTATCATTTACAATCAAAATTCTAGTTCATAAAACTGTAGAATATGCCACTTTAGTAGGAGGAGCATATTTTAAAATACGGAAATATACATCACTTTAGTAGGTAAGACATCAATTTCAAAACTCAGAGAAACGCACTGCATTTTTGTACTTAAAAAAAGTGTGTGTGTGTGTGGGAGGGGGAGCTATTCTATCGATCTACCATGACATTGTCACAAATAGTATAAATAAAAATCAAAAGTAAAAAATATTAGGGCTATTGGGGCTCTTCTATAAGGAATACCCCAAAGTAAAGTAATTATTACATTTCTTTTAAGAACCATGTAAAACCTGAATAAACAAGCTATTGATAACTGCTATTTAATTTACATGTTTCTTTGCCAAAACATTGGGTTAAGAGCATTCAGTGAATAAATTTTGAAATTTCATGAAGATCATATTTCTTATAAATTAGTTTGTTAAATTGTAATGTTGAGCTGCAGATCATTGAGGTAGAAGTTGTACCAAACAAAAGAACAAAAAAATCCTACTTACATATTTGTTGACATCAGTGAAACTATATTTAGCATAAAATTTATGCATATAAACAATAGCTGTGTTGATGCAAAGCTGATCTCTATGCAAAAGTTAAGGTAATGTCCTGCAACATCTTATATACATAACATACATCTTGAATATTAAAACAAAAAATTCAAATGGAAAAATTTATTAATCAAATTGCATAAAGAACATCTATATATATATATAAAGAAGAAAAGTATGTATGATCCAACATCACAGGAGAATGGTTGAACCAAATTTAATGAAATTTGGTGGATATTCTTGAAATAGCCCCACTTAAAATTTAGTCCATGTTTCTAGTTTCTAGCACCAGGGGTTGTCGCTATATTAATAAAAAGCGAAACTTTCGTTTGTCTCATCATCGCGGCAGAACAGTTGCACTGAATTTAATGAAATTTTGGGGGTAGCTTTGAAATAGCCTCCCATAAATTTAGTCCAAGTTTCGAGTTTCTAAGACCAGGGGCTGTCAATATATAAATGGAAAACGAAACTTTTTCCTAGGAGTTCTACTCTCCATGATTCCCAATGAAAAAGGTTGGAAATTGTTGGTTTAAAATGTGAAAGTCAATTAAATCTCTGAGTTGTATGGGAGTTTATTGAACATATTAGTCACTTTTCTCATTTATATGTCTTTTACATTTATACGTCATTTCAGCACAATCCTGATTCATTCCTAACCATGCAATGATAAAATATTTCGTTTATACGACAGAAAACTTCAGTTATACATCGTTTTCCCACTGATAATCCTTTCTAACATTCGAAAATGTTCAATCGGATAGAACATTTGGGAATTGCCCCCTCAAGGGTAGAGGTACTCTGACAACTGTTACATAGGTTGCCTCTGTTACAAATTTAGTGCGCTTTTTGAATCCTAAAGAATTCTCGCTCAAGCTATTAAATTTAGATGGCAATCTAAACTGCCCCAACTGAGGGAAGAACGAACGATGAGAGTGTCAATTCACCAGACTCTTTTGTTTGATAAGCAGTTCATTCTCGAATCGAATTCCTATGCTTTTGAGAGTTCACATTTCAGTATTGCTGTTCAGTCTGTTGGTTATTATCATTCTGTTAGTTTCTTAAAAATTTAACGTTCTCCAAAAATGTCCCAAAAGCGTAAAGCACTTGCATTAAAAGATAAAATTGAAATTTTAGAAGAATTTGACAAAAGTACAGGATTAACAAAATTACATTTGGCTAAAAACCATTGTCTATGAAAGAAAAAAAAATCGAGGACAGAGCAGCAGCTTGCAGAAAATCTGCTTCGACTAAACTGTGTGTGCAAGAAGGCAAATTTCCTGAAGTAGAGGGCATTTTGCTTCAGTTTTTAACATAATGTCGTGCATCAAATATTCCCGTGAGTGGGTCCATGTTAATGGAAAAAGCAAAAGCAATTGCATTGAAATTGGATGTAAAAGGTGCATGTTTTTCAACTGGATGGCTTCATAAATTCAAAATGCGACATGGAATTTCAAGTCAAGAGGTAAGCGGGGAATCTAAAGATGTTCCAATTGAAACTGTTAATGAATGGTGTTAAAAAAATTGGTACAGATTTGATATAAAGAACTTGGATTTTTCAACTTTTTTTCGCGAGCCAAATGGCCAAATGGGGCGCGCCTGACTTGCACGTGCAAAATGTTCCGTGACGTGTTTTTCAGGAAATTCTGGCAACCCCACTCCTTTTCGTACTCTTTCTGCTCAGCGCCTTTCATTCAATTTGTTTCTACGATCTATGTTGGTTGTAATTCTGTGCTTTGCATAAAGAATAATCTTTCCACGTGGAATTTGGAACAAAATTGGATTTAAACCAGGTTGTACTATTTCTTGTATTTTATATTGTTTGTTGTATTTTATATTGATTTATATTCTTAGATATGGCTTCTTCAATGGTTTCCGTTAGCAGTGTTGTTGCGAAATATCAGGGGATTTTAGGATCTAAATTGAAATTTAATTTCTCAGGCGGAAGGCCTATTTTGGGACGAGAGGGAATTGCGAATCGGATGTTTTGTGTGTATTTGTTTCAAGAGAAACAGCTCTTCATGGATTTTCTTCGGGAATCGAGTATGATTTTGTATGAAATGTAGTGGTATGATGACTTTCGCATCTAAGACTTCTCTGTCGGATGGCTTTAATTGGATATGTAGGAATGTTGTTGATTCTAAGGTGTGTGGTAGCACGAAAACTGTTAGGCAGAAGTTTTGTTTTAGTAAGCTCAGGATGGATGAGATATTTTCATTAACTTATGAACTCGTGATGGGAACAAAGACTTCGGATCTGGCTAGAGAGTTTTTTTTTACTTCTACAACGTTAACAGATTGGAGACAGTTTGTTAATGAGACGATTAGGGATTTAGTTGAGGAGAGTTCTGAAAAAATTGGTGGTGTTGATAAAGTTGTAGAGGTGGATGAGTCTAAATTTGGTAAGCGGAAGTATAATAGAGGCCACAGGGTGGAGGGGCAGTGGGTTTTTGGAGGGATTGAGAGAGGATCGGGTAAGCTTTTTTTGGTTGCTGTGCATGATAGGTCTCGGGAAACACTTGTAAATGTGATTAAGGAGTGAATTGAGCCGGGGACGACGGTGCATTCGGCCTGCTGGAAGGCTTACGATTGTTTAGGGAAAGAGGGTGACATTAACATTTAACAGTAAATCACAGTTTAAATTTTGTGGATCCAATGACTGGATGCCATACAAATACAATAGAAAGCACGTGGAGACACGTTAAAAGCACACTTCCTTCGCACAACAGACAAACGGATTTTAAGTATTATTTGGCTGTGTATATAAAAAATCATGTGCGGAGAAAGGAATCGATCCCTTTAATCAATTTTTGGAATATGTTAAGAGAAATTGACTGGGAAAAACGTAGAATACATAAAAAAACTATAGGATGAACATTGCCATTTTTTTGGTGTTAACACGTGCTTTCTCTCGTTTTTGTATATTTGTATTTTATGAATTTTTGCACTCTACATTTCTAAGACACACCAACTTACTCTACATTACTAACTTAGTTAAAGTACAAACTTTAGAGGATCGGGTAAGCTTTTTTTGGTTGCTGTGCATGATAGGTCTCGGGAAACACTTGTAAATGTGATTAAGGAGTGGATTGAGCCGGGGACGACGGTGCATTCGGCCTGCTGGAAGGCTTACGATTGTTTAGGGAAAGAGGGTTATGAACATTTAACAGTAAATCACAGTTTAAATTTTGTGGATCCAATGACTGGATGCCATACAAATACAATAGAAAGCACATGGAGACACGTTAAAAGCACACTTCCTTCGCACAACAGACAAACGGATTTTAAGTATTATTTGGCTGTGTATATAAAAAATCATGTGCGGAGAAAGGAATCGATCCCTTTAATCGATTTTTGGAGTATGTTAAGAGAAATTGACTGGGAAAAACGTAGAATACATAAAAAACTATAGGATGAACATTGCCATTTTTTTGGTGTTAACACGTGCTTTCTCTCGTTTTTGTATATTTGTATTTTATGAATTTTTGCACTCTACATTTCTAAGACACACCAACTTACTCTACATTACTAACTTAGTTAAAGTACAAACTTTTTCTAAGTATCGTCTTTCCTAAATTTAGTTAAAGTACAAACGTTTTCATAAAATTTCGTATTTTTTCTAAGTATTGTTAATTATCGGCACTTTTAATTATAAAATTTTGTATTTTTTCTAAGTATTGTTAATTATCGGCATTTTTAATTATATATGTTTATATTTTTCGCGCGCAGTGTTCAAGATTGCGTCCGTTAGGACTTTTCAAACACCGTACGCGTTGGCGCCAGTCTTGGCAACAAAAAAAAAATGGCGGATTTAGCCAAATTCTTTATATCAAATCTGGGTAAATCCAGTGAATAGACCCCCACTCTTTTTTCTAAGTACAAAATTGCGCCAAGTTGGCTCGTTTCCCCGTGTTTTGAAATTGACTCCTCCTAACTGAAGTGACGTATATTCCCATATTTTTAAACAGGCTCCTCCTACCAAAGTGACGTAGTATTATTGAGGTATGAACTGGAATTTTGAAAACTGATAGTGCAATTCATTTTGAATAAAAGTAAATAATACTCATAAAAAGGATAACAAAATATGATTTTTGTGCATTTGGAACAGATTTGGGTAAAAACTGAGAATAGACTCCCACTTTTTTTTCTAAGAAAGTACAAAATTGCACCAAGTCGGTGCTTTTCTCCATGTTTTGAAATTGACTCCTCCCAACTGAAGTGACATATGTATATTCCAGTGTTTTAAAATAGACTCCTCCTACCAAAGTGACGTCGTATTCTTCAATTTTATGAACTGGAATTTTGATAAATGATAGTGCAATTCAATTTGAATAAAAGTGAATAATACTCATAAAAATATTACAAAATACGATTTTTGTGCATTTTAAAAATAATGCGTAATGGCAGAATAATAAAATTTTAGAAACCATATTAAAACACTCGATACTTAAAATATTTTGGTAAATCCGGAGATCAGGTCACCGCAAATTTTTTTCTAAGTACAAAATCGGGTCAAGTTGGCCTGTGGTTGGCGCTTTCTTCCGTGTTTTGAAATTGGCTCCACCCATCATTACCATGGCTCCACCATGTCATTTACCGTCATTAGAAATAGGCTCCTCCTACCAAAATGATGTTTTGGTAGAAGAACCCTATTTCTAAAGACAGACTATTGTGTTTGTTCTAAACAAGATTTTCTAATATAAATGATAATTTAATTTAACTTAAATAACAGTGAATAATACTCAAAAAAACGTTACAAAATCAGATTTTTGTGTATTTTAAGAAAATTAAATAACTTTATAAAACTGCAGAATAAAAAAATTAATAATACTCATGTAAACGTTCCAAAATCAGATTTTTGTAAAATTTAATATTTTTATGCTACAATTTTATCTGTGCATATCGCACGTATCAAGATCGCTTTCTCCATCTAACTGAGGATCCATATAAAGGAAGGGGTTCGACCTACAGGTCCGTGTAAGGGCAGGCAGGGATTCGATCTAAAGAACGAAAATTGTGGAACGGATGTATCGGTGGTCCGTATGTACCAGTGGTCCGTACAAGGGCAGGAGTTCGACCTAAAGGTCGTTCTACACCGGAACGGGGCCCCCAGTGATCTCCGGTTTATTAGGAACGGTCGCCTGCGGCGCCCAGACACAGAATATGCTACAATTTTATCTGTGCATATCGCACGTAGCAAAATCACTTTCTCCAAAATAAATCATATAACGAAAGAACAAGCAAACACGCACAACAATGGCCAAAAATGGAACAGATTGGATATAAAGAATTTGGCTAAATCCGTCATTTTTTTTTTGTCGCCAAGACTGGCGCCAACGCGTACGGTGTTTATAAATTCTTAACGGACGCCATCTTGAACTTTGCGCGTAAGAAATCTAAACATATCTAATTAAAAATGCCGATAATTAACAATACTTATTAAAAATACGAAATTACTAAATTTACGAGAAACAATACTTAGAAAAATGTTTGTACTTTAACTAAATTTAAGAAAAATGATACTCAGAAAAAAGTTTGTACTTTAACTAAATTTAAGAAAAAACAATACTTTTTAGTATACTTTTTAGTTTGCACTTTAAAGAAATTTAAAAGAAACGATACTTTACGTGGACAACAAAATCAAAACACAGTATCTGGTTTAATGAAATCTAAAACTCTTAAAAGAAAGTTTGTACTTTAACTAAATTTAAGAAAAAACAATACTTTTTAGTATACTTTTTAGTTTGCACTTTAAAGAAATTTAAAAGAAACGATACTTTACGTGGACAACAAAATCAAAACACAGTACCTGGTTTAATGAAATCTAAAACTTTTAAAAGAAAGTTTGTACTTTAACTAAATTTAAGAAAAAACAATACTTTTTAGTATACTTTTTAGTTTGCACTTTAAAGAAATTTAAAAGAAACGATACTTTACGTGGACAACAAAATCAAAACACAGTACCTGGTTTAATGAAATCTAAAACTTTTAAAAGAAAGTTTGTACTTTAACTAAATTTAAGAAAAAACAATACTTTTTAGTATACTTTTTAGTTTGCACTTTAAAGAAATTTAAAAGAAACGATACTTTACGTGGACAACAAAATCAAAACACAGTACCTGGTTTAATGAAATCTAAAACTTTTAAAAGAAAGTTTGTACTTTAACTAAATTTAAGAAAAAACAATACTTAGAAAAAAGTTTGTACTTTAACAAAATTTAGGAAAATACAATACTTAGAAAAAAGTTTGTACTTTAAAGAAATTTAAAAGAAACGATACTTTACGTGGACAACAAAATCAAAACACAGTACCTGGTTTAATGAAATCCAAAACTTTTCAAAGAAAAACACGTGTAAACACGCGTATTTTGATTGGATTCTACTTTGTTTTACAGGGTAATTTAAAGTTTAATTTCTCGATTGTATTAAATTTTATGATTTTCATGTTACATCCACACAGTTGATGAAAGCCATGGAACACTTGTTGCACAAACACTCTATTGTTATATATGACATATAGTTCTTTTAAAATTTTGTTAAAATATAAGCTTTTTTCTAAGTATCGCCTTTTAAAATTTTGTTAATGGGAAATTTTATTTTAAGTATCATTCTTTTGAAATTTCGTTAAAGTACAATCTGTTTTCTATACTTATTTATGTATTACGTTTTTATGCATTTTTGTGCGTAACAAATGCAAAAATATATAATTAAGAATCAAAAATGCATAAAAACGCTTTAGATTTGCATTAGTACATTTTATTTCTTAACCTGACTACTGAAATCTTCATCCACTGATTGGAATCTCCGATTCATTTGTTCACGCTCACCCAAACTCATTTGCTCACGCTTACCCAAATCACAAAATAAATTTAATTTAAACACAGGCCATACATCAAAACACCTTACACACGTGTAAGGTGTTCTGTAAGGTGTGTTAGCACGTGTGCTAACGAAAACATAGTAAAAGTGTGTTACATAGGAAAATATACGGAACACCAAAATGATCATTAAGTCAACATAATCTTAAGATATATAACAATCAATTAAAATCATCTTGTGATGAAAATAAAATGAAAAAGGATACAAGTCTAATTTTTCACCAATATCTTGAATGAAGAAGGCAGCTTTCTGATGATCCACAATTTTTTGCCTCTTACTTAAATCCTCTAAATGTGCCATAGTACTTTTTTTACATCTAAAATATTACCAGATATTTTAAACTTAAAAATAAATTGCAATTGTATAAAAAGGGCACACGTTGAAGCCAAAAAAAAAAAATAGATAACACAAAACACAGACTAATGATTCTGTAACACAAAACACACTACAAATTTGGCACAAAAAATAAAAGGAGAGTTGAAATTTTCAAGAGAAAGATTTCAGCCAGAGTTGATCAGTTTTATCTCTAATAGTCCAAAACCTATGGATGAGTTTCATGTGACGTCACGTTCACGGCACAGCGGCCATGTTCTTTGTAACATCATTCTATCCGTATATTACAGATGATTTTTAGAAATTTACAGTCATTTAGTGCATAATTTCAGTAGTATATATCAAGATTTATATTCTCTTAGGATTATTTAGCACAAATATTCGTAAAAAGATATGTTTAGATGGCATAAATTTCATATTGCCTCTACAAGCATATATGCACAATATTTGATTTTGGATGTTTGCTAAAGGAATTGGGTAAGTTGAATTTAAAATTACTTTGTTGACATCTGCCCTTGCATTATGTAATCATATCTGTGCCATCAAAGTTTGTTTAATTAATTGTGCTATGTTTATTTCGTGCACTCATGTTGCAAGGCTTTTATTAGTAATATATTGAGTTGTAAATTTGTACAGTAATGTAGCAGCTGGCTCATTTATATATAAAAAAAAAGGTTGGCTGTTCTGTTGCTGTATTAGTGATTAATGAATATATGCAAGAGAAAACATGCATAATTATGTATAATGTAAGTTAACTCTGTAGAAGTGATCCATTTGTTTTTTCTTGGGTATATATTTCCATTGAATATCTGTATTGAATATTCTTGCACAATTATTGATCTACCACATAAAGCTAGCTATTGTAGGCAGAAAATTGTTTAAATTTGTTCTTAAAATGCTTCTCCAAACTGCAACAAACCAAATCACGCAATAACTTTTAAGAAGTATGCATATTAAGCTTTATTTAAAGAAATTTTGTCTTCAATAAGAAATTACTAACAGATTATTCAATGTTCAGATATAGATGAGTTGCACCGACGTCACATCCCTCTAGCAACTGTAGCACCGCCATACTCCTTGTAATACCCCGTTCGCACTGCCGATGCGAACTTTCAGCATTCAGTGCGAACGGGGTATAAGAAAAAAGGAAGCGAGGATGGCTCGCCCCCGTTACGCTTATACTGAACTTGGACATCTTGTATCAATATATGCTCCACTGAATTTTTGGGGTATGGGGTTCTAACGTACCTAGCAGGCAGTGAATTTGATTTCAGACATCTTCCCATTCAGTTGGATTTTGACTCATTCCGGATTCAGCCTGCCGGATTCTCAAGTGTTTATTTTTTTTTCATTAAGATAATTTTGAAGTATATTCTTATGTTGCATTATACTTTAGAATTGCAATAATGTCTCTACAAAATCGTGCTGATGTTCATCGCATCGAATGGTTTGAACTGTTTGGTAGATTAGGTGTAACAGCCGTTGGGTACCCACTAGAATACGTAAAAGTATTAATTCAGGTACTACACGATACACTGTTTATCAATATAAGATTAAATTATTTATTAAAACCTTTTTTTTTTAAATATATGGTTTTCTTTTAACAGTAACTGCTATTCATACAGTTTGCATGGGAACTCGAATAAATAAGTTACATCTGTTTTGTATATCAATTTTTACCCGGGGTGCAAATTGAAAGATAAGACGTACAATATCTACCAGCTTGATGCCTCTCTTTATGACCTTAAAAGTCCGGTGCGAAGCTACCTAGTGCCCCTGTTGCCCTTTCCTATGGGCGCCCATCTGTAGAATCATCAATATTATTGCGATTTTAAATATCTTAGTTCAATTTCTTTTATAAACTTAATTTGTTTGTTATAGATGTAGTATAATTCTACATTTTTGACGATTTTAGGTGCGATTCTGGGAATCCCTACTATGATTTGGAGAACATTCCATTCTGGCTACCCTTTCCGTGTCTTTTGCCACCCTTTTGTTGCTAAGGGAGAAATTAATATTCCATTTGGCAACTTCCTTCGTGTTTTTTGTCGCCGAGGTAATTTTCTGATTTCTCCATGAGCCACAGAACACACCTGTTGCATAAACAGCTATGTGGGATCTCTGATAACCAGCGGGACCGAATTCTGTGTTTTTTTAGCCAGCCTCTATATTTGAATTGTTACAGACCAACTTGCACAAACTGTGGGTTTTAGGTTAGTGATAAAAAACAACAAAGGATCGACAAGAAACTCTGGAGACGTTGCGATTTCTACTTTGGCGACAAAAGATGCGGAAAGGATTGCCAGAATGGAATGTTCTTCATATCATGGCAAAAATTGCTAGATTCTCACCAAAAATGGGAAAGGGATTATACTACATCTGTTCCACTTGTTTTTGAAGTATTCAAACTTTGTTAAGAAATGTTAAATCAAATTGCATATTTAGCAAGCATACTTTTACTTTTCAATAGATACTGAACCACTGTAGTGGATGTTCTTTAAATTGTCAATACCCATTCACTATATATCACGTCATATCTCAAAATAAATCATTTAGCAATTACAGTTTAATAACAAATGAATAACAGTTCTTTTTAGTGTCATAGGAGTCAAATTGGGCTGTAAGATGTAATTTATTATTCAATACCAAAAATTCAATGCCTTGTAAATTAAGCAAATATTTCTATCAATAAAAGTTAACATTTATAATAATCTGACCGTATTTGTACAGATATGCATACATATTATATTCCTGTGTGCTATTATATATGTTATAAAATTTTTACAATTTTATAGAAAATGTTTTTCTTAGGTATAATTTAAGATAGTCCACAACAAAAATTCAATTTAATAAATTTTAGTAAGAGATATTCTATATGAGCCTCATTAAGTAATGAAAACTGGTGCTTAACAGGAGAAATTTTGATTGTATGATTTTTTTACTACCAGAAGCATTAGTAAAAACAATAATTCTAAGTTATAATTTGCTAAAGAATTGCACTTAAAGGTCATTGAACATTTTTAACTCGCATCAAATTATGTCTCTGTCAATATGTATTGATAACAAAATATATATACTTATGATTTTTGAGAAACAGCTGTAAAATTCCTAATTTTCGGAAAAAGTACCAACATTTTATTATGTAAAAGTAGTCTAAAATTTGGGATTTTTGCAGTAATTGGCAAGGATTTCCAATTCTTATTAAAAAGCTCTAAAATTTGGGATTTTTAAGGAAAAGTGATTTAATTAGCTATTTTTATTAAAAAATATATTTGAAATTTACACTTTTTTTTTTAAAAGTGCTAAAATGTGCGCCAAAGTGGGTGATTACAATCGCTAAAATTTGCGATTTCATTTAAAAGCTTTAAAATTTGCGATTGAAATGCTAAACTTTGAAATTTTATTTACTAGTGCTAAAATTCACAGTTTTAAGCACTAAAATTCATAATTTCATTAAAAAGTGGTAAATGTCATGATTTTTGTTTTTGTAACAGCTTACATTTGCGATGTTATCTAAAAGGTCTAAAATTCACTATCAATAAAAAGTAGTGGATTATAAATATGTCATTAAACACTAATTCTCTTTCAACTTCGTTTTAAACAGATGCGGTCTAAGCGACTGCACCAAGGTTCAGGGTTCACATGCTCTCATTTTGATTTGAAGAGCCCTTAAATCCCCGTATTTTGCCAAATCTTCTTAAATAGTGCTTTTAAAAAGAGGAATGTGATAATTAAACAAAGTGGTGCATCAACTCACAAGACAAATAAATATTTTTTAATGGGGGAAATTGGGGGGGGGGGGGGGGGTTATAAAATTGAAAGATAGCTTTTGTTTTCCTGAGTTTGTGGGAAAATAATGAACGAAGAAATCAAATAATTTTTTTATAGATGTACAAGTCCAAACCAAATACAGAAAAAACATCCAATTTTTTTATGTGCTCACACAAATATTTTTATTGTGTTTGCATTTTCATACACACACCTCACCTTTTTGTATCTACTTTATTTGTCTAATCAATTTAAAACATCTGAATTTTTTTTTTTTTTTTTCCTGTATTTGGGCTGTGTATTGTATTTCTAGTATTTATTTCACAGTTTTTTGTTTAGTAGGCCCGATTTTGTGATACACTCTCTTCAAATATTTTATTGTATTTTATTGTCCTGCATTTGGGTAGAAATGATTTATGCTGATCAACTCTCTCTCTCTCATTTTAAAATGATTATCATTCTCAGTTTATTTTAAAACTAGCCATTTTCTCCGTGCTTTGTCCATTCTTAAAGATTAGTAACCACTAAATATGGCATCTATACACTTAAAAAAAGTTCTAAATATCAAAATTTGTTTTAATTTTAAACAACAATAAGGAAAATGGATTTGTTCACATTTTGAGAGGTAAAATGATGCAAGTTTTTTAAAACCCTTTTGTATCATCACACCTAATTGGAATTTTCAATTTTTTCATTGATCTGGAAGCGAAGACTGATTGAATGAGCCCAGAGCCAAGATTTTGCCTTGAGTTAAAAATATTCAATCTTTATGAAAAGTTGTTTTGATGAATTGCATCATTATTCCTTTGCCTTGTTGTCCCTAATTTGAATTTTTCAAAATCTTAGATTTTTCCTTTGACCTAGAAGATGAGACCAAAACCAATATTCTAAGTAGAGTACATACCTGCGAGCCCAGCTAACCAACTTGGGTTTATAGCTTTCAGTGGGACATCAAGGCGCAACCACTTCATCTCTTTTCCAGCAAAGCCGCAACCTCGGTCGCGAAACACGGCGGAATCATTCACCGGGCAGGGGCCGAAGGCACCTGCCGGGCCCGACTCCGGTCACCGGCCAGACCTGGGCTAAGGGCATAAATAGCCACAGTCCCGTGATCCAGCCACCTGGAAGAGTCCGGGGACTGCCTCGTCACTTCCGCGATTGCATGCGTGAGTCATCAGCAGCGAGGTTGATTACCCCCGGATTAATTTGCCCCCCAGTTTGGAGGATCAAGGCTACAGAGCCAACATCCGAAACCACCATCTTGGGTGGCCCGCCCCGGGGGGGGGGGGGGGCAATATTCTAAGTAGAGTAGAAATGCTCGATAATTAGGCAAAGAGGCTTTGAGTTTCTTCATTATTCTTTTGCACTGTAATCTCTAATTTAAAGTTTTGAAATTTTAGATTTTTCCCTTAGTCTTGAAGGTGGATTAGATCACATCAAAACCAAGATATTAGTTTTAGTGGAAGTGTTTGATAATTTTGATACATCAACTCACTCAGTCAGTTCAGTGCATATAGATATATTTTTTTAATTGATAGCATGTTAAGCAATAAAGAAAATAGTAAAAATTAATTAATAAAAATTTTTTGACCATTTTTTTATTTTTGTGCAAAATTTTTATATTTGTAAATTTGTGATAAAATAGACAATTTGAATGAATTTCCACTGCTACAAATCATTCGAATTGTGCATTGGTCTGCTACAAAACTGATACTAAGCTTAGATACTGATACGAAACAGATATTACCTGCTATAAAACTGATATGAATCTTTGTTTTATCCGATAATTATTTACAGAGTTTCCCCCAGGATAAAAAAACGGGCAGGGTGCTGTTACCAAGAAAAGAGCACTTCTTAAAAAAAGGGGCTCATATTTTTATGTGAATAATATTTATACTTGGGGTTTCTGTGATGAAAATGAGTATTGCAAAATATTTTGAATTTTTTTTGTAAACTTAAAAAAGTATCTGTCTGAACAAGTGTTTTTTTCTTTCATTTAGCTTATTTTCACTCGAAATATCTTTGAAACCATAACAGGCAGATATAAATAGTAAATGACAAAAATATGCATTAGGAAATTTAGTTTCCAGAACTATATTTATATTTAAAAGCTCTTATAGTATATACATAATCAAGTACATATTTATGTGCTGCCAGGCAAGTTTACAGATAAACTTGAATGTAAAATCTTGTCAGATAAGTTTAATTTATATTTCGAAAAGCAAGTTAATGAAATAATTTTATATTTTAACCAGAAGTCTATGCTCAAAGTATCCAGATGAAATCTCTGTGAAAATTAAAGTACTAGCTAGCTATAAACAGTTAGCGAGTAATTTGTAGCACTTTGAAAGCCTGTAAACAATATAAATGAGTATGAAAAAATCGAATAGCTTTATTGAACTTCACTGAAGTTTTATTATACAAAGTCCGGGCTTCACCCCTTAAGTGGTGTCCATCCTTTCCTATGGGTGGCCTTCAGCAGATACACAGTCAATCTTGATAGCCATTACATGAACTACAGTGGGAGTACCATTATCCTTGACTTTCGCACGTTGCAGATGTACAAGATAGCTATTTCATATTAAGCGACTAGGCTGGCTGCTATAGGCGGTTAGTGAATAATATAAAGAAAATAAGTTATCCAATATTTCATTAAAGCTGGCTAAAATCGAAGCAAACGCACCATGCTAGTTTAACAACAACTTTTATCCCCCTTCCTATCATCTTCTGTTTTGGCTGAATCATTTGAATGAACTTAAACATCTTCTTACAAATGGCATAAAGAACCCTTGTCCGGAAATCTATGTTTTTAAATATTTGTTTTAGAGCAAACATACTTATAGAGTGTAAATGATCAGAATTTTATACCCCAGGTGCATACTAAACATGGAATAATTTAGCAAAATTTTTAGTTGAAAAAAGAAACTGTTTTGAAAGTTTTTATCAGGTGGAAGAGGGAATGTATGTGCTTAATCTTCCCCTGTCCGTTTTGTTTCTTTTAATTTAGGAAAGAAGTAATGTGGGGGCTGTCTGCTGAAATTGAAATTTTTTTTAGAATTCTGAGAGATATATGGAGAAGTTTTAGTCAAATTGTAGAATTGTGATAATCTTGGTTTTTTGGATTTTTCGGATGCAAAGATATATACACTACCTAACATAGAAAATGTACACCATGAAGCTTTGGCCATATAATTATGCAAAGTGCAAGATAAATACAGTTGGCTGATGTATGCAAATAGCTTACATGATTAGAGCGTGGGATAAAAGGGATGGAAACGGTAGATGAGCCAACAGTTGTTACTGTCTGTTTCCTAAGGAAACCCATTTTCCGAGCTGTTTTTTATTTCAGAAGACATGTGTTGTTGAAGAGATGCCTGGCTACTGCCAAAGTCTGTTTCAGCATTTGGACGATCGTGTGAGGAGATTCATTTTAGGCCACTAAACATATCATCACAGAAACATGTGTAGATGCGTCCAATGTCTAAAGGATTTGGAAAAAATGGATTGAAGAAGGGCATGTGAATCATCGCAGTGGTGCAAATTCATCCAGACGTACGTCAGCACACATTCATCAATGCATTCGAAGGCATACGGTGGCAGATCCACAAATGATGACTGTCAACATTCTGCAGAATTTGCAGGGTACATTAGATGTTCCAATATCAGTGAAAGCAGTTTCTCGCCTATAGGCAGAAAGTGCCTGGCACTCAAACCATCCTTTTCGAAGATTGCTATTGATGACAAGACACCGACATGAGAGATTACAATGGTGTCTGAGCCGAGTCTCTTGGACGACTGAATGGGACAGGGTAGTGTTCAGCAAGGAGTCTCGATTCTGATTGTTGAATTACAGTCGGCTTGTGAGAGTCTGGAGGCAATGTGGAAACAGATTCAATCCTGCTGCGACTGTTAAAAGCCATACTGCTTGACAACACTGCATCATGACTTGGGGTGCTATCAACTTCCATCCTTCAGGAAACTATCGCACACTCATTGCATCTGTTTCTCTTTCTGTGTGTTCTTTATCGTCACACTCTATCCATTCTTACATGGTGTTGCATTTTCTGTGTTGAGTAGTATATATGCAGGGTGTCCCAAAAACATTGACCTCGAATTTCATTCTTTAAATATTGATCTTAGACATATATAATAAATTACAAAGTTGTTTAAGAAAAGGTACAGAATTTTATGAAGTCGATTAAAATTTTCAAGGGAATTATATTTTAAGAAACACAAAATTTAAATTTTTATACAGCCCCCGTACAAAAACTTTTCCACTGAGTAAAATGTGCCCCATACACTAATAAAGTGATGTACAAAATTTTAGCATTTTATTATAAAATGCCCCAGCGATATGTTTAAACAAAGTTGGTGAGGGATTTATCACAAATTAGAATGTAAATTTTTGCAGCAAGAGTGCAAATGATGCAACATAAATAATATCTGTTTCTTATCTTTAGATTTATTTACAATATTTCAAAAGTATGCTTCCTAAAAAATACCTTAAAATTTTACATGATTAATTTCAGAATAAAACTTGGAAATGGCATAATCAAAATGAACATTGAAACAGCTTAGAAATGTATGCATATGCAAATATCTACCTCTGATCGGTGCATCACACAATCGCAAAAGACGCATCATTACATGAGAAAGTTGTTTTTGCTCAAACAGAGGACAACCTATGGAGGATAGTTGAAGGCATATGGTTATCCATCCCTCAGGAAACTCTGCACATTCATTGCATCTATTCCTCGTAGGGTTGCTGCTTGTATTGCCACAAAAGGTGGCCCTACTGGCTACTGATTACCCTGTCTCTGACATTACTGCACTGCATTATCCTTCTGAAATTAACATCACTTATTTACATATGCCATCTCTGTCTGTGTGTCCTTTATCATCACATTCTCTCTGTTCACTCTTTCATGGTGTTGCATTTTCTGAATCGGTTAGTATACAAATGATCACAGAATTTAAATATAAAATACCAAGTATATAAAATTAGTATGTTTAACAAAACCAAAATATTAATAATCTGTAGAATAAAAATTAAATCTACTTAGTGTGTTACACATCATATAAATAAGATGTAGAATATATGAAGAGAAATAGTAAAGCATCCATAACAAACAAAATAATTCAATTTCTAATCAGAAATATCTAAAGAGAATGCTAGTCATCAATATGCAAAACCAGGAAACAATCTTATAGTTTAAAACAAATATTTTCAAAAAAATAGAGTGACAAACAAAGGATTAAAGGTGATGTAATTGTAAAATCATCAGGGGGTATTTGGTGATTGATCATCTACACATGTGTAAGTCAATTCTTCTTAGTTTTTCAATTTTCTCAATCTATTTCAATTTATAGTGCATTGGAGTGTTGTTGTTGAGACCCAGACCGTCCGACCTACCAGAAAGGTGTAAGGTAACTGTTTGGACGGTCGGGAAGTGCCACCAAATTTAGACCGGAATCCAGTGGGGGAGGCATCCACAGGGACTGTACACTCCTTCCCCTACCACCAACCTCTTGGAAGGACATATGGACCCACATGTTTAACGTGATCATACTGCGTGTGAACATGGCTTCAGTTTTGGCAGCGGCGGTAATCGAACCCGGGTCTATCGAGTGCAATTCGTTCATGCTAACCACTGGACTACCGTGCCTGCACATTGGAGTATCAAAAGTCAAAAGTCCAAGCCGTCCGACTTGTCCTAGGACATGAGAAGCAATTTAGACGGCCGAAAAAAGCGCACATTGGAGTGTGAAAAACCCAGGTACCCGACTCACCCTAGTGTATGAGTGCACATTGGAGTGTTGAAATCCCAGACCACACGACCAACCCGAAGGCTTCTGGTAGCTTATTGTGTGGCCGGGCACATTGGAGTGTCGAAAGCCCAGACCACCCGACTCGTCCGTAGACTAAGAGCAGCTGTTTGGATGGCCGGGGGCACATTGGAGTGTGTAATAGCACATTGGAGTGTCGAAAACCCAGACCACTCGACTGGCCCTAAGGCATGACCAGCAACTTGAGTGACCGGCAACGACACATTGGAGTGTCGAAAGCCCAGACCGTATGGCTCATCCTAGGACATAGAGCAGCAAGGTGGGCTGCCGGGGACACATTGGAGTGTCGAAAGCCCAGACCGTCCGGCTCATCCAAAGACATGGAGCAGCAAGATGGACGGCTGGGAAAAACATACACATTGGAGTGTTGAAGACCCAGACCACACGACCAATCCTAAGGCTAATGGTAGCTTAATGTGTGGGCGGACACATTAGAGTGTCGAAAGCCTAGGCCGACCGACTTATCTGAGGACATGGAGCAGAAAAATGGGCATCCAGGACACATTGGAGTGTTGTTGAGACCCAGACCTTCCGACCTACCAGAAAGGTGTAAGGTAACCGTTTGGACGGCCTGGAAGTGTCACCCGGACCCAGTGGGGGAGGAGTAGACCGGAACCCAGTGGGGGAGGCATCCACAGGGACCGTACCCTCCTTCCCCAACCACCAACTTCTCGGAAGGATTTACGGACCCACATGTTTAACATAATCGTACTCCGCATGAACACGGCAGCAGTTGTGGCAGCCTGGAAATCCAGCACGCAAACCACTGGGCTATCGCGCCCGAAATGTGCCATCACATTTCGGGCGCGATAGCCCAGTGGTTTGTTCCCAGGTGGTCACCCACCCAAGTACTAACCGCGCCCGATGTAATAGCTTTTTGTTTGTTCACAGTAATAAGGTTATTAAATGAAATGTGCTATTTGAAGTTGATGTATTGTAGTCACCCCCTGATTATTTTACAATTACATGACCTTCAATCCTTTGTTCATCACTCCATTTTTAAAAATATTTGTTTTAAATTATAAGGAGTGTTTCCTGGTTTTTCATATTGATGACTAGCATTCTCTAGTTTTTTCTGATTAGAAATTGAATTCTTTTGTTTGTCACGGATGCTTTATTATTTATTTTCATATATTCTACTTTAATTCATTTTTACATACATTACCCAGCATACATACATTCAGTGACGAACCGAGGTAATTTTCTTGGGGGGGAGGGGTACGTCTGAATATTGCCGACTGCAAATTGAAATTTTCCAACTCATTTAACTAATAATTAGTATTAAACTAATTATAATAAACTAATACATGAAAAATTCATTATATTCTCAAATTCGGTATAAGAAAGGACATGAGTGGATAGGCACAGTGTTTGTCCCCCTCCCAAATTTTGACTCATTTGTTTCTGGCAATGGCTACCAACAGGTTTTTTAAAAGGAAGAACCCCACCTTCAACTTTGTTCCCTATAGAGCTAATGTTATTTTGCTATACGAAAGGAAGACACTATGGGCCACCATCCTAAATCCCCGCCTGATTTCTGGTTACAATTTTATGCTGAACAGAGTAAAAATTACCCCTAAAATAAAGGTACAGTTTCATCACTATGATTCGTCAAAATGCCAAATTTCATATGCATTTTTTCGAAAAGAACAAGAAATGAGAAACAGTTTATGCAGTTAATGGTAAGATTTGATCTTGTGTATAAAATGTCATACCAAATGCCCCACAAGAATCCAAGGGGGGGAGGGGGATCAAATCCTTCTGGGATGGGTTCTTAAGTACATGATTGGGGAATCAGGGGTTCTAAATGAGTTAATGTTGTAGCCATATCATAACCCTTAATAAGTTTCATTATCATGCCGAGTTTGGAGAAAATCGATTGACCTTAAGTAGAGAAATCAGCATCAGTGTATCTTGCATTGTTATATAGTACTAGCTACTAGTTTAACATTTGGAAGGCTCCCTCTAAAAGGTTACAAATGCTAAATGTTCTAAATTTATTTTATTTCACATAAATTCTTCAACGTTTTAGTGTTGCCCAACTTTTTTTTTTTTCAACAGAATTGAGTTCAATGCTGTCAACAAAATCTTTTCACTATTCAATAACAGCATAGCTTCTAATCTGCCATCAGACATTTTGGAACTCAAATACATTTTTATTAGTTTTAGTTTACTGAAAAGTCTTTTGCTTGAGGCCACCTTTACTGAAGCCTTAAGTGAAAATCTGCAAAAAATATTTGTGAAAGGAAGTATGTGTTTGAATCAATCGACCTTATCCATTATTGAAGTTAAGGAATCTGTATCTTTACAGTGATCCACAAGAATTTCCAACTCAGCTTGTAGAGCTTGTATATCTGTGATATGATCAGTCTCTGCAGCTTAGAGGTAATATCTGAGATGCCTCTTCAATGTATGCAATGCTGCATGTTTCACTTGACATTGATGGACCAAATAAATTATATAATGGGCTTATTTCATCAAAACATTTCCTTAAATTTTCCTTTGTTAATGCTGTTAATGCTTCTAAAACAGCTGAAAATTCTCGCTGATAAAAGGAATGCAAAGTAAATTCTGTCTCTGTTGTGTTTTTACTTTCCCTGCAATACTTGATAATGTATAAGGAAAGTATTGGAATCATACTGAAAATTGCAACTCAAGTTTTCAATGGATCTACACGTTTTGGGACTTCTAGAATACGATAAAACTATTTTTAGCATGATGTCTGTGTGTGTCTGTCTGTGCAGATTTTGTATCCACTTTAACTAAAAAACTAATTGATTGAATTTCATAAAATTTGGTAGGTAAGTCACTTGTGGGCGAATCTGGTGCTGATTAGTGTTGGGTACGATCTGGGATTAAAGAACCCGCCATTTTTTGTGAAATGGTCTGCAAAAATTGCCTGTATCCACTCCAGCTGAAAAACTAATAAATCAAATTTTACAAAATTCGGTATATAAGTCACTTGTGAGTCACCCTGGTGCTGAGAAGATTTTGGTACGATTCGGAAGAAAAATAACCTACCAGATTTTGCGAAATGTCTCACAAAAATCAGCAAAATCTAAAAAACTATGTATGTTTAAATATATCCATTAAATGCTTGTGTTATACATAATTTTTAACGATGAAAAGAATAAGACTAACCCCATTGCACTAGGACTAGCCGTTCTCAAGATATTTTAGTTTTTTCGTATTGGTCTGTAGTCACGTGCTGTCCACATCAGATTTTTTTTCTTTTGTACGTAAAATTGTTCAGCCAATCAAACAAAAATCAAATATTGTTTTTAATGTGGCGATTTGCTGACTCAGAAATTAGTGGGGGGTGATGCAACCCCCTATACCCTCCCTCCCATCGGATCATCCCTGCATACATTACCCGACATAGAAAATGCAACACCTTGAAAGAGTGAATGGAATGTGATGGAAAAAGACATGTGGGGGCTGCATTGCATTAGGTCATACACTGCTACGAAAGACATCCTGGATTATTCCCTCAGGTTTGAAAAATTCTTTTAAGCCTAATGCCATAGTGTGGGATCAGCAATCTAAAGGTTCAGAGTTTGAACCTATCCCCCACTATCAGGGATCTGCGGCTCCCCACAGTTGGTGACTTTGGACATACGAGCAAGCAACCTTCTCTCTCTCTAACGATCTCACCTCTCACGAGATAGCAGCATTACAGATAATGCATGCTTTCTTCTCTACGGGTTGACTATGATTGATGTCATGCTGCTACACAATAACTTACAAGGTACGGCATGCCTCCCAGCTATTCAGCTCACGACTGAGTTTCACCTTAGGGATGCGATAGGGTTTTTTCCAGCTGGCCCCCCTCCTCACTGAAATTCTACAGAGTTTCTCACCTGTAGATATCCTATGTACATTCTCACCAGGAAGGAGAGTGTGTGGGAGCTACATTGATTCACTCATTGCTGCAAAAGACATCCCGGATTATTCCCTCAGGTTCGAAGAATTCTTTTGGGACTGACGGAATAAACAGTCTAAAGGTTCTGAGTTTAAACCTATCCCCCACCAAGGGATCTGTGGCCCCACGCAGACAGAGATGGCATATGTAAATAAGTGATGTTAATTCCAGAAGGATAATGCAATATAGTAAAGACATACACACACCTTACTAACTAAGCCGGCCGTCCAACTAGTTACTCTAAGTCCTCTGGACGAGTCGGACGGTCTGGGTCTTTAACACACCTTACTAACTTTACCATAAACCCCTGGGTTGGTCGTGTGGTCTGGGCCTTCAACACACCTTACTAACACACCTTACTAACATACACACACCTTACTAACCCCCTTCCCGGCCGTCCAAATAGCTGCTCTTAGTCCCCTGGACGAGTCGGACGGTCTGGGTCTTCAACACACCTTACTAACCCGGAAGTTGGCTTCTGCTAACTTTCCTTCCCGGTCGTCCACTTTGTTGCTCCAAGTCCTCTGGACGAGCCGGACGGCCTGGGGCTTTCACACACCTTACTAACCCGTCAAGTCCTCTGGACGAGCCGGACGGCCTGGGGCTTTCACACACCTTACTAACCCGGCCGTCCAAATAGTTGCTCTTAGTCCTCTGGACGAGTCGGACGGTCTGGGTCTTCAACACACCTTACTAAAGACATACACACACCTTACCCTCCTTCCCGGTCGTCCAATTTGTTGCTCTAAGTCCTCTGGACGAGCCGGACGGCCTGGGGCTTTCACACACCTTACCTTCTTCCCGGCCATCCAAATAGTTGCTCTTAGTCCCCTGGACGAGTCGGATGGTCTGGGTCTTCTACACACCTTACCTTACACCTTTACCTTACACCTTTCTGGTAGGTCGGACGGTCTGGGTTTCAACAACAACAGGATGTATGATCATGTTAAACATGTGGGTCCGAAAGTCCTTCCGAGAGGTTGGTGGTAGGGGAAGGAGGGTACGGTCCCTGTGGATGCCTCCTCCACTGGGTTCCGGTCTAAATTGGGTGGCACTTCCCGATCGTCCAAACAGTTACCGTACACCTTTCTGGTAGGTCGGATGGTCTGGGTTTCAACAACAACAGGATGATCAGTTGGACCACATCTTGTGGCCATACAAGTAGCAACCCTTCGAGGAACAGATGCAGTGAGTGTGTGGATAGTTTCTTGAGGGATTTATAGCCATATGCCTTCAACCATCCTCCACAGGTATTCCTCTGTTTGATGTGGGGGTTAGGGCAGTCAAATGACGGCTAATCACATTCCATACATGCTCAATGATTGATAGATCTGGAGACAACAGACGCCAAGGATGCACCTAGATACTTTGCAAGGCTTGTCTTCTGATGGTTGCCTTATGCAGTCTCGCATTATCTTGCTGGAAAGCAGCATTTTGCAAATGCTGGAGGTAGGGCAGTGCAACCAGCCGCAGTACGTCATTCACATATCGTGCCATCATTGTGTCTGATATGAACTAGAGGTGACCAGCTTGTGGCCATTGCTACTCCAAACCATGATGCCATGCTGTTGAGCAGTATGGCATTAACAGTCGCAGCAGAATTGGATCTGCTTCCACTTCGCCTCCAGACTCTCACACGGCGACTGTCATTTGACAAACAGAACTGAGACTCTGTGCTGAACACTACCCTGTCCCATTTAGTCCAAGAGACTTGGGCTCGACACTATTGCAATCACTCACGTCGGTGTCTTGTCATCAATTATAGTCTTCATAAAGGATAGTTTAAGTGCAAGCTGCTTTTGACTAATCGTCAAGAAACTGTTTTCGTTGCTATTAGACCTTTCAATGTACCCTGCAAGGATTGCAGGGTACATTGAATTCCGCAGAATGTCTACAGTTATCGTTTGTAGGGCCACCACCACTTACTTTCGAATGCGTCAATCAACGTGTGCTGATATATGTCTGGATGGGCCTGTACCACTGCGATGATTCACATGCCCTTCTTCAATTCATCTTCTCCAAATCCTTTGTATAGTGGACAGACACATCTATGCATATTTCAGTGACAATATGCTGGTACGACCATCCAGCCGTATGTAGGCGTAAAATCGACCCCCTCCGCACAATCGTTTAAATGCTGAAACAGACTTTGGCGGTGTCGGCCAGGCATCTCTTTAGCAATACGTGTCTGCTAAAGTGAAAAACAGATCGTAAAATGGGTTTAATAAAAGCGACAGATAGTAACAACTGTTGGTTCATCTACCATTTCCATCCCTTTTATCCTTCACTCTAATCACATGACCTACTTGTATTTCATATCATTTGCATACATCGGTCAGTTACGTTCCTTAAATATTGATCTTTGATATATATAATAAATTACAAAATTGCGTAGAAAAGGTACAGAATTTTATGAAATCGATTAAAATTTTCAAGGGAATTAAATTTTAAGAAATACAAAATTTAAGTTTTTATACGGCTCCCCGTATAAATACATTTCCAATGAGTAAAATATGGCCCATACACTAATAAGGTGATGTACAAAATTTCAGCATTTTATCATAAAAGGTCCTAGAGATATGAAAAGACAAAAATGCAGACTTAAGCCACTTTTCGATGCATCGGCATGGGTTCTCAGAGGGGGAAAATCATGTTGGCAGATCGTGTTTTAGGGCTCATACACAAATTATGAAAGAAAACAATGATTACATAAATAAATAATTTTGCTATTTATTGGCACAAAAGTATCTACACTGTGTAGAAATAATAACTTTACAGAAAGATTACAAAGCTTGTTCAAAATGTTTTCCATCCATGCCAAAGATCCATTAAAAATAAGAGGCAGATATTATTTGCAACTTTGGTTAAACAGATCTCTGGGACCTTTTATGATAAAATGCTGAAATTTTTTACATCACCTTATTAGTGTATGGGGTACATTTTACTCATTGGAAATGTTTTTGTATGGGAACCGTATAAAAATTTAAATTTTGTATTTCTTCAAATTTAATTCCCTGAAAATTTTTATCAATTTCATAAAATTCTGTACCTTTTTTTACACAACTTTGTGATTTATTATATATGTCTAAGATCAATATTTAAGGAATAAAAGCCAAGGTCAATGTTTCTGGGCCTCCCTGTATATATACATATTGGATCACATAAAAAAATGCAAATTTTGATGTACACCTGTCCCCCGATTTACATGGAAGTTAGGTTCTGCACAAATCCGCGTAAATTGAAATCTTGGATTTTGCTAAGTAAAATCGTGTAAAACGAAAATAACCCCAAAATGTGCATGATTCATTCATTTATTTAAGTAAAACAAAAGTAAGACATCTTAGAAAACTTAAAATTATACTTAGTTTATAAAACAACAAACATATGAATGTAGTAATATAACATATTTAATTTATTTTACATTAGGAACAAAGAACAAAAAAACAAAAAGACCCTTAAAAATTAATTATGAGTTTAATCACTGTCATCACTTTCATGTACTATCAGTCTTTTCTTTCTGATAGGTATGATATCGCTTTCATCACTTGAGCTTTCTTTATGCGATTCTGGCTCAATGGTTGACGAATTAGGCAAGATCTCGGGTTGACAAGACTTTGTCATGAAATCGGTAATTAATAATTGCATAGGTTTTTTTGCTAAATCTTTATAGACCTCTTCATATTGATTTAAGCATTTATGAAGGTCTTTCTAGAATTGGAGAGCTCGATCAACATTTGTGTCATATTGTAAGAAATGGTTGCCCAATTTTCTTCCCAAACCGATCCTATGCTTATGATTCTTGCTGTGAACGCAACTGGTTCAAATTGCTCTTCATCAGAATCATTGTCTTCATCATGTTTGTTTGTTTCACGAATCATGTTAATTAAATCATCTTCATTCAATTTTTCATCAGCCATTATTTCTTCAATATCTGCCTGAGCTAAATCTTCAAAACCTCCTCCTCCTATAGTATGGGCCAACTCAGTGATCTGAGAATATTCATGATCTATTGGTGATTTATCATTTCCACTTTCAACAACATCCGGCCATATTGCTTTCCAGCAGGCGTTGATCGTTGATTGTTTGATCTGAGTGTATGACAGTCCAACATGCTTAACACAATCTAAAATTGTAAATTTCTTCCAAACATCCATCAGAGTAAGAGATTCATCATTCTCCATTTGTTCTAAGATATATCTGAAAGTTTGCTTGATGTACAGTGCTTTAAAAGTCGAAATTATCCCTTGATCTAACGGCTGTAATAAGGAAGTTGTATTCTTTGGTAAAAAAACAACTTTTACATTTTCGTGTTGTAAATCTGGAGGATGACCTGGTGCATTATCAATTAATAGAAGAGCCTTAAAAGGCAATCCCTTTTTAGTTAAATAATTTTTGACATCGGGAACAAAGAAGTTATGGAACCATTCATTGAAAGCTATGGCAGTGACCCATGCTTTTCTATTAGCCATCCAATAGACGGGAAGGTTTTTGATATTTATTCCTTTGAATGATCGTGGTGATTTTGATTTGTTAATCACCAATGGTTTCATCATATAATCGCCAGAAACATTGCAACAGAAAAGAACTGTTTATATGACTTTTCGCTACTTATGACCACTAGCTGATTTGTGAGCTTTGGCTATAAAGGTTCTTTCCGGCATTTTTTTCAGAATAATCAGGACTCGTCAGCATTGAAAACCTGATCAGAAGTGTAGGAGTTAGCGGCAATGATTTCAGTAAGTTTTGCCGGATATTGTTATGCCACATCCAAATCAGCAGATGCACTTTCACCTTTCATTCTCAGATTATGTAAAGAATGTCTTTGTTTGAATCTCTCGAATCACCCATGGCTTGTGGAAAAAGATACCTTTTCATCGGACGAAGTCGACGGCGACTGATTCTTAAGTGATTGATAAATCTTCAAAGCTTTATTTGTAGCAGCATTGGTATCGATCGGGATTCGCTTTTGAGTTTGGTCTTCTATCCATATCACTAAGGCTTTTTCCATATTTTCCATTGTAACATCTCTAATATATGAAGTCGTACTCATACTGTTGCACGTTCCAGCTGCTACACTTTTTCTAATGGAGTCTTCATTTTTTCTTATTGTCCTTATTGTGGTTTCATTCATGTAGTAAAATTTAGCAACATCTGTTACTCTTTCTCTATTATGTAGACAGTCTAATATTTGAATTTTAGTTTCTAAAGAAATAACTTTTCTTTTCATTTGATTTTTCTTCAAATTCTTTGACATTATAGAACCTTAGCAAATTTACACAAACTATAAAGATGCAAGAAAAACTATAAATGTTGAAAACTTATCAGTTCAAAAGATAAACGCACAATAATATAAGCTTTGTTGCTAAAATGTTTCTGCACTATGTACTTGCATGAACCAGATAGCTTTACTGTTGTGAAATACATACAGGGATTCCCCTATTACGGGGATTTCCCTATACGGGGATTCCCCATTACTGGGATTCCTCTAAATGTATATATTTTACAACTCCGGGATAAGTGTATTTAAAAATGAAAAAATAAATATGATGGAATTCTCTCATGGATTCAGTTCAAACATTGTTGGAAAGAATGTTCTTTAATCTTTCCAATTGTGTCAATATAGAAATGCTGTGGTAATACTTTCAGTCGTTAAGGAACCAGTTTGTGTGAAAATGCTTAAACGTAAAGTAACAAAAGCTGATTTGAAATTTTGAAAAATTATGCCGGAATGCATTTTCCTGGGTCCTCAAGTACCTGTGTACCAAATTTTATTGCCGTGCAATGCCTAGATTCATCGCTACAGTCTGCACACACACATAAACATCTTTTGTTATTATATACTAGAGAAGTACCCTACGTTGACCAGGAGTTAAAGCAGTATAGTTATATAAAATAAAATAAATAAATTTTATTTATATAAATAACAGTGAAACTGCATGCAATCCATGTACATCGACATAACAGGCGTGATATGTCCCATCTCTCCTACAAATCACAAAACCAAAATCTGTCACTTGCGGAGACTTTACTTTTCATGTTATCAAATACAATTTAAATCTTAATTTCAACAATATCACCACTGTTCATCCAATTTATATATTGGCCATATCTTCCGAATGTTCATATTTCAAATGTATATAAATATTAAATATAGAAACTGTATCTGCTATCGCCCATGTCCTAAGTATACACGTGTAAATAATACAAATGAGGATGGAAATAACAACTCAATATCTGAAATGCCTGTTTTAAACAAAAATCGTTCCTGTACTCGATTTTTTCCATTCAAAACCAAGCCAATTGTATAGCGTAATTTAATAATGGCTATGTAAATTCTTTACAAAATCCCTCAATAGGTTCATTAAAAAATCAATTTAAGATGCCTCAGATAAAAAATTTATAATCAATCAATCAATAGGTTTATGAAATTATTTTCTTTTCTAGAGTTGTCTGCAATATATTATGAGCTGCTGTTAAAATATGAATGTTGGATAACATGTCTATATTTTTATACTATCCTAATATAAAAATCAGAGAAAGATTTCAAATGCATGAAAATTGTATATATATTTTAAAAAATCACAAAAATTCTGCTATTGTATGGATTCCTTTCAAAGTTTGTTTGAAAAGTAATTTTTCGATCTTTCCAATAGTGTCAAGATAGAACTCTGTGATAATGTTTTAGGTCTCTAAGGAATCAATTTGTGTAAATATTGTTTAAAATTAGACTAGAACACAAAGTAACAACAACAAAAAAAAATTCGGACATAATGAAAAATAATGTTGAAGGGCAGCTATTCAGGTCCTGAAGTACCTGTGTAAGCTCTTCAAAGTCCCACTGGTTTCTTTTTTGTCAAAAAATTTGGTTATAATTCCCTTCTATATTTTACTAAACTTTTCTTTAAATAAATATTTCTTTCATTTAAAGTCAAAAGTTTGAGTGATCAATATGAATAATGTTTGTAATATTCTTTTATAGATTGGTCATGAGCCTTTGCCTCCCAAACCTACTCATACACTTTTTGGAAGACCAGCTTTGGCATTACCAGGAGTTTTTACATATAGTAAGTTATGCTAATGCTTTTTTTGATCTATGTGGAGGTCTTCAGGCTGGTTTGATTTCGCCATCCAGCTACAAATAGTGCCCCCTTCTCTACTTGAAGGTGTTGAAAGACCGTCCGATCCCAGACCGTCCAATTTTTCCTCTGACATGAGCAGCAATTTGGACGGCCAGGTACTTGAGGGTGTGAACTTTCTTGGGCACTTCTAATTTTAATTTTAAATCGAGTGATCAGGTAGCAAGATGTCTCTTTGGTTATTAATTAGATGCAAAGTAATTTAATTATGCTTATTGTGTATATAAAAAGATAGCGTGTTAGTTATATCAAATATATATTTCTTCTAAATATATCATCAGCTTCTTTAGTGATTTGGGGTAAACAACATCTGATGAACCAATGCAAGGACTTCGGACAGAGGACTGATTATTCAGACGGCTGTCCAATTCGCCTTTCATACTCGTGTTGGCAAAATATCCTATCATGCTTTGCTTGGTAATCTGTGCAATTTCTTATGATTGTCAAGCACAGAGTATGTACACCCAACTCCTTTTTTACACGGTAGATATGTTCCTAAAAAATTCCTGTAAAAAAATGTGTGAAAAAAGATAAGTTTCCTATAGTAAAATTGAGGATATATTCCATGTTATCCGAAAACTGTGTAAGATGAAATAAAGAACTATATTTATTTTAAAAACCATGTAAAAAAATGCTGAAAACTGTAAAAGTTCTGATATGCATACGAATGATATATACATACATATACAATTTTATTGAGCAATAAAACTTAAAATACATAATTCATCGGTAAAAATAAGTAGCGCAAGCAAAAAAAAAGGTATCTGTTAATCCAAAATTAAGAATAGAAATCTCAAAATTAAAAATAGAAATGAAGAAATAATATTTAGTTACATAATTATTCGTTGCTACTTGATAATAAATGCAATTGCTTGCGATGAACTGGACCAAAGTCATTATCTCTAGAGATATCCACATCCGTCAAGCTCTTTAATGGAGACTTTCGTCTGCTAATACTGCATACCTGCCAACTTTTACGCATTATGCGTAAAATTTACGCATTTTAACTGCTCTTTACGCTTTTACGCATTTCTTGCTGTATTTTACGCATTTCCGCATTTATTTGAATTTTTTAACATTAATAGGAAATCAATCTCCGGCTTTTTATGTTTGAAATTTATCAAATAACCAGACATAGTATAATTCCTCGGAAACACCGCATTTCCTCTTTTTTAACACTAATATCTACCATTTCCGGGATCGTAGCAAATCCATAATAAAATGCAGGGTTATGCCAATCAAATTAACGGAGATTTACGGCCGCGTGTAACGTAAATTAAGATCTCGATCGCTTATTTTATAAAAGTAATAAATATACTTCTTCAAAGGTTATCTAATTCAGCATAAATCGCTAAAATGTTATTTTGTTCATTAATTTCGCATAAATACTGCGATTGCGCAATTCAGTTTGTTCTTATGAATCGCCGAGAGTACAATAGTATCTTTTTCCGTCCATCTCAATCTTCTAAATATTGCATTTTTAATTGACTAAACTAGCTTATTTTCATATTCTAATTAATTATTACTGTTAATTTCTTAATTATTTTCGCATAAACAGTGCGATTACGCAATTCAGTTACTTCGTCTGAATTACTGAGCGTGCGTTAGTATCTTTTTCCATCCATGTCCATCATTTAAATGTTGCATATTGGATCGACTAAACTAGCTTATTTTCATATTCTGATTAATTATTATGGTTAATTTCTTAATTATTTTCACATAAACAGTGCGATTGCGCAATTCAGTTACTTCACGTGAATTGCCGAGAGTACGTTAGTATCTTTTTTCATCCATCTCCATCATTTAAATGTTGCATATTAGATCGACTAAACTAGCTTATTTTCATATTATGGCTAATTTTTAAGTCAATTTTTTAATTATATTTGCATAATATAAATCTTTCTATTTAAAAAATGGGTATAAACTCTGTGAAGGGATATTTTCCAAAAAGTGGTATTAAAGCAATGATTTAGGCAAATAAAAGGGAAACCATTTTGGCAGGAATATAATTCAGTGCTATATATATATTTTTTTAATTAAAGATCAATATTTGTTACTCTCTTTAGTGAAAACCTGTGTTTTGCCAAACATAAATATTTGTCTTCATTATAAAGTAATTCTCACCGGATAAAACCTTTATATATTTTTTGCTTTATAATTTATTGTCCTGAAATTTTATAAAATTGGTGTCCTGAATTTTCATATTCTACCAGTAAACCTGATATTTAATGCAGTATTTTTTAACTAGCACCTGATATTTGCAGTATTTTACTAAACTAGCTTATTTTCATATTCTGATTAATTATTACGGTTAATTTCTTAATTATTTTCACATAAACAGTGCGATTGCGCAATTCAGTTACTTCACGTGAATTGCCGAGAGTACGTTAGTATCTTTTTTCATCCATCTCCATCATTTAAATGTTGCATATTAGATCGACTAAACTAGCTTATTTTCATATTATGGCTAATTTTTAAGTCAATTTTTTAATTATATTTGCATAATATAAATTTTTCTATTTAAAAAATGGGTATAAACTCTGTGAAGGGATATTTTCCAAAAAGTGGTATTAAAGCAATGATTTAGGCAAATAAAAGGGAAACCATTTTGGCAGGAATATAATTCAGTGCTATATATATATTTTTTTAATTAAAGATCAATATTTGTTACTCTCTTTAGTGAAAACCTGTGTTTTGCCAAACATAAATATTTGTCTTCATTATAAAGTAATTCTCACCGGATAAAACCTTTATATATTTTTTGCTTTATAATTTATTGTCCTGAAATTTTATAAAATTGGTGTCCTGAATTTTCATATTCTACCAGTAAACCTGATATTTAATGCAGTATTTTTTAATGCAGGTACGTGTATATAGTTGAATTTATTAGAAATGTCATTTGCGCGTGTAGTTTAAAAAAGAAATCATTATAAATGTCATTCACGCAAAATTTTACACATTCCAATTTTCCCAGGTTGGCAGGTATGATACTGTTTTGAACTGCCGAACTACTTTCCGAAAGGTCTTGCGCTGTTGACTTTTTTATAAAAAATCTGTTATAGACAGTTGAACTTTTGGTTAAGTTCTTTATACAACTCTTGATACCCAGCCAAATAATTCTTCATATCTCGTTCGAATTTTACGGCACGTTCCATGTTTGGAATATTTTTAATGATGTAATATGTTATGTAAGTGTCATACGAAATGGGTAGGTAAGAGTTATCGAATAAGGGGAGATCCCTTTGAATAAGGGGATACTGGGAAATCCCCTTATTCGATAACATTATAGCACTGCGCAGTGCTGCCTAATTTTTGAAGTGTGATAAACACGTGAATTTTTTTTATACATTGGTACCAAAGACTGCAATTTATACTAGTACTAGACCGCTCATGGTCATGTACATAAGACAATGACTTTGAAATCGTGTTAGATCAAATAAATTTTTCAAAAAAGGAAGACTTTTTTGAACGGTGTAACTTCAAATTCATGTAAAAAAAGAATTGGGTGTATTTGAAATTATTCAATCTAATTCTAATCTTTTTGCTAATATGAAGCATTGTGGTTGAATTTAGATAATTATTTTGTTCACTAACAAATGGGATGACATTAAAATTTAAATGTTTATATATTATATAGGGTGGCCATAATAAAAACATCCCTGTTCAGAGCATTCTGTAGACATATCTAGAAATCCAAACTTGGTAGGAATACTCTAAAAATTTTCCAACGGGTCACAACACATGGTGGACTGTATGAGGAACAATTTTCAGAACATTTCAAATTAGATATGTAATAATTAAAACAATTTCAGATTTTTTTTTATTAACTGTAATATTTTATTCAAATATTAAACATGAAGTTCTGAGAAGGCACTTGATGTAAAATATTCATTTTATATCAACAAAATTCTGTCTGTGATAAAACCAAGCTCGAATTATTTTATTAAGGTTAAATCCCTTAAACACACCATATATAAATTATTGTTCAAAAACATTGTTGCACGAGAATATTTCAATAACTGTAGATATTGATTCATGTTTCCAGTATACAATGTTTTAAACACTGCTTGTGTTGAAAAGAATTAAAATTTTTGCATGACATAACTTCTGATTTACAATTTATGACTTTAAAGATTTACTAGGGATGCTTCATGTTATTCTTGCTTGTAGCCAAAGTACAAAGTTTCATATTATAGATGGTGTTTTGCTTGAGAAACTATTTAATAGATTGAATTGTAATTATATTACTGTACTCCGAAAATTAACTAAAAAAAACAGTAAAAATAATTTTATTATACTTCAGGATTTTTGTTTTGGGTTTATTTACTTCAAAATTGCATATTTCTAAATTATGCCATGTCAAGTGAATTTACTACCTTCATCATCAAATCAGTATTACACTGAACTCCCGATTATCCGTGTGCGGATTATCCGGTTTACGGATTATCCATGCAGTTTGAAACATGGCACATAAACAAAATATTACAGACTTTTTTATAAAGAGAAATTGAATTTATATGGAAGTTTTCTCTTATTACTTCTATTCTACTCTAATTAAACCATAGCATTTAAAGTATTTTGTTTAGACTCTGTTTTTCAAATTTTATGTTAATTTTTGGTGGATTCTTGTTCATTTTTAACTTATTTACGAGTTACAGGGCCAGTGTTCGATTATCCGTGTTTTCCGATTTTCCGTGTAAACCCGAACATTAATTAGCACGGATAATCGGGAGTACAGTGTAATTAAATGAATAAATATGCATAATTTTGATACAAGGGTCATTCCATGTCAAATCAACCAATAAAAAAAATTTTTTTGAACCTTCACGATCAGATTTTTATGATTTTTTGTTTATTTATTGTAACTATCAAGACGACAAAAAAATGCAAAATTTCAGATTTTTTGGGCTCTTAGTTCTTCAGCCGAAGTCTTTAAACAGCTGTAGATCAAAAACTATTTAACCTAAAGAGCTCAAATTGGTGTCATTTCTTTTTGCTTTTAATGAGCCTTAATTTGATATATAACATGAGTATGCTATTTCAAATTTGAATTTTTTTGAAAAAAATATATACTTTAAAGATGTTAATGGACTACATGTATGCCAAGTTTCATAATGGGATGCCAATGGGTTCCTATAAAAATTTTTTTTTTGTATTAAACTATACGTGAAATTCGCTAAATTTAATTACAAAAAATTTAATTTCCAAAGGAACCCCTTAACGACCGGCTATGAAATTTGGCACACAAATAGTCCCTTAATGTATTTAAAACATATATTTTTTTTAAAGAAATCAGTTTTTTTTTTTAGATTTTCTAGAAAAAATTTGTTTTTTAGTTCGTATTTTTTTAAAAACTTCAATTTAAAAAAAAAAAAGAAAAAGGAGAATACCATAATCATGTTGTATATCAAATTAAGGCTCATCGAAAACAAAAGAACAACACCAATTTGATCTCTCTGGGTCAAATAGTTTTTGATTTACAACTGTTTAAAGATTTCAAAACTATGCCAGATTTGGCTTTTTTAAAAAAGTAAATAACTGAAAATCTAAGAGCCCAAAAAATCTGAAATTTTACAGTTTTTGTAAACTTTACTGGTACTATCACTCTACCAAAAATGATCAATTTCTGAGGTATCAAGGTTCAAACCATTAATTGATTTGACATATATTTTGGCATGTATTGAATGACATATATTTAGTACATAACTCATTAACCAGGGGGGCAGAGGGGCACGAGCACCCGCTTAACTTTTCCAGAGGGGGCCTTGCCCCCTCTGAAAAATCTTGAAATTTCTCAGAGGGAGTTTTCTAACTTCATATTTTACTAAATACCAAAAAATGAAGTTTTTTAAACATAAAAATATTTGAAAGAAAATCCCATTAACGTAAATGTCACAGTTCAGTGTTTTTACTTCTTCCTTACCATAGCTCCCTGAACTATCTCGCACACAAACCAAGCTGATCTTTACTCCCAGGAAACATGTTTACGCTAATGACAAAAACACCTGGTTACCAGAACTTTTTTGACTGACCACCTAATTCAAAGAGAAATGGAATATTTACAGCCATGTTATTGGCATTTCCAAAAAATAGCTGTTTCCCTCCAGTAATAACTATAAATGATTACCACGAAGTAGAGATGACTTATTTTGTCTACCTAAAGAGATCTCATCTGTAATTACTCCTGGATTCTATATATCAGTGCTGTCTTTACAGGTGGCATCCATTCCGTTTGAAGCTGCAAACCCTGCGGGTAAATTCCTGGTGAGCACTGGATGTTTGACGCAGCACCATAGTCAGGCAAGGGCCAGAGGGAGCTAATCCCCCACACACACACTAGGGGGCAGAGGGGCATGAGCCCCCACTGAACTTTTCCAGAGGGGGCAAGGCCCCCTCTGGAAAATCTTGAAGTTTCTCAGAGGGAGTTTTCTAACTTCATATTTTACTAAATACCAAAAAATGAAGTTTTTTAAACATAAAAATATTTGAAAGAAAATCCCATTAACGTAAATGTCACATCTCTGTCACAGTTCAGTCTTTTTACTTCTTCCTTACCATAGCTCCCTGAACTATCTCGCACACAAACCAAGCTGATCTTTGCTCCCAGGAAACACGTTTATGCTAATGACAAAAACACCTGGTTACCAGAACTTTTTCGACTGACCACCTAATTCAAAGAGAAATGGAATCACAGCCATGTTATTGGCATTTCCAAAAAATAGCTGTTTCCCTCCAGTAATAACTATAAATGATTACCACGAAGTAGAGATGACTTATTTTGTCTACCTAAAGAGATCTATCTCATCTGTAATTACTCCTGGATTCTATATAACAGTGCTGTCTTTACAGGTGGCATCCATTCCGTTTGAAGCTGCAAACCCCGCGGGTAAATTCCTGGTGAGCACCGGATGTTTGACACAGCACCGTAGTTAGGCAAGGGCCAGAGGGAGCTAAGCCCCCCTCCCCCCTCCCCCCCCCACACACTATGTATACTCAGCCTACCCCCCTGATAAAAATATTAATGTTTTAGTTGTGATAAGAAATGTCAACCAACATGTCATCCAAATTTTGCATAAAAATATTATTTATGATATTTTTTTATAAATTGCTTTGTTTTAAAGATTTTTTAATTTAGCTGAATGTGTGGTTATAGTGATGATCAATTTATTTACATATTTAATTAAAAAATATTTAAATATAGACAATAGTATTTGGATACTTTTGTATTATTGCTGGGTTCATTGTTTCAATTTGTGTCAAAATCACCTGATAGGTAGTTAAGAGTTGATATTAAGCGTTAACGTGTATTAACTTTCAGATTTTTTTTTATTAATTAACAGCTTTGCTACTGGTTAATTCTTATATAGTAAAATCCATTGTAATTACTATATATTTTAATATTGATGCATAGTAGCTATATGGATTTTCCTAATCAACTCTTAGCTTACAAATATAAATAGGCCTAAAAAGATTAAAAATATTTATCGTACAATAAATAAAACTGCTGATATCTTTCTTTCGACCCAGCCCTTCCGACCTACCCGAAGGTATAAGATATCTGTTTAGACCGCCGAGACAATGCCATCTAATCACTCGGAAGGACTTTCAAACCCACAAATTTAACGTGCTCCTACACGGGAACAGTTTAGGCAAAGCCGAAAACCAAACTCGGGTCCTCCGAGTACAATCCCCGTGACTTAACCACTCGGTTATCTCACTCCAAAACCGCTGCTTGTAAAACAATAACTTACAAAACTTCCTTGAGGAAAGCATATATATGTTAGTTAGGTGACTACAGTTGCTTCGATGGCATTATAATCCCCCCCCTTTTCAGGACAAAATAACCGTATGAGCTCTTAACAACCACTACTGCCTTTCGTTGGGAGGTTCGTTCTTGGCAGTTGTTAAGGGCGGATACTGTTCTTTTGGCCTGAAGAAGGGGCTTAAAATGACCACGAACCAATTGTAATCACCTAACTGACATATGCTTGCTTTCTCCAAGGTGGCCTTGCAAGTTGTTATATCTTTATTGGCTTTGTGAATCTTTTATATAACTTTATCGGATTGTGCCCCCCCCCCCCCCTGAGATTTTGAAAACTCGGTGACTATGCACATAAGAATTTTTGTACTATTCATAAAAGTTATGTCACATATTTTGATGGATATTCTTACTAAGTTGGTTTGATTTTGGGGCGATGCATACTTCTGCAGAAAATTTTAGCCTTTGAAAAGATGTTTTTATTATAATCATCTGTATATGTTTCATATATTTAGTGCTTTGGGAAATGAAATTGGCAACTAGATCACACACACATACATTGATTGTATATTTTAATGTTTAATATATCTATTAAAAGCCAAGAGTGACTATTCAGAATCTGAGGAGGGGATCAACTCAAATGTGATGCATTGTTGTATTGTCACAAATATATAGTGTAAAATTTCAAGAAAATTGGTTCAGTAGAAGTGGGTCAAAAATTGGTATTTAGATTTGGTCCAAACAAACAGAAAAACTAACCTAAATAAAACAATGTAATAACATGTATTTGATAAACCATGCTTTAAAAATTTATGTATTTATTATGTATTTCTTAAAAATTAACATATGGTTGCTGGTATTGCAGCTACTAGAACATAAGATAGTGAAAATGAAACATATTCATTGATTTTCTTTATGATTCAAGTCAACCATTATACAAATCACATTTAGAGCATTCACACACGTAAACCCACAGACTTAAACCTAGTTAGAGGTTGAGTAAAGGCTCAGTGTTTACTTTTCCCCTGAGATCTTTATAACAGGTCTAAAATTAAAGCTATATTGAATTTGTACATTCTCTACAATACTTAGTACACAGTGTGTAGAGAGAGAATCTGATTAGTTAAAAATTTGATTGTCAAATTTTGAAGAATATAAAACATTTTGATTTCTTTGATCACAGATTATCCTTTTCTCAAATGATATCTGCACTTCTGTCTATCAAGGTGGCATGTCTTGCTGAAGTGCAAAAAGACTTTTAAGCCTGGATGTGATATCTTTCAATGAAATTAAGAATCTGAATGAATACAATAGTAATGAGTATACACAGTTTAAAGCTATAGATAAGAATTTCAAAGTAGTTGAATTACTTTTACTTAAACTTGTGATTTTCACAAATGCAAATCACATAAAATATGAACATAGTAAGTGAAGAATAAATTTCAAACTATTTATTAAATTACTTTTCAAATATTTATGCATAATAGCTACCTCAGTTCCCGAAGAAAGATTAAAATGCTGCCTCTGAAAGCAAGGAATATTTTCAAGAAAAAGAAAAAACAAATTAATTCTTTAAATGTTGACAAAATTAGCATTTCTATATTCACATTATTTTATAATTGTATCATGTTGTAATTATTCTGTTATTCAAATTATTCCCTTTCACGGTTTGCATTTCATCTACAATTTTAGGATTCAGTCAGACTCTAGTGAAAAAATTGTGAGCCAGTCAATAAAAAATATGAACCAGTTAAAATAAAATTTCAGGTGCAAATACACTCATTGCACTTGAAAAAAATTTGCACACTGAGAAAGAGTTGTCAGAATCAAACGAAATTTTATATATGTGAGTGCAACATTGATATAAGTAAGTGATACAAAAATCAAAACAAAAGGATCATTTATTACAGGGAAAACTACAAATGAATGGAGGTTCTAGTACTCTGTTGGGCCACCTCTAATGTGAATACACGATACAATATGGGCGGGCATTGAGGAATACAGGTCCCATATGGTGTCCTGAGTCATCTCATTCCATATGTGCCTCTGGTCGAATGTGCCTCTGTAAGTGTGCCTTTGGTCGAACTAGAGGCACACTTACAACAACTAGGCACACTTGCAACAACTAGGCACACTTATAACATAGTTGTTGTAAGTGTGCCTCTAGTTCGACCAAACTCATAGGCTGTCAAACTTGCCATCTCAAGTGAGCCCAGACATGCTCGATCAGTGACAAATCTGGGGATCGGGCAGACCAGGGAAGGGTGGTAATGCGGTGAAGACATTCCTGTGACATCTTTGCTGTGAGTGGCCGAGCATTGTCCTGTTGAAAAATGCCTCCTGGGAGCCCTGCTATGAGGGGCAACACATGTGGCTGAAGGATGTCATGAACATACCACTGGACTGTCATGGTTCCGTGGATCAATATTAAAGGTGACCGGGTGTCATATGCGATGGCACCCCATACCATCACACCAGCTGTGGGAGTGGTGTGTCACTGTAAAGCGAAGGCAGAATTGAGGCGTTCACCACAGGACTTCCACACATGCACACAGTTGTTATCACTGCCCGAATTGAATCTAAATTCATCACTGAAAATAACCTGGTTCCATTCGGTTACTGTCCAATCCCGTCGAGGGCGACACCACTCCAAACGGAGGTGATGGTGGCTGGGTATCATTGGCAGTGCATGTAATGGACACCTCGATACCAAATGTCCTTCAGACAGGTGCCTCGCGATTGTACGGACAGACTCCTGGGCAAATCTAGTTAATGTTTTACTTTCCATGCGTGTAGCAGAGTATAAGCAGAGTAAAATAAATACAGAGTTTATTTAATTGAAAAACAAAATCAGCATTTTATTCAAAAAACAACAGAGTCTTGTCTAGTTGAAGAGACTGGCTGCTATATTAAGCATGCAGGTAATAACATATATACAGACTTTGAAATTGAGAAAGTATGGCTAGGAAGTTCAGTTTGAAAAACACCAGTAAACATTGCTTTCCTCTGTATGTCATTTGACTTTCACCCATTTGAAGGTTACATACTGGAACCTGAGTAAACTTGACATATTTGTAGATGACTAGAATGATACATGAACGATTAGAATTGTAAAGCACTGAGTAAGAAGTTCAATCGTGATTAGCATCATCACTAACATTGAGGAAATACTTATTACTGTTGTAAATGCCTTTTTAGCTAAGACATACATCTTTACACATCGTAATTTAACAAGTTATCTCAAACTACAACTGCCTCTAGTACATCGGCAAAAAGATAGGCTTTATCGTCATGACCATCGAACACATTGGTCGTCATGTGATTGAACCCTGGGAGCTGAACGACATACCTGTCAAGTGCCTGCTTATTTTCGCATCGGCTACTGGTCTCTTTTCTTAGGGATCTTCATTTTCTTTTTGGGGTAGTACAATAGACCTCTGGTCGATGTGCTAGGCTCTTCTGGAGCCACCCACCTTCATATCATTCATTCATTCATCGTCATGACCAACATGATCATCAACAGCTGAATAACAAGTTCATTCGTAATAACAATTCTAATGTATTATATGCGTAGAAAAACTGGAAAATGGAATATTGGAAATATCCTACTCCTCCTATTCCTCCAACTGCTCTAACTTCTCTACTGCTTGCTCTACTGATGTTTCCAAATTGAACTTCCTACATATGCCAGGATTGGTACCTTCCTGAATTATTTTTAAGTTCCGTCCCTAAATATAGAAATGAGTTTGTGTACACGTCGGATATTCAAATTTGCATGAAGACTTCTGCTGAAAGAATGCAGTGAGCCACTCCCAAGAATGAGGTAAGTAAGTTAAAAATAAATTTGTGTTTTTAAACATCACTCAGGGGAATAGTGAATCATGATCGTTTGTTTACGGTCTTCCAGCCATCGGCCCCCTCATGCAATCTGTTAAATTCGACATATAGTACTCAAAAATGTGCACAATAGTACTCAAAAATGTTTCTAAGAATCTTGACATGTTCATAAATGTCAAGTTTTCAGTATTTTACTTCAAATCATGATGATTGGTAAGATTAAAAAAAAACATTCTTAGGTTACTAACATTTTCAAATACAACAATATAATGAAACATATTAATAGGTCCAGAAATATTTGAATTTGATGCATAAGCATTGAATTTTTTTTTAGCAATGAAATATAAGTCAATGAACTCTCTAAGAAAGTTTGTATGGTGGAAAAATTTAGATATAAACAGTTAACTTTTAAAAGAATTTAAGTATATACATGTCGTAAATTACATTAGAAATTTGAGTATAGACATGTCAAAAAGTTAAAGTTTAAAACTAAGTATAAACATATTGATTAGTTAACAATTAATTTTTAAGTACAGATATGTTATAATAGTCAAAGTTTAAATTTAAGTATAAACATGTTATATAAGTCAAAGTTTAAATTTAAGTATAAACATGTTATGTAAGTCAAAGTTTAAAAATTTAAGTATCATATGTTTTGGTGTCAGAATTCAATCACATTATACAATTTAAAAATACATTAAGTTTGAATCAAAATATCAAAAAGTTCCTTCCTCCTTACCCAGTGAAACATATTAGCAAAAATTGCTTTTGTGGAATTGAAAAAGTTATGTATGTTATAGTGAGAAATATTAAAAATTGACTAAATGTTTTGGTTTAAACACACATTTGCAACTAAACTGCTAAGTGAGAGTTCGAAAATAGTAGATATAAATACAAAAATTTATGTGGCATTCGTCAACACCAAATTTCAAACTCAAATGACAATTTCATTTTATACATTGAGGTAGTAGTAAATAATAATGTGTTATACTTTAATATCAAACTCAGATTTAAAGTAAAAACTTTTGAAAGGTTAAATTTAAAGTTTACATTTTAAATAGTCAATCACAAAATTTAAGAATCCTATCCTTAGTTATAGGTTTGGTGAAATAATCTGCATCATTATCCTTACTATTTACTAAGTTAACTTTGAAGACTCCATAAGAACTAAGTTTCTAAGAAAATTATATTTAGCATCAATATGCTTAGTTCGGTGATTTTCAATTGGGGAATTTGAAAAATTAATAGCTGCCTGTGTGTCGCAAAAATTATACTTTTATTTTTGTTAAATTTTTAACCTAATTGGTAGCATTCCTCAATTACATTTTGCATCCACATAATTTCTTTGGCGGCTTCTGTTAACGATATGTATTTGGCTTCCATAGTGGATAAGCTCACGTATTTATGCTTGAAGGTATGCCGGAACTCTGTCAACGTAGAATATCATACTACCTAAAGATACCCGATCATCCCAGTTGGCTGCAAAATCAGAGTCTAAATAGCAATTCAAATTAAGCTCACTAATGTTGGACAAATTTAACATGTAATTTTTTTGTCTTGTCTAAATAACCCAATAACTTTAATAGGGCATTCCCATGTTTTATACCGGGGTTCTCTTGAAACGGAGACAGTAAATTTACTGCATGGCACAAATCAGGTCGTGTCCTGCTAGAGATAAATCTTAAACATCCTATTAAATTTCTATATGGAATATTTTTCATTTGATCCATTTCTTCATTAGTGCCATTACAATCTATTTTACTACCTTAATGAATTATTTCTAGAAACATTTTTACTTTCACAAGATACAGAATATGCTGAATTAACACTTACATTAAGGTCTTGGCTTTGCTGCCTTAACCGACCTTCTTCTGCTGAAAGTTCAGTGTGTATCTTGTCCAAAATGAAATTTGTGTCCTGTCACCGGTATATGATTTGAACAATACCTTGGTATACATCTGGAAGATACCAGATCACTTGAAAAGCTACATAGAGTTCAGCTATAGAATGTTTGACATACTTTAGCTTAGAAACAGCTTTCTTTAGACGTGCACAAAATATATCTATTGTCTCATCGATATCCGGATGGATGTTAAAGAATTCGTCAAGTAGTCACACTAAATTTGCTCTAGTTGATGCATTGAAATGATTTTTCAACTTTTCCCATGCATCAGCAGGAATGTCGGAAATACTAATCAATTCTTTACTCTGGTGATAGTCCATAAAAGAGCATGGATAGGGCTTTGTCATGTCTATGGATGAATTCCTCCTGGTCTCATCTGGATGTTGTTTCGTCAATTGGCTTTACTATTCTTTCTATAAATCCATAGCAGCCTTCGGCGTTGAGGGCAAAGGCCATGCTGTTGCTCCAGGTTGCATAGTCAGGGTGAGGAGTCACTTTTTTCACCTTTTTTTAAATTGGTCAGTTTTTGTCACCTTTTTCTACCTTTTTTGACTATATTGGGCGAAAATGTACATTTTACCCATATTTGTACATAATTTTCATTTGTTTAACCCCAATATATTTCTGCTAAAAATTTCAAAATGGAGAAATGCAAATTCCGTAGTGATTGGATTGAAAGAAAAGATAATTTAAAGATTAAAGTTTCTGCATGGGGGAGAAAGCTTAATGAAAGGGAACTATTTTGTAATGTGTGTTCCTGTACTAATAGTTTTGAAACGAAAGGTTTTCAGGCTATTTTTAATCATTCATTTATGTCGAAACATAAATCAAACTTTGAATCTAAATTTGGACTAAACCAGCTGCACTTAGATTTTGCACCTCCTCCTGCATGCTTGGACCACTTACAGCCTTCAAATTTAACTTGTGCATCAACACTTCGTATCTATAGTACCAAGGATGCTTCTACCATTTCTGAATTGATTTGGACGATGAAATCAGTGTATAATAATTTTTCAATGGATTCTTCACAAGATATTCATGATGTTTTTAAGAAAATGTTTCCTAATAGTATACCTGAACATTTTTCTCTTTCACCTAAGAAAATGTGATGCTTAATCACTGATGGACTGGCTCCTTATTTCCAGGAACTCATGTTAGAAGAAGCATGTTGATCCTTCTACACATTGACTTACGATGAAACAATCAATGTCAAAGATAAAAAGAAGCTGCAAAAAATAATTACATTTTGGTCTAATAGAAAATGCGGTATAAAGACATGGCTCCTCAGAACTTTCTTTTTAGGTAAAGCTGATGGTGAAACATTGCATCAAATGTTATGTGAAGCACTTTCTGAGGCTAATTTATCACAAAATAGATTTCTAATGCTTGGATCAGATGGACCTAATGTTAATAAAAAAGTATTTAGACTTTTCTATAGTAGTGTCCAGGAGACATGAGGAACAAGACTTATAAACATAGGTACCTGCAACATCCACACAATGCATAATGTATATGTGAAGGCATTGGAGAGTTTCGGTGAAGAAGCTTCTGAGCTGATAATCAGAATTTACCATTATTTTGATGGTTGGCCTGCCCATTGGGAAGAGTTTGAAGAAATCCAATCTAAATTTAATATTCCACACCACAAATTTTTGAAACATGCTGAAAGGTGGCTTACCTTGGGGCCTTCAGCCAACAGGATTTTGGAGCAGTGGGACATTATTCAGTTCTGTTTCTTTAGCACGTGCCTCTGAAAAAAAAAATTCGGCTGTTCTTCAATCCAACTTCTACAAGGCTGTTGTGAGTGCTTTAAGGAAACCTTCAATAAAAGCTGAACTTCATTTCATTATTTCACCAGCAGAACTATTTATAAAGTTCACACAATGTTTTCAGTGTCAAGCACCCGTGATCCACAAATTGTATGAAGAAATAGGGAACGTTGTTCAGACCTTCATAGCTCATGTTTTGAAAACTCCTATCATTAGGGAAATCACTGATTTTTCTAAAGTTGATCTGGATGAACTCTTCACAGTTAGTAATCTACTTCCTCTTGAAGAACTTGTCATTAATAAGGAGGTCACAGACGAACTTTCTAAACTGAAAGAAAATGATAAGTTGTTGTTTCTGAAAGAAGCTCGAAATCATTACATTACTGCTTGTAAGCATATGATGGAAAAGACTTGCTTATCAAATGGATCACTTAAAAGTTTTAGATTTTTGGACCCAAAAGAAAGAACGAAGGCTAGAAGCTGCAGAGACATATGGAAAGTTTTACAACTGGAAAAAGATGATACAGCATTTGAAAACAAAACTATTGATAATTACTGGCAACAGCACATCTCAAAAAGGGACTAATCAAGAGATATTAAGTTACCGAATGTTTCAAAAGTTATAAAGGCTGCTCTTACTTTGTCGCATGGAAATGCTGACATAGAGAAAATATTTTCCATTTCTAAGCATATATTAGGAGAAGATAAGTCAGCAATGACAGAAAGATTTTTAAATAGTATATTGATAGTGAGGGATACCTTGAAACAATACCCCCATTTTCTTTTTGTACCCATTAATCCAAAACTTATCAAGTATGGGCAATAAGCACATTCAAAGTACGCTGCCTTTATGGAAGATTGTAAGAGAAAAAAGAAAATCGAATTGGAAGAACAAAGAAGAAAGGATTCTGAAGAAGATATGGAAAAGATGGGAAAAATAATAAAGTCAATCGAATGTGAGACTACAACACTGAATGACAAAAAAAAGAACACCTACAAACTAAGGAGGCTAGAGAACTCTTCTCTGAAGCTTCATCTAAATTGAAAAAAGCACTTGAAAAATATGATTTAAAGGCAGCAAAATTGGCTCAAGGCATGCTCGAGGGTGTAAAAAGTATGCAAGCGGAAGAAAAGGTGCAAGAAAAGGAGGTTGAAAGCATTCAAAGGAATCTTGAGAAACGAAAGTCAAATATGATTATGTCATTTTTTGCTAAGATACCTAGAAAACAATAGGCCAGACAGTTTTTTTCTTTAGAATTGTTTTTCTAGAACATTGGAGAGAATAAATACATCATTAGATTTTCAGAATAATTTTGTGTAGATTTTTTGTTTTTATAAATTTAATAAACTTTATGTGTAAACCTTTTGTATAATATTTATATGGCCACACCCGATCCAGGATCACAATGAAGAAATATATTATGATTTTACCCGGCCTTTTTTGGTAGGGGAGTATAAAAAATTTTTTTTTTAAATTTGTAACCGAATTTTGTTGTTTCATTCTATTGAAGAATTCTATTTTTTAATCACCTTTTAGTCACTTTTTTGAAAAAATTTGTCACCTTTTTCAAGGGTCACTTCCGCTCCTCACCCTGCATAGTTATCTCTAGTGAGCAGCAGCATCTTTACAGGCTCTATGCTTCAGTAGTGAAAACTTCTCAACTTCCTTTGATTAAATTTGTTTAACTATGATTGGCGAACTTGGGTGGCCCCCATCAATTTGACTCAGCTTTCTTTAGCTTAACGTATTGTTGCTTTCTTTAGCTTAACATATTATCCTTGCTGGGGCCCTTAACTTTCCTGGATAACCTTCCTGGGCAAATCTAGTTAATGTTTAACTTTTCATGTGTGTAGCAGAGTATAAGCAGAGTAAAATAAATACAGAGTCTATTTAGTTGTGAAGTGGTTAGACTGCCTGCAAGTATGGTTGCGGAAATGATGTAAGTTGACTGTCGTCAAGTGCGGACGCGCATTGAGCTACCTGCCAGTGGGCAACTGCCAAATTAACCGGATGGTCTTTGTCATACAATGGAAGGTAGCCCATTATATTTCGTTTACTAACGTTAGACAACAGTGTTATTTAAATTATAATTCTTCAAATATATTTAAAAATAAATTACTGATAAAAGAGTTGAGTTTTACGGTTTCTAGCTCCTACAAATGTATATATAACATTAAAATTGAGCTTGAAGAATAGAGTGATTCAGTGATTCCTTTTTTCCACTTCTATTTTTCTGAAAATAAAATATAATAATCTTTCCAAACTTTTTAAGGAACTTGACAAGAAGTATTTTAACATAAAATTTTCTAATTAATAGACCCGAGCTGGAGCCCCCCCCCCCCTCCCGGTATGCTGGGGAACCCAGCCCGGACAGGAAAAATTAGATACACATATGAAGGGCCGGGGGGGCGGAGAGGCCCCTTCCCCCCTCACTTTCCACGGGCCTGCATGTGTGTGCTTTAATTTGAAAAAAGAGAATAAGAGAAAGGTACAAGTGACATTTTACTCCTTCTCAGAAAAACGCTGGTAAAGTTGTGAAGATAACATTTTATAATATTTAATCAATCAATTACAAGCAGCTATTTTTTTAATATTATATATAATAATATATTCTTAAAAAAGATTTAATTATAAACCAGTTTTTCATTTTTTTAATTATTTAATAGTGCACTTTTTATGTATATAATAAACTGAGTAAATTATTTTTACTTTTTGTTATTAATTTTATTTTTTTCATAAGTGGCAAAAAGGTTTCCCATCTGTAAATATTTAAAACAAATTCTAATATAATATTTAATAATATATTTTTCAAAAGCATTTTAAAATTTGTTCTTATAATTTAATAATTTACTCTTATTTATTATATTTAATAATTTACGTTTTAAGAATTTTAAATTATTTTTTCCTGCTATTCCTTTTATGTAATGTTTTAAATTTATCATTAAAAAAAAATCCTCTTACAGATAAAACATAATTATTTTATAACTTTTCTTTATCAAGAAAGAAATATTAAAAAATAAACTACATTAAAAAATTAAAGATATGCTATTTTTAGACTCACTAATGCATATATAACATTAAAATAGATCTTGAAAAATGGAATTGTTTCCTCCTATATACATATAAGAGGAGGGAATTGGGGCTTTGATTTTATTGAAATGATTTTCATTATTACATGTTAGCTGGAACAATATTGTCCAGTGACTTTTTAAAGTATTTATTCTTATATTACAGCTATACAGTCAAACATGCATTATACAACATAGTTATAAAAAAGGGTTTGAATTTAAAAATATATGAAAATTTCTTTTACTTGTATATTGCAGTCAGCATAATATCGACCTAAACAGAATATAATGATTTTTTCCACCGGAAGACAACCGTCCGACTAATTTGACGGAAGCCCACTTGCAGGTTCCTACTACAATTCTATCCGCTACCGTACATGCAGACAGCTAACACAGCTATTTAGTTGAAAAACAAAATCAACGTTTTATTCAGAAAACAATAGAGTCTTGCTTAGTCAAACAGGTTGGTTGCTATGTTAAGCATGCAGCTAATAACATATATACAGGCTTTGAAATTGGGAAAGTATGGCTAGGAAGTTCAGTTTGGAACACACCAGTAAACATTGCTTTCCTCTGTATGTTGTTCGACTTCCACCCATTCGAAGATCACATACTGGAACCTGAGTAAACTTGACACATTTGTAGATGACTAGAATGATACTTGAATGATTAAAATTGTAAAGCACCGGGTAAAAAGCTCAATCGTGATTAGCACCATCACTAACATCGAGAAAATGCTTATTACCATTGTAAATGCCTTTTTAACTAAGACATGTATCTTTATACATCATAATTTAACAAGTTATTTCAAACTATAACTGCCTCTAGTACATCGGCAAAAAGATAGACTGTATCCTCATGACCAACATGATCACCAACAGCTCAATAATGAGCTCATTCATAATAACGATACTAGTGCATTACATGCATAGGAAAACAGGAAAACGGAATACTAGAAGTATCCTACTTCTCCAACTGCTCTACTTGCTCTACCTCTCTACTAATGTTTTCAAATCAAACTTCCTATATATGCCAGGATCGGTACATTGCAAAATGATTTCTGAGGTCCATCTCTAAATATGCAAATGAGTTTGTTTACACGTCGGATATTCAAATTTGCATGAAGACTTCTGCTGAAAGAACGCCATGAATCACTCCCAAGAACGAGATAAGTCAAAAATAAATTTGTGTTTTGAAACATCTCTTAGGAGAATAGTGAATTTCACGATCGTTTGTTTACGTTCTTCCAGCACAGACACAAGGTCCTGTAGTGAAGGTGCTGCCTGTGGCCAGATGGTGGACAATGATGCAGTTGGCGCTGTGTGTGCATGTCGGGTGATGTGACACTCTTCTTGGCTATTAGTCTGCTGAGGACGTCCTGAGCCTGAGCGCCCTGTATGCGACCCCTCTCTTATCCACTGGTCCCAACACCTCCTCACAGTAAAGTCGGAACAGCTTAGGTGGCGGGCTACTGGCCAAGCTGACAACCGGGCTTCCATCATCACAATGATTCTTCCCCTTCTGAACGCTGATAGCTGATAATATTGTCTTCGATGGCAGCGTAACGGCATCCCTAATGAAAAAGCGTCCCTTCTGAAACAGATTAAGTACAGGCAAAAAGCATCTGTGTACCTTTTTTCTGCGCCAGGGAGAACGGAGTTCAACGGTGGCATTACACAGTGCGCAATCACTCTGTATTTCTAGCCATTTGCATATCTGCCTGACACATATTTTCATGCCAAGTTTTGTTACGTTCCCACAATTACTTGGTGCAGAATTTTTTATGACAATGAGTGTATATCAAATTGCTATTTATGCTTTCCAAATGCTTTTCAAATGAGTCCAAATTATTCAAAATGCCTAAATAAATAATGTTTTAATAACGCTATCTTAAAAATATATTTCTATTTCAGTAATAATAGGTGTGTGTCTTATTTCAAACCTTAATACTTGCAATATTTACACAAGCCAATTGTTGACTCATAGTTGCAAAATCAGTAAGACATTTTTAAGATTTTTAGGATTTGTGTGTAAAATGTGAGGAAATGTGAACCCTGCCCATTCATGCATATACATAAACGCTATGTTTTGTCCACATTAAAAATTACAGGCTAGGTACATCACCAGCACTTAAATTATTTTCTGTGTTAGTATGTGAGTGTGTGTATTACAGATATATAGTAATATGTATTAATATATACAATAATATGTTTTAAATGTTTAATTGGTATGAGTTAGTGAGCGATTTCAAATGCTACTATATATATATATATATATATATATATATATATATATATATATATATATATATATATATATATATATATATATATATATATATATATCAGGTGTTCCACAAGGTGGCTGTAGTAGCAGTATGTTAGCTAATTTATACCTATATCATTATGAAAATTTCTTTACTTCAACTGATTATAAAATTTATAGATATGTAGATGATCTGATTTGTCTTGTATTTACTGATAACTATGTCATAGATATAGATTTCTATCCGGATAATTTGGAATTAATACCTAATGAAACTTCTATTAGTAATAATGTTTATTATTTGGATTTAAATCTAATTATAGAACCTGCTCATGGGATAGTTACTAAATTATATGATAAAAAAGATTTTTTTAAATTTAATATTAATAAATTATTACCTTTTAATTCCTGCAACTCGATTCAATTGTTTAGAAATATTATACTTAATCAACTTTTTAGAATTTATAGATTATCAGATAAAAAATTTCATGCTTTGCACATTAATAACCTCAAAATTACCAGTAAAATGTATCAATATCCTGCATATTTAGTCAATAGTATAGTTAATAAGTTTCGATTAGCCTAAAATTCTCATATTCTCCCCTTATTATCTTATTTTAGCCGTACTTCTTCATTCTCCTGCAATTATATTTTCATCTTTTTATCTCGAAGCTTTAACAGTTGAATAACTCATTTTATTGCTTTTGCGCAGTACTGTTTTTATTACTCTCTTTGGCAACAGCAAATCACATCTTTTCATTTTGGCATATGGCAACGTTGATCCAGTCATATTTTGCTCGTCATGGTTGCGCTGAAGAGGTGCGTTTTGAGGTATTTATGTTTCCTTTATTGTTCCAATCTTTATGCTTGTCGTCCATATAACACAAGTTTATAGATAAAATCTATCTTGTGTTTCAGAAACAAGCATTTTTGTGTTCATTTTGAAAAGATATATGGACCCGACGAGAATTTTTTCGAAATGAACTTTTCGTAAGCCTAATCTCGTAAGCCTAAATCTCCTCCATGTGCAAGCTTTTTTGCTTGATTTTTTTGTTTTCTTATTTGCATTCCTCATTTTTGAAATTTGTTGATTGTCTTTGTCCTTATGACTTGCATTATGCTTTATTATTTCCTCTTTTTGTCTTAATTTCTTTGTATTTGTAGAAAATTTTGGAATAGTGTATTATGAGTTACTACATACATTCTAACTTTGGATTTAATAATTTATTTTTATATATATATATATATATATATATATATATGTAAGAAAAAAAGGTTTGAAGATCCAATGAAAGAAAAGTGAGAATCTGTAACACGAAAATTCAAATATCTAACAGGCTTATGAAATAAAAGTATAAATCAACAAATCCTCAAGCAAATGGAAAAAATAAAAAACAAATAAATAAAATAAATATTGAATCAACAAGTCAATGAAAAGTATCAAAATACAAAGGTATGGAATAAAAAAAAGAATAACAAACGAAATCAAGCACAAACGCTATACACGTGGACAAGGCTCTAAGCCTAAATCATGAATTGTTCACTTCCACAAAAATTGTATTCATGCCCAAGTTTTTTGTAGAAGCAAACACAAATTAAATGAATTTTGTTTTGTCATTCCTATTTACGCAATTTTTACATTTGCATAATTGCAAAGTTTTCATAATTTTTAAAGTTTGCTACGGTATTTTTTAAAATTTATATATATATGTATATATATATATATTATATGAACCAGGCTGTATTGAATCAAAAGTTATCTGCACCAGTGATTCATATATGTTGTTGTAGTTCTAAATAAATCTGAAGAATTTTTAATTTTATTATGATGTGATCAATAAATTAAAAACTTAATTATGAAGTTATAGATTTTAAGCACACAATTTATTTAGTAATTTTATATTTCAGTGAAACACATAAAAAAGGTTGATGGATTTTTTGGCCTGTATAGGGGTCTGGCACCAAAATTGTTTACTAATCTTCTGAGTGGATTCACATATAGAGTCGTTATTGAGGTAATTTTTAGAATTCTTATTGTCTTTTTATTTTGTAGTTTCATGTGTTGTAGACCTGCCAGCATTTGATGTAAGGGCAGGCGACTTCTTATTTAACCTTCTTCTTGCTTGCCTGATTAGTATCATATTTTTCCTGATTTTAACTTTATTAGATAATTTTATCTATTTGTAGTTAAATATGTGTGTACAAAACTGTATAATTTATTGTTAAAATTCATGCTTTTCATCTTATTTCCACATATGCAATGTAGATTATAGAGAATTTTCAATCTGTTGATAAACAGCCACTTTAGAACCAGGAGTCTGAAACCTTTCACCAACAGCAAGCACATGCTTGCGATAAATTCTTTCAAAGAGCACCAAATGAATGAATTAGCACAGTACTTCATGTATAATTTAGGATCTGTGAGAGTACTGTAGTGTCTATGAGCAACAGGTTGTAAACTTTTGCTGTTTATCAATGTTCTCCACCTAAACTTCAGAATGTAAAGACTGTATTGAACAAACTTTTCAACTATGTTTCTTAAAATAGCCTTCTAAATCTGCATGTGTTAATTTTATAACAACAGATTAATATTTTAAGCTAAATGTGTTGAAGTGTTGAAAACCCAGACCACACGACAGACCCGAAGGTTTACTGTAGCTAAGTGTGTGGCCGGGAACTTTATTTTAGATTCAAAACATTACAAAACAGGTTAAAATTGAATCACAACACAGTTACAACAAGACAAATAAAAGAATGGCAACGACAAAACAAAACATAAAAACTATACAATACAATACAAGAGAGACATAAAGAAAAAAAGGAAAGAGGGGAAAACCCCGAAGGGAAAAAAACCCAAGCACTAATGAAGGGAAAAAAACCCAAGCACTAATGTAGTAAAACCATCAAGGAACTATATAAACAGCACAACAAAACAAACCACATAAACAAAACCAACTACAAAAACAAAGCAAAAACCTCCACCAAAAAAGAGACACCTCAGGGGGGTCCAGAGAGCAGGGAAAATGTTAAAAGCAGAAGAGGCTTCCAGGCTGATTATGTAATTTTATTAGAAATTTCTCTCGCTATGAGAACACAGTTTTTGATCTTGTTAATAGAAGTTTTGTTGGAGCGGACACTCGAGAACCAGGCCGCGGAGTTTCCAGCAGAAGGTTTAGAAAGGTGGAAAGATTTTGTAAGGGGACAAGTGAAAACATAGTGGTCTGCGTCACCATAGGATCCGCAAGTACAGCATGAGGTTGTTTTGTGTTTAAAAAAGTATAAGTAATCGAGGAATGGGCCGTGGCCCGTAATAAAGTAAACAAGATATTTATTTGTTATGTGGGTATTAAAGTTAACATTCGGGAGAAATTTTAATATTCTAGCTGGATCGTGGTTTCTGGGGGAAATATAATCATTTAAATAGTTTTGCCAAGAATTTAGGATGTCGAGTTTACAGTGTTTCTTTAATAAGGAATATGGAAAAGGTATAGAGGTGGGGGTGCCGGAAGAGGTAGCAAGTTTAGCATTTGTATCGGCGGCCTCGTTACCCGAGATGTCTGAGTGGGCCTTGACCCAACAAAGGTTGATTAAATGTTTATTAATATTAGCTTCAAGTTTAATTTTGGACAGAAAGTCAGATTTGTTTTTAATAGATTTAAGGGCCGAAATAGAGGATTGACTATCTGAAAAGATGTTAATTTTGAAATTATTAGAAGATGCCCATTTGATAGCAAAGTGGATAGCGGCGATTTCCGCCTGAAAAACTGTTTTCCCAAGGTTGAGTTTGAAAGTAAAGGTGTTTTCTAATGTGTCTTTATTAAAAATGCAAATAGCATAACCAATTTTGTCGTCAATGGCAGAGCCATCGGTGTAAACATTGATATCAGAAAAGGTGGAGGGAACAAGAGGTAAAAGGTTAGCAATACGAAGATGGGGGGGGGGGGATAAGTGAAGAGGGAGAATTAAAATCGAAGTTTGAAGGGGGGGGGGGGGGGGAGGGACAAATCAGTAAAAAGGTTATTCCGGAGTTTCCAAAAATTATATTTTTTATATTGAGTATTTATAACAAAATGTATGGGAGGGATACCAGTTAAAGAATATAGAGAAATGTTGGAAAGCTATGTGTGTAATTTTTAATGTAAATGTACTTTTAGGGATATCATATATATCCATTCATTAAGTAGCAAATTAGTATTATGAATTATTTAGAATATTATTGCTTTCAGCTAAGCATATACATGCTTAGCTGATTATATAATTTACTTTAGAATATTTACTTAAAATGGCAACATGTCTGAAAATAGAAATAAAATATTACACCTGTCAAAATATTTTTAAGTTATAGGATGTTTTAAAACTTGTATATCCCAATTCTTCTCTCATCCTTCACTACTGATTTATCATATAAAACTAGTCTTTTCTTCAATTCTAAAATCTTTCACCATCTTGTTCAGTTCTGTCGTGAATTTAATTTTAGGTCTGTTCATTCTCTGTTATTAGTATATTTAGCCGTATTCAGACTGATAAATGTAAACCTAGTTTTTTAAGTCAGGTTGGAATGTATACTGTTCTTCTTATTTCTATTGACAATATAAGTTTTATATTGGTAGCATAAAATGTTATGTTAGTATTAGATCAACTGAGCATGCCTGTGATATTAAAATTGAAATATTTTCTTTTGCTTCTTTATCCCAAACTGTTCCAAATGAGCATGTTGTTCCTTTATTAAGATGTTAATTTTAATGTGTAGTAATAATCCTAATAATCATGGGTATAGCCAGGAAATTTTTTTTTTTTTTTGGGGTGTGTGTGTGTTAATCTTTTATTTGCTTTCGCACGTGGTCAACAAATGGTACAAATAGGTTCTTTCATAAATATTCTTCTGGGGTTTTCGATGCAATATTTCCTCTTTCAGTCATCCTTCATTCAATTCTCGGAATTGTGATAACTCCATCAAATTCTGCTATCATTGTTGATGCTGCATTAAAAATAGTATTGAATTTGTCGATGGCGTTGTATCTTAGCTCATTAAGCGAAGTTACTATGAGATCAACATGTTCCAGTGATGTCGTCAAATCGCAATCAACACTCTGAAGAGTTTTTGAGAGAGGTAATGTCCACGAAAATACAAGTGCATAGTGCGATTGCAAACTGGCCCTGGGTAATAGCACATAACAACTGGTGAGCTTTTTGGGCGCATTCGCGATTTATTACATCTTGCAAATTTTGTTGGGACAGAGCTATTACAACGTAGATTTCTCTGAACTGCAATAGAGCTTCATGCTTGTAAACCCAACGTGTTTCACACATTGATAGTAATGTTGTGTGTCAGGAAGCTGGTAATGCTTGATGAAACCTTTGAGAACTTCGTTATTGTTTGCAGATGAGCGGAAAAATGTTATAGCTGACTGAATTGTGCCTATGCAGTTTCATATAGATGAAATTGTACACGAATCCCCTAGTGCCAAATTTAGAGAATGTGCTCTGCAATGGACGAATAAGGTCATCGGGTGTTCTTTTTTAATGTACACCTGAGCCCCATGTAAATAGCCACTCATAACTGCTGCACTATTGTATCCTTGGCCTACAGTTGATGTTGAGGAATTTCAAACTTTTAAGAATCAGAGAAGATAGGTCATGACCCGTAACATCCGTTGTAGGCACAAAATGTAGAAAATCTTCCCATAATTTTCATTCTTCTCTGTCTTACATAATGCACGCATAATGTTAATTGTTCTAATCCAGAAATATCTGTTGTTTTGTCACATAAAACAGAAAAATATTGATATAAACTTACTTTACGCACTATCTGTTCTTGGATATATTTTCCACAAAGATCGATTAATTGATTCTGTATCATAGGGCTTGTGTATTGTGCTTTCCTTGGTCCATGCTGTAAATGCTTCAATAATATTGAATCGCTGACGACTATAATATTGAATCGTATTGACCACTCGAAAACGTAGATGTGATCAAAAATTTTCATCATTCATATCGCTGTCTTGAGAAACGACATTCACAGAGTTGCGCTTTCCACGGAGGGCTATTTCTTGTCGACCACACAAAATCACCCTTTCGATAATCGATATAAGCACAGTCCGGGTTTCAGAATCTTGCCTACTCCTTTCTTTCTTAATTTGGTTTGCAACATTTTTGTTGGGTTGCTTTAGAATGTATGTAATTTGGAGGTTTGAAAATTTACTTTTATTTCTTTTTCCCTGGCTCAATATTCTTAATTTGGTAATATTTAAATAATATTTATTGGCTTTTTCATTTATTCTTTAATTAGAATATTTTTAATCTTCTAAATTAACTTTCTTTATAATATTCTTAGTTAAAAATGTTCCATTCCTTGAATTAATATTACTTTTGATTTGTAAATTTTAAAAATTATTTATTTATTTGATTCCCCTTAAAATTCCCTTTAATTTGATGTCCCATTTTCCCATTTTGGTTAGAAATTCCGTTTGTTCTTCAGTTTCAAGTTATTTCCATGTCTCACTGCAATTCAAAAATTTCAGTTGCGGCCATTTTCGGAATTCTGTTTTGCGGGCTTTTTGACTGTGATTAACGCGCCATCTAAGCGTTTTCGCGCCTCTTTGGAATTCGTGATTTATTTTAATTGGTTCGCGTTTTTACGGATCGTCTGCTCTCGGAATTATGAGTATTATTTTGGCAATTCTAATTTCGGTAAGCGAATTTTAATTGCTTATCTAAACTGCGCACTTTTTCCCGCACGTATAAATACGCGCGCAGAATTTTTCAGTTTCAGTTTTTTGTTGAAATCCTTCGTCGTGTGTTAGCGCGAGAAGCGCGTTGTTGATTTTCGAATGGAACTTATGTTCCACGTGAGCTTTTCAATGGAACGTTAAGTTCCTCGCGTTATTCTTTTTTTACATTAGTTGTTTTAATTTAAATGATGGATTTTTCAAGCTTTTATCGCGAAATTCACGAAGTAGCTCTCCGGAAAAGTGTGTATTAAAATTCCATATGCGAGTTACGTGGAAGTAGTATCTGACGAGGACGGCTGACTTTAAGAAGATCCTAGTTATCCCTAAGTAGTGGTTAGGCCTCTGCTGATGAATTCACATCTGATCTCCAGTAAACCAGTCTACAAAATTTGTCTCCTCTTATTGGAACTTTCCCCCCCTGTCTGATGGCCCATCCGGGTGAATACAGATGTTTTATTTTTAAACTCTTTCTTTAATTCTGAATATGATTTCTCAATATTTTTTGAAATACATTTAATTAAATTTTATTCTGTAAATTTAAAATTCTAAAACTTTATTCTGAGAGCAAATTTCTAAACCTTCATAAATTTTTAAGAGCCTGGGTAAAATTCTAAAATTCTTTAAATTTAATATTTTTGTTAATGATTTTCTGATGGAATTTAAAGTAGATTGTTTTGAGTAAAGTTTGTTTTGAGTAAAGTTTTTATGCTAATTCCTTAATTTTAACTAAGTTGAAAAAATTCTAAAATTCTAATGTCTAAAATTCTAATGTTAATTCTTCCTGAGTTGCCTGCCTGTGAGCAGTGTTTTTGTATTTGTTAATTTGAAATAATTTGAAGTTACAATTTAATAAACTAATTTTCTTTAAACTAATTATTATGTCTGCTTTTATCTCTTTTAAACACAGCAGGTTTTATTCTATCTTTTAAACACAACATTTTGTTGCCTTCCTTTAACAACACTTAGAAAATTGTTAACATACTCACTACATGTTTGATGTTTTACATGTCTGATGTCTACACTGTTTTAGTATGATTCATGAAATCATCTTTCGCATTCTTCCACCTTGAATATAGTTTTTTCACACTAAGGCACCAAGACGCTGATGCTTTCCTTTGTGGCACAATTCAGAAGAAAACACAGCACAAAATTTACAAAAAGCTCTTTGAAGGAGTTTGGAATACTACAACCATTTAAATTGATTTAACCAAGACAGTTAAAATCTTAAATTCCTTTTACCCACTTGTGCTGGAAAGGAGAAGCTTTCAAGTTAAACCCAAAAGTTGGGCAATAGTTTTTCTCGAATAAAATCGTCTAATTCGGTATGTATATATCGTCCACAATATCCCACTCCGCCAAATCCACTATATCAGCAGTCGAAGATATAGAAGAAGAAGCAGTCATCCTTACAGTTGTATCATTCGCTGATGCCAATGGAGCATGCTCATTCTACGTGGTAGAGTTATCAAGTTCAAGCCGCTTTTTTAAAAAATAATTGCTATTATCCATATTTTTCTTGAAAGATGATTAGATGATCAATATGTTAAATTAATACGGAAAGAAATGAGCAAGGAGAACTAAATTGAAAGACAATGAAAGTATCCCACTTCACTGACTGCCTATTAAATAAATGATGCAACATTTAGATATCTTTATTGGACGAGTTGATGACTGATGCAACATCTCTCAGTTTTAACAACAGATCAGTGTAATGGGTTATTTGTATGAGCGGAGCTGAGCCCATGACGTCACTCTCTTAGATGGTGGGTGGAAACAACAATTTCTGCCTCTTATTCTCCCTGAACACTTGCACGTAAACCTGGACCATGATGAATTGTCTGGGATGGTTTTCAAAAAATGGCATTCTCCTGAGATAGATGCTGTGTCTTTATTAATTATATACATTCTTGCTGCCCAGTACCTGAAAAAAAAAATATATATATATATATATATACAGGGTGAGCCGGAATTGTTTTTACAAAAGCAGAGGGGTGATAGTACCCCACCAGACGAGCAATAATTACCATGGGACATAGGATTGCACTGCACTCTGAGAGGCAGAAAAGAGGCATGTCGAACCGCGTCGAGCATGACGCAGTCAGTGCCTCGAACGTCATTGTGTACCTGCCTACGTAGTATCTCCTACGCCAGACACGAACGCAGTTACCATATGCAAATGTTCAGGGAGTAGAAGAATCAGCATAACTGGCTCCTAGTAGGTTCCGGCGATAGCCAATCAGAGCACACATTGCCCTTTAAAAACCCTATGTTCCATGGTAATTATTGCTTGTCTGGTGGGGTACTATCACCCCTTTGCTTTTGTAAAAACAATTCCGACTCACCCATGTATAATTATTACCTGTTGTAGTTTAATTGGGAAAAATTGATTGGGATTGATTTTGGGGGGAGGGGGGACCTGGCTACGCCCTTGCTAAAAATAGTTTTCTTTGTTTATGAATCCTTGTTCATGTATCTTTATTGAGATTTTATTTGTAATATTAATCCTGTACTAAAACTTAGTTTTTGCTTGACCAACCACTTATCCCCGATTCCATACAGGATAAACAATTATCTATGTATTTAATTAAATCTTTCAATAATATCAACAATCTTGGCATGACTGTCTACCTGCACGGCCATTTAATTTCTTATCTTTGTGAATCTATGTTTTTGTCTTTACTCAATTTTTAATTTACTTGTGGCCACATGGCATTTGATATTATGAAAATTTTATATTTTGAGTTGGGTTGTATTTATAATTCCATTGTGCTGTTATATATTATATGCCTCTGAGGAAGGGTGTTCATATGCTCAAAAGAACTAAAGCAATTTCTGTATATTTGTATTTTAAAAGATCCTATAATTTGAAAATAAATTTTGATTTATTTTTAAAGTTGTAATATTTGATTTAAAATACTTTTCATCAATAAAACTAATATACATAAAATTACCACTTCTTTCTAAAAAATATGTGCAATCATTAACATATTTGCTTTTCTTATAAGCTGAAAAATATCCTGGCTTTTACATTTCAAAGGCTAGTGAAAGGCTTGTAGGTCTGGTGTTGAAAAAGAAAATAGATTTTTAACCTTTTAATGCATGATATATTTATATTGAAAAAAGAATATTTTGACAGAAAAATGCACAAAAAGAAACTCAAACTTTAAACATTTAAGAATTTTGATTATATTAAAACAAATTCACCTCTTCCTTTAACAATTTAAGTGAAATTTGTTAAAGAAAGTAATTTTGAAAATTGTAAAATATATTTTTTTACAGATGCAGAATATTGAAATAAAAGATATTAAATTTTATTTATTTTACATTGTTTTAAGCAATGCCTAATGTTAGAACATAACTTTTAGAGTTATGTCTTTGATATAACCCAAAAACTTTCATAAGAATTTGTCTTGAGCATTCTAGCCTTAAATACTGCTTCAATATTAATTTCCTTCCAAGTTATCTGTAGCACATATTAAATCAGTTAGAAACAGATTATGCTTAATTCAGTAACAACCAAATTATTTTAGGACAATTGAGAACTTTCTTTATACTTAATGTTAGTTTTAGGCTGTAATATATTTTGAAATTTAGGGTAAGTTTTTATTTTAGACAACTTAAAATAGGTATGAACCCAGTAAAATCAGTAAGAATTTTATTGTTCAACTTATTTTGTCTATCGAACCAGTGCAATCAATATTATAGCTTAATAGATTTTAATCAATATTTTAGTATTGTTTGTGTACAAGAATTTTCACATCGCTGTGTTCATTAAAGTATTTTTCATGAATTATAACTTTTTTTTTTTTTGCCATGTAATTGTAAAGCTATTTTCTTACAGAGACTGCCAAACCTGGTCCCTAGTGAGTTACTAGAAAGACCAGAAGGAGAGCTAGCTAATGAGCATAAAATGTCAATGTTTGCTCATGAACTAATTAAAGAATCTACTGCTAGATGTATCCAGATAATTGTTAGCCACCCCTTCCACAGTAAGTATATATTTAAAGGCATACATGAAAATTATTTTATATTATAAGTGAATAGAATGATATAAAGGCTGTTAATGGTTTGCCACCCCACCTATGTAGGAAAAGACACTGATATTTTAAAATAAAACTCACTTATAAGCCCACTTACTTCCCTCACTAAAAGGGGCCTGTATTGCATGAGTTCTGAGTACTTATTTAGGGGTTGTATCTGTGCACTTGCATTTGTGTTCTTGCATAGTGTTCAGTTCACCCTATGTGGGCTAAAGGCATATTATGCCCATTCAGCAAGCGTAACACAGATATATATGCATTCACACAACAGGCAGAAGTGATTTTAGATCTTGGCAGTGATAAGTATTCCTACTTGTAACACAATAAATGAGATAAATAAGTTTGGCTACTAAAAATACTATTCTCTTCTGTGACTAGTAACTATTATTGAACTATGCTCTTTGTCATGGCATAGGATAATTTATGGTACACACAGGATAACATAGAATCAGAATATTTTTTTCATCATCACAGAATATTTTTTCAAATAGTTAAATAATATTTTCATCAAAGACTACAAGCATTGTAAACTGTATTTAATACACCATCTTGACGTACAGGAAAAGTTTTTCGAAATGCCATAGTGCTTTCAGGCAACATAGTATCGATCATCAGTGGCAATAATAAGGAATTGACAGATATGAGCTTTTATACAACCAGAAATCGTGAGTACAAATTTGCATAATGTAAATCAGAAAAATCAATACTAAAATTAACATATATTATAAATAAGTATATAAATTAAAAAAAATAATTCAATTCAAATGATTTCAAAATCCATGTACATAAATACATCAGGCCAGTTCATAAACATAACACTAGTGGTGAAGCACTGGATTTCCAGAAAATCATGTAATGGTTTAACACGCATAGAGTTGAGAATGAGATGCCATGCAAAACTAAAGGTTTGAACATGATTGAAGTTACAAATATATTCTCGATAAATATAAATAAAAAGGGATTCTAAAAGTGAAATATTATGGGGGCTATTAGAATTAATTAAAAGAAAAGCTTTATCAAAATTAGGGATAAATTTATCATTAACTAATTGTGAAAAAGCAGTGTACAATTTATTATTTTTAATATCACAAACATGTTCACTTTTCCTGTATGTCAAGAAGGTGTATTAAATACAGTTTACAATACTTGTAGTCGTTGCTGAAAATATTAAAATATTTTAGATGTGTTTTACCATGTTTAAGAAATAGTTAAATAATTTTACATATTAAATAAAGCACATGACTTTGTGTACAATCAATAATTAACTGGTTTACAATGTAAAATGAAGATAAATAAGCATATGTACATTTCAGAAATCAACTGAATTTCCTTCATGAGTGTAAAATTCTGGATCTAAATGGTCAAATAAGCGCAAGGCAATATTGGGCAAACTGAAATGGCTAAATGACATCTCAATATAATGGTGCCAAAGAAGGAAAGATATATATATGTAATAGTGGTGGAAATCTAGGAATAAGGTGCGTTCAAATTACCAAAATCTACTTTATTATATCACACTCGAAACGGATATAGTTACATCGGACGGCCGAGTTCTGATATCCAGCTCTCAAGAAATCTCAATGCCGCCTGCGTTAATTCATACACAAGTACAAATTACATTTACATCGGAGGAGGAGAGATATGAGGCATGGGGCACATGCTGTCTTCACATTTTAGACTTTAAAAATGTGATTTGGAATGCAGTTTCATATGAGAAAGTTTACACAGAGGTTAAGATTAGTGACTATATATGGTATGGTTGAGAAAAAGAGGAAGTGTTTGCGGACTTTGTTAATATTAGTGGTGTGGGATAGAATTTAATGTAGTTTCAATATGTGCTGGACATGAAATAGGAATTTGGAATAATAATTATGAAAGAAAAGGGCTCGCTATTGGGAAAGGCTTAAAATTTCTGTATCATACCCACCCCCCTCCAAAAACAAAGGGCTTGGGCACAGACACACTTCATGCCCATGGCTTTTCAAAGTATGACATTTCAATGTAAAATCAAAAATAAAAATTTTAAATAAAATTTATAATATAAGAAACAGTAAAACTATAAATATTTACAAACCTGTTTCCAATTTTACAACAAAATTATGAAAATTTTCCATAAATATAATTATTTTAATAGACAAATGACACATTATGATAACAGTTCAATAAATTATTATTTTATTCTGTGTGTGATGAATTAGTTTATGTTTTATAAAAAAAAATGTAGAGTTCTTTGATGAGGGGAACTTGCACCCACCATTCACTCTTCTCACAGTATTATGAAGTTTGTGTTTATGTTTGTGTTGATGTGCTTAATGGAATCCCATAAATTTATAAAATGCCTAATAATAACGCAATTTTCAAGAAATTCAACAATTAAATATTAATTTCAAGATTATATGTGATTACAGATGATTTTAAAATACTTAAATGAAATTGCATATGTACTTCATACAATATCCTACAATATGTTTAAATATAAGTCCAAAATCTCATTAAAGATACGTAGTTACTTAAAATTCCATTAGTTAACTGATTATAATACATTTACACAATGTTAAGTATATTGATCACAGGTTTAGTTCATCCTGATAATAACTCCAAATGGTTTCGTTATTGCCATTCTTTTTATAAAACCACAAGAACAATAGATTTCTTGCCCCAATTATAATAAATAACAATTCCAATATAATACTAAAAATAAAATAATATTTAAACTTTTCACTGAATATTAAATAAGTATTTGTTTACAATCTCACTCTTTATTTACATAACTATCCTTTTATTGCTATATTATATCAAATGTGTACATTGTAATATTTATCTATATCAAAATTCTCATTATTTACATATGATACAGAAATTTTAAGCCTTTCTCAATAACGTGCCTGTTTCTTTCATAATTATTATTCCAAATTCCTATTTCATGTCCAGCACATATTGCAACTACATTAAATTCTATCCCTCACACTAATATTAACAAAGCCTGCCAACACTTCCTCTTTTCTGTCGAAATGTCGATTTTCGAGAATTTCACATTTTTGCAATACGGGCATATCTGTATTTTCTGTCATTGTCGCTTGTTTCATCATTTTCAGTCCTTAATCCCTAATCTACACTCTTTAAAAATCCACAATTTGTTCTTCGATTTTTATGCTTCTAATTATTATGAAAACATCTTCACTTTCTTTCAGCCGCGCTCGATCCAACAGTTAAAATGCGGAAGTAGGTCACTGCTGGTCTTTTTGTTATGTCAGCAAGAAAATTCATTTTTCAAATCTCTTCTCTGGCGGCCGCAAACCACAACACATTTTGAGATTAAAGTTTCTTTTCCATTCATTTTAATAGATTCATCGATGGTTCAAATCAGTTTTTAATATGTTTCCCACAGCACGGAACACATCCCTTTGACTTGTAATAGTGTTGAAAATCCAGGAACGAGGCACGTTCCCATTACCAAAATCTACTTTATTATATAACACTCAAAACAGATATAGTTACATCGGACGACCGAGTTCCAGCATCCAGCTCTCAAGTAATCTCAATGCCATCTACGTTGGTACACACACAAGTACAAATTACATTTACATCGGAGGGAGAGGGATATGAGGCATGGGGCACATGCTGTCTTCGCGTTTTAGGCTTTAAAAATGTGATTGGGAATGCAATTTCATATGAGAAAATTTACACAGATGTTAAGATTTGTGACCATATATGGTATGATCGAGGAAAAGAGGAAGTGTTGGCAGACTTTGTTAATATTAGTGGTGTGGGATAGAATTTAATGTAGTTGCAATATGTGCTGGACATGAAATAGGAATTTGGAATAATAATTATAAAGGAAAAGGGCTCGCTATTGGGAAAGGCTTAAAATTTCTGTATCATATCCCCCTCCCCCCCCCCCTTCCGAAAACAAAAGGCTTGTGCACAGACACACTTCATGCCCATGGCTTTTCAAAGTATGACATTTCAATATAAAATCAAAAATAAAAATTTTAAAGTAAAATTTATAATATAAAAAACAGTAAAACTATAAATATTTACAAACCTGTTTCCAATTTTACAACAAAATTATGAAAATTTTCCATAAGTATAATTATTTTAATAGACAAATGACACATTATGATAACAGTTCAATAAATTATTATTTTATTCTGTGTGTGATGAATTAGTTTATGTTTTATAAAAAAAAATGAAGAGTTCTTTGATGAGGGGAACTTGCACGCACCATTCACTTTTCTCACAGTGTTATGAAGTTTGTGTTTATGTTTGTGATGATGTGCTTAATGGAATCCCATAAATTTATAAAATGCCTAATAATAACACAATTTTCAAGAAATTCAACAATTAAATATGAATTTCAAGATTATATGTGATTACAGATGATTTTAAAATACTTAAATGAAATTGCATATGTACTTCATACAATATCCTACAATATGTTTAAATATAAGTCCAAAATCTCATTCAAGATACGTAGTTACTTAAAATTCCATTAGTTAACTGATTATAATACATTTACACAATGTTAAGTATATTGATCACAGGTTTAGTTCATCCTGATAATACGAGGCATGTTTTTTATGTAAGTACCGTTTTGCGATTCCGCCGCCGCAGCGCTACGGTCGGCGTTCCGCGCATGCGCACTGGTTACCTACATCTCTTGTCTACGCACTGACGCCATTACAGTCTGATTCTTCATTGTATACGTTGTTTACTGAGTGTTTAAGATGCCTCCGACAATCGTGAGTCCCGCCGATTGTGAAGTACGGGCTGTTATACGATTTCTTAGTGCTAAAGGCGTAAAACCGATCGATATTCATCGTGAGATCTGTGAAGTTTACGGACAAAACATTATGAGTGATGAAATGGGTGAGAGCATTTAAAGATGGCCGCACAAATGTGCATGATGAAGAACGGAGTGGGCGTCCTTCGGTCTTTAATGAAGATTTGGTGCAGAAAGTGGAAGAAAAGGTGAGAGAAAACAGACGCTTTACAATTTCATCAATGTGCGACTGGTTTCCTCAATATTCTCGTAGTGTTTTGTATCGCATTGTGACCGAGAACTTGAATTACCGGAAATTGTGTTCAAGTTGGGTTCCAAAAATGTTGACGGATTTGCACAAAACCCAACGTTTAGGCAGTGCATTGACTTTCCTTGAGCGGTACCACAATGAAGGTGAAGATTTTTTAGACCAAATTGTTACTGGTGACGAAACATGGGTGGTGGCCTACGTCACACCAGAATCAAAACAACAATCCATGGAATGGCGACATTCATCATCACCCAAAAGAGTGAAGTTTAAGCAAACAATTTCTGCCCGGAAAATCATGTGCACAGTTTTTTGGGACAAAAAAGGAGTATTGCTAGTGGAGTTTCTGCCTCGTAATGAGACAATCAATGCAGCGTCTTATTGTGAGACATTGAACAATCTGCGTCTTGCAATCCAGAACAAAAGACGTGGCAAGTTGAGTAAGAGTATCGTTTTGCTGCATGACAATGCCCGTCCACATGTGGCTAATCGGACCAAAGATCTCATCAAATCTTTTAAATGGGAAACTCTAGATCATCCTCCATACAGCCCTGATCTGGCGCCCAGCGACTACCATTTGTTCCTGCACTTGAAGAAACACCTGGGTGGTCAGCGTCTTCAAGATGATAACGAAGTCAAAACAGTTGTGATACAGTGGTTAACAAGTCAGGCGGCAGAATTTTATGAGGAGGGTATTCAAAAACTGGTGCCACGTTATGACAAGTGCCTCAATATTCACGGAAATTATGTAGAAAAGTAGATTAAGGTACAGGCTTTCATGTAGAAATAAAATTATTGCGATATCTTTGCACGTCTTTTTTTAATTCCAAAACGGTACTTACTTAAAAAACATGCCTCGTAACTCCAAATGGTTTCGTTATTGCCATTCTTTTTATAAAACCACAAGAACAATAGATTTCTTGCTCCAATTATAATAAATAACAATTCCAATATAATACTAAAAATAAAATAATATTTAAACTTTTCACTGAATATTAAATAAGTATTTGTTTACAATCTCACTCTTTATTTACATAACTATCCTTTTATTGCTATATTATATCAAATGTGTACATTGTAATATTTATCTATATTAAAATTCTCATTATTTACATATGATACAGAAATTTTAAGCCTTTCTCAATAACATGCCTGTTTCTTTCATAATTATTATTCCAAATTCCTATTTCATGTCCAGCACATATTGCAACTACATTAAATTCTATCCCACACACTAATATTAACAAAGCCTGCCAACACTTCCTCTTTTCTGTCGAAATGTCGATTTTCGAGAATTTCACATTTTTGCAATACAGTCATATCTGTATTTTCTGTCATTGTCGCTTGTTCCATCATTTTCAGTCCTTAATCCCTAATCTACACTCTTTAAAAATCCACAATTTGTTCTTCGATTTTTATGCTTCTAATTATTATGAAAACATCTTCACTTTCTTTCAGCCACGCTCGATCCAACAGTTAAAATGCGGAAGTAGGTCACTGCTGGTCTTTTTATTATGTCAGCAAGAAAATTCATTTTTCAAATTTCTTCTCTGGCGGCCGCAAACCACAACACATTTTGAGATTAAAGTTTCTTTTTCATTCATTTTAATAGATTCATCGATGGTTCAAATCAGTTTTTAATATGTTTCCCACAGCACGGCACACATCCCGTTGACTTGTAATAGTGTTGGAAATCCAGGGACGAGGCACGTTCCCATTACCAAAATCTACTTTATTATATAACACTCAAAACAGATATAGTTACATTGGACGACCGAGTTCCAGCATCCAGCTCTCAAGTAATCTCAATGCCATCTACGTTGGTACACACACAAGTACAAATTACATTTACATCGGAGGGAGAGGGATATGAGACATGGGGCACATGCTGTCTTCGCGTTTTAGGCTTTAAAAATGTGATTGGGAATGCAATTTCATATGAGAAAATTTACATAGATGTTAAGATTTGTGACCATATGGTATGATCGAGGAAAAGAGGAAGTGTTGGCAGACTTTGTTAATATTAGTGGCGTGGGATAGAATTTAAGGTAGTTGCAATATGTGCTGGATATGAAATAGGAATTTGGAATAATAATTATGAAAGAAAGGGACGTGTTATTAGGAAAGGATTAAAATTTCTGTATCATATATATATATATATATAATAATAATAGTTTGAAAATCCAATGATAGAATAGAGAGAAGTTGCAACTTAAATATCCTAACTTTAAAAAATGCCTACATAATAAAAAGAAGTATTAAATAGAGAATCATCAATCAAATGTAAAAAAAAATGCAAATTGGTAGTCATCAAGCTAAAGATAATCAACAAATACCAATGGAATGGAATTGATAACTGAAAAACAAATAAAATCCGAGCATTAAAACTATGCATGTGGATAAACACTAGGCCTAAATGAATTGTTCATTTTGAAAAAAACAATTCGTCAGTTCCAAGTATTTAATCAAAATGATATATATATGCAATATGAACTCAAAAGAAACGAACAAAAAGAAAACTTCAGTAATCTAATTAATAATTTGTCAATGGCTCCATATTTTTCCGAGGTACGGCAAGATCATGTCTAGTTCTTTGTTTCGTTGAGTTCATATTCTTTCTCTGCCTTATATATATATATATATATATATATATATATATATATATACAGAGTTTCCCCCAGGATTAAAAAAGGGCAGGTGTTACCAGAAAAAGGGCACTTCTTAGAAAAAAAGGGCACATATTTTTTATGTTTGAATAACATTTATGCTTGGGATTTTTATGACGAAAATCAGAGCATTGCAAAAAAATGTAAACACTTTTGTCGTGTATACCTCCAAGTCTTATAGACAAAAATGTAAGTATATTTTCTTGTTTTGTAGGAAATAGATCAAGATTGTGAATATATAAAATTAATTTCAATTTTTTAATATTTTGAACTTGTTTTTTGAAAAAGTATCTGTCTGAGCAAGTGTTTTTTTTTCATTTTGCTTATTTTCACTTGAAATATCTTTGAAACCATAAGAGACATATAAATAGTAAGGGATAAAAATATGTATTAGGAAATTTAGTTGTTAAATCTATATTTATATTTTAAAAATGTGCTTATAGTTTTCGAGTAATCCTTTTTTGTCGAGTTGAAGAACAGTGAAAATTTCCCCTTTTTCAAGTTTGTAATGCTATCTCAAAAACTAAACCAGTAAACAATTATGCAAGAATATAGCTCTTTGAAATCCCTACAAGTGGATGAGCTCTTTGTTTGTGAAGTATAGTGGTTATAATTTCAATATTTTAGTATTTTAACCTGGGTTGTGTGGGAAAGCTTTAATTTACTTAAAATGTTACGATAGTTTCAGCTGAATCTGTTACTTACTCCTTGATGAAATATTTGTGCATGAGATAATCTTATTTTGTTTAAAAAATTAGGACATTAAATGAACTTGGATATTCTAAAAATGTGTAATGATTCGTTAAGTTTGAACAAAAGAAATGAAAATATACATATTCAAGTACATATTTATGTGCCGCTAGGTAAGTTTATAGATTATAGATCAGGTTGATTTCAGGTCAGATAAGTTTAATTTATATGCTGAAAAACAAGTTCATAAAATAATTTTATATTTTAACCTGAAGTCTATTGTCGAAGCATCCAGATAAAATCGTTATGAAAACTAAAGTACTAATTAGCTATAAACAGTTAGCGAGTCATTTGTAGCACTTTGAAATCCTGTAAATAATATAAATGAATCTGAAAAAATCGAATAGCTTTATTGAACTTTACTGAAGTTTTATTTTACAAAATGTTATTCATTCAAAACCATTTTGGCTTCATTGGACTGGAGCTAAGGTATGAAAATGTTTCTTTTGTTGAGAACAAATTTATCATTGAATAAATGCTATTTTTGCATCAAATGCCATTATAATCTTGAGCAATTGATTTTATTAGCAATTACAATTATTCAATTTATATAAATTTAGAGTTCATTAAATTTAAAAAGGAGAATATTAAATTTTGGTTTTTAGTATTTTCTCATTAGTCAATGAGGTTTGATGATTTTAAGGTATAAGATGTATAACTAAATAAAATTCCCGAAACCTCCATAAAATCACTGTATAAAGTTTTGAACTATGGATTAGCAAATGTTTAGCTGCTAAGTTAATCATTAGTCCATGGAGTAAAGTTATTAATAGTGCAAGCAAAGTACGTTCATGTGTCTGCTCAGCATCCGTATCTTTAGCCGTAAACTCGCTTAGCGGGCGAGTACGCGAACGACAACTACTGCATAAGTCCCTAAAGCGGGCATATCGTTATCAAATGAGCTTGATTATTATTATTGCATGCTTCCGCAGAGTGGGTCAAGGACGAGTCCTCTAATATGAGGGGGGGTTATTTTGTGTTTCAAATCTGCTATGCGGATGTCGTGCAAACAGGCTAATCTGTTAATCCATAAGCCCGCATAGTGCGCGTGTTCATAACACAATGTCACAGGATTTGCATGCATCTGTACAAGGTATATAGCGTTATTGCATGCATTGTATGCGGATTACATACACTCGTTAAAAGAAGGCGCTTAATTTTGTAAATCTGCTACGCGAATTAAATATGTTGAATCGTTATTGCATGGAGAGGAGTTATCGTTATATTATATATAACGCGTATTGCATCTGTCTGCGTAGTAGTCGGGTCAGGACCGCTCATACAAATTTCTGGGTTACCTTTCATATTTCGTTTTCCTCTTTGTGCTTTCTTCATGTCTTCTCCCCCCTCAAAAAATTATTGGGGACCCCATCACTTGAGTGGTGCCCATCCTCCTTATGGGCAGTCGTGGTCAGATACATAGCCAATAGCTATTTTCATGACCTGCATTGGGAGTAAATCCGCTATGCGAATTAAATATGTCCGCATATCATTATTGCATGAAGCAGAGTTTTCATTATATTGTATATAACGCGTAGTTGTCAGATCAGGGCCGCCCATATAAATCCCTGGGTTCCCCTTCATATTTCATTTTCCTCTTTTGTGCATTTTTCATGTCTTCTCCTCCTTCAAAAGTTGTTGGGGAGTCTGGGATCCACCACTTGAGTGGTGTCCGGTCCTCTCTATGAACGGCGGTGCCTGTAAGTCCTTCCAAGAAGGTTGGTGGTAGGGGAAGGAGGGTACGGTCCCTGTGGATGCTTCCTCCACTGGGTTCCAGTCTAAATTGGGTGGCACTTCCCGGCCGTCCAAACAGTTAGTTAGGATAGACACGATCAAAGTTTGCAGTAATGAACGCAGAAAAAGAGCTCTGGGACTTATCTGAGGTTATACAAGAACTGGTTGATTTTCGTTTAAGGACAGACATCGCTCTCTTAACAAAAAGCTAAGCAGATGATTTGATCTGCTGCTAAAAGGGCAGGGAGGGCGCTCTTCTCGTACAAAGGGCAAGGAGGGCGCTGTTCTGGTAACAAAAGGGCAGGCAGGGTGCTGCGCCCTTCCAAAAGTGCCTGGGGGAAACTGTATATATATATATATATAAATTCCCAAACAGGACAAGTAGTAATGATTTGAGGATTGTAGTTATACAATGAAGTTTGACTTTTAGCCTCCATGTTTAAGTTTAATAGAAACAGCATGTAATGAGGATAATAGTCTGGATTTTTTGGATCTCACTATTATGAAGCCTACAACCTTGCAGTGCTATCGTATGTATGATAAATGTAACACCTTTAAATTCAATATCAAATATTTGACGTCATGGACAACTTGTTTACACCGTAACATATTTAGAAATCTGATTATAAATCAAATGAAATGACATAAGTTGTTGAATTTTACAAATAACGATAGATACATTTGTGATTGCCGTTTTCTGAAAGAGGCAATCAAGGAGGGTTATCCACCCGCTTTTCTAATTCGATTGATTTCCAATTATAATGGTTTAACTGCAGCCGTGACTAGAAAGAGATATTTTGGAAAAATAACAACATACGACTTTTCAGATATCGCCTAGTGGCAGTATTGAAATAAGTAGAAGGTGACGCGGTTCTATGCAAAATTGAGGAGTATAAATCTGATAGCTCTATATGGCTAAACATGGGTATTCTATGGATAGAGCTAATTTTTGTAGATAGTTTCAAGTGATATCCAGATTGTATGTTCGGGATTATAAGGGTTTTCTGAAATATCGGACGATCTTTTAATATTCACTAAGGAGATTATACGTGAAAGTGGTATAACATCAATAAGTTACCTGTTGTTCCATGGGAAGGTGTATTGCGAAGAGTCTGGACTATAGCGTATTTATGTGTTCAAATATTTATATGGTGATAATATTGTCATTAGGTCTTGTATCCAATATTTAAATATAACCTCTCTGACTGGGATGCCATTAGTCTTGAATATATTGATTTTAAAGTATTAAATAATCACGTGTGAAGTAATTTCATACATTAGGATTTATATGGCGATAATGATGCCAATAGGTCTTGTATCCAATTTTTAAAAATAACTTCTCTGACTTGGATTTCATTAGTCTTGAATATATATATATATATATATTGTTTTTAAAGTATTAAATTACCATGAGCGAAGTAATTTCATACATCAGTATTTATATGGCGATAATGCTGCCAATAGGTCTTGTATCAATATTTAAGAAAACAACCACTCTGACTTGTATTTCAAACATTAGTTTTTGAATATATAGTTTTTAAAGGATTAAATAACCACGAGTGAATTAATTTCATTCATTGGTATTTTTATGGCAATAATGTTGTTAATAGGTCTTATATCCAATTTTAAAATAACCTCTCGGACTAGGATTTCATTAGTCTTGAAAATATTGATTTTAAAGTATTAAATAACCACGAGTGAAGTAAATTCATACAATAGTATTTATATGGCGATAGTGTTGCCAATTGGTCTTGTATCCGAATTTTTAAATATAACCTCTCTGACTTGGATTTCAAACATTAATTTTTGAATATATTGATATTGGGATATTAAATAACCACGTGTGAAGTGATTTCATACATTAGTATTTTAAATTAATTGTTATATTTTTATAGTGTGTCCTTTTTGGATTGTTTTAGCGTATTATAGTAAACATTTGGATTTTTACAAGTTATTGAAAGTGTATATGTGTGTATGTAATTTTTTACGGTTTTATAAGAGTCATGGAGAAAATAGTGTAGGGAGTATCGGCTACCGGGAGCGTTTGCCATGGCGGAAAAAAGCTTTAACCGGAGTGTTGGGGGTCGCAACTCCCCCCGGCCGTTACTTACGTCACTTATCTAGAAATTTTACGAGTACATTGCTACTTGTCCTGTTTGGGAATTTATATAGGTATACACATGTAAAATTGCAGCATAGTGCTTTACAAGTTGTATTAAAATTATTTTTTAGCTTTTAGCTTTTTAATCAATTCACTCAAAATTGTAGCATTTTTTCAAGTTTTATATTATATATATATATATATATATATATATATATATATATATATATATATATACACAGTACAACCTCGAAAATCTGGACATCCAAAATCCTGACGTTTTCCAATTTTTTTTTTTTTTTATTTTTTTTTTTTTTTTTTTTTTTTTTTTTTTTTTTTTTTTTTTTATTCCCTCCGGACTGACGAAGTCGCGGATTTAAAATAATATGGTAAGATTATTTATATGGAATTATATTTTATAAACAAATACCGTATTTTCCGGTCGACTTTTTGAACCCGGAAATGAAACGAAAGTTTAGATGGACTGCCGTAGATAGGCTCGTGGTTGGAACGTGAATTACGTTGTTAGCATTAATCCCGCCTCCCCATTATTCAAGTCACAACTCCCGATGAATTATTTTGTGTAAAATATACATTGTTATTTAAGTATGGAATTTTTATTATCAAAATTTCCTTTTCTCATTATTGAAAAAGACATTTTTTTGAAACAATGTAATTTTTAATATTAAACACTTTGAAATGTTATCGTAACATTTTATCACAGATTGTTCAATTAAATCTAAAAATCCCGAAAATTCATATTAACGCTCACGGAAATTTATTTTGTTCACTTCGTAGTACGAATTCCATTCTTCGATGTATTCTGTTTTGTCTTCAGAATCTCCTCTCCCTCCCGATATCTGACGATTTTTTCGTTCTCGTCGAACGGGTCAGCTTGAAATCGACTGTATATTTTGCCTTTTTTGTTTAGAAAGCTATATTTACATACTATAAATAGCAAATAAATAACTAAATAATATTGTATCGCACAGAACCGAGCAGCAAGGTCATTAACACACAGACCTCTCAAAGGGGTTGGCTATGTTTACGATTAGGAACTAAGCAAATTCCTTTCTTCGCTTTCCCTGCCCCTCCACGTCCCGGTGCTGCTGCAGCCTAGTAATGACTCATCGTAATTTAGAAAAATCATTGAGAGGAGAGATATTTTTCTTTTTTGGAAAAGATATTTATTTTATCTACTGCGATAATTTTTACATATTTGACTATTACTAATAAAGTTTTTACTTTTTTCAGAGTCATCAGTCTTTTTAAACATAACATTATATAGATGCTAGAAAATAAATAAAACTTTTAAGTTCTTATTTTTTGTTTTTCGTTCGTTTATAACGAAAATGGTTTAAACACATTTACACCTTTAAATGTATCGTCAAAAGTGCTAATCCTGGTTCTTTATTAAATCGCGGCACTTAATTAAATCTTCCGGCGCTTCATTAAATCTCGATGAAGCCGATATAACGGAAGTTCTGCACTGTGATGATTAGAGCCAATCGTAAATAAATTGAGTGATGGCGAAATTCGCGATATGATATTAAATAAAAAAAATCAAAGTAGCGACGATAAATATGGAGAAGAAAAAATATCCATTGATAATCTTATGCAAACTATCGATCATGCAATTAAAAGTCTTGAACAAAGAAGCTTTATAACCAAGCAGAAATGTCCATCTACAGGATAAAGAAAACTGCTTTCCCATAAACCAAAATTAATGAAATAACAAATGTTAATTCATATATTTAAACGAAATGATAAAATATACTTTTATCATTTTGTTTCGTTCACACATTCTAAATTATTAATGTGTATATTTTTTCTTAGAAATTTCTTTTGCTCTATTTTTTAGATTAAATAATATGTTTTAATTGATTAACTTAACTTTTGCCATTATTTTTACTAAAAAGAGTGCTTTATAGTGTACGTAGTTAATATTAAATCTGAATTTTATTTAAATTCTATAATCCTCGAAAATCCGGAATCGGCAAAGTCCGGATTTTCAAGGTTGTACTATATATATATAATTGAAGAATTTTTATTTTACTTGTATTATATATACTTGAGATTGATTATTAATAGAAGAAAATGTTCTCTATAGCAAAAGAGAAAGGAAGATGGACTGAAATGTAAATATGACATCAAAAAGACTATACGACAAGCTGTTGAGTATTTTAAAAGAACATGATAAGTAAACATTATAAATAAAACAGGTACTAAATTGGTATAAAATACACCTTTTTCCCTGTTCCATATATAAGGAATGGAATAAGAATTACATGTAAAGATGGGTGAACATTTTTTTTTTTGTAAATACACATTAAGATGAAAGTATTTTTACATATAAATCATATATGTAATGCAGGTACTTAAGGTACTAATCCCCTTGTTCCCAGCATAAACATACATGGTGTAAATGCAAGAAATATGTTAAAGATGAAAAGTTGAAAAACAGAAACATTGTTTTGTAAGATGAGCTCGGCCTTTTCTAGCTCATCATGCAAAGCAATGTTTCTGTGATGTTCAAACAATGTTTTTTTTTAAAATTGAATAAATTGAATAAAGTGAAAAGCATTTCTGAAATCATGTACGTTATCAAGGGCCATACATGCACATTAATGCAGATTCTATGTTTCTGTGTGCATTACTGTCAATTGTATTACAGAAATAATGCACATGACCCGACGTAGAAGGAAATATAAATTAGATCAGATATATAAGAAATCAAATATAAAAATCAAATATAATCAAATATACCAGCGTGTAGCTAATTATTTAAAGGAGAATACAATGTAATGAAAAGGTATAAGAATATAATAATATAAATGTATTTACCCTTTGTGCTGCTTAACAGTGTAGATTACACGATACTTACTAAGCATTTTAATTCAAAACAGGTTACAGTTAATTCTGTATACTAAGATTTCAACTGTTGGAAGTGAAACATGGAGATGAAAAATTATTTAAAATTGTTTGAGAGTGATCTGTCAATATGTTGCTGTAATTGTAGCAAGGTGTTGAATTTAAAATTAAAATGTGTTTTAATAAATGATAAAATAAGGTTTGGTGGCTAGGTATTTTGAATAGTGGTATTTATTAATTTAAAAAGATGTTCTTTGTAGTAACATGGTGTACTTAACATTTTTATTCTTAATAACTGGTTATTAGTAATATTTATATATACTGATTTTGAAAGATTGGATGAATAATGTTGAAGTTTATTTACTTTGAAGTTATAAGTTTTGTTTTGTTGTATATTTTAAATTTTAATGTGTCTGCATTTTGAATTTTTAAACTAATGTCTAGATAATTGGTCTAGTTTGATGTATATACATTTTCAATTAGTTGTAGATTAAGTGGGTAAAAATTGAAGTTTAATATAGGTGTTTCATTAGTAATTCCAATAATAATTAGATCATCAATAAATCTGTACATGATATGTCTGTTGAAAGGGTACTGAATTTCGTAAAAATGTAGATAAAGGTTGGTCAGTTGGATGAGATTCCTCCCTGTGGTATTCCCGTATTTAATTTGTAGATGCAATTTCCTTGAGATAGATACTTTTTGAACAGAATGAATTTTAATAATGTTTTGAATTTTGGAAAAGGGATGTTTTTTGATTGAGTAAATTGTTCATATAAATTTAGTATGACTTTATATAAATCATTAATATCAATGTTATTAAAGAGTCTTTGAAATCAAAAGTTTTAATATCATGTATGTAAGGTAGTTGTTTTAGGTTATTAATCAGTTCTAAACTATTTTTGATTATATGTGTTTGTTGTGTAGTAAAATGATCATAAATTTGATTTAGTATGATTAGAAGTTGTTTGTCAGCAGTATTTGTGTATGAATTAAATCCTATAGTAACAGTTCTAAAATAAATTGGTAATTTATGGAATTTAGGTATAAGTATCAGGTAAGGAAAATTAAGATTGTGTTTTTGTTTAAGAAGTTTGTAGTAAGCAATAATTTGTTTACTTATAATAATGATAATTACTTATAATAAAGAGTTTATAGGAGTTAATGAAATTGAGGTATGGAATTGCAGTTTGAGTTCGTCCAAATAAAAGTTTTTGCAAATAAACACATAATTACTTGATGCTTTATCAACATAAGTGATTACAAATTTTTCTTGTAGTAGGATCATTCCACACCAAATCATCCAGGAAAAATCAAATTTGTCACCCACCATCTCCGATTTTGATGAAACTTTGTATTTTTTATCTTCTCACATAGTTATGAAAGTATACCAAATTTTATCTCTTTATTTCAACTGGTTTTTGTTGTATAGGACTTTGAAATATTGGTAAAATAGCCTTTTTTGCCGTTTCCGAACCTCCGAAAAGAACTTGTACTTTCAATGAAAAATATTTGTATCTTGTACATTTATAGTGCAAATCTTATGGAAATTTGCAGTGTTGTTGAGTGAACTGTGCTGATTCCAGAAAAAAATATGGCAGCACTTTATGCTTATTTGTTTTATAAACAAAAGATATTGTTTATAAATTTTTAGTAACTTTTTATCACGAAAACGGTGTTTTACAAAAAAATTCATATCTCTAAGAGGCAAAGTGATAATGAAGTCAAATCTTTTTAAATTAATCTACAACGTATTTCCTATTTTAAGAAACAACATACTTGGCATTTTATTTGCTTTATTGTATAAAAATATTGTTAATTAAACTATTTTTTTTTTATTGTCGATAGGCCTACTCGTGAGTTTTATAGGTACCACATTATAAATTAAACAACAAATAGCTACAAATTTGTTTTAAAATATATAATAACAATTATACTACAAGTTACAATTCAATGAAAAATATTATACTTATTGTAATAATAAAATCAGTAAATAAATTGACAAAATAGATTAATAGTAGATTACAGTAAATTTAATTTACTTAAAACATATTTTGGGATGTATTGTTATGAAATGAAATGAAATGAGAGACGGGTGGCTCAAAAAGAGCCCAGCACATCGACCAGAGGTCTATTGTACTACCCCAGACATAACAAATCTCTATGAAAAGAGACCAGTAGCCGACTCAAAGATGAGCAAGCACTTGACAGGGATGTCATTCAGCTCCCAGGGTTCAATCACATGACAACCAATGTATTCGAATCTGTGTGAGCAGAGTAAACCTCACTTTCACAGAGAATGTGAGCAGCAGTTTCTTCACTGTATTTGCTGCCCCTGCAAAGCAAATCTTTAGTGACGCCCATAATGTTAAGGTGTCTCTTGAGGGTGCAGTGCCCAGTAAGGAGCCCAACAGCCCTCCTGATGCCAGTTCTGCTGAGCTTGAAAAGTTCCTTTTGACGTGTACTAGGGCAATTGCAGTTGCGAATTTTCGCTTGCCTTTGACCCTTAATATTACGCCAGTTCTTACATTGAAGCTTCCTGAAGATGTCATAAACAATTCTTCTGGTAAGATCATTGGAAATATCCAAGGCCTGCTCAGGGCCTATGTATTGTTAACATACTAGATGATTTTAAATACAACAGCTTAATATTAATTTATATATACATAATATTATTTGACATTGGGGTTGGGTATCAACAAATACTTTTTTTCATGAAATTACATTTCCTATAAAAATATATACATTTAGAAATAGTATGTATACATTTGGTACAATATTTCATTTGTCAAAATAAAATCAAGAGAAGCATAATAATTTTATAACTAATCTAAAAATTAATTGTTTTCTATTTTTCAAGTCCTTCATTACTAATTTCTTGTTTGTTCCAGTAGGTGGTTGAATTTTTGATCTGCGATGTTCATATCTTTGTTATGAAAGTAATATACCCTTCCTGAGCCTTTAGTTGTGGGAGGGTCCACGATACTTAAAATGTTCTGTAATGGGACAAAACAAATATCGTCTTTCTGATATGGCCAGTAAAATGATTTAGATGAACCAAAAGGATGCATAAACTTGATTTACACATCACACACTTCTTCATTTTTTGAAAGTGCAAGACCAAAAAACTAATGGTTGTCACACACATAGAGAATGAGTCCCTGAGGAACCAGCTAACACACACCACTTGGGGCGAAGCAAACAAAATTTTGAGATAACGATTTTTACAGCAGGATATTCTAATTACACAGCATACAGTTCATTGAGGTTACAAAGCAACAGTCTTTTTGTTCATACACATTTTTGGATATGCTAATTTTGTCTTTTTTACCTGGCATGATCCGAGAATACTCATCATTTTGATAGAAATTTTTAACTAAATCAATTGTCCCTTGGTGAAGTAATTTCCCTTTTTTTGAATCAGGTAAAGCTATGATGTCTTTTTCTGTAAGTAATTCTCGTGCTTTACGAACGGTATACTCAGCAACACCAAATTCTTCAACTTTTTTTCTACTCCATGAGATTGGGGCCATAGTTAACAGCTGAATTTTTTCACAACGAGTAACAGGTGTTTCCAGTTTCTCTTTAATCAACTCAAAAGGCCTGTCAAAGTCATTAGCTTTTTCTTGAATATTCTGTGGTATGTGTTCTGTTTTTTTTTTCTGAAGAAAAGTCTTTTTCAAAAACTTTGCATACTTTATTTTTAATTGTTGAACAAGCCGAATCCAATTTTCTTTTAGCATAACTGGACCTTATATAAGAAGGAACTGCATGAAATTTGAATGGAGATTCTCAAATATCAGTTAAAGATGTATTTATTTCTTCTAAAGCTTTTTCTTTGCTCAAAGTACTCTCAATGTCACAAATATCTTGAAAATTGTCAGTGTTGGGCTCTTCAGTTTCAAAACTTTCATCATTTACTTTTTTTTGTTTATTAAATTCTTCTCTACAGGCATTGCATATCTTCTGTCCAGGGATTGCCTTAATAGTAACTTTAGAAATATTATTGATTTGGTTAGAAAATTCCAAAGATACAGGTCTTAAAGTTTTTGTTATTCTTTTCTTATGCCTTTGAAATGGATCAAAACAGCATGTTTGATAAGTTTAATATTTGTTTAAGTAATACATTTTGTGTTGCGTACAAATATTTAAAAATAGGTCAGTACTTATACCACTTCTTAGTACAATGAGTTTTTTTTTTTCTAATTCACTCAACAATTCGACACTTATTAGTTTAACACTGACTTTGTATAGCTTTTTTTGTGACATTCTGTTTTACAATGTTGCCCACACTACAGTATAATTCACTTTCTTCTTTTAAGTGAGACATCCTAACATAATAAAAAAATAACAATGCAACTACATCTTATGATTTTTATAACTATAAAATTGTTTACTAAATGAATTAAATTATTAAAAAGCAATATAAGCAACTAAATCTTCCAAGCACTAACGAATCTAACAAAGCACTATATACTATTATTTATTAAAATATAATGATATTCAGTTAAGTTAGTAAACCATGTATGTTTACACACCACCATCCATAGTTTGTAAAATATTTTTCTTGTGTTGCCATATTCATGAACCTAACTTTTTTGGAAATGAAAAATGTTGCCAACAAACTGAAAAATATTACTACAAATATTGGTTTAAAAAAATCATTTTTAATTTTATTTACATTGAGTTATTTATAAAATGACCCATTTTACCCCACCCCACCCTATTGATGTTCACTCTAATAAAGCTAGCTCACAACTGACCATACCAAGAGCCAGCCAGACCTGAACATGTTGGGTAATGAAAGGAAAACCATCAGCTCCTGCAAACCTGCTGAGTAAGAGAGAGCAAGTGGAGCCAGACTTCTTATTTTACCAATTAATATATTAATTTTTTAACAGGCCTATTAATTATTTTTTTTTGTATAATTGTTATTATATATTTTAAAACAAATTTGTAGCTATTTATTGTTTAATTTATAATGTGGTACCTATAAAACTCACGAGTAGGCCTATCGATAGTAAAAAAAAAAATAGTTTAATTAAAAATATTTTTATACAATAAAGCAAATAAAATGCCAAGTATTTTGTTGTTTCTTAAAATAGGAAATATGTTGTAGATTAATTTAAAAAAAAATTTGACTTCATTATCACTTTGCCTCTTAGAGATATGAATTTTTTTGTAAAACACTGTTTTCGTACTAAAAAGTTACTAAAAACTTATAAACAATATTTTTTGTTTATAAAACAAATAAACATAAAGTGTTGCCATATTTTTTTCTGGAATCAGCACAGTTCACTCAACAATACTGCAAATTTCCATAAGATTTGCACTATAAATGTAAAAGATACAAATATTTTTCATTGAAAGTACAAGTTCTTTTCGGAGGTTCGAAAACGGCAAAAATGGCTATTTTACCAATATTTGAAAGTCCTATACAACAAAAAACAGTTGAGATAAAGAGATAAAATTTGGTATACTTTCATAACTAGTGAGAAGATAAAAAATATAAAGTTTCATCAAAATCGGAGGTGGTGGGTGACATGGCCTGGATGACTTGATTTGGAATGACCCAGTAACTTGATCGCTTTAAAGATGTCTTGGTAATTATGTGTATATTTTGGTATAGGAAATTGTTGAATCAATTGTTTTACATGCTAGGTGACTTGTACTTGCCAGCTCTTAAAGGCTTCAAAGGGACAGTGGTATTTACCTGATATTTTATATATATATTTATCTAGATCAATGTCAAAATCTTGTATTATTTTCCCATTATTATATAGTAGTGGTAGTCTGTATTTGGATCCATAGCTGAGAAATTGTTTGAGATTAGGTTCCTGAATTAAATTGAGATTTTCGGTGATTACTTGTCCATGATGTTGGTCAATAAAGGGTAGATAGCATGATTCAGTACATGAACAAGATATAGAGTTGTTCAACTGTTTTGATAAAAGATTGTAGTTGTATATTTTGCATCCTAATGGTACAGACTTTTATTATATTAACATTTTTAATTGGAAAAAAGGATTGGAATTTTTCAAAAATATGTGTAAAGTTGAAACAATTAAATATAGGATTTGTGTAATTAATAACACAATAAGATATATATATATATATATATATTCGTGTCTCATGTTCGTATTTTCATGTTTCTTATTTTTATTTTATTTCCCTTTTGTGCCACTATACTACAATGTTGTTTAGCCATTTCAGTTTGGCTGACATTACCTTGCACTTATTTGAGTGCTTAGGTCTAGACTTTTTGAATTGACGAAGGAAATCCAGTTGATTTCTGAAATGTATATATGTTTATTTATCTTGATTTGCTCTGTATTTTACTTTGTAAAACAGTTTGATTTTACATGTTGAAATAAAACATGATAGCCTTTTAACACACCTTGTGCGGTAGAAATGCATGTTGTACATGCTACAGCAAGTTACATAGATCTGTTCAACAGGTTTTACTGAAGTGATATAGCCTAATGATGACATAGTTAAGAGTCGGCTTTGTTATAGAGGGCATTGATTCTTCTAGAGTCATTAGCTGGCACATCCATGTGAGAGGGTACTTGGTTTCATGTGCATGTGAGTGGTGCATGAAAAAATAACTTTGACAGATTCTCTCTACAATAGTGCAAACCAGAAGATTATATAAAAAATACTTTTTGAGATATACTTTCATATGTTTGCACACCTTTCATCTAGATACCCTATATTTTAAGACATATTTAATTTATGAAATACTGTTTCTTTAATGATTTTACTTAGAAAAATTTCTAAATTTTACCTTATGATTTTTTTTTCTTTCAGTTATTACTGTTAGAACCATGGCACAATTTGTTGGTAGAGAAGTGAAATATGGGTAAATTTCATTTTTAATGCTATTATTATGTTAATACTTATATAATATATTATTACTTGATCTATTTGACAAATAATAATGTTTCTTTATCTGCAAGTAATTTAAAAATAAAAATAATGCCAAAGCTAGCTTTGACATGAATAACGTCTATGGTTGGACTATCCGGCTGAAATCAGAATATTGCAAAAAATGTTAACACTTTGTATGAACCCAATCGATAAAAATTAAAGCAATTTATACTTGTTTTGTCAGAAATAGGGTAGTAGTAGGAAAAGGATAATTTCAATATTTTAGCTAGCTATGAACAGTGAGTGAGTAATTTGTAGCCCTTTGAAAGCTTTACAAAGATATAATTGGATTTTAGATCAGGTTTTTAAGTTTTGAAATATGATGGTTTTAATTTTGATATTTTAATATTTCGAACTATTTTGAAAATATAGTTCTAAATTTCCATATTTTAGCTGGCTGGCTATGGAGTAATTTGTATCCCTTTGAGAACCGTGCAATGATATATAATTTGTTTTCAGATTGGTTCATGTATTTTGAAATATAGTGGCTATAATTTCAGTATTTTGACCTCTTTTATTTCCTACATAATTATTTTGAAAAGGTGGTTCTAATTTCAATATTTTAGTTAACTATAAATAGTAAGCAAGCAATTTGTAAAGAAAACTTGAGCAATGTATATAAGTGCAAATAGCACAATAATGCAGCATACAGCTGTTGTGAGGATACGCTGAATCCCCTGTAGCTCTTTGAAACTTCTACAAGAGTATATAATTGGAACTTTATTGGAATTTTAGTTTACAAGATGTTGATTACACAAAACTATTTTGGATTCATAGGATTGGAGTCATCAACAGTTTTTTTTATATAACAATATATGTAAAAATGATTGTTGATTAAAATTCCATTAAAATATTCATTCAGAATCAAAATATTGTAAAATTCATTAAAAAGCTTTATGCAATAACCTGAGGTCCAATAAAAATACATCATACAAATCTACAGGCCACAGTCTTTAATTTGGTATGTGGTTTGTCTATTGAGTATTAGACAAGATACTGAATGTGCAGTAAAGAAACTTTTACAAAAATACACACCCGACCATCTATGTGTCCAAGGCTTTAAAACTAAAATTCTGAATGTAAAAAGTAGAGGTTTGTCTTAAATGGCCGGTACAGATTTTACAATTAAAGTTCTATGCATAAAATTTAACAGATTTTTAATTATCTGAAAAAAAGAAAAAGATATAGACATAGTTCTAGTCTTCAATTGGTGGTAAATGAACCAAATTATCATTATCAGCACTAGACAGGGTTTGCAACTGCTGATGAAGAAAATATGACTAGAGAAAAAAAATACAAATTTCTAACTTTTTCCATTTTAAAATTTATGTGCTCAAAATTGTATTTGTAGGTATATTTCATTTTTAATGGTAAGGTATCTAAAAGTCAGGCAATTCTGAGAAAATTAGTGAGTTAGGAATTTTTTTATTTTATTTTGCTAGATTCTTATAAGAGGTAGTCCAGGTGGGAATACTTCTGTTAACCTTATTTTTCTGAGATTTGAGCATTCATTAGCTATAATTGGCCTGCATAGCACAGTGCTGGGGGAGCATAGTCAATGGTATTAGAATGTAAAGGATGTTTTACACTAAGAACAAACAGCTGCTTGTAAGACAAGAACTTACACAACTTCCATGTAGAAAGCATGTTTCACCTAACTGACTTATAGCTGCTTTCTACAAGGAAGTTCCATTTAAAGGCATGTTTTATTACAAGTTGCAAAAGTGGCAGAAATAAGTATGTATTTTTACTTTCCTTATATACATAATGTATAAGGAAAGTATTGTGACGGGGTCGAAAATTCGAATTCGAGTTTTCGACGGGAGAGCACGTTTCAAGCATCCCTGATCACGAATCAAACATTTTTGAGGTGATGCCTGTGTGTGTTGTTATATAGCTTTTTCTTCTTTCTTTGTAATTATTAATACTTCTTTTATTTTCTTAATTATATAATTTACTATTTATACATTTATTTACTTTGTTTACTATTTTTATTTACTTACAGCTTGGTCTGTGCTCAACTATGTAAACCTTTCAAAACATCTCAACAACATAAAACCTCTAAGAAAATCCACTTACCTTTTAAATAATTAAATTGTACAGCCAACAACAACTAAAGAAATCACAAACACTAATTGTTAAATTCAAAAATTAACTTTTATTAACAACAATTAAAATTTAGGTTCTTTAAACAAACTTTGACCCATAGTGGCCAAGGGAAAACAGATAGTACATTGCGTTATTAATTATTAACATCTATTAAATTTGGAATTCAAGAAAACCCTAGAACCAATTAAAATCAACCCAGGAAACAGAATCCACTCTGGTCTGAAGATCAGAGCTTGGTCTGCCTAAGGAGCTGTCCACCCAAAACTTAAATTTGAAAATTAAAAGGAAAATATTAAAAATCACATTTCTTCATTACATAACAACCATATAGCATTGTTAAAAATAACTAAGTACTCATTCTCAAACATTTTTCTCTCTAGATACTCAACTTTCTCGGTGCTAACACTTCAACAAATTATTTATCACTCTCTTTACTTCTTTGGACTTAATCACGTTAAAAATTAAATGACACTGCTTGCACGCACACGATCACTGAGGGCTTGCACACTGATCTTTGAACACTAGCCCTGTTCACACTGGGCTCCCCCAAGACTTGAACACTCACAAAGGATGGCATGAAAGTAGGTGATGCCCGTGATGAGTGATGACCATAAAGCGGTAACACTGAGCAGATGATAGGGCAGTTGATATTGCCAGCACACTTAAGAGCGATGATGGCATGAAAGTAGGTGAATACCCGTGATGAGTGATGACCATAGTACGGCGGCAATGAGGTAGATGATAGCCATTGATACTGCCATTTTAACTTCGAGCGCTTCCCGAAGAGGGTAGTCCTTGGTTCATAGATCCAGGCCACCTCTTACGTTCTGTTGATACACCATGGAAGTTGTCCAAATATGAAGCACGCCCCTGCGATGTCAGGCAATTCTGTACCATTGTAACACATATTTCTGGCGACCGCGGGATACGGGCGCCCTTGCATGGGCCCGTTCCACGGATCTTCTTCACGATCACAAAAAAACCACCTCTCACCGTGCTGGTCAGCAAATCGAATCTCCGGCAACACGCTTGCCTTCCCAGGAGACGCCAAACTTGGCGAGCGAAACCCTGCGCTTCGCGCCGAGCGCTCATGCATACACTGCGGGAATAAAATGCTGCCATGCCAAGAATCATAAAAAGATCACTTCTCCCGATGCGGCAACCCGCCGCACAGCAACCCACCGGATGTTCTAGCACCCCGAAAACAGGTGTTTTTACTGATAAGCGGTTGAAAGCCAAATTCTTCTTAAAAAGTGCCTTTTTTTCTGCAAACTGATGAATGAAGTGAAGTTAAGTTAAAAGATGCGAGCGAGAAATGGAAGGATTAACAAAAGATTATTTAACGTTTAAAGGCACATTGCGCACAATTTTGAATAATAAAAACATTAAAAAGATAACAAATTACATTAAAGGGGAAATAATCGCCGAAATATTCCAAAACAACAAATAAATTTAGAATTTTGAAGGGAAAGGGGAAAAATAACAAATTTTAAGCTATTTCAAATTTTGAACTATTAATTAAATTTAGAGCTGTAGAATCTCGGCATAACATAATTCCTCTCGACCACCGGAAAAAAAATTTTAGAATAAAATTTTTCACAACAAAGAGCCGAAAATGACCAAAAGAGAACACCATCCTGGTGGCAGAGAAATTATAAACCTACGAGAACACTCGCTTCATGTAGCAACTCCTGGGATTACAATCTGAAAAAAAAAAGTTTACAATACATATTTTACATACAGGGAAGGCACACTGATCATGACCATAAAATTTAAAACTTGCACTTTTCCTAGACTTTCAAAAAAAATTTTTCGTATCTCCCCTTTAAGAGAGGAGAAAACCCTCCAAAAGAAAACATTCATTACAACTCAAAAATTTAAAATTTTTAAAAACTCGAACTGAACCTCAAGAGAAACAAAATATCTGAATTCTCACCAAATTTAATAAGAAAAAATTTGAAACTCAACAAGGGAAAAATACACTGCTCACAAACAAAAAAAAATCAAATCCCTCCCAATCAAAACAAAAGCCAAAGAACCCCAGTAGTGTGTAGCAGAGCCTGGGCAATGTGACATAAAAATACACTGATCCTGGCCGGGGGGATTTTTCTCCAAAAAAAAATCCTCTTTTCTCATGGCGCCCCCAAGCATTCCTCGCTTTTGGGTCCGCCTCCTTTCCTATATACAACATGAGTTTAGCTTCCTCATGCTTACACCACCCTCAGCTTAGCCTTGCACTACCTACTCAAAAGCAAATGATCACAAAAATTTTGAATTTAAACTGCACTGCGCCCAGGTGAAAGAAAATCTCAAAACACTGAAAAACAGTCTGTCAAACCCCCGTTCCACATCCCTCGGGTTGCACAAGTGATACAGAACCAAAACCTGCCAGACTTCCTCAATAAACAAAATTCCCAATGACAAAACACACAAAAAAAAATCAAGTGTTTCCAACAGGCGAGAGTACACGTCTGTACTCCCTCTAAAACTGAAATTTAATGAATAGTATCGACAATTTCAAAATTTTCACAATGAAAAAGTTGAATACAAATTTAGAATAGAAATGATGTGAAATAACTGCCAGAGCTGTGTACTTCCAAGACGGGTAAAAGAAGAAATTAACTTGAAGTCGAAGGAGTCGAACAATCGAAATCCCTCAAAAAACTATTGTAGGCCCAATGTAGCACACAACCCTGAACGTCCCATTAAATTTCCTAAAGCAAATCCTGTCGAACGAGAAATTCTCCCAAAAAAAACATCTCCACAGCAGTGACTTTCGTAAACAAGTGTACTTCCACTAAAAATTTCACTAACTCAAAGGTCCCCAGAAATCTAACAAATTCGAAGAACTCCCACAAATGGTAAGATTTTGAAAATCAAACCCCTGTCTAAAATTTGAATCACAAACCTCAACAAAAAGGAAATCCCAAAAATGTAAATTTCAAGCAAACCAAAGTTTTAGCTCCATCTCCCAGAAAATTAAAATTCTGACAAACAACAAAAATTTTTTTTTTTTTTTTTTTTTTTTTTTTTTCAAAAATATAATTTTAAACAAAAACAAAATTTAATTCTAACCTTCTAGTCTATCAATTCAATCTTAACACTCCCAATCATCACAAGTAAAAAAAAATTTCAATTACCTACAAAAAGTTTCAATTAAAAAAAATTCAAAACAAAAATCTGCATTCGTAGAGTGCATCACCCAAACAGTCGGAAAGAAGAAAAACAAAACAGAGTTCCCAATTACTTGTCATTACAATAAAACAATAATTTTGATGAAGACTTTGGACCAGCCGAAGAATTCAAAGGGTCGAAACATAAAATTTAGAGAAGTACTTCAAGATTAACAAAACAACTAAACAACTGAAAACTCAATTCCAAATCTCCTCCCCCACATTTGAAGAAAATACACAATCTCCCAGCAACAAACTTTTAAGAGCCAAAACACTTTTAAATAAAAAAATTTTCACAAAGCTAACTTAAATTAAAAAAATTTTTCTCAAGGAATATTTCTCAAAGAACAATCTCCATTCCCCCCCAAACAAACATTCTGAGACTGAACTTGCACAATTTAACAAAAATTTTCACTTCCCAAAGTCGATCGCTTGGCTGAAGGATCAATGACACAAGAAAAAAAAACAATTTTTAGCGGGCAAGTAATTCTCCTAAAAAGGAAAGGTGCATTCCCCAGCTGAGCACCTTAAAGGCGGCTTCAAAGCACCAAAGTGACAGTTAACATGGCCTACTGAAAAAAAAATTTTTTTTTTTTTTTTTCAAACACATTTCTGTGAAGAAGAATTTCAATGAAAACAAGGCTTCCCAGACCTCAAAATTCCTCCGGGTGACCAAGAAACTAACCCATTAGCCTTACCTTTAACTTCACCCAAAGCCAAGAGTTGTGACTAATTATTCAAAACAAAAACAAAAGAAAACTTTTGATCACTGTACTCCCTCTTTAATAAATTTAAAACCAAAATTTGAAATGAAACTGAAATCCCTAAAACTATATTCCAAAAGAGAAAAATAATTTTCCTATCATAAAAAAAAATTCCTAACATTTAAGACTAACACAGATCTTTGGCATATTTATCTACTTTTAAACACACATTAAATTCAATACACTTAAAACACAACTACTAATACACATACATTTTTCGCTATTCTTCTATTCTTATTTCCAATAACTCTAAAATCTCATAAAAAACTGTTGCAACATTTCTCTCTCTCAAAAAAAATCTGACAGTGGGCAAGGGGTCGTGAATCCCTTCCCAAAAAAAAACACAATACACAAAACACATCATGGGCAAGTGATTTAATTCCCGAGGGAAAAAGGTGCATTCCCCAGTGAACACCTGAAAACTGTGTGGCATCAAAGCACTGAAGTAGCCATTATGGGCAGACTGAGAAAAAAAATTTTTACCCACTTAAAAAGTTGAGAAGGAATGGTTTAGCAAAGCAAGGCCTCCTTTGAACCTGAATATCCCAGAATTCCCATAACAAACAACCACTTCTCCGCCGCACTCTTACCTACAAAACAAATAGCCAAAAGATCCTTAAAAAAAAATTTCTCACAATAAAAAATCCTACTCAAATTCCAAAATCACAGAGTCAAACTCCAAAGTTTTACTTTTAAATAAAAAAAAATTCTACAAAACAAAAAAAAAATATCTTTAAAACAACAAGCTATGATTAGCTTACACAGGAGTGAAAGAGAAAAAAAAATTTCAACTAACAAAGCTTAATGAAAAAAAAACTCCTAAATAAAAACAAAAACAGCACCAGGCAAGAGCATATATAAAAAAAATCCCAAAACTTGCCTACCCTAAACATTTTGAAATGAAACACAAAAAAAAAAATGAAAAAATTCTTACATTACCATCTTACTACTTACTTTGCTTCCTAAAAAATTTAAGACATTCCCTTACTCCCAAAAGAAATTAAATTTCAAGACACTGTGCACTTCCCTATACACATGGAAATTTATTACAATAAAAAAAAATTTCAATATTGTTACTGTATAGCAATTTATCATATGGGTGGACAGCCCATTTTATATTATTGTATTCTATTCAGTGGACAGACAACTCAGGCAGAACCAAAAAGGTGAACGGCACCACATGTTATATAGCTTTTTCTTCTTTCTTTGTAATTATTAATACTTCTTTTATTTTCTTAATTATATAATTTACTATTTATACATTTATTTACTTTGTTTACTATTTTTATTTACTTACAGCTTGGTCTGTGCTCAACTATGTAAACCTTTCAAAACATCTCAACAACATAAAACCTCTAAGAAAATCCACTTACCTTTTAAATAATTAAATTGCACAGCCAACAACAACTAAAGAAATCACAAACACTAATTGTTAAATTCAAAAATTAACTTTTATTAACAACAATTAAAATTTAGGTTCTTTAAACAAACTTTGACCCATAGTGGCCAAGGGAAAACAGATAGTACATTGCGTTATTAATTATTAACATCTATTAAATTTGGAATTCAAGAAAACCCTAGAACCAATTAAAATCAACCCAGGAAACAGAATCCACTCTGGTCTGAAGATCAGAGCTTGGTCTGCCTAAGGAGCTGTCCACCCAAAACTTAAATTTGAAAATTAAAAGGAAAATATTAAAAATCACATTTCTTCATTACATAACAACCATATAGCATTGTTAAAAATAACTAAGTACTCATTCTCAAACATTTTTCTCTCTAGATACTCAACTTTCTCGGTGCTAACACTTCAACAAATTATTTATCACTCTCTTTACTTCTTTGGACTTAATCACGTTAAAAATTAAATGACACTGCTTGCACGCACACGATCACTGAGGGCTTGCACACTGATCTTTGAACACTAGCCCTGTTCACACTGGGCTCCCCCAAGACTTGAACACTCACAAAGGATGGCATGAAAGTAGGTGATGCCCGTGATGAGTGATGACCATAAAGCGGTAACACTGAGCAGATGATAGGGCAGTTGATATTGCCAGCACACTTAAGAGCGATGATGGCATGAAAGTAGGTGAATACCCGTGATGAGTGATGACCATAGTACGGCGGCAATGAGGTAGATGATAGCCATTGATACTGCCATTTTAACTTCGAGCGCTTCCCGAAGAGGGTAGTCCTTGGTTCATAGATCCAGGCCACCTCTTACGTTCTGTTGATACACCATGGAAGTTGTCCAAATATGAAGCACGCCCCTGCGATGTCAGGCAATTCTGTACCATTGTAACACATATTTCTGGCGACCGCGGGATACGGGCGCCCTTGCATGGGCCCGTTCCACGGATCTTCTTCACGATCACAAAAAAACCACCTCTCACCGTGCTGGTCAGCAAATCGAATCTCCGGCAACACGCTTGCCTTCCCAGGAGACGCCAAACTTGGCGAGCGAAACCCTGCGCTTCGCGCCGAGCGCTCATGCATACACTGCGGGAATAAAATGCTGCCATGCCAAGAATCATAAAAAGATCACTTCTCCCGATGCGGCAACCCGCCGCACAGCAACCCACCGGATGTTCTAGCACCCCGAAAACAGGTGTTTTTACTGATAAGCGGTTGAAAGCCAAATTCTTCTTAAAAAGTGCCTTTTTTTCTGCAAACTGATGAATGAAGTGAAGTTAAGTTAAAAGATGCGAGCGAGAAATGGAAGGATTAACAAAAGATTATTTAACGTTTAAAGGCACATTGCGCACAATTTTGAATAATAAAAACATTAAAAAGATAACAAATTACGTTAAAGGGGAAATAATCGCCGAAATATTCCAAAACAACAAATAAATTTAGAATTTTGAAGGGAAAGGGGAAAAATAACAAATTTTAAGCTATTTCAAATTTTGAACTATTAATTAAATTTAGAGCTGTAGAATCTCGGCATAACAGTGTGTATGTGTGTGTGTGTGTGTGTGTGTGTGTGTGTGTGTGTGTGTGTGTGAAAGTATGTGTGTGTGTGTGTCAGTGAGTCTGTGGAGACGATAACTGACGAACGAATGGACCGATTCGAACCAAATTTGGTACAAAAATCACAATCCGTAAACACTGGAAGCCTATTGTTTTTATACGTAATCGAATGTTCAGAACCGCCCTAAATTTTCGAATGAAATTTTGAAAAAATCGTCAAAAAATCAAAACCGCTAATAAAGTTACGCAAATAGACATTTCTTATGTAATTTTTCATTAGAAAACGATTGGCATAAATTTTAGAACGCTAACATGAACCATTCTCGAGATATTGTGCATTTTTCGAAAAAATTATGAAAAAGTGACATAAAAAAAAAAATTCCTATTGAGAAACATGTTCACTTTTCATATGTAATACCATGCGATAAATTGAGTGACATCATTCTCGTGGATCTAGCTCGTTCCATTCATGAAAAAATATACTTTGAATAATACTCTTGTATTTGAACGCCAATAGTCATTTATCTGCTGTAAGAATAACTTTTTTCTTAGTGCATAATGCTTGGCGAGATTTTGGCGACGAATTTGGCGGAATGTCGCCAACTTGGCGACTTTTTTGAAATGTTGCCAAATTAATGAAAATCTCGCCAAATGGATAAAAATGATGCTAAATCAATGAAAATGACGACTAATTGTCGAAAATTCAATATCTTGGAAAGAATATTAGTATCTACTATAAGAAAAACCTATTTTTTTACTGTAAAAGTAGTAAATTCATTACATTATATAAGGAAAGTCATGTGTTGCCCACATCAGATTTTTTGTTCTGTTGTTAGCCATGCTAAAAAAATCATTACCTGCAGGCACTGCAACTTGTATAGATTAACTACTGTTAACTTATTTTATAAACTTATTAATTTTTCTAGATGTGACATTAGGTATACCCCTTCTAAGCTGTATTGATTTTCATCTTTTTAAAATTAGGTGCAAGAATTAGTTTAATTAAAAACTATGACCTTCAGCAAATACTTATACTAAATTAAATGTTAATGCCCCAGCTCTTGCAGTGGAATATTCCAACAGTGCCTACATATTTTCTCATTGTTTAAAAGTTGAAATTGTCATTAAATCTTTGTATCTATTTCTAACATAAGTGATTGAAATTAATATGTTTTATATCCCTTCTATATACTTGACATTCCTATATTTTATATTAAGATGTATTTTAATTGTTTTGTAGTGGTCTCTTCGGATCTCTTAGAGAAATATTCGAACAGGATGGAATGTTAGGCTTCTTTTCGTAAGTTTTCATTTTCTTATTTTCTCGCTTAAGAGATAATGTTGATCAAAAATAGTCAAAACATTGAATATCTCGAGTTCTAATTGTCTGTACACTGCAGTTCATAGTTCCTACAGTAGTTAACCCTTACTTTTAGTAGCTACTCCCATTGCATATTATGTTATCCATGGACCGGTTTTGTGCTTATGCACTCGTCAGCATGGAAGAGCTGTTATCTGCAGTGGCTGTTAGAAACTTGCTATGAACCACAATTTTTGCGAACTTCTATGGGAACTGGCAATTTCAGTCCTTCCAAGTAGTTGGCAACGAATTTTTAAAGAGTTTAGCTGAGGCTACAAAGGCAGGTTCATAATCACAAAGCCTGCCTGTAAGGGGCGATTCCCAAAGATTTCGGAATGCTCTTTAGAATCAGGCTTTGTGAATATAAACTTTGCTGTTGCAGATTCTCAAAAATTTGGAAACTCCCTTTATAGGCAAGTTTTGTGATTATAAACTTCACAGCTGTGTGTAGCTGAAACTAAATTATATAAGAATTTGTTGCCGGCTATGTGGGAGGTCTAAAATTGTCAGTTCTCATAGAAGTTAATAAAAATTGTGACTTTTAACAAGTTTATTAATGCCATTGTAGATAATAGCTATTTTGGCTGATAAGCACATAATTAAGTGTAAAACCAATCCATGGATGCTGTTATCTGCAATGGGAGTGTGTTCCAAATCTTGGGGAATGCCCCTACAGGTGGTTTTTGTGATTATTGACTTACTGTTTTATAAACTCTATACTTTGTTTAAATTAAATTGCTCAAACTGCTGCAAAAATAGCTAAAAAGTGAAAATTTTATTAAAAATATAGTATGAAACAAATTTAAAATAGTATCAATCAGATTCATAGTGAAAAAGCAGGGTTTTTTAGAATAAAAGACAGCAACCACATTAACAAATGCTAGAAGGTGCCTGTATGGACAGAGAACAGACCATTTTTTACCATTGTAAGTGTAGTTTCTCTAAGGAGACTATGTTTTGGACTCCAAAACATGTTACTGTTACTAATTTATTTTACACTGTGCTAGCATATACTTCAAAGGGTGGTCACTGACATGCTATAGCACATAAATTATCCCAAATTGGCTAAAAGAACCTGTGTTTAACAATCAGGTTGGAACCCACTTTTCACACTAAGTTATATTTCTACTTCTCGTCGGCACTCGAGAAACTAAAATCACGCTGACTATGGAAGGGAGACATATTCGTGAAAAAAATTCCGAACATTACAAAAGGAAAAACCTGCTTAGCTCAATATAAAATTCAGCCTACTCCTTTTGGTAACAGCTGAAAAGTTTGTGAAGAAAGAAAACTCATTCTAGAGTTTTGACCATCTCCAATATATTTTCTTCCTGTATTTAAATTTATTAGAAGCTTTTTAAATACACTTGTGTCCTAGATAACCTGGATTCTGGTGGTTTTACAGAAGGTCGTTTGCACTTTGTGGAAACGATTTTGATAATTTTTACGCATAAAGAGCATATTTCTTGCAGTGATTTGCTTCTATCTGATAGATTTGATTCTTGATTATAGCTCTAGCTCGAATTTTTCATGAAAGTAAATTTTTCCTTAGCACCGTCATGTCAATTTTGTTCCACTCCTCTTGGATCATTTTCCAAAGACTGTTCAGTTTTCTTGGATGCCAATTTCCTAAGACTCGTTTTAACAAACCAAAAGTGCAAAAGTCCATAGGAGAAGCGTCAGGTGATTTTATGGGTATTTCATTAAATGGGATGCATTTTATGCCTGTTTCTGATTCTTTCTTTGCAAAATATGTGGCAGTTGACTTAGACGTGTGACTAGAGGCTTTGTCCATATGAAGCTAAACTTTATTGATGTCCTTTCCAAATAAGGCTGGAATTTCTTCTTCAAAAATTGGTTCTAAAATATTCTGCTGATAGTACAATGAATTAATTTTAGCTTTACTTGAGACTTGAGTTTTAATTTACCATTGTAACAAAATCCTGCAACTATCATGAATCCCTTTGGGAACTTTTCTGTACATCGATGAAGCCATTTCGTACGTCATTTTCTATGTTCTTTTTTTATTACAGTCACTTAAATACACCCATGCCTCATCGAGTGTTACCACAAATTTCCATTTATCTGCAGCTTGGTGTTTGTCATATAATTTTCTACAATTTGTTTTTCTTTTTGCAGTATGCTTTAGCAAAAGCAGATGAATTTTAGATTTAAACATCTTTTTTAACTTCAAATCTTTATGAATGATTTTACTTACAATGCCAGAAGACATTCCCAGTTTTGATGCAATGGATTGTTTTTAAGGATCAGAGACTTCACTTTCTTGATATTTACCCGCTTTCGAACAGTCTTAGGATGTGATTTTGCAGCTATTTTTTCATTTTTACTTTCAGCTAGGCGCTTTTTCCTTTTCAAATTTAATATATTAAAAATACCTTTCTTTAAAATGCAATAACCTCGATTTTTACACCTCTTTACAATTTGTTGATAAGAGTATTTTTCCTCAGAAAGTGCATTTACATAACCTTCTAGCCATCTATCAATTTCTGGAACCATTTTCAAAATAAATCTTTTATTCTACATTCCAATTGAAATAAAACAGTAGCAGATGATTACATTGAAAATACCAAATCTCTATCTCAAAATGCTAACGAGAAACATAAATACAAAATCGTTTCTATAAAGTGCGAATAACCTTCTGTATTGTTTTATTCTTTAGCAATAATTCTAACAATAAAGAAGGTCTTATACCACTTATTTTCATTATGTTCAAGAAGATATTTATTTAAAGCTTTATTTTGTTGCTCATTTTGAATATAATTTTGATGCTAAATAAAAATGAGAATTGAATATTTCATAAATACAGAAATTGAATTTTTGATTATCAATAAAGGCTCCAAAATTGTAATGAATGATCAAAAAATTAATTTGAACTTGAATTTTACTGCATGTAAAACATTTTTAAAAAATTAAATAAAATTAAGAGAAAAAAACGCTATTTAACATTTTTGTAAAAGTTTATCTTTTTTTCCTTTTTGATTCTTTATAGAATTGATTTATTTAGTTAAGATTGTATTCCGGCATTTATATTTCAGTATTTAGCATTTTAAAGCATTGCTTAATATTGAAAAACATTTGAATTGTATTTTCTAGATAAATTTCAATGGTACTGAAATATAGAAAATTAGTATATTCATATTCAATATATTTTCATTCAGTAGACTCTTGATTATCTGAGGTGGCAGTGAAAAACACCGAACTTGGTTAAAAAACCCTGAATTATCTTTGAATTTAAAGTTTTTGTAATTTTTTACTGTGTTTGTTAATTTATTATCCAGTTTATGTGATCCCCAAACAATCCAAAGTCTACTGTAAACATTAAACTATATTACTAATATTTTATCAAAATTGTATTAAAATAAATAATTCAAGATATATTAATAAAAAAATATATTTTGATATGTTCCAAAAAATGTACTTTCCGTACAAGTTATTTTACTTTTAAAAAAACTGTGAATTAGTGTGTTTCTGATGTTTTTCATAGATTTGTTATCCTAGTCTATAGTTGGCATCAGATGGAACAAACTATGAAATATTTATTCATGCTCCTGTAACAGCACGCTCATGTTCGCATAATGCATTTGTTGGGATGTTGTAGAGGTCTACAACTTATTTTTTTATGAGTTTTTATATACAGTGCTCGCAATTCTAAATTTAGTGCTCTCCTAAGAACCAATAAAATTATACTACTGAGTAGATGGAGTGAGTTTTATTTTAAAAAAAAAATCCTAAATTATATACTTAACTTTTATGTAATATAAAATTTAGTGTCCTTTAAATTTTGCAACAATATCTGTACAAGAATTTGAAATGTTACATGTTAAAAGTAATTCTCTAAAACTTAAATGATAAAAAGGAGAAACAGAGTAACATTTTGGACATTAAATAACATTGAAATCTAATACAGGAGGTGTTGCTTGAAATTGTTACTTATGTAAGATAAATTCATTGCCATTGGACCTAAATGTTGTTTAGTATGATGTAGGTCCCAATTCAAACATAAACGAAAATATCATTGTTTCAGTATCTCAACAGATAAAGTGTGGTATTGTGGAGATGGGTGATTCCAGTCCTGAGATAAGAAATTTTTATACGACCATTTAAAAGGTAGTTCATAAATTTGCCCTTATCAGTTAATTGAAAAGTTTAATTTTCAATAGCCATAAGTAATGAAAAGTGTTTAAAAAAAACTATAAAGGATTTACTATTATTCACAAAAGTTAATTTTTAATATATATATATATTTTTTTTTTATTGATCTATACAGGGTGTCCCAAAATGATTGAAACACGCTTTAATTCTTTACCTGTTGGAGATAAGTAGGCAATGTAAATTGCAAAAATGTTGAAAGTAAGGTAGGAAATAAGACTACGTTAATGAAATAGTCCTCCTATTAATTTTCAAAAAGTTACATTTTTTTAATTTTTATATGACCCCCTTAGACAAATTTGCTCAATCAGAAAATTTTTATTTTTAATGCAACAAGATCATTAAAAAAACTTGCATATCTGTATCTCTAAAATCAACTGAATTATGATAAAGGAAAAAATCTGACTTATGCCACTTTTCCGTACCATGTGAAAGGCTGTTTTATCAGTGAAAATAGGGATCATAAACAAATTGACGATGGAAATTGTTTAGATCAAAAATATGTTAATATGTCTTGGAAACTTGGTTTTGTTTACATCGCGATTCTCGTTTCGCGAGAGCGTGACGTCATTATCCTGAATGATTTTGCCGTTCTCGTGAACGAATCGCGATGTGAGCAAACTGGGCTTATCATGCAAATCACCTTCTCGCCGCTCACGCATCCTGCTTTGTATATCCAGGGTGTGTTGCCGGCAATGATTGTGTTCTGGAACGCACCCATCGTCGGATATAAATGCTGGATACATTTTTAGTTTAAGCAGATCAACTTTCAGACAGATCGTTGGTTGGATCGATCGGATCACGGAGAGATCGACATTCAGACCTTGTAAAGGTTGTTGCCTAATTTAGAGTCTTGTTCAAAGAAGTCGAATGTTTCGATAATGTTTATCGTAGACGCGGATGTTTGATCCAAGTAATGGTGGATCTTTTGTTTTTTATGGTTCTCAGTCAAGGAGACAATGTTGTTCCATGTTGTGGACTTTGTGCAATATGAAAGTTAGTGAAGTTTAAAGTTTTAGCCATAGTGTGTGACCAGTTATTGGTGGCATCGGGAAATGCACGAAGCTTATGTAAGTCTAAAAAGTTTTTGTCCTACTTACCCGTGTATTTCAAGGATTGCTTAAACCTAGAATGTGTCTGAGCGTGGAACTATTCTGAAATCTTACGCTTGAGCTTGAGAGCTCAAATATTTGTACATAGTATGCTTGCTTTGTGTTACAATGCCAAAAATATCGTGTAAGCAAAGGCAATGGATTTGCTTCTTAATAAAATGTGATTTGAATTGAATTGGAACTGCTTTTTTCTACACCTCTACAATTAGTTTGTATTAGTTTACAATTGCCATTGACTTTGTTACTACTGCTATTCTGCCTAAATATCTTCATAGTTAGTTTAAATTTTTCATGACCAATCTACAACTAATGGGCCTAATCAACGTCATGAATATACCAGCAAAGTCGTTTAACTCAAATTTTTAATTTGCTCTCGCAGCTTGTTAAACGAGATACATTTTAATCTGTATATATTAGAATATTATGTACCTTGTATACCAGCAATATGTGTCAAAATTTTTTATCACAAATGCATCTAAATAAAATATTACACTGACAGAGATCACTGCGCGGCTGGATATCCTATGTATTATCATCCAGTTTTATCTTTGTGATATGTCACAAATTTACATTTCTAATTTGATATAGGATCCCCATTCACAATGTTCAATTTTCAATTTTCAATTAAATATAATTCGCTCAATTTTAAAGATACAGATATGTTGGTTTTTTAATGATCTTGTTGCATTAAAAATAAAAATTTTCTGATTGATCAAATTTATTTAAGGGGATCGTATAAAATTTAAAATGTGTAACTTTTTGAAAATTAATGGGAGGGCTATTTCATTAACGTAGTCTTATTTCCTTCTTTACTTTCAACATTTTTGCAATTTACATTGTCCACTTATCTCCAACAGGTAAAGAATTAAAGCACGTTTCAATCTTTTTGGGACACCCTGTATATGCAGAAGAGTAAATATGGGTATGCAATATTGACTTCGTTGTGTAACTTGACTAGATTTTCTCATAGGATGCTAGAAAATATTTTATGCATATTGGTGCTCACTGAAGGTAAAAAGTTGTAAAACCCATTTTAAAGAGTATTTAATCTGGGCATTGAATTTTATATTATTTTAATTCGTTGTATGCAGATAAGAAAATTTGTAAAATTACTGCAGAATGAATAATGTTACTTTTGAATATGCTGTGAATTTTCTGGTACTGTTTAGGCACATGATTAATTGCCGATTTTAGGAAGGTCTAATGCTTTTTGTACTGTTAAATATTGCGACTGATGATCTTTTAAGGTACCCACACACAATAATTTCCGGTGCGATACTGGAACTGTCAATTCACCAGTTTATTCTGAAACTGACTGTATTCTCATTCATACCAAACATGTTGGTTCATTATGCTTCTTCATGCCAGGAATGATGAATCTAACCTGTTGGATTTCCTTGATTTTAATATCCAGGTTGGTTGAATTTTAGTTGATCTTTGTTTTAGAGTAATATATTCATCTCCTCTTGTAGTCTCCTATTGAGTCTTGTAACAGAACTAGAATCTGACCACTTCAGTGTACTTTGTATCCTCTCATTTACCTGCAGCTTTTAAAAAGAAGTTTAATAGGGTTTTTGAGGTGTGTGTGTATGGGGGGGGGGGGGTTATTGAGTGCAAAAGTTAAAAAAGAATTATGATAAATGTGATAAAAAATTTGATAAATAATATGAAAAAAGAATTTTTTTTAATTGTGGTTAAATGAACACCGAGGTACTTAAAGTTATAGCATTTAGAAAGTAAAAATAAAAAACTTTTTATAGTATTGGGGTAAAAAGAAAAAACATATAGTTTAGCTCCAGCGAGAAGGCATTTGGGTCACTTGATTTTGGACGAGTTCATTAGTTAAATTCAATGACAGGTAGAAATGTACTGGGAAGAACGAACTTCCAGAATTTGTGCCTTTAGTGCAAATTAACACACAATTTGTGTAGTATGAACATGATTTGTGCAGAACGATAAAGAGCTTTATATATATATAAGTACAGTGTTGCTGCTGGGATTTGGTGGAAATATTTCTTCATAATGATTAAAATTATTTATTACAATGGTCATAAATGTTTTATTAAAATTGAAAAGTTTAAGTTGTAATACTTCTTGTAACTTAAACTCTTTTATTTAGTGAGAATTGCACAATGCTTTTTGTGCATATGAATTAATGATTCATCTCCAAAAAAGCAAAATCTGGTGTGGGGAGCACATGACTTTCTCTACAGACTCATATTCATTCTCTCTTAATGTCTTTCATAATTCATTAAACTGAGTTTATATGCACAAAATAACACTAATAATTATTTGAAATTATGCTGAATTTGCAGTTTTAATTCATTTTTTTCCCCCAGGAAAATTTTGCAAAACTGAAAAAGTTATGTTTAAAAGTTCCAAAATTTATTGGCTGAGATTCCAAACAATTGGTGAAATACGCTCAACAGACATCATCGCCAAACATATTTCTGCATTTGGCAACCCTTTCCATGTAGTGCACAGATCGTCTGCTTGTCAGCTTTCTTCCCTATAGCGAAGTGGACTGACTCATCTGCCACCTCATGAGAACTGGACTATACTTCCCAATTACCTCTGCTTACTTTTATTTTAGGGGACTTGTGCCTAGAATAATTGGTGAAATCCTTGTGTTGTGGGTTGGAGCATCATCAGCCTTCCTTATCAATACTTTTGTCATTGAAGAGGAGGTATTTAATATTTCTCTAATGTAACCTTTTAACAATGATTTGCATTAAAAATTGTATTGTATGTTATTGCAATGGATAACTTTCAACTTTTTTTTTAGACATTGAAAGGTTATGTCAAGTCTTCCATGGCTGTAAGTTTATATGTACTTTTTATACAAAGTACAACTTATGTCCTTTTTTATATGATTTTTATGTACTTTATTCTAAATTATTATATTATTTACATATATATAAAATTGAAAGCCTGTTCCATATATTAATCCATAATTTTCTATTTTAATTTCAGTATGGTTATTATTTACATCACTGTGGGTGACCCCATTCATCTTTTGAATTTTTAACCCTAAAGATTATTGAGATATTGCTATAAAAAAAATTAAACCTTCTATAAAAATAACATGCAGACTATTTTTTTTTATGAAAATTATAGGTTGCTTAGCAATAAAATAATAATATTATTTTCAGTGTGTAAAACATTCAAATGTTTTTATATGATAGATTTTTTTTCATTCAATTTATCCAATTTAAGAATAAAAAAAGTGATAGAAAATAAATTTTATGAATAAACAGTATTATATTTTTATTGTGTTACATTAGTTATGGCCATGAAATATGATTACAGTAATTATTAACATTTTAACATTTTTAAGACATTTATTTTATTTTGGCAAATGATTTTTAAATTCATACATTTTAAATATGTTGAAATGATTGTTGCAACAGGAAAAAAAAATGTACACAAATAACTTTTACTACTTTTTCAGTATCTTTATTTTGTTGATCAAATTTCATATTTTTGCAAACAGGTTTATAAAAGGACAATGTTTTATTAATTAGATTTACCCACACAAATAATTTTATATAGCAAAATTAAAGATTCTTATCCTATTTATTTTCCCTATATATGTAGTATAATATATAGGGTAAGTATTGTGACGGGGTCAAAAATTCGAATTTCAGCTTTCAGTGGAAGAGCAAGTTTAAAGCATCTCTGAAATCGAATTGAGCATTTTTGAAGTGATATATGTGTGTGTGTGTGTGTGTGTGTCTGTAAATATGTGTGTGCACATGTTTGTTAGTCTGTGGACATGATATCTCACAAACGTATGGAGCATTTTGAATGAAATTTGGCACAAAAATATATATATTCTTTATTTTATTGATGAACATAACACTTAATTTGTTCATGTGGAAAGTCAGTGTTTGATATTTATATTATTTCATTTCTCTTTTCTAGTACTTAGCAAGTGCTCTATTTTATCCCTTTGCTGTAGTTTCTAATGTGACAGTAGTTAGTAATTGTGGGTGAGTAATTTGCATTTCTCATTACTCTTATACATAGTGCATGTTTATAAATAACAGTTTGTCAGTATTTGAATTGCTTATTTCTTCTAGTTTTATTTTTGCTGTTGTATAAATTGTTTTTACTTTAAAAGTAATAAATCTTAATATTATAAGTTTTTGTTTCAAATGTTACCTCTAGCTTCATAACAAAAAACTTGTAATGCTTGTGTTAAATAAAAATGTATATATATAGGTTCCCACGCTTCTGGTTTAAAATATTGACTTTAAAAGGTTAAGATCCAGAGAAAGTAGTGTATACATTTCTTTATATATAGTATTATAAAATTTCAAGGTAGGATAGAAACTATCCCCCTCCCCCTTTTTTTTTACTTTTTTCCCAAATAGAAACAAAACTTTTAAAGTTATAAAAAATTACCTCCACTTTTACTGGAGATTATAATTTTTTTTAATCACCATTGTACATGCAGTATTTCAAGTGTTGATCCCTGAACATCCACAAATCAATCATTGATAGACTTTAAATCTTTGCGGCCGGTAGATGCATCCGCACTTTGACTGTGAAACTGCTTCCAAGGACGACAGTCACGCATTTGCGTCCAGAAGAAATTTACTCTAAAGGACGACTGACACCAATGTGCATTTTCATATGGAACATTTTCTATTGAATTTATTTCAGTATTAGATGGCGCTAAATGTCCATTTACAATATATTTTCCTAATACTTGACCTTGATATAGTGAGGTCCTTATGAGTCATCACTTCATCTAGAGTGGTAAAACATGGTTTTGTAATATAAACAAACAAATTATTTCTGGCAGGATCTGCTATGCTGTAATTGAGTGTATGTTCTCATTTTGATTTTAGTTTAATGATTGCATTGGTGAATTATTGGAATGTAAGAGAGTATTTTCTTTCAAATTTGGGTTTTAGAGGAATGTGCGGTAGTGAATGTATTAGGTTATTTCGGAAAAGAGAATGGCTATGTCAAGACGTTTTTCACGTAGAAGAATATACTAACATGGTAATCGAACAGGATAGTAATGAAAGTAATGCAGATAATGAAGATTCATGGATTTTTAGTATTTCTGATGAGTGCACGGACAGTCTTTATGAATGCAAAAATTGCAGTGCTGGTCTGTGCATGAATTCGTGTTTTGAAATACAATATACTTAAAAGTGTATTAATTAGTAACAAAGCATATTTTCTTCTTAAAAATTGTACATAATCTCTATTAATTATATAAAGTGTTGAGTACAATCATTTAGATATTTTTCCTGCATAACAAATAACCATTTTAATCAAATTAATTAATAATTTTTAATCATTTAAATAAAAGATAATTTACGTGTAACATATACATCGAGTAGAAAATAAGTATTTCCTTTATTCCTTAAAACAGTAGAATGCTGTGTTCAATGAGTTATTTTTAATGAATTTTTTTCCGGAGTTAGGCTTAGTGCAAAAAATGCACCATCCTTTAGGAACAGTTTAAAAGTGAAATGCACCATTCTTTGGGCCACAGCAGTTCCGAAATGCAGCCATCTGCAAAGGGTTAATTTTAAAACTATACACTTGTTTACATTTAAAAACTAAATACTATAATTTTAGTAGCATTGAAAATATTTAAAGGGTTTTCAGTTATTATTAGTGATAAATACTACTTTTTATTATAGACTAGAATGAATTTCCCAGCATTACCTGAGTCCCAAATAAGTGCCCACTATTTAAATAATACAGATATACCTTTGATACACCTAAATAAGTTCCTTATATATGGCCTAACTAAATAAGTGTGCTGGAATTCGCCATGCATGTATGCAAACATCTGGTTCACCAATCACCGATTATGGGCAGAATGAAAGAAAAATATCTTATATGATGTATCTTTTAAATTCGCAAAGTAGATTGTTTAAAATAAACACTAATAAATGAAAAAATATATATATATATGTACTTGAAGTGTTGTAACGAAAAAAGAAATATAACTTCAGTGGACAGCCCAGACAGAACTAAAGAGGTGAACGGCACCAATGTTGTGATGTAATAGAAGCTTATTATTTATTTTTTATTTTTCAAATTTCCTACTTCAATTTATATTAATTTTAATAAGGATTATTTTGATGTTTACTTAAGGTTTATTTTATTTAATGTTTTGCACTACTGCAACTGAATATATAGTTTTAATCAATAAAGTTCCTTTTAAATTATTAATGTTATCTCAGTTTCTTTTACTAATTGCTTTTCTTGCAGTTTGGCCTGTGCACATTACTTGTCGTTTATCGTGAAAAATTATCCTCCGCAATCAACACATTCTCTAAAACTTCACTTGCCTTTAAACCAAAAATTAAAATAGAGCACAGCCAACGATTCAAGCAACACAACCAATTTTACGTTAAATAAAACTTTCTTTATTAACAAGACTTTACTTCGAGGACAAAACAAACAAAAGAAGTTACAAAAATAAACATCTTCCAAATTGCTATAACTAAATAAAAAAATTGTATAGTGGCTAGTTTAGTACATTGCGAAAATCAGAAAAGAACAATTAAAAATCCAAAATAAATAACCCAGTTATCAATTTAAATCCCAGGTTCAGATTCCACTCTGGTCTGAAGCTTCAGATTCCACTCTGGTCTGGACCAGAGCTTTGGTCTGTCTGGATGAGTTGTCCACAAAAATGTTAAATGTTAACCCCCAAAATAATAAAACCAAACACAAATTGTGAGTGATAAAATTACAAATGATCAAAATTCAAAATAATAAGAACAAACACTAAATAGTAAAATGTAAACTCCCAATTTGTACACATATGATGTCGCACAGTTACCTTACACCTTTCTGGTAGGTCGGACGGTCTGGGTTTCAACAACAACAACAACATATGATGTCGCACACTTCTATGAAACACACAAAGCTACACACAATTTTTAAAAATATACTTATTATTTGTTGGCTTGTAAAAAACATGTAGCAGTTTGATGAAAATGTAGATTTAAAAAGGCCTGTTATGAACAATGATACACTTTGACAAACACTTTTTCTTGATTAAGAAATTCAAAGACAAGGGTAACTGAATCTGCGTCATCTTGGGCTTTGATGAAAACGTGGATTTAAAAAGGCCTGTTATGAACAATGACACACTTTGTTCGGGTAGGCCAACGACCGTACCGTGCTGAAAACACCGGTTCTCGTTAGATCACCGAAGTCAGGCAGTATCGGGCGCGGTTAGTACTTGGGTGGGTGACCACCTGGGAACACCGCGTGTTGTTGGCTCTTTTCGGGCGCGGCAGCCCTGTGGTTAGCGCGGGATTCTCGCCGCTGCCAGAACTGCCGCCGTGTTCATGCGGAGTACGATCACGTTAAACATGTGGGTCCGTAAGTCCTTCCGAGAGGTTGGTGGTAGGGGAAGGAGGGTACGGTCCCTGTGGATGCCTCCCCCACTGGGTTCCGGTCTAAATTGGGTGGCACTTCCCGGCCGTCCAAACAGTTACCTTACACCTTTCTGGTAGGTCGGACGGTCTGGGTCTCAACAACAACACTTTGTTCGGGTGGGCGCGGTAGCCCATTGGTTAGCGCGCTGGAGTTGCACTTGGTAGGCCCGGGTTCGATTCCAGCCACTGCCAAAACTGCCGCCGTGTTCATGCGGAGTACGATCACGTTAAACATGTGGGTCCGAAAGTCCTTCCGAGAGGTTGGTGGTAGGGGAAGGAGGGTACGGTCCCTGTGGATGCCTCCCCCACTGGGTTCCTGTCTAAATTGGGTGGCACTTCCCGACCGTCCAAACAGTTACCTTACACCTTTCTGGTAGGTCGGACGGTCTGGGTTTCAACAACAACACTTTGTTCGGGTCTAAGTCCTCTGGACGAGCCGGACGGCCTGGGGCTTTCACACTTTGTTCGGACCCGGTCGTCCATTTTGATGCTCTAAGTCCTCTGGACGAGCCGGACGGCCTGGGGCTTTCACACTTTGTTCGGACGAGACGGATGGTCTGGGCTTTCGACACTTTGACAAACACTTTTGATGAAAAATGTAGATTTGAAAAGGCCTGTTATGAACAATGATACACTTTGGCAAACACTTTTTCTTGATTAGGAGATTTAAAGACAAAGGTAACTGAATCTGCATCGACTTGGGCTTTGATGGTCACAATGTCATTAATAGAAGTACATTTCAAGATCTTAGCCATTCCTCCCAGAGTCATTCTGATCGAAAGATTTCTGTCACATCGGAATTTATTAAAGCCATCACTTCATAAATTCAAAGAAACTAAGCTTAAGTGAGCATTAACCATGGCCTCCAAAACACCTTTCTGGCGACCCCAGGCGCTCAGCGTGAGCCCCAGGCTCGGCCCTCAAAATTCTCTCAACCTTTCTGGTCTGCTGCTCAACTTCGAATTAAAAACTTGCCAACCAAATTTCCACTTCCCAAGAGCCACCAATCTTGGCGAGTGAAAACTTGCGCCGCACACAGAGCACCTATGCATACCCCGAGGAATTTACAAAAAATGATACTACACAACGAACCGCTCGGCACGAAAATGCCATCAAGCTAGCTACTACGTTTTCCCGCCAAAGTTCATTCCTCCGTTAAGTCAACCCTATGGAATGCATCTCGACACCCTAAAACATCTGGAATAAACATCGTTTCTACCAATAAGCCATGAAATGGCCAAATCCAAGCTTAAAAACAAGCATTATTTTTCGCTTTCAGATGAATATAATTGTTGCTCGAAAGTGAAGGCGTAAGTCCGAAAAGGAAAATTACAGGGGCACAGGCGAATTAGCAAAGGACTCTATGGATACATTTAGCATTTGTAGATACATCGCATGCGTAATTTAGAATATAAAAATGCATGAAAGGGATGATAAATAAATGTTAATACGAGATAAATCGCCGAAGTACTCAATAACTATAAATTTATTTAGAATTTTGAAGGGAAGAGAGAGAATTAGGAATTTTGAACATTAATAGTCTTAGAAATTAAAAATCTCAGAATCTAAGCACAAATACCATTACGCCTCTGGAAAAAAAAATTTTTAGAATAAAATTTTTTTAAATAAAAGCATCAAAACAACCAAAAAGAAAAACTCTCCTTGAGTGAGGTGAATCTGAAACCAAATGGTAAATGTTTGCTTGCTTGACGACTCCTGACTCTAGGATCACATGTTAAAAATGTTGACAAACTATATTGTTACTCAAGGAAGACACACTGATCTGGAGTAAAACCATTCTAAACTTAAGTACCATGAAAAGGCAAAAAAAAATACATATATATATATATATAATACTGTAAACTTTATAAAAGAAACAACCAAATCTCATGTAATACTAAACCATATGTAATATTAACCCTCATGTTAAATGGCAAGGATTTGACTCCCCAAAAAAATTTCTAACCAAATTCCCAATTTTTAAACTCAAATAGATGCAAATCAAATCCAACAACAGGGGAAACACCCTTCTAAAAAATTTCATTTAAACCTCAAATAAAATTACTAAACATATCAAACTGAACTTTCGAAAAGGAAAAAAATTAAAAAAATCTTATAAAAACTACAATTTAAAGTACCTTAAAAATTTCAAATCATACCTTAAAACAGGGAATGTACACCACACACCAAAGAAAAATTTTAAACTCATTCCCCCAAAGAAGAAAACCCTTAACTATTTCTAACTGTCTTAGTGTAAAGTAGTACCAGAGCAATGTTACATAAAAAAAATACACTAAATAAACCCTTTCCGAGGAAAACTGCCCATTTCTGGGAATAACAAATCTTATACCCAGTGCGCCAACTTTCAGGCACAACACTACCAACACTACTCTGGGGTCTGTTACCCGCTACATATTAATATCTATCAAACTTCCCTGTCTTTCCTTGTGAAAGAATCCTCAATATAGCTAATACCTGGTATAATGAATGTTCCAATCCCCTAATTACATATGAATACAATAACTCATCTCTGCCACAAGGAAAACTACCGTAACTGCTTGTGGAATACTCAAACTGAACTAAACTGTAGCGAAACGGAACTCCTATATACCAGCACAAACTCCCCTAATGTTCATGAGACCAACTAATTAAGTAAATACTTCCCGAAATAATAAAATGTCTTTAAGCATCTTTTCAAAGAACAGGTGCATTCCCTTTTTCCAAAAAAAAAAAATAAATAAACCCAAACATTATTTACTAAACTACTTCCAAAAAAATGTACATAACTCGACTTTAGAAAATTTAAATAATTGAAAAACTTTGAGTAGTTAAAAATTTTGAATATGAATTACTGAAATCTTAATAAAGCTAACTTCAATCACTTCATAAAAGAAACCAAAAATTTAATATCCGTTTCATCCAAAAATGACCTTTCTTATTTATTTAACTGAATTATAAAGTTCATTCAACTGTAAATTTTAAATATAATATCTATTTCTTATTTAAATAATTTCAACAAGATATGCCTGTGATATATGCAATTAGTAAGCAGCACAGAAGAAAAAAAAATCCAGTTCATCATCACTAACCATTATATAAAATTCATGTTAAAGAACACATGTCCCACCATCATTCTCTAGATCTAAACAGACTGAAATGATCAGTTCCAAAATAAACCTAAACGAGATAAAAATTTAGCAAATTGAACAATTAAGGTAAGGTACCCAACTAGCAAACAAATGAGGAAAATTAACTTTTAAAAGGTGAAGAATTCAAGCCAACGAAATCCTAATAGAACTATTGCAGTGCTGCTGCAGTAAACCTCCCTGCATGAAACTATTAAAGGTCTCGAATACAAAAAAAATTTACCCCTGGAAAAGATAAACAATAGTGGAACAGAAGTTCAATACAAATATGCATAAAGGAAGAAATCTTCTTGTGGAATATTTACCTCCCCCCATAAAAATCTTAAATTTCCTAACAAGTAGGACTACACACATCTTTTTGGCTTTTAGATCATTTATACACAATAAAATACACTCAAAACAACATTATGCATCATTTAAAAATAATAATAAACGCGACTTTGCTCTACTCACACTCTTATATCTCGTTGCAACCTTTTCTGTTCAGTACTCTCTATATCTCTTTGCAACCTTTATTCATATATCTCTTTGCAACCCTTATTATTCATATCACTCTTTGCAACCTTTATTCCTTATCATTAATACAAAAAAAATCTGCCAGTGGTTAAAGGGTCGTGAATCCTTTAATCTGACAGTGGTGGGCAAGTAATTTTTCTATAAAGGAAAAGGTGCATTCTCCCCTGAACACCTTGAAATGTGAGGCGTAAAAACACCAAAGTGAAGTATTAGTCATGGGTAGATGGGAAATTTTTTTTACTACACTAAAAAGGTGAGAAGGAAATTTTTAGCTTTCAGCAAGGCTTCCCTAATGTACCTGAAATTTCCAGACTCCCCATAACAGACAACTAACTTATTAGCCACTCATTTGAAAATCACTAAGAGCCAATAGATCAAAAATTTGTAAACAAAGTCTCAAAAGAGAACCAAAAATTTAGTACTTAAATTCCCCTTAAAATTTTTCCCAAACTAAACTGGGGCAAGACACCAAAGATAAATTAAAAACATTCCACCCATAAAATTTAGCTCCTTACAAAGCAAGTTATTCCATAACTATACGAGAACCTTCTCAGAAGTATGTGATTCAGTTTAATAATTTTGTCACTACTCCAAATGAGTGTAAAAATTTTACCTTAACCCGTATTCTGAAAACAATCCCCCTAAATCATGATTACAACTTATCATAAAAAAAATTTAACATCATTAACTGCTAAATTAAAACAACTGGACTTTTAACAAAGGATGAAATTTTAAGACATCCTTGAGAACAACCAAAATAATGATGACAGTAATAGTGAAAATTTGGCTGAAACATCAACACCTATAACTTACGTTAAAGCTAAAAATGCCTTAGACACTTTAATGCGATTTTATGAGATGCGACCAAATGATGAAAGCATGCAGATGGCTCTCGGAGTTTTATGTCAATATATATGAGATGCACAAATGAATATGTCAACCAAACAATCAAAATTTACTGATTTTTTCAATAACTGTTAAAGTGCCATTAATTGAAATGAGACCATATGTGCATTTTATTTACACTGTAAGAAAAATAAACCTCATATAGGTAAGACTGAAAATTCTATGTTTATTATATGACATAAAGTTAATTTTGCACTAAGAAAATTATCCAAGTTAATTTTAGTAACTATTTTATTATGGTGTGTGTGTTTTAATTTTTTTTTCCTTTCACGAGTTTTACGAGTAATGGCTAATACAAGGAATTTTACATATTCTTACCTTCTCGTATTAACCAAGTTTGACTGTATTTGAAAATGAATGAAAACTTAAACAGTTCATGAAAAAATATACAATATGAATAATGTTTTAACAAATTAGATAAATGTTTTTAGAAATGTAAAACCCAAATAGGAAAATTTGTTTTAGAAAAAATCATTTCAAAAGATAATTCGAATGCTTAAAATATGTTGCACATAAAATGCCAAGGAAATCTTTGAAAATATTTTTATTGAAATATCTGAAAATTCATTTTTAAAAATTCTGAGAATGAATGAAATGTACAATTGAATATGTAAATGTAAGGAAAAGCATTTTTTTTAAAATTAATTGGAAGCCACTATAGGTTATGAAAATCCACGATAGGTTATAATTCAGTCAAATGTATTTAATTTAATTTTAGTCAAATTTTAACTACTTAAATAATAAAAGAAAATAAATAAATAAAAAAAATGGAAAGCTTTATTTAAAATAAGCAAATTTTCTTACCACAGATTAAAAAATATCTTTAATTTACTTAAAGTCTATTTATGTTTTAATGTGTCAATAGAAAAAGAGTGTTATGAAAACATAAAATAATTAAATGGTGTAAGTAATCCTTAGCAGAACAGAAAATCAGCAGAGAAATTAATTAAAAAGCAGCAGCTAATTCAAAATTTACTGTGTAAAATAATTTTTTATGTGTAAAAATTTCAAAAAGATGAGTGAAAAATTAACAAAATTAGAAAGACATATAAAGAAGTTCACTATATCCTCCTGAGACCTGGGAAAAAAGTTACCGATTTTTCTTTTTGTTCACAATGTTTTTTGTACAAAAGGGAGTCAAAAATATTATTTCTGCAAAAATTTAACTTTTTTAAATTTGTCTGTGGAACACCTTCATTATAATGGATGCATGGGTCTTCCTTCCTAAAAATATTTGGAACCATTTCTTATGTTTTAAATATGAGAAGCAGCTGAATTAATGAAATAAATGAATATAACAAAGATATATTAACTTTATTATTGTAATTAGTTGACTATTTTATGTGATGTAAAATTGCTTCAAACAATTTCTATCACTTGTGATACAAAAAAACATGTTACAGTATGTTTAATTAAAAATTATTATTTAAACTTAAGTTATGTTTCTTTGCTACATTCTGAATTTCTCACCATGCTGACTTTTTTATCTTTGTCAATACGGGCATATGTCATGCAGATCATTGATCAAGTAATACTGAAGGACAAGAGGACCTTTTCTTTTTAGGTGTTTGTTCATTTTTTCTATGATTATTCTTTATCTCCATTGTATTACTTTGTTCCAGAAGGAATTGCATTTCGTATTATTGTACCAGCCAAATCTATACTTTGCAAATAAAAAATTGACGTCAACTTTAATATTGTAAAGTAACGATCACAGTGCACATATGTACCATTTTACTTTCCCTGCAATACATGGTAATGTATAGGGAAAGTATTGGAATCATACCGAAAATCACAACTTGAGTTTTCAACGAAACTACTTGTTTCGAGACCTGTAGAATACGAAAACACTATTTTTAACGTGACGTCTGTGTGTGTGTCTGTCTGTGCAATGTATGTATCTACCCTAACTAAAAAACTAATGGACTGAATTTCATAAAATTTGGTAGGTGAGTCACTTGGGTGAGATCCTGGTGCTGATTAGTTTTTGGTAGGATTCTTAAAGACAGAACCCATCTTTTTTTGTGAAATGGCCCGCAAAAATTGCCTGTATCCACTTTAGCTGAAAAACTAATGGACCGGATTTCACAAAACTCGGTAGATAAGTCATTTGGGGGTTACCCTGGTGCTGATTAGATTTTGGTATGATTTGGGAAAAAATAAACCTGCCTTTTTTTTGCAAAATGGCCCACAAAAAGTGTCAAAATCTAAAATAAAAAACTATCGTATGCTCAAATATATTGAATAAATGCTTGTTTTATACGTAATTTTTAACGAAGAAAAGATTAAGACCAACCCCATTACACTAGGACTAGCCGTTCTCCAGATATTATAGTTTTTTCGTATTTTCTCTAATCCACCTTTGAAAATAAGTTCAGTTACCAAATGAGAACGAAAATGGAATTATAAGTTAATTAAATTTAATTAAAATAAAAAGAACATGGATATAAGTCTGCAGGGAAAGTCATGTGTTGCCCACATCAGATTTTTTTTAAGAGTCTCACACAATCTTAGTGCTTCTGTTTCTCTTACAGTAAATGATTTCCCCTGATTTTGAATGGAAGGCAAAGTACCTTTTCTCAGATATATAATAGTCTAGCACTATTCCACAAGATCAGCCGAAACAAAATTTTTCAAACTAACTGGATTAGATTTTCAGGGAACAAACATATTGCTTTGACTGGGTGGTCCAATAAATGATAAATTAGGTGGTCCAATAAATGGTAAACTGTGTGGTCTAGTAAATGGTAAACTGGGTGGTCCAGTAAATGTCATTTGTTTGCATAGCTGCCAACTCTCCCGGTTTTTCGCTATATCACCCGGTCTCCCGGGTAATTAGCTCAATCTTCCGGTTTTCACTCTACGGCCCTTATTTTCCACCTTTCTTGGTAGAAATCACTCGAATGCAAATCGTGACTTTCAGTTGTTTTCCTCTGCGCAGTTTTCTGCTACCGCGGTGTAGGAATGGATCGCGATTGACGTTTGTATTTTTATATTTGTATCTACAGGTTACACAAGTAAAAAAATCGGAAATAGATCACGAATTTTCCGAAAATATTACGAAATGAGAAACGAAGTCACAAATTTTGAAATCGAAGTTTTCTCGTTTTTTCGTCTAAAAATGCATTTCTCAGCTATCGTGTAATCGGCGCTCGCAAACGCCAATTATTCCCACAGCGTCAGGAGAGAGATGACCAATGATTATCTAATTAATGTGAAAACGCATTTGCATCGACTAAAATTTTATTAAATTATTTTGTTTTATATACAAAACTATTGTTCAAACATATTATTAATGAAAGGAAACTATTTTTTTCAGCAATAGCGCTAAAAACAACGTTTGTGCGCGATCCTCCTTATATTTCGTTTTATTATGAAACTATTTTTCGAATTTTACAATCTGTCAGCATCGTCAAATTTTTTAATAATTATTTCGTATTTTATACAGAAAAACTATTGTTCAAACGTAATATTAATTAAATGAAAGGTTATTTTGCAGCTGTATCGCGAAAAACGGCATTTGTGCACGATCCTCCATATATTCAGTTTAGTTGTGAAAATAATTTCCATGTTAGCATCGTCGAATTTTTTTATAATTACTTCGTATTTTATACAGAAAAACTATTGTTCAAATGTAATATTAATGAAATGAAAGGCTATTTTGCAGCAGTATCGCGAAAAACGGCATTTGTGCGCAATCCTCTTTATATTTCGTTTAATTGTGAAAATAATTTCCACTTTTGCAATCTGTCTGCATCGTCTACAATTGGGCTTATCAAAATCTCCCGGTTTTTTCATATTTTCGCACAAAAATCTCCCGGTTTTTCATATTTGGAGGTTGGCAGCTATGTGTTTGTCAGTACTCACAAAAGGAGACCTGGGAATTTTTAAGCATCCCTTTTGAATACAATGATTTAAGGATTCCAATTTCCAAAGTCTACTGTTCTTATATCCAAATCAAAAATCAAAATGGTACATACAAATAAAAAATGTTTAAAGATTGCCTAATATGAAATTACTGATCTCAGGATATGGAATTCCTAATCATTAGAACGTGTTGTTGTTGTTGAAACCCAGACCGTCCGACCTACCAGAAAGGTGTAAGGTAACTGTTTGGATGGTCGGGAAGTGCCACCCAATTTAGACCGGAACCCAGTGGGGGAGGCATCCACAGGGACTGTACCCTCCTTCCCCTACCACCAACCTCTCGGAAGGACTTTCGGACCCACATGTTTAACGTGATCGTATTCCGAATGAACACGGCACGTTTTGGCAGTGGCTGGAATCGAACCCGGGCCTACCGAGTGCAACTCCAGCGCGCTAACCAATGGGCTACCATGCCCCTCATTAGAACGTGTGAAGCTCTTTTCCAAAGCATTCGTTCTTGTGGGTAAGCTTAAGTGTAAGACCCTAAAGTGTCATTTCTGCAAATGTTTTAATTTCTGCTGAGAAATTTCTATCGATATCCCTGTGTAGAACAACTGTGAGCAAGCAGTCTGCAATTGTAGCCAATATTTTATCTTCAGCATATTAAAAAATATGATGCAGTCTGCAATTGTAGCCAATATTTTATCATCAGCATATTAAAAAATATGATGTGGGCAACACATGACTTTCCTTATGTAATGCAATGAGTTTACTACTTTTTACAGTTAAAAAAATGTTATTCTTATAGTAGATACTTATATTCTTTCAAAGATAGTGAATTTTCTTGAATTAGTCATCATTTTCATTGATTTAGCGTCATTTTTATCCATTTGGCGAGATTTTCGTTAATTTGGCAACATTTAAAAATGTCGCTACATTGGCGACATTCTGCGAAATTTGTCGCCAAAATCTCGCCAAGCATTATAGATGGAGAAATAAGTTATTCTTACAACGGATAAATGACTATTGGCGTTCAAATACAAAAATATTACTCAAAGTATCTTTTCTCGTGAATGGAACGAGTTAGATCCACGAGAATGATGTCACCAAATTTATGGCATGATATTGCATATGAAAAGTGAACATGTACCTTAACAGTTAATATTTTTTTTTAATTTATGGAACTTTTTGATAAATTTATTTGAAAAATGTGATATATCTGGAGAACGGTTCATGCTAGCGTTCTAAAATTTATGTCAATCGTTTTCTAAGGAAAAATTACATAAGAAATGTCTATTTGCGTAACTTTATTAAAGGTTTTGATTTTTTGATGATTTTTTCAAAATTTCACTCGAAAATTTAGGAGGTTTCTGAACACTCGATTGTGTTTTAAAGCAATAAGCTTCCAGTATTCATGGATTGTGATTTTTGTACCAAATGTTATTCGAATCGCTTCATTTGTTTGTGAGATATCATCTCCACAGACTCACTGACACACACAGACATCACCTCAAAAATTTTTGATTCGTGATCAGAGATGCTTGAAACATGCTCTCCCGTCAAAAACTCGAATTCGATTTTTTTACCCCCTTTTTTTTTTATACCTATGCCCAGCCTGGGCCATTCGGCCATACGCCATCTTGCTGTCCAATACAGATGCGAAAGTCCAAAAGGAGAAGTTTCTTCAGTGTCAATATCCCCCAATTTGGAACAAATAAGGAGATGTTGTCCATTCATAAAACCACTTCCACACAAAGGGCAGGAGGCAGAAGCTGCCACACCTATTCTATTGAGATGCTGCTGAAGATAATCATGGCCTGTTAACATTTGAAAGCAGGCTACGCCTGTCTTTCTGGGCAATTCAGGAGGAATCCTATTTTTATCTTGTAAAAGACACTCTCAACACTTCCCGGCAGCAGTCTAACAATACCGGAGTTTCCTGATGCTCTAAATCTAGCCTTGATTAATGTTTTATGGTTTCTCAAAGAGAGGGGAGAATGGTGCTGTGGCAAAGACAAAACCGATTTGGCGAGTGTATCCTCTTCCTCATTGCCAGGAATCCCAACATGACTTGGGATCCACTGGAGAACAACTCTCTTCCCATTTTCAATATGACCAATAGTTTCCTTATAAAGGGTTTCTTCAGGAGAGAAAGTGTTGAAGACCCAGACCGTCCGACTCGTCCAAAGGACTAGGAGCAACTATTTGGACGGCCGAGGAGAGAAAGTGTGTCTTCTATTCACCAAAGCCTGAATGGCTGCTTGAGAATCAACGAAAAACACAACCTTTTCTTGTGAGATTTTAAAGCCTCGGCAGCAAGAAGCACTGCAGAGATCTGCCCATCAAAATTATCACGAAATGACCCTACTGGTTTTTTAAGTTGAAAGAATTGGCAATAAACCCCAGCACCAGCATTACCCGTAATGGGATCAGCAGAGCCGTCAGTATACACATGAAGCCAATCAGAGATTGGATATCTTTCATAAATAGTTGCAGTTGCAAAGGACCTTAGTTCTATCTCAGAGAAAACTTTCTTTTTACAAGGAAGAATGAGCTCAAGGTTTATCTCTGCAACTTTTAGATGCTAAGTGTCAGTGAGGGACTGTCTGTCAATAACTGGCAAATTGAGTTTTTCATCAATTTCATTCGTACGGTCAAAAAAGGTAGGTTGGGATTTCAATCTCCTTACAACAGGTTTATAATTGTTCCAGTAATGACCACTTCCTCTGAGCAACCCCTCTCTGAGAAATAAAGCCGCTTTATCATGGCGATCAGATAGAGGTTCAATATTGGTTTGAAGCTCCATTGATTCTATAGGAGTGGATTTTGCTGATCCAGTAACTAGACAAAGTGCACAATTTTGTGTGATGTTAAGTTTAGATAGGACACTATTAGAAGCCGTAATCAATATTTCAGAACCATAGTCAAAAATGGGCCTGACATAAGATTTATAGGCATTAGTAAGGACATCTTGAGATGCACCCCAGGTAATACCAGAGAGTCTCTTCAGCAACTTCATTCTATTCAAAACTCTCTCATTTGTCTTTTTGATATGGTTATTCCAATTTAATTTGGAGTCCAACGTAATACCTAGGTAAGTGGAATTCTCTGTTCTCAACAGAGGTTGGTTCTTGAAGTTTAGGCATATAGTGTTTTTTGGTGCTCAAGGTAAAGAGCTGGAAGGTAGTTTTCTCAGGATTAACCAGCATTTCATTGTCATCTGACCACTTAGCAAGTTTGATCAGTGCCCTATTTAAAGACATTTCAAGTTTCTGGATATCTGAGCCTGTTGACCACATGACAAGGTCGTCAGCATAGAGCCGAACATGAATTTCTTGCGTATCACCAATCTCCTCAAGAACGTCATTTATCATTACATTAAATAAATAAGAACTTAAAACAGAACCTTGTGGGAGGCCCTGTCTTGTTTGTTTATAACTGGATTTCACATCACCATATTTAACTCTAATAAACCTTTGGCTGAGGAAGGATTTAATCCATCTGAAGAGGCATCCAGCAATGCCTAGATTTAGTAACTTTTTAAGTAACATGCCTCTCCAAACCCGATCAAATGCAGATTTAAAATTTGCAAATACGGCCAGAGTACTTTGTTTCAGGTGGAAACCATCTTTCACCTCTTGAGAGAAGCGAGTAACTTGTTCAGTGGTACTTCTGTTACTTCTAAAATCAGCTTGCCTCTCTGAGATGTGGTTATTTTTTTCCAAATAAAATTTCAATCTGTTGATCACCATTCTCTCGGCTACTTTACAAAAAATGCAAATAAGGGAAATAGGTCTAAAACTGTCAACATACTGGGGGGCTTTTCTGCTCTTAAGCAAGGGAATGACTTCGGCCTTCCTCCAAATACATGGGTAATGGCCACCCCATGTCTTGTTTATAAGCTGCAAAACAGCAGTCTTGCCCTTAAGACCAAGAAACATAATAAATTCTGGTAAAATATCATCAGAGCCAGTACATTTACCCTTCGTTAAATGTTCAAAAGCACACTGCAATTCACAGAATGAAAGGGGTGAGTTAAAAATTTTATCCATTTCTTGAGTTAAACACAAGAAATGGACAAAATTTTCGACCCCGTCACAATACTTTCCTTATACATTATGTATACAGGGTGCCCACTTATATCCGTTACACCCCCCTTAACTTCTAAATGCTGACAGCTTAAGCCATAAAGTTGGTGTTTAGGTATAGTAAAATGGCTATGCGCTACTCGATGAGACAACACCATGTATCAGCAATTTTTGGAATTAGCGGTCCTATCTCGTAAACGGTGAAAGATACATGAAAAAAGTCAATTAGAATATTGTAGAGCACTCTCGATTTAGTACGAAAAGATACTTTGCGCACATTAATACTCAAAACAAAATGTAAAAAATGAATATTTGTTTGATTGTGAAACGAAGCGAAAAAAGACGCTCTCACCTGACTTGACCCCATTGGACTTCTTCTTATGGGGACACATAAAAGGGCAGGTATATGCGACCCATCTGCCAACATTGCAGGATCTTCTACGACGCATTACTGATGCTTGTGCGTCCGTAACACCTGCCATGTTGCACAATGTGCAGTGAGAAATCCAGTCCAGAGTACAAATGTGTATAGTGGCTAACGGAGAGCATTTTGAGCAATATACGATTGTAAATAAATGATCCTGACGACAGGGAAGTGTCTCAGTTTCTTTCTTCCGCTCTTTATGACATGACAATTTCCGAAATCATGACCAAACAAATGTTCATTTTTTGCATTCTGTTTTGAGTATTAATGTGCGCAAGGTATCTTTTCGTGCTAAATCGAGAGTGCTCTACAATTTTTTAATTGACTTTTTTCACGTATCTTTCACCAGTTTACGCGATAGGACCGCTAATTCCAAAATTTGCCAATAGATAGCATTGTAAGTTGTCTCATCGAGTAGCGCATAGCTTTTTTACTATACCTAGACCCCAACTTTATGACCTAAGCTGTCACTGTTTAGAAGTTAAGGGGGGTGTAACGGATATAAGTGGGCACCCTGTATAAGGAAAGTAAAAATATACTCATGAGCTATCCAATTTAACTCCAGTTTGTTGCTCGGTTAATATATCAAAGGGGAATCAGGTAGTGTTATCACAAATATAAAATGGAAAACATGATTCAAACTGCAGTCACAAAATTTATTGTCTTAGTACATTTTTTGTGGAAAATGAGAGTAATGTTTTGCCAAAAATATATTTTGAAACGTATTTGAGAGATTTCTTCCGTTGTAGGTTCTGTGAAACATAATTGTTTATACAGTACTCGACCTCTTATGTGGTGTCCCAATATTCGGATACTTCCAAAACCGGAATTCGGCAAAATAATGCCAAATTCTGCACCAACAAGTGATTATTTGCCAAAAATTGTGCCAAATAGCGTTTTTTTTGTTTAAAATCTCGCCAAATGCTTTTTTGCCTTAATTAGCAATATCAATATTATAAAATGATGCGTTGAAATCTACATTTTTCTCACTTCGATTGTTTGCGACCCTGACATAAACAAAGATCTCGCCTGATCCGTATTCACCACACCGGAAATGTTGCTAAAAATAGTTCCGTCTAGGAGAAAAACAACAAGTATCATGGAGGTAAAAGCGAACTCATTAACTCCATGGTGGATATATTTATTCCATGCCAGATAAACATACTTTCGACGAGTGACAAAGCATTTCATTTGTGGAACGAAATAAAGAGCTTCAATTTTTAGTAAAACCATAGATATATTTTTTAAATGGGTGTGTTCGTTTGATGCCTCGATCACTTCATAGTGGTAAAGTGACGTCATGACGTTTTTCACTGCAAAGTGACTGGGGCTCAAGCAAATACGGGTGGAAATTTTATTTTCATTCTTTTTAGCAGTCAATGTTATTAGATCTATGGAAATTTCTTTTGAACTAAGAAAATTCAGAGATTTTTAGGGATTTGGATTTATGGAAAAAGTTATGGAATCTAAAAAAATTTGCAGAAATGTTCAAATTTTTTTTCGTTCACTAGTAAGTTACAATTTTCAATTTTTGGTTTTCATTTTCACATATTTTTGAAATTCTTAACATAAAAATTAACTTTTCGCATTTCCAGTTAACTGTTTTGTTAACTGTACATGCTGATTATGAATAAACTGTAACCATGTTAAAACAGCTTGTTTTGATTTTTTCATGGTGGTCTGCTACGATAATGCCGAAGGGGTGACACAGGTGTTAAACATATGTTTTCGATTTACAAGATATTCCTAAATTGTTTTCTTAGGATACAGGGGTTTAAAATCTTTTGTAAGGTAAATAAATCATAGATTCCTACCATGTTTTTTCAGGACGTTTACAATTATCAGGCAATCTGGGAGAGTTGGGAGAGGGGAAAATGCATAATTTTCATTTTTTCCTTTTAAAGTGGATAGATTTAATTGAGAAAGGGCTAGTTTTCTTGGGGGTGAAATTGTTTGTAGTATTTTCTAGGGGCATGAAAATTCTCAGTACTCGGGTTGTTTTTACCTTCTATCAGTCTGAGAGCTGTTACTTTTTACTTCTAAGTTGTGACACATTTGAAGAAAATTCTTAGTTTTACTTTTTTGGTCTGAATTATGTCCAAATGATTATCATCTGATGTAATGGGTTCTAAAATGGGTTTTAAAAATCTATAAAAAATAAAGTGACCATTTAGGAATGGATGAATAAAGGTGCTTCTGCTAAAATATTAAATGAATATGGTAAGGGTCGACTTTAATTGAAATGTTCCAAAAAATGATTTCTAATAACTACCCTGTGTAATCAACTTTTTTCAGACATTTTTTTTTCTTTCAAAATTTTTCTTAATCACTAAATTTGATTCTATAATTACATGTAATTTACATTTTAGTTAACCAAGTATATTTTTTCATACAGATTGTAAAAAAGCTTTATTTAATATATGTTTTTAAAATGAATTATAATTTTCTATAACATTTTAGACCATTCTAGTAAGTTTTAGAAAAAGTGTTCCGAATTATGTAAAAACCCCTTATCCAAAATGCCTGAAGTCCCAAGCAGTCCGGATAATAGATCCTGTACTGTACTATTATTGTCATCAAAATCTGAGTTAAAGGCATTAATTAAAAAAAATTTCTGCTGTCAGCTGGGTTAAAATTACATAAAATGTACATAATTTTGAAATTTCTTAATGTATCTTAAATGTACATTTCAAATAAAAATTTAAAACATGCTACATCACAAGTGTATAATAGTAAAATAAACTGCTAAGCCTAACTTACACACACATAAACCCTGGCCTCTCAAATAGTTGCTGTAAGCCATCTGGGTCAGTTGAGAGGTCTGGGTCTGCAACACACACATAAACGAAGATTCATTGAGTATTTAAATGGATATTTTAAAAACATTCCTCAAAACCAAAATATTTATCCACAAGTATAAAAACTACTTTAACACAAAATAAGATTTAAAATTTAATTTATTGCCAAAAAAAAATATGAAATAGCAGGTTAAAATACTAGAAATAGCATATTTAATTTGAGATGGTTAAACTCAGTAAGCTGGAATCCAGTGCACCATGTTTACAAATAACAAGCAGCTGTCACCAGACACAAAAATATCATTAATGATCTTCAAATCCTCTGTTTCATTAACCACCCAGGTTTGCATTTCTAAAAGTTATTTAAGTGGAAGAAATATTATTTCGAACCTCCATTTAAATGGATGGCAGATCTCAGGAGGATAAATTATTATATTTTCTCTGCGATTCTGAAGGTTATTTACAGTCAGCTCCCAATATGATCTCTTATTCAGCACTATACTAAAATCAATTTTTTTTAATTGACTATCAGTATTTGGGATTGTTTTTATCTAAATTTTTGCTTTATATATATATATGATTTTATTTTTAATTTTCTCCTCAATGATATTTGTTTATTTTGTTTATTTTTGCATCATTTGGTTTTATTAGATTTGCAATGATCATAAGTTTCTCATAAATATAGGTTGCAAGCTGGTATTCCCCCAAATATGCCCATATATTCGAACTGGAGGGATTGTTGGTCTCATTTACGTGCCATAGTATGTATATTTCATTAATTTAAATATATATGTTTTCAAATTGATCTTATTATGAAATGTCAGAATACTGCTATAATTAAGATATTAAGAAACAAAGTCTGAAATCATGCGGTATGAAATAATGTAGTCATAGTATATGCTATACAAACTTTTGAATCTAGTGATCTAGTCCAGATAAGAAAATTCTTTGATCAACTATCATGCCATAGGCTGTTATTTGTTTCATTGCAAAAAATATATTTAATTATCCATTTTTATGTAGTTTGATTGTGTAATTAAATTGCAATAGAAAAAAGCTATAAAGACTGTTTAATTTGTCTGTCTGTTCCACTTGACATCAAATTTATTGTAATATCGCCAACTTAGGGACTTTTGAAAAATGTCACTAAATTGACAAAAATTCAATATCTTGGAAAATTAAGTAAAATTTCATTGATAATCCCTATCACTTTGTGGGAATTGTTAATTTAATATTTTTGATTCGAAATATAGCGAGTTTCACTGTTTGTGCAAAAGATATGTTTGGTTAAGGAATTCTAGAATGTTATAAATTATTTGCATTTTGTTAGGAGGTGATAAAGTAATTATTTTTCATCAGAGGTTGTATGATAATTAATAATATTGATTGGGAAAGATGATGGTCTGTATGTATTCGAGAATATTAGGAGTGTAAGTGCTGCATGCGAGTAGATGTGAAAAAATCTGTTGGATAACTTTATGCTTCTTAGTTATATATATGATAAGCTTAATATCTAATGATTTTTATTATTAAACTACATTACTAATATTGGAAAAGATATTACAAAATAATTAAAACTGGATGATAATACATAGGAAACCTTTTTGCGAATTGCACGTAGGTTTATGATGCAATCACAGATTCTTAAGTACTTTTCACATTGAAACATGCCATTTTTATTTGAAATAATTAAAATAAATAAGTAAACAAATTCAATCAAGTGTGTATTTGATTTTGAAATTTAACATAATTTTTCAAAATGAAGAATAGAACTCACAGACAATTTTTTTCTTTCCTTTAACTCTAATTTAGCCATTTCAAATGTTTATAGTAAAATAATTTTAAAAAACTAAAGAATGAAATACAGACGATTTATTTTTTAATTTATGTATTTATTCCCAGTATTATTTCTATTCAATACAACCACACTTTTTTTATTTTTATACCAAAATAAAGAAGATTAGAAATCATTCAGTGAATTGTCAGCACGTTTAGTTCTGAATTGACGAATTAAGAACACTTAACTGGTTGTGCATTATGGTATTTTTAATAAATAACGAGCTTTTCGGATTAACAATAATTTATGCTCTGTGTAATAAAATTACTGCAGAAACTGCTCAGGATTTTGGATGGCGATATCCAAACTTGCCTGGAATTTCACGTACATTTGTTTATCAGATGACGAGGAGATTAAGAACTACCTGTTCATTTTATAGAAGACCTGGCCCTGGAAGAAATTGTTTGTACACGGACGACCAAAAAACTGACATCATTGCATATATTTCTTTCAACACACGAACAAGCATTCGAAAAGCAAGCGAAACTTTGGGGCTACCTAGGATGCCAATTGCTAGAACACTTGGAAAATACTATTTTCATCCATTTTGTATTCATGGATTTCAAGCACTTCATCCCTCCAATTTTGACTGGCATGTAGCATTCTGCAACTGGCTGTTAATCCAACAAGACATCAATTCGAACTTTGTTATGAATATTCTCTGAAATGATGAATATTTGTTTATGGAAGATGGAACAATCAATACTCACAACGATTATTATTGGGATAATACGAAACCATTTTTTGTTCGTGAAATACATTACCAGAGAAAATTTTCTTTGTCTGTGTGGTGTTGAAGGCCCAGACCACACGACCAAACCTGAGGCTTGTGGCAGCTTATGTCTGTGTGGTGTTGAAGACCCAGACTGCACGACCAACCCTAGGGTTTGCGGTAGCAAAGTGTGCGGCCTTGGGTGTCTGTGTGGTGTTGAAGTTGATGTTGAAAACCCAGACCGTCCGACCTACCAGAAAGGTGTAAGGTAACCGTTTGGACAGTCGGGAAGTGCCACCCAATTTAGACCGGAACCCAGTGGGGGAGGCATCCACAGGGTGGGTGTCTGTGTGGTGTGTAATTTGGAATGGAAAATTGATTGGTTCTGTGTTTTATGAAGGGACTCTTACAGCTGAAAAATACATGCAGCGTATTTTAAATGGTACTGTAACGGATTTTATAGAGACAACAACATTATCGCTTCTAAAAAACATGTATTATTAACAAAATGGTGTGCCTGCACACCAGGCTAAAATTGTGACAAACTGGCTCAATGAAAACTTTGATAAACAGTGGATTGGTTTGAAAGGAGCCACAGAATGCCCCCCCCCCCAGATCCCCTGATTTAACCCCTCTCGATTTATATTTATGGGATCATTTTATAATACTCGCTCACTAAATGCAATTAACCTTAAACAAAAGATAATTGATTCTTGTAGCAATATTAGTGGTAAAGAATTAGTGAGAAGAAAATATTTACAGAAGCATTATTAGAAGAGCTCAGTTACAGTGCTGTAGTCGTAAAAAAAACAGAGGGTATACCATGAGCACCCTCAGAATGTTTTCCAGGGGGAGGCGAAACATGTACTTACTACTTACACTTTCCAGGGGGGGGGGGGGGGCAAAAAAACATGTGTACACACACACACACACGCACATACATGTATATATATATATAGGAAATTCATAGGCATGGGGGGCGACCCCCCTCGCCGCCCCTCCCACCTCCGGGCGCCTATGGGGTATATTCGAAGGATCGGGGAAAATGTTCAAATTAATCGAAGTTCAAATTATCGAGAAAAGAAAAGCCTATTAATTTTATATTACAGAAAAGGAATTGTGGAACTTTGAAGAAACTTCGACTTAAGCAGAAATTCATGTTCACAGGGTTCGAGTTATTGGGAGTTTACTGTATTTATGCAAAACAAAATATGTAGACCAGCATCGAGTGATATTCAAATTTGAAAATCTCACTATATTAATATTTAACTATGATATAAAATAATTACAGGAAATATTAAGAGAAAAATATTTAAACACATATAAAGTAGGATGTAATTTTGTTTTATTTTAACAAATTTTAAGGCCTACCTCTATCATTTTCATTGAAATGTTTTTCAAATTGCTTGACGACAGAAATCTGTCTCTGTGTCTTTTTTTGTAGCGCATACTCTTGATCTATTGTCAACTAAAGAGCGATGTTTGGCCAACCAAGAATTTACAAATCTTTCTGATTGAAAGTGTTCTATAGGTGGTCCATTTGCATTAATAAACATTAGATTGGGACGTTTGAAATCAATAAAGATGATCTCAAATCTGTTACTATGTTGTTCATTAAGCAAAGCGTTTTGCAAAGTGTGTACGTAGTTTTTAAGAAAAAGCAGAGGGTATACGGAATTTGCTGGAAAAACCAGAGGGTATACGGCGTATACCGCCGTATAGTTAGGTATAATTAGGTATACGGCGTATACCGCCGTATACCCTCCACTATAGCGCCCTACTCAGTTATGTATTGGAGTTGAAGGAAAACATTTTGAGAATGCTTTGTGAATTACGTTTTGTGAATTGTATCTCTAGTATTTGTAACAAAATTTGTCCCTTTATATCAGTGGTCTTCTATCAATGTATGCATATTTTAATTATGTGCCTCAACCACATAGTGGGTACCTACCATTGCTTTATATGATCTCTGTGTAATGCTTTATTTAGATGCATTTGTGATAAAAAAAAATTTACGCATATTAACGTATTTTTGATCTAAACAATTTCCATCTTCAATTTGTTTATGATCCCTATTTTCACTGATGAAACAGCCTTTCACATGGCACGGAAAAGTGACATAAGTCAGATTTTTTCCTTTATCATAATTCAGTTGATTTTAGAGACACAGATATGCAGGTTTTTTTTTTTAATGATCTTGTTGCATTAAAAATAAAAATTTTCTGATTGACTAACTTTGTCTAAGGGGGTGGTATAAAAATTTAAAAAGTGTAACTTTTTGAAAATTAATCGGTGGATTATTTCATTAACATAGTCTTATTTCCTACCTTACTTTCAACATTATTGCAATTTACATTGCCCACTTATCTCCAGCAGGTAAAGAACTAAAGTAAATTTCAATCTCTTTGGGACATCCTGTATATTATGCAGAAAATTATACATAAACATTTTTATTTGAATATTTCATAATGAAGAATCTGCATTAATAAATAATATTACAGCACTATGATAAAATAAATGTAAGTGTAATTTAGCATATATAAATTTAAACTATAGTGGTTTAGTCAGGAATAAAAAATTTAGAAAACCAAGGGCATAATATAAGCAGATATCTGCTGTTGTTGCTAATTCCTCTTGTATTAACCAACAGCTAAACCAGGTTTAGAAGACTATGTCTCTAGAGTTTGCAAGCCACGAACTGTGAATGGCCACTAGCTGTAGACAAGAAAGACCTGTCCACAAGAAAGTATATGGTGCAGTTTCAGCACTGTGACATTTTGTACAAGCAAGAAAGTTCTTGTTTCCACTTACAAATCTTAAGGGCTTCAGATGGCCATGTTTTAATCTGGAACAAGTTGTCTAATATCTTCTGTCACCATAATAGTAAAAAAATAGTAAACAGTATCTAGCTCTAATTAAACATTCAATTCAAAGTGGTTTAATTGTGAAGAAACTTTTCATCAAAAAATGCTGAAGTGTTTCATAAAAGTCCTGGTTGGAAACTGATTAACAATATCAACACAGCTTTGAAAGGAAAAGTATGCTAACTATTTGGGTATCACATTGGGGATATGATACTCAAATAGTTAGCATTCAAGGAGTTCTGTCCATGTTCACTTACAGATGTTAAATGAGTATGTTCAATATCTGAGTTTATCCTCGAGGATAACAGGAGGTGCTTTGTTCCAGAAAATGAATAATATCCTAGTAACAAATTGTTTTCTTAATCCTAAGTATAGAGTTTATTTTAGATGTTGTAAAAATTTTAGTGTTAATTATTGTATTTGTTAGCATTTTTTTATTCTTGTATTTTTACTTTTTGTTACTTGCATATTAAATTGTTACACATAAATATTTGTGATGCTTTTGGAATTATTTTTACTTTAAATTTCTTATGCCGTTTTATATAGTGTTATTTTTTTCTGGATGTATTCTAAGGAAAAACCATGTGTAACAAAAGAATCAGAAAACTATGACTATAAAATTCGTATGTTCACAGATTGCTCAGATGTTTTTCATTAACTTTTGAATTTATTCACTGGTTAAAAAATATTCTTAAATTCCTTTCTAACCTGTAATTAAAAGCATATTTGTTTGCATATTTTGATTGTTTAAATATATTTCAGGGATTTTTAGTTTTTATGAATCTCCACTCTAATAATCTCCTTCAAAGACTAAAAAATGCACCTAATTTTGATGATGTTATCATGAATTTGACATTATACTATTAGTGTATATAATACTTGCAGTTAATGCATCTGCCAATTTGATGATAATCGTTATAAACAACCATTTTCTAGTTTTTGTCAGTGAATATGAATTCTAGCCAACAGTGACAAGATCTTGTAGTTTTTGAGTTATAAGAATTAGTATACATACATTTTGTGTTTTTATTGTTGCCACAAACAATGAAAAATGTTTTTAAATGTAATTAAACTTCATTACAGGGACAATTAAAGCGAGGCTCTAGCATATTGTGGAGGTACTACAGTGGACCTTACATGACATCTGCATTTGTTAATCAAGGTAGCAAGCGAGTATATGCACAAGCCTTAAGACCAAGTATAAAATGTAATTATTTTCTTTAAAATGTTGAGTTTATATTATGTTTTAAAATTTCAGTTCAATAAAAAATTATATTTTAATAAACAGAAAAATTTTGTATGTATATAAAAATTTTTTTGTAAGTACACAAAACATTTTTTTTTCATGCTTTATGTATCATATAATTTTATATGATACAAAAATTATATAATTTTTTTATTATATAATTTTCATTCCAAAATTATGTTTTATTTCATAATAATTTTTTTTATCCTGATTTATATTGCAAATTAGGAAAGAAAACAATATATATTAGATACCTGGTTATTTCTGCTTTGATAAAGAAATGTGAACAGTTGAAAAATAATTACCAATAGTTTTTATCCTTCCAATTAAAACATTTGCAATTTTTGTGTTAAAAATAGTCAGCTTCTCCATGTTTCATGTTTGTTCTAAGAATGTGTGGGGCATTAACTTTATCTTCAGAGTAGTTTTAAGGCATTTTGAAAGAAAATATCAAATTTAGATGAAAAACTAACAGGTATTTTGCTTAGCCAGTTATGTAATTTGACCTTTGTGCAGAAAATATGCATAGTAGTCAAATATTTATAAATTATTATATTACTTCATCTAGGTTTTTGTTTATCTGAATGTTTGATATAAATAAATGGAATGTAATTTTTTTAAATTCCTGTCTTGTATAAAGTAAATTTATATTAATCTCATGCTCAATGTCTTTATGAAGAAATCTGTTTTATTTGAAGAACTACACATTTGCTTATATGGCTGTGACCTTTTCATTGAAGCTGTGGTATTTATTCCCTGTATTTTTAAATACTTTTGTAATTTTACCTAACTTGAACGAAGCAAATTGTCTAGGCAAAATTTTCCAAACCAGAGCTTTTGTAGTCAAACAAGGATCTGTAGTAATCCTGTGTATATGTTTCAACCTTATTCCAACATAATTTTGTAATGCAGATAAGTGAATCAAATCACTCACTCAGTTTCTCAATAGGGTTACCAGCATTCACGTTTTATCTCTATTTTCAATTTATATCTATCTGCATTTAAGTACACTCCAAGACTATAGTTCAGTAAGAAAGAGAACAAGCAGATGTACTAATTGTTGTATACACTAATTGTCACCAAGGCTAGAAAACTGATGTAAAATAAGAAATCTTATTTTACGCAAGATATAATTTTAAAAAGGACATCTCTAGTAAAGAAAATACTAGTTTCTATACTGTCATTAATATTAAAAATATTATAAATTTTAAGGTCTGATTTCTGAAAGCTTTTGAAATAAGAATAAAATATATTTATGTTGTTTATTTTTTATAGCCTAATTTTTGCTAAAGTACCACGGGATCGTTGAGTATGAGCTTGAGTCTAGCAGTTTTGGTTAAGTAAAAGGTGGAGTTTGTAAAACTATGACTCAAACTCTAAAAAGAAATACTTGTACTTTTCATTTATTTAATTTTTTAATAATTTTTTTAAACAGTTGATTGGCAATAAATAAATAAAAAAAAAATCAAATGTTTACCAATTAAAAGTTATTGATATGAAAAATTGTTTGAATAAAATAGTGTTTAATACAAAAACATAGTTTGATAAACTGTGTTTGTTTGAAATTCAATAATTTGAAAATACCTTAAAAATGGAAATAAATGCTTCTGAATTCATACTACTTCAATCATGTATTCAATCATGTATTTACTCTGTTTTGCACACAATACAAAATTTTGTCAAAATCGTACAAAAATTTCCACTCAATGTAAAATTTTGCCGTAATTGAACAAAATTTGCCAGTTTTAGCAAACATTGCTAATGTATAAAATTTCATGTGGATTTTGATATTTTTTGTCAATGATCATGATAGCCATAGTATTTTTTTAGTATACTAGGAGGTTTTGTTAAAAGAGACTTAAATCTCACAAAATCTACTAATTAATACATTTGTGCTATTTATGAAAAAGTCATAGTGTGGATTGGAGTTGTACAGCATAAAATAAGGAATTGGTAGAAGGTTTTGACATACCAACTCTCAAAGTTTGCCAAAATGCGCAATTATGCATCTGGTATGCACCAAAATACCTGTTTACTTCAAAAAATTTTACCAGTGTGTAAAAATATGCATAATATTTTTAACAATAAAATATAATTTTTTTTAAATGTTTTTCTGCTATTGCTGCATATATATTAATTTTTCATTTTTAACCCTACTGTATGCTATTCCATTGTTAAAAGTTTGCTACAACAAAATTTATATGAATATGTTAATAAACTAAGTTTCAATATACTACCATTCAGTTGTTTTCCTTTAGCACAGTTATGTGATAATTTTTTTTATTAAGTTAGTAATGCTTATGCAATCAATTGTATTGTCATCAATAAAATTAATTTATACTGTTTCAAACGCAGTTGGCAGAAAATGTTTTTTCTTTTCCTTATAAAATCCATTTTTATTTTGTTTGTTTAAAAAATGATTTAAAAAAAAAATCCTGTTTTTTTTTTTATCCCTGATATAAATATATTTTATTGATAAAAAATTAACATGGATTACATTAATAAAAATTAACTATTTATAAGTAAAATATATCTGTATTTGTGAATAAAATTCTTTGTTAGAAAAATACCATAAAATAAAAGATAAAGACACCAACCAGTTTCAAGGGCAAAATAAGCATTCTTTGAAATAAGATAAACAGAGCAATATTTCCATAAAAATATGGCAACATTTGTAGACATATGCTTTTATTAATATTATTTTCGAAAATAAATATTGATGTTTTTAGAAAAATGAGGAAATTGTTTATATTGTTACCCATTATTTATTTATTTTTTTTAAATAACCCCCTACTTTGGAAAATAACTCTTCAAATTTTAAGGAGTAAAATTACCTCTCAATTCTTTGCGGAAATCTCTGCAATCTCTATAGTCCTGTGGAACAGAGAATAGTTATTTTCACTTGCTTTTATTGTGGATGAAATTTGTATTACCTAATTTTCTTTCATCTCATGGAATTCATTTTTAATTTCAGACTAATACATCATTTCTGAACTAGAAATCTCAAAGAGCCATGTTAATTATCATCTATGAATTTACAAAGAAGACATTTGTAGAAATATTACATTATATAAATTAGCATTGTTTAATTTAAACATCAAGTTTTTAATTGTGTACTTCTTGATATGTTATCGTGCTCAAACCTTGTTTTGATCACATTAAATTTCTGTGATGCTGTTGTCTTATTTAAATACTGTCATTCTTTTACTTTGTGTGAAGTTTACTAGAAATATGCATATTAAAAATAAAATCATCATTTTCAACAAGAATTGTGTGTCACTGTGTGGAACTTCAATATTAATTCAATTGATAAGGGAATCTTAGATATATAAAAAAAAATGGAATGGAATAGCAATTTGTGCTATTCCAGTGTGAACAAGTCCTGCATTGCAGAGAGACAATGTATTTGAGGACCTGTTAAACTTTTATAAAGGCCATGAAAAATAATAGGAGGGTTCGAAAAGTCTTGTGGGAAATGTGAGTATCTGTTGCTACAGGTTTTATCAGGACATTACGTTCTCGGAAGTCATTACGTCACAACATGATACTTATATTTTATTCTAAACACACGTATTCTTTGCTTTCCAAGAATTCGCTGTGAATTCTGGTGGTTTGCATCTTAATCTCATCTGAGTACATTTATGAAATTGTGTTTGAAAATTATTTGTTTATTTGTGCTTGAAATGCAGCATACTTTTTTCTATATTTTATTTTATTTTCTTGATGTGAGGTGTTCTGAAAACAATGTATTAGGATATTCGAATTGCAAAAAGGTTTGTTTGATCATTGTGTGAAATTTGAGTTCTATCTTATATAATCGTATTTGTAGGCGAATGTGTGCTTAGATTCTTAATTTGGGTGTATTACGTTAAGGGGGTGGCAGCCACATGTGCATTCCTGTAGTAGGCGACTGTGCACTTTGAAACATTGAATGAATTAAATTAATGTCTGTTTTCATTCCTGAACAATACTGGGCACATGTTCTAGTGCAGCAAAGAAAGGGTAAGATTTATACTTTGTTTGAAAATTATGTAAAGTTAGTATAATTTTAGTTATAATATTTAGTAATATTAGTTTAGTAATTTAGTAATATTAGTTATAATTTTTAAAGTATTTGCATATGGCATATGCATTTACATTCTGTAGCTCTGCATATCATTTCTATTCAGTCTATTCACATTTACCTAAGTTAGCAATTATATTTCATAGTTTCAAAATTGCAGAAACTTCCATTGGTTTTTAATCCTGGATAATGTGCAAATTTTACCCAAAAGGATTTATCTGCTATATTTTCCCCTTTAATACATAAATATCCAACTAATTCCCCTTTAATAAAAAATATCCAACTGTCAGATGTTGATGGATATGCACTTTTTGTACATATCTAAACATAAATTGATTATTTTTGAAATGATGTCTCTGTGAATCAGTCTGTAAACAGGGTATTTCTTGCACCAATTGAGAAAATTAAATTAATTTAGCTGCAATTGTAATAATCTATACATATTAGAGGTCTATTAATTGTTAAGGCGACCAGACCAGAAAACTTATAATTGAATTTTTTTTTTACAAAAATTGAAAAAAAAAATTAATTATAATCAAAATTGCTGCAACCATTAGCTTTTTTATGAGTAATTTTATATGTAAAAGTAAATGACATCAGTTACAGAACTTGAACATGTGCTTTTCTTGACATAATGCATATACAGTAGATGCCGCTTAATGTGATCGCGGATAATGTTATCATTCGTTTAATGTTATCAGAATCGCGAAGTCCCGAACGCTTGTATATTAACACATGTTAAAAAAATCGGTTTTTGTAATCAGCGCCTTCGTTTATTGTTATCACTTTATCACTTCACTTTCGTCGTTCTTGTACCATTTTCGAATTTTTTTTTTCATTCTCACAACAAAAAATCCAAACTCCATATACGTAAAAGTAAAGGGAGAATTCCCAAACAGGGGCCCTTTGTGCAGAAATCGCACGTGCAGGAATCGCGGGCCTTGGGGCCAGCTCTGCAGGTGGTAATTTCTCTCCCCCTTTTCCCCCTTTGAGAATGGTGTGGGCGTAGGAAAAGCGTTGAGTTCTTTTCTTATCTGTAAGCAAAGTTCTTGGACTGTTATAAGCTGTAGAATTTTTTCTCTCTGTAAAGTTGCATTTCAAACTTTATTGCAGATGGTCAAGCATTTTAGCAATGGAAAAAAAACGCAATGATTTAACTTTTAAGGACAAAATTGACATTTTGATAGTTTACCCAAGATGAGTCAAAGAAATGCTGCTGCTGCACTAAAAATCTCTCAGCCATTACTCTGTAAAATGTTAAAGAATCACGACGAGATTGAAAATAAAGCGCAGTTGAACGCAAATTTGAACTGTAAGCGAAGACGTACTGGGAAATGTGAAGAAGTCGAATCGGCTTTGACACTGTGGTTTGCCAATGTTAGGGAAAAGGATGCACGCATAAACGGTCCTTTAATGCGGCAGAAAGCTGAAGATCTTGCTTCTAAAATGGGCAAAAAAATTTTCGACGCAACGGACGGGTGGTTTAATCGCTGGAGAAAAAGAGAGAACATTGTGTTCAAACGAACCCATGGGGAATAAAAGGATGCCGCTTTTCCAGCTGCAAAGGCATGGATTTCCGAAGAATGGTCGAAAATAATCGCTGATTATTCACCCGAAAACATCTACAATGCTGACGAAACTGGACTTTATTTTCGTGCCTTGCCAGAACATACGTATCTGTTCAAAAACGAGAGCTCTAAGGGATGCAAAATTTCAAAAGAACGTATAACTGCACTCTGTTGTGCGAGCATGACTGGAAAGAAGAAGAAACTCTTTGTTATCGGAAAAACCAAAAAGCCGAGATGCTTTAAGGATGTTAAGAAATTGCCTGTTGATTATGCTGCCATTAAAACAGCGTTGATGACAGTTGCTCTATTCAGCGAATGGCTTTTAAAGTGGGACAAAGAATTAGATCACAATATTGTCGTACTCATCAATAACTGCAGAGTCCACGATGTAAATGTCACATTAAAGCATATCAAAATCATTCTCCTACCTGCCAACACTACATCACTTATCCAACCATGTGACCAAGGAATAATTCGTGCAATGAAAGCGTATTACCGTGGAGAAATGCGCACTAGGGTTTTGGAAAATATGGAAGGTACGGAACAACTGAGTGCAAACGCGTTAGCAAAGAAGACGAATGTCCTTCAGGCTCTCCATCTTTTGACAATGTCGTGGGATCGAGTGTCCGAGAATACAATTAAGAACTGTTTCTCACACGGTGGATTCGTTAAAGCGGACGAAGGTATGGATGTACCGGAATTTGATGAAACAGTACTCGTACCATCCGACATGACTGAAAATGACTTTGCAGAATGGATGTCTATAGATGAGAATGCCCAAGTGGCTACAACAATGACTGATGAAGATGTATGCCGAGCTGTATCGTGTTCTATCGAAGAAAACGATGAAAAAGCATCGGATGAAGATCAGGACGAAGCTGAAAACCTTGTTGAGAATCCTCCAACTGCTACTGAAATGAGAGAGGCTCTCCGTATTTTGGGACTCGGGGTGCAACACAGAGGCACTGCTGGGGACTTTCGCGAACAGTACAGATATGAAAGTTTTATAAATAATTTGCTGAGACAAAATACAAGGCAGACAACTTTGAAAGACTTTTTTTAATTGATCTATTTTAACGATTTGTTTAAAATAGTGTTTGTGTGAATCTTTTAAATCTTAGTGAATCTTTGAAATTTGTAGTAGCTGCAAAAGTACAGTAAATATTAACTTTTAAAATCAAAATTTCATGTTTCTGATACTTTTTGTTTATTGTTATCAATCGGTTATTGTTATCAAATGGCATCTGTCCCAAAGCGATCACATTAAGCGGCACCTACTGTATTTGGTTTAAAATGGAAAGTTAGAAAGTAATTAAATATGTTCATTATCAAATGTAAGGATGATTTCTAAGCCCTTTAGCTAATTAACTTTACTTTTTTCATACCAGAATCCATTTTTAAGTAGCTTCTGAATTTTTTTTTTTCTCTCAAATTTTGTAAGAAAAAGTTTGAAAAATCTGTATTGTTGGTCTGAATGATCACAATCATAGCATGCTACCTTTCATTTTAAAGAGCTTGAATATGTTTTGATTAATACTAAGTTTGACAATGTATCTTCTCGGGGGCACATTGTCAAACATCAATTTCCAGTACTTTGAGGGTGTTGTGTAACACCAATGTTCACTAATTTTTTAGATTGTATCATTATTCTTCAGATTTTACTTTTCTGTAGAGATTATGATTTCTGTTTAAGAATCAAATGATTTCCATGAAATTTAAATAAAAAACTGCAAGAAGAATCTTGGTTTTTAGCAAGATTAAGTTGAAATCTAACTTTTTTAATTTGTAAGGAAATATATGTGTTGCCATCAAAGTTTTACATTTACATTATAATTCAATATCTATTGGCTGCTGTAACTAACTAATGGTAAGTTTAAAATATAGAGGGTGTTTAAAAAGAGTACAACAGTAGAATTTTTTTAATTGTTGGTTGTTGACGCATAGTTACATAGTTCCCATTGTAAAAATGTGTTGAATAAGGTAGAAAGTTATGAAACAATTTAAATGATGTGAAATGTTTTTGTAAAATATAAAATTAACTTTTTATACAGCCTTTCTAGCGTAAAAAGTCAAATTACGAAAATGTTACCCATACTGTATTTAGTAAACTGGCAAAAACTTGGCTGTAATATAGTCCAATTTGACATAGTTATCATTGATTAAAGTTTTCATTGGGAAATAAGTGGACATCTACAAATCAATTTTGGTTGCAAATAGTTACTAAAACATTTACTATTTATTTACATTTATTATGGATGAGTGATGTGAAGTCCATTCTTCATTCCGAATCAAGCAAAATCAACATTTGCCTGAATTTTGTTATCCCATTTACTCGAAAACTACAATAAGTAGGAAGATTAAATTTTGCATACATACATGAAATTGCACACAGATTTGCATAATCACAATTTCAATTATGAAAATGAACTGCAACAGAGCTGAATACCCATTTTTAAACTGCACATGCTCACTAAATGCGCTACAAATAAGAAGTAAACAACTTTTAAACAGTTAATCAAAGCATATGCACTTGTGTGCTTTGTAATTTAAATGTGCTCCTGTGTGTCTATATTAAATCCGTTTTTACAATTTAAATCAAAGGTGTTACTTTGATTTCATTGTTTTTCTATATTCCAATTTGTTTCATTTAATATTCAAATTTTAAAAACATGAATATTAAGGCTCTTTTGTATCAGAATTCTCAAATATTGAAATTAATTTTCCATAATTTCATAATTATTTGTTAAAAAATATAAATTATTTGTTACATTTGTTAAGTTTTAATATGAAATTTTTTGCAGCTCACATATTTCACATGTGCGACTTTATTCAAAGTCCGGATTTTTGCTAGTTTTATGCAAATATTTCAGTAAAGCTATTATATCATTATTATACTGATTCAGTTTGTATTTAAGCATCTGAGTTACTCTACTATATAACTAGAGTTTAAATTATGGCATGGTTCAGTAATGCCAAACTATTTGAGATGATTATGATTTACAGTGAATGCAACTGATTTATAAAATTAAAGGACATTTTCCCATAGGTTTTGTTAGAAAAATATCTATTAACAAAATTTAAATTATTGGTTTATCTTGCCTCATTCAAGGTCTAAAATAATTTTTAACCAAAGTTATGAGTCTCATAGACAAATTAGAGTTTCATAGACAAATTGCTGAAAAAATTTAAAAACCCTACTAACTGAGTTTTATGAAATTTGTGAACTTGCAACTTGCAATGATTACAAGAATATCAAAAAGTCATGATAAAGTGGTAAATCAGGAAGTTTGATAATTTAATTCATCTTAAATTTGCCCTTTTGAGGTTTAATTTAAGTTTAACTGAATGAAGTATGGGTAATATTTTTGAAATTTAACTTTTTTTGGTAGAGGGGCTGTATAAACATTTAATTTTTTGCAAAAATATTTCACATTATTTAAATTATTTAAAGCATTTTTGCAATTGCAACTATGTGTCTACAACCTATGGTTAAAAAAAAATCTTTCACTTCACAGTTTTTTAAACACACTGTATATCTATAAGAAACATCCCAAAAGTGTTTAAGTATTCTTTTCAGCTTCATTGCAACTGAATGCCAGAGCATCCACAAAGATTTGAAATCTTTATAAAGCAGTGTTTCCCAAAGTGTGGTACGTGTACCCTCAGGGGTACGGGAAGAGTTTGATGGGGATATGCGTTGCACCGGAGTTTGGTGGGGATATGCACTGCACACTGTGCTTAGCTGCGTCTAATTCTACGTTCTCATGAGTCAAGTCAAGACAGTCTTGTGAGGCTTGAGATGATCCGGTGTGACACGGCGGAAATATACCACACTTCGTTACAGAAACAACTTACTTCGTTAATAGTTAGTGGCTTCTCCAGGCGCCTGTGTATTTTTAGCTTATGTGTCATTTTTCTTATAGGAAATGTTTGTTATATGCTTTAATAAGTCCCACTGATTTTGATTATTTTTATAAAATATAATTTTTATCCCTAACATAGATTATGGATCCCTGGTTGAAATCTGGAACTACTACACCGAAAGAAAGTAATGATTATAGTAGCAATCAACTAACAGGAAATAATGCAATTAACGACGAATCAACTTCAATTCTGAAAGAACCTGTTAAGAAAAAAGCAAGGAAAACTCGCAAGTACGACAAAGAATATCTTAAATTTGTATTCTCATGGACTGGAGATGAAAATGAATCGATTCCATTTTGCGTCATTTGTTTTGAAAATCTTAACAAACGAAAGCATGAAACCATCCACCTTAAAGCGCCATTTTGAGACAAACCATAATCAGTACAAAGATAAACCCATAGATTTTTTTGAAAATAAACTTAAGGATTTAAATCAGTCTCGAAAAGTAATGCGGGGTTTGACCGGAGGTGACAATCAAAAAATGGTAGAAACTTTATATCGCATGTCGCTTTAAATTGTGAAATGTAGTGCAGCGGAAACCATTGGCGAAATTTTAATCAAGCCTGCAGCCAAGATAATGGCAGAAGTACTGATAGGAGATTGAGCGAAACAAACTTTTGACCGCGTTTCTCTCTCAAATAATATAGTTCATCGACGAATTATTGATATGTCTAATAATGTGAAACAGATGTTATTATCTGATATTTCTCAAAGTCATTATTATGCATTGCAAGTCAATGAGTTCACTGATATTGCGAAATTTGCAAATCTTATGGCTTTTGTTATATACGAAAAAAATTAAGAAATTCATGACGACTTTTTATTTTGCCAGCCTTTATTAGGTCACACAACAGGAAAAAATATCTTTAATGTTATGAAAAAATTTATGCAAGAGAACAAAATTGATTGGAATAGATGTGTTGGAATAAGCACAGATGGAGCAAAAAGTATGGTCGTAATTAATAAAGGACTCATTGCAAGAATTCAAAATGTTGCCCCAAATGTCATATCCACACATTGTTGCATACACAGAGAGGCTTTGGTAACACGTAAGATGCCCGCTGATCTACAGAAAGTTCTGGATGAAAGCGTGAAAATCGTTAACTGCATTAAAAACCGTCCTTTGAATGCACGACTTTTTTTCGCAAATATGCAAAGATATGGAAAGTAGTCATATCCAGCTTCTTTAACATACCGATGTTCGTTGGCTATCTTGAGGAAAAATTCTAAATCGATTGTTTGAACTTAGACATGAACTTCAATGTTTTCTTAATGATAGATTTGAGTTGAGAAATTGTTTACATGACTGGAAATGGCTTTGTAAACTAGCATACTTAGCAGATATATTCTCTGTTTTAAATTGCCTCAACTTATCGTTACAAGGCAAAGAAATTTCATTGTTTCACGTTCAAGATAAAGTGAACGCTGCCATCGCAAAACTAAAGTTATGGCAAAAGAGAGTTGGTAATGGAGAAGTAGACTCGTTTCCCTCTCTTCATGAGTTTATAACAAGTTTGACTACTAAAATTGATGCTGATACTCTGAAATGCATAACACAGCATTTGGAGAGTTTGCAAGTGGGCTTGAAAAACTATTTCCTTGATTTAACCAAAAATATTGAATGGATAAGATATCCGTTTAACATTAACACAACATCCATGCCAGAAGATTTGTCGCATGCGGAAGAAGAGCAATTGTTGGAATTGGCTTCAGACGGATTCTTGAAAAATAAACATAAGGAGAGTACTTTAACATCATTCTGGTTACAAATGCAACTTGTGTATCCGGTTTTAACAGAAAAAGTTCTAAAATACATCTTGCTTTTTCCAACTTCATATTTATGTGAAGTTGCTTTTTCAGCATTTGTACACATTAAATCGAAAAAAAGGAACAGACTATTGGACGTGGAATCACATCTCAGATTAAAATTAACAACCAGGGAACCAAATTATGACGATCTGTTATCTCAGCACAAACAATTTCATGCTTCTCATTGATCCAAATAAACGTTATTTATAATATAACTTTTATTTATATTTTATTATGAATAATTTTATTTCTCTTTTCTTATTATTTTGTGTATGTCACGAAAAAAGAAGAAAAAAAAATATTTTGATTGTTATTAAAATACATCCATTTTTTTCGACGAGGGGTACTCAGCGTTACGAAAATTATAGAAGGGGGTGCACATATGTCAAAAATTTGGGAAACACTGTTATAAAGTAGCAAAGGGAGAAGTCATAGGCGCCGACTACGGGGGGTGGGGTGGGGGGGCACGAGCCCCCGCTGAACTTTTCCAGAGGGGGCAAAGCCCATCTGCGAAATTTCAAGATTTTTTTTCTAACTTCATATTTTACTAAATACCAAAAAATGAAGTTTTTTAAACATAAAAATATTGAAAGAAAATCCTATTAACGTAAATGTCACATCTCAGTCTTGTTCACTTCTTCCTTACCATAGCTCCCTGAACTATCTCGCACACAAACCAAGCTGATCTTTACTCCCAGGAAACATGTTTACGCTAATGACAAAAACACCTGGTTACCAGAACTTTTTCGACTGACCACATAATTCAAAGAGAAATGGAATATTTCACCTTTCTGGTAGGTCGGGCGGTCTGGGTAACAGCCATGTTATTGACATTTCCAAAAAATATCCGTTTCCCTCCAGTAATAACTATAAATGATTACCACGAAGTAAAGATGACTTATTTTGTCTACCTAAAGAGATCTCATCTGTAATTACTCCTGGATTCTATATATCAGTGCTGTCTTTACAGGTGGAATCCATTCCGTTTGAAGCTGTAAGCCCCGCAGGTAAATTCCTGGTGAGCACCGGACGTTTGACGCAGCACCATAGTCAGGCAAGGGCCAGAGGGAGCTAAGCCCTCCCCCCCCCCTCACACACACTATGTATACTCAGCCCACCCCCCTGATAAAAATATTAGTTTTAGTTGTGATAAGAAATGTCAACCAACATGTCATCCAAATTTTGCATAAAAATAGTATTTATAATATTTTTTTATAAATTGTTTTGTTTTAAAGATTTTTTAATTTAGCTGAAAGTGTGGTTATAGTGATGATCAATTTATTTACATATTTAATTTAAAAATATTTAAATATAGACAATAGTATTTGGATACTTTTGTATTATTTCTGGGTTCATTGTTTTAATTTGTGTCAAAATCACCTGATAGATAGTTAAGGAGTTAAGTTAAGGAGGATAGTTAAGTTTCGGATTGTGCCCCCCCCCTGAGATTTTGAAAACTCGGCGCCTATGGGAGAAGTGATCTTTTTCTAGTGCTCAATATTCATTTTCTGTTAAATTCTTTCAGGCATCCTATTGGCGTATAGAATATAATAATTTTTATACTTTACATAATGTTATGATAAAAGTGTTGTAAGGGGTTCAAAAATTTGACCCCCAGATTTTGGGGGATTTAGGTGGTTTGAGCAATTTTTTATACGAATTAACCCTTTTCAATGTTTATGTACGTGTTTATGGAGGCAATAATTCTGAAACATTTGCAATTTGGTATGATTATTGCAATGCATAACTGTAAGAAGCATATTGTTTCTATTGTTTCATGGAGAGTTGGGGCATTTTTTTTTTAAAAATAAAAAAAATTAATATGGTTTAAGTTGTTACAAAAATAATCATTTTATGTGTGTTTTTTATTTAAAAACATGTGGCACCATTTGCAGAATGCTGGCATGTGCTGTTCTTTAGATATTGCACATTTAGTCATTCATACACGTAAAAAAGACATAGCATATGCTTTAATTTTTCATTGAAATGTATGGAACTTTTGCATTTTTACTTTCCTTATATACATAACGTATAAGGAAAGTATTGTGACGGGGTCGAAAATTCGAATTTTCGACGGGAGAGCACGTTTTAAGCAACCCTGATCATGAATCAAACATTTTTGAGGTGATGTCTGTGTGTGTGTGTCAGTGAGTCTGTGGAGACGATATCTCACGAACGAATGGAGCGATTCGAATGAAATTTCGTACAAAAATCACAATCCATAAATACTGGAAGCCTATTGTTTTAAAACACAATCGAATGCTCAGAACCCCCCTAAATTTTCGAGTGAAATTTTGAAAAAATCAAAACCTTTAATAAAATTGCGCAAATAAACATTTCTTATGTAATTTTTCCTTAGAAAATGATTAACATGAACTATAGAACACTAGCATGAACCGTTCGAGATATTGCACATTTTTCAAATAAATTTAACAAAAATATAAATTAAAAAAAATATTAACTGTTGAGAAACATGTTTACTTTTCATATGTAATATCATGCGATGAATTTGGTAACACCATTTTCGTGGATCTAACTCCTTCTATTCTCAAGAAACGATACTTTGAGTAACACTTTTGTATTTGAATGCCAATAGTCATTTATCTGTTGTTAGAATAACTTATTTCTCGGTCCATAACGCTTGGCGAGATTTTGGCGATGAATTTAGCAGAATGTCGCCTACTTGGCGACTTTTTAAATGTTGCCAAATTAATTAAAATCTCGCCAAATGGATAAAAATGACGCTAAATCAATGAAAATGACGAATTAAAGAAAATTCAATATCTTGGAAAGAATATAAGTATCTACTATAAGAATAACTTTTTTTTAACTGTAAAAGTAGTAAATTCATTGCATTATATAAGGAAAGTCATGTGTTGCCCACATTAGATTTTTTACTTTCTCTGCAGAGTATAATGTATAGGAAAAGTACTGTGACTGGGTCAAAAATTTGGAATCGAGTTTTTGACAGAAGACCATATTTCAAGCATCTTTGAACTTAAACATTTTTGAGGCAATGTCTCTGTTTCTGTGTATATAATGTATGTTAGTGTCTGTGCCCATGGATGCAATATCTCATAAAGGATGAAGTATTTCAAACATAATTTGGCACAATAATTTTATATGCAGTGCAACCCGATTGATTTTGAACACAATCACATATTCAGAAGACCCTCTCATTTTTGAATGAATTTTTGAGAAAATCAATAAAAATTCAGTACATTCAATACTGTCTATAATAATTGTCTACACCATGAATATGAGAAGTTGTATATGTATATCTGTCTCCTCTTATTCCAAAGTTTCTTAGCCTATAAGCTCATGCTTTTTTTTTAATGTGGCTAACAATCCGAAAACGTACACAACAGTTTCAAAACTGTGAAAAATTTAATAAATATTTAGATATTTGTAAGAAATATCTTTTCAAAGGATAAAAACAAAGGAAATTAATATACATATAGTTGTCTCCTCTTTTCCCAAAGCCTCTACTTGGCCTGGAAGCTCTCATTTTTTTTTTTTTATTATTATTAATGTGGTTAACGATCTAAAAACGTACACAACACATTCAAAACTTTGAAAAATTTAATAAATTTTTAGATATTTGTGAGAAATATATTTTCAGAGGGTTAAAAAAAAGGAAATTGATATACATATTTCTGTCTCCTCTTTTTTCAAAGCCTGTACTTGGCCTAGAAGCTCACATTTTTTATTTCTTTTTTCAATGTGGGTAATAATCCGAAAACGTACACTACTCTTTTGAAACTTTGAAAAATTTAATAAATGTTTACATATTTGTAATAAATATCTTTTCAGAGGGTAAAAACAAAGGAAGTTGAAATATGTATATCTGACTTCCCAATTTCCAAAGCCTCTACCTGGCCTGGAAGCTCATATTCTTTTTTTTTTTAGTGTGGCTAACAATCTAAAAACGTACATAACCCTTTTAAAACTTGAAAAATTTAATAAATGTGTAGATATTTGTAAGAAATATCTTTTCAGTGGGTAAAAACAAAGGAAATTGATATACATATATCTTGCTCCCCTTTTTCCAAAGCCTCTACTTGGCCTGGAAGCTCACATATATATTTTTTTAATATGGCTAACAATCCGAAAACGTACACAACACTTTCAAAACTTTGAAAAATTTAATAAATACCAGGAATGGCGACACGTCACAGTTTCGAAACACTAATTACTAACAAATGGCAAATCTTAATTTGCAAACAAATTCTTTCCAGCAATAGACGAGTATTCAAGCAGGTAACATGATGAAAACCAAAAACTTTGACGGTATAAATACCAGGAGTGGCGACACATCACAATTTCAAAACACTAATTACTAACAAATGACAAAAATATTGCCACTGAACAATATCAGTGGCAAATGATATTGCCACATGGAACATGTTCGAAAGCTCTTTAGTTGTATTTACATCTGTAGGATGATTGTACATAAAATGACTTGGATCTGTTCGAGATTTGTCATTTTTTAGTAATTAATTTAATAAATGTTTAGATATTTGTAATAAATATATTGTCAGAGGGTGAAAACAAAGGAAGTTGCTGGCTCCTCTTTTTCCAAAGCCTCTACTTGTCCTAGAAGCTGACATTTTTTTTTTTTTTAATGTGGCTAACAATCTTAAAACATATACAACCCTTTCAAAACTTTGAAACATTCAATAAATGTTTAGATATTTGTAATAAATATCTTTACAGAGGGTAAAAATAGAGGAAGTTGATATACGTATATCTGTCTACTCTTTTCCAAAGCTTCTACTTGGCTTGGAAGCTCACATTTTTTTCTTTTTTTTTTTTTAATGTGGCTAACAATCCGAAAACGTACTCTTTCAAAACTGAAAAATTTAATAAATGTTTAGATATTTGTAAGAAATATATTTTCAGAGGGTAAAAACAAAGTAAGTTGATGTACGTCCTGTATATCTGTTTCCTCATTTTCCAAAGCCTCTACTTGGCCTGGAAGCTCATTTTTTTCCTTTTTTTTTTTAATGTGGCTAACAATCCGAAGACGTTCACAACACTTTCAAAACTTTAAAAAATTTAATAAATTTTTATATATTTGTAAGAAATATCTTTTCATGAGATAAAAACAAAGGAAAGTGTCTCATTATCCGTACATCTGTCTCCCCTCTTTCCAAAACTTCAGCCTGGAAGCTCAAGTTCTTTTTAATGTGGCTAACAATCTGGAATCGTGCACAAAACTTTTGAAATTTCGAAAAATTCAATAGTTTAAATATTTGTAAAAAACTTTTTTAGAGGGTAAAACAAGGTATAGGGAAAAATCTATCTCCCCCCTACAAAAGTAAAGTTAGGCTCTCCATTTTTTGTTTGAATGAGAAATAGATGCATTTCCTGAAGCCTGATTAAGTTCATAGTTTTTTACAGTAAAATATAGGATTCAAAGTTCTATAAAAGCCTCAGCGATAGCATGTGCCACATATATTCAAAAAATAAGTTTTCGGCTTTTTCTCTGACCTCGGTCGTTCTGATTACTGAAAAGGGGTGGACGTGTTTCAAAAGAAGATCTTTCACATGTGAAATTGTTGCATGGAGATTAAGTTTCAAAAAAACTATTTTTGAGTGCAGAGAGTGATGGGCAGTTTCTATCTTTACAGTTGCAGGCAGGAAAGCAGTTTTCACTTATATTTTGACCCGGGGAAGGGAGTGGTCCCCATTTTTAAATCTACATTTTTATCCATCTCCGTGACTCTTGCTCCGATTTTTATGTAATTTTCACATTGTATTTTCCTACTCTGCAATTGGCTCACTTGACCTGTTTGTTCTCTTTGAACCTGACTCACTTTTGTTTTGAAAATTATGCTTCTGTGCCTGCGTAGAACTTGCAAAAAGATTAATTGCTATAAAATTCGGTTGTTATAATTAGTGACCGCTAGTTGCGAGCACCGCAGCCAGTTTCATGCATATTACTTTCTTAGAAAATAAATGACACAAACTTTAGAATGCTAAAATAAACCGATAGATATTGCATGTTATTCAAATAAATTTTTCACAAATATTAGGTAAAATAAAGTATTAAGTATCATTAAATCTGATGACATAATTCCTTTATTCTAGTTTAATGACTACATGAAGGAAGTTGCTTTTTATAATGGTTTTGTATTTCGACAAAGAATTCATCAATAGTTATTTATTTAACGAGATATTAATTAAATGTCAATTGCATTTTGATGATTTTGCACATAAGTATGATTAAGCAATTCTGTTTGGGTTCATAAGTTGTCATAAATTTTCAATTTTAATTTACGATGTACTAATATAACACCAAAATGTACTATGAATTTTGTACACCACTATTTCTCTATGAAAGAAGTAAAGCCATTGCATTATGTAGGGAAGGTCATGTGTTGATCACATCGAATTTTTTTATTTCGCTATACAGTGCAAATTTTAAAATCGTAAAAACAATTCATGCCTAAATTATAGAAAATTATTTCAATTGATTATACTTAAAATGATTGCACAAAATACACTTTGTTGATAAAATAAATATATATATATATATATAATGCATGCTTTAACCGGGGAGTGGGGGTCACAACCCCTTATGGCCACTTTGTGGTACTCGATGTGTTCATTTTTCTTTAATCCTTTTGGAAATTTCTATGTCGTTTACAAAGGGTAATGGCAGCAATGCGCCTTATGATTCGTTAACATTTCGTATGGTATAGGGTTTTTAATTTTATAACTTTTGTGTAAATATATATATATATGCACCCATACAAAATTGACCTACAGCAACGAAACTCGGCATGCAAATATCATTTTAAGAGTTATGCAAATGATCAAACTGTCAGCGCATGCAACGCACATAAGAACGACGCATCATGCAGCAATTAAAACGGCCGGTGCATTCAAGGAAAATTGGAACTGGATTTTCTGATTTGATACTGTTTTAGTTGTGTACATAAATGCTTTTGAGACGCACTCAACGGCTCTACGAATAATTGTCGGATTTTGAGAAAGGTTGCATCATACGCCTAAGCGAAGCTGGTTGGTCCAACAGACGTATTAGTCGCCCTCTTAGTCGGAGAGATATGGTAGCTGCTCGTGTTGGCAACAGTGGATTAGAGACGGCACATGCAACTGTTGCAGGGGCTCAGGATGCCCCAGACAGACAACTGCTCGTGAGGATCGTGCAGTCAGGAGAGAAGCCACGTCCACATCAATGACGTCGATATCAGCCATTCGAAGGCATTTGCCGTCTTCCATGCATTTTGCATCAAGGGATGCCATATGGAGACGACTGGCACAGAAGGTGGGATTAGATGTCAACGTCTATTAAGGCGCCAACTACTTACCAATATAGGCAGAGTCATCCGGATTAGTGCTAAGCTCGGTCAGTCTGGATAGTGTCCGATTGGAGGCATGTTGCCTTCACCGACCAGTGGTGGTCTTTATCTACGAATTCCGCTTTTTTCTCAGTGCTGATGACCGCAGTATATGTGTATGGAGGAGGATTGATTAGCATTCCAATCTCTTCATTTGTTGTCGACCAGTACACGTCATCACATGTGATGCGACAGTTTGCAGAGTATTTTAGGGGATAGCCGACCTCTAGATATGCTGCAAGCCAATCTGATGGCTCGCTTGTACGTCGATGATATCCCACAGCCGATTGTTCTGCCTATGCTGTCCAGGCGAGCCCAGGTCCATTTACTAGCAAGACAACGCTCGACCCCATACTTCACGACTTTCTCAATGTCTTCTGGGAATTTCTCTTCCCAGGGGTACATCGCAAGACAGTAGTGTACGAAACTTAGCTTTCTCTTAGCTCTGATCCTCTTTTCACCCGAGGGGTAAATCTATTTGTGGACAGGCCGGGTTCTAACGTGCCTTGGTTCTTTAAGCAGGCGCTTCCAGATGGCAGAGAGGAGCAGGTCTTTGTGACCTGTTTCCAGACTCGTCGGCGACTTGGATCAAGTTTCGTTGTGCTGCTTTCGCCCTGCCGAGTGAATGGTTCTGCCGACCCTTGCTCTCCTGGCCGTGGTCTCGCTGGGTGGCGGATAATCACCCAATCGTCCCCCTTCATAGTGGCATTAACCATTAAAGGTTGTTACTGGAGAATGGTCTATTCTGTCTTCTGAAAATTTAATACTATCCATCCAGACCTATCACAGATGGAACTCGTCTAGAACATGTCGGGACGACAGTTGCAGCCTTCTCAGAACACCACTGAATTAGCTTACCAGTTGCTACATTTGTGTCAGAATCTTCCGCAAAGGTACATAAGCAACTTGCCCCACTATGGTCCATCGAATATCGACTTGTATAGCTACCAGGAGACGATTTACCACTTACTAAAATGTCATATTCTTGTTACCATTTCTTAATAAAACCTTTTTTTCTTTTTGGCTCCTAAATTCTAATAATTTGCATATCTCCTCAAATGATACATATGTACCGAGTAACGCGTCTGTAGCTCGATTTCTTATGGGTGCATATATTTTTTTTCAACAGAGTGTATATTCGAATTATTTGGCAAAATTATTTACAGAAAAATATTTAAACGAAAAATATTTAAACGATTAATGATAAATATAAAATAATGGCTGTTTACTGTTACCTGCAGACACTTACTATCATGCATGTAATCGTTTGTATGTATTTTTTGTATGTAATGTAATTATAAAGGTAAAATATCTTGTTTTTGATATCGATACATGGGGAGAGAACGTTTTATTATTCTCAATTTTCAGACTTTTATTTTAGTGCTGCCATCTATGGGCGATTCCTTGAAGTTAGTATTGGGATTATTTGAAAAGGACTGCAAGTAACAGATAAGTATGCAGACAAAATCAGAATGCATACATCTTTTACACTTTGTTGTTTATCACTACTCTGTTGACCTCCAACCCTCATGGGCGCCCATAGAACTTTTCCCAGGAGGGGGCAAACTCAAGGATAAGGTGTACAACATCGACTAACTTGATGCCAAACTTTGGGACCTTGAACGTCCAAGGGAGGGCAAGTGCCCCCTTTTGTTCTCCCCTATGAGCGCCCACGCCAACCATTGTTTAAAAAATTGTAAATTATTTGGATAGACACTGTATACCTTGTCTATCCTGAATCTTTGATCCTCTGTGCATAATTCTTCAGAAAAGCATAAGTGTCATCTACAACAACAATACATTAATTTATTTATATTTTTTTTCGCTTTATGCATTATACATGTGAGAGGTCTAAGTGATTTTAAATTTATTTATTGAGGGAACAGTTTTCTTCTTCTTCAAAAAAAAAAAAAATTGTTAACTGGTGACCAATTGTAGAAAATATGAGGATGATATGTACTTGGATAAACATGTATTTTAAAATGGTTACAGCATGCTGTTACCATTTTAAAATTCATGCTTTGGTTTGCACAGTGCCACTTGTAAAACCAATCGTCTTCAATCTCTTTCCCTCCTTTCTTCAGCAAAATTTACTTTGTAAAAGTTCAGTTTTTATCTACTTCAGGATCATTAAAAAAAGATTGAAATTATGTCGAGCACAGCAAAATAAGTGCATGCAAATCCACCAGCTATGCCAACCAAGATGATTTGTAGCAAGAAAGCCATTTCAAGTATGGATATTCTGCAAAGAGAAAAATAAAATAATTGCTTAATTTTTATTAAATATATCGCATTTATCTATGAAACACTAGCAGAGATTGGTTTATACGAGTATTAACAGAAATTCCACAAAGAACAGCTATATTTTGATTTATTTTTACTTTCCTTGAAATTTATAGTATAATATTTGTAAACGAAAAGTATTATTACAATTACTTAAAATACATTTATGACATTTTGACCGTCTCCAAGGGTAAATAACATTTAAAAGCAATCATTGTTTTATAAGACGCCTAGCGAGGAAACGAACGCATTCACCATTGTTGATCCAAATGGTCTGTTTCATAGAACTCTTTTCATTGGATTGGTATCCCACGACGTATAATTTTTATGTATATATTTTTTAAGTTTCAGAGGTGGTACATATTATTTGTTTGGTATAAGTTATAGAAATAAATGCGAATACAATATGTAATATATATATATATATATATATATATATATATATATATATATATAATATATTATATTTAATATTTAATATATATAATATATATATTATATATATATATATGTATATATATATATATATATATAATTTATATAATTAAAAATGAATGTTACCACAGAAACTCGTAAACAACTAGACAGAAAATAGGAAACCAAAATACAATACGGGCATAATGCAGCAGACAAGTATATGGATAAATATTTGAAATATGTAATAATAAGAATTATGTAAAAAAAAAAAAAAAAAATAACAATTCAAGTAATATTAACATCACCAAGATGAATTTAGTTCTGATGATGAATTTAGTTCTGATTAATCATCGAATTTGGGACGGTGCTGTTCTTTTCTCTTATCGGCATTGTGGCTGTGAATTTGTTTCTATGGTGATGTTAATATTACTTGAATTGTTATTTTTTTTTTTTTTTTTTACATAATTCTTATTATTACATATTTCAAATATAATATATATATATATATATATATATATTATATATATATATATATATATATATATATATGCCGATAATGCCGATAAGAGAAAAGAACAGAACCTTCCCAAATTCGATGATTAATCAGAATTAAATTCCTCTTCAGGTCTGAGTATTTAACTCTAATTAACCCAAACAAATGCGTGTTTCAGATTAAGCAATAGTACATTACTATAAATGCTTAAACTCAGACAATATATATATATATATATATATATATATATATATATATATATATACAATATATAATATAGAAATACAATAGAATAAAAGTGCGATGAATAATTTAAAGGGGGAATTTTTGTTTTCCCGAATAAATTTATTTGAAGTAATAATCGGAAGTTCTGCTTTCAAAGTACACATTCTTATGAAAGAGAATATTTTCATTAATTAAATTTAGGAAATATGGAACGTAAAATTTACTTTTGAAAAGTATAAGGGATTTTTTTTCTTGTATTTTATGCAAATATGTTACTATCTTACTTTTGCATTTTTAAAACCTTAATACTAAGCATACACCATAAACTACATAGGAATAAATAATAAACCTATGTAGCAAAATTGTTAAAATGTAAAAATATAAATTTTGTTTATGGCACATTGTGTAATTCTGAATAAAAAAAAATATTTTAATAAAACAAAGTTGAATATCTTAAAAATCTGGATATAAGCTATGTACTGAATAATCAATTGTTCCATTATGACAAACATGTTTATATTTATTGGTTCAATATTGGTGAAATTATGCAGATGAATAAAATTTGCTACCTTCATTTATATTGAGTATTGAAATATACTCTCTCTCTCTCTCTCTCTCTCTCTACGTACAATTTCCTGTAATTTTTAAGAGAGAAAATAGGTTCTCAAAAACTCGAAAGACATAAGATAACGGGAAATATGATGGATGTTTTTAATCTCTTAAGTCATCTGTTTTATTTTGGCAAAGATATTTCAAACTCATATATTTTATATTGTGTTTAACCTATTATTGAAACAGCGTAAAAAGCGTACGATTCATGTCATTTCAGCGTCTTTATTTTAGTATATGATGCTTCATATTTTTATCAAGCTTCATATTTTTTGCAATTTTTTTTTTTTTTAGATTTGGACCTTCCTGGGATAATTTTGTATAGCGAGAACAGACATTTTTACATTTTCTTTCAGGGGAATTAAATTAATTATTTTTGCGTATTTTTTTTAATTCAAGAACTATATCATCTATTACTGGAATTTGCACATATTTCAAACCACGAGCAACGCCGGGCGTATCTACTAGTATATAAATAAATTAAAATAAAACACATAGTTACCTCTTGTAAGGTTGCAGTTTCTTTTCATCATTAAAGCTGAGGCTTATGTAAAAAAGTGGTGGAAATATGAATGTCAGGAGTGTTATCGTCGATCCACCAATCAGGTTCATTATTTTATCAAAATGGGGGATAGCGTAAGCTATTATCATCACTAAGCAAACTAACAAACTTCTGACAATGCATCGCTTGTAATTGAAACCTTTTAAAGAATAAAAACAGTATTTAAATATCAGATTGGCTGTGAATGATATAATTATGATTCAGTGTAAAATATCACTAGAATGATAACCATCAACCATTAAAATAAAAGTATAACTATATACAGGGATCCTAGAAAAATTCTTAAGCATCTCAATAACTTTGTAAAGAAAGACCCATGAGTATGCACGTTAGGTCTCTATAGTAAACTGTCCATGACCGATCAAATAAAAGGGATTGCAGCGCCCCTTAGAGGAGAGTTAAAATGTTGGAATAATAAAGTAGGCAACAAAAAGGCGAGATAGATGAAAAATGCCAATTGCATTAGAGCATTGTCTAATACAAGGTAGGATCAAAAAGTTTGGAGACTGTACTGATATCTACAACCCTGATTGGAGGACAAGGGAACTATTTTACCGTGACGTAGCGACACATGTGACGCGAGATGTGAAAAGGAAGAAGCAGGTGTTTTCCCAGACAATACGTGTCAGTGAACTGTAGTCGCTCGCGTTCGTCGAAAACAGAAATGGCATTTGAAGAACAACGTGCGGATGTGAAATCTTGCCAGCGTTTGAGAAAACATTGTACCTGCTGCAGCAGGTGCAATGTTTTTGTAGGCGATTTCCCCAAACGCTGGCAGGATTTGATATCCGCACTTTGTTCTTCAAATGCCATTTCTGTTTTCGACGAACGCGAACGACTACAGTTCACTGACATTGTCTGAAAAAACTTTGCACTGAAGACCTGCTTCGTCCTTTTCACATCTCACATCACATGTGCCGCTATGCCACTGTAAAATAGTTCCCCTCTCTTCCAATCAGGGTTGGAGATATCAGTACAGTCTCCGAACTTTTTGATCCTACCTTGTAAGTAGAAATCAACACCAAATACGAATGAAACGAGTACGGAAGGCAATAAACACTTGTCAAAAGTTGTATAATCAGGGCCTGTAACACGGTGACATGGTAATCAGGGCCTGTAACACGGTAACCTGCAATGTTTGTGAAAGTATGCTGTCATATACTTTCTGGAATTCAAATGGGGTGCGTCTCTGACGGAGGTCATTTTAAACATGATCTATATTAGATTTCTGTTCATGTATGTGTTGTTTATTTTATCATTCCTGAATAGGACAACCATTATCCAATAAGCCTGTTACGTCAAATAAATGTAATTTATAATACCGAGTTGTTGCCGATTCTTACTCATAAATGCCCTACAACTTTGTAATTGTCTTTTATCGTCTATCTTGCTATTGCTGTCGAGTTCGTCATTCTAACTTCTTCAAGTTTTCCGCTAGGTCGCATTCACCTTCATGTGATTGAGCATGTGACTTACTATAGGGGGAAGAGACTATATAGAGAGGTTGGATTATATACGAGTAAAATGGTATTTACAAAGTATGAATGATGCGGTAATTAGAAATAAAATCTGATTGGCGATATTTCGCTATATAAGTCGCCAAGTTTGCCAAATTGATCGCCAAACGGTGCAGACAAACTAGGAGAAAAGCATTTCTTATATATAAACGGCTATTGGCGAATTGTTAGGTGTCAAAATACAAAACTATTACACAAAGTATCTTGTCTCGTGAATGGATCGAGCTAGATCCACGAGAATGATGTTAATAAATTTATCGCATAATATTGCATATGAAAAGTAAACATATTTCAACATAGTCAATACTTTTTTTAATTTTATGTAATTATTTTTTCTATTTTGCAAATTTATTTGAAGAATAGGCAATACCTTAACAGTTCATGCTAGGGTTCTAAAGTTTGCGCCAATCGTTTTATAATGAAAAATTGCATCTTATGTAATATTATTGAAAGTTATGCTTTTTTCAAAATTTCATTTGAAAATTAAGAAGTTATTCCGAATATTCGATTGCGTTTAAAATCAATAGGCTTCCAGTATTTACTGATTGTAATTTTTTTTTACCAAATTTCGTTTGAAGCGCTCCATTTGTTCGTAAGATATCACACAGGCAGATTCACGGACACACACATCGCTGCAAAAACGTTTGAATGAAGTTCAGGGATACATGAACCCTGCTCTTTCGCCAAAATCAAAAATTCCGATTTTCGACCCTGTTACAATACTTTCCCTATATATTATACTACTTACATATAAAGTAAAAATAAGGGGTGACGTTCTTGAATATTCGTAAAATAAATTAACTTGCGTTTAAATTAAGAAGGGATACAGTGTTATAATTTAACAAGACCAAGGTTATTATAGAACAAGATACATAAAAAAATAAAATTATTAGATATAAATTATTACAATATTATTACTGGAGGATTACTTACTTGCTTCAATTTTGAGAGCTTCTTCAGCTTCCTGTGCTACAGGATTGAGTACGAGGAGGAATGCCAATAGTATGTGAGTTGCAAGGCAGGCTTCGATGAATATTCTGAAATACCCTGGTTCTATTGCTAGAAGAATATTCGGAGGCACGTTGGAGCCCAAAACCGCATAGCCTGCTACTGTTATTGGCATATAGAGAAGTAGTAAGCCTAAGGTGAAATATTTGAGAGTATTTTTAATGCCCATATAAAAATATTATGTGCATATTTTCTTAGAATTGTTCACATAAAATGCCTATTCATTTAAAATTCAATAGAATTAGCAATATTAAAATGATTTTATCTTTGAATTGGTGACTTTGTGCATTTTTAAATGATGATATATATATATATATATATATATATATATATATATAGCTCTATATAATGCTTATATTACACATCTTTCAAATCAAATTAAATTTATAAATTTTCCTAAACTTCTTCACTTTGTTATTTTCAATAATTATATTTTTCAAGAAAATATATTATACTTACAAGTCTCAGGAGTTCCACAGGGTGGCTGTAGTAGCAGTATGCTAGCTAATTTATACCTTTATCATTATGAAAAGTCATTTACTTCAATAGATTATACTTTTTACAGATATGTTGATGATCTGATTTGCTTAGTACATACAGAAAATTATCTCATAGATATAGATTACTATCCAGACAATTTGGAATTAATTCCTAATGAAGCTACTATTAGTAAAAACGTTAATTTTTTGGATTTAAATCTTTTTATTGATCCTTCTAATAGAATTGTTACAAATTTATATGATAAAAAAGACTTTTATAATTTTAATATTAATAAAATCTTACCATTTAATTCCTGTAACTCGATTCAATTGTTTAGAAATATTATACTCAATCAGCTTTTTAGAATTTATAGATTATCTGATAAAAAATTTCATGCTATGCATATCAATAATCTCAAAATTACTAGCAATTTATATAAATATCCCTCTTATTTAGTAAATAGTATTGTTAAAAAATTTAAAATAGCTGGATTTTTATAATTTTTTTCATAGTATCATATAATTCTATTCATAGTATCTTATATTAGCCAGACATCTCCATTCTCTTGTATTTTTTATTTTTTTACATTCTCTTCCACTTCAGTATTACTATTATTTGCCCCTCCTTTTAGTAGCTCTCTTTGTATATTAATAATTTTTCTTAACATTTCGCTTCACAGTTTTTCAATTCTTATGAATGGCAACAGTAAATGATGGTTTTTTATTTTTTCTTTACGAATGGCAACACTGGTCTCTTCTATCAGTGTTCCCTGTATCGACTCGATTGTACATACGCTGTGCTTTTTCCAGGTATTCATTTTTTCTATTTTATTCCTTCTTTATGTATGTCGTCCAAGTAGAAATAGTTTATAGATATAATCTATCTATTTCTTCAGAAACATACATTTTTGTCTTTGCTTCTACAAAAAACTTGGACATGATTAGATTTTTGTAGAGGTTAACAATTCATGATTTAGGCTTAAAGCCTCGTCCACGTGTATGGCGTTTGTGCTTGATTTCGTTTGTTATACTTATTTCGATTCCATACCTTTGTACTATGATATTTTTCATTGACTTGTTGATTCGATATTTATTTTATTTATTTTTTTCCATTTGCTTGAGGATTGATTTTTACTTTTGTTTTGTAAGCCAGTTAGATAGTTGAATTTAGTTTAAGTTTTTCTTTTTTTGTTTCCATACCTTTTAATTTTGTAGATTTTCTGTAACTTGATAGCTTGTGTTTTGTATTTTTTATCCATTTGATTGTTGATTTGCTGTATTATATTTTATTCTGTTGATGTTTTAAAAAGTTAGGTTTATCGTGTTACATCTTCTTACTTTTCGTTCATTGGATTTTCAAACTTCTATTATTATATATATATATATATATATATATATATATATATATATATATATATATATATATATATATATATATATATATATATATATATGAATGTATATATATATATATAGATATATATATATGGATTCAAATGATTAAGAAATGAAAGAAGTACAAAAGGATGGGGATGCTTACAAGGAAGTCGAACGGCCAAGGGGGATTACGACCCTTGTTCCCTGTTGAAACACGCTTTTAATCCCAGGAAACGTTCCCCGAACCAGACCTCCACATAATATTTCTTGTAATAGTTATATTTTACTAAATATTTGTATGGTATATATATATATATATATATATACACAAGGTAGGATAAAAAATTTCAGAGGCTGTACTGATATCTCCAATCCTGATTGGAGGAGAGGGGAACTATTTTACCGTGCGTAGAGACATATGTGATGCGAGATGTGAAAAGGAAGAAGCAGGTGTTTTCCCAGACAATGCGTGTAGATCAGTCTTTCGTGTAGAACAGTCTAGATCGTAGATTGATCTAGATCTAGATTTTATATATATATACACACACACACACACACACACATATATATATATATATATAAGGTAATTATATATATATATAAGAAAGGTATATATATATATATATATATATATATATATATATATATATATATACAAGAAAGGTAATTAAAAGGTAAGGTTCTTATTACCTTTTAAATTGTGGAATTAAGACACTTTAATGCAAATTTTGGATTACATGTCATGTGGGTTATTTCATGTTTTCATGTTCTGGTACCTCTTTTTACATCTTTTAAATTTTGATACTTCGGTATTCATTTCTTGTACAATATATCGGCTACCGGGAGTGTTTTCTAGACGAAAAGCTTGCTTAACCGGGGAGTGGGGGTCACAACACCCCCGGCCATACTTTGGTATATTGCTTCCATTTACTTGTCTACTTTTCTGGTATATATATATATATATATATATATATATATATATATATATATATATATATATATATATGAAGCTACTATAAGTAGTAAAAATATTAATTTTTTAGATTTAAATCTTTTTATTGAACCTATTAATAGAATTGTTACTTATTTATATGATAAAAATGACTCTTTTAATCTTAACATTAATAAAATCTTACCATTCAATTCCTGCAACTCTTTTCTATTGTTTAGAAATATTATTCTTAATCAGCTTTTTAGAATATATAGATTATCTGATAAGAAATTTCATGCTTTACATATTGATAATCTAAAAATTACCAGCAGTTTATATAAATATCCCTCTTATTTTGTAAATTGTATTGTTAAAAAATTTAGATTAGCTGGATTTTCATGAATTCTTTTATGGTGTTTTATTTATTAGCCGGACATCACTCTTGTCTTATTACATTTTATTTTTACATCCACTTACTCTTTAGCCTTTCTATTATTGCCCCTCCAGATTGTATATTAACTCTTGTACATGTGTTTTCGCATTACTGTTATTTATTTCTTACGAATGGCAACAGTAGTTCATATCTTATATCTTATTCATTAGTGAATGGCAACACTTGTCACTTCTTTCTGTGTTCCCGTGATCTGTGGGTTAGTGAATTTTTACAATCAGATTTCCGATATCCATTTTTCCATTTATTTTTCCATTTATTTTCTTATGTATGTAGTCCAAGTAGAAATAGTTTATAGATAATCTATCTATTTCTTCAGAAACATACATTTTTGTGTTTGCTTCTACAAGGCACTTGGATATGAATACGAGTTTTATAGAAGTAAACAATTCCTGATTTAGGCTTAGAGCCTTGTCCACGTGTATATCGATTGTGCTTGGATTTCGTCTGTTTTTCTTTTATCGATTCCATACCTTTGTTTTTTGATACTTTTCTTTGACTTATTGATTGGAAATTAATTTTTTTCCATTTGCTTGAAAATTAGTTGATATACTTTTTTATTTTGTAAGCCTGTTAGATAGTTAGGTTTTTCGAGTTGCAGCTTCTCACTTTTCATTCATTGGACCTTCAAACCTTTTTTATCTTATATAGGACAAACCAGTAATCCTATTCATCTACGTATGAATGTACATAGAGATCATGTTAAAAAATATATCCACAATAATAATTTTCTTCCTACTTCTAATAAAATCGAATATAAACACTTTGCTCATCATGGTTTTGAAAATATAACTATACATATTTTGGACATTAAAATAAATACTGCTGATAGATTATTCTTTGAAAACTTCTATATTAAATCACATTGTACTCTGTTTCCATATGGATTAAATCAGTTATATCTCAATGGTAATATTGTTAAGAATAATTTTGTAGATAATAAATATTCTATTTTTAATCACCTTTTTTTTAAACCTCTTTTACATAATAGTAAATTGGCTAAACTCAAAAGATTTAAACGCGGTAAAGGAAGCTCCTCCCAATATGATATTAAAGCGGAGATTAAAAGTATGCATCAACAATTCAATAACACATATCAATGGAAATTTATTAAATCATGGGTATTTGCAGTTAAGAAAAAACAATTAAACACAGTTTATGCTATTTTCTTAAAGTTAAATCTTACTAATGAACATTTTAATCATATTTTCTATGATTTGCTCATTACTAGATCAAAATATTTAAAAATAAAACTTAATCAATTTCATCATAATAACTGTTCCAATTCTTATTGTGTAATATCATTTAAGCATCCTATTTATAATTCCATAAACTTTAAGAATTTATTTAATCAATTTCATCATTTATTGCCTGTAAAGGATTTGAATGTTACAAAAACTTTTAAATATAACAAGCCTATTGGAAGAACCATTTTTAATTACAATGCAATTTCAAAATCTCTCTCAGTCGACATAGATTCCTCAACAAATTTAGATGGTGAATGTATTTGTAGTGCTGATAATTATGCTGAATTTATAAATCCACAATTGGGTCATATAGTTACTGGAGACTTAGCCATTGTAAAAGATAAATCTTTAAGAACTATAATGTCATTTGGCACTAAATTCAGGTTACCTTCATGTAATAATTCTAAACAAGTGTTAAAGTCAATCAATCTGGACCTTGATAAATTTATTTATGGATTAGCTTCTAAATATGCTCAGCCTTTAGAGGCATTTAATATGTGGAAATTTACTATTTTAAGATCTATTAAACATACCATTTGTAGTATTAATTTATCTAGATCCATATATAATATGGATAATATAAAGCATTCTGTTAATGATTTACATAGATCTTTTGTTATTACTTATGTAGATAAAGCCTCTAATAATTATGCTATTATTTGTAAAAAATTCTATATTCAATATCTGCTAGATTATTTAAAAAATAATAGTCTATTTAAAATTGATTCACACTCTCTTAATAGTATCAAATTGAAAATTATCAATATGTATAGTGATTTAGATATTAATAATAAATTTTTGACATTTCCATATATTGTGCTTATACCTAAATTTCATAAAAATCCTATTAAATTTAGAACTGTTACTAGTGGTCATAATTCATACTCTACCACTGCTAGTAAATTATTACTAAATTATTTAAATGTACTAAATAGCAATTTACGAGATTCTGGTGATAGCTACATTATTCTAAATAACAGTAAGGAATTAAAAAATAAATTAAAAACGCATGGTAAAATAATAGGATTTCAAACTTTTGATTTTAAAGATCTATTTAATAATATTAAGATCACTGATCTATATGATGTCATTTTAGCTTTATATAATGCTTATATTACTAAACATTCTAATCTTACAAAATTTACCAATTTTCCTAAGCTTCTCCATTTTGTTCTTTTCAATAATTATATCTTTCAAGGTAATAAATTATACTTACAAGTCTCAGGTGTTCCACAAGGTGGCTGTAGTAGCAGTATGTTAGCTAATTTATACCTATATCATTATGAAAAATTCTTTACTTCAACTGATTATAAAATTTATAGATATGTAGATGATCTGATTTGTCTTGTATTTACTGATAACTATGTCATAGATATAGATTTCTATCCGGATAATTTGGAATTAATACCTAATGAAACTTCTATTAGTAATAATGTTTATTATTTGGATTTAAATCTAATTATAGAACCTGCTCATGGGATAGTTACTAAATTATATGATAAAAAAGATTTTTTTAAATTTAATATTAATAAATTATTACCTTTTAATTCCTGCAACTCGATTCAATTGTTTAGAAATATTATACTTAATCAACTTTTTAGAATTTATAGATTATCAGATAAAAAATTTCATGCTTTGCACATTAATAACCTCAAAATTACCAGTAAAATGTATCAATATCCTGCATATTTAGTCAATAGTATAGTTAATAAGTTTCGATTAGCCTAAAATTCTCATATTCTCCCCTTATTATCTTATTTTAGCCGTACTTCTTCATTCTCCTGCAATTATATTTTCATCTTTTTATCTCGAAGCTTTAACAGTTGAATAACTCATTTTATTGCTTTTGCGCAGTACTGTTTTTATTACTCTCTTTGGCAACAGCAAATCACATCTTTTCATTTTGGCATATGGCAACGATGATCCAGTCATATTTTGCTCGTCATGGTTGCACTGAAGAGGTGCGTTTTGAGGTATTTATGTTTCCTTTATTGTTCCAATCTTTATGCTTGTCGTCCATATAACACAAGTTTATAGATAAAATCTATCATGTGTTTCAGAAACAAGCATTTTTGTGTTCATTTCGAAAAGATATATGGACCCGATGAGAATTTTTTCGAAATGAACTTTTCGTAAGCCTAATCTCGTAAGCCTAAATCTCCTCCATGTGCAAGCTTTTTTGCTTGATTTTTTTGTTTTCTTATTTGCATTCCTCATTTTTGAAATTTGTTGATTGTCTTTGTCCTTATGACTTGCATTATGTTTTATTATTTCCTCTTTTTGTCTTAATTTCTTTGTATTTGTAGAAAATTTTGGAATAGTGTATTATGAGTTACTACATACATTCTAACTTTGGATTTAATAATTTATTTTTATATATATACATATATATATACATATATATATATATATATATATACATACATATAAAAATAAATTATTAAATCCAAAGTTAGAATGTATGTAGTAACTCATAATACACTATTCCAAAATTTTCTACAAATACAAAGAAATTAAGACAAAAAGAGGAAATAATAAAGCATAATGCAAGTCATAAGGACAAAGACAATCAACAAATTTCAAAAATGAGGAATGCAAATAAGAAAACAAAAAAATCAAGCAAAAAAGCTTGCACATGGAGGAGATTTAGGCTTACGAGATTAGGCTTACGAAAAGTTCATTTCGAAAAAATTCTCATCGGGTCCATATATCTTTTCGAAATGAACACAAAAATGCTTGTTTCTGAAACACAAGATAGATTTTATCTATAAACTTGTGTTATATGGACGACAAGCATAAAGATTGGAACAATAAAGGAAACATAAATACCTCAAAACGCACCTCTTCAGCGAAACCATGACGAGCAAAATATGACTGGATCATCGTTGCCATATGCCAAAATGAAAAGATGTGATTTGCTGTTGCCAAAGAGAGTAATAAAAACAGTACTGCGCAAAAGCAATAAAATGAGTTATTCAACTGTTAAAGCTTCGAGATAAAAAGATGAAAATATAATTGCAGGAGAATGAAGAAGTACGGCTAAAATAAGATAATAAGGGGAGAATATGAGAATTTTAGGCTAATCGAAACTTATTAACTATACTATTGACTAAATATGCAGGATATTGATACATTTTACTGGTAATTTTGAGGTTATTAATGTGCAAAGCATGAAATTTTTTATCTGATAATCTATAAATTCTAAAAAGTTGATTAAGTATAATATTTCTAAACAATTGAATCGAGTTGCAGGAATTAAAAGGTAATAATTTATTAATATTAAATTTAAAAAAATCTTTTTTATCATATAATTTAGTAACTATCCCATGAGCAGGTTCTATAATTAGATTTAAATCCAAATAATAAACATTATTACTAATAGAAGTTTCATTAGGTATTAATTCCAAATTATCCGGATAGAAATCTATATCTATGACATAGTTATCAGTAAATACAAGACAAATCAGATCATCTACATATCTATAAATTTTATAATCAGTTGAAGTAAAGAATTTTTCATAATGATATAGGTACAAATTAGCTAACATACTGCTACTACAGCCACCTTGTGGAACACCTGAGACTTGTAAGTATAATTTATTACCTTGAAAGATATAATTATTGAAAAGAACAAAATGGAGAAGCTTAGGAAAATTGGTAAATTTTGTAAGATTAGAATGTTTAGTAATATAAGCATTATATAAAGCTAAAATGACATCATATAGATCAGTGATCTTAATATTATTAAATAGATCTTTAAAATCAAAAGTTTGAAATCCTATTATTTTACCATGCGTTTTTAATTTATTTTTTAATTCCTTACTGTTATTTAGAATAATGTAGCTATCACCAGAATCTCGTAAATTGCTATTTAGTACATTTAAATAATTTAGTAATAATTTACTAGCAGTGGTAGAGTATGAATTATGACCACTAGTAACAGTTCTAAATTTAATAGGATTTTTATGAAATTTAGGTATAAGCACAATATATGGAAATGTGAAAAATTTATTATTAATATCTAAATCACTATACATATTGATAATTTTCAATTTGATACTATTAAGGGAGTGTGAATCAATTTTAAATAGACTATTATTTTTTAAATAATCTAGCAGATATTGAATATAGAATTTTTTACAAATAATAGCATAATTATTAGAGGCTTTATCTACATAAGTAATAACAAAAGATCTATGTAAATCATTAACAGAATGCTTTATATTATCCATATTATATATGGATCTAGATAAATTAATACTACAAATGGTATTTTTAATAGATCTTAAAATAGTAAATTTCCACATATTAAATTATATATATATATATATATATATATATATATATATATATATATATATATATATATATATATATATATATATATATATATATATAGTGCCATACATACATACATACCTAGTGCCTTATGTAGACTTGATATTTGACAGAAAGACAAACAGTTTTATTTGATGATAGCAGGTCGGTGAGATATGGTTGTGCGGCATTGCTTGTGGTCTTCAAGAATTTTGTTGAGTAATCAGGTTAGGTTTATTCCCATCTTAAGCCCCTATTTTGCTTCATGGTCTATATACTTCGGGATGTTTCATAGATTTCATCGGACGGAGGAGTGTTTCAGGAAGACAGAGGCACCGGGAGTGTTTCTAGAGTAAAAGCGCTTTAACCGGGAACGGGGGTTCACTATCGCCCCCCGGCCTTTTTTCTGTCGTTCCTGTAAACACTCTCCTTTCTTTTCCCCCTTTCCTTTGTACCTCCCCCCCTTTTTTCAATTTGATGATGTTTTTACTATTATATACCTGCTAAACATGAAAGAGCGGCATGGCGCCTTAATGTTATGAAGTGTTATGATTATGTTTTTTGTATATCTTATTTTTAGATATTTTTCTAATATATATATATATATATATTCTATTTTGTCTGTTTCGTTTTCGTTGTCAGAAATATTACAATTAAAAGTAGGGGATGTTTATATACGTAACGCTGACTTCTCCTAGAACAACTGAACTGTATGGGATGAACTGTATGAGTCTGATGAAACCTGCCATCTAATCAGCTACAAAGTCACGTAAAATTGAGCATAAAGCTGAAAGTCCTTCTCTAAAAAGTAACAGTCACCTTTGGCGATCCTTCATTGGCGAAGTTTTGGCTCATTTTTCGAGGAGTCGAATCACCTTTTCCTGGAGGATCGGTATTTGATGAAAATATTTATTTTTCTATAAATTGGAATGAGCCTTTGGCACATGCAGTTTGTCTTATTTCATACAGTCCGCATAATCTGCATGATCAATCAGATGATATGTTACTTATATGTGTTTAAGAAGTTTTCTGGATGGAGTGCTTAGAGTGCTTATTTCAATGCTCTTGTAATCAGAGCACCTATATTTAAAATGCGTTACCGATGGAGTGACATAAGTAAACTACTATACAAGATTTGAAAAGCATACCTGTGAATCCTAACAAGGATGCCTTGTTGAATTCTTGTCTGCTCGCCATGTCGTTTTGAACAGTCGGGAAGAAAAACACACCGCCAAATGAGAATAGGATAGTTCCAAACGCCAAGGAAAATGATGGAAAGTTCGGGTTGTCGAATTTCACGGTCCTTTCTTCGGGTAATTTCAACATCACGCTTACCAAAAGTGAGTAGCAAACTAGGATTGCAGTAATTAAAGCTCCTACGCCTGCAAACCTGAAATATTCTGCAATTAATTTCTCGATTGCAGTTTATGATTTAATTTTAAAACTTCGGGAGTAAAATGACTGGAGTGAGACGCACCTCATAATAACGTACCAATAAAATAAAACTGTTTGATTACATGAAAATAGAAGAGCATCTAGAACATCTAGAACTTGTGGTACATCTAGTAATTTGCACGAAAACTAAAATTTATTGCAGATTTAAGATTTGGATTCTACTGTTTTTTCTGGCAGAAATAATGCCTTTTTCGAAAATACGATAATTTACATGTTATTATGCATGGAGAGAATATTCGATATCACCAATATGATAAACTGTGTCTAATTTATCGGCCCTAGCTGAATAAGTTATTCTGTAATTACAAAAAATAATTTTGAAAAAAATTAAAAATGAATTTCCTGTGAAGCAAATAACTTGCTTCTTTTAAGTGCTACAAAAATGTCATATGTTAGGAAAATATTTATCTACCAGAATATTTAGAAACTATAAACTTATAAATAAAAATCACAAGTGTATTCTCATTATTACGAAAATTTGTTAAACCGCAAGTGGCTTGTTATATGTTTCTATAGAATTAACAACTTTTTAGAAATAAAATTTTTTGATAATATTGTTTGTTAAGAATTATTCAGCGTAATATGTTTTTACTGATGTAAAATTATTGCTGCTTTAAAACACACTATGTTTGCTTTTATTGTACTTTATGAAAATGTTATAAATTACGGAAAATTATTATTTAATACACATAATATATTTATTTATATTTTTATAGAACTATTAAAGTACTTTAAATAAGAAACATTTCATAAAATAAATCGTTTTGAGAATATTTTAATGGCATTTATTTTTGCTGTTGTAAAATAATAACGGCTAGAAAACTTGTTTTATGAGCTTGTTTTGAACCTTACGAAAGTTACACATATTACGAAAATTCATTATTTGTATAGCCATCAAATACTTAACAATACAACTTTTTTTTATACAATTATCGATTTGTTTCAAATATTACATTTTCACGATATTATGTGTTTCAAGAATATTATAATGGAATATGATTTTATGGCTAAACCTGCTTATATGACTCTTTGTTTTAAGCATATTTCAACGAAATTTGTTTTTACTGCTATAAAAATATTAATACTGAAAAATATATTATATAGGTTTGTTTTACAAATTTAAATACAATTAATTGAACCAAATTGTACACAATTAATTAAACCCAAGAATATTACAAAATTAAACACATTTCCAGAAATGATTATTTACATATACATCATATATTTTATCATATATTATGTTTTGTTTTTCTATAATCATTGAAATGCTTAAAATATTAAATTTTTATTATATAATATGTTCCAGTAATATTTCAAAGTGGTTTGTTATAGGAAAAATAAAACTGTTATAGCAGTAGAACTCTATTTATAGATTCACAATAAAATTTAGGAAATAATCTTGTGTGTGTGTGTTACAAAAAAAGTATTATTTGCGCACGTTTTAGTTGCATTTTCGTTCAATTATTAATGCATATAAAAAATGGAATTTTTGATATGAATAATATCTATGCTTAGAGTTTCTGTGGCGGAAAAAGAAGCATTACAAAATAAAATCTGATGTGGGCAACACATGACTTTCCTTATATAATGCAATGAATTTACTACTTTTACAATAAAAGACATAGCTTATTCTTATAGTAGATACTTTATTCTTTCCAAGATATTGAATTTTCGACAATTAGTCGTCATTTTCATTGATTTAGCGTCATTTTTATCCATTTGGCGAGATTTTCGTTAATTTGGCAACATTTTAAAAAGTCGCCAAGTTGGCGACATTCCGCCAAATTCGTCGCCAAAATATCGCCAAGCGTTATAGACGGAGAAATAAGTTATTCTTGTTGTTGTTGCTAATCTCCCATCTGGTCTGACGGAGTCAGATCAGATCAGTAAAACCGTTGACTTTAATAAAATCCGATACCAAAAGGGGAGAACTATAAATGTCCTCCCTATCCAGCCCGAGACAGTCTAAAATATGTTCTGGCGAAGCCTGGACTTGCCGGCACTTAGTGCAAATGGGAAAAGTTTTCTGGCCTCCAGAATACAACAGGCCTTTCAAGTGTCCACTGGCTAGCCGTGCTAGACAAGTGTTGAGTTGTCTGTCACAAGGAAGAGACAGAGAAAGTCCTGGTCTATTTCCCCTATACCAGCAGTGAGAGGAAGGCAGAAGCCATTTTTCCTTGTTTTGGGCCTTTTGCCTCGTGAATAGTTCCAGGTAAGCAAGCTCCTCGGCAGCAGGAACAGGAAGATCCAGTCCCTCCCTAGCAAGGGAATCCGCCAGTTCGTTTCCGTGAATATCCACATGGGACGGGATCCACTGAAAGTGTATTTCATGCTGGTGAGAAATGATTTTTACTTTCTGAAGGATAGACAAGCTGGTTTTATCTCCAATGTGGGTCCAGTTTTTAAGGTGTTAAATAGATCTACGGCTATCAGATGGTATCCAGATACCTCCATAGTTGCCCGCACTCATCATAATCTCAGTCCCATATTGATTGCTAGTAATTCGCTTCGAAAACCGAGCAGTAGTCGGGGTTTCGTTGTTTTATCGAGTATTCATCTGTAGGTGTTTTAATAAAAACTTCACTTCCTGCCTTTTCGTTCATTCTACTACCATCTGAGTAGATAGTAATATCATTTGGAGGGATTTGGGCAATAATCTCCAGGGCCAATTGTTTAAGAAAAACGGGTAAACAATCTTTCTTATTTTGAGTAGTTTCAAGGCCTTCATGGAAATGAACATTGGAAAATTCTACACAAGGATTTAGATTACTATGTAGAAAATGCGGTTCAACATTCTCTGCGATTAGTTGTTGAGATTTAATTTGACTGAATGGACTATTTTTCTTGAGTCTCTGGTTACAAGTCCAATTTTTTAAATAACCGGCAGTTTTATTGTCTTGGTTTAGACTGTAAAGTCTATTGAAGTGTTTGAGCAATCCTGCCAATCTTCTGTCAATAAGAGGCTGCAAATCCGCCTCATAAAGTACAATCTCTGATGGACAGCTTCGTTTCATTCCGGTAATGATGCGAGCGGCGCTTAGCTGAACTCCCTCCAGTTTTTTCAAGTTTGTCTTTGAGGCACAGCAGTAAATAGGAAAGCCATAATCAAGAATGGATCTGATGAGAGCTTGATAGGAAGTCCTGAGAGTAGAAGCGTCAGCGCCCCAATCTCTACCAGCTATATGTTTAATAATATTTAAACGTTTCCTGGCTTTCAAGATTATATATTCTATATGTTTGTTACATGTAAATTCGGGGTCGAGAACGAAACCCAGATATCTAGGATGTTTCTCGTAGGGAAGTCCTCCCGTTGGTGTTCCTGCCTTGTCGGGGCGGTGAGGCTTGTGCGCACCAATGACCCGGACAGCTTGCTACTGGTGGGGTCTCCCTAGCCGGACAGGTCGAAGGGTAGGTGTCAGGCTAAAAAGAACCGGTTCCGGACATAATCCCGACAGCCGAAATCCCGACAAGCCAGAATCCCGACAGCCGAAATCCCGACATACCAAAATCCCGACAGGGTCGAAATCCCGACAAATCAAAATCCCGACAAGGTCGAAATACCGACGAGTCAAAATCCCGACAAGGTCGAAATCCCGACAAGCCAAAATCCCGACAAGGTCGAAATCCCGATAAGCCAAAATCCCGACAGCCGAAACCCACTATTGCACAGACTAATACAACACTAAGGCGGTCATCGCAGTGATGTCACTAGGGTTAGAATTTACTAATCAGCACCCCCCCCCCTACGCACATGCGCTGGACTCACTCTGGGCACACGCACACGGCTGTCTACGCCTATATGTATAGCTTGATCAAAATTATCGACTTTTTTACATCTCTACATTTTACAAATTAATAGTTTTAATCACTAAATCGTAACAATTATGCCATAACTGAAATAAATTTTGACAAATTGAAATGACAGTCAAAGATTAAAATGATATAACAGGTCGGTATAAGATTTAGGAAATTCATTTTATTAAAAAAGGTAAAAACGCTTACACATTCTGCATATGTTCAAATAGCATATTTACAGTGACACAGTGCGAGCGATACCATGAAGATATTCCATCACAGGTCGATTATTACGATCGTTCACAACAGTCATAATTCTCTTCTCCCTGTCATCATCTACCTCCCTATGTTTTGGCTGTTGTTCTCCGAGAAGAATGCATTCAACTTGGTAATCCACCTGTTCCTGTTCTTTTTGAAATTCTTCTATGCCAGAATATATGGCCATTGTCGTAGCCATCGAGGTGAAATACAGGTACCTATATCTCTGGTCGAAGGTCGTAGCAAGCGGATGGAAACAAGAGGGAGCGTGAGTCCACCGCATGTGCGTGGGGGGAGGGGGGGGGGTGCTGATTAATAAATTCTAACCCTAGTGACGTCACTACGATGACCGCCTTAGTGTTGTATTAGTCTGTGCAAGAGTGGGTTTCGGTTATCGGGATTTTGGCTTGTCGGGATTTCGACCTTGTCGAGATTTTGGCTTGTCGAGATTTCGACCTTGTCGGGATTTTAACTTGTCGGGATTTCGACCCTGTCGGGATTTTGGCATGTCGGGATATCGGCTGTCGGGATTCTGGCTTGTCGGGATTTTGGCTGTCGGGATTATGACCCAGACCCAAAAAGAACACTACTTGGAGCCTAGACAGTCTTCCACCTTTTGGTGCTCCGGTCTCTTTTGACAACGGAAGCTGCATTTTACTCCTATGAACCAGTTGACAAATAAGTTATTCTTATAGCAGATAAATGACTATTTGCGTTCAAATACAAAAGTATTACTCGAAGTATCTTTTCTCATGAATGGAACGAGCTAGATCCACGAGAATGATGTCACCCAATTGGTCGCATGGTATTACATATGAAAAGTGAACATGTTTCTCAACAGTTAATATTTTTTTTTCAATTTATGGGTTTTTTTGATAAATTTATTTGAAAAATGTGCAATATCTCGAGAACGGTTCATGCTAAAATTCTAAACTTTATTCTCGTGTTCTAAGGAAAAATTACACAAGAAATATTTATTTGCGTAACTTTATTAAAGGTCTTGATTTTTTGATGATTTTTTTCAAAACTTCACTCGGAAATTTACCGGGTTTCTGAACATTCGATTACGTTTAAAAACAATAGGCTTCCAGTATTCACGGATTGTGATTTTGTACCGAATTTCATTCGAATCGTTCCATTTGTTAGTGAGATATCGTCTCCACAGACTCACTGACACACACACACACACATATTTTCCATTTGTTCGTGAGATATCGTCTCCACAGACTCACTGACACACACACACACACACATACACACATACTTTCACCCCCCCCCCACACACAAACAGACATCACCTCAAAAATGTTTGATTCTTAATCAGGGATGCTTGAAACGTACTCTCCCGTCGAAAACTCGAATTCGAATTTTCGACTCCGCCACAATACTTTCCTTATACATTATATATATAAGGAAAGTAAAAATGCAAACACTTATCTGGACGCTTATTCCTCCGTCCAGTATCTGTTGGAGCAAGTGTGTTTTTCCATTTTTCTTACTTTCAATTGAAATGTCGTGGAAACTATAAAAGGTAGATATAAATACAAACGAAAAAAATATGGGTTATAGGAAATTAAGTTTCTGAATTCATATTTATTTTTTAAAAAAGCTCTTATAGTTTTCGTGTTATCGACTTGTCTAAGTTGAAGAAGATTAAAAAATTTCCCTTTTTCATGTTCATAATGCTTATATATTCAGAACTAAAATTGCTAGCTAAGAACAATTAGCAAAAAATGTGTAGCTCTTTGAAAGTCCTACAAGTGTATATAATTGGATTTTGGATCGAGATCTTAGTTTTTTAAGTTAGTGGTTATAATTTCGATATTTTGGTATTTTTACCTGGGTGGGAAAAATGTAATACTTAAAATGTCATGATTGGTGCTTAATCTGTGCTTAATCTTAATCTGTAAGCATAATATTTTCTATTTTGTTTAAAAAAATAGGAGGTTAAATAAACTTGGGGATTCTAAAGATCTTCAATGATTGGTGAGGTTTGAACAGAAAAGATGAAAATATGCGTTTTAAAGTATGTATTCAGTACGCATTTATATATGTATTAGAGAAGATTAACTTAGATTAACTTGAATGCAAAATCGCATGAGATATATTGCATAAGTTGCATTTATATACCGAAAATCAAGTTAGTACAATAATTTGAAATTTTGGCATGGAGTCTATGGCGGGAGTATCCAGTTGAAATCGGAGCCAAAAGTAAACGTGTTGGTTAGCTGCAAACAGTTAGCGAATAATGTATTGTTCTTTGAAACAGTGCAAACGAAATAAATGAGTCTAAAGAAATCGAATAAACTTATTGAACTTTACTTAGGTTTTATTTTATAAAATGTTATTCGCGCGAAATCATTTTGGCTCCACCACTGATTTGGAACCACCACTGATTTTTCCCTAATCCTTCCGAATCAATAGCTACATATTAAAAAAAAAATAAAAATAAAAAATAAAAAATAAATAAAATCCGCGAACTTTAATTGCTTAGTAGGGGCTTTGTATTAGAGAAATACAAACATACAGATATACAAATATATGCGATCAGCTTTTGTAGTTATAGATATGGAGGGAATTGATAATTGGAACTATGGGTGTTGAAGGTTTCAACATTCTTTATATGAATATAAGCCAAATGCATTTAATTCATCCGTGTCATTATGTTCAATGCATTCAATCGTGTCATTATAATATATTCAATTCATCAGTGCCTGTTGCCAACTTTATCCAAGGAACTTTTGAAGAATTTTTACGAAATGTTTTAAAAGAATAGCGATGAATCCCCCCCCCCCATTCTAAAACAAGATTTTGATACAACTGCAACTAAACTCTATGTTATGGAATATGAGAAAGCCGAAGACTTGCTCCTCAAACATTTTTTTTTTAAATTTACGTTTCATATATTTTTTTTTACTGCTATAAAGCTTTCACAGAGAAGAAACCTGTTTTATAGATTTGTCTTTCTTTTCCCCCAAATTGCATAAATTACCAACATACACCACAGACAGTTTATCATTTTCATTTTCGTATAAATATTGAAGTTCATCAAATAATAAAGTTTTCACTATGTCATTTGTTTCAATAAATAAATCTATGTTTATTTTTACTGCTGTTTGTTGATTGTTTTTACTGCTATAAAGCTATCATTGCTGCAAAATATGTTATACAGGTGTGCTTTGGAATGTTTTTAATAAAAATTGAAATAATTATAAAAGAATAATAAAGTTAAAAATTATTACTAAAATACTTTTTCATATGTAATGTTTTTACTACTTTCCTTGCATACATTATAAAATATAGGAAAAGTATTGTGTTCAAGTTTTCGACGGAAGAGCACATTTAAAGAATCCTTGAACTCGGATCGAACGTTTTAAAGGCGATATCTGTCTGTGTGTGTGTTTGTGTCCGTAAGTTTAAGGCTGCGATATCTCATGAATGAATGGAGCGTTTTAAACATAATTTGGTGCTATTATTACAATCCGTGAGAATAATGGAAGTCTATCGATTTTAAGAACGATCGAACGCTCCCAAATTTTCGAATAAATTTTTGAAAAAATTGGAACATTAAATATTGTTAATTAAATAACCATTTTGTACGTAATATTTCATTCTAAAACGAATAGCACAAACTATAGAATGCTAAATTAAACCGTGGTCGAGATATTGCACGTTTTTCAAATAAATGTATTTAAATATTACATAAAAATAAACAGTAGTAAGTATCATCAAATGTGTAACACTTGGCGACTAATTTGGCAAAATATCGCCAGTAGTGCCAACTTGACGAACCGCAAAATTATCAAAAATGTCGCCAAATGGATGAATTAATAATAATTAACGCATTTTAATATAATGGATTATATTGTTTAGCAGATGTTAGCAATATTTACAATTGTCAAGCTATATTTGCGTGAAATATAAGTGAAATTGGCACTCAAAATAATTTTACATGTTGTCATCCAAAAAACCGCTCAATATCAGTGCACTTTTCAATGTTAGAAACATTGTACCTGTTGGATCTTGTCCATCATTATTTCGCATTGAAGTAAAGTACTTCTATTATGTAGAGGAAGTTGTGTGTTGCCCACATCAGATTTTTGAAAAAGCGAACGACATCATTTACAGAACAATAACATGCGCCGTTTTTGAAATATTGCATATTATTTTGTTTAAACTGGAAAAAATATTCATAAAAAAGATAAATATGATTACGATTATAAAATGAGATAAATATGATTACGACTATAAAATGAGATAATGCTTTGTGTGTACTTTAACTCGAAATGCATATGCATCATTGTTTGACAGTTGTATCGAGTCGATAACGAGTACATTTCCACATAAAAAGTGCGATGTCGATTCCCAAAAAAATCCTGCATTTTTTCTTATTTCAATTGGGTTTATTTCCACAGGCTTTGGTATGCTTGTTACTTTCCTTATACACATATTGTATAAGGAAAGTATTGTGACGGGGTCGAAAATTCGAATTCGAGTTTTCGACGGGAGAGCACGTTTCAAGCATCTCTGATCACGAATCGAACATTTTTGAGGTGATGTCTGTGTGTGTGTGTGTGTGTGTGTGTCAGTGAGTCTGTGGAGATGATATCTCACGAACGAATGGAGCGATTCGAATGAAATTTGGTACAAAAATCACAATCCGTGAATACTGAAAGCCTATTGTTTTTAAACACAATCGAATGTTCAAAACCCCCTAAATTTTCGAGTGAAATTTTGAAAAAAACATCAAAAAATCAAAACCTTTAATAAAGTTACGCAGATAGACATTTCTTGTGTAATTTTTCCTTAGAAAACGATTGGCACAAACTGTAGGACGCTAGCATTAACCGTTCTCGAGATATTGCACATTTATCAAATAAATTTATCAAAAAATAAAGTAAAAACATATTAACTCTTAAGAAACATGTTCACTTTTCATATGTAATATCATGCGATAAATTTGGTGATATCATTCTCGTGGATCTAACTCGTTTCATTCACGAGAAAAGATACTTTGAGTAATACTTTTGTATTTGAACGCCATTGTCATTTATCTTCTGCAAGAATGACTTGTTTCTCCGTCCATAACGCTTGGCGAGATTTTGGCGACGAATTTGGCGGAATATCGCCAACTTAGCGACTTTTTAAATGTTATCCAATTAACGAAAATCTCGCCAAATGGATAAAAATGACATTACATCAATGAAAATGACGACTCATTGAAGAAAATTCAATATCTTTGAAAGAATATAAGTATCTACTGTAAGAATAACATTTTTTTAATTGTAGAAGTAGTAAATTCATTGCATCATATAAGGAAAATCATGTGCTGTCCACAGATTTTTTTAATTGGGAACAATAATAAACCCATATTTACAGAACAGCTTATATAGGGGGCGTATGTCTGAAGTTAAGATCGCACTCCCATTTGCAGATAACAGCATTCATGGATAAGTTGCAAAGAACCTTTGCTGCCCCAACCGAAAATCGAACCACGAGTGTTTGTTCAGGTCAGCCGACGCTCTACCGTTGAGCTGCTGGGACGGAATTGTAAACTCTTGTCATCGATGTTTAACTCTGCAAATTTTAACGCTTTTTATGTGATCATCATCATCAGCATGAAGTAACCGATATCTGTAACCGTATCAAGAATACTTGCTATTTATGTACTACAACATTTCGCATCTCTGTCGAGATCGATCAATTCAGCCCTACCACGCAGCGAGCATCTGAAGTGGGAGCGTAATCCCAACACTGGGAACTGCTTACAGACGAGTTGTGCGATTATGAACTCAGTCGTTGCAGCCTTGTGAATCACGAGTTCGTTCTTTAAGAGATTTGATGCTGGCTGCGTGATAACAGGACTTTAACAGAGAGTAGAGAGCTCTAACAGCCAGAGCCCTGACGTGATAGGGCTGAATTTGTCGGCCTCCATGGAGTCTGAAAAAATGGTGGCACCTAGCAAGCAAGTCTTCTTGCTGACATTACAAGTATTGGCTATTCTTTTCTGACGAGCGTGTAACCTGTATGTGGATGTTGTTATTTGCAGTGGTGGAACGACCCCAATAATAAGCCTAATGATATTAAGCTGAATTGAGTCATAAGGAAGTTTTAAGTTCTGTTGTGTTATTACAATATTGTATGTTGCCAATCTGTAATCAATGCTGCACATAGAGGGAACAGACACTATTCGAGGAGGCATTAGGAGAATGGGGGTAGCCACAATTTTTTAATTTGAGGGCGAGAGCGAGCGAGAGAGAGATAAGGGAGGGAAAAGAGAGACATAAGGAGGGGAAAAGAGAGACATAAGGAGGGGAAACGAGAGACATAAGGAGGGGAAAAGAGAGACATAAAGAGGGGAAATGTATAAAGGATTCACAAGTAAGGGAAAAGAAAGACATAAAGAAGAAGATATAAAGAATTCACAAGGAGGGATAAAAAGAGACATAAGGAGGAAGATATAAAGGATTTACAAAGAGGAGAAAATCAAGTATGGTGGTGGTGGGCATAAATTGCAGGAGCGGTTCTTCTGCGGGGAAAGTAATGTTTGATACATCAGATTTTTTTAATTTTAAAGAGGGTCAGAGTCCTCTGACTTGCACAACAAATACGAATGTATTAAAATCACATTACTCGAACAAATTCCATACTTACCAGAAATCTTCCAAACTTCCAAACCACGTAAGAGGACAAAGGGCCAGAGACAGCACTATTATCCAGTAGCCGTAATCAAGGGAAAAGAAACGGTCCATCATAGACTTGGCAATTTGGGCAGACAGCAAGATGTAGACCACACCAACGCCAACTAGAGTAATGTCAAGGGTAATAGTGACGGTGTATCTGAAAAAATTTGTTACTTTATTGTGGTTCTACTAAAATATTATCATCACTATTTTTTTTTCAAAACTAAGTACATATTCTTTTTTGTTGAATGGTGCGATCTTTTATCAAAAGTTCTGGTTTCAAGTAGCCCAATATTTAGCCAATTCTGGAAATTCATATATATTTCCATAATAGCTTTTAAGCAGGTTGTTTCTACTTCGGCAAAAGTTTATCTAGCTAGGTTCCCGATAAATAGTTTATATATAACGCTCTAGGAGACCCTATACTAAGCTTGTCATTTGTGGTTCTGCGTCGATCGATAGAGAGCGCTCCTATAGCGGAGCTGCAAACGATATTGTGTTTATAATAAAGTTTGTCGCTCCGTTATAAGAGCACCCTTTATCGATCGATACAGAACTAGGGCGCGACAGCCCAGTGGTTAGCACACGGGGATTGCACTCGGATAACCCGAGTTTGATTCTCGCCTTTGCCCAATCTGTCACCGTGTTCACGAGGAGTACGATAACTTTAAACATGTGGGTCAGAGATTGGCGGTAGGGGAAAGAGGCTAAGGTCTTTGGGTATGCTTCTCCCACTGGGTTCCGGTCTACATTGGGTGGCACTTCCTTGCCGTCCAAACAGATACCTTAAACCTTGGGGTAGGTCGGACGGTTTGGGTCGAAGAAGAACTAGTAGATCGATAAGCTGGAGTATAATTTTTAGCATTTTTATTAACAGCCGTTTGTAACAATGTATGTGTATCTTTTGCACATTTACGCCAGTTATATATATTTGTTTATACGTAATTTATAAACATTTTTGAAACTATTACATTTTTTGCATCTATTTTGAAAATTTTCTAATTAAATTGTGCTTTTTTTGGTCCTGAAAATTAATAAAATCGTGTGATTTTTAAAAATTTTAAATCGCAATTTTAATTATAGCATATCGAAGTTGTTAACAATTACATTATTTACTTAGTTTTGAAGAGTGAGAGGAACATAGTTTGAAGTTATGAGCAGCAACAATTGATAAAAAAAAATAAAAAGAGGTGTTAGAGGACAAAAACTGAAAGAAATAGGCAGTCAAAGCGAACAATTGAAAGAAATGGACAGCCAGGAGAGTACAAATTGGAAGAAAATGCGCAGTCAGGGGACCAATTAAAAGAAATGGACTGTCAAGGAGGACAATTTAATAAAATGGAAAACAATTTAAAGAAATGGCTAAAAGAGATAGAAAGGAGTACAATTGAAAGAAATGGTTAATTAAGAAAGATATTTTAAATGGGCCGTCAGAGGGTGCAATTATAATAAATGAATAGTCAATAAGGAGAATTTAAATAAATGGGCATTGGCAAAAATGGATAGCCAGAGGGAACAATTGAAAAAAATAGGTTGTCAGGATTTATAATTAAAAGAATTATGAAGTCAGGAGGAATAGTTGAAAGAAATGGATTTTCAAAGGGCACAATTGAAAGAAACGGATTGCCAAGAGGAACAAATTAAAGAAATGGGTAGTCAGAAGATTCAATTGAAAGAAATGGGTAGTTAGAGGGAAGAGATGGACAGTTAGGGGGCACATTTGAAATAAATGGTTAGTCAGAGTAAAAAATTAAAATAAATGGATAGTCACAGTGAACAATTAAAATAAATGGATAGTCACAGTGAACAATTAAAATAAATGGATGTCTAGATAGAACAATAGAAATAAATGATGGATTAAGGGACACATTTGAAAGAAATGGGCAATCGGATCGTTACTCGAGGGAATACATGTTTAGAATCGCTAATCAAGAACTAAAATTTAACTTTCAATTCCGACCTACCTCATCCAGGGTCCCAAAGCTCTCAGTCCAATAGCTGGGTATGGGTACCGGAATTTTCCACGGTACTCTTCCCACCGTTCTTCCAGTATGATCCAGGATCGACCCAGTGTTAAAGCACTGTACCAACTGTTCAAGCATGCCAGTGCTATCAAGATGAGACCGTACCAACCTGAAAGAAATTAAAGTAAATCTGTTTGAATGCACCTGAAGCATTTTTATTTTTCCTGTCTTTTTTCAGTGTTCACTCTTGATCAAATCGACTGTTAACCTCTTTGTTTGAAATTGCGAATTTTAGGATAAATACTGCATGATGTTCACTTATTTTTTCCATAGGAATATATTCTATTAAAATATTTCTAACAAATATTAAATATATGGATATTTTGCTTTCACTATTAACGTCTGTTTTCAGTAAAAATCAAACCCAAACATTAATTTTTAAGATTGTGGAGACTATTTCACCACCTATTAGGCCCGGGTTTCCAGCCACTGCCAAAACTGCCGCCGTGTTCATGCGGAGTACGATCACGTTAAACATGTGGGTCCGAAAGTCCTTCCGAGAGGTTGGTGGTAGGGGAAGGAGGGTACGGTCCCTGTGGATGCCTCCCCCACTGGGTTCCGGTCTAAATTGGGTAGCACTTCCCGACCGTCCAAACAGTTACCTTACACCTTCCTGGTAGGTCGGACGGTCTGGGTTTCAACAACAACCACCTATTAGACAAACAGATTTTGAATTGCGTTGTGAAAATTCAAAATTTAAAATTGTGGAAAAATTATACAAATTTAATTAAAGTTAAAACTTTTGGTTTGCGCTGCAAATTACTAAATCTAAATTATGGATACATTTTAAATATTTCGGATGATTTTAAATATTTGGCATGATAGTTGTGTCAGGAGACACAACTATCATGCCAAAAAATCTGTCTTCCTTTATAACCAGACCTAAAGGTTGAAAGTAATATTTAAGAGGGAAGAGAACAAACAACGTGTTACAAAAAAAAGTAAAGATAATAATTAAAAGAGGAAATAAATGCAAAAATAATTTTGTGTATTAAGAAACTTTACATTTACAAATCTGGTTAACACTCAGTGAAAAATAAATACTATTTTAATTTTAGTTAACATTTTAATTTAAAATTTGCTGTGGCCCACCCTCTAACACAGATATAATGCTCTAGGTTGGTGGTGTGAAACTCTTGGATTGAAACCCTATTTGGGGTCGTGAGGATGTCTTAAGGGGTTGCTGACATTTTTTTGTGGAAGACAGGCACTATGTATCCCACATTAGTGACGTAGCCAGGATTTTGAGAAGGTGTGTTTGTGAAAACAGTGTGAACATTGGACTGGAGCATTTTAGTGGTTAATAGGATGCTCTAACCGTTATTAATCAACGTAAAACTCATTTAAAATAAGAAAATATTGCGTACTGTGCGTGAGTTTTAACATATTATCTAAAAAGGAAGAACGCCTTTAGGGGATAGATTTATTAAATACTTGCATATTATTTTTATTTAGTTGAAACATGAATAGTTTCTTAGATAAAGTGGATACATGCATTGCACAGACACAAAATAGGCGAGTGTTGAAAAAGGGCAGATCCATCAAAATCTCGAGTTCCGAATTTTGACACAATTCCAGTACTTTTCCTACACATTATCCATTTATTGTAGGGAAAGTAAAAATTATGCGAAACATGCTTCGAGTAAGAGAAATAGGCCCGAATTTATCTACTTAAAAGAAAAAGCCCTACTGACTACAAGCCCCACTGGCTTTGTAGTCAAGAATTCAATGTAGTTAAATGTAGTGAAATATTGAAACACTTACTTGTTCCTGCCACTGCGTGAGGCAATGCCAGCACTCCCATTCCGGCCATGTAAGATATGAGGAAAATAGCCGCTGTCAAGACTGAATATCCCTTGACAGGTTGGGGCTTGAATAAGTTCATGAGTATGTAATTTGCCTCATCCTCGCTGGTATCACTCTGTTCCGAGGTCAGAAATGTTTGGTACTTCGTGTTACCAGACATGGTCGAGTTGTGATTCTATTATACTGAGTAGAAATGGACGGATTTCAGATTTATTCCAAGAAAAAATGATGCAAAAGTGAAAAAGTTCACTTAAATTGAAAACTTTCAGAAACACAAATATTCGGAACAAGTTTATTTAATAATTTTCAGTTCTGTCACAGTAAATGGTCAGAACCAATTTATCTTGAAGATCAATCCTTAATTTATTCGAAGAAAAATTTCAGCAAAAATGTTTGCTTATATTGCAAATTTTTAGAAACACAGTACAGCAATAATTTGTGGTAAGTGTTATTTAATAATCATCAGTACCGTCACAGTAGATTGTGTGAACTAATTCAGCTTGAAAATCAATCCCTTAATTTAGAACAGAGCTCAATTACCAGAAGCAGCAATTCCCCAACTTGGGACAAAAATATCTTTGGAGTTACAAACTTCAACTGCAGAGTAATTCACTCATAAATATAAATGTCCTCAAGGTAGATAAGAAATCAATTAATCTATTGACGATAACTTTTCAGCTTAAAAGTAACAAAAATGTTCTAAATCCTGAGCAGCAATTCATCAGCTTCAAAAGAGATATCTTTAACGTTCCAAAATTTAGCTGCAGAGTAATTCACTGTTGAATATAAATGTCCTCATGAGAGACACGAAACAGAATAATTTAAAACTGATTATGTACCATGAATAAAGTACCATGAATACCACTCTTCAGTAAAAGTAACAATAATGTTCCAGTAACTTCTGATCTAGAGGTAAATCGTTATTTTCAAGCTAGTGTACTAATTAGTTAATCTAAATACTACTACAATAGTAAACTCTTTATCAGCTTGAAATATGTTTCTTCATAGGCACAAACTCATTGAATAAAATACTTGAAATGAAAAAGAGCCCATGTTCCAACTTTCAGCTAGAGTAATTGTAATCACATTTACATATAGATAAATTTAAATTTATAAAAGCAGGAATCAATTCATCAGTTTTACATTATTTATGCAAGCATGAAAGAAAATGGTTTAGATTGATGAACGAGTCAAAACTTTTAGTTTCTCAATTATATATTTTTTCAAATGTCTACACGTACTAATTGGAGAATTTGAGTACTATCTCAAATAGTGATTAATGATTTAATTTCTCTTTCAAGAACAAAACTTACGATTCATTAACTTGAATTCACATATATATAAATATTAATATTCTCAATTATAAAATTATTGTCAAATTCAATTTGAAAATGAACTTTAATTTGGAATTAAATAGTCCATTGTAACTCAAAATTCCATAAAAACAATGAATTGATGTGTTTTCAGCTGACTAATGCAGATATTTTATTTGAACTAAGAAGTTGACAATTTTAGATGGTCTGAAACGATGCATACATAGAATTGAAAAATTCAGCAGCAATCGTTTTCACAAATATATGCTTCAATTTCTTTGGGATGTTGATCAGAAACGTCGTAAACTATATACTTTTTCACAAAATCTAGCTATCTGAAAAATGAATATGTGAGTGAATAATTTAATGAATTTCTTAATTTGTATAACAATTAATTCTTAAGGAACATGCTAATCAAAATACATTCTAAATATTAACATAAAAACTAGTTCAGAAACATTTACTTGATATCGCATTTTAAATATCAATTCAAAGAAATATGACTATCATTTTTAGCAGAGTATTGAATGTATCAAAAGAAATGTGAATTTTTTAATTATTTGCATTAAGAAATGTAGAATTTATCCGACAAAAAAACTTCATTAAAAGAAACATACCACACAAAATTAATAGTGTCGACCGGTTTCGAGAACAAGAAACAGTTTTCCTCGTCAGGATACACAAAAAACGCAACCTTCACTTGTGAGAGCTAGATCAGCGACTGAAGTAAGTTCATCAAATATGATTGAAGCATGTAAAGGGGATAACCAATGCGGAGAGAAGGAAAAACAGATGAAAAAAAAAGAAACAAGGAGGAAGAAACAAGTGGTAGGGTAGGACTTAATGAATGAACGGTGAAATAACAAAGAGGAAATTGAACGTCCAACAAAAAATTCAAAGCACTTGTTCAGGGTGTAAAACTACGTGCGTAAGAGCCCTATTAAATTAAAATAGGCAGCTACTGGTTTTGGAAGATTCACGACTCTACCAAACTAGGTAAAATTAACATATTCTAAACAAATACTAAAAATAAGAAGAGCAGAAAAGAGTATTGGAAGCTAAAAGAACATCGTCGACTAATACTTCGGGAAAACGAATATTCAGGAAATTACCGAAATAAGAGGAAGAAAATTACCGAAATAAGAGGAAGAAAGACAACGAAATCGAAAAATAATTGAACCAAGGATTTCCAAGGGGATGAGAAGAAAACCCAATTGTTATTAACGAGGTAGTTTAATTGAAAAACAGCCGAGAAACTTTCAAGAAAGTCCAATTCAAAAATGAAATTGCAGTAAAAATGACTTAGGAAAGCTTTAGGAAAATAGAAAACATGATTAGAGTTCCAAGAATGTTCACCAATTGCAGACTTAGAAATTTATAATTTAGAAACGCGACTCATGTGTTGTTCTTTCATATGAGATTCAGGAACCCTTTTTTTTTTTTTTTTTTTGACCAATATAACTATGACCACTGGGGAGGCAAGGAAACAGAGAAACATTTAAGGAAAACAAAAGTTGAGAATATGGAACCATTTAAAATTCACAAATAATAGGTCTTTAATGTTCGATATTATTCGTTCATCGTTCTTTCCTCTTTGATTTTCTACCCCCTTTTCTTCTCTCGTCGTTAATAACCTTCAGTCAAATTTTCTGTACTTACATTAGTTGTCGATCTAGCTCTCAGAAGTGAAGATTGTGTGTCCTGACAAAAAAGGCTGCTTCTTACTTTTGAAATCGATGGACACTGTTAATTTTGTGTTGTATGCTACCTTTAACGAAGTTATTTTTGTTGTATTCCTTTAGCAGTTTGAGTTGTACGTATTATCCACCAATCTCTACAATATTTATTTTTAATATTTTTCGAAGTTTCAACAATTTTTGAAATTTAATAATCTATTAAGAAGTTTGAAAATGAATTTCCATTTTTAATTATAATGAAATTCATAATCAGGAACCACATATATGGCATTGTGATTATTTTTTATAATTGTTTTATTTCAAAAATAAAAGTGGTTACGTAACATAACTACAGTGTTATTCTTATATTAATTGAAGTGTTACTAAGTAGAATTATTTAATTAGTTTTGAGTTATTTGATTTTCTAAGAAAGATTACTTTAATTGCTGGCAACGTGTTCAATTTTTTTTTAAAACAATTACTTTCCTTATATACAATAATGTATAAGGTAAGTATTGTGACGGGGTCGAAAATTCGAATTCGAATTTTCGACGCACGTTTCAAGCATCTCTGATCACAAATCGAACATTTTTGAAGTGATGTCTGTGTGTGTGTGTGAAAGTATGTGTGTGTGTGTGAAAGTGTGTGTGTGTGTGAAAGTATATGTGTGTGTGTGAAAGTAATTGTGTGTGTGTGTGTGAAAGTATGTGTGTGTGTGTGTGAAAGTATGTGTGTGTGTGTGTGTGAAAGTATGTGTGTGTGTGTGTGAAAGTATGTGTGTGTGTGTGTTTGTCAGTGAGTCTGTGGAGACGATATCTCACGAACGAATGGAGCGATTCGAATGAAATTTTATACAAAAATTACAATCCGTGAATACTGGAAGCCTATTGTTTTTAAACACAATCGAATGTTCAGAACCCCCTAAATTTTAGAGTGAAATTTTGAAAAAATCATCAAAACTTTTAATAAAATTACTCAAATAGACATTTGTTATGTAATGTTTCCTTAGAAAACAATTGACAAACTTTAGAACGCTAGCATGAACCGTTTGAGATATTGCAAATTTTTCAAATAAATTTAACTAAAAATCCCATGAATTAAAAAAAAATATTAACTGTTAAGAAACATGTTTACTTTTCATATATAATATCATGCCATAAATTTGGTGACATCATTCTCATGGATCTAACTTGTTCCATTCATGAGTAAAGATACTTTGAGTAATACTTTTTCATATGAACGCCAATTGTCATTTATCTGCTATAAGAATAATTTATTTCTCCGTTCATAACGCTTGGCGGGATTTTGGCGATAAATTTGGCAAAATGTCGCCAACTTGGCGACCTTTTAAATGTTGCCAAATTAACGAAAATCTCGCCAAATGGATAAAAATGACACTAAATCAATGAAATGTTAAATCAATGAAGACTAATTGATGAAAATTCAATATCTTTGAAGGAATATATGTATCTACTATAAGAATAACCTATTTTTTTTCTGTAAAAGTAGTAAATTCTATATATAAGGTATATAAAGTATTCATTATATAAGGAAAGTTATGTGCTGCCCACATCAGATTTTTTTACATTGAGTAGGGTTTACTCTTAAATCTAAGTGATTTATTTTGTATCTTTCTTTTCATACATTTAAATTTAAATTTGGTACCTGAACTTTTGTTTATCTCTGGTTATGTTATCTATTGGATGTAATGATAACATTATTTGAAATTATGTCATGGACCTCGGTCATGGTGTAAAGAACACTGTAAATAAAACTGAAAGTTCATTCGCTTTAAACCTTTATCTGTTCTTAAAATACGGAACAATCGAATAAAAAGTAATAGAAAAAAATATGTCTTAATTGAGAAACAAAATGAATTTCTAAACAATATTTTAGAAAACTCAAAAATCACATCAGTAGTAGGGAAAGTATTCATTTGAATCTCTGCCATGATATACTGGTTTTAAATATGTTAATGAACTAACAAGTTATAAATTTATGTTAATTTAACAATATTTTAATTTTACCCCAATGGCAATAAAATGTGAATATTTTGCTGTGTTTATAAATTCAACAAAATTAAGTGCAATTAAATATCTTGAATTTATGTTGTTAATGTGAATTGATATTTTATATTACTTACATATTAATTCCTTAGCATTCAATATATCCTTAGCTGAAATGGCAAAAAATGCTATAAGATCAAATAAAGTTTGAATTTTAGTTTCAACATAACTTATTTGACATAATTTAATTCCACAAAATCTTTAAATATTTCATGTTGCCTTTTAAAATAAATTTCTTTAAATTACATTCGAAATTATACAGTGTAGATGCACAGAAAACAACCTTTAGGTATTTTAAACAATGATGTAATACATTACAATATAATACTTACTGAATTACAGAATAAATTCTTCCAATTAATTTCTTGCTGTCACAATCCAAAGGCAAACAATTTTCAGAATCAATCTTCTATTCAATTCACATTTTCACAAGCTAAACGCAGAGGATTTAAATTCTACAACTATAAAGTGAATATTTATATTCATTTAATATTTTCACAATCTAAGATGAAACTACTTTAATTCTACAGCAGAGTTAATCCTTTATTCATTTCACATTCTCATAACTTAAACGCACAAGATTTAGATTTTCAAACTTTGAAATGAATATTCTATTCATTTCATATTTTCACAATCCATATGTAAACGATTTAAATTCTGCAGCAGAATTAATATTCTATTTATTTCATATTTTAATAATCCAAATGTAGACGATTCACATTCTGCAATTAAAAATAAATATTAATATTCATTTTATATTCTCTACGGTCTATTAGCAGATGAATTTAATACTGCAGCAGACGAACGAATTTATTGCATTCCGGTATTACCCATTTCCAAGTTCTCACTGTAACTGCATTGTCGATTTTAGACAATCGTACAAATTTCACTTTTTCCTTCTGTCAATGCTAGCAGCTGCTTCAGGAATATAATCAGCTGCAGTAGTGTGTCGCTAAGTCAGTTTTCCTGCAGCTGTTTCAACAGGTACATGTGAAACGCACAGTCATTTTGGAACTTTCCCGTCTGCGTAAGAGTGTCAGATAAATTGCGGAGGCAATGATAATCAGAATGTTAGAAATAGATCGAAATGGCGAATAAATAAGATAAGGGTAAAGTTCCAGAATTTTTTTGAAGTGTCGGAATGTTTCTATAGTTATATGATGTTGATAATGTTGAGACGGCCGATTACGAGACGGCAGATTAAAACCAAAATCAGGTCTTGTGGGGGTGCTACTCGGAAATGTTGATAATATTAATAAACATCAAGAATCACTTCTCATACAAATCTGGGTAGCTCTTTTGGTCGCGTTAATTAGCAGTTCCAGACCAGTACAATATTGCTGTACTTCCGAACAAAGTCGAGGGGATCGAAAAAGTGAAAATTCGCTATAGCCCGTAAGGGTAAAAGTGTTTTATTTTAGGAAATATTTTTTATTTCCGAGCTTAGAGAAAAAAAAAAAGATGATGTGGGCAGTACATGACTTTCCTTATAAACTCAAATTCATTTTTTCTTTCTTTTTTAACACTTTACAACAAAGTTGAAAAATGTTTATGACTTTGTTCATTCTGTCTGTCTGTCTGTCCGTTAGCACGATAATTGCCGTAAAAATGACTTTATCAAAATGAAATTTTAGTATGTTTTGCAGACGGCCTATGGGACCTATGGGAATATAAATGAATAATATCGCCCAATTAGTTTTGGATTGAACCCGGGTTTAAAAAATGAAATACATTGAACCCTATGGGACCTAATTTTTCAAACATTTTTTAAGCCGATATAAGATTCCCAAATTGCTTCGAAAGTTTTATAAAATATTCAAATTATCCCATAAAATATATAAAAAAAATTTCAGCAAAATATATTCAGTAGTTTTTTAAATAAAAATTAAAATAATAAGTACACCTTTTATATGAAGCGATCACGTGACCCTTACATGAAGAGATCACGTGACTCACTTCAAAATAAAATACGGCATCCATCTTGTGTCAAAATCGTGATTTTTAAAGTTAATTTTAATTCATATTTAGTATTGTATCCGTCTTAAAACCGCTTTATTTTTGCTTAAATTCTGTGCATCTACGTACTGTAACAACTCAATTACAATATATTTGAGTTTAAATGATCATCCAAATTTGATTATTTCTACAACGAAGCCTAGTTTTCACCTATGGAAAATGTAAACAACAAAATATGTAGAATGAGTTGTATAAGAATTGCTATATTTCTTTAACGCAAAATTATTTAACTCATGGAGTCTGCAATATAGCTGATATGAATGAAACATTCATTGATTTTACACAGAGAAGGACGATTTTCATGATGAAGTTTTAAGCATAGAGTTCAATTACTTGTAGCTCCATGGTCTTAAGTTTTTAAATAAAATAAATTATTATAGTATTGTGATGAATAAAATGAATTGAAAACTGTTTATGAATGAAATGCTGCTTTTATAGAGAGAGCCAGACGTGTTATATTTCGATGACGTCATTTGAATAAATTTCAGTTGTTTTCGATGACGTTTTCAAATATAATAAATTATTGTAGTATCATGATAATTTTAAAAATATTACAGAGGAATGTATTGCATTTTAGAGATGTTTAAACCGAGCAATTTATATTTCAATGCCGTCATTTAAATGAAGTTCATTTTTTTTTGTGAAGTTTTAAGTTTTGAAATATAATAAATTAATGTAGGATTGTGATAATTTAAAAAATATTACCGAGGAATGTATCGCATTTTAGATATGTTTAAATAAAATTGCATTGAAGTTGGAAAGTGTTTCATAATCAATGCTTTATGCATGATTGATCGTTCTTGTTTAATAATTCATTAAATTGAGTTTAATTACACAAAATAAATTTTATTCAGTTTTCGTTTTCATTTGGTAACTGGATGTATTTTCAAAGGAAGCTTAACAAAAATGCAAACGAACTAAAACTGTTAGTCCTCCTAGAGTAATGGGGTTGGCCTTATTCTTTACATCGTCAAAAATTACTTATAAAACAAATATTTCATTAATGCATTTGAGCGTACGCAGTATTTTATTTTAGATTTTGACGTGTTTTACGAACTATTTCGCAAAATATGACAGATTCTCTTTACCCAAATCGTACCAAAAATCTAATCAACACCAGGGTAACCCGCAAGTGAAATATCTACCAATTTCATGAAAATTGGTCAATTAGTTTTTTTTTTACCTAGAGTGGATACATACTATTTGTGTAGGCCATTTCGCAATAAAAGGCATGCTTCTTTTATCCCGAATAGTACCAAAATCTAATCAGCATTAGGATAATCCACAAATAATCTACCTATAAAATTTTATGAAGTTTGGTTAGTTTTTGTGTTAGAGTGGATATATACATTGATTAGACAGACATAAACACAGACGTCAAGCTAAAAATAGTTTTTCTTGTTTCAGAGTTCTTGAAAGGTGTAGACCCGACGATGACTCGAGTTGCGATTTTTGGCACGATTCCAACACTCTTCCTATACATTACAATGTATTGTAGGGAAAGTAAAATTATGCATTTTTTGTGTTGTTTAATGTGATAAAACTTGAATATATGAAGAAACATGAATATGAGTCTATAGGTGAAAGTCATATGTGCTGACCACATCATATGTTTTTATATGTAATTTTAGATTTAAAAAAAAATTTGATGTGGACAGTATATGGTTTTCGCTACAGACTCAAATTAATTTTTTCTTTCTTTCTTCTATAATTCATTAAATTGAGTTTAATACTATAAAATACAGTGGATAAATATTTGAAATCACACCGAATTTGGGATTTTATTTTAATTTTCGTTTTCATTTGGTGATTGGAAGTATTTTTAAAGGCTGCGATGCAAGAATTGCGATGCATTATATATATATATATATATATATATATATATATATATATATATATATATATATATATATATATATACTAAACATACTAAACATACTAAAATGAAATTTTAGTATGTTTTTCAGACGGTCTGTGGGACCTATGGGAATATAAATGAATAATATCACCCAATTAGATTTAGATTGAACCCAGGTTGAAAAAATGAAATACATTGAACCCTATGGGGCCTAATTTTTCAAACATTTTTTAAGCAAATTTAAAATTCACAAATTGCTTCGAGAGTTTTAGAAAATATTCAAATTATCCCATAAAATATATATAAAAAAATTCAGAAAAATATATTCAGTAGTTTTTTAAATAAAAATAAAAATAATAATTACACCCATTATATGAAGAGATCACGTGAGCCACTTCAAAATAAAATATGGCATCCATCTTGCGTCAAAATTGTGATTTTTAAAGTTTTTTTTAATTCATATTGAGTGTTGTGTCCTAAAACCTCTTTATTTTTGCTTAATTTCTGTGCATCAATGTTCTGAAACAACCCAATTACAATATATTTGAGTTTAAATGATCACCAAACTTTGATTATTTTTACAACGAAGTCTAATTTTCACTTATGAAGATTTTAAACACATCAAGCTGTCAGATGAGTTGTATAAGAATTGCTGAATTTCTTTAACGCAAAATTATTTAGAGCTGTCTGCAATATATTTGAATGAAACAGTCATTGATTTTACATAGAGAATAAATGATTTTATAGTAGACTTTTTCGGTGAAGTTTTAAGCACAGAGTTAAATTACTTTTACCTCCATGGTTTTAAGTTTTGAAGAAAAATAAATTATTGTAGTATTGTGATGAATGAAAGGAATAGAATAAAAGTATATGAATGGAATTTTTACTGTTTTTTATTAGAGAGCCAGGCGTTATATTTCAATGACGTCATTTGTATAAAGTTAATTCTTTTTCGATGAAGTTTTCAAATATAATAAATTATTGTAGTATTGTGATAATTTTAAAAAATATTTCCGCTGAATGCATCGCATTTTAGAGATGTTTGAATAAACTTGCATTGCAGTTGGAAAGTGTTTCATAGTCAATGCTTTATGCATAATTGATCTTTCTTGTTCTTCCTTTCTTTAATAATTCATTGAACTGAGTTTAATTGCACAAAATAAATTTAATTGCACAAAATAAATTTGATTGCACAAAATAAATTAAATTCAATTTTCATTTTCATTTGGTACCTGGAAGTATTTTCAAAGGAAGCTTAACAAAAATGCAAACGAACTAAAACTGTTAGTCCTAGAGTAATGGGGTTGGCCTTATTCTTTACATCGTCAAAAATTAGTTATAAAACAAATATTTCATTAATGCATTTGAGCGTACGCAGTATTTTATTTTAGATTTTGACGTGTTTTACGAACTATTTCGCAAAATATGACAGATTCTCTTTACCCAAATCGTACCAAAAATCTAATCAACACCAGGGTAACCCGCAAGTGAAATATCTACCAATTTCATGAAAATTGGTCAATTAGTTTTTTTTTTACCTAGAGTGGATACATACTATTTGTGTAGGCTATTTCGCAATAAAAGGCATGCTTCTTTTATCCCGAATAGTACCAAAATCTAATCAGCATCAGGATAATCCACAAATGATCTACCTATAAAATTTTATGAAATTTGGTTATTTAGTTTTTGAGTTAGAGTGGATATATGCATTGAACAGACAGACATAAACACTAGACGTCAAGCTAAAAATAGTTTTTCGTGTTCCAGAGTTCTTGAAAGATGTAGATCCGACGATGACTCGAGTTGCGAATTTTGGCACGGTTTCAACACTCTCCCTATACATTACAACGTATTGTAGGGAAAGTAAAATTATCCATTTTCTGTGTTGTTTAATGCGATAAAACTTGAATATAAGAAGAAACATGAATATGAGTCTATAGGTGAAAGTCACATGTGCTGACCACATCATATGTTTTTATATGTAATTTTAGATTTTAAAAAAATTTGATGTGGACAACATATGTTTTTCGCTACAGACTCAAATTCATTTTTTCTTTGTTTCTTCTATAATTCATTAAATTGAGTTTAATACTACAAAATACAGTGGATAAATATTTGAAATGACATCGAATTTGCGGTTTTATTTTAATTTTCGTATTCATTTGGTGATTGGACGTATTTTTAAAGGCGGCGATGTAAAAATGCAAAAAAAAATATACATATTTATGCCTATATATATATGTCTCGAGAACGATTACTTCTAGAGTAATGGGATTGATCTTATTCTTTTCGCTGTTAAAAATTCCGTATAAAACAAGCATTTATTTGACATATTTGAGAACATAGATTTTTTATTTTAGACTTCAAATTTTTCTGATCATTTTGCAAGAAAGATGCAGACTTTTTCTTTTTGAACCACGCAAATATATAATCAGCACCAATGTATCCCACATATGATTTATTTTCCAAATTTTGTGAAATTTCGTTAATTAGTTTTTCAACTAGAGTGGCTACATAACCCTTTTTGCCCCCCCCCCCCGAATCGCACCAAAATCTAATCAGTACCAAGGTGACCCACAAATGACTTATCTTCCAAATTTTGTGACATTTGGTCAATTAATTTTTCCTCTAGAGTGGATAGATGCATCGCACGGACAGACACCCAGACATCACTTTAAATGTAGTTTTTCGGGTTCTAATGAGCTCGAAGCGTGTAGATCTACCGAAAACTCTAGTTGCGATTTTAAACACTATTCCAAAAATATCCCTATGCATTACTCTGCATTGTAGGGAGAGTGAATATAGACATATCGCAGTATAATTAACAACATTGACAACACAATATGTGATAATTTGTAGGAAAAGTCCAGCTGATCATGAGCACACAATTTTCTAACAGTTTCATGTATGCCATGTTCTTAACATGAAATCTGATGACGTAATAGTTATAAATTTTATATCCAAATCTTGTTCATTCTTGAATAAAAATTTATGTACCCATTAATTTTCCTTGTTAAAAAATAATCGTAATTTTCAGGGCTACTAAAAAAACTTATTCCCAAGTTATTTAATGTAACATTCGGCAGCTTTTCAACATAAATATTATTATTGCTTCATTTACCTCAAAAATAGGGCATTATGTTGATCATCATCGTAAGTCATCTATTCGTCACTTGCCATAAACATCCATCATCTCAACCATTTTTACCAAGAAACGCAACCTTATTATAACCTTCAAAAATTGCACATTCGTAAATTATCGTAAATTACGAGAGTATGGCTAAAATAATTTATCTCACATTTCTTTTTTCAGAGAGATATTTTTACAATGGATAATTTAAAACTGTTGAATGATTTAAAAAGTAGTCAGTCTACTGGTGGAACAATATTATTGCATTTTGGTTTAGAACAGGAGGCAAGTACTATGCTTAGAATTTACTTCCTATCAAATGTTCCTAATCTTTCTACAAAAATAATGCAGTCGATATTGTTCAAAAAGTGGTGTCGTTGGTGGATTTCTACCTTGATTTTCTCTTAAAAGCTGACTTTAGAGGTTTGCTTTAGTGAAAAATTAACAAGCTGTCGTGAAGTAAATTTGAGCATGCTAATATTCCTTTGCTATTTGGTATTTGGATATGCATATAGAAGATATTTCATTTTGTTTGAAGTGTGGTTAAATGGACTTCAGAGTTCCTGGTACTTATAAAGTGTTTTTTGATTCACTTTTCCTTGAAGTATCTACAGAATGTCTTTAATTTACAGTGTTTATGGAATGTGCTCTGCTTAAATTGCATTTGGAATTCGTGTTGTCTGAATTGCTTTACAAAATGGCTATCTCCGACAGCAAGTTATTAAACGGAATATAGGTGACTGTCAGCAGGTAAATATCCTTTCATAATAGTATTACAAATACTGATGAAAGTTGCTTTACTACCCAAAACTTCATTTTAACTAAACGATTTTATCGTTTCAAGGAAATTGCTGAATTCGAAGATATGTAATTATTCGACAGGATTTTAAACTGAAAATGAAGCAACTTACAAAATCTATTTGAAAATGTCAAAATTTAGAAATGTATGCTTAATAGTCAGAATATAGCTGAAGAATATCTAAAGTTTTATTATATTATATTGTACGTTTAAAAAATTGAACAATTACCATTTATTTTTGAGATATAAAGAATCATACCCATTATGAGGCCTAACATAAAGATTATTCTTATTATGATTTTTCTTCTGTTTAATATTTATCACTTTGATGATGTATATGTACGCATAAGTTGTGTTATAGTATTATATGAATTAGACAAATATGAGCTTTTCTTTATAGGTGAGTAAATATAAAACTTTGGTCTCCAGTTTTATTCTATTTAGTGTAGCGCGAATTTCAAGAATTGACATGTGTTTGAAATCTAATGTAAAAATTATTGTTTCATTCTCCAAATTAAACTTTAAAAGAGTTTATATTAAATCCTTTAATTAAATTATAATATTTAGTTACAATATATTCTAGATAACCAACAGCTTCCATTTTGTTGTCATATAAATAATTTTCGTTCACACAGTTAACTTTTTATACAGTAAATATCACCCTTGCCCCCAATTTTATTCTATTTACTTTTGGTGCGGATTTCAAGAATTGGAATGTTTGGAATTGTTTGAAATCTACTGAACAATGCGTAGTTTCATTTGGCAATTTTAATTAAATTGTTAAATTTAAATCTATTACTTAATTATATGTAATATGTAAGTTTAATAAAACTACCATTTTGTTGCCAGATAAAGAATCATACACCATGTTGCCAGAAAATATAAAGCTGATTATTCTCGTGATTTTACTTCTGCTTGGTATTTATTGCTTTACAAACATCATTTGGCGCATAATCTGTTTGATCTTATTGAAAAAATTAGTTATGGGTAACATTTACTTTTATTTACTGCAATTATAAGCCTTGTCTCTTATTTTTTACTATTCACGAGTGGCGCGAATTTTAAGAACTATTTGAAGAGAATTTGATAAGAATTTTAAGAACTACGTATTTGAGATCTTCTGAACAATGTATCATTTCGTTTGGCGCGATTCTAAATTAAACTTTAAGAAGAAGCTGAGGTCAAGGTTTCGTTCTTATTACATAAATTTTCATTTCCGAAACTCATCTCGAAATGTGAGGCAGAATGGAAAAAAAAAATGTTCACTCTATAAAGTTAAAATATCAGTCACTTCCTTTCAACCATGTACCGTAAAAATTCGTTTAGGACTGTTTTCACGTAAATTTAGTATGGCATTATTTTTAAATTAATTCTTTTAAAACGAAGTTGAAATGTTACCATTTAATAACAGCAATACTAAAACAGGATGTACTAGTAAAAATTATTTCTTTCATTTTGTGAAGAACACATGAGTTACACGATCTTGATATTAATTGCAGATTTATTGGCCTTATATCAACTAATGCCAATTATTCTTATTACTTGAGCGATTATTACTATAATTACTTCTTGGCTAAAAATGAACTGCACGATCTTGAGAGTAATTGTATGTGTACATTGAAAATTGTCTCGTAATATAAACTACAATTAGCTATTATTACTTCAACTATTGTTTAGGATAAATATGACTTCATGATCTTGTGATTCAGAAAGTGTGACATTGTGAGCTCTCAAATAAACATTGTGAACTCTCTTGCAATTTCATATATTGCTAACTATTTATTAGTTCAACCATCACTATTATCATTACTTTTTAATGATTATTGAAAGTTAAAGCTGTTGGGTTTCGTTGCAGGCGTACATTGTGGACTGTTTCGTAATTTTAAGTACTACTTATTACTTTTATTACTACAAGTATTTCTGTTATCATCACTTCTTCGTTAATAATGTGAATTGCACAATGTAGAACTTTATTGTTAGTACATTCTGTGAACTGCTAGTTTCAACTATTGCTTACTGTTATAATTGTAATTATTACTTCTCTTGCTATTACCGCCAGCTCTTTGCAAATAATGGGAACTTCATACTTTCGAGATTAATTGCAGTAGCATTGGAAACTGCCTCTCAATACCAACTATTTTGTTGAATATCTAGTAAAATAACTTTCAAGACATGGAAAGCCATAGTTTAAACATTGTCGAAACAAAACTACAAACAATGAATCTAACTTGCTCTCCAAACACTCTTCTTAAAAGGCAACGAGAGAAACGTCTAAATGACACGATTAGCATGTACCGAAGGGTGCTCAACAATATCCGAAAATCTTACAAACTGCCCATGTGGAAAGTTCGAAAAGCTGTGAATATTCTAATTGAAAATTCTAGCCAAAGAGTTGATTTTGATAAGCTCCAGTACTGCATAGCTTACATGATATGCTATTCACCGTGCTATACAGAGTTAGCTTTCAAGCACATGTTTCAATTTCTGGAACAGGACATTGAAGCAATGGCAGCACATGGAAGCGATATTAAAATCATCAGCATCGATGGAGGACCTGGGCATGACGTCATAGGATTCATCAATGCCATTTGCGAAAAACTGTTGGCTCCTAAGAAGCTAAAAGTCACGGTCGTGGACAAGGTGATCAAATGGCAAATGTTCTTTTCAGTCATTATTTCAGAAGTCCTTGCCTGGGGAGAAAAAACGCTGTTGTCGAAGTTCTTCAATGAAGTGGAGCTTGCTTATGATTTTATTCATGCTGATATTGAAAACTGGGACACCGACAGGCGGATCATAGAAGCAGTTGAAAACGCAAACCTCGTGATTGTATTCAACATTTTCAACATATGCAAAGAAAAGAGGAAGGATTTCGAAAATGTAAGTGTAATGTTAATTTTACTCTTATTTCTTAGATTCTATATATTTTCACTTTCTTATAATGTACTTGTTTCCATTCGACAAATGATAATAACATGTGTAAATTACTCACACTCGAAATTATGCTGTTTGATTTTCTCATCACCTGTGGCTTCCTGGTGAACTGCATTAACTGTGAAACTGGTTTATGGTGTGGTGGCTATGCTTCCAGTTTTCTATTTGCAATTTTCCCAGTAGGGCAAAATTTATCAGCTAAAACAGTTTTAGAAATACGAAAATTTACTGGATATTTGAGGCTTTTTAACCTCGAGTAAATTACCTACCTCTTTCAAATGGCGAACAATAAATGCAAAGCTTCTCCAAAAATGTTGATGCAAGAACTCTTGCTCATGTTTGCTTCTTTGGAGTCAGGTTTAGATCAGAAATGCTGCTTCGTCATTTCGTATCTCGGACAATGGTGTCACCAGAAATAAATTTCAGGGAAGGGGGGTGCAGCTAAAGTTCTCGTTCGCCAATTTACTTATGATGACCTCTTAAATCCTTAAATTAAAAAAAAATATTTTAATCATAAAATTTCTAAATTTGTAGTTAGAAAGTCCAAGAATAATTTTCGAATATTTATACGTATTACAGAAAGTATATTATGTGTTTTATGTCGACTTTATGCCGAAAGTATATTATGTCGACTTTCTCACACTAGAATCCGTTTTCAAGTAGCTTGCGATATATATATTTTTTAATTTTACAAGAAAAATATTTAAAAAATTGTGTCGTTGGTCTAAATGATCACAATCATAGCATGTTACCCTTCATTTTAAAGGGTTCAAAATCTTCCAATTGATATTAAGTTTGACAATGTACCCCATTGGGGAGGGGGAAAATTCCCCTCGAGAGGGCTAATGACGTCAAGGACATAAACATTGTATTGTGGCTATTTTTCACCACAATGAAACTGTTAAGATTCTTAATCATTGAACTCCTTTATGCATAATTATGTCAAATTTTGTCTTATGCTGCCATTTAATAAAAATATAAAATTTCGAATAAATTTTGAACTTTTCTCTTGAATTTCAAAGTTAACAAAGCCGGATATAAAGTTCTGTGAAAATTCGTCATTTTCGCTCAACGCTACTAAGTTTAACTCGGGCTCGGACTCAAAACTATATTTCTTATTTTAACAGACATATCTTTTAAATTGTTAATGATTAGAAAATGTTAATAAAAACTTAGAAGTTAATCACATTTTATTTTATTACTAAATAGTTGCTGCTAACAGGTGCTTGAAATTTTATTTGAAGTCAAACATTTGGTAAATGGGTTCTATCTTAATCCATTCTATGCTAGGAAATGTTGTATGGTAAAATGTGACATTGTTGTTTATTATTGACTCATATTGATAAATAGGAATATCTGATATGTATATAGAATAATCAAGGAATGGCTATATATCAAATGAATGGGCTAAAAATGAAAATGTTTCATTTTATTGTCATAAATATTTAAATTTCATTTACACTATATCTGACAAAATATTGAGTGGAGCGAAGAAAAGGCTAGAATTAATTTTGCAACTACAAACAACCATATTGGTAAGTAATTATTTTAATGCCATCATATGGTTTTCACGAGACAATTTTTTTCTAGCTTCAATTTATGGCATTCCTAAGCTTTAGCGCCCAAAGTAATTGTTACTGCATATTTTGTGTTTGATATCTAAGCTTAAAAGCCTATTTTCACGAATGGACATTTTTGAAAAATTAGTAACAATAAAGTGAGAAAGTTAAAACCATTTCGGGCTTTGCCGCATTCGGTCTCTATTTTACTTTGAGCAGCTCGGGCTCAAATATGTCGGGCTCGGGATCTCTAAATTCAGCCCAAACTCATCTCTATTGTACATCAGTATCTACTGCGTACAATGCATATACTGGAACACAAAGGGTCGGGTGGGTTATAACCATCGAGAAGAAATAGATTCAAATTCCTTTTCCATGGTTATAACTCCTAAAACCACATAATACCATCTCTTTGGCGACGCTTCTATATAGTAATATACGTCCTTAATTAATAAATATATCTCATCCCGAAGGAATAAAAAACAAAAATCTGATGTGAGCAGTATATGACTTTCCCTGCAGACTCAAATTCATATTTTCTTAATTTCTTTAATAATTCATTAGATTGAGTTGAATTGAATCAAATAACACTAAATTTGCATTTTTAATTCAATTTTTATTTTTATTTGGTAATTGGACATTTTCCCGATGGCGCTGTAAAAAAATGCAAGAAATCTCAAATATCTTGAGAACGGTTTGTTCTAAAGTATGATGGAGTGTGTTATATTCTTTTCCTCGTCAAAAATTGCGTATGAAACAAGAATTTAATTGATACATTTCAGCATACGTAGTCTTTTTTTTTTTTTTTAGATTTTGGCGATTTTTGCGGGCCATTTCATAAAAAAATGCAGGCTGTACTTTTCTGAATCGTACCAAAATCTAATCAGCACCAGAGTGTCCCACAAGTAACTTACCTATCAAATTTTGTGAAATTGGTCAATTAGTATTTTAACTAGGATGGATACATGAAATTTTTGCGGGCCATTTCGTAAAAAAAGGCAGGTTGTTCTTTCCCGAATCGCAGCAAAATCTAATCAGCACCAGAGCATCCTAAAAGTAACTTATCTACCAAATTTTGGGAAATTTGGTCAATTAGTATTTTAGCTAGAGTGGATACATGAAATTTTTATGGACCATTCCGCAAAAAAAAGGCGGGTTCTGTTTTTACGAAACCTACCAAAAACTAATCAGCACCAGGGTCTCACCCATGTGACTTACATACCAAATTTTACGAAATTCGGTCAATTAGGTTTTTAGAGTGGATACATACATTGCAAAGACAGATAGACAGACACACAGACAGACAGACACACACACACAGACGTCACGCTAAAAATAGTTTTTCGTATTCTTGAGGTCTCGAAACGTGTAGATCCGTCGAAAACTTGAGTTGTGATTTTCAGTATGATTCCGATTCTTTCCCTATACATTACCATGTATTGCAGGGAAGGTAATATGATTCCAATACTTTTCCTACTATACATTACCATGTATTGCAGGGAAAGTAAAAAATCTGATGAGGACAGCACATGACTTTCCCTGCAGAATTATATCCACGTTCTCTTTATTTTAATTAAATTTAATTCTCTTTTAATTCAATTTTCGTTCTCATTGGATAACTGGATTTATTTTCAAAGATGGTTTAGAGAAAATAAAAAAAAAACTAAAATATCTCGAGAACGGCTAGTCCTAGTGTAATGGGGTTGATCTTATTCTTTTTTTCGTTAAAAATTACATATTAAACAAGCATTTAATGGATATATTTGAACATATGTAGTTTTTATTTTGTATTTTGGCGAATTTTGCGGGCCATTTTGCAAAAAAGGCAGGTTATTTTTTCCGAATCGTACCAAAATCTAATCAGCACCAGGGTGCCCCACAAGTGACTTATCTACCGAATTTTGTGAAATTCAGTCCATTAGGTTTTCAGCTAAAGTGGATAAAATCTTTTGTGAGCCATTTAGCAAAAAAAAGGCGGATTTTTTTTTTTTATATCTCGAATCGTACCCAAAACTAATCAGCATCAGATTCGCCCATAAGTGACTTACCTACCAAATTTTATGAAATTCGGTTAATTAGTTTTTTAGCTAGAGTGGATACAAAATCTGCACAGACAGACAGTCAGACACACAGACGTTACGCTAAAAATAGTTTTTTCGTATTCCAGATGTGTCGAAACGTGTAGATCCGTCGAAAACTCGAGTTGCGATTTTCGGCATAATTCCAATACTTTCCCTATACATTACCATGCATTGCAGGGAAAGTAAAACGGACATGATGTGGGCAGCACATGTCTTCTACTACATAATGCAATGGCTTTATACTTCTTTTCAGCGAAATAGTGGTGTTATACAAAGTTCACGGCACAATGCTTTTGGCAAGTGAATTATCATCGCGTAAATTGAAATTGGAACTTTTGTCAACTTATTAATCCAAACAGAATGAAATTGTATACTTTTGGCAACTTATTAATTGGATACTTTTGGCAATTTATTAATCCAAACAGAATGAAATTGGATACTTTTGGCAACTTGTTAATCCAAACGGAATGAAATTGGATACTTTTGGAAACTTATTAATCCTAACAGAATGAAATTGGATATTTTTGGAAACTTATTAATCCAAATAGAATGAAATTGGATACTTTTAGCAACTTATTAATCCAAATAGAATGAAATTGGATACTTTTAGTAACTTATTAATCCAAATAGAATGAAATTGGATACTTTTAGCAACTTATTAATCCAAATTGAATGAAATTGGATACTTTTAGCAACTTATTGATCCAAATAGAATGGATTAATAAGTTGTCAAATGTATCCAATTTCAAATAGAATGACTTATTTATACTCACGTGCAAAAATCACTTTTAATATGTAAGTATAACAACATATAATCAATATCCCGTGAAATAAACAACTGTTGGCTAATTCTTAAACGACAAAATTAAAAACAGATATGAAAGTGCGTATTTTCTCGTAAATAGAACGATTAGATCCACGAGCATTTTGTTAACAGATTTGCCGCATAATACTGCATATGGAAAGTGGCCGTATTAGATACCTACTCAAATATATCTGACTCTTTTTAATTTATGTAATTTTTTTTTAATAATTTTTCTTGAAAAATGTCGAATATCTCGAGAACGGTTTATGCTAGCGTTCTAAAGTTTATATCATTATTTTTCTAATGAAAATTTACGTATGTAATAATTATTTAATTAAATGCATAGAATGTCCCGACTTTTTAAATATTTTTTCAAAAAATCAAGTCGAAAAATGTGCAATATCTCGAGAACGATTCATTCTAGCGTTCAAAAGTGCGTGTCGTTCGTTTCCCAATGATGATTACGTATGAAATGATTATTTATTTACTATTATTGATCTGGATGATTTCTTAACGATTTTTCAGAAATTCATTCGAAAACAGGGAAGGGGGAGGGTGTCTTCCGGACATTTGATTGAGTTTAAAATCAGTAATGTTCCGGTAAATTGAACCAAATTACTTTTATTCGTGAATACCTTAATATTCATTTGTGAGATATGGCATCCAAAGCCACACACACACTTACAGATATATACACACTAACATACATATATACACACTAACATGCATATGTACACTAGCATACATATATCCACACTGACATATATACACACTAACATGCTTACTATATATCCACATTGACATATATACACACTAACATGCATACTATATACACACCAATATGCATATATATGCACACTAACATACATTCATACTAGAATACATATATACAAACTAACGTACTTATATACACACACTGACATACATACATATATCTACAATAATATACATGCATACATACTAACATGCATATTTACACACTAACATATATACACACTAATATACATACATATATACACTAACATGCATTCACACTAATATGCATGCACAATAATATGCATATATACATACTAACATATATACATACACACTAGTATACATACATATTAATATACACATACACACAGACATCATCTCTGAAACGTTCGATTCTAGCTCAGGGATGCTTAGAACATGCTCTTCCATCGAAAACTCTCATTCGAATTTTCAACCCCGTCACAACACTTTCCCTATACATAACACTATGTATGTAGGAAAAATAATATGGAATGTGAATACATGAGAAAGTTGAGTATAACCTCAGACTTTTTTTCATCTCATGTTTCATGTTACTTTCGTTTCAGGATATGGCAAAATCAATGAAAGGAGGATCACTCTTGTATTTAGGTAATGTGGAGGAATCAACCGTTGCAGATTCAGAGGTTCTGCGAGAGAACTTCTCAATTATCTACTGCGGATATGAGGCTGGGGTCATTCTCCCAAAATCTACAATCATGAATTGCAAGTGCAGCCAATTGTGTGAAGGACATGCTGTCATTCTGAGGAAAAGGGAGACGGCAGAAAAGGTCCGGAGAAATAGCTCGTAAAAGAATTGTTTTCGGAGTTGTGGTATTATTGTTTTGAAAGAACTTATATGTAAATTGTATGTTGTTTTAAATAAATGGATGTGTAAAGACTGTATAAAATTGAAAGTCTGTACATGTATTTTAATCATGACTGTTATAATATTGAGGGCGTAATAGTCCAGTGGTTAGGGCACGGGGATTGCACTTGGAGGACCCGATTGCAATCTACCGTGTCCCAACCTGCGGGAATGCAGTGCTCTTCAGAAGACTGTAAAATCGTGCTCGACAGCAGTAAAAAAACAGTAAAAAATTATGAAATTTTATTTTTCACTGTATAAAAATTTATTATCGTGATAAGTGGTAAAATTATCTGCAAGAGCTCTCAAAATGGCACTCTTATAGCAGGCACGTAGCCAGAAAAAAAGTATTTCGAGGGGGCCCACTACTTCTCGATGAAAACATAACAAAAAAATCTGATGTGGGCAACACATGACTTTCCTTATATAATGCAATGAATTTACTACTTTTACAGTTAAAAAAAATGTTATTCTTGGAAAGAATATAAGTATCTACTCTAAGATATTGAATTTTCTTCAATGAGTCATCATTTTCATTGATTTAGCGTCATTTTTATCAATTTGGCGAGATTTTTGTTAATTTGGCAACAATTAAAATGTCGCCAAGTTGGCGACATTCCGCTAAATTCATCGCCAAAATATCGTCAAGTGTTATGGACGGAGAAATAAGTTATTCTTACAGCAGATAAATGACTATTGGCGTTCAAATACAAAAGTATTACTTAAAGTATCTTTTTTCGTGAATGGAACGAGCTAGATCCACGAGAATGTCACCCAATTTATCGCATGGTATTACATATGGAAAGTGAATATGTTTCTCAATAGCAAATACATATTTTTTTATTTTATATAACTTTCTGATATTTTTTTGAAAAATGTGCAATATCTCGAGAACGGTTTATGTTAGCGTTCTAAACTTTATGTCAATCGTTTTCTAATGAAAAATTACATAAGAAATGTCTATTTGCGTAACTTTATTAGCGGTTTTGATGTTTTTACGATTTTTTTAAAATTTCACTCGAAAATTTAGGGGGGTTCTGAACATTCGATTGCGTATAAAAACAATAGGCTTCCAGTGTTTACGGATTGTGATTTTTGTACCAAATTTCGTTCGAATCGGTCCATTCGTTCGTCAGTTATCGTCTCCACAGTCTCACTGACACACACACACACACAGACATCACTTCAAAAATGTTTGATTCGTGATCAGGGATGCTTGAAACGTGCTCTTCCGTCGAAAATTCGAATTCGAATTTTCGACGCCGTCACAATACTTTCCTTATACATTATGTATATAAGGAAAGTAATTAAAAAAAATAAAACTCATTCATAATTGATCGATAATTATATATTTGATATGCATATATATCTCACAATATATTTGAAATATATTGTAATACAGTAAATGGTGAAAACATGTTGTTCTAGGGAATGATATATTATATATATATATATATATATATATATATATATATATATATATATATATATATATATATATATATATATATATATATATATATATATATATATATATATATTTGTGTGTGTGTTTATATCCACCTCTTTATCTATAATAATAAAGAAAGATGTCTGCCTGTTTATTTCGGCTGATAACAGAAAAGTTAGCATTCAATGAAAAATTAATAATTTTAAACATACATAATACAATGTGTAGAAAGTATGTTAGGACGCGGCCAAATGTTATAATTTAAGTTTTCGACAATTAAATCTGTTTTGGGAACGCTTAAACACAAATCGAATTTTTTGGAGGGATGTATGGTGTAGGTGAGTGGGTGGACAATATTATCTCTGAAACATATTAAGCTATTAACATATATATATATATATATAAATATATATATATATATATATATATATATATATATATATATATATATATATATATATATATATTTCATTATTTCTGTCAATGGACAGCCAAGAGCACAAATAACTTGCTTAAATATGTAATAAAAACATATCCAATTTGAAGTAATTTATGAATTCCATATTTTTAATCCCTTGTCTGCCTCCCTCCCCCACTTGATTCTGACGTAACAGCTGTCTTTAAATTGAACACGCCGTGAATTGAACACACAATACACGCTTTAATATCTAATTTCAAAGCATGAATCGCTCAATTTGTTTCAGAGATATCATATTCACAGACGATATACATCATTTATTTGCATTCAGGGATACCCAAAACATAAATATCCATTGGGATTCGAGAGTCAGATTTTTAATACCATTGCAATAAATTCCTTGTATATATGTCATATATTATAATATAAGTAATAAATAGATTTTCTTTTAATATAAAAATTTATAATATAATTTTATTGGTGACAATGTGAATCATACTATATTTAAACATTAAAATTTCCATCATGAATCTGAAGAGTTTGCAGAATCTTCATCAGTCAAATCTTCGAATTCTTTTTCAAAAACTCCAATATGGGCTTGCGTCAAGCTTATGGAAAGACAGCGGTATTTGGACGGCTTGAAGGACACTTCATATTTGATGTAGTCATGATAAATAAAATTTAAACCAGGAATTTGTTCGAAAAGTTCCTTGTCGAAGGGATGGTCAATGAAAATTAGATGTGCACCTTTGCTCATACTTTTGACAACATTCTGCGAAAAAACAATGAATTTTATTTTTGTTATACAATATAACTTCAATAATTTTATCGATGGGCATACTACAAATATTTCACTTATAGTCAGTCTGAGGCGCCAGCATGAATAAGCATTTCCAAGATAGAAATTGTATTTCTCAGGGCATTTTTTTAGATATTGAGTTACTGAAAACCAGAAATTTCTCTACTGATTATCCCTCGACCTTCACTACCCGTGGACCAATGTTTCGCGCCATTCCTACTTGTCATTGCTGTCAACACAATAGAATATTGTCATTGTTGTCAATAGAATGTTACCATTGTTATCAGCACGATGAGAATGATAAGCTGACATGCGATAGTACACAAAACTTTTTAAAGTAAGAACTTTAGAATATTTCTGGTAGAAGTATTGTAACTTTGAATTTAGCAGAAATTGAGAGCGTTTCCAGCCCCGCTCATCGCTCATTAAAATTCCCAGAAATACAGTGAAGCGATTTCTGCCCTACAATAGGATGTTGCATAATAGTAAGAAAATAAATACTTCTAACAGAAAATTTCTAAAATCCTTGCTTTAAGGGGTTTTGTGCTCCCTGATTATCTTCCCGCCTGCACCATGCTGACAAGTGGCAATAACCTCAAAACCATGGTTAACAGATGGTGATGAATGATCCATTGAACATGTGTTTCCTTTTATGCCTGTTGTAGAGCAGAATTCACTTCCTTATATAGGATTATTGCTTTCACTCGTTTTTGTAATTCATTCAATGTTACAACGCACCCTCTGGATTCATGAGTAGGATCAACGAGGTATTATAACTTTTATGCAACCGGATTGCAACCCTTAAACTCCCTCCATTCTAACAAAAACTCGATGGGTAGGATACAAGATTGAGTTCAAATATTTTTCTGTGCGTGTCTGGGTGTGCTTTCCAAATACCTAGACCTCAAATGTGTTTCAGTATTACTTTCCTTATATACATAATGTATAAGGAAAGTATTGAGGGGGTCGAAAATTCGAATTCAAGTTTTTGACGGGAGTGCACGTTTCAAGCATCCCTGATCACGAATCAAACATTTTTGAGGTGATGTCTCTGTGTGTGTGTGTGAAGACGATATCTCACGAACGAATGGAGCGATTCGAATGAAATTTGGTACAAAAATCACAATCCGTGAATACTGGGAGCCTATTGTTTTTAAACGTAATCGAATGTTCAGAACCCCCTAAATTTTCGAGTGAAATTTTAAAAAAATCATCAAAAAATCAAAATCTTTAATAAAGTTACGCAAATAGACATTTCTTGTGTAATTTTTCCTTAGAAAACGATTGATATAAACTTTAGAACGCTAGCATGAACCGTTCTCGAGATATTGCACATTTTTCAAATAAATTTATCAAAAAATCCCATAACTTAAAAAAAAATATATTAACTGTTGAGAAACATGTTCACTTTTCATATAAAATATCATGCGATAAATTTCGTGACACCATTCTCGTGCATCAAGCTCGTTCCATTCATGAGAAAAGATACTTTGAGTAATACTTTTGTATTTGAAGGCCAATAGTCATTTATTTGCTATGAGAATAACTTATTTCTCCGTCCATAAAGCGTGGCGATATTTTGGCTATAAATTTGGCGGAATGTCGCCAACTTAGCGACTTTTTGAAATGTTGCCAAATTAACGAAAATCTCGCCAAATGGATAAAAATGACGCTAAATCAATGAAAATGACGACTAATTATCGAAAATTCAATATCTTGGAAAGAATATAAGTATCTACTATAAGAAAAACCTATTTTTTTGCTGTAAAAGTAGTAAATATAAGGAAAGTCATGTGTTGCCCACATCATATTTTTTTTTTCTTGCTTTCTGACTTCTAACTGGATAGTGAAGAAAATAGGTTTTGTTGGAAAAATGTGTACTACATGTTATGATCCTCGGGGGGGGGGGGGGGGGCGGGAAGATTTCCTTCTCCGAATTTTCTTATTTTAAAATCTGATGTGGGCAGCATACATGACTTTCGCTAGATAATGAAAAGACTTCTTTCAATGCGAAATAATGGACAAGATCCACGTCACAATGTTTTTACAGTTGAAAACTACACAGAAGACAATGGGATCTTTTCTGACTGACAACATGTAAATATATTCTGAAATACCATACTAACTTATACATCGCGCAAATATAACTTGAAAATTGGAAATATTGCTAACATCTGCTATAAGCAATGTACTTCATTGTATTAAAGAATGTTTATGAATTCATCATTTTGGCGCCATTTTCGTACTTTTAAGCGGCATGTTTGCCAATTTAGCCACATTTTCATTAATTTGGCACCATATTAAAAAAGTCGTCAAATTAGAATCTAAATTTATCGCCAAGTGTTACATATTTGATGATACTTACTACTGTTCATTTTCATGTACTTTTTAAGATACATTTATTTGAAAAATGCACAATATTTCCATAACGGTTCAAGCTGATGCTTTAAGGTAAGTAAAAACATATGTATAAAATGATTATTTTTTCAATATCATTGAATGTCCAGATTTTTTCAAAAAGTCATTCACCATTTTAGGAGTCTTTCGAACGTTCGATTGATTTTAAAATGAATAAGGTTCCAGTATTCCTTGATTGTAATTATCGTACAAAATTTCGTTCAAAACGCTCCATTCGTTCGTGAGATATCGCATTCACAGACTCACGGATACATACACACACACACAGATAATATTAAAAAAAAAAAAAAAGAAAAAAAAAAATCGATTCGAGGTCAGATATGCTTAAAACATACTCTTCCGTCAAAAGTTCGAATTCGTATTTTTGACCCCCGTCACAATACTTTCCCTATATATTATACGATGTATGTAGGGAAAGTAAAAAGCCGACAAAGAATGGGGACTTGCTGGATCACTTTCGTTATGATTGCCCTCATCCAGGTAGCTTATTTGCGCTTGAATGGGATTTTTGACACCGGAAATAAACCATTGTCCCCATCCATCAATATGATTTTTTTTTTTTTTTTTTTTTTTTTTTTTTTTTTTGCTTATGCGTCAAGGATTTTGTTTCACCAATGGGAATTGGTTATTTTCTAGTAAACATTTAAAAAATTAAATTAAACAGTTTTAAAGTGAAATTTAAGAGGCACAAAGCCCACTTTAATTTGGATGTTTTTCGAGTGATTGCGATAGTTTTGAGTCGGGGGGAGGGCGACACCCCTACCTCCGGTACGTACGTCCTTAGACGTAGAAAATACTACGGGTCTCAGAACATTCTACGTATATTTAAATTTGTACATTTGAGGTATCCCGATTTATGAGAGAAACCTCAATTTCTTAAAAATTTATACGAAAGTATGGTTTACATTTTTAATACACATTCTGCATTATATGATAATAAAAAACAATTTAATTGTACGGTCTATTGCGGCAATTGGTCATATTTTACAACATTTTTTAATTTTTTGGTGGTGGTGGTGGTGTGTATGGGGGTTATTTATATAGATTAGGGCCTTCGCGTCTCTAAAAAGGCTTCCTGCTTAGCTTTTGCTCTCAATCAAATGGACTTTTTAAAGCAAAATTTAGTCTGTAAAGGGTTCAATTTCTATTTCTTTGTGCGTGCGAGACATTTAAAAAAACCTGGACATTACTGAACCTAAAAATATATCATTTACACACGACTTCTTTCTACAATATATCATATATATGTGTTTATGGGAACACTCAACTCAATCAAGATAGTGGAAAATTACTGATTTTTCATGGTTTGCGATTTCCACTGAAAAATTCATGCCTGACAGTACAAATTATGAAAAAATTATAATAATCACACTAGGGGGAAAAAATCGTTAAACTGATACATAGTATCGCAAAGATCGTCCTAGAATTTTTTCAGAAAAGTAAAAATACTCCCTGACCTTTTTTGAAGAAGTATTTTGCTTTCCAGAGGAGTATTTTTTTTAACAAATGGGCAATTACCCTCAAATTTCCAGATATTATAAAAGTTAATTAACCGAAGAAAATTCTGACTACTATTTGTTTAAAAAAATATTTAAGAAATGCTTGCTTTATGTCGAACGTCGAAAGCCCAGACTGTCCGACTCGCCGTTGGACATGAGCAGCAATTTGGACGGCCGGGAAATGCTTACCTTATGTTGTTGAGACCCAGACCGTCCGACCTACCAGAAAGGTGTAAGGTAACCGTTTGGACGGCCGGGATGCTTACTTTATGTTGATGTTGTTGAAACCCAGACCGTCCGACCTACCAGAAAGGTGTAAGGTAACTGTTTGGACGGTCGGGAAGTGCCACCCAATTTAGACCGGAACCCAGTGGGGGAGGCATCCACAGGGACCGTACCCTCCTTCCCCTACCACCAACCACTCGGAAGGACTTTCGGACCCACATGTTTAACGTGATCGTACTCCGCATGAACACGGCGGCAGTTTTGGCAGTGGCTGGAATCGAACCCGGGCCTACCGAGTGCACCTCCAACGCGCTAACCAATGGGCTACCGCGCCCTGCTTACTTTATGTGTACTTGTTTGGAAAAAAAAAACAAAATGCATTGGGTATTTGATACAGTCAAAAATAGTTTGTATATTTTATTGTTAAATCAGCAAGATTTTTTAAAATTCTTTGTTATTTTTTTAACTCATTTAAATTAAAGTTATTAGGAATACTATATTTAAACTAAAGGATGAAACATATAATTTTTAATTTAAATTCTAAAGATGTAAATTTAGATGCAACAAAATCTAATTTATGTTTTTGAAGTGGTTGCATTTCCAAGAACCCAAATCGTTATTTTAATACTATTATTAAAAAATTGACGGTCATTTCATTAATAATGCGTTTGAAAAGTAGTTTCTGTGTAAAACACAAAATAATAAATTTTAGCCGATGCAAACATATTGCGAAAGTGAAAACTATTTTCACAATAAAATGAAATATACGGAAGATTGTGTACAAATGCAGTTTTTCACGAAACCGCTATAACACACACCTTCATTTCATTAAGTTTGAAAAACTGCTATTATACAATACGTAATAATTATAAAAATTTAGTCGATGCAAACGGATTGCATAGGCGAAAAAATCCCAAGTGCAAGTTTTCCCAATTATACGAAATATACTGATAATAGAGTACAAATTTAGTTTGTTTTTTGTGGTACTGCTGCAAAATAGTCCTTCATTTCGTTAATGGTACGTGTGAAAAATATTATTTTCTATATAACACGAAATTATTATACACATTTTAGTCGATTAAATAGATTTCAAAAGCGGAAAAAATATAATAATTGGTCATCTCTTGTGCAGAGATGCCAACCGGTTGATGAAGATTTCAGTAGTGAAGAAATAAAATACCAGTAGTTAAAACTTCTGCATTTGTCAAGTTATGAAATAACATATATACGCTCATAACACAAAAATGCATATACATAAAATTATTTGAGCATATGTATAATTGTGCATTAATATAAATATTTATATTTACATAAGTTTTTTATCCAGTGTAAATTACTTTATATTGAAAACAAACATTTAAGTTTGGTAAAAGATTTTACCAAAGATAATAATAAATATTGATCTTTAATAAAAATGAAATATAGCAGTGATAAAAGATGTGAATATATCAATTTTAATCGCTGCAAAAATAGTTGCTTTTTACTTGCCTAAGTCAGTGTTCTTCAACCTTTGTCATCCCGCGGAACCCTTTCTTGAGATATTTTTTTTATGGAACCCTTCGTTCAGTAGCACACCCAGATTTGATTTTAGGGGGATGTGTCATATTACGTATTACATGTTATAAACAAGGTGCGCCCCTGCCTTTGTTATAAAAACTTTATATAAGATATAAATTTGCATTAATTCAAACAAGAAGATAAATATTCCGTATAAAGTACTTGTATTATACATACATATGTCGAACATTCGAATTGTAGTATCGACTCGCGGAACCCCTAAAGCGTTTGAGTGGAACCCTAGGGTTCCGCGGAACACAGGTTGAAGAACACTGGCCTAAGTCATTGTTTAATACACTTTTAGGAAAATATCCCTTCACAGGGTTCATACCTTTTTTAGAATTTTCTGCTGAAAGAAATGGGTATGCAAAAGATCTTGCAGGGCAAATACTGATCTCTGCTACCACAGTACTAGTAGTTAAAACTATACATAATGTATGACGTAACATTTACACGTAAATGTATGGTGATACAGCATTTTTATAGCTTTGGTGCCTTTTGGTTTCAGATAAAAGTTAATTTTTGGTATGATAATATATGCGCATATGATTGCTGATTGAAATCTCATTAAAATATTTCAATACAGTAGCATAATGTTGTAAACATTCTCAACACTCCATTAAATTAACTGCAGCGTGGCTCAACTCGACTTTCTGATACCAGAATTTCATTTTTTCAAATTTTACAAGAAAATATTTTAAAAATCGGTGTTGTGGATCCAAATCATTATAACGTGTTACCATTCACTTTAAGGGGTCTAAAAGAATTTTTCGATTGATACCATACTTCACAATGTACACCTCCACTCAAACAGCTGCTTATACCCTAGGGTGAGTCGGGTGGCCTGGGTTTTCACCCCCCCCGGGGTAACTTACCCCTTAATGGGGCTAATGACGTCACGAACAAAAAAATTGTACTGCGATCATTTTTCACAACAATGATTGAAACTATTAAGTCTCGTGATCATTGAGCCCCAAATAAGCCCTTTTATGCATGATTTGGTCAAATCATGTCCTATGCTGCCATGTTAAAAAAAATATAAAAATTTGTAATAAAATTCAAAGTTTTCGCTTGAATTATAAAAAAAATTCTATCTAGTTGATTTTTTATTTTTTCATAACAAAGCTAATATAAGATATAAAGTTTCGTGAAAATCCATTAATATTTGTGACTGCTAACGTGTACACAAAAAATAGGCCACAGACATTACACATGCAGGCATTACTCCAAAAATAGTCAAAACGTGTTCAGAAGGTCTTAAAACATATATTGGCATCAAAATCTTGAAATCGAAAATTTTCGGGAAAACAATACTATTAATATAAAATTAAACCGTTTACTATTAATATAAAATTAACAAACAATATAAAATTAAACCGTGGTTCAATTTGAGAAATAAAAAAAGGTACCAAGAGCACATCTGAAGCCGTGTCGTTTCATTTGACACGCAGCTTTTTTTTTTACATAGCAGGTTGCTTAATATCTGGAATACAGAGTAAAATTGCAGATTTAATATATAGATGACTCACCTGTATCATGTTCCCTGCTTCATGGTCGGATAAGAAAGACACCAGTTTAACCATCAAAACAACATCGGCTTCACCAAGTACAGAAGTTAATGTTTTGTCTTCGAAGATTTCATCACCATTTAAATTAGCTTGTATGAAACTGGTCGTTACTTTCATTTTCTTGAGAAGTTCACTTATACTACCAGAATTATCACTTTTCGCCTTGTTCAGTATCGAAGGTAAAACAGACACCCAACCTTGACTGATATCAACAATCTTGAGATCAAGTTCTTGGACGTTGTTGAGTGTTTCTTGCAAAGCACTGCAAAAGCCTACCAAGTCGTTACCTGGACCTCCTCCTAAGCTGACCACTTTCAGATTTTCTGTATTGAGAATAACCTCCCTTGCACAGTCACGAATGCGGTCTTTTTTTAAGAAAAACCGCCATATTGCTTTTTTGACCAGACCCGTATGGCATATTGCGTAGCGTAGTAAATAACCACAGCGGTTTTTAGGTTTACGGAAATCAATCCCAGAAAATTTTCTAAAACCTCTTTTGTGTGCCTGGTGAATTTCTTCCTTAATATTTGATGTCGCACAATCTACTTTCCATTCCTCTAAATTGTAATCCTTCTTCATGTCTTCAACAACTTCTCGGTAGAGCCTGGCTATTCGTCTGTCTTCATTGTTGAAACGGCCTTTATCATCCGATGCTTCCTCATCATTGGATGTCTCACTATCTCCTTCACACAAATTTACCTTAAATTCAGTTTTCGAATTGATTTTGCTGGTACTTTTGGAAGAACTTTCACCGCTGTTTTTGAAGAAATCTGCATCGTAAGTTTTTCGACAGGAAGCCATGATCAACCACTGATTACAAATGGCGTTAAAAACAAGTGAGTTAAAAACTGATTTTTAAAACTTGCACCGTAAATCAAATGTTGTATTGCAATGATAAAGCTAAAACCTTCACATGTCTATCTTAAAGTGGATTCTTGATTAAAGAATAATGTTGAAGCAAAAGCAAATATAAAACGTTGTCTGACTATTTTTTATTATAATATTTCTAAAACGAGGCAATTTGTTATCTATAATGAGCAGACACGATAAACAAAAAGTCAGAGCAGATGTTTACAGCAATTGAACAGCAAAAGAATGTTTCATTTGTCAATAAGCGAAGTAATGCTTTTTCGCTACTTTTTAAATGAATACTTCAAAAACAGACAGATTTAATTATTCTGGTATTTTTTTTCACCTCTGTAAAACATTGATTAAATCGACGAGCAAAAATGATTAATAAACATATGCGAAGCAAGTGAAAAAAGAATTGGTTACAAATCGATTTTTGAAAATGCATATAAAATGAACCGAAAGTAAAAAGCATGAAAACGTTGAACTCCATTTGATTACACTTACGTATCTCTTATCAGATAACTTCGTTTGTTTTTGTTGATAGTAATGGTATGCATATGCTGCGCAGTACTTTGGTGGCAAGAACACTAAAAATACAGTTTAGGTTTAATATTTTTTTGCTGATAAGTTGTTACCTTATTTATCTGAGCAAGTTTTGCCTCTCGCCTGAAATGTTAAATGCTAGTTACTAATATGCAGCGCAGTTGAAATGAGCTAAATTCAGGAATTTCCCTTTTACAGCAGAACTGCTGATACTGCAGATGCGACTCGGCGCATTGTTTCTGACATTCGCAAATCGCAAGAGTAAATGATTTTGTAACGATGAGAATTTTCTCACCAGTGTCGGCGATTTTCATTACTTTTTCTCAAAATTTTAAGTTTTATTAATGCTTACATGAAGTTTAATTAGAATATTTTGTAATTGTGCAAAAAGTATTAAGTTATCAGTTTAAAAAATTTAAAACAAATCGCTAGATCATATCTAGACAAAATTGGTATGAATAAACACAGAACTTGCGCACAAGGACCATTTTTAAAGCTTAGATTGTGCGTCTACTGCAGATAACAGTATTTATCAACCGGTTTCGCTCTTATTATGTGCCCTTTTTCATGGAACAGCCGATATCTACATAGTGGCGTGGCGTCGCCAGGAAGAAAAATCAAGGGGGAAGTAGGGAGTGTTCAAATGGAAGAAATTATAGTTCACAATTCTTCAAATATTCTTTTGCCGAACTCTAGTTTACTTATGAAAAATTCTTAAACCATAAAATTTTAATATAAAATTTTAGGTCCTTTTTTAACACTTTACAACAAAGTTGAAAAGTGTTTATGACTTTGCTCATTCTGTCTGTCTGTCTGTCCGTTAGCACGATAACTGCCGTAAAAATGACTTAATCAAAATGAAATTTTAGTATGTTGTTCAGACGGTCTGTAGGACTTATGGGAATATAAATAAATAATATCACCCAATTAGTTTTGGATTGAACCCGGGTTGAAAAAATGAAATACATTGAGCCCTATGGGACCTAATTTTTCAAACATTTTTTAAGCGGATTTAAAATTCACAAATTGCTTCGAAAATTTTAGGTAATAGTCAAATTGTTCCATAAAATGTATAAAAAAAAATTCAGCGAAATATATTCAGTAGTTTTTTAAATAAAAATTAAAATAATAATTACACATCTTATATGAAACGATCACGTGACCATGATATGAAACGATCCCATGACCCACTTCAAAATGATATATGGCATCCATCTTGTTTCAAAATCGTGATTTTTTAAAGTTCTTTTTAATTCATATTGAGTGTTGTATCCGTCCTAAAACTACTTTATTTTTGCTTAAATTCTGTGCATCTACATACTAAAACAACACAATGACGATATATTTGAGTTTAAATTCTCATTCAAATTTGATTATTTCTACAACTAAGCCTATTTTTCACCTATGTAAAATGTAAACAGCAAAATATGTAGAATGAGTTGTATTAGAATTACTGTATTTCTTTAACACAAAATAATTCAGTCCATGGAGTCTGCATGGCTGATATGAATGAAATATTAATTGATTTTATAAACAGAAGGACGATTTTTTTCGATGAAGTTTTAAGCATAGAGTTTATGAATTGTAGCTCCATGGTCTTAATTTTTAAATAAAATAAATTATTATAGTATTGTGATGAATGAAATGAATGAAATCCTGCTTTTATAGAGAGATCCAGACGTGTTATTTTTTCTATGACGTCATTTGAATTTATTTCAGTTGTTTTCGATGAAGTTTTCAAATATAATAAATTATCGTAGTATTATGATAGTTTTAAAAATATTACAGTGGAATGTATTGCATTTTAGAGATATTTAAACCAGGCAATTTATATTTCAATGCCGTCATTTGAATGAAGTTCATTTTTTTCGATGAAGGTTTAAGTTTTCAAATATAATAAATCAATGTAGTATTGTGATAAGTTTTAAAATATTACCGAGGAATGTATTGCATTTTCGACTTTTTTAAATAAAATTGCATTGAAGTTGGAAAGTGTTTCATAATCAATGCTTTAAGTATGATTGATCTTTCTTGTTATATAATGTTTAAACTTGCCCAAGATAAAACGTCCAAGATTAATTTTTGGATATTTATACGCGTTACAGAAAACAGAATAAATGTTACTATGTGTGTGAAAGTCTGATTTATAATTTTTATTTTAATTTATTATTTCTTAGCTTTTCAAATGTGTTTAAAAGCTTTCTGTAAATTTCTTTAACTTTTTGTTTACGGGTGGGACAGCTTCAATCCCAAACAAAGAACCCCCCAAAAAGACAGGTATTTGACATACCCTATCCCAAACAGTTCGATCCCCTTTTGCAGGCATTGGCGCTCATGGTTCTTAAAACAAACCCATTAGCTATCTAATTCTCTGGATTTTCTTACTGTACACATTAGTGAACAAAATATAGTGAACTAAATATAGTGAATTTGCTGTTTCATTCATTATTCATTGTTGTTGTTTCATGTTGTTCAATATTCATTGTTTTTACAAAGCCCGATTTTGTCTAACTGGGGCCTAGGGCAGGGATTCCTCCGGGCCCGCCTCATCTCTCGACATATATGAAATGAACAACACTGTTATTTCAAAAACATACTACATTAATGTGTACGGAATGACGATTTTATTTATTTTAATAGAATTTAAATTATTGGCAACTTTCTAATCATAGCCAAAGCCAAAACCCGATATCCTCATATTGTAAACGTGTAATATTCCTTTCTTTTGGAGTCTTTCGCCTCTTTCGAGAACTAGGAGGAGAAAACATCCGTACGGACATTCTTGCCACTTACGGAACTTCGAAGAAGGGTTGCCAGAGTTGTCAATTTATAGCCAATTTGGAGACATTTGGAGATTTCCTGAAGGTTCAAGAAGCACCTCAAAATAATGATTATTCTACGTGATATGAGAGATTTCTAGATGTTTCTATGAAGATTCTATAAGTAGGAGTCATTATTGAGTCGGAGAGCAGTTGACGTGATACGTGCTACATTGAACAATGATTTTTGTCAATGTTTTGAGAATAGTAGCAGCTGTTTTGTGAAATTGCTTTCATCAATATTTTAAGAATAGTATCAGTTATTTTGTGAAATTAGTGAAGCATTTAAGTCTTGTTTTACTGTATATTGTTACTGTTTACGCTGTGCTTGTGAATAAACGTAATAGTTATCCAGAAACTTGAACTCATTCTTGTATCCTAAGTCCACACCCACGATTCTAGAAAATACATCGTAACAATATATATATATATATATATATATATATATATATATATATATTAACATCACCATAGAAGCAAAAACACGACCATAATGGCGATAATGAAAAGAATAGCACCGGCCCAAATTCGATGTTTAATCAGAATTAAATTCATCTTCAGGTCTGAGTATTTATGTATTTATTTCTAATTAAACCCAAGCAAATGCCAGTTTCAGATTGAGCAATAGTACATTACTATAAATACTCAAACTCAGACTAACTCAGACATAAATATATATATATATATATATATAGTATATATATTTATTTATTTTAAAAATTTTAATTTACTTGTATTATAAATACCAGAGATTGTTCATTTATTGAAAATGGTCTGAAGTGAAAATTTGAAATCAAAATTGACTACGACAAGCTTAAGAAAATTATAAAAGCTTAAGAAAATTATTATATCGAATGTTATAAATAAAACAGATACTAAGTAGGCATGAAAAACCCCTCTTTTCCTGTTCCATATATAAGGTAAGCAATTGAAAAAAGAATTACATGTGGTGAAAGATTGGTGAATATAATTAATCCTTTAACTACTCCCTAAGATAAAATTTATTTTAAGTGTTATAAATCATATGTAATGAAGTTACTTAAGGTGCTAATCCCCCTGTTCCCTGGCGGTGTTTATTAATCCCCTTGTTCCCTGGTGTTTATGATGGTGTTTATTAATTTAATAATATGTTCTTTGTAGTATTACGGCGTGCATAACTTCTTTTTCTTATTAAAGTAACTGATTATTAATAATGATATTTTTAAATACTGATTTTGAAAGATTGGATGAATAATGTTGAAATTTGTTTGCTTTGAAATTATATGATATAGTTTTATCATATATTTTAATTTTTAATTTATCTTCATTTTAAATTTTTAAACTAACGTCTAGGTAGCGATAAGGCCAAACGTATGTCGATTTAGAACTTCAGAAGTAGAATCTCTCATGTCACACGCCAAACGTCGTTTTACCGCCAGTTCTGGTTTATTCTGGCAACTCGCGCAATTGGAGGGGAAAGACAGACGAATTGTTTAATAAAGAATATTGTTCCAAAATTTGATTGCATATCAGATTGCGTATGAAATCCTCCTTTCTTCAGAGAAAGGAGACTCACGAAAGCTGTAGTGCATCGAATTTTCAATACATGGAGGAAAATACAGGGATATTTCTTAAAGCCGCGTCCCTTTCATCGGCTTCTCGTGAGCGAACGGATAGTATAGGAACAATATTAGAAATTTGGCGTGATAATAACAGACATTACAGTTTTAGAACTTGTAATGTGCCGCGTTTTGCGAGCGCTTCTTGCCAAAGAGAAATAGAAGAGTAGTAAAACAAGAAGAGGGACCTCTCAAATTGGCTCGGTTTCGCTAATTTGGTTTCAATTTTCTACATTTAAGAATGTGTGTTGTTCTCTTGCTCGTCTTTATTTTTATGAATGAATTTGGAAGCTTAAATAAACATTTGAGCAAGTGTGTGGATTAAACGTGTGTGTGGTGGTGGTGGTTGGGATTGTTTATTATATTTTAAGGGTTTCTGACTATCGTGAGTAAAATGTGTTGTTTGAGTTTGAGGGATCACTTTACCCAGCTAGCTGTCTTACATATTGAAGTTGTTTCGCATTATGTCATTTCTAATGTAGTGTGGTTATGTCCTTCAGGAAAGGGATCATTTCTGATTTGTGGCATTTCTGTGCTTTGGCTGATCTGCTGGCGATGAATTCCAATATGTTTGATTTAAAATTAGTTCTTTAAACGTCAGAGTTTCCAATTCTTGGCATACCCTTGACCGATAGGTTATTTTTAGTAACATTTTCAGAAATGTGTTGTTTCGGGCATTTAGGTTGAGGGGTCACTTGACCTATTCAGTTGCTTTACTTTTTTAGCTATTTAACATTCAAAATACCTAAAAATTAAAGAAATTCTAAATATTTGTTAAAAAAAAAAACTTTAAAATTAGATTTTCAATATTATCCTTTTATCTGACGTCGTTTCCCTCGTACGTTTGACCTCAGCTGCTGATTATGTTGCTCAAATACTCCTTAGGCGAAAATTTTACTTGAGGTAGCCCCCAAATATCTTATCTCGTCTTCTAATTAAGAGATTTTGATTCTGATGATGGTTATAATCTCTGAACCATCCGTACGTGTTACCTGAATATACATATTTTGTGCAGCCTCCTGGACTTAATTTTTAGTTTAACTAGCCCCACAATTTTCCATTTCTTTTCCTAATTCAGCGATTGTACTTCTGCTAGTGGCTATAGTCTCTTCACCATTTGTATACATCACTTAGATATGCATCTTTGTTGTGACAACTGTCTGAGGGTAACATTTACTTCAGTTAGCCCTCCCCTCCAATTTCCCATTTCACCTCCCAATTGGGCGATTTTGATTCTGCTGTGTGATTGTAGTCTGCACCATATGTACGTCTCACCTTGATATACATATTTGATGGATATAATATACATGCGTTTTTAGTGTCAACTTCCTGGGCGTAACTTTCAGTTTAACTAGCTCCCACAATTTTACATATCATTTCCTAATTGAGCGATTTTGATTCTGCTGGTGACTATAGTTTCAGCAACATTTGTATATGTCACCTAGATATACATATTTTTGTGTCAATCTCCGAGTGTAAATTTTAGTTTTACTATCCTCCACGATTTTATATATCTGTTCTTAATTGAACGATTTTTGTTCTGATGGCGGCTATAGTAGTCTCAGTAGTATTTGTACATGTCACCTGAATATGCATCTTTAACGTGACAAATCCCTGAGAGTAACTTCTACCCCCCCCCCCCCCCCAATTTTCTATCTCGTCTCCTAATCCACTGATTTTGATTTTACTGGTGGTCAGGCCATAATCACCTCCTTGTGTTTTTACAAAATTTTAACTATCCACATTTTACGAATAGAATACTATACCACGGTCCCATTCGATCGTTGGTACTTATATTTTATATGTGTATGCATTTTAACGAGCAGTTGACATTGTTTTGTATGCACAGGTATTGTTGCATACAGTATTGTAATTCAAGACATGGAAAAGCAATTACTATTTCATCCCGAGTTCCTACGCAGAACTTTGTGTTCAATGGCTGAAATTAAATTCAAGAGAAACTTTAACAGTCAAATTAGATTAGGTTTATTTGTTGTCTGCAGTAAGCATTTCAAGTCAGATGATTGAAAATGTACAGGGTAAAAGGGTGCTTTTCCTAGTATTTTGGAAGGGTATCTTAGCTATCAAGTTCCAAAAATTTCAAATGCACGCACTTCTGTCTGGAAGAGAATAAAAATGAGAATTTTATGTTTCACCTTATAGTATCGATCACGGGAAAGATATTTTCAATTCCTAATCCCCGGGGTCGGAAGAAATGGGTATGAAAAATATTTCTTTATTCTCCAGAAGTCCCTCCTCGATGATCTGGAAGGCTGAATCTTTGCAAAAGTGAAGTTTCGATCACGAGACAGAATCTAATGGACTATAATTTTCGACACCCCCCCCCCCTCCTCCAAATGTGCAAGCGCGTCACTTTGCGTAATCGAGTGGGTCTTAAAAAGTTAATATCACTCCTCGATTGGTGGGGCTATGACTATGCAAATATATTAGGCCGAATTCCACTGACGAGTTTGTCCTTTGCGTTGGTGTTCCGTCAGAGGAGCAACATCGATTCATACTAATCTGTCAACGCATGGAGTTAGTTCTCTAGCGCAAGGGATTCTCCTCTTTTTCCACGCTGTATGAGGCGATGCGGATGTAAATCAGGTGGGAAAGAAGAAATCTTTGGCGAATCAACTAGATTGGTTAGGATTTATTTACAATTTTGACAGCAGCTGTTCGATGGATTTTCATATTTTTTCTCTGATAATATATTCACATCGAAGTCTGTGGTGATCTGGTCCATTAACTTAGGTCCGAACTGTCCTGTGAGTCGGGTCGGGCTCAGTATTTATAAAGTCGGACCGGGCGTATATAATTTTGAAAAAGAAAAGTGAATCTTAATAGAGAACATGAGATTATTGTGTTGAATTTAGCTATATGTAAATATAAATGTTTAAAAAACTTTTATCTTAGTTTTTGTACAAACACATTTGAATAAAAATCATGTCGGGGCTAACCTGGCCGAGACTCAATGGTCTTCGGGCCGGACGCTTGTTCTAAATTTGTAAGTCTGTGGTTTTACCATTTGCTCTTTGCTGTTTATGATGGCGACAATTTATTTGGAGGAGGAAAAATGAATGAGATATTGAGATCTATGAGATGAAGAAGAATTAAAAGTGCATACATACACTCTACGCACTTTGTTGTTTCTTACTTTGCTGACATCCAACTATTCAGGAGCATCTTTTTTCCACTTCCAGGAGTCATAATTTCTTAAAACGATTTATTAAAGTAAATTTACTATTATTTCTTGTATATATTTATAATTCAAATAGATCAAAGCTACATTTTAATATTAAAACAGAATTCACAAAGTGCAATCAGTTCACTAAGGTGCAGTGGCGGCTCGTGTCCAAAGGGCGTACGGCGCGCGACTTCCTCATTAAAAGTCCCTATATTATTATTTTCATTCATATAAGTGTATTAAAAATTTTTGCATAATTTGCAAACTTTTTCAAAACGTTCTTCCATAAAAGTTTAGTGCTGCCATCTTGTAACATATTTAGCAACTAAAATAGGCAATTTAGTTGCTGAGTGATCGCAGCACTACAAGATTTGTCTCCACTGCGGTACGTTCTTAGAGCAGGAATAAGAAGTATCTCTCCTCTAAGGTGACCACCCGGACTATTAATAGAAGACTACAGGAGCAGAATCTGTACTCGCAGCGCCCATTACGCCGCCTACCACAGACCAGTATGCACCGTTAACAGCGATTGCAATGGTGTCGGGCCCAATCAACGTGGAATTGTTCGGATTGGGAAGGAATTGTCTTCAGTGATGAGTCCCAACGACCAGCGCAAATGTGTTTGGAGACAGCCCGAACATCGTCAGGATCCTGCTCTTACTGTCACACGCCACACGGCTCGACAACAGAGAGTTATGGTCTAGGGTGACATTTCGTTTGAGAGATGAACCCCTTTAATAGTCCTCCGTGGCACCATCACAGCACAGCGGTACGTTGCCGACATTCTAAGACCCGTTGTATTGCCATTCCTTTCACGACACCCCGAGCTAATTTTTCAGCAATATAATGTCAGGCCATACACGGCACGCCTCTCTATGGATTGTCTGCATGCTTATGACACACTTCATTGGCCAGCCAGATTCCCAGATCTCTCGCCTATTGAGCACATTAGGTCTGAGATGGGGCGTCGCCTGCAATCATCCCAGAATGTAGACGAATTAGCTCGTCAGTTGGAGGCCATTTGGAACAACATATCTAAGAACACCATACGGCAACTTTATGCATCAATGCCACGTCGGGTAACATCTGGTATCAAGGCCAGAGGTGGACCAACGCCATATTGACGTGCTCACTTTGTGTAGATCTTTCAGTGCAATAAATCATCAAATTGTTCTGAGATTCTAATCATTTCTGTTTTTGTCTCATTTGGATAATTCTTTCTTGATACGTCGATTTTTTTTTGTCTCAGAATATATATATATATATATATATATATATATATATATATATATATATATATATATATATATATATATATATTCTGTATACAGGTATTCTTGTTTCCTTTATTATTTTTCCATCTTTTTGTGTGTACTCCAAGTTTTTAGAGTTTATAGATATAACCTATTTCTAATATTAGGCACACATTTTGTGTTTATTTTGAAAAAATACTTGGACTTGGAAGAGTTTTTTCGGGGGTGAATAATTCAATTATTTAGACCTAGGGCTTTTCCACGAGTATAGCTTTAATGCTTGGATTTTATTTATTTTTCCATTATCGATTCCATTCCATTGATAATTGTTGATTATCTTCATCTTGATGACTAGAAATTTGCTTTTTTCCCCCATTTAATTGATGAATTTCTATTTAATACTTCTTTCTATTATGCAGGCATATTTTAAAGTTAGGGTTTTCTGAGTTGCAACTTCTTTCTATTCTATAATTGGTTTTTCAAACTATTATTATATATATATATATATATATATGTATGTACGGTATCTATATCTTGTACATTACACACACACACACACACACATATATATATATATATATATATATATATTTACTAGCCGCCTTCGGCGACCAGCCTGTTCGCTACCTTTGAAAATTCTGATCGTGGCAAACTCGCTGGCGCGACCTGCCAGAAAGATGTTGTTGTTGAGACCCAGACCGTCCGACCTACCAGAAAGGTGTAAGGTAACTGTTTGGACGGCCGGGATGTGCCACCCAATTTAGACCGGAAACCAGTGGGGGAGGCATCCACAGGGACCGTACCCTCCTTCCCCTACCACCAACCTCTCGGAAGGACTTACGGACCCGCATGTTTAACGTGATCGTACTCCACGTGAACACGGCGGCAGTTTTGGCAGCGGCTGGAATCGAACCCGGGCCTACCGAGTGCAACTCCAGCGCGCTAACCAATGGGCTACCGCGCCCCACTGCCAGAAAAATGTAAGGTAACTATTTGGACGGCCAGGAAGTGCCACCCAATTTAGACCGGAACCCAGTGGGGAGGCATCCACAGTGACCGTACCCTCCTTCCCCTACCAGCAACCTCTCAGAAGGACTTACGGACCCACATGTTTAACGTGATCGTACTTCGCGTGAACACGACGGCAGTTTTGGCAGGGGCGGGGATAATCGAACCCGGGTCTACTGAGTGCAATTCCCGCGCGCTAACCACTGGATTACTGCGCCCTCAACCCCGTGAAGTTAATACGGTTTGGTTTAGTTTAATGGCGTTAAAACTAATAATGAAGTTTTAAGGCACCTCGACAATCTCCACAACTTTCTGTTCATTTATTTTTTCATTTCTTCAGTGTTTAATTTTTTTTTCATTGTGGTCCCAACCCCCACCCGATATATATATAACCCGATATATACCCGATATGAATATAACCTTTTATAGCCTTTTCGTATTACTGTTATTTATTTCTCACGATTGGCAACAGAAGTTCTCAACTTTTTATTTTTTGCTATTGGCAACATTGGTATCTTTATTGGTCTCTTTAGGCTCCAATGGATCAGACATATGCAGTGATTTTTCAGGTATTCTTGTTTCCTATAATTTTTCAATCTTTATGCATGTAGTCCAAGTTATCAGTGTTTATAGATATAATCTATATCTGATATAAGTTGATTTCATTTTGATGAAATACTTGGACTTGAAGAAGAGTTTTATCGAAATAAATAATTCATTTGTTTAGGCCTAGGGTTTGCCCACGTGTAAAGCTTTAATGCTTGGATTTTATTTGATTTTCTATTATCGATTCCTTTCCATTGATGTTTGTTGTTTGTCTTCAGCTTGATGACTAGAGGTTTACATTTTATTTTCCACTTGTTTGATAATTCTCTGTTTGATACTCTTTTATTTGTTAGGCAATTTTTAATGTTGGGGTTTTTTGAGTTGCAACTTCTCTCTATTCTATCATTGGATTCTCAAACTATTATATATATATATGCATTAATAAAAATTATTTTTTTTTCTTTTGAACGAAAACTATGCATAAAAAAGTAAGTACAAAAGAAAAAATTTCATCTCTAGCATATCTATTATAAATAAGTAACTATAAACCAAGACTAAGAATAAAAATAGAAGGTAACTTATCACTATAATGGAAAGGGGATGAGGGGAATATTAGTATACAAAAATTCCAATTTAAAAGGTATATATATATATTGAGTTTGCTTCTACAAAAAACTTGGACATGATTAGATTTTTGTAGAGGTTAACAATTCATGATTTAGGCTTAGAGCCTCGTCCACGTGTAAGGCGTTTGTGCTTGATTTCGTTTGTTATACTTATTTCGATTCCATACCTTTGTATTATATTTTTCATTGACTTGTTGATTCGATATTAATTTTTTTATTTTTTCCATATGCTTGATGATTAATTGATTTTTACATTTGTTTTGTACGCCAGTTAGATAGTTGAATTTAGTTTAAGTTTTTCTTTTTTTGTTTCCATACCTTTTAATTTGGTTGATTTTCTGTAACTTGATAGCTAGTGTTTTGTATTTTTAATCCATTTGATTGATGATTTGCTGTATTATATTTTATTCTGTGGGTGTTTTTAAAAAGTTAGGTTTATCGTGTTACATCTTCTTACTTTTCGTTCATTGGATTTTCAAACTTCTATTATTATTGAAATCATTTTATTTATGAGCTGCATTTGCGCAATAAATTAAATGTATTTTGCATTTTCATTCCATTTACTTAATAACTTTAAATTCTTTATTTAATAATTTCTGCATAGTATCTTTCATAATTTTGTAAGCTATAGTATCTAAAAAAAAAAAAAAAAAAAATTTTATTTGCAATCTATTCAAATTTATGCTGCATTTGCGCTAAATTTAGTAATAGAATTAGTTATTTCTATATTTGTTTTTCTATTTTTGAATTTACTTTCGTCCAATGTTATTAGAGGAATCTTGTTGCACGTATTCTCCTAATTTTTTATCGGTTTTTTACTGCCTATGTTATTGCATTTGTTATATTTTTAGTATATTACTTGTATTGTAATTTGTCCAATTCCATACTGCTTATATTTTAGTTAATTTCTTTTATATCATTAGCATTATGCTTTTATTCTTATAATATATTTTTTTATATTTTATTTGCAACTTTTTGTTTTAAATCTAGTGCTGCCATCTATAGTTTATTATTCTTACTTTTAATATTGTTATTGTATTTTTGGAGGGTTGGTAATCTTGTATTGACGTTTATTGCTTTATTTTGGCTCATTCAACTGTACTTTTTAGTACAATCTACTATTAATTATTTTCTTATTACGTATTCGGACAGGATTTTAAGTGAATCCACTTTATACACTTATCGCATTATTTAATACTTAAGTGTTTTTTACTTTATCTATATTTAATCTAGTTTAGAACTAATGTAACTATAACATTATGTTTTGGCATATCTTGTAATTTCCTACTGATTTTCATTAGGATTAGGTTTTACATGGACTTAATTGTTTTTACTTATATAAAAGTAATTGTTTTTACTTATATACATGCAATTATTTTATTACTTTTATTATTATATCTATGTTATATTGTAATACTCATCAAATTACTTATACTATTATGAATTACACATATTATTTGATTTAGTGACTGGCAAATATATTTATACTTATTATTCTATAATTTGATAGATATTGCCCGGTATTTACAATTTAAGTTGGGAATTGTTTAGACCGATATCCCATTACCAACTTTGTGCCATGGATAATTTTGAATATAGTGATTACCCTACTAAAAATTATAATTTCAATAAATGTAAGAATAAAAAATGCAAAACCTGCCCATATGCTTCTCATACTCAAATTACAAACCATGAAAGTCTTCTGCCTTTCTGCAAAATTTTTAATTGCATCTACCGTTTATCTTGTAACATATGCAATCTATCATATATAGGACGAACTAGTAATCCCATTCATCTACGTATGAATGTACACAGAGATCATGTCAAAAAATATATTCTAAATAATAATTTTCTTCCTACTTCCAATAAAATTGAATATAAACACTTTGCCAAACATGGTTTTGAAAATATTACAATACATATTTTAGATATAAAAACAAAATCAGCAGATAGGATTTATTTTGAAAACTACTATATTAAATCACATTGTACTCTTTTTCCATATGGATTAAATCAAATGTATCTAAATGGTAATGTTGTAAAAAATAATTTTGTAGATAATAAATATTCTATTTTTAATCACCTTTTTTTGAAACCCCATTTAAATGATAGTGAATCAATCAAACTCAAAAGATTTAAACGAGGAAAGGGACATTCCAATCTTAATGATCATAAATCTGAGATTATAACTCTACATAATCAATTTAATAGAACTTTTCAATGGAAATTCATTAGATCCTGGGTTTTTGCAGTAAAGAAAAAACATTTAAATAAGGTTTATGCCATTTTTTTAAAATTAAATCTTGCTAATGAACATTTTAATCATATTTTCTTTGATTTGCTTATTACAAGATCACAGTTTTTAAATTTAAAACTAAATCAGTTTCATTATAATAATACAACTACTAATTCTTATTGTGTTATCTCTTTCAAACATCCTATATATAATTCTATAAATTTTGGACATCTGTTTAACAAGTTTAAACATTTATTGCCTATTGGTGATTTATTTGTTTCAAAGACATTCAAATACAATAAGCCTATTGGTAGGTCTATATTTAATTATAATGAAGTTTCACAATCGCTCTCTATTGATCATTCTTCTCAGTCAATTGTAGATAGTGAATGTATTTGTAAATTAAATAAATTTGCTAAATTTCTAAATCCTGACTTGGGGCACATAGTTACAGGAGATTTAGACCTTGTTAGTGACAATGTGATAAGAACCATTATGTCATTTGGCACTAAATGTAGGATACCTTCTTGTAATAATTCTTTTAAAGTCTTAAAATCAATTAATCTTGATCTTGATAAATATATATATAAATTAGCTTGTAAATACGCTCTGCCATTAGAGGCATTTAATATGTGGAAATTTACTATATTAGAATCAATTAAAAATGCTATTAGAGATATTAAATTGTCTAGATCTTTATATAATATTGATAATATTAAACATTCCATTAATGATTTACAAAGATCCTTTGTTATCACCTATGTTGATAAAGCCTCTAATAATTATGCTATTATCTGTAAAAAATTTTATATTCAATTTCTGTTAGATTATTTAAAAAATAATAGTCTTTTTAAACCTGATTTACATTCCATCAATAGTATTAAATTGAAAATTATCAATATGTATAATGATTTAAATATTAAATATAAATATCTTAAATTTCCTTATATAGTGCTTATTCCAAAATTTCATAAAAATCCTATTAAATTTAGAACAGTTACTAGTGGCCATAATACTTACTCTACTACTGCGAGTAAATTATTACTAAATTCTTTAAATCTAATAAATAATAGTTTAAGCCAGACTAGCAATAACTACCATATTCTAAATAATAGTAAAGAATTAAAGAATAAATTAACATCTCTTAGAAAAATAATAGGATTTCAAACTTTTGATTTTAAAGATCTTTTTAATAATATTAAGATATCTGATCTATATGATGTAATTTTAGCTCTATATAATGCTTATATTACACCTCTTTCAAATCAAATTAAATTTAAAAATTTTCCTAAACTTCTTCACTTTGTTATTTTCAATAATTATATTTTTCAAGGAAATAAATTATACTTACAAGTCTCAGGAGTTCCACAGGGTGGCTGTAGTAGAAGTATGCTAGCTAATTTATACCTTTATCATTATGAAATGTCATTTACTTCAATAGATTATACTTTTTACAGATATGTTGATGATCTGATTTGCTTAGTACATACAGAAAATTATCTCATAGATATAGATTACTATCCAGACAATTTGGAATTAATACCTAATGAAGCTACTATTAATAAAAATGTTAATTTTTTGGATTTAAATCTTTTTATTGATCCTTCTAATAGAATTGTTACAAATTTATATGATAAAAAAGACTTTTATAATTTTAATATTAATAAAATCTTACCTTTTAATTCCTGTAACTCGATTCAATTGTTTAGAAATATTATACTCAATCAGCTTTTTAGAATTTATAGATTATCTGATAAAAAATTTCATGCTATGCATATCAATAATCTCAAAATTACTAGTAATTTATATAAATATCCCACTTATTTAGTAAATAGTATTGTTAAAAAATTTAAAATAGCTGGATTTTTATAATTCTTTCCATAGTATCATATAATTCTATTCATAGTATCTTATATTAGCTAGTCATCTCCATTTTTTTTTTTTTTTTTTTTTTTCCCCATTCACTTCCCACTTCAGCATTACCTTTATTTGCCCCTCTTTTTAGTAGCTCTTTTTGTATATTAATACTTTTTCTTTACATTTCGCTTCACAGTTTTTCAATTCTTATGAATGGCAACAGTAAATGGTTTTTTATTTTTTCTTTACGAATGGCAACACTGGTCTCTTCTATCAGTGTTCCCTCGATCCCTGTAATGAATCGTCTGTACACATGCTGTGCTTTTTCCAGGTATTCATTTTTTCTTTTTTATTCCATCTTTATGTATGTCGTCCAAGTAGAAATAGTTCATAGATTTAATCTATCTATTTCTTCAGAAACATACATTTTTGAGTTTGCTTCTACAAAAAACTTGGACATGATTAGATTTTTGTAGAGGTTAACAATTCATGATTTAGGCTTAGAGCCTCGTCCACGTGTAAGGCGTTTGTGCTTGATTTCGTTTGTTATACTTATTTCGATTCCATACCTTTGTATTATATTTTTCATTGACTTGTTGATTCGATATTAATTTTTTTATTTTTTCCATATGCTTGAGGATTAATTGATTTTTACATTTGTTTTGTACGCCAGTTAGATAGTTGAATTTAGTTTAAGTTTTTCTTTTTTTGTTTCCATACCTTTTAATTTGGTTGATTTTCTGTAACTTGATAGCTAGTGTTTTGTATTTTTAATCCATTTGATTGATGATTTGCTGTATTATATTTTATTCTGTGGGTGTTTTTAAAAAGTTAGGTTTATCGTGTTACATCTTCTTACTTTTCGTTCATTGGATTTTCAAACTTCTATTATTATATATAAATATATATAAAATGAAAAAGCAAACACGGTAAAAATGAGAAAAGGCAATAATAATTAATTCAAGATTAAAGATAAAGACATGGATATATATATATATATATAATTGAAGAATTTTTATTTTACTTGTATTATATATACCTGAGATTGATCATTAATAGAAAATGTTCTGTATAGCATAAGTGAAAGGAAGATGAACAGAAATGTAAATATGACATCAAAAATACTATACGACAAGCTGTTGAATATTTAAAAAAAAAAAACATGATAAGAAAACATTATAAATAAAACAGGTACTAAATTGGCATAAAATACCCCTTTTTCCCTGTTCCATATATAAGTTAAGGAATAAGAATTACATGTGGTAAAGAGGGGTGAATACATTTTTTTACACATTTAGATAAAAGTATTGATATAAATCATATACGCAATGCAGGTACTTAAGGTACTAATCCCCTTGTTCCCTGCATAAACATGCATGCAGGGCCGGTTCAAGGATATTTTTGTGTGTGGGCAAGACACTTTGGGGCCGCCCTATATATATATATATATATATATATATATATATAAAATACAAATATATAATAAAAATTTTCTTAATGTTTCCTTAATTATACCTTCCTTCTTAATGTGACGCAACAAGCCCATGTTTCATTAGTTAATCTTTATTCAATGGCATGATTCATATCCTCGTAAGGGTCCGCTCGCCCCCCCCCTCCCCTTGTCTTGGCGCCCCTAAATTTATGATTTTGTGACCTTTTGGGTACCCGTGTTGTAAAACGCGGCGCCACCCAGACTGACAGTATTGTTTGCCGTTTTGTACACAATAAATTACACATATAAACTTATCTCATCACAGTGTGAGATCTATTTCTGGTTTCACACTATCAAATTTTATTCTCATCTAAATTTAGAGTTTTAATTAGCGGTTTAGAAAATGTAATGCCTTACATTTCTTTCTACATGCATACATGCATGCATAATGCAGCAGTAATTTATAATACATAACTGAATTTTGGACTTTATTTGCAATTTCCCTGCACACAAATGATGTATTGGAAAATAATGATGGGGTCGAAAACTCGAATTTTCGACGGATTAATATACGTTTTGGACATCCTTTAACCCATATCAATTATTTTTAAATGGATGTCTGTGCGTGAGTGTAATATATATATGGGTGTGCATAGGAGTCTAGAGAGACAAAATTGCTAGAACAAATGAAGTGAAGTGAACAACATTTATGATGTTAAAGGGAAATGAACACTCGGAAGGTCGCAAATTTTCTAACTTCCTTTAAATCATAATAAGAAAACGGCATTCAAAAATATTAAATAAACAATCATATTATATGTAAGTCGACGTGAATAATATCTATGTTTGGGGTTTCTGTGTAGGGGAAACGAAGCGTTATGAAAAATGTAAACCTTTTGGACACTTATAATAATAATATCAATATTTTAATATTCAAATTATTTTCTAGAAAACAAAAAGTGTCTGTCCCAGCGAGTGTTTTTATTATTCTTGTTTTCATTTTAAAATATAAAATAAAGATATAAATAGTAAACGACAAAAATACGTACTAGGGAATTTAGTATCAAAATCTATATTTATTATTAAGAAAAGCTTTTATAGTTCTCGAGTAATCGTCTTGTCAAATTGAAGAAGATTGAAATTTTTCCATTTTTCAAGTTAGTAACATCTCAAAAACTAAAAGAACTAGCTTTGAACAATAAGCATAAATTTGTAGCTCTGTGAAAGCCCTACAAGTGTATATAATTGGATTTTGGTTCGAACTCTTTTTTTGGGGGGAGGGGTGGCTTAAACTTTGAAACATAAAAATGAGTTTTTTTCCATGTTTCATACTTTCACTCGAAATATCTTCGAAATAATAAAAGATCGATAGAATTATATTAAGTGATAAAAATATGTATGAGGAAATTTAGTTTCTAAATTTATATGTATATTTAAAAAAGCTTTTATAGTTTTTGAGTAATCATCTTGCCAAGTGGAAGAAGTTTGAAAATTTGAAGTATTTTAAGTTTGTAATGCTTATATCTTAAAAACTAAAAATGATAGCTATAAACAATAAACATGAATTTATTGCTCTTTAAGAATCCTACAAGTGCATATAATTGGATTTTAGATCACTTTCTTGGTTTTTGAAGTACAGTGGTTATAATTTCGATATTTTAGTTATACTTTAAAAACCAAGTTTTCCAATGGGTGGGAAAGCTGTAATATTTGAAATGCCACGATTGTTGCAGATCAGTCTGGTTACTTACTCTTTTGTGAAATATTGGTGCACAAGCAAGAGATATTTTGCTTTGTTTAAAAAGAATTTGGAAGTTAAATGAATATGGGGATTCTAAAGATGTTTAATGATTGGTGAGGTTTGAACAAAATTGGTGGAAATATACGTATTCAATTACGTATTTATGTGCCGCCAGACACGTTTATAGATTAACTCAAATGTAAAACATCCTCAGTAAGTTTAATTTTTATACTGCAAGTCAAATTAGTAAAATAATCGAATATATTAAAGTGGAGTCTATGGTTGGAGTTTTCAGATGAAATCGGGGTGAAAATTAAAAACGCTAGCTAGTTACAAATAGTTAATTTGTATTGCTAGTAATTTGTATTGCTTTGAAAGCCTATAAACGAAACAAATGAGTCTGAAATAATCGAATAAACTTATTGAACTTTACTGGAGTTTTATCTTACAAAATATTATTCACGCAAAGCAATTTCGGCTCCATCGGACTACAGTCACCGCCGATTATATTTTTTTGAATTTAACAGGAATCAAAAGTAACTTACTCATTATGTAGTGTCATGAAAGTTACCCTCATCATTTTTTTAATAAAATTTGAATTTTTAATTGCATAAATCTTATGAATAATTTGTATATTTTAGCAGTAAAACATTATAAGCAAATCAAAGAAATGATTTTATGAATAAATTAGGAAAGAGGAGAGATGAAGGAAAAGCATTTCAATCCCTACGAAGCTAAGATATAATATAACAGGACAATTCAGAATTTTGCCGGTTATTATCAGCAATTTATTTAAATAGCTAATCTTTAATATTAAATTTAAAATGCACAAATATTTAAATTTGTTGGTTTTTGATTTCGCAGAGAAAAATCTGGGATTCTATTTCGAAGCAGTTTGTGACTGTCCATTGTAGCCCCTCTAAAATCTGATTAAAATACAGAAGGGACATAGAATATAACCACTATACTTCAAAAATCAAGTTTTCTAATGGGTGAGAAAGCTGTAATATTTGAAATGGCACGATTGTTGCACATCAGTCTGGTTACTTATTCTTTTGTGAAATATTAGTGCACAAGTATGAGATATTTTGTCTTGTTTAAAAAAAAATTAGAAAAAGTTAAATGAACTTGGGGATTCTAAAGATGTTTAATGATTGGTGAGGTTTGACCAGAATAGGTGGAAATATACACACGGAAATATACATAATAATGGAATACTACCCAAATTACAACAAAATTTTACGCTTTGACTAATTTAACATTTGCTTTATTGTATCACTGGAATGAATTACCCGGTGTTGACTGGGATGCAAATAAACCCCGTTACTACATTTACAAATAGCACTACTCAATTTTCTTCAAGTCCTAAACCGATGTCAAATTACCAGTACGCTATCCGCAAAGCGAAAAAAAAAAAAAATAAACGCTCTCCGTGCTCCGTGATGCAAAATATAAATGAATGAAATATTAATAACCTCTAGGAGATGAACATGGCATTAGATCGTTACGGTAGCTGTTAAATCGTATGATTAGCTGTTAGATCATATCGATGGCTGAAGGTTCTGTAACTGTTAAATCAAGAATAAAGCTGCTAGGTCATATCAGTAGCTGGAGATTATCTGATTTTGGAATTTAAAAACTCGTTAAAAATCGAATGTAAATTTTTGTAAAAGGCCTCCGAGATGCATTAGTTCAGGTATAGATGAGACTGTGTGAAAAAATTCAATGAGACAGATATCGGCCGGCATTGTGGACAAACAAACAGATAGATTCTTCTTATCATTATTATAGATTCACTGGGGGGTGAAGACGATTGAAATGTAATGTTTAAAATGCCCCTGAGTTTGTGACAAGTGAATGAAAATATATAAAAAAATGTTCGAAGATACAAAACCTAATCCAAAAGCAGGAAAAATATATAGAATAGAAAAGGGGACAACAATTAGGAAAGAAAGGTGGAGGGGGTAAAAATTAAAAATATTCTAATTTTCTGCCGAAAGATAAAGTGCATAACAAAACTAAGAGAGAGGGGAAAATCATATTTGCAATCATTAGAGAACAACGCGGTAAAACGCGCAATATTTATTTTCGTAATTTTGAAAAAAATAATAAAAGAAAACATCTGAAAAGAATTTGGAGATACATGGGCCCAACAGAAACACAGGAAAATATCGAAATGCTTCCAAATTCATTTAAAAAAAGGAAGGGGGGGGGGGGGGGTTAGAAATTAAAAATTATGAACTTTCGAGTGGGGTAATAAAAATAGGGTGTATTAAGAATAAAAAATAAATTCCATTCGTTGGAAAAGAGGAACGTCAATGTTTCATTTTTTCTTGGTTTTGAAAAAAAAAAATGGACAAAAAAATACTACATATCATACAATACAACTTTATATAAGAATAATAATAAATCGAATGTTGACTAGAACATAGGGATATTAAATGAATTGTTTGAGTAGAAATAAAAAACAATCACAATATCAAAATGTGTATAACAAATTTTAAGGTTGTTTAATTAACATTTTACTTAAAAGTGCATTAAATTATAATTATAACTTAAAGTGTAATTATGAAAAAATAAAATAGTATTTACGGATTATTGAACGTATATCTAGACAGAAATTTGTATGCATGAGCAAAAGAATATATATAATTCCCATATTGAGTCTATAGAATAAATTTATTAATTTATGAAACAGCTCTAACAATGTATAAACAACTTTTGCACTTTCATGCAGATATTCATAAAGGAATTCCTTCGCAAAAATATTTTGTACCATTTTTTTTTTTCGTTTTGCAATGAAACTGTTAAAAATACAAAATTAAGATCATTTTACACCATTGCTTAGTTATTTGCCTCTGAAATTCCTCATAGAACAGCCACGGGGCATATTATTTTGGATAAAAACATGAAAAATTATTCTTTTATCAATATTATTCTGGGGCTAATACCAAAGACTAAATTCAGTACCAAATTAATTTTATTTCTTGAAACACATTAAAAATCGACAAAAAATGTAGTCAATTAAGAAATTTTGCAAAAATATTTTAAACAATTGAAAGAAAAAGTTACCCGAGTAGTTAGAACTCAAAAGTCAGCCATATTTGTCGATGGATTTGTGAATCTCGTACGGCAGCATAACACACACAACACTTTGAGCACTAAGAAGTAGCTTTTTACTTGTAGTCATTGTGTTTGTTATCTACATGGTCTCCAGCTAGGCTCAATGTCTAAATCAGCTAAAACGGTAGACGACCAAAAGAATGACCATCTGGACTAATCTCCTCCCTCCCGTCCTTTTAGAAGTGCGATCATAGAGGCCGCATCCATGTGTTTGCAATTTGAATTTGAAACCAGGAAAAAATTCTGAGAATCGGCTCTTGGGTTTTTCCCAGTATTTGGGGAAACAAAGTCCCCCAAGGGATTGCAGGCTGCACCCAGCTGCAAATTGTTTAAAATCTGGTAATCTCCCAAGTGTTTGAGCGCACGTACTTTCAAGCAGAACTGTACATTGCTTCGAAAAAGATATAATTATGAGAGAAAAAAGATTTTATCCTTTTTATATTTTAATACTATCTGAAAAAGTAAATTCATTTATATTAAAGTGGCACAAAATTGGTTCATTTTCAAAATATTTTTTAATACGACCACAAAAGTCATTCTTACTACACCTTATTTCACTTCCAAATGGCCGCCCCTAATTCGTCCGCTGTGGGCAATTGCCCACGCCGCCCACGCCTTAAACCGGGCCTGCATGCATGGTGTAAATGCAAGAAATGTGTTTAAAGATGAAAAGATGCAAAACAGAAACATTGTTTTGCACGATGAGCTAGGCCTTTTCTAGCTCCCCAAAATTTTTTTGAAATTGAATAAATTGAGTAAAGTGAAAAGCATTTCAAAACCATGTAGGTTATCAAGGGCCATACATGTTTCGTTAATGATGATTCTACGTTTCTGTGTGCATTACTGTAAATTGTATTACAGAAATAATGCACATGGCCCGACGTAGAAGAAAATATAAAATGGATCAGATACATAAGACATCAAATATAAAAATCAAATATAATCAAATATAATAGCGTGTGGTTAGGTATTTATAGGATGATACAATGTAATAAAAGGGAATAAGAATATATAAAAATTTAAATGTATTTACCCCTTGTGCTGTTTAACACAGCAGGTTACGTGATGCTGAATAAGCATTTTAACTCAAAACAGGTTACAGTTAATTCTATATACTAAGATTTCAACTGTGGAAAGTGAAACATGGAGATGAAAAATTATTTAAAATTGTTTGAGAATGATCTGTCAATATGTTGCTGTAATTGTAGCAAGGTGTTGAATTTAAAATTTTAAAATGTGTTTTAATAAATGATAAAATAAAGTTTGGCGGCTAGGTATTTTGAATAGTGGTGTTTATTAATTTAAAAAGATGTTCTTTGTAGTAACATGGTGAACTTAACATTTTTATTCTTAATAACTGGTTATTAGTAATATTTATATATACTGCTTTTGAAAGATTGGATGAATAATGTTGAAGTTTATTTACTTTGAAGTTATAAGTTTTGTTTTGTTGTATATTTTAAATTTAATGTGTCTGCATTTTGAATTTTTAAACTAATGTCTAGATAATTGGTCCAGTTTGATGTATATACATTTTCGATTAGTTGTAGATGAAGTGGATAAAAATTGAAGTTTAATATAGGTGTTTCATTAGTAATTCCAATAATAATTAGATCATCAATAAATCTGTACATGATATGTCTGTTGAAAGAGTACTGAATTTCGTAAAAATGTAGATAAAGGTTGGTCAGTTGGATGAGATTCCTCCCTGTGGTATTCCCGTATTTAATTTGTAAATGCAATTTCCTTGAGATAGATACTGTTTGAACAAAATGAATTTAAATAATGTTTTGAATTTGGAAAAGGGATGTTTTTTGATTGAGTAAATTGTTCATATAAATTTAGTATGACTTTATATAAATCATTAATATCAATGTTATTAAAGAGTCTTTGAAATCAAAAGTTTTAATATCAATGTTATTAAAGAGTCTTTGAAATCAAAAGTTTTAATATCATGTATGTAAGGTAGTTGTTTTAGCTTATTAATCATCAATTCTAAACTATTTTTGATTATATGTGTTTGTTGTGTAGTAAAATGATCATACATTTGATTTAGTATGATTAGAAGTTGTTTGTCAGCAGCATTTGTGTATGAATTAAATCCTATAGTGACAGTTCTAAAAGAAATGGGTGATTTATGGAATTTAGGTATGAGTATCAGGTAAGGAAAATTAAGATTGTGTTTTTGTTTAAGAAGTTTGTAGTAAGCAATAATTTGTTTACTAGTAATAATGATATTAGGGTTTATAGGAGTTAAGGAATTTGAGGTAAGGAGTTGCAGCTTGAGTTCGTCCAAATAAAATTTTTTGCATATAAACGCATAATTACTTGATGCCGTATCAATATAAGTGATTACAAATTTTTCTTGAAGTAACTTGATTTCTTTAAAGATGTTTTGGTAATTATGTGTATATTTTGGTATAGGAAATTGTTGAATCAGTTGTTTTACATGCCTGGTGACTTGAGACAACGGCCGTACCGTGTTGAAAACACCGGTTCTCGTTAGATCACCAAAGTCAAGCAGTATCGGGAGCGGTTAGTACTTGGGTGGGTGACCACCTGGGAACACCGCGTGCTGTTGGCACATTTCGGGCGCTGTAGCCCGGTGGTTTGCATGCTGCATTTGCACGCTGCCACAACTGCCGTCGTGTTCATGCGGAGTATGATCACGTTAAACATTTGGGTCCGTAAGTCCTTTCGAGAGGTTGATGGTAGGGGAAGGAGGGTACGGTCCCTGTGGATGCCTCCCCCACTGGGTTCCGGTCTAAATTGTGTGGCACTTCCCGGCCGTCCAAACAATTACCTTACACCTTTCTGGTAGGTCGGACGGTCTGGGTCTCAACAACAACAACATGCCAGGTAACTTGTACTTGGCAGCTCTTAAAGGCTTCAAAGGGGCAGTGGTATTTACTTGACATTTTATATATATATTTATCTAGATCAATGTCAAAAGCTTGTATTATTTTCTCTTTAGTGGTAATCTGTATTAGGATCCATAGCTGAGAAATTGTTTGGGATTAGGTTCCTGAAATAAATTGAGATTTCCGGTGATTACTTGTTCATGAAATTGGCCAATAAAGGGTAGATAGCATAATTCAGCGCATGAACAAGATACAGAATTGTTCAACTGTTTTGATAAAAGTTTGTAGTAGTATATTTTACGTCCTAAAGGTACTGAATATTTATATGCTCTTTTTATATTAACATTTTTAATTGGAAAAAAGGATTGGAATGTTTCAAAAATTTGTGTAAAATTGATATAATTAAATATAGGATTTGTGTAAATATAGATATTATATATATATATATATATATATAATAAAAAGGTTTGAAGGTCCAATGAAAGAAAAGTGAGAAGCTGTAATTCGAAAAACCTAAACTTTCTAACAGGCTTACAAAATAAAAGTATAAAACAGCAACAAAAATAAAGGTATATAAAAAAAACAATAATAATAAATAATAATAAACAATAATAATAAAAAAAATATTACAAAATAAAAGTATAAAATTTTCAAGCAAATGGAAAAAATTACAAATTTCGAATCATCAAGTCTAAGAAAAGTATCAAAAAACAAAGGTATGAAATCGATAAAAGAAAAACAGACGAAAAACAAGCACAAATGCTATACACGTGGACAAGGCTCTAGGCCTAAATCAGGATTTGTTTACTTCTTCAAAACTCGTTTTCAAGAACAAGTGCCTTGTAGAAGCAAACACAAAAAGTATGTTTCTGAAGAAATAGATAGATTATATCTATAAACTATTCCTGCTGTATTATATATCTATAAACTATTCCTGCAGCTAAAGGAGCAAGGTCCTACACCGCGCCGTTTTGGTGGTAGAACTGTGTGTACTGCAACCAAATAAAAACATGACGACATTCTTCCATTTTCTGGTCGCCACCGCCCGAAGAAAATGCGCCCTCGCGCTGAGTTAGGCTCGGCTCGTCTTGGCTACGAGTCACCTTCTTTACCGGACTCACTATATCGGTTCCTACGATAGGACGAGAACGCCCGAGATAGGGACCGCGGATGCCGGGTCAGAGATACATCAAAATGCATGCCGGATTGGACTTCACAAAACCACAAGTGCCACGCACTTGGAGGGCTCTCTACTCGAGCTCAGAAAAGCAACTGACTATTTTTTACATTTCTAAAAACTTCCAGAATTTTACAAACAAGGGGAACGACAGAAACAACTGGGAGAAAGTCCCCCAAATCCTATTCGCTGCTTCCCAGGCGCAATAAAAAAGGAGGTCCAAAAATGCTTCACACCATTGGTTTTTGAAGCGACGCTCATTTTTTATGCGCTCCACTCAAACACAAGAACCAGAGGGCATTCTACAACCGTGTGGTCCAAGGACCGAAACCCCGACGCGAGCCACACCTGACAGGGCTATAAATTTTCAAAGATTTGTAGCTCAACTTTGACATTTTGCTGCAATTAAATCTCTGAATATTTACAATCCATGTCAGTGCGCACACAACCCAACGGCGCCAAAAAATCCCAATTCCGTCTGTGCAAAGGCCTAGCTATAAACATAAATCACAAACATTGTATACATTTCAATTACAATACACATTTCCTTTTTTTTCCCAGGGTTACGTATACAAATATGTGATTACAGTATCACATATCTGTTTGGTTGCCTGGCGACGGACAGATGTTTACTCGTAAACAGAGGAACCTCTGGACTGCGTTTGTTTTGGTTGTGGCGGGTAGTCGGCATGATGTAGAATAGGTAGAGTGATTAAAATTGTGAAATTATACAAATGTTAAATCAAATGGTACTTATGATGTGTAAATGTATATGATTCGAACTGTAAAAAAAACAAAACAATTGTGAACTGTTGAGAAAAGTGATGGAAAATCTGTAAACAAATAATGATGATGTGAAGTGTACTATATAATATTTTGTAAACCTAGCTTGACTTCTTTTCTGTTCAGGGGGGGTGAGATATGTGATACTGTAATCACATATTTGTATACGTAACCCTGGGAAAAAGAAAGGAAATGTGTATTGTAATCGAAATGTATACAATGTTTGTGATTTATGTTTATAGCTAGGCCTTTGCACAGACGGAATTGGGATTTTTTGGCGCCGTTGGGTTGTGTGCGCACTGCCATGGATTGTAAATATTCAGAGATTTAATTGCAGCAAAATGTCAAAGTTGAGCTACAAATCTTTGAAAATTTATAGCCCTGTCAGGTGTGGCTCGCGTCGGGGTTTCGGTCCTTGGACCACCCGGTTGTAGAATGCCCTCTGGTTCTTGTGTTTGAGTGGAGCGCATAAAAAATGAGCGTCGCTTCAAAAACCAATGGTGTGAAGCATTTTTGGACCTCCTTTTTTATTGCGCCTGGGAAGCAGCGAATAGGAATTGGGGGACTTTCTCCCAGTTGTTTCTGTCGTTCCCCTTGTTTGTAAAATTCTGGAAGTTTTTAGAAATGTAAAAAATAGTCAGTTTCTTTTCTGAGCTCGAGTAGAGAGCACTCCAAGTGCGTGGCACTTGTGGTTTTGTGAAGTCCAATCCGGCATGCATTTTGATGTATCTCTGACCCGGCATCCGCGGTTCCTATCTCGGGCGGCAAATGCCTTTGCCGAGGAACCGATGTAATGAGTCCGGAAAAGAAGGCGACTCGTAGCCAAGACGAGCCGAGCCTAACTCAGCGCGAGGGCGCATTTTCTTCGGGCGGAGGCGACCAGAAAATGGAAGAATGTCGTCATGTTTTTTATTGGTTGTAGTACACACAGCTCTACCACCAAAACGGCGCGGTGTAGGACCTTGCTCCTTTAGCTGCATTTAAGCCGTGGTAACTGTTATACTGTGTGCACGGAATATTTGCGGAGCATCAATCCAGGGCTCCTAAGCAGCAGCCAATCTCTACAAATAAAGTATCTGATCTCATCTCTTTAGGTAAAACCTGTACGCATGCTCACTCAAGAGCCGCTGGGATAAAGCCTAAGTTAAGAGGAGGAGAAGGAAAGTGAACAGTATGCCCATCGTCATTTGTTTTTGTTAGTTGCAGTGCAACACAGCTCTACCACTAAAACGGCGCGGTGTAGGACCTTGCTCCTTTAGCTGCATTTAAGCCGTGGTAACTGTAACACTGCGTGTACGGAGTGTTTGTGGAGCACCAATCCCGGGCTCCCAAGCAGAAGAAAATCTCTACGAAAACGTATATATTTGGCAAAGCCTGTACGCATGCTCACTCAAGAGCCGCCGGGACTTAAGCCGAAATTAAGAGGAGAAGAAGGAAAGTGGACAGTGTGCCCATCTCCAAAACAATACTTGGCAAAAATTTTCGTCACCTGATGATACGCAACCGTGGTTTCTCAGACTGGTAGTGTTTTCCATGAACTATTCAAATAAATGAACCCAAACTTCAATTAATCGTGCCACCCATTCCAACGTGCAGAGGTCAGCTACAGCACTCAGTGGAGTTCGTATGTAATGAAGGTATGAGAATTATATATTGATTTTAAAATGTGTATATGAATGTTTAAGCTTAATTTGTGTGAGCGAATAGTGTAAGGGCAAAGTTATGCTAAATGGGAGATTTGCAAAATTGAATATATATATATATTGTTTCCTTAACAAAAGTAATTAATTACAACTTTGGATGATAAATAAGATAAATATGCAAATTAATGCAAATTAAACTGTGCACCCTGAGGTCAAGTTTAGGTAAATTGGGAACTCATTTGTAATTGTGTATTTTGTATTTAATGTTTGAATTGAGATTTCATGTGTTTTGTAAATAAATTGTTAAGTGGCCACAAAAAAGGGAGTGATTAATTGTTTCAGCAAACGCAATGTACTTAGGTCCAATCGGACCCCACTATACTTTAACGCGCTTGAGCCTGGTGGAACTATTTGGTGAGGATCGGTAATGTAATTAAGTGTTTAATATTTATTGTATTTATGTGTAAAATCCACCTCACCACAGTAGAAGCAAACACAAAAAGTATGTTTCTGAAGAAATAGAAAGATTATATCTATAAACTATTCCTGCTGTATTGCATTGTCATTCCTATTGTATTGCATTGTCATTGCATTGTCAAATTTTGCATTGTCATTTCTATTTACTCATTTTTTACATTTGCATATTTGCAAAGTATCCTTAATTTTTTAAGTTTGCTACGGTATTTATAATATATATATATATATATATATATATATATTATCACCAATTTAACAGCACTTATTAATGGTAATTAATAAAATATTGCGTATTTGCGGTTAAAAAAAAACATGTAAATAATAATATGTTTATGCTATTTTCTTAAAATTAAATCTAACTAATGAACATTTTAATCATATTTTCTATGATTTGCTCATTACTAGATCAAAGTATTTAAAAATAAAATTTAATTAATTTCATAATAATAATACGTCTACTAATTCTTATTGTGTGATATCTTTTAAACATCCAATTTTTAATTCTATAAATTTTGGGTCTATTTTTTACAAATTCAAACGCTTATTGCCTATTGAGGATTTGAAAGTTACTAAGACTTTTAAATACAACAAGCCGATTGGTAGAACTATTTTTAATTACAATGAAATTTCACAATCTCTCTCTATTGATAAAGATTGCATGTCAAATGTAGATAATGATTGTATTTGATTATACTATATAAACCTATCGATACAGGAGACTTAGCAATAGTTAAAGACGAAACGTTAAGAACCATTATGTCATTTAGTACAAAATTCAGGTTTCCATCCTGTTGTAACTCCTTTAAAGTTTTAAAGTCAATCAATCTTGACCTTGATAAATATATTCATAAATTAGCTTCTAAATACGCCCTGCCTTTAGAGGCATTTAATACAGGTGAACCTCGATATGGCGAACCTCTATATCTCGAAATTTTCGATATCTCGGAATATTTTCATCTCCCTTCACGCACGGTATAAAACTAATGTAAAATAAACTCTTTAACTCGAAATTTTTCTAACCAAACTCTCGATATCTCGAATTTTTTCATCTTCCATTTGGATCATCTTACCACTTTCATCTTTTCATTTGGAAAATTACGATACAAAAACTGTGTTTAATGCAGATGAAACAGGGCTATTTTTAAGTGTATGCCTGATAAAATTATGACCATTAAATGTGAAGCATATCATGACGGGAAAAGGAGCAAAGAAAGATTAACTGTGCTATTTTGCACTAATGTGGTGGTTCAGAAAGGCTCAAACTTGTTATGATAGGTAAATCCGCTAAACCCCGATCTTTTTCAGGAATGAAATACTTTCCAATGACTTATTTTGCGAAAAATAAAGCTTGGATGACTGCCGAAATTTTTACTAATTGGTTGAAGGAACTAGGCAGAAAAATGTCCCGTGAAAATCGCGATATTGTTCTCTTCTTGGACAACTGTATAGCGCATAATAGTGTGCCGAAATTAAAATCCGTGAAAGTTCATTTCATGCCACCAAACACAACTTCTAAGTTACAGCTTTTGGACCAAGGTATTATTCAGAGTTTTAAAGTGAACTATCACCACAAAATTAAGTTTATTTGGATCCGCCTAGCTTATTTGGAAAATGTGATAGATTTTGAAGGATCCAGTAAGCTGTAACCAAACTGTCACAGATGACTATTTTGTAAAGAAATGCAAGATTAAATTTTAATAATGTATGTACGTACATAGTATTACATTAAATGTGTATCCAATCATTTCAAGCTTCGCTTTATTTGTTGCCAGCATTTTCTTGGGTGATACCCAATTCTCTGTCGGCAACATAGAGTAAGTGATTTTTTTTTTAAATGTGTATAGTATAGAACTAGTATGTATACAGTCTTTTATGAATTACTTAAACTTTTTTTTTAATTTTCGATACCTCGAATTTTCTTTCTACTCCCTTCATATTCGACATATCGAGGTTCGACTGTATATGGAAATTCACTTTATTAAAATTTATTAAAAATACTATTTGTAGTATTAAATTGTCTAGATCTTTATTTAATATTTATAATTTAAAACATTCCATTAATGATTTACAAATATCTTTTGTTATTACTTATGTTGATAAAGCCGCTAACAATTATGCTATTATCTGTAAAAAATTCTATATACAATTTTTGTTAGATTATTTAAATAACAATAGTCTATTTAAACTTGATTCGCATTCCATCAATAGTATTAAACTGAAAAATTTCTTAAATTTCCATATATAGTGCTAAATTTCATAAAAATCCTATTAAATTTAGAACAGTAACACGCGGTCATAATACTTACTCTAGTACTGCGAGTAAATTACTTCTAAATTATTTAAACGTAATAAATGATAGTTTACGTTTTTCTAGCAATAACTACCTTATTCTAAATAATAGTAAAGAATTAAAGAATAAATTAACATCACTTGATAAACTAATTGGATTTTAAACTGTTGATTTTAAAGATCTTTTTAATAATATTATGATCTCTGATCTTCATGTAGTAATTTTAGCTCTATATAATGCTTATATTACTTATCATACTACTCATACTATATTTACCAAATTTCCTAAACTTCTTTACTTTGTTCTTTTCAATAATTATATATTTCAAGGCAATAAATTATGCTTACAAGTCTCAGGGGTTCCACAAGGCGGCTGTAGTAGCAGTATATTAGCTAATTTATACCTTTATCATTATGAAAAATCTTTTACTTCGACAGATTATAAAATTTACAGATATGTTGATGATCTGATTTGTTTGGTCTTTACAAACAACTGTGTCATAGATATAGATTTCTATCCGGATAATTTGGAAGTAATTCCTAATGAAGCCACTATATTAGTAATAACATTAATTTTTTGGACTTAAATCTTATTATTGAACCTACTAATAAGATAGTTACTAATTTATATGATAAAAACGACTATTTTAACATTAATAAAATATTACCTTTTAATTCTTGTAACTCGATTCAATTGTTTAGAAATATTATACTTAATCAGCTTTTTAGAATTTATAGATTATCTGATAAAAAATTTCATACTATGCATATTAATAAACTTAAAATTATTAGCAAATTATATAAATATCCAGCTTATTTAGTACATAGTATAGTTAAAAAGTTTGGAACGGTAGATTATACTTAAATTCTCTCCTTAGTATCTTATTTTAGCCTGACATCCACGTTCTCTTGAATAAGCATTACCATGTATTTATATGTTCTTACTGTTGAATATCATTTTTTATCGTCTTTTCGCATTACTGTTATTTCTTTCTCACGATTGAAAACAGCAGTTCTCAACATTTTATTTTTTGAGATTGGCAACATTGGTCTCTTTATTCAAGGTTCCAATAGATCAGACGTATGCATTGTTTTTTCAGGTATTCTTGTTTCCTTTTATTTTTCAATCTTTATGCATGTTGTCCAAGTTATCAGAGTTTATAGATATAATCCATTACTGATATCAGAAACATGTATTTTGTTCATTTTTATAAAATACTTGGACTTGATAAAGTGTTTTATCGAAATGAACAATTCATTATTAGGCCTAGGGCTTGTCCACGTGTAAAGCTTTTATGCTTGGATTTTATTTGATATTATTTTATCGATTCTTTTCCATTGATGTTTTTTTTTGTTTGTCTTCAGCTTGATGACTAGGTTTGCATTTTTATTTTCCACTTGATCGATGATTCTCTGTTTATATATATATATATATATATATATATATACGTTTCATGTGTTGAAGACGAAATTTTCCTGAGAAAAGAGGCTCCGAGATATCCGCACAGAATTTCTATCGGCGCAGAGATTTTTGTTGTTGTTATAAGCGGGCGTATTGTTCAAGCGTTCTTTGTTTTTCAAGAATTCGCTGTTAGTTCCGGTGTGATTTTAATTAAAAGTTTGCATCTTAAATCCCAGGTACAATTTTATAGTTAGAAATAAACCATCAATGCACAAATATCTGAGGCTCTAGCTTAGATAGTCATATATATTGAATTCAGCTCAATTGCTGATCAGTAGAGCAAATGATGATATTTCTTTAATTATTTATTTATTTTTCAGTAATACAAAACGGAACAATGATCACATTTAAAAAAAAAATAAATCTTTGAAGAGAAAACGAAAATAAAATATTCATAAATCATAGCAAAATTCTCAAACAAACATTCTTAAAATTATTTTCTAACATAGGAACAAATCAATATTATCAAAGCGTAAATTATATAAAGTGTAAAATTTAAAAACCGAAAAGTTTCTTAAAAAAATAAAAAATAAAATCACGATTAACATTGGTGGGATTGCCAAATAAAGTATGACACCGTAAACAAGGCATGCTAGTTTAAAAATCCACAATATTTAAAGAGGAACTGCAAGCAACCTGGTTATTCAGCAATTTTCTGATAAGCGCCATACACAATATGCCCCTCCTGAATTTCAAAGAATTGATTCCGAACGAGTCCCTGGGATAAAAGATGTGTTTTTATTGTGAAAATCATTGACTTTAAAATAAAGGCGCCTCATGATATAAAAGATAAATTGCTGAAAATATTATGAAATTAGCAGAATTTCTAGTTAATTTTGCAAGCAATTCCCATTATGGCACAAACTCTTTTTTTTTATTAATAAAAAACCTCATTGTGCCATGGATGCTTTTTCCTATTGCAATAAAAATATCTTTATTAATAAATATTATTTTTATATAATGTTACACTATAAAGTTTAATAAACACAAATGAAAAATGTGAACTGTTATTTCACAGAAAATATTACTGATTAATCAATACAGAATATTATGTTAAAAAAGGATATGAAGTGAACTCAATCATGGAAGGGAAGATTATCTTAGTAGTTCAATAATAGAGCATAATGATGGGCGATGTGTAGTTGGGACCGCTGCTGGGACGTGAGTGCCCTAACAAGTAACGACTTATGCCTGCATGTTACATACAGTAGATCACAAGGTTAAAAATTATTGAATTTAAACTTTTATAAGGACCCTGCCACTTCTGTCAGCGATTTTCAATTATAGAGCAATGACGAACAAAATGCTATCTTGTTTTAAAACAGAAAAGGAATGAGAATGTTGTACAGATTAAAGTTTCGTGATTCGAATTCCTATTAGGAAGTGGCAGGGTGGTGGTGTCATAACACATCAGCTTTTAATTATAACTGGGTGAGGTGCATGCAGCTAGATGCTGGTTAAAAAAAAATGTTGACATTACAAATGACTGTTCCATGCATAGGTCACAACTAAAGGGAGACACCAAGAGTGTGGCGGGATTGCTCCTCAGAGAACTCGAGTTCGATTTTCGGCTTTTCCCAAACTGTCCCCTATTTACTTGGAGTACGGGGACTATATGTGGGTCCGTAAATCCTTCCGGTTGGAGGTAGGGGAAGGAGGGTATGCTCCCTGTGAATGCCACCCCCACTGGGTTCCGGTCTAAATTGGTGGCCTGTTCGGGCCGTCTAAACAGATACCTTACATCTTCGGGTAGGTCAAACAATCCGGGTCGAAGAAGAACACATAACAAATTCGGGGGCTCAGGATCTCAGCCCCGAATGCTTTTTTGAAAAAGTAGAAAACTTTCATGCAATTTACTTCAAAGTTAAGTCTTAAAGGACATATAATATGTTGTTGTTGAGACCCAGACCGTCCGACCTACCAGAAAGGTGTGAGGTAACTGTTTGGACGGCCGGGAAGTGCCACCCAATTTAGACCGGAACCTAGTGGGGGAGGCATCCACAGGAACCGTACCCTCCTTCCCCTACCACCAACCTCTCGGAAGGACTTACGGACCCACAGTTTTAACGTGACCGTACTCCACGATCTAACACGATCGTACTCCACGATCTAACATGTTTAACGTGATCGTACTCCACGACATGAACACGGCAGCGTGCAAATCCAGCGCGCAAACCACCCACCGAGCTACCGCGCCCGAAATGTGCCAACAGCACGCGGTGTTCCCAGGTGGTCACCCACCCAAGTACTAACCGCGCCCGATGCTGCTTGACTTCGGTGATCTAACGAGAACCGGTGTTTTCAGCACGGTACGGCCGTTATGTAAAACTGTTAACATATTTTTTAATTTAAAATAAAAACTAATATTATCAGTTGTAAATTAATAAAAAAATTATTTCTGCTTCAATGTTTTATCACATACAAAATTTAGGGGCCCCTTTAAATTTGGAGGCCCTTGTGTTAAATTAGGTTCTGGGAATACGACGAGCAGGATGCTGTTTTGTATAAAAAAAAAAGTAAATGAATGAGGAAATTGTACAGATTCGAAGCTTCATTTCAATCTGAAAATGAAGGAGTTAAAAAAATCGTATTTCAACTATAGAAGAAACGACTATTGTCTTAGCTTAATGGATATTGTTTACTATAGCAAGGTGAAGATTTGTAGTACCCGGTTGGTACAGAAGTTTCTTAAAAATTATACTTAAAATTCTTGCATAGTGTTAGTGAAAACAATGCTTATTTATTTGTATAATTAGTAATAATTAAAACCATTAGTGATTTTTACCAACAATAATCTCGTGAAACATTTTTGCGAATAGAAGATCTTTCATCTGAATCTATACAATTAATTATGTTTTATGTGCTGCAAACAATTTGTAATATCAACCACTTTTTTTTTTTTTTTTTAGCATTCCAGTGGGACATGCGTTTTTATTAGGGCTCTAAAAATTTCTTGTTCCAAGAGTCAAATTGCTAGTTACGCTACTATGCCTATGTACATGGATCAAACGTTTGGAATTTTGTCTGTCTAGATCAGAAAGTACAGTAAAATGTTCCATAATAAATCAGTTTAGCACAACCGAAGTTCTTTTATTATACTAATACGCTGTGATATTAAAATATAATTTATCTGTGGGGGAAAAAAAAAAATATGAACATTTTTAACATGCACATATACATTTAAAATAATTCTTTTCTTGAAAAAGAAAAAAAAATCTGATGTGGACAGCACATGACTTTCCTTATATGAATGCAATGAATTTACTACTTTTACAGTAATAAAAAAAAGGATTATTTTTATAGTAGATATTTATATTCTTTCCAAGATATTGAATTTTCGTTAATTAGTCGTTATTTTCATTGATTTAGCGTCCTTTTTATCCATTTGGCGAGTTTTTCGTTAATTTAACAACATTTAAAAAAGTCGTCAAGTTGGCGACATTCCACCAAATTCGTCGCCAAAATCTCGCTAAGCGTCATGGACGGAGAAATAAGTTATTCTTACAGCAGATAAATGACTATTGGCGTTCAAATACAAAAGTATTACTCAAAGTATCTTTTTTCATGAATGGAACGAGCTAGATCCACGAGAATGATGTCACCCAATTTATCGCATGGTATTACATGTGAAAAGTGAGCATGTTTCTCAATAGGAAATATATTTTTTTTATTTTATATGACTTTTTGATAATTTTTTTGAAAAATGTGCAATATCTCGAGAACGGTTCATGTTAGCGTTCTAAAATTTATGTCAATCGTTTTCTAATGAAAAATTACATAAGAAATGTCTATTTGCGTAACTTTATTATAGGTTTTGATTTTCTGACGATTTTTTCAAAATTTCACTGGAAAATTTAGGAGGATTCTGAACATTCGATTGCGTATAAAAACAATAGGCTTCCAGTTTTATGGATTGTAATTTTTGTACCAAATTTCGTTCCAATCGGTCCATTCTTTCGTCAGTTATCGTCTCCACAGACTCACTAACACACACACACATACATACTTTCACACACAGACATCACTTCAAAAATGTTCAATTCGTGATCAGGGATGCTTGAAACGTGCTCTCCCGTCGAAAACTCGAATTCGAATTTTCGACCCAGTCACAATACTTTCCTTATACAAGGAAAGTGAAAGTTCCTTGTACAAAGAAAGTAAAAAAATGATTTATATTTATTAAACATAGGACATCCCATATTGAGAACTTTTCTGAAAAATATGCGGATTGTGAGAATTTCAGGGGACATTTCGAAATTCTTGACAGGAAATACACAGCTTATACAATCAAAATTAAACTAATGCACCTAGCATAGCAGAGCAGTGTCATTGTTTATTGATCTAGTGTTGGAGAATACAATTACGAACCACAGAACCAGGAGTGCCGTTCACAAAAGTGGAGTTATCTTTTTTCTTTGTTGTCTACGAAACGACCTTGGACTTTTCTACCGCGAACACGAAAACTGTAAACAGCGAGACCAGCACTAAGTAGAGGAAATTTCCCTGTCGGTGAAATCGTGGAATCAGATTCAGTTCATATCTGTTCAGCTAGTCTTCCTCTTTCTTATATCTTTTTTGTCGTTTGTTTGCCACCTGTAAAAATTACTATTTTTCGTCTGTTAGGTGTTGATATTATTTTAAAATGGCTTCCGCTTTGGAAGAAGTTTTAATAGCTAGCGCTTTGGAAACGTTAGATATCAACAATTATTGGCCAGAATTCGATAGCTCAAAAGAATTAGATTCCTGGGATGAAGACCTTGATGGCGAATATCCTGTAATTCTTCTATTCTGCGAAACTCTTCTAGATGATATGTTAAATCGTAGTTTAGTGAGCAAGGACGCTGTACAAAAGTCAATTAAGCATCTAGTGGCTAATTACGGTCGTACTAATAAAGGAAAAACACCTGAAGATTTGGATTACAATGACTTGAATAACTGTTTTGGTTATTTACATAGGTATGCCGCGTGCCATACTGCTTTAGTACGGAATGTGTTAAAAATGGTTTTCCACTTCTCGCCCCCTGCTCCCGTTAGGAAATTACTCTGTCTAAAAGATTCTTTGGAAATTGTGAGTCTGGGAGGTGGGCCAGGTAATGATCTCGTCGGATTTTGTAGCGCCTTGCACGGTAAACATTATGGATTTCTTAAAGTGAACTTTACAGTTGTGGATCATATGATTGGTTGGGAGAGAGTTTTTTTTAGAACTACGAGGATGCTTCAAGAGCAGGATTTTGGAAATGCAAGTGTCGTTTTTAAATATGTGCATACACAAACTCTTTTCATCGAAGCAGATTTGACCAATATACGAAGTTGGAACAATGATCTGAGAACGAAATTACAGTGTGCAGACATCTTGTTGCTCGTGAAAGTTTTATCTGTGATTCCCGATCAAGAAAAAACCCAGTTACTGCAGGTAAAGTTTTAAGATACATTATGTATCTTGCTGTATTTTATGTTCAGGGGCAGATATTTTCACAAATTGGCAAATTTATGGTATTTTCTCTGATTACCGCGCAAAACGCCACAGTGCCGCTAGGGCGGCAATCATATCAAAATTACGCCCTATAAACAAACTGTTGCGCAATTGCGTCATATACTTTTCGGAAGCGAATTTCAAATAGTTTAAAACCAAATTTTTCCGTTTCTTTTAATTTTATTTTATAAAATTTAGAATTAGTGGGAACGTTTTTTTAAAATTAAATTTGCATTATTTTTTTGTGTTATAATATTTTAGGTGCGAGTACAGTGGCCCACAAAAAATGTTTTAAAAATGCCCAGTTACTTCAATGACTGATGCACAGTTTTATTGAATAATTCAATGTAAAAAGTGATTAATCACTTTCCCGTACCAATTTAAATGGAACAAATCGCAAAGTATGATATTTTTACTTATAAAACAAAATATTAAATTTAATTTGTTTATATATTGTAAATAATATATTGATTCATAATGTTACTGATTGTCTTTCTCATAAAGATGAGTCATATTTAAAAAATATGTTATGTAAAATATGGAACATGTTTCATCAATATTACCCTTATTTTTTATGAATTGGTTGAATACAAAACATAATTAAAAAGTTAATAATTGCATTTAATTAAATTAGTTGATGTGAGAATTGTCTTAACTTTATGATAATGCACTTGTTTCATTAAATTAATCTTAAATTTTAAAGAAAGTATTATACTCGGAAGCAAAATTTTACTTTCCTGTTTCTGAAAATTACCTGATGTAAAATGACTCAGAAATGTATGAGCTCCAAGTTTTTAAATATGCAACAAACTCATGCTACCAGTTATATCTAGCAATGTCGAAAGCCCACACCACACGACCAACCCTAAGGCTTATGGCAGCTTACTGTGTGGCCGGATATGTAGCAATGTGAAGCATTTGAAAATAGAAATAAAAAAAATGATCGGTATGGACAATTGTGTCCCTATATTCATTGTACACAGTTCTCCCTACTTTATACATTATTATCAATGTATTACATTTTCCTGTTAGATGTCTACAAATTATCTATACTTATAACAAGTGGGTTGACAGTGCATTTGTGCTTTCTCTTGCATTTTGGCAGCTTGCAATTTTGATTTTTTGAAAAAGAGGTGAAAATAGTCATTTGACATGTAAAAAAAATGATGCACATCAGAAAAAATATAGTGCAAATTCAGTCTGACACATTAGCATTATACTTCGTCTAATTTTACTTTTAAATTGTATCATTATTTTGTCTATTTAATGTAGTGTAAATTAGAGGAAAATCCAAAATTGATATTTTGATTGCAAAATAGATAGACTTTGTGCAATAAGGACAAGCTAAAAAAACAGCATATTTTATCTTCGAACCGAATTTGGTTTTAATCTATTGAGCAGTTTTGAAGATGTAACAAATTACTGCAAAATATGCATGTATACTGTGTAAACATGAATAATCTTAAAAAATATGAGGTTTTTAATACACATGTAACATTGTAGTTTTGAACCAAATTCCATTTCAGTCAATTGAGTAATTTTAGAGATAGCAAAATGATACAATATGTACATGTGCTACAGCACATGACAATAAATTTCAATGTTATCTTCGCATAACCTAACTATACCAAATATGGTTTCAATTACTCGAGTACATTTCAGATATTGTGTAATGTTAATGCATTACTGTGTAGAACATGTGAAAATTAAAACACGAAAGATCAGTCATGCATAAAGAACATGAAACACTTTCCAACAGCAGTGCAATTTTATTAAAACATCTCTAAAATATGATACATTCAATGGTAAAATTTTTTAAATTATTACAATACTATGATAATTTATGCTTGGCAATTTTGCTACTGTCTTTCAGGCCGAAGTCTTTGCCATCCTTATGTGTTGTAGAATCTGCTATGACAGGAAGTATAAGAATAACCAGATTTTCATTTGTTCTGATAGTCAGGCTGCTCTTATGGCTCTTGGGAAGTTCACTGTGACGTCTTCCCTTGTTTGGGAATGTTATAATGCACTCTGTGAAATCGCTAGCAATAATAATGTCATTCTTTACTGGGTGCCTGGTCATTCGGGTATTCCTGGCAATGAATTGGCGGATGAACTTGCTAGGAAAGGCTCAAGTACTCCCTTTGTGGGCCCTGAGCCGGCCTTGGGAATTCCCAATGACCTTGTTAGAAGAATTGTCTATGACATCTTCAGGAAGCTTCAATGTAAGAACTGGCGTGACACTAAGGGACAAAGGCAAGCGAAAATTCTCAACTGCAATTGCTCTAGTACACGTCAAAAGGAACTTTTCAGGCTCAGTAGAACCGGCATCAGGAGGGCTGTTGGGCTCCTTACTGGGCACTGCACCCTCAAGAGACACCTTAATATTATGGGTGTCACCAAGGATTCGCTTTGCAGAGGCTGCAATCACAGCGAAGAAACTGCAGCTCACATTCTATGTGAATGTGAGGCTTACTCTGCTCACAGATTCGAGCACATTGGTCATCATGTGATTGAACCCTGGGAGCTGAATGACATTCCTGTCAAGTGCCTGCTTATTTTCGCATCGGCTACTGGTCTCTTTTCTTAGAGATCTTTTTTCTTCTGGGGTAGTACAATAGACCTCTGGTCGATGTGCTGGGCTCTTCTGGAGCCACCCACCTTCATTTCATTCATTCATTCATTCATGATAATTTATTATATTTGAAAACTTAAAACTTCATAAAAAAAAATAAACTTTATTCAAATGATGTAATTGAGATATAAATCGCCCGACTCTCTATGTAAAAGCAGTAAATATTTCATTCATACACTTTTATTCCATTCCTTTCATTCATTACAATTCTACAATAATTTATTTTATTTTAAAACTTAACTTTCCCAGCCGGGTATACATACCCTATAAACTCTTGGGCCAGGGCCCTCGGTCTGGGTTTTCACTTTAACTCGGTCTGTTTTTCACTTTAACTTAAAACCGTGGAGATAAAAGTACTTTTACTCTATGCTTAAAACTTCATTCAAAAAGTCTGCTATAAAATCATCTGCTTCTCTATGAAAAATCAATGAATATTTCATTCATATCAGCTTTATTCCAGACTCCAGAGCTAAAAAATTTAGCAATTCTTATACAACTCGTCTTACAGCTTGATGTGTTTACATTCTGCGTCTTGATGTGTTTGCATTCCACGTACGTTAAAATTTGGCTTCGTTGTAGAAATAATCAAAGTTTGATGATCATTTAAACTCAAATATATTATAATTGCATTGTTTCAGAATATTGATGCACAGAAAGTAAGCAAAAATAAAGCGACTTTAGGACAGAAATAACACTAACTATAAATTACAAAGAACTTTAAAAATCATGATTTTGACACAAGATGGATGCCTCATTTTATTTTGAAGTGGGTCACATGATTTTTTCATAAATATGGGTGGAAGACCTAGGCCGTCCGGCTCGTCCAAGGACTAGAGCAGCAGTATGGACGACCGCCATAAATATGGGTGTAATTATTATTTTAATTTTTATTTAAGAAACTTCTGAATATATTTTGCTGAATTTTATTTTTTAAAAAGAACTTTAAAAATCACAATTTTGACACAAGATGGACGGCGGGCCAACGGCCGTACCGTGCTGAAAACACCGGTTCTCGTTAGATCACCGAAGTCAAGCAGCATCGGGCGCGGTTAGTACTTGGTGGGTGACCACCTCGGAACACCGCGTGCTGTTGGCCATCTCGGGTGCGGTATCCCCGTGGTTTGCGCGCTAGATTTGCATGCTACCACAAATGCCGCCGTGTTCATGCGGAGTACGATCACGTTAAACATGTGGGTCCGTAAGTCCTTCCGAGAGGTTGGTGGTGGGGGAAGGAGGGTACGGTCCCTGTGGATGCCTCCCCCACTGGGTTCCGGTCAAAATTGGGTGGCACTTCCCGGCAGTCCATTCAGTTACCTTACACCTTTCTGGTAGGTCGGACGGTCTGGGTCTCAACATCAACAACAACAAGATGGACGGCATTGATCATTTATACCTAAATATATTTGTGTTGTTTCAGAATATAGATGCACAGAATTTAAGCAAAAATAAAGTTGTTTTAGGATGGATACAACACTAAATATAAATTAAAAAGAACTTTAAAAGTCACAATTTTGACACAAGATGGATGCCATATTTTAATTTGCAGTGGGTCACGTGATTTCTTCATATAATATGGGTGTAATTATTATTTTAATTTTTATTTAAAAAACTGATGAATATATTTTGCTGAAAGTTATTTTTTATGGGATAATTTGAATATTTCGTATAACTTTCAAAGCAATTTTTTAATTTTACATTCGCTTAAAAAATGTTTGAAAAATTAGGTCCCATATAGTTCAATGTATTTCATTTTTTCAACCCGGTTTCAGTCCAAAACTAATTAAGTGATATTATTCGTTTATATTCTCACAGACCGTCTGAATAATATACTAAAATTTCATTTTGATAAAGTCATTTTTACGTCAGTTATTGTGCAAACGGACAGACAGATAGACAGAATGAACAAAGTAATAAACACTTTTCAACTATGTTGTAAAGTATGAAATTAAAGTTTTTGTAACATTTATGTTAATATCTATGTACCAAATTTGTTTCAATCTAATACATAAATTTGCAGACAGGTTGACCAATAGATGGATGCAGTGGCATGTTGACAGGGCAGTTTAAGGCCCCCTAGCTGTCTTTCTCTAGAGGTGCACATAGACCCTTATGGAGGTGAATGTAAAAGAACCAAAACCCATCCCAAATACCCCCCCCCCCCCCCCCCCTTAATATTTAAAAAAATTATTGTGGTGTATTAAGTGCCATTGATATTTTAGTATTAAAAATTTTGGAAAAATAAAATATCTGTAACAGCAGAATTATTGAGATAGCACTCATTAACAAAAGACAAAAGATAAATTTTCATGCCTTTGCTTGTTTGACTGCATTGTCTCAATAACACTGTTGAGGGAAGCTCTTTTTTACCTTAGAAACCAGTTGATTCCTTAAAACAATTGTCTTCTATTATTACTGATTAATTAAAGTATTATAAATAAGTTTATTTTAATTTTCAGAAAAAGTCTCAAATTCAAGCACATTCAGAATTTTTCTATCATTCAAATTCTGCACTCCCCCCCCCCCCCCCCAATAATAAAAATCTTTCAAAAGCTGGATTATTTTAAACATATATTCAAATTATGGATTATCTGAATAACAAAATAACAAATGCTTTTATTGTATTTATTATATATTGCTGTAAGGATTGAAAAATGCTAAATGTATGCTGTTCCACTTAAAGATGTGGATTTTCCAGAAACGTTTGAAAATTTTTCTCTATTATATTTCAGCTGGAATAATATGCCTTGTGATTTTTAAAAGTAAATATTCTTTTGTTTCTGCTGCAGTCAAGCATATAAATTACAAAACATACCTAAAAAAGGTTTAAATTTAGAAGTATATAAAAATTCTATGCATGAAAATATTATATACCTATTTTTACTGAAGCTATAATATTATATTTTCTTTAAATACATGTGCTTTTGAAAAGTTATAAAATAATTCTATTTTATCTATAACAAGAATTTTTTCTTGTTATAGATAAAATGAAAAATAATTCAAAATTGTTTAAACTTATTTATTATCATTTGTAATTTACTGTTTATTATAGGTATAAAGGTAAAGTATTAAATATAATATTATTAAAACAACAACAACAAAAAAAAACTGCAAATAATTGAAAAACGAATTATTAAATATTATATTAATATAAAAAAAATATCTACTGATAATTGAGAGGAAAATCTTTCTACCATTTTTTTAAAAAATAAATAAATAAATTACTCAGTTTATTATATGCGTAAAAAAGAAATTGCTAAATATATATAGGGTGTCCCAAAAAGATTGAAACATGCTTTAATTCTTTACCTGTTGGAGATAAGTGGCCAATGTAAATTGCAAAATTGTTGAAAGTAAGGTAGGAAATAAGACTATGTTAATGAAATAGTCCTCTCATTAATTTTCAAAAAGTTACACTTTTTAAATTTTTATATGACCCCCTCAGACAAATTTGCGCAATCAGAAAATTTTTATTTTTAATAATAAGATCATCAAAAAAACCTGCATATCTGTATCTTTAAAATCAACTGAATTATGATAAAGGAAAAAATCTGACTTATGCCACTTTTCCGTACCATGTGAAAGGCTGTTTCATCAGTGAAAATAGGGATCATAAACAAATTGATGATGGAAATTGTTTAGATCAAAAACATGTTAATATATGTCAAATTTTTTATCACAAATGCATCTAAATAAAGCATTACACAGACAGAGATCATATAAAGCAGTGGTACTCACTACACGTTTGGGGTTCTTCCATGTATTATCATCCAGTTTTATTTTTTTTGTGATATGTCACAAATTTACATTTCTAATTTGATATATGGTCCCCATTCACAATGTTCAATTTTTAATTAAATATAACTCGCTCAATTTTAAAAATACAGATATGCGTTTTTTTTTAATGATCTTGTTGCATTAAAAATAAAAATTTTCTGATCGACTAAATTTGTCTAATAGGGTCATTTTAAAGTGTAACTTTTGAAAATTAATGGGAGGATTATTTCATTAATGTAGTCTTATTTCCTACCTTACTTTCAAGATTTTTGCAATTTATATTGCCCACATATCTCCAACATGTAAAGAATTAAAGTGCATTTCAATCTTTTTGGGATATCCTGTATACATTATAAGACAAAATAAAAATAAAATGTTACCTTAAATCAAACCCTTTAAAAATTTTAATAATTGCATAAAAATACTTGTTTATAATTGAATGGGTGAGTATCATGAGGTAGAAGAGGCAATTTGCTGGAAGATGAGTTAAGCATATATTTAGTGCTATTAAAGTATTTTCTTTTAGTAAAAGAGCATGTGAAAATGTTCCTTTTTTTTTAATATTTTTATAAATTTTACAGAATGTAATACTACAGATAAAGGTTCTTAAAACTTTATCTTCATTTTTCTGATAATGAGTAAAATGTCATTTGTAATCTTCTGATTCTCATTTATTCTTATTCTTCAAAATAAAGTACACCCCCCCCCCCCCCCTCCTTCCTTTTCTTCTCCTCAAAATTAGAAAACTCAACGATGAAATACTTTTTGTAAAGGTACTTCGAAAAAAGGAAAAAGCTGAAAATTTTCTACTTCTAATAAATTTCTTGACTCGCATTTCTATTTCTACTGTTTACTTTTAAAAAAATAAATCCCCCACTGATGATGTAAAATATTAATATATGAGAAAATGTCTGTAATAATAATGTATGGAGCTTCTGATTTCAGGTATTTTATATTGCAGTAGACGTTTGTATACTCAGGGTTAGAGTTTGTCAAAATGTGTAATTATGCATCATGTACGCACTGAAATACATATTTACTCCTCGAAGTTTTACCAGTGCATAATTGGCCATTGTAGCCTGAGCTAAGTTTTTGCAAAATTTTAAACTTGTGTGGTAAATTAAAAGATGGAATTTGTTGATTATCTTGGAGGTTTATAAAATTGGGGTATATAGCAAATATTTTATCTACTATTATTCGGATCGGTTGTTCCATTTTGACGAGTGCACAATAAGCTCAAAACCTGTTCATGGATGTTGTTATCTGCAATATGGAAACATATTCTAAAAATGTAAGCTTATCAGCAGATTTCAGAGAAATGAGATTTAGTCAGGGCACGAGACAGATCATTCACTTAATTAAAACACGTAAGCATCTGAATATTTACATTATGATTTATTTATACTATATATAAAAATAAATATTCTAGTTTAAAAAGAAATATCAGAAAATAATTTATAATAATATCTCTTAGTTTATTTTAAATATTCTTTACTTTGGAAAAATCATATTTGAATTTTAAGAAAGGAGTAAAAGTACCCCTTAAAAATTATTCTTGGCAATCTCTGCTCAGAGTTCTGAAATTTATTTAAATGTTACAAAATTTGTTGAAATATAATTCAAGCATATTATCTCTTACAGGGTATTGTTTCCTTGATGAAGCCTGGTGCATTGTTGATTTACATTGATTGTCCATTTCCAAGCGCATCCTTCGCTAGTGTTACCCAATGGCTAGATTGTGTATATCAAAGTGATAAGAAAAAATTTCAATTTGATTATGAAGTTAAACGTTTTGAATATCCAAATATTACTTCATGCCAAGCTCATGTCCGAATATATATGAAGAAATTTTTTGTTGTAGGGTCTTAATAATTGTTTTATACACATGTTCTATTTTTTATATAAATTGTTTTTAAAATAAATATGTGTCAATGTTTTTGACTGTTTTATCTAAAAATTATATAGAATTAGAATGTGACTGTTTAAAAAGTATACTGTTAAATACTAATTCCGTAAATAAAGAGGCATTGCTGGTTTTTTGAGCCAAAATATGTAACTTGTCACAATAAACAAAACTGTTTCTTGTGAGAATATAACTTTCTGATATTTCCTTGAAGAAGCAAACATGTAGGAATATTCGGTGACTACAATTGTTTCAGTGGTGTTTTAAGCCCTCCTCCTCAAATCAAAAACAGTGTGCTCAAAACAGATATTAACAAACAACTGAAGGTTCGAAATGCCCTTGAAACAATTATAGTCAATTTTTCTTTTCATGCTTTCTTCAAAGAAGTATTAGAAATTTATAATGTAACTTGTCTTAAATTGAAGTTAAAAAATTTTATCTGAAAAAAATCAAAATGTCAAGGAACTGGCTAATGTAATCGATAATTATTTTAATTTCTTCTATTAAAAGTTATTTTCATGAATGAAATTAAGATCATTAAGAATTAATTTTATGATTGAAAAATTAGATAAGAGATTTTCAATCAAATAATGTGACATCTCTAAAAAAAAAAAACTGTAGTGTAAAAAAATTCCACCAAGTAATGAAAAACGGCACACAAAAAAAAAAGTAAAAAATAAATAAATAAAATTGCATATTTTGGTGTGAAGTATGATTCTATCAAAGCTGGAATATATGCTTTTCACTTATAACTGAAATAGACAAAATACTATTAAGAGAATGAGGAAGGATTCCATATATCTTGGCACTCTGCCTTGTTGATTAATGAAGGGTGCATACAAGTTCTTTTAGTGCATTGTGGCTACACTATTTCTTGTACAGTGAAAACTAAAATCCTGGAATAGCGTTAAGGAATATGGATCCTTTCCTCATTCTCTTTCTCACTGTGTTGCCAAGTTTGGAATCCTAATTTTTTAAATTATCTACTATAGGGGCACTGCGATTATTTTTATTCGATCAGGAAGGGTAATTTTACTATAGACAGATGCAATGTGTATACTCGTGGAACTTTCCTTAAAAAATTATATTGGAATGCTTAAGAACTTTCCAAGGAACATTCTATAATTCTACAGGGGTTGCTCTGGATATTTTGATTTCATCAAATTGAGTTTTTATTCGTGAAATTTTATTTTGATTTTTTATTTGAAAAATTTAATTTGATTTATAAATTCTCAAATTCTAAAGATCATTATTTTGGAAAATATATAGTAGTATACATGATGATTAGTATACTACGAGTAGTATACAATGATTTTTGATTTTCATATTGGCAGAATTTATAATCGGTAAAATGTTTGTCAAATTGTTTTTTGATTTTTATTTTTAATTGTTTTATTTTTTTTTACAAAATGCAACAATGGTGATCTGCAGCACAACCTCTGTTTCTGTATTAGGAACATTTTGCTAAATAACCTTAGAACCCCTGGTAATGCTGGATAAAATTTACTTGTATCATTAGATTTTAATGGAAGAAAATTTAGCCTCAACATTCTATGGTTAAGAAGTTTTTTTTTTGAATAAAAAAAATTTGTATAGTAGTATTAACATATAACTTCAAGGAAATTGTAGGAAATACAGATATAACAATCTTGTTGACAATTGGTATACTTTCAAATTAAAGATATATACAATTTCATGAAAAGCGTTAAAAATGCAAGATTTGAGTAAAATTAGTTAGAAACCACTGATATACTGCAAAAAGATTTAAAATACCAGGTTTAACTATTAATTACAATTTTTTGGAAAAAAAAAATATTTACTGCTAAGATTTGCTGATAATGATATCTGATGTCCAAATTGATAATCACTAATTTTTACTAAGCTTATGAAAAATTAAAATAGTCGACATTCCTCTTGCATAATATAATATACACCCAACTCTTTTTACATGGTAGATACATTCCTCAGAAATTCGTGTAAAAAAAGATAAGTTTCCTATAGTAAAATTGGGGATATGTTCCATGTTATCCAAAAACCATGTAAGATGAAATAAAGAACTATATTTAGTTTAAAAACTGTGTAAAAAAATGCTGAAAATTGTAAAAACTTTGATATGCATACGAATGATATATACATACATCAATTTTATTGAGCAATAAAACTTAAAATACATAATTCATAGGTAAAAATAAGTAGCGCAAGCAAAAGAAAAAGGAATCTGTTAATCCAAAATTAAGAATAGAAACTCAAAATTAAAAATAGAAATAAAGAAATAATATTTAGTTGCATAATTATTTGTCGCTACATGATAATAAGCGCAATTGTTTGTGACGAACTGGTCCAAAGTCGTTACCATTGCTAGAGATATCCACATCTGTCAAACTCTTTAATGGAGATTTTCGTCTGGTAATACTTCTTGAACTGCTTTCCGAAAGGTCTTGCACTGTCGACTTTTTTATTAAAAAATCTGTTATAGACAGTTGAACTTTTGGTTTTTTGATACCCAGCCAAACAATTCTTCATATCTCGTTCAAATTTTAGGGCACGTTCCATGTTTGGATCAATTTTTAAAAAATGATTTACCGTACATTTCCCAAATGTTAGACCCTCGCCAATTAAATTAGCAGTTAGTTGACATATTTAGGCCTCTTTCTCATTATCGCTATTATGATTCTCAGTACTATTACTGTCATCTGTTATTAAATCAATCAGATCATCGACATCTAGAGGTTTGGGCATGGTAGCCCAGTGGTTAGCATGCGGGAATGCATTCGGTAGGCCCGGGTTCGATTCCCTCCTCTGTTAAAATTGCCTCCATATTCATGCGGAGTACGATCACGTTAAACATGTGGGTCCATAAGTCCTTCCAAGAGGTTGGTGGTAAGGGAAGGAGGGTACAGTCCCTGTGGATGCCCCTCCCCACTGGGTTCCTGTCTAAATTGGGTGGCTCTTCCTGGCCGTTTAAACAGTTACCTTATACCTTTCTGGTAGGTCGGATGATCTGGGTCTCAACAACAACATCTAGAGGTTTATCTATCATTAATTTGTCGATGTCTTCAATTTGTAGGTCCTCAAATCCTTCTCTAATTTTGTGTGCGAAGGCTATAATTTTGAAGACTCCATCGTTATTTGGGGCACTGAGTTACCACTCTTGACACATTCTGGCCAAAGTGCTTTTCAACAAGCATTTAATGCTGATATCCTTAACTTCTTTTTGGCCAATGAAGCATATGTAATGCAATCCATAATGGAATATTTTTTCCATACATCAATAATTGTGAGGTTGTCCTTCTCTATTGCATCTAAAATATGTTGGAATGCTCGTTGAGTATAATATAGCTTAAAGGCAACGATTATACCCTAGTCGAATGGTTGAATCAAGGAAATGGTATTAGGTGGCAAAAAGATTACTTGAACATTTGGATGCTCTAATACCGGATGACTGGGTACATTATCTACGACCAAAAGTACTTTAAAATCAAGACATCGTTGCTCCATATATCTTTTTTCAGGAACAAAGCATTCTTTAAACCATTCCGTAAATAGACCTACTGTCATCCAGGCCTTTTTATTCGCCCTTCAATGAACCGGCAACTGTTGAATGTTTTTTCCTCTTAAAGCACGTGGCCTTAATGATCTGCTGATTAAAAGAGGCTTTAAAATTTTGTCACCAGAAGTATTGCTACACAGTAAAAAGGTCACCTGATCTTTAGCAACTTTAAACCCACTAACAATTTTTTCAGATTTTGTTATAAAACTTCTGGCAGGCATTTTTTTCCAGAATAGACCAGTTTCATCGGCATTAAAAATTTGATTGGGAACATAGCCCCCATCTTCGATTATTTTAGCTAGTTTTGCTGGAAAGCTTTTAGCAGCCTCCTCATCTGCTGATGCATTCTCCTTTAATTTTTAAATTATGAAATGCATTTCCTGTTAGCCATCCATCACTGGTCGAAAATTCTTTTCTCTTATCTGGACGACTTGTTGATGGCTTCGATATCTGCACTTGCTTATAAATTCTTAGTGCCTTCTGCTTTATAATATTTCAATCTATAGGCATTCTCTTTTGCAATAAATCCTCCATCCAAAGCACTACACATTATTCCATTTTTACTAACACTTCATCTCTAATGTATGACAATGTTTCGGAACTAAATTTTGATGCGCAGATGAGAGATTTCCATATGGCATTCTCATTTTTCTTGATGGTTCTGATAGTAGCTTCGTTCAAGCCAAAATCCTTGCCCACAGATATTGCACCTTCACCTCTCGCAAGATAGTCCAAGATTTTTAATTTAATTTCAAATAAATTTTTCAAAAAAGGAAGACTTTTTTAAACCGTGTAACTTCAAATTTGTGTAAAAAAAAGAGTTGGGTGTATATGCATAACTCAGGGTGTCTAACTTTCTGAGAACATGTAAAACCCAGAGAAATTTGCTCTTACCTTCGAATTTTGTCACCTAGTGACAGAAGCAGCAAAATGGATTATGCTCATTTTAAGATAATGCAGTGGCTAAGATGTATCTTTTTTTCGAGAGGAATTTAAAAAAAACTGATATCAGTGGTGAAGCATGAAGGGAATTTGGGGAGACAGTGCTTACCTAAACAACCTGCAAAGTATCAAGCAACTCCCATGTTAATTATACATTATGTGAAATATTATTTTATGCACTTACTTCGAATAATGCACAAATAAAACAAAAGTTATTTAGGTGGACACTGTCTTCTCAAATTGCCTTCATGCTTCACCATCGGATGCAATATTGATACTTCTACTGTTGGCTTAGAAAATTAATTGAACATGTGACTATACCACTACTTGATAGTAGTTTATAGATTGATGGTGAAGAATTGCTTTATATAAGGTGTATTGGTATTATGTTGTGACTAGCTGTACCCATGCAGAGTATCTGTATTCTACCTAGGCATATGTCGAAAACCCAGATCACTCGACTCACCCTGAGGTATGAGCAGCAGTTTGAGTGGCCGGACTTAGGCATGTGTTGTTGAGACCCAGACCGTCTGACCTACCAGAAAGATGCAAGGTAACCGTTCGGATGGTTGGGAAGTGCCACCCAATTTAGACTGGAACCCAGTGGGGGAGGCATCCACAGGGACCGTACCCTCCTTCCCCTACCACCAAACTCTCGGAAGGACTTACGGACACACATGTTTAATGTGATCGTACTCTGCATGAACATGGTGGCAGTTGTGGTAGCATGCAAACCACCGAGCTACCGCACCCGAAATGTGCTAACAGCATGCAGTGTTCCCAGGTGGTCACCCACCCAAGTACTAAGTGCGCCCGATGCTGCTTGACTTCGGTGATCTAACGAGAACCGGTGCTTAGGCATGTGTGGAATTTTTAAAGATAAGACTCCAAAAATAGCAATTTTGTATTTCTTCTTTGGCTGAGACTTATTGAAATATTTTCTTCGGTTCGTTGAAGTCTATCAACTTCTTTTCTCATTCAATAGCTTTAACAGTTTAATCAGTATGCCATGCCATTCTATGTGCAATAACAAACTATGTCAGTACAATAATTTTGTTTTTAATTATATAATATCGACAATACAAAAAGCTAAATTTTACTTAATTAGTGGAATAATTATTTTATATATTTTTGAAAATGAAATGTTGATCAGTCTACACATATTTTTGGCTACCCATATTTATCTCAATTTATTTGTAATACTCTACTTTTCATAAATTTCAAAATAATTCAAATTCAGAGCTTCTTATTTTGTAATGTTGCCAACATTCCAAATCTTTTATGTACTACCTGACAGAACAGGTTATAATAGGTTTTTCTGGCTCTTAGGGTGCAACCTCTCTTCTGGATACATGGGGACTTCTGAGAAAATAGAATTTTTAATTTGAAAAGGGAAGTAATTTTCTTTTCTTCTAGAAGATGACCAAATGTATGCCTGTCATTTACAAAAATTATTTACGGATGTTGAAAAGCATTGAATTATTTAGAGTAATTTGGATGTATGTGCAAGGGATTAGAGTACAGGTTATTACATTTTATTTATAATAGGTATTTATTTTCTTAAAAGGTTTTATAGTACATCGTATAAATAAAAGACAAAATTCTAGTCTATAAATTGTCTAAGAGTGAAGTTATTTAATTTATAATTTTAAAAAATACAATACTAACTGTTTTAGAGGATATTTTTTTTTCAAATCTAAAGATCATAAAAAAAAAAAAAAAAGAACTTGGGTTATCAACACCCGGGCCTTAGCGATTACTCCAAGTTATAAATTTCCTCCAAATTTTGTGATATAACTTTTATGAGTACCCGGGCCTTAGCGATTACTCCAAGTTATAAATTTCCTCCAAATTTTGTGATATAACTTTTATGAGTAGATGCTATTTTACCATAATTAAAACATCTGAAGAAACATACATCACTCGCTCTTTTCACCAACAGCTCTAATTTTGCTATTTAATTTGAATGCACATCAGGGTTAACGCACAATTTTAATTGAAAAAAAAAAACAGCGTTGCAGAAAAGTGGATTACATTTACACTTTATGAAGTTTTAGTAAATGTCACATAATATAATTTATGTAAGTTGCAGACTATGTTCTAAAAAAATAATTTGTTTCCAACAATTCTATAAAAAATACTTTCAAAGAATATTTAGAAATACTTCTGTAAGAGGCCACAAAAACAAATTGCTACAAATAATAAAAAAAATGCTCACAAAATTCACTTATTTATTTTTTTTATTGATGATTTGAAAATATATATATATATTTTTCAAATATAGTATGGATTTCTTATTAGTGAATCATTAAATAGGAAGAAAGTTTTTTTATAAGAAAATCAGGCAATTATGGATATTATTCTAAACCAACTATTTAAATCGGCAATTATTTTCCAACACTAATTTGAAAATGTTTGAGAGTTTTGATGATGTTTTATGTGAATTACTTTTAAAAACAGGTTGGGTTTCTTTCAGGACAGTTTTGAAACTGGAAAAGAAATGGAAGCAGGAAATGCGAAACAGTTTTGAAACCTTTCTTATACTTTGATGGAGAAATTTGTTCCTACAGTTTGCAACCTGATGACACTCATGTAAAATAATTTTCAAATTTAATAAATACTAAAGCTCAGATGACCACAGCAAATCCTGAAAAATAGCTGTCACAGGTTGTTTATTGCTATGAGAAGAATATGCATAGCATATGTCAGAATCTTAACATTAATAGTTAATGTACAAAGTATCTAATTACTTTGCAACACTATCTACTTTAAGAAACATTAAAAGATACATCATTAAAAAGAAAAAACAATTTATTGAGAACTATACAAATACAATGGAGAGAAAAATATCAAGGATACTAAAATTCCTATGTATACAAAGAAATAAAGGGACAACTTCTCAGAAGGCAAACTGGAAGTATGAAAAATTTGAACAGAAGATGCTGAGGATGAAATGGAATATGAAAACATGTAGTATAATTATGTTAACACTTTGTTATTTAACATTTGATGTTTATAAAAATAAAACATTATAATGTAAAATGCTAATAATGTATACACGCTTTAATCACAAAGTAATATGCCTTTTCATTGAAAATTTACAATATGTAAACATGAGTGAATGCAATATTACAAATATTTGAAAAAATTAATTATCAGTCTTTCATTTCACCATCTTCTTCCTCTTCTTCAACTCCTCGAATATATAGTACATTGTTACATCGAATGAGAACTTCTCCCAAATTTCCTTTGTTTTTCCCTTCAACGTACTCTTCTGTATTAGCTAGCTGAAGGTTCATGTATCCATCCACACTAACCAAGAATCCTTTATATTCCATGCCCCATTTCAGCTTCACAATAACTGGTTTTCCTGTCAGGCTATTTAAGTATGGTTTGGGGTTCAAAGTTAGATTCTGAAAAGAGAAAAATAAGTATTAAATTCAAAAGCAAAATAAATACTATAACGTCCAGAAAAAGCATTGAAAAAAATTCACAAAAAAGAAAAATAGTGAATAGAAATGTCATAGCTAAACAAACAACATTAGTATTCAATTAATTTCTGTGAGTTTATGTATAAGCTTTTCGGAAATGAGCAAAATTTAACCCATTCATGAGGATGGCTACTGAGATTTATTACCCACCGCCCCTTTAGTTTTTTCATTACACACTCTTTGTTTGTGCTTTCCTACTTAAAGTACAATATTTGAAAATTTGCAAACTCATTAGCCAATACACCACCACTTTTGTCTTTTACGTTGTATACTTACATCTATGATGTGAAACTGTCTGTATATATGAAATATTTTCTTCAATTGTAAAGCATTTTGATAGTTTTAATAAACGCTCCGTTGTTGTTCGCTGTCCGTAGAGGTCGGTCTCTGTTATTATCCTTTCCTGGCCATCCAAACGGCTGCTCATGTCTTAGGAAGAGTCGGACGGTCTGGGTTTTCAACATTCTTTGTTTCGTAAAATGAAAAACTATCATTTGTTAAACCCTCAGTGATAGGTTTTCATTCTTTCCACCAGTTTTTGATGTTTTAGGATTTTGACTCTGATTAAAATATGTAAATTGGTTTTTCATTCAAAACTGAATTAAAATATTTGCAAATTTGAAAAGCGCTTTTTATGAAATAGGAGGAATTGTGGGTACTTGACCCTACTTCCATTTTTGATTTTTGATGTAAATTTTGTCCATTTATACATATTAATATTATGAACAATATTTATTAATATAATTCTGAAATGTTAATTGTTAACATAGTTAAATATTAAATATGTAAAGCTTTTAATATGGATCAAGTATATCCTAATTTCTAGGGATACTTGACCCAGGTGTTAGATTATGGAATAAACTAGCCATGCAAAAAAGTATGAAAATTTTAGTAACCCATTAAAAAACTGGTGGCCCACATTAAAATATGCTTTTATTTCTTACTATAGGTCTTAGTTGATTTGATTTTCAATAATTGGAAAGATGGGAATGGCTTAAAAAAAACCAGACCCCAAATTCTCAGCCTTGATTGATAGCATATTTATCTTTTGTCTGTTAAAATACCTTTTACTTGAAAATATTCTTTTAACTACAGCTGTTCACATAGATGAATTTCTATTATTCCTTAATTATGAAAAACATTGTATGTTTGATTTTGCAGTTTAGATTTGAAGGGGGAGGGGAGGCTATTTTTTTTATATAATAACCCTCTCTCTTTCCTACTTTTATCTTTAATAATCTATTTTGTTATTTTTGCCAATATTTTTCATATTACAACATTTTTGATCATTTCGATTTTAAAGCAATTTGCACTTTGCTACAAAATACAGAAAACAATTTAAACACGGTCCATTACTATATTTTAGGTGAAAGACCCAGACCACACGACTGACCCGAAGGCTTACAGTAGCCATTTGTGTTATTAATTAAATTAAATGCAAAGTTCATTTCCTATAGATTTTTCTTTGTTTACATCATTAATACCCGATTATGTATGATTAACAAAGAAAAGCAGTACGATTAAGAAACACGATACATATTTATAAAGGATGCCCCCAAAAATTTGGAAGACAGGCCCATTGTGCATACTAGCATCCATGTTGACAAGTGCATAATAAATGTGAGACCCATGGTAGGGTGAATGTTCTTCTGCACAGCAACAGCATTAGTTTACTGTAATGGCTGTTAATGGGGAAATGATTGGAAGTGTAGTACGTACCCTTGATGAATAAAAGAGAGAGAGAGAGAGGGTGTGTGTGTGTGTGTAAAATTGGTAGAATAGCCCACACCTCATTTTTCAAAGTACAAAATTGCGCCAAGTTGGGGCGTTTCTCCGTATTTTGAAATTGACTCCTACCAACTCAAGTGATGTATTTTCACGTTTAATACGCTCCTCCTACAAAAGTGACGTAATCTACAGTTTAATAAACTGGAATTATGAATGTAAATGATAGTGCAATTAAATTTTAATAAAAGGGAATAATACTCATAAAAAGCTTACAAAATACGATTTTTGTGCATTATAAAAATATTGCATAATGACAGAATAAAAATCATTTTTAAAATTTTAGAAACCATATTGAAACACGTAAAATGAATATATTTTGATTTTAAATCAATATCAAAAACTTATAACTCGAAACAGCGAACATTAAGAAAAAAAAAAAAAAAAAATACCTAGAAAAATATGAAATTTTTAAAAAACGTTTGTACTTTAACAAAATTCAAGAAAAAACAATACTTTTCGTTCTCTAGAACATTCGCTCGAATCTATTTATAGCTTACCAGATGCCATTTAGAAATTTTATCTGTAATCACTAATACTGAAAATTTTTATGTACGTCAATTACGTGGAAATAAACAAATATATATTCGAAAAAGGTTGTTGCAAAACAAATCAACAAAATTGATTGAAAAAGATCCACAAAACCAACTTTTGTAGAAACAAATATGTATTCTAAAAAAGTTTGCAAAAAGATCTACTGAAATACACAGATTACTATTGAAATACTATTCCGTAAAAGTCACGTGCTGATTGGATGTCCCGAAAGTTGTAGGCTACCAGCTTGGCGAAGTAAACGAAATGCAATTGTAACCCGGTGCAGGTGCATGGAGCCAACTTGGAGACAGTTTGTCACTGCTATGATAGGGAATTGTTTGGCGGGAAATGTTATATAGTGGCTGCATGGGAAATAGCTTTAGCAAACCAACTTTTGTAGAAACAAATATGTATTCGAAAAAAGTTTGCAAAAAGATCTACTGAAATACACAGATTACTATTGAAATACTATTCCGTAAAAGTCACGTGCTGATTGGATGTCCCGAAAGTTGTAGGCTACCAGCTTGGCGAAGTAAACGAAATGCAATTGTAACCCGGTGCAGGTGCATGGAGCCAACTTGGAGACAGTTTGTCACTGCTATGATAGGGAATTGTTTGGCGGGAAATGTTATATAGTGGCTGCATGGGAAATAGCTTTAGTTAGGAAAGATTTCAATGTGAAGCAAAATCATAGTATGACATCCCCACTTTAAAGACTTTGCTTTTCTGCAATGGAAACATAATAACTTATCTAAAAAGAAACTGTGACTAGGAAAAAAGGGCAGGGTACATTTTTTAGCATTAAAATAGGGTAAGGTGAGAAAAAGTGGTTAGCTTTAGCATGTCCTTCAAAAAATGGAAGGAATGGTAGGAATGCCACCCCACAATGTTGGTCGATGTACAAAGGGGGTTCACTCCTTTGACCCCATGTCAGCTCTGACATCAAAGAATGTACGGACTTTGCAGTAGCAGGATGGTAAGGCTTTAGATTAAAAAAAATCAACAGTAGCCAGTGGCCAGTGACCTCATAAAGCTCAGTGGCCACTTTGATGATGTTAGTGGCCATAATTTTGTACTCGATTTTGATCCCCCCCCCCCCCAAATTTTCTAACAATTTTTTTTTCCACGAACACATTCAATTTGCTCTAAGCATATATATATATATATATATATATATATATATATATATAATAATTATTTATTAATTATATAAATAAATAAAAATGAAAAGTAATAAAATCAGCTAAAAAAATTAGAAAAATCAAAAACATCTGAAAATAAGATAATTATGTTTTCAATTATATTTTTGCTAAAATTTTGTAACTTTAATCAGTTTGAAACTACGATTCGAGGGCCCTTATAATGGTGTATAGTGGCATTTTCGTTTATCCATTTCTTCTATGAATCTCTTGTTTAGTAAGAATTTTCATCTTTGCTGCATGTACATATTCTATTTTGCTTATACGGGTAATAGTCCTGTCTCCTGTTCTGACTCACTGGATGGGTCTGGGAGTGTCGCTGTGAACGTTCGTACTGCCTCCTAGGTTGTATTTCGTCATGTTCATTCCGGTACTTCTAGATATATATTATACTGTTGAGGTTGGTCACATATACATGTGGTGAAAGAAGAAGGATTCCTGCCACATGTTCATACAAATTTTCCTAATGCTTCTTATCTTCATTTTTTTATCTTATGGTGCCTCTAGTCCGAGTTTGGACATTTATAGTAATGTACTATTTTCCAATCTGAAACAGGCATTTGTTTGGGTTAAATAGAATTAAATACTCAGACCTGAAGATGAATTTAATTCTTTTTAATCTCCGAATTTGAGCCAGTGCTGATCTTTTCTATTATCGGGATTATGGTAGTGGTTTTGCTTCTATGGTGATGTTAATATTTCAAGATTACTTGAATTAATTATTTTTATTATTACTTCTTTCTAATATATATATATATATATATATATATTTACAGGGTCCATTCTAGGATTTCAAAAGGGCAGGTTGCTGACTTTAAAAAAGGAGCACATTGCATACGAAAGGGCACAATTATAAATTTTAGCTAAAGAATGCATTGCATAATGTGGCCCACATGTAGTAAAAAAGATACAGATAATTTATCTATTTCAAAACTTAAATTCAAAGCATAAAAAAAAAAAAATTAACAAAACAAAATTGCAAATATACAGAAAATTTTATAATTACATATCTCTTACTTTAAAATATATTCTTGATAAATTAATTTTTTTAACTGCACAAATTGAAGATAATAGTTAGAATCCTCATAATTTAGGCTGCTTACTTAAGATCAGAAAAGTAGATAGAAATACTTAATTACTTATGCATCATTTTATATACACAAACATAAATTTTTATAATATAAGGGGGGTGGGGGCGGAGGATATTTATAAGGGGTTCATAAAAGAACAATGATGGTTATAAATATTCATGTGTAATGCAAGTGCTAATACATTTCTTATTGATAGGAAATAATAAGGAACATTAATTAAAGGGAAGGAATAAAACCCATTGTAAACAATGCCTGGGTTCAAAGCAGTCAGTCACTGGCTGGTAAGTTCATGATGAGGCCAATTGTTGACAACTGAAAAATGTGCGATTTTTTTTTTTTTCAACTTGTTTGATGTTATGCAAAATTGTGTTTAAATATTTTATAATTAAAAAATTTACAGATATATTACCCATACTTATTTACAGGTTTATTATATGGTAGACATAAGTAAAACAACAGATCCTTCTCTCCATACCTTAAGATGGCGAGTACTTCAGTTAGGTGAAAGACACTACTATGTTAACAAGGAAAACTAAATAATAGATCTACTTTTCTATTATTAAGATCTATTATTTGATGAGGAGGTGGGGTAAAAATTAGGGGAAATTTAAGAGATTGGCAAAATACAAAACTTAATTTTTCTGATAACACAAATTTATAAATATATATTTATTTTTTAATGAGTAATATTGTTAACATGCATTTATTGCTAACTTCTCATTTTGGATATTGAATACATTTTCAAAACTTTATTTCAGGTGTTTTTTCTAAATCTAAGTTTTCTGCAAGTCTCTGTCAGTATCCCCATCTTTTCCATTTCCTAAAAGTTTTCAAAATTTTGATCTTTCATTTATCATTTTCTGAATATTTTAAACATTTATTGTCACTCATTTTTTAACCCTGTTTTAAATCTTACTGAAGTTTTTCTTATTATAGGAATTTTTCAGTGTTTTATAATTGTTTACCAAGTCATCTAAAAAAATTCATTTACCATGAAGCTGATTCAAATACTTTTGGGGTCAATGTTAAATTCCTTTTTTCCCATAACACTTTACTTATTCAACATTTTGTCAGCTTTAATTTTTTGCCAAAATTACAGATTATTTCTGAATATGCCTGTTCCTTAAGTTTTTAAATTCTCTTATTTTGATCTTTTTTTTTCACAGCTGATGAAGCATTTACTATTAATATTTATGCCTTTTTTATTAAGAAATCCGGCCACTCATTTTTTTTTTAATTTATGGGATTTTACCAATGAGTTTCTGCGATTTTTAAATAATCTATATTCATGTTTCTACCTTTTGATCACTTAGTCTGTAATTTTAAAATTATCGCGATCCCGATATTTCGGTCATTTTTCCCGTTATATTATCGGACATTATAAACTTAGCAACCATTTTTATTGTAAAATTTCTCTAATATGTTTATTTTATAACAACTAAATTCTTTATCCTTTTGAAGAAATTGGATTTTATTTAATATTTTGACGTTTTTGAATTTAAAAAATATCTGTTTGTATCGCTAAAAACATAGGCCGTTTTATTGCTTTACTCGAATTTTCTAATCAACGGGGTGGGGCATGAACCAACTTTGGCCACGGATAAGTTGAAAATCGAGCCGATTTAACTTTGAATTGATAATTGTTTACCGTTGGCACTAATGAAAACACAACTAAGCGGTAAACAGTTTAAGAATACAAACATTTTTAGTTTTTTACATCATCGATGACAGATTAATAACATAAAACAAGGTATCATCTATAACAGGAAATCTGAAATTTCTCGGATGGAGAAACTATTGCGCGCCGAAACTTTAACAATTGCGAATTTTTTGCGATTATATCTAGGCAGCATAGAAGCAACTACGCGCAATTTTTGCCATCGTCGTTCATATTTACTATATGATCGTTAATGAACAGTACATATATATGTAAGTTGAAATAGAACAATTCATAACGTCGCAATATCGGCAATTTAGCTCCGAAAAGCATCCCGAAGGTTGACGCCTTTTATTAGCGCCTGGCATTCCCAGCTACAGCGTATACCCAAAACTATTGTACATGGATTATTTTTTTTAATTTATCATGATGCAAAATACGTTATGAATATTTAACCAATAAATAAATTTACAAGCTGAAAATAGCGGGGGCATTTTTATTTTATGCGCGATTTTAATTCCGCTTTCGGAAACAGTTTAAAAATTTAAGGCAAATGTAAAAATGATGAAAGCTCTATTAGTACAGTATGTAAAAGTGGGGCCACTCCGAATTTCGGTAAGGTGCTGTTGGGGTCAATTGATAGAATGCGCTGCGCCCGGGCATGCCTCAAAAGTAAACATATCGGAGATCACGGGGAGGAAGGAGATAGGAATGTGGATAGCGGTAGCACTCATTCTCGGCTGCAGGTGCAATAAATTAACAGCCGTAGCAGTATTGTGGTGATTTTTGACAGATTTTTCTCACTCCCCAGAGGGATTGTTTAGGAAAAGAGTCATTTTAGACTATCGCAGTTAGGCCGATCACGATTTCGTTAATAGATCGTTTAAGTTGAATCGCCATGGGCAAGTAAGACTTTTAACGGCTGGGTTGGGGAGAAATAAATAGGATAACTACGCAATATTCTCCCGAGGGGGGGGGGGGGGACGACAATGAAAAACCCTTTATGATACCAGTCTTGTTTACCGACTGTCTAATTTGGGTTTGGTTCAGAGGAATTAGGCTCATCCGTGCGGGTGTTCCTGAAACTCCACAGAGATTAGACTTTTGACGTTCTGATATAGAAACATGTAAATTTTGCAGGTCGCCATTTTTGGCGATAGACATTACATTTTACGGTCGCCAAGAGTAATTCCTTAGTCGCCACTGGCGATGTGGCGACCGCTAATCTCGACCTTTACAGGATGGCCATGGTATTTGAAGCTATTTCCCTTCGATGCTTACCAATGAGCACAAGTGGGCCATACATAGGTTCAATGGTAAGATCTCATCTCAGCCTGGGCTGACTTGACTTTCAGGTATCCATAAGCATGTTCTACTAAAATAATTGTACTGGAACCAATTTAACTTTTAATTGATCATAATTGTTAGTAGTTGATACTTCTGAAAACACAACAAAGTTATAAACATTTTAGGAATTCATACAAAAAGTATTCTTCCATCTCCAAGAGATATGCCTTTAAGTTTACTTGGTCTGCCCTGAAGCAAATTTAATTCCTTTTGCACATTCGCTTTCAAGAACCCTTTAAAATGTGAGGCAGGTGTAAGAAGGATGAAAAGAAAGTGAATATGCAGCTGCATCCAGTACATAAATGGATGCATATTTCATCTGTAATTTGTGTTGAGACTCATTAACATCTTTGTAAATATGTTGTTTTTCTTTGGCATTTTATTTATTTTTTAAATATGCTTTACTTGAAATCGGTATAACTCTGCTTATTATATTTTTAACACAAAGGCCACATAGGGTTGAAGCCGCCTGTGTTCTGTAGAGGTGGGTGAAAACTAAGGATGTATCAAATCCAGTGACCGATTGTACCCACACTGCACAGTGGACCGAGTGTCCAATGCACCCACTAAGCAGGTACATTTTAATAAAGCTTGCATAGTTTAAAGTGCTCTACACCAGCACAGTGTTGTTGTTGAGACCCAGACCGTCTGACCTACCAGAAAGGTGCAAGGTAAGGCAGCCGTGCCTAAAGTCGTGCAACCCACATTTCGTTTGATATTTCCCAATACAAAAAAGACAAAAATATGAAATATTCACAGTAAATAGTTTAATGTCTGCATAACATTGTGAGTTACAACAAATGCTGAAAATAACAACCATTTGCAGCCAAGCACAGCTTTACTTGGCGACAGGTATTTGTAGTCACACGATGCAGCATATCGGTGGGAATGGATGCAGTGATGTTGTCCCTTAAGGCTTCGATTGTCTTTGGATTGTTTGCGTACACATGTTCTTTGAGATAAGACCATAGGAATAAATCAGGAGCAGTTAAGTCAGGGGATCTGGGTGGCCATAGTCCACGTGAAATGACCCTATCACCAAACACTGATTCAACGACTGCAAGGGATTTTCTTGAGGTGTGTGCGGTGGCACATTCTTGTTGAAAATATCCAAACTGGCATTCTTCGTCCGTTAACTGCTCAAAAAATTCCTCAAAAATGGTAATGTAAACATCAGAGTTCACAATGTTCTCAAAGAAAATGGGACACTTAATGCTCCATAATAAATACACGCTTCGGTAAACTGAGCGCCATTTTAGAACTATGTGAGCTCACTCTGTACTAACTACGACATCTATTATGCATTATATAATGTATAAATAGCGCTAAATTCAAACATATGTCTTTATATTTATTCTCCCGAAATGTGGGTTGCGCGCAGGGGTCCCATTTCAGAGCGAACCTGCGAGATTCTCGCGAAATCCATAAAAAATCTCGCTTAAAAATTTAGGCTGCGCGAGAATTTCTCTCTCTCCAGTTCTGGCTTAAAATTATTTTCTCCTTCAAATTGGATACCGCGAAATCCGATGCAGACGTGCCAACTTTCCGGATTTTGGCCTGAGACTCCGGATTTTTCATTAATTCTCCGGCCTCCGGATTATTAACGAAATTCTCCGGCATTTCTTGTTTGAAATTGATCAATTACCCAGACATGGTATAATTCCTCGGAAACACCGATTTTCCGCTTTTTTAGCACTGATTTCTATCATTCCCTGAATCGTAGCAAATACATAATAAAATGCACGATAATACCAATCAAATTAACAGAGATTTACGGCCACATGTAATGTAAATTAAGATCGTTATTGCTTATTTTATGAAAGTAATAAATATTCTTTTTCAAAAGTTGTCTAATTCAGCATAAATCACTAAAATGTTATTTTCTTTATTAATTTTGCATAAACAGTCTGATTACTCAATTCCGTTTGTTCTCATGAATCGCCGAGAGTACAATAGTATCTTTTTCCATCCATCTCAATCTTCTAAATATTGCATTTTTGATTGACTAAACTAGCTTATTTTCATATTCTGATTAATTATTACGGTTAATTTCTTAATTATTTTCATATAAACAGTGCGATTGCATAATTTAATTACTTCGCCTGAATTACCGAGAGTACGTCAGTATATTTTCCATCCATCATTTAAATGTTGCATATTAAATCGACTAAACTAGCATATTTTCATATTCTAATTAATTATTATGGTTAATTTCTTAATTATTCTCACATAAACAGTGCGATTGCGCAATTCAGTTACTTTGCATGAATTGCCGATAGTACGTTATCTTTTTCCATCCATCTCCATCATTTAAATGTTGCATATTAGATCGACTAAACTAGCTTATTTTCATATTATGGCTAAATATTAAGGTTAATTTTTTAATTATATTTGCATAATACAAATCTTTTTATTTTGAAAAACGGATAAGAACTCTATGAAGAGATATTTTACAAAAAGTGGTATTAAAGCAATGATTTAGGCAAATAAAAGGAAATCATTTTGGCAGGAATATAATTCATTGCTATATTTTATTTTTTATTAAAGATCAATATTTGTTACTCTCTTTAGTGAAAACTTCTGTTTTACCAAACATAAATATTTGTTTTCATTATAAAGTAATTTTCACTGGATAAAATTTAAATGTCCAAAAATATGAGTTATAGTTGATGCTTCCTTTTTTATTACTTTCTAAATTAGCGTGGTAAAAAAAAATTTAATTTTAAGTTTCTCGCCTTATGGCAGAAAATCTCTTCTAAAATTTTCTGGAAGGAAGAGAAATTCTCCCCTTCTTTTCCTGACTTAGTGGGAACCTTGGTTGCGCGACTTTAGAAACACCTTGTATAAGGTATCTGTTTGGATGGCTGGGAAGTGCCACCTATTTTAGACCGGCACCCAGTGGGGGAGGCATCTACAGGGACCGTATCCTCCTTCCTCTACCATCAACCTGTCGGAAGGACTAACGGACCCACATGTTTAACGTGATCGTACCCCGGTGAACACGGACGTCAGCATAGTGTGCATATTTTGGGCATGTTATTCACATTGTGCTGACACACAGTCAATATGTATATGTGCACAGTGGACAACTATGTAGTCTACAGCTACTGTAAAAAAGTTATGGCAAGTTAAGAGTTCTTTTTAAACAAAATGATTGGGTTGGTTACCAAAGACAGGATACAAACTGGCCTACATAACAGGAATGCCATTGTGAGCAGCTATGCTTTTTAGGAGTTATTTATGATACAAATGATAAATTAGGTGTTTATTTAGGGTGTTGTTGCTTAGCAGCTAATGCACCTGCACAGAGTGCATTTTGCGTATTATTTGCAAAAAGAATGATTTACAAAAGAGTGTATGAATTATTATGTGTATCATAAATTCATATGTATAGTGTTATATATGTTTTCAGAATTATTTATGAAGGGTGATTACTTATAAATGTCTGAAATAACTTTCATACATAATTTTACAACAGTTCTACATTTTACATATGTAATATCAATCTAATTGGTATTATATGGCGTATCGGATCTTCGATAATCTGATAATATTGGATGTTTGGTATCTGTTCCTTTTTGGTTTCATGACATTCTTACTTCTTATCAAACCTTTCCAGTCTATTTATTGGTAAAAGACCTGGAGTAATCTTACTCAAACTAATTAAATAATATTAATATAATTGAGTAATTTCAGCATCTAAAGCATTACTTTTATTGGTACTTCCTTGTTATAGCGGCCCCTACAATTACGACCGAGATGTATAGCCAAGGTAGGTTGTAAAAATAACAATAAATAATAGTTTCTTTAGGACTGTAAACATTTGGAGAGATTTTGCAACCTACCTTGGCGATACATTCTCGGTTGTAATTGCGGGGGCCACTTTAATAAGGAAGTACCCTTTTATTTTAAGATTTTTTTGGCTTATTACATCATTTGATGTACATATGTTAAATAGAAAATAATTTTTCTAATACAAATGAAAATATATGCAATTGGGAATAGTTCTTCACTATTTTTCTAATCACAAAATTGTGCCAAGTTGGCACAATTCCCAGGGTTTTGAAATAGGTTCCTCCCACCAAATCTCAGCCAGAAAACACCGCAGCACGTTTTCTTGAACATGCACGTAATTCAACACCGGAACCTGCATATTTATTGAAAATTTGCGTAAAATGTTAATGTCCATGAATTATGAGGAATGTTTTAAATATGTATTCCAAAAAGTTTGTACGTGTTTAAATCTTTGCAAATCGATCGAAAAAGATCTGTAAAAACAAGAGTCAACGAATTCGATCGAAAAAGGTATGATGAAATACACAGAAGACTATTACTGCCTATTAAAATGCAGATTCCCAAATAGCCGAGCCAGGGTGGATAAAAATCATGATTTTTTTTAAAAAATAAAAAAAATCGGATTTTTTTTTATTTAAATCTAATTTTTTTTATTTAAATCGGATTTTTTTTATTTATATTAGCCTTTTTCAAAATCAATTTTTTATATTTTTCAGATCAGAAGGTAGGTTAGACTATATTAATGTACTGTATAATTTAAAAAATTTAATTGAATATATATTAATATAAGATTAAAAAATATATGCAGGGGTTAAAAAAACCAAAGACTTTTTAAATAAATAGGTTGTTTTTTTAATTGGGTTATTTTATTCAATTTATAAATCTAGGCTATATTAATTATATGGAACTATTATGCGGTTTTAAGTTCTTTATTTGAATTTATATTAATAAAGAGCTATGATATCTCAAAATCTATTAGGCTTGATATTATGAAGGACTTGAAAAAAAGGGAAGGGATTATGACAAGCGTATTAAAAAGTCAAGATTTTAGAGAAATATGATGTTTTTAAGTATTAATATTTAATACCTTTTTCATTTATATAATAAAAACTTACCATTTAACACATTATCCACATAATTTTGACTTTATCCAGCTAATGAAAATGGGCATCTACATCATGACTACAAATCTAGATAATTTTGACGTAATCTATATAATGAAAATGGACATCTAGATAATGCCAAAAAATCTAGATAATTTTATGAAATTTCACCAAAATCAAATATTTTTTGTGTAACATTAAGATGGTGTTGGTAATTGTCTCAAAAGGAGCATAACAGTTTTTTACTAGCTTGAGTTACGTAAAAACAAAGCTCCGATATAGAATGAAAATAAAGCTACTGAATGCCATTTTAACATTTAAATTAGGACTATTAAGACACACGCATATGGGAAATGTCATGATTAACCTCCCCCCCCCCCATTTTTGAAGGACATAGAAGCTATGGTTACATATCGAAAATGTACAGCAAATGAAGTTTTATCGTTTCTCAGTCACTTCAAATTTTACAGATGAGGATTATGATTCGTTAATGTGGAAATAAAGTGTTTTATATTCTTATCAGAGGTGGAGCTACAAATTTCCTCAAAGTTTTTTTTTCTACTGTGATCAAGAGCAAAAAGTACCAAAAAGCCTTAGTTTTTATACTGTATAGGTTGAGGACTATGGAATTGAAGAGAGGGAGGGACAAAGAGGATAATGCCCAGGGGCCCTATGATCCTAAGAGACCTCAGAGTGATTTTTTTAAGTCCTTAAAAAATAGGTGAGGGTAGGGATTGGTGGGGGAGCACAATCTGCTAAACTGCTTAAGGGCCTCATCAATCCTATTCCCAACATTGTTTGCTATATTGGCATGCGCCAGCAAAAATCACAAAAAAAAGGAAGGAACCAAATTTTCTTATTTCTATGGTAAAAATTATTACAGCACATATAAATAACATTTCAAAAGGTATTTTAAATTTTTGTAGCTTGAAATATGCATGTAAAAACTGCATCGCAACCACTGATCCCAATAAATCATCACAAGAACAATTAAAATGTTAAATATTGTCTAGCTATGTTTTTAGATATAACTGACAGAAAATCTAAATAATTCTAGATATATTTTGAGTGATTTTTAGCTATAAAATTAGAAAATAGGTTGGCAACACTGGTCAGTTGTTATTGTTACTTGATTTTATACTCCAAGCAATGAATAGTGTTATCTCCACTGACCGAGAGTTAAGGAAAGGATTTCAGTTTTTTTTATATACTTTAAAAATGTCTTGATGTGAAATTTTATTATTTTAAACATTTATTCTGTTCCATGTTATTTTAGCATAAAAATACAACAAAAAAAAAAACTTCAAGAAATGATAAAATTAAAAAATGATTTTAATCAATGATTTTTTAAAAAAAATCAAGTGATTTAAATCAAGCCGATTTAAATCAAACAACCCTGAGCCGAGCGCTGATTGGATGTCAGTGGGTTACCAGAAGCCGTGGGCTACCAGAATTGGCGAAGTATACGAAATGAAATTGCAACTCGATGAATCGCGCCAACTTGGCGCGGGATCGTATTTTGAAAAATAAGTGGGGGCCTATTTTCCGGTTCAACCGAACTTTTAAACATGACCATTCCAGTAATTTTGCAAAATTTCCTGGAACAAAAATGGAATTTAAAACTGCAAATTCAGTGTAATTTCAAATAATTATTCATGTTATTTTGTGCATATAAACTTAATTGAATGAATAATGAAAGAAATAAAGAGAGAATGAATACGAGTCTGTAGCAAAAGTCATATGCTGCCCACATCAGATCTTTTCTTTTGAGATAAATCATTAATTCATATGCACAAAACACATCTTGCATATTTAACTAAATAAAAGAGTTTAAGTTACAAGAAAAGTATTACTACCCAAACTTTTCAATTTTAATAAAACATTTATGACCATTTGAATAAATAATTTTAATCATTATGAAGAAAATATTTTCACCAAATCCCAATAGCAACACTGAATATATGTATGTATATATATATATAAATAAAAAAGCTATCATTTTGAACAAATAATTTTCGTACTGCATAAATTGTGAGTTAAAAAGAAAAAACTGAGTTGGATATCTCTTGGGGGTACTCAGACCTTAGATAACTGTCTGGTTATGACCTAGGTTATTTTTCCATTTATTAGCCCGATTGAGACAATTAACAAACCAAATCCAATTCATAAGGAGACCAATCGTCCTCCTTTAGGGAGGACAGTCCTTCTTTTGTAGGTTCTGTCCTTCCTCGAAGTGTCCTCCTACCTGTCCTCCTTTTCCATATTTTAAAACTAATCTGTTAATCTCTGTATTCAGATATGCCGCGCCGAACTGTTACGTGTCATGTGACGGTACAGCAAACGGGGAAAGGTTAGCTTAACAAGATTAGAAATTCTTTGGGTACAGTTCGGAAAGACGCGATTATGAAACGCATGCTCAGTGCATAGGAGAACTCACACCATTGCGCACTTCACTTTGTTTACTTTATCTCTATATTATACTTCGTGTAATCAAGATTGAATGTTGATACTTTAGCTGCAGCACTTACCGTAAAATTCAATATGAAGGATATATCTTGCTCCGAAATTTCCAATATATTGTTACTGTTAGAAAATGATACATTGACAAAAAATATTCATTCAATGGAAAATACTCATTTAAGTAAATAATTAAAAGGGATGTAAGCATAATTAGTGTATTTTTGTTTGAATTAATAAAATGTTTCATTTATTTACGTTGTACTTTTTTCTTAAATTTTTTCGTCCTCCTTTTCATAGTAAAAAAATTGGTCACCTTACAATTCATGTTGATTGAATTGAGCTTAACACATCAGCGGACCCCAAATGCTAAAACTAATGCTACAGATCAAAATTCGCACTAAAGGCACCAATTATGGAAGCCCGTTCTTAGTACGATTTCATCTATCATTGAATTTAACTAATTTGACTCCAATCAAACGATCCAACTGCCTTTTTGATGGAACCAAACAGTATCACTCATAATCCTTTCCATTATGTGCTGATCAATCACCACTGTCTTTTCATTTTCAAGCATATAATAAAATTGAATGCTAGACCCATTTTCACCAACATCAATGCAACCACGTTTTACAGAACTAAACTCACCTGGGGCTCGGTAGCCCAGTGCACGGGAATTACACTCGGTAGGCCCGGGTTCGATTCCCTCCGATGCCAAAACTACTGACGTGTTCACGCAGAGTAAGATCACGTTAAATATGTGGGTCTTAAGTCCTTCCGAGGTTGGTGGTATGGGGAAGGAGGGTATGGTCCCTGTGGGTGCCTCCCCCATGTCCTCCGGTCTAAATTGGGTCGCTCTTCCTGGCGTCCAAACAGATACCTTATACTTTTCTGGAAGGTCGGACAGTCTGGATTGAAGAACTAAACTCACCCAAATCCATTTGCTTGCGCCAGATGTTACAAGAAAACAATCAACAATAAAAGAAATCACACAACAGGCTAAAATAATTTAAAATCACACTGGAAACAGACCAAAACAAAGAAATAAACTTACTATTGCAAAAAACATGCTTTTATGCAAATGCATGGAAATACTTTCTTTCTATACGCAATCATAAAAGCCAAGTGTTGAATAGATGTAATGCACGTGCATAGGTTAACAGATTTGGCAACGAAAGAGGATCGCAAGTGGTATGATTGTTCAGTGACAACTGAACACACACGTGGAGAGATTGGGGAATTATACTCCACATCAACAATAGGGAGCACATTGTGTGTTTCTTACTGAAATTCTCAAGGGTTTCATGCATCAATAGTGGTTATATATCAAATTTCATTTGAAAAACTGGAGTAGTAAGGTGTAAAAATGATTTCACCTTTTCACTATCTACTCTCATATCAGTACTACAAATACAGTCTCAAAATAACAAATATGCTTTAACTTAGTGACAAAAAATACTTGCATAATTTTGAAAACAGGCAGTATTGAATTAAATTATAAAATTTTATTGCTCCTGATTATTTTCTGACATTCTATCGTACAAATATGAGTATGACAGATTATTAAATTTCGACATAAGGAAGCTACACTATTTTGAGATGTAAAGTATGAAATGGTGTAAAGTAATAAATGGTGTCAACCTAGAAGTGAGTGTCCTGTATTTACCCCTGCAAGCAACGGCTGGTATATCCAGGGAAGTTAACAAAAAAAAAATACATTCTTCTAAGGTTGCTAAAATTATTAAAGTAAATAAATATTTCCTGAGACTGCAATATTTATCAAGAATAAGTTTTAACACACAAAATATAAAGGAATCGCTTCCGATTCAAAACAAAAGCGCCGAAAAATATCAGTCTGCATCATATATAAAGATTTATTATTTTACGAAAGAGGAATTATCGAAGAAAATATAAATTATATGTTTATAAATATAACAACTTTAAATAAAATCATAACACAAACAAAATCCTAGTATTAGCGTCATCTAAGTGAATGATAAATATCTACACGTTTTAAATTAAACAAAAATTGTTATATATTTTATACTTACAGACATAGCGAATTTAAAACTTCTGTAATAGAAAACGAAATGAGAGCAAATATATTTTAAATTTGGAATAATCAAATACAAAATAACATAAAAATGGAAAAAACGCTTAACATGCTTCCATTTTAAAATGATACCGACAAAAATTAATTCGTTTCAGATCTCCAAACATTAATGTAACATGGATGAAAAACATCAGATTAGAAAGGCGGAAATATTTTGTTCAATGTGTACTCTACTGTAACCGGTTACTTGCTGGTCAAATTATAGTAGAAATTAGACCCTAGGAATGCCGTCTATCCAATCGAAAGTATGTATTTTGGCCATGTGATAACATATGGTTTAATTTAACTATTGAGGTAAAGTATAGATGAGTTTTATATGACGTCACTCTCTCGGATTCCACAGCTCAGTATCCATGTTTGTTGTAATTATAAGTTTACATATTACAGAAGATTTAAAAGATTTACAATCATATAGCACCTAAATTTAGTAGGATATATCTAAATTTATCTTCTCCTAAAATTATTTAGCGCAAATATTGATAAAAAGATGTATTTGAAAAACTATAATTTAATGTTGCAGTTATACGCACTATGTATGTTTTCCGAAGTTTGCTAAAGAAATTGGGTAAGTTGAATTTAAAATTAATTTGTTGACATTTTGCCCTTGCAGTTTTTACTCATATCTGTGTCATATCCTTAAAATATCGTTTATTTATCCGTGTTATGTTTATTTCACCCATATTGCAAGGATTGTATTAATAATATATTGAGTTATAAACTTGTACCGAAATATAGCAGCTGGCTCATTTATATATAAAAAAGGTCAGTTGTTCTGCTGCTGTATTAGTTATTAATGAAGATACGCAAGAGATAACATGAATAATTATGTATAATATAAGTTTACTCTGTAGAAGCTATCTATTTGTTTTGATCTTAGGTACATATTTTTATTGAATATCTCTATTAATATCCTTGCACAATTATAGATATGCCACAGCTAGCTATCGTAGGCTGAAAACTGTTTAATTTTGTTCAATAATGCTTAATAATGTTTAATAATGCTTCTTCAAACTGAAATAAACCAAATCGCACAATAACTTGTAAAAAGTGTGCATATTAAGCTTTATTTAATGCAATTTTGTCTTCGATAAGAAAGGACAAACAGATTATACAATGACTTGTGAGTAAAAATCTTTCTTGGAAAGTAAACTCTGAACTGAAATTTCATGCCCTGAATATAGATTATGAAAATAGGGAAAGTGAAAAAACTTGCTTGCAGTGAGCATTTTGTACTGCAAAGTGATGTCGGTCAAGCTCATTTATAACCCTGGAGCTTTGTTTTTTTTATATTTTTAAATCTATATTAAAATAGAAAAGTATATGTCTTTTCTGACGATTACGTATTTAGTATAGAGGGATAATACACGGATCGTCAGACAAATCCGTAAGAAGTAACTTTATTGGCTTTCTAGAGGCAACTTTGTGCAGTCATACTAGCCATGCCTTCTTAACAAATTTTCGGCCATAAATATGAACGCCTTTACTACAAATTTTGCGATTTGTAACGAAAAAACCCTTAGCAACACAAAATATAAGCATTTGTTTGTACTTTTCTCTTATTAGATGAAAAACAACATAAATTGTAAATTTTTGCCATAGTAGCCAATGCAGTCTTTACGTTTGCTTGTTCGCCGGCACGAAACTGCTTACCCGTTGCTAGGAGCAACGTGACGTCAGTGAATACTCCTTATTAATGTAAATGAATATTAGGATATTAGATAAAGATCGAGGTTTTAAGGTTGTGAGGATTCTATTATTCATTATTATTGTATGCTAATTTTACTTTTCATTATGCTAATTTATGTACGAAACGCCTCAACTCTATTTTCGAGAATCACGTACTCACGACTGGCCAGGACTAGAGCTCCTCTACTACCGTATATAGAGGAGCCTTAGCCAGGACTATAAAAGAGGCAAACGTTAGACAGATCGTATCGAATTCGTATTGGTATCCGAGAAAGATGAAAATGTGAATCGTCGCCGTGTAGTTTCGGGTGTTATTTTTATACGAGAGTGCGCGAGTGTGGTGGTAGCTCTGTTCATTAATGAAAGTAAGCAGCGAGGTTATTGCCTCTACAAGATTGTAAGTATAGATAATATGGTTTAATAGTTGATTAGTAGTTCTAATTCACTTCAGTAAGAAAATGTTAAGGTTTAGTCTCGGTGTAGATATGGTAGTGCTAGTTTTGTAAATATTCTGTGTATGTAATTGTATTTTGAGTTGTCAGCGAAGTTAGCTGGAATAAAGTATGTGCTGGTTATGTTGTAGCTCATTCATCGAACTCTAGTCAGTAGATTAAGATTGAAGTGGTATCCGAGTGAATAAAAGGCATGATTTTGGACATATAGATACCGTAAAGGCTACTTTACAATGGTAAACCCCAAAGTAGAAACCTTTACAAGGTATTAGACAAATATATATTTTAAGATATTAGATAAACAGCGTTATTTTAAGATATTAGACAAGCAGAGATATTTTAAGATATTAGACAAACAGATATATTTTAAGTCAGTATAAGATTTGAATGTTATATTAATTTTAAAACTGAAGTTTTGAAATATAATTTTATTTAAAAAGACGACTGAATGAAGACGACAGTGTGAGTTTTTAAAAGAATGAAAGTCATTAGCAAAATCTTTTGGAGATGTTGTACAGGATGCTTTAAGAAGTTACTCGATTAATCTTGTAAGAATTTATTACAGCCAATTGACATATTCGAATTTTTAATTAATCACTAAATATCCTGGAGAAATATTTTGTCACATAAAAATATATTTTATAGAGTATACATGTAATGTCATATTAAAGTTCAAACCGTATTTGCTGATCTATCTTACTGTTGCTGTGTTAATTCAATATTTGTTGAATCCTTCAGCATTTTGTTTTGGTTTATTGTTAGGTGATCAGTGAAATTTTGGAATTCCGCTAAACACAGCCAACACAAGAACAAATGCCAACTTCACAACACTATGAGATGAATGAATGATGTTTTTGAGTCCCATTGATCAACGAATTATCCATTTTTAAAATTTATTTATTTATTTATTTACTTATAAAAAACATTTTACAGGAAGAAACCCAGTGACGGAAGGCAAAATAATACACAGAGTAAAAACCCGAATAATACAGAATAAAAACGTAATAATATACAAACATAAAGACACAAAAAATTACAATAAATGATTTTAAAAATAGTTAGAGAAGAAAAAAATATCTAAGTCATTAGGCTAGCTATTGTAGAGCCTACAGAAATTATTTACTGCACATTGATTCCCAACACCAGTGCTAAAAATCCTCTCAGCAAACAAACTTCTATCGCTAGAATTAAAATTGGGAATACGAAAACCAACTCCACCCAGAAGAGAACAGTCAACCCTACCACCGAGGAGACCCATAAAAATGAAAACAAAATAAAATTCTTTCTAACACATAAGCTATTCACAAACATTTCACGAAGCAAAGCAGCAGAAAGGGAATAGCAGAACACACCAGATTTCTTGTAATAGAGATATCTTAAAAACTTATTTTGTATAATTTCAATCTTATTAGTATACACAGCCTGAAAAGCCATCCAAACCACCGAAGCATACTCAAGCCCAGACCTGACCAAGGAATTAAAAAGAATGATGATGGTATCCATATTAGTAAAATTCCGCGTAATCCTCTTGGTATAACCCAGTTTCCTATAAGCTCTAGCACAAACGCCCGAGATGTGAGCAGAAACAGCAAAATCAGAGGTATAAATAACTCCCAGATCAGCAACAGGAAAACTTCTGGGCAAAATAGAATAGCCAATACAATAAGAGAATAAAATGGGTACCTGCCGACGAGTAAAGGATATAACACTATACATTTGTCAGCGTTGAGACGAAGACGATTTCTGACACACCAATTAGAAAGAATGTTCAACTCAGTCTGAACACTAACACAGGAATCAGCATCAAAGATCGGACAGACAATTTTCAAATCATCCGCATACAATAAACAATTCGCCAAGTTATCAATGAAAATAATAAAAAACAAGGGACTCAGAGCAGAGTTCTGTGGAACCCCAGAAGTAGCCGAAAACCCCCTACTTAACCCAGAACCAAAATTAACACAAGAAAACCTAGGTGTTAAATAAGAATTAAAAGGAAAATCAAATTCGAACTAAAACCAATATTCCGTAATTTAAGAATCAGAATTCCATGATCAACAGAGTCAAATAGACTTAGCAAAACTAGTATAGACAATATCCAACTTCCCCCTGGAGTTAAAATGAAACATTAAGTACACTGCACTTACACAAAACAAAAAATAAAGAATAATTTACTAAAACATTATATTGATGTGTAAGTTGTCAACACTTCTAATTATTTATAATTATTTGAGAAACTATATGCTAATATTATAAAAAAATAAAAACATCTGTTAGAAATCAAGTATGTAATATAGAAGTAAATTTTTTATTTTTCAAGTACATAGTTTTTTTAATTTTATCTTTACTTTTGATGTGAATAACATCAAAAAAAGAGAAATCCAAATCGAGTGTCAAGACCACGCCATCTCTCTGATTTTCGCTCCAGTGCTGTTAACGATACTCCATAGGATTCACTCAATTTCGTTTTTGGCTGATAAGTCAGTATCTTAGCTTGTTGATAAGCTAGCATCTCTTGCTTGTTCATCCGGCATCATTGTGACACATTTTACGTGACATCTTTTCTGAACTGGAAGTTCCCAATCAATGCAACTTCTTTCTCCTCTGCAAACTGATTCATCACACAGATTTTCCCGATTCTTAGTACAATGTTGTTCAAGAGAGTTTATGTCAGTTGCCGCTTCCCTGAAATTTATTTTAGGATCCTGCAGTCTCTTTTGGACTCTATTTATCACAGACAAAAGTGAGCTCCAAAATGGGAGAAATGTCAAAAAATTGAATCTCAAAATGTTTGACAGAAGCTGATCTGCATCCTTTCTCGTCTTCTCTGTGGAATACGTATCAGAACATATCCTTACCAGCACATTCACAATCTTCTCCAGATTCTTATGGATAACTGTAACAGCTGGTTCCCGGGTACTCCAACGAGTTTTAGACTCGTTTTTGATAGACACACCAACATCAGATACCAGCTGTCACCGAATTGTTGACTGAGAGAAGAATACATATAATGCCTCAACAGTTTCAAAAATCTGTGACAGCCACAATTTCATTTCCAGCAGCATGCACTCCCACCAAATTCAGATTGTGGTTGACACAATTCAAAAGCAAAGATTTTGGGATTCCGATTCAAAGTTTTTTGCTGCACACCAGATAAATGACCTGACATAACAGCTGCATTGTCGTAGCACTAAGAGTGTCAGTCAGTCAGAGGCAGCTCATCCGATTCTAGTTAGGTTAGAATTACTTTCTCAATCGCAGCAGCATCTTTCTCGCGAATTTCGATGTAGTCAATGTCGACATACCGAATAACCTGAGAAATCTGCTCGCGGTGTGCAGCATCCAGGGTAGAGTCAAATAGAATCCCAAAATATTTGCTCCTCCGAATTTTTTGCAGAATTGAGTTCCGGGTATCTAGGACTAAAAACTAATAAACTCATTCTGTATTCTTGATGATAAATAAGAGGGTGAGCCAGAATTGTTCTTCATATAGCTCTAGATGCCGATCTAGCAATGAATCTGTTGAAAATAATATTGGAAAGAACTGAAATGAAAGAAATACTTTTGCGTATGGACTGATTGACTTTTTACCGATGTGTTACATACGTTTTGAGAGTTTGTTTTTGTATGGCAACACTGATATAAAACTGAATGTCTCTATGATTTGAAGGGCTCGCACGCTCGGTTTGCTACTGCGTAGTTGAGCATTGTATCTTTCTGTTCATGTATTAAAAAAGGTTGGAAAGACATTTTTCCTGAGTGATCATTTTTTGCTTCATATATTCTATTATCGACAACCGCTAAAGCATCTGGTAGATGCACAAGAGCCCCAACTATATTTCAATAATTGTGTTACGGTTCTAACATAATTTATTTGGCGCCCAACGTGGGGCGAAAGTCTAGCAGTTGATTTTTCGGAAGCAAATTAAGAATGGATTCTTTGAAGATAAAACGAAAAGGACTCGGAATCGCCTTCACTGCTTGCCACAATAAAATTGAACAATTTATTCGAAAGGAAAATCCTGAATCGAAAGAACTTTTGATTTTGAAGACGCAATTGATGGATAAATTTGAGCGTCTGACTGCCTGTCAGGATGAAATAGCTAACGGGATTTTGCAAGATGAAAATTCGGAGGAAATATTTGCCACGGACATGGAAGCAGCAGAGGAATATAGAGACAAATATTGTGCAGCTCTATCCGAAATAGAAACCGAGTTGTTTGATTCTTCGCTTCCGAAAGAAATGGCGGAAAAGTTGCCTAAAATTGAGTTGAAGAAATTTAGCGGGGAAGCAAAGGATTTTCTTTCGTTTTGGAGTCAGTTCGAAAAAATACATATTGATGAAAGTTTGCCAGCTGAAGACAAATTTCGGCATTATCCCAAAGACCGGTACGGTCTTGAATTTGGCGACTTTTCTGGCGCCCGATGTTGAGACAGTTGCCATAGTATCCAACCAAGTCGCAAGGTTACCATGATTATGTGAGAACGAATGTAAATAAACAAACTGCGTAGTAAAATGCGCAGAAACGTAAGTGCAAAGGGACATTATTTTTATCATAGCTCGTAACGGTAAACTGACGATGATGCCAAATAAAAAGTGAAATTAATCCCATTAAACATCGAATTTATATTTGTAATGAACATTAGTTATTTAGAATACATTAATAGCAATATATAATTAAAGATTTCATTTGTTAAAGTGCATTTTAAGTGAATATACACTACTAATCATTTTTATCATAGTCTCTAAGTAACGTTCTAAAGATGTATACATTTACTAGCAAATTGCAATGTATATGCGAGTGAGGGGAAGATATGTAACGATTTTTCGCAAAAAAACTCGTGTATATATTTTAATGAAAGTTAATATTTTATTTTCCGGTTAATTAAAAATATCCATCAAAGAAGATAAATTTAGATATATCCTACAAAAATTAGAGGTTAAACGAATGTAAGTTTCTAAAGTAATGTCTATGTATATATACGTATATGTATATGTATATGTATATGTATATATACGTATATGTATATATACGTATATGTATATGTATATGTATAGGTATATATATATATACGTATATGTATATATACGTATGTATATGTATATATCGTAATTCAATGTATTTGTCGGAGGTCGCACGTAACAACAGCTGTTTGTGCAACAGGTGTTCTGTGACTCATAGAGTTATGTAGCAGTAACAATTAGAACATGGATCTACGCCCGCTTCGCGAGCTAACCTCGCTACGCTCGCCCGCTAAAAAAAATCATAGAATCCGGTCCCGCTGGCTGTCGGAGGTCGCACGTAGCAACAGCTGCTCTGTGGCTCATAGAGTCATGCAGCAATTAGAACATGGATCTACGCCCGCTTCGCGAGCTAACCTCGCTACGCTCACCTGCTAAAAAACATCACAGAATCCGGTCCCGCTGGCTGTCGGAGGTCGCACGTAGCAACAGGTGTTCTGTGGCTCATAGAGTCATGTAGCAATTAGAACATGGATCTACGTCCGCTTCGCGAGCTAACCTCGCTACGCTCGCCCGCTAAAAAAAATCATAGAAACCGGTCCCGCTGGCTGTCGGCGGTCGCACGTAGCAACAGCTGTTTGTGCAACAAGTGTTCTGTGGCTCATAGAGTGATGTAGCAATTAAAACATGGATCTACGCCCGCTTCGCGAGCTAACCTCGCTACGCTCGCCCGCTAAAAAAAACATCACAGAATCCGGTCCCGCTGGCTGTCGGAGGTCGCACGTAGCAACAGCTGCTTGTGCAACGGGTGTTCTGTGGCTCATAGAGTGATGTAGCAATTAGAACATGGATCTACGCCCGCTTCGCGAGCTAACCTCGCTACGATCGCCCGCTAAAAAAACATCATAGAATCCGGTCCCGCTGGCTGTCGGAGGTCGCACCTAGCAACAGCTGTTTGTGCAACAAGTGTTCTGTAGGTCATAGAGTGATTTAGCAATTAAAACATGGATCTACGCCAGCTTCGCGAGCAAACCTAGCTACTCTCGCCTGCTAAAAACATCACAGAATCCGCTCCCGCTGGCTGTCGGAGGTCGCACGTAGTAACAGGTGTTCTGTGGCTCATAGAGTCATGCAGCAATTAGAACATGGATCTACGCCCGCTTCGCGAGCTAACCTCGCTACGCTCGCCCGCTAAAAAAAATCATAGAATCCGGTCCCGCTGGCTGTCGGAGGTCGCACGTAGCAACAGCTGTTTGTGCAACAAGTGTTCTGTGGCTCATAGAGTGATGTAGCAATTAAAACATGGATCTACGCCCGCTTCGCGAGCTAACCTCGCTACGCTCGCCCGCTAAAAAAAACATCACAGAATCCGGTCCCGCTGGCTGTCGGAGGTCGCACGTAGCAACAGCTGCTTGTGCAACGGGTGTTCTGTGGCTCATAGAGTGATGTAGCAATTAGAACATGGATCTACGCCCGCTTCGCGAGCTAACCTCGCTACGCTCGCCCGCTAAAAAAACATCATAGAATCCGGTCCCGCTGGCTGTCGGAGGTCGCACGTAGCAACAGCTGTTTGTGCAACAAGTGTTCTGTAGGTCATAGAGTGATTTAGCAATTAAAACATGGATCTACGCCAGCTTCGCGAGCAAACCTCGCTACTCTCGCCTGCTAAAAAACATCACAGAATCCGGTCCCGCTGGCTGTCGGTGGTCGCACGTAGCAACAGGTGTTCTGTGGCTCATAGAGTCATGTAGCAATTAGAACATGGATCTACGCTCGCCCGCTAAAAAAACATCACAGAATCCGGTCCTGCTGGCCGTCGGAGGTCGCATGTAGCAACAGCTGTTTGTGCAACAGGTGTTCTGTGGCTCATAGAGTGATGTAGCAATTAGAACATGGATCGACACCCGGCTCGCGAGCTAACCTCGCTACGCTCGAGCGCTAAAAAAACATCGCAGAATCTGGTCCCGCTGGCTGTCGAAGATCGCACGTAGCAACAGCTGCTTGTGCAACGGGTGTTCTGTGGCTTATAGAGTAATGTAGTAATTAGAACATGGATCTATGACCGCTTCGCGGGCTAACCTCGATACGGTCGCCAGCTAAACAAACATCACAGTATCCTGTTCCCCTGGCTGTCAGAGATCGCACATAGCAATATCTATCTGTGCAAAAAGTGTTCCATAGCCCATAAAGTGATTTTTATGTTACTTCCGCGCTTCAAAATCTCAATCAAACTCAGTCTAGAACAAACCACGTTCGATTCCTTATACGTAATGCGCATTCGTTCCAAAAACACGGCAAGCCCACGTATAATCATCAAACTCTTCCGTACTATCATTCCTCTCACACAATCGCATTACCCACTTGCAATCAACCCCTGATTCACACACCATTTAATCACATTAATTTACCACTATCAACCAAACGATCAAAAAGAACAATACTAAATCTTTCACTCTTCACAGCCATTTACTACTACACTCAAATGAAATCAAAGAAAATTTACCAATACTTGTATTTAAATCTTGTTCCCAAACATCTAATTTTAAAAGATCAGTACAATACTTCATAATGAGCATAAAATAACACAAATTAAGACAGTTGCCAGAGTTATCAACTCTCAAGGTTACCCTGGTTACGAAGTACGATGAGTTAAAGAGTTACCAAGGTCGCAACATAGCCCTCCACTTATCGCCGATTTGGCGCGATAGAAAAAAAAACAACCGTACCGGTCTTTGGGATTTAGCCCAAATTTCAATATTTACTACAAGCAGTTGACCCGAATTCAAAGGCAGCCAGAGTCGTGGAAAGTTTTCCTGCGACTGCTGCAAATTATCCCAAAGCCGTGCAGCAGTTGAGGGAACGCTTCGGACCGGAAGATTTACCTGTACAGGTTTACGTACGAGACCTTTTGTCCATGGTGATGAAGAACGCTATTAGCGGACAAGCGAAAACGGAACTCCCGATCCTCTACGACGAATTGGAAGGAAAACTACGTGCATTAGAGAGCTTAGGAAGGGCGCAGGAGAAGTACGGAGACTTTCTTACGCCTCTTGTAGAATCGTGTCTTCCTGAGAATATACTTGTTGCCTGGGAGAGGAGCCGAACCCAGAAAAGATTCTTCTTTACCAGATGATCGGACTTTAGAAAATTTAATGGGCTTTCTGAAACAGGAAGTTATGGGTGAAGAGATGGTTGTGTTCTCTCGTACCGGGTTTGGAGCTAACCATGCCAAGAAATCGAAGGAGTTTAAAGAGAGTACTTACGAAATAGCTTCTGCTGCGGCCTTAGTGAGCACTAATGCACAAGAATACTCAGGTAGGAAGTTTTTTAATTGTCTTTTTTGTTAGAAAAAGCATCCCAGTCAAGACTGTTTTTATGCCAGAAGATTAAATATTGAAGAGAAAAAGAAAGTTCTGGCGAAGAAAGGTGCTTGTTTTTCTTGTTTGCGGCTAGGACACACTTCAAGAGCTTGCAAATTTAAAAACAGATGCATTAATTGCAATAGAAATCATTTTGTTTTGATGTGTCCTGACCGTGAAACTAGCACAAGTGATAACAAAATAGGAGTTGACACAACTAAAATTTTAACCGATAGTTGTAACGTTGAGCCTGTGTTATTAATGACTTTGATAGTTAAGATTAAAACGATAAACAGTGAGATAATGGTTAGAGCTCTTATAGATACTGGGTCTCATCTCTCCTATTTAAGCACCAGAGTGATTAATAAGCTTAAACTGAAACCAAAACGAAAACAAAATCTTGTACATAGCTTATTTGGGGGGAGAAAATCTAGACCATGTTTACATGAAGAATATGAAATTGATATTTTTGATTTGCAAAATACCTTTTCTGTTAATGTTGATGTTCTATCAGAAGATAAAATATGTGGATTTGTTCCGAAAGCTAGAACAGTTTTAACTTTAAAGGAGTTAGATAATAGCTTGATGATACCAGATTTGAATTTTCCAGATTATGAAATCGATTTACTTTTAGGAGCTAATGTTGCTGGATCAATCATGACTGGTAAATCTATTAAATTATATTCAGGATTAGTTGTTTTAGAAACAAAACTGGGTTACACTTTGATGGGAAAAGAATGTATTTCTGATAAATGTGAAGTTATACCCGGCGCGAATGTCATTAAGAGTAATTCAGGTTGTAGTATATCTAGTGTTTTAACATTGCATTCTATTAACTTTGTTAATCATTTATGGGACCTTGATGTTATTGGTATAACGGATCCATGGGAAAATGCTAAAAAGAAGTTAATTTCTTCTGATTCTGTCAAGCAATTGCAAGATAATTGAACTATTCTTCCAGATGGAAAGTATGAGTTGTTGTTACCTTTCAAATACGATACTCAGTTTCCAGATAATAAAGAATTAGCTTTGAAAAGGCACAGAAATATGTGTAAACGGGTAGCGAAGAAAAACTTCTTAAAAGATTATGTGGAAGTATTTAATGAGTGGGAAAGATTAAAAATCATTGAAAAGGTTCAAATTGAAGAAATAGAAAAAAAGGGGACATTATTTACCCCATAGGTCCGTGATCAAGGAATCGAGTCAAACTTTTAAAATTAGACCTGTGTTTGATGCTTCTGCCAAAGACGGTAACTTGAATGACTGTTTGATTAAGGGTCCTAATTTGATAGAATTGATTCCAGACCTAATTGATAGATTTAGATTATATAACATTGGGCTCTCAGCAGACATAGAAAAGGCGTTTTTACAGTTGAGTATCGCACCGGAACATCGAGATTTTTTGCGATTCCTCTTTCCGTCTGAATCTGAAAACTTTATTATCTATAGACATTGTAGAGTTGTATTCAGTGTTACCACTGGTCCTTTTCTTTTAATGGCATCATTGTATCATTTGTTTGAGAATGCTTCTGTAGAATATTATGACATAGTTTCAAAGCTTCAGAATTCTTTTTATGTGGATAACTGCGTAACTGGAGTGTCTTGTTTAGAAGAGTTATCTCATTTTGTACCCCAAACTCAAAAATTGATGAAAAATGCATGTTTTAATTTGCAAGAAAAGGAAGACGCAGAGAAATTTTTAATTAAACAGGTGCAATCTTCGCTTTTGTCAAAGGCTTGTGTTCCTATGTGTAACATTTTCACGGATGAAGACGGAGTTTTCCGAGAAAAAACGCGGATTACCGAACGCATTGATAAGCTCTTCTTTTATATCTCCTATATTGTTACCTGATAAATGTATATTGACTAAACGGATAATTGAACATTATCATGAACTAAGTTGTCATGCTGGAACTCAGATTCTGTTAAGTATTTTACGAGAAAGGTTCTGGATTGTCAAGGGAAGGAGAACTGCTCGTTGTATTGCAAATAAATGTATGAAGTGTAAACGCTTCAAAGCAAAAGCTTTACTTTCAGATCCAGTGTCATTGCCTGCTGATCGGGTTAAAGATGCATGTGTTTTTGAAGATTTGTGTCCGCTTACACCGGTTATGTTTTTACTTGAAAACTCTGAATCCAAAGTAACTGATGTTGATCAAGTCGATGCGAAGCACTGTCGCAAAAGAATAAGATGCCGAATGAAACACTTAGAAGAATTGAGAAGACGTTTTCGACAAGAATATCTTAGTCAGCTGATTCAGAGACAGATTCAAAAAGTTCATCATCCCAGAGTAAAGTTAGGGGAAATAGTGTTGATTGGCGATGACTGTAAAAAACGTTTAAATTGGCCACTTGCCAAAGTAATACAGTTGATACCTGGCAAGGATGGTAAAGTACGAACTGTTAAACTAAAAACTCTAAATGGTTTTCTGACGAGACCTATCCAAAGAATTTATCCCCTTGAGTTACATTCTAACGATTCTTTAGATTGTTTTTTGCAGGTTACGAAGGAGGTTGCACCTGCATCAGATACTTTGAAGGAGGAGAGTCCCAAATCTGAACAGCCTGTAACTTCTTCACTCTTGCCTCGTGTGTCTCGAACTGGTCGCGTCATCAAGATCCCCCAGAGACTGGGACTCCACAATGCTATTGAGGTTTTGAGTCCTCCAAGGTCGACTCAAAAGGGGGGAGGATGTTGGAAATAATATTGGAAAGAACTGAAATGAAAGAAATACTTTTGCGTATGGACTGATTGACTTTTTACCGATGTGTTACATACGTTTTAAGAGTTTGCTTTTGTATGGCAACACTGATATAAAACTGAATGTCTCTATGATTTGAAGGGCTCGCACGCTCGGTTTGCTACTGCGTAGTTGAGCATTGTATCTCTCGTTTCATGTATTAATAAAGGTTGGAAAGACATTTTTCCTGAGTGATTATTTTTTGCTTCATATATTCTATTATCGACAACCGCTAAAGCATGTGGTAGATGCACAAGGGCTCCAAATATATTTCAATAATTGTGTTACGGTTCTAACAGAATCATATAGCGCCAGCAACTTGATTAGCGCCAAAATGTTTCCAGGATTTGAAATTGAGGATAGTTGTTCTCGATGTCCGGCACAAATATTTGATGTAGTCAAGAATTCGCTTCAATACCCCTAATCAATTTTCCTATTCCGATTGGATTTTGTTGAAGAGTGTTTGATCAATTGTTTTTTTTAGTTTGGAGACGCCGTTCCATTTTTTCCCAAATATTGAATGACACCCGATGATATGTTCCATTTTCATGTTCTGGGAGTTTTTTCATTCAATTCCTTCCAATTTTGGAATCCACAACCAAGCTCAAATTTTGATTTGTGGTTCTCAGGGGATCATGAGAATAAAAGGCAAGAGAAACAGTATGCTGCTCCTTTTAGAGGTGAAAAAATTAACCAGGTTGGGTTCTCCTTCTTCCCATCAGAAAGCTCTCGAGTAAACCACTTTTTAGTCATAGAGCGACCATCAGTTGCAGAAAATGGACCATATGCATTTTGGAATATTGCCGATCCAATTGTAATCATTTCAGTTCTAAGTTCGGCATTATCCCAAAGACCGGTACGGTCTTGAATTTGGCGACTTTTCTGGCGCCCGATGTTGAGACAGTTGCCATAGTATCCAACCAAGTCGCAAGGTTACATGATTATGTGAGCACGAATGTAAATAAACAAACTGCGTAGTAAAATGCGCAGAAACGTAAGTGCAAAGGGACATTATTTTTATCATAGCTCGTAACGGTAAACTGACGATGATGCCAAATAAAAATTGAAATTAATCCCATTAAACATCGAATTTATATTTGTAATGAACATTAGTTATTTAGAATACATTAATAGCAATATATATTTAAAGATTTCATTTGCTAAAGTGCATTTTAAGTGAATATACACTACTAATCATTTTTATCATATTCTCTAAGTAACGTTCTAAAGATGTATACATTTACTAGCAAATTCTGCAATGTATATGCGAGTGAGGGGAAGATATGTAACGATTTTTCGCAAAAAAACTCGTGTATATATTTTAATAAAAGTTAATATTTTATTTTCCGGTTAATTAAAAATATCCATCAAAGAAGATAAATTTAGATATATCTTACAAAAATTAAAGGTTAAACGAATGTAAATTTCTAAAGTAATGTATATGTATATATATACGTATGTATATGTATATATATACGTATGTATATGTATATATATACGTATGTATATATCGTAATTCAATGTATTTGTCGGAGGTCGCACGTAACAACAGCTGTTTGTGCAATAGGTGTTCTGTGACTCATAGAGTGATACAGCAATTAGAACATGGATCTACGCCCGCTTCGCGAGCTAACCTCGCTACGCTCGCCCGCTAAAAAACATCACAGAATCCGGTCCCGCTGGCTGTCGGAGGTCGCACGTAGCAACAGCTGCTTGTGCAGCGAGTGTTCTGTGGCTCATAGAGTGATGTAGCAATTAGAACATGGATCTACGCCCGCTTCGCGAGCTAACCTCGCTACGCTCGTCTGCTAAAAACATCACAGAATCCGGTCCCGCTGGCTGTCGGAGGTCGCACGTAGCAACAGGTGTTCTGTGGCGCATAGAGTGATGTAGCAATTAGAACATGGATCTACGCCTGCTTCGCGAGCTAACCTCGCTACGCTCGCCCGCTAAAAAAACATCATAGAATCCGGTCCCGCTGGCTGTCGGAGGTCGCATGTAGCATCAGGTGTTCTGTGGCTCATAGGGTGATGTAGCAATTAGAACATGGATCTGCGCCCGCTTCGCGAGCTAACCTCGCTACGCTCGCCCGCTAAAAAACCATAACAGAATCCGGTCCCGCTGGCTGTCGGAGGTCGCACGTAGCAACAGGTGTTCTGTGGCTCATAGAGTGATGTAGCAATTAGAACATGGATCTACACCCGCTTCGCGAGCTAACCTCGCTACGCTCGAGCGCTAAAAAAACATCACAGAATCTGGTCCCGCTTGCTGTCGAAGATCGCAAGTAGCAACAGCTGCTTGTGCAACGGGTGTTCTGTGGCTTATAGAGTAGTGTAGTAATTAGAACATGGATCTCTATGACCGCTTCGCGGGCTAACCTCGATACGGTCGCCAGCTAAACAAACATCACAGTATCCTGTTCCCCTGGCTGTCAGAGATCGCACATAGCAATATCTATCTATCTGTGCAAAAAGTGTTCCATAGCTCATAAAGTGATTTTCATGTTACTTCCGCGCTTCAAAATCTCAATCAAACTCAATCTAGAATAAACCACGTACGATTCCTTATACGTAATGCGCATTCGCTCCAAAAACACGGCACGCCCACGTATAATCATCAAACTCTTCCGTACTATCATTCCTCTCACACAATCGCATTACCCACTTGCAATCAACCCCTGATTCACACACCATTTAATCACATTAATTTACCACTATCAACCAAACGATCAAAAAGAACAATACTAAATCCTTCACTCTTCACAGCCATTTACTTCACTCAAATGAAATTAAAGAAAATTTACCAATACTTGTATTTAAATCTTGTTCCCAAACATCTAATTTTAAAATATCAGTACAATAATTCATAATGAGCATAAAATAACACAAATTAAGACAGTTGCCAGAGTTATCAACTCGCAAGGTTACCATGGTTACGATGTACGATGAGTTAAAGAGTTACCAAGGTCGCAACATAGCCCTCCGCTTATCGCCGATTTGGCGCGATAGAAAAAAACAACCGTACCGGTCTTTGGGATTTAGCCCTAAGTTCATGTGTCCACTAGTAGGTCCCCTCAGGTCAGAATGAAAGTCCAGTAAGCCTATATCTTTCTTCGATAAACCAGTAGGATGCAAAGTCTGCACCCTACCTGATATTTCCACTGACGCTTTAGTACTTTCAGCAGGAAGAATTGGCATAGCATTGACAGCTACCTCAGAGACTTCTACAGGCTCTATAGTACTCGCTGTAGTAGATTAACTAGATTCGGTATCAGCTCCAAACATTCCAACTCTGTTTGGGCCATTCTCTATTTACTTCTTAAGGCACTTGGCCATCAATTGACTGGATTTCCCGATTTCTATTGCAGCACTTTTTATCCGTTTGGTCCTAGCGGCTCCAGATTCTTTTCTACTGCCGCTGCTCATTATTCAATATTCACAGCAAACAACTTTCTGACTTTACTGTTATGGACGAAACTAAATAAATAATAATAATAGTTTACAATACCCATACTTGCAGTAAATGAGTAAAATTATTCACACATTCATTTACTAATTATTCATGTTTAATCTATGTTCGTTTTTTTCTCTCATTTTGCGCCCCCTAAATAGTTGGCAACTGCACCCGACTGCCCCTCCCCCACGCATGCCACTGCCTATAAGTGTTAGTTTAGAATTGGATTTTGGATCGAGCTCTATTTTTACGGGAAAAAAAATAAAAATAAATAAAGTGTAATAAAAATAAATAAAGTGTAAAGAGTAAAAATAAATAAATAAATAAAATAATTTATTCGGATGAGTTTTTTTTTCATTTTTCATACTTTCACTCGAAATAACCTCGAAACTATAAAAGGAAGATATAAATACTAAGTGGCAAGATAATATTTGAGGATATTTAGTTTCTAAATCTATATTTATTTTAAAAAAAGCTCTTATATTTTCAGAGTAATTGTCTTGTCAAGTTGAAGAAGTATGAAAATTTTATCTTTAACAAGATTGTAATGCTTATATCTTAACTAAACGTTATAGATATAAATAATAAATAAGGATTTGTTACTCTTTGAAAGCTTTATAACGTTCTTTTTTTCGATATTACAAAAGCTGAGTTTTGTTTTACAAAATGTTGTTCACGCAAAAACCATTTCGGTTGCATCATACTGGAGTCACCACAGATTCTTTTGTGCTGTAGTATTTGTTGTACTTTTCTGTTTCTGATATTATAGTAGATTAATATTTTTTGAAAAGGCTTAGGCATGACATGTGCTTTTACTCAAATTTTCTGTTTTCAGAGGTGGGTGAGTGAGTGTGTGTGTGTGGGGGGATATGACAGAAGTTTTAACCTCCTTCTTAACACTAATTTAAAGTTTATTTCTCTTGCTCTGCGCTTATCGTAATTTTAGTAAATTCTATCACACATTGTTATTATTATCACAGAAATAACTTTATCCTTCTTTTCATTGACATCTGCAATCTTGTCAATCAATCCATGAAGGGTAACATTACTTTTTATTCTTTAGTCTTCATGATCAATCTAACCATGGAGTTAGTAAGAAGAAGATAAAACTCCTGTGGATGAAATGCTTGAAAATGCCATAATGCTTTGAGAAATATATCTAGGTGTCACTAGTGTTGTGTTAGTAAAGTAGTCGCTATATATATATATATATATATATATATATATATATATATATATTATTAGTTGACATAACAGAAAGGCGCATAGTATATATATTAGTATACGTAGGCATTAGTATATGTATTTTTGATTAATTTTAAATGAAGGTTTCCCTAATTATGAGTATAATTAACCAGTATTTTTTCCAGAGTTGTAGGATAGAGCACAGAATATATGGATATAAAAATATTTAAAAGGTAAAATAATTTTGAATACATAGGAATATTCTATATTGTTTCAGTTCTACTTTGCATTGCGATAATAATTTATTTTTTACAAAATGGACAGTTTAAATAAATATTTCAGGCAATTTGCCATAGAAATGCATACAATGCAAAACTACTTATCTTATCCCAGCGCCAGCTGAATGACTGTCTCAAACTATATTGGCGTTTTCTTAGTGAGAAGTTTTAACTCTTTAACTTTTTACCTCCATGAATCTAACATTTTATTGTAGCAAACAGTGTAGCCCTTTCGAAAGAAATAAAGATATTTAAACTATTTAAACAATTAAAAATAATTTTATTGCCTAGAGAACTGATATTGAATCTATGCAGTTAGAGATTTCTTTACCTCCATGACTGAATCTATTGTTGAGACTTTCGTTATTGCTGGCGCTTGACGTCATAAGCAGAGCTGGATTGAGACTTTTGAAAGAAATTTGCTATTTGTATTCGGCGATTGAATCAGAAGAGTAGTGGAAAAATAAAAACCAAGGGGTGGGACAACCCAGTAATTAGCTCACCGGGATTGCACTCGTGCGACTCGAGTTCGAGTCCCGATTCTGCCCAAACTGTCCCCGTGTTCACGTGGAGTACGGGCACGTTAAATATGCAGGAGGTTGGTGGTAAGGGAAGGAGAGTACGGTTACTCTGGATGCTGTCCCCACTGGGTTCCAGTCTAAATTGAATGACACTGTTCCGGTCATCCTAACAGATACCTTACACTTTCGGGTAGGTCGGACGGTCTGGGTCGAACAAATAAGCAAAACAAAAATAAAAACTGGTTGAATTGTTCTATGATTGTTGAATTTCCGATTTCATTTGTATCTGTCCTAGGGACACAATTCCGATCATAACTCCCTCTTATGTTTTAATAGGCATTTTGATCTATCTTAAACCTCGTAGCTCCGATTAATACGGAATTTTCACTGTTATTTAAGGGGTATCAATACCGTGTACACCCGCATAGCGGGCGTACACGGATTGCATGAAATGTTTCTTTTTCTTAGGGATATTACGCCTGCTGCGCCAGTTTATGCCCCAGATAATTGTTAGAAAGTAAATGTTACAAACTGTTAATCACATTCTCTGACCAAGTGACTGGTTTCGATGTAAATTATGTCCTTCATGGGAATTTGCGTATTATATTCGGAGATCGGTTCAGAAGAGTATTGGAAATGCAAAAACTATGTTGTTTGCGGAAAATAGTGCAGTTGGTCTAATTGTGGTATGATTGTTAAAATTGCTATTTAATTTGTATACAATGGATCCACTCGATCTGCTTCGCTAAGTTTAGATCCAATTTTGTCTTTATGACTCTTGTGCCCGTGCAAGGGGTAAGGAGGAGCAAGGAGCTTTTTAAGAATCTTCGTTTTCATTTATTTTAGATACACTTGCTTTGATTTTATGCATTTTCACGTTGTATTTTCTATTTTGCAATGGACCTACTCGACATGCTCAAGCTAAACTTTGATCCACTTTTGTTTCTTTGCTATTTCTGCGTCCGCTGCTCGGGTGTAGAACACACTAGGAAACTAATTGCTATAAAAACTGTTTGCTATATATTTAGTGACCGCTGGGGTAATGCTCGCTATAAGAACTTTAAAAGGCATAACATTGTCCATATTTAATGTAGAAGTTAAATTTAAAGGTAAGTTTCTAGATGGATCAACGCATGTTGTTATTAAAATTTCCTCATATTATTAATCTCATTAAAATAGTAAATGTCTTTGGAGATTTTACTAAAGTAAATTGTTCTATAAGTAAAAAAAATCTGAAGTGGACAGCACATGACTTTCTTTATATAATGCAGTGAATTTACTTCTTTAACGGTAAAAAAGTGATGAAAAAATCTCCGGCACTGTGTTTGTAATGTTAAATTGTACACTTGACGCTTTTCCGGATGACAATATGTAAAACTATTTCGTACCCAATTAACTTATATTTTACGCAACTCTAAATTAATAATTATCAATATTGATAGCATCCTCAATAAGCAAAATAGTGCATATATTATTTAAATATTTTAATAATAAATTCATCAATTAGCCTTCATTTTCATTAACTTAACATTACTTTTGCAATTTTAACGATATTTTCGTCAAGTTTGGTCTAAATATTGCCAATTTGGCGATATTTAGAAGAGCATTTCTTGTATAATAAAATGTATGCCCATCATATGATGAAATTAAATATTTGCAAAACGTTGCATCCCATTTAGCGTTATATTTATCTATTTGATGACATGTTTATCAATTTGATAACATTTTTATCAATTAGACAACAGTTTCGTCAATTTGGAAACATTTAAAAAGATCGCCATGTTGGCGATATACCGCCAAAATTCGTCATCAGAATTCGACCGAGCGTTACAGGTGGAGAATTATGTTATTCTTATGTTCTTTCCAAAATAATGATTTTTCATCAATTCGTTGTCATTTTCAATGATTTAGCGTCATTGTTATCAATTTGGCGATATTTTTATCAGTTTGGCGACATTTAAAACACTCGCCGAGTTGGCGGCATTCCTCCAAATACGTCAAAATACGTCAATCCGCCAAATACGTCCAAAATTTCGTCAAGCATTATGGTCTGAGAAATAGGTTATTCTTAAAGTAGATAAACGACTAATGGCGTCTAAATTACTTTACCCAAAAGACTTTTACTTACGTCTAATTAACTTTTTATTCTAAGACTTTTACCCAAAGTATCTTCTCTCATAGTAGATTCTTACATTATTTCCAAGATATTGAATTTTCATCAGTCTCCATTTTCATTGATTTTGTGTCATTTTTATCAATTTAGTGACATTTTTATTAATTTGGCGATATTTTCGTCAATTTAGGCAATATTTAAAAATCTAGTCACGTTGGCAATATTCCGCCAAATTTGTTGCTAAAGTTTTGCCAAGCATTCTGAATGCAGAAATAGGTTATTCTTATAGTAGATAAACTTCTAAAGGCGTCAAATTAGAATGCTATTATCCAAAATGTCTTCTCTCGTGAATGGAACGAGCTAGATCTACGAAAATGATGATAATAAATTTATCGCATAATATTATATGTTAAAAGCGAGCAGATTTCAAAATACATAGTTAATATCTTTTATGAATTTTATGTGATTTTTTGATAAATTAATTTGAAATATGTGCAATATCTAGAGAACGGTTTATGCTACAGTTGTAAAGTTTATGTCATTCGTTTTCTTGATGAAAAATTACATAAGAAATGATTATTTATGTAACTTTGTTGAATGTTTTAATTTTTTAATGATTTTTTTAAAATTTCATTTCAAAATTTAGGTGGGTTCTGAACACTCGATTATGTATAAAAACAATAGACTTCCAGTATTCACTGATTGTGATTTTTGTACCAAATTTTGTTTTAATCGCTTCATTCATTCGTGAGATATCATCTCCACAGACTCACTGACACACACACACAAACACACACACAGACATCATCTCAAAAACGTCTGATTCTTGCTCAGGGATGCTTGAAACTTGCTCTCTCGTCGAAAACTCGAATTCGAATTTTCCATCCCGTCACAGTACTTTCCTTATAGATTATACTATGTATAAAAGGAAAGTATAAACTTATCGTCCTTGTTGCTATATCCCTTACTATTGCTAATATCCTCACCAACATTGAAACACATTTTGTTTGCGTGATTTAGGTTCTATTAAATATTTCTTTATAGAATTCTATTAGAATCTACAGGAAATGCTTTAGAATCAAAGCCATATTTTCTATTTCTTCGAAATCTGCATAGAGTTATAATAGATAGAGTAATACAGAGTCTTAAAGATTGAAGCTTCATAGTGTTGTACAGAAACTCGATAGAAACTTTGTGAGGACTTTGTGGAGTATACAAATCTATAAAGCTGTAAAGAAAAATCTGATGTGGGCAGCACATGACTTTCTTTATATAATGCAATGAATTTACTACTTTTACAACAAAAAAAAATAGGTTATTCTTATAGTAGATACTTATATTCTTTCCAAGGAATTAAATTTTCGTCAATTAGTCGTCATTTTCATTGATTTAGAGTCATTTTTATCCATTTAGCGACATTTTCGTTAACTTGGCAACATTTAAAAAAGTCGCCAAGTTGGAAACATTCCGCTAAATTCGTCGCCAAAATATCGCCAAGCGTTATGGAAGGAGAAATAAGTTATTCTTATAGCAGATAAATGACTATTGGCGTTCAAATACAAAAGTATTACTCAAAGTATCTTTTCTCATGAATGAGCTAGATCCACGAGAATGACGTCACCCAATTTATCGTATGATATTTCATATGAAAAGTGAACATGTTTCTCAACAGTTAATATATATATTTTTTAATTTATGGGATTTTTTGATAAATTCATTTGAAAAATGTGCAATATCTCGAGAACGGTTCATTCTAGCGTTCTAATGTTTATGTCAATCGTTGTCTAAGGAAAAATTACATAAGAAATGTCTATTTGTGTAATTTTATTAAAGGTTTTGATTTTTTGATTTTTTCAAAATTTCACTTGAAAATTTAGGGGGGGTTCTGAACATTCGATTGCGTTTAAAAACAATAGGCTCCCAGTATTCACGGATTGTGATTTTTGTACCAAATTTCATTCGAATCGCTCCATTCGTTCGTGAGATATCGTCTCCACAGACTCACTGACACACACACACACACACAGACATCACTTCAAAAATGTTCGATTCGCGATCAGGGATGCTTGAAACGAGCTCTCCCATCGAAAACTCGAATTCGAATTTTCAACTCCGTCACAATACTTTCCTTATACATTATGTATATAAGGAAAGTAAAAAGAGCTACAATTGCCTTTTCAAATGCTCGTTTATGAGATTTTTCGAAAGATTTGTTTTTATAGAATTTTGTACAACATTTTGGTACGGTGCACAATCAGTAAAGTTTAGAGTTTTAAAGTTGGCACTGGTATCTTACATAACAAAAGATTTATTTTTAAAGTTTTCTTTTTTATTGCCCAGGTCGTTCAGCTTAACTAGAGGGAGTAGATTCAGTTACAATTTTCGGCCGAAAAGAACATAGAAATAACAATAAAACAGAACAACACGGAAAATACAATAAAACCGAATAACGCGGATATAATAATAAAACATAATAACAAGTAAGACATCGAAATCATCCAGTCAAACTGGGAAAACATTTCCCGCGAACAATACGTCCAACCCTTTTGGGAATCTAGTTTATAGTGAGAGCAGAGTAAAATTTAAAATAAATTAAGCAGTTAATTAATAAAATGTTAAAACGAACTAATTCATTTTTAAAATTTATTCATTTTTAAATTTATTCATTAATATTCATTTATTATACATATTTATTCATTTTTAAAATTAAATATTGATCGTAGACATATATAATAAATTACAAAGTTGCGTAAAAGAAGGTACAGAATTTTATGAAATCGATAAAATTTTCAGGGGATTGAAGAAATACAAAATTTAAATTTTTATACGGACCCCGTACAAAACCACTGAGTAAAATGTGCCCCATACACTAATAATGTGATGCATAAAATTTCAGCATGTTATCATAAAAAGTCCCAGAGATATGTTTAAACAAAGTTGGTGAGGGATTAATCGCAAATTAAAATGTAACTGTTTACAGCAAGAGTGCAAATGACGCAACGCAGAAATGCATCATAGGCAAATAATATCTGCCTCTTATCTTTAATGGATCTTCTGCATGGATGGAAAACATTTTGAACAAGCTTTGTAATGTTTGTGTAAAGTTACTATTTCTGCACAGTGTAGATTCTTTTGTACTAATAAATAGCAAAATTATTATTTATTTATGTAATCATTGTTTTCTTTCGTAATTTGAGTATAACCCCTGAAACGCGATCTGCTGACATGATTTTCCCCTCTGAGAACCCATGTCGATGCATCGAAAAGTGATTTAAGTCAGTATTTTTGTCTTTTCATATCTCTGGGACTCTTTATGATAATATGCAGAAATGTTGTACATCACCTCATTAGTGTATGGGGCACATTTTACTCATTGGAAACATTTTTGTACGGGTGCTGTATAAAAATTTAAATTTTGTGTTTCTTAAAATTCAGTTCCCTTGAAAATTTTAATCGATTTCATAAAATTCTGTACCTTTTTTTTACGCAACTATGTAATTTATTATATATGTATGTCTAAGATCAATATTTAAAGAATAAAATCCGAGGTCAAAGTTTTTGGGACACCCTGTATATATATGTATATAAAAATAACGCTTCGGCAGACGAAAATTAGCTGAATATTTCAGAAATAAGGCTGTAAATTTCATAAACGCTTGTAATTGCAGCTATTTTGATAGTTTGCCGAAATTATCAACAGAGCATTTGAAAAAATGAGCAAGGGGTGCAAATTGTTTTACAGTGTACAATGGTAGCTGAAATCCCGGTTCAACAAATTCTTGGCGAATATTTATGAACTTTTAAAGTTGCAATTCGACAGAAATTTCGCCATTTTAAAATAAATTTATCGAGCAGACGATAACTTCCGTGCCGTGAACTTCAATCGTCCACAGATCTTTGCAATTGGCGGAGTTGGCAGACATCTTCTTTATAGTAGGTTTCAAAATCCAAAAGTCCATGAATTTTAGCGATATCATTTTCATTTTTTAAAAGTGCTATTATTTCATGGTTATATTCGCGTTCGAAAATGACAAACATTGGACGAAAATTCGGTGAGATAGTTATTTTATTTTTTACATGTATTTCTTTCCGCACAGAAACTTCTTTCTGTTTTGTTCATTTATTTTTGAGAACCTAGTGTTTATTACTTTTCTTATGTACATAATGTATAAGGAAAGCATTGTGACGGGGTCGAAAATTAGAATTCGAGTTTTCGACGGGAGAGTGCGTGTCAAGCATCCCTGATCACGAAATGAACATTTTTGTGGTGATGTCTGTGTATGTGTGTGTGTGTGTGTGTGTTTGTGTTGGTGTGTCAGTGAGTCTGTGGAGACGATATCTCACGAACGAATGAAGCGATTCGAATGAAATTTGGTACAACAATCACAATCCATGAATATTGGAAGCCTATTGTTTTAAAACACAATCGAATGTTCAGAACCCTCCTAAACTTTCGAGTGAAATTTTGAAAAAATCATCAAAAAATCAAAACATTCATTAAAGTTACACAAATAGACATTTCTGATGTAATTTTTCCATAGAAAAAGATTGACATAAATTTTAGAACGCTAGCATGAACCGTTCTCGAAATATTGGCCATATTTTAAATAAATTTATCAAAAAGTCCCATAAATTAAAAGACATATTAGCTGTTAAGAAATATGTTCAATTTTCATATGTAATATCATGCGATAAATTTGGTGACATCCTTTTTGTGGATCTAACTCGTTCTATTCACGAGAAAAGATACTTTGAGTAATAATTTTGTAGTTGAACGCCAATAGTCATTTATCTGCTGTAAGAATAACATATTTCTCCATCCATAACGCTTGGCGAGATTTTGGCGACAAATTTAGCGGAATTTCGCCAACTTGGCGATATTTTTAAATGTTACCAAATCAAAGAAAATCTCGCCAAATGAATAAAAATGACGTCAAATCAATGAAAATGGCGACTAATTCAAGAAAATTCAGTATCTTTAAAAGAATATAAGTATCTGCTATAAGAATAACATTTTTACTTTCCTTATATAAATAATGTATAAGGAAAGTATTGTGTCGGGGTCGAAAATTCGAATTCGAGTTTTCGACGGGAGAGCACGTTTCAAGCATCCCTGATCACGAATCGAACTTTTTGAGGTGAAGTCTGTCTGTGTGTGTGTGTGTGTGTGTGCGTGTGTGTGTGTGTGTGTGTGTGTGTGTGTGTCAGTGAGCCTGTGGAGACGATATCTCACGAAAGAAAGGAGCGATTCGAATCAAATTTGTTACAAAAATCACAATCCATAAATACTGGAAGCTTATTGTTTTTAAACGCAATCGAATGTTCAGAACCACCCTAAATTTTCGATTGAAATTTTGGAAAAATCATCAAAAAATCAAAACCTTTAATAAAGCTACGCAAATAGATATTTCTTATGTAATTTTTCCTTAGAAAACGATTAACATAAACTTTAGAAAGCTAGAATGAACCGTTCTCGAGATATTGCACATTTTTCAAACAGATTTATAAAAAAATCTCATAAATTAAAAAAAAAACTATTAACTGTTGAGAAATATGTTCACTTTCCAAATGTAATATCATGCGATAAATTAGGTGACATCATTCTCGTGGATCTAGCTCGTTCCATTCATGAGAAAAGATACTTTGAGTAATACTTTGTATTTGAACGCCAATAGTCTTTTATCTGCTATAAGAATAACTTATTTCTCCGTCCATAACGTTTGGCGAGATTTTGGCGAAAAATTTGGCAGAATGTCTCCAACTTGGCGACTTTTTAAATGTTGCGAAATGAACGAAAATCTCGCCAAATAGATAAAAATGACGCTAAATCAATGAAAATGACGACTAATCGTCGAAAATTCAATATCTTGGAAAGAATATATGTATCTACTCTAAGAAGAACCTATTACTTTTTTATAAGGAAAGTATTGTGACGCGGTCGAAAATCGAATTCGAGTTTTCGACGGGAGAGCACGTTTCAATCATCCATGATCACGAATCGAACTTTTTGAGGTAATGTCTGTGTATGTGTGTGTGTGTGTGTGTTTGTGTTTGTGTGTCAGTGAGTCTTTGGAGACTATATCTCACGAACGGAGCGATTCGAATGAAATTCGATACAAAAATCACAATCCATGAATACTGGAAGCCTATTGTGTTTAAACAGAATCGAATGATCAGAACCCCCTAAATTTTCGAATGAAATTTTGAAAAAATCATCAAAAAATCAAAACCTTTAATAAAATTACGCAAATAGACATTTTTTATGTAATTTTTCCTTAGAAAACGATTGACATAAATTATAGAACGCTAACACGAACCGTTCTCGAGATATTGCTCCTTTTTCAAAAAAATTATAAAAAAATCGTATAAAATAAAAAAAATATTTCCTAATGAGGTACATGTTCATATTTCATATGTAATACCATGCGATAAATTTGGTGACATCATTCTCGTGGATCTAGCTCGTTCCATTCATGAAAAAAGATGCTTTGAGTAATACTTTTGTATTTGAACGTCAATAATCATTTATCTGCTGTAAGAACAACTTATTTCTTCGCCCATAACGCTTGGCGTTATTTGGGCGACGAATTTGGCGGAATGTCGCCAACTTGGAGACATTTTTAATTGTTGCCAAATTAACAAAAATCTCGCCAAATGGATAAAAATGACGCTAAATCAATGAAAATGACGACTCATTGAAGAAAATTCAATATCTTGGAAGGAATATAAGTATCTACTATAAGAATAACATTTTTTTAAACTGTCAAAGTAGTAAATTCATTGCATTATATAAGGAAAGTCATGTGCTGCCCACATCAGATTTTTTGAATTTAAAGTGCCTGGTACAGATTAAATAAATGCTCAATTAATCTGGCACATAGGTAAGCACAAAATGTGTAAAATAACTCAATAAAAAGACGCAAGTTATATACAAATAAAACTTCAAAATTCAACGTGATTGCATTTGGCAAGCAGCAGTAGAGAACGTATCAACTTGTATCAAATAGATAAATCAGTCTGTATACACACAATCGCTTTAAATCACAAATAGACATAAAATTAGATAGGGTGTGGCTTATCTCGACTTTCTCATGCCAAGATCCATTTTAAAATAGCTTGTGGTTTTTTTTTTCTAAACAGCATGTGATTTATTTTCCTTTTTTCAGTTTTTACAACCGTGCCAAGTAACATGCTATAATTCTGATAATTTGGCACAACGATTTCTCCTGATACGGCTAGACTGATAGACAAACGCTACCGATACATAATTACAGTACCATCACCTAAATAGCACAATTAATGTCATTGATTTAGCTGCATGTTTATCAATTTAACGATATTTTTATCGATTTGGCGATTTTTTTCCAATTTGTCAACATTTAGAAAAACTTGCCAAGTTGGCGATATCCCGCCAAAAATTTTGGATTAATGAGTTATTAAGATATTAAATTAATAATTGTCACAAAGCAACATGGATTATTAAGGAAATTGAACTTAATTTTGCAAAATATTGAATGTTCAACAATTGGGCATTATTTTTATCAATTTAGTGTCATTTTATCAATGTGGAGATATTTTCGTTTATTCGGCGATATTTTGTTTTATTTGGGGATATTTTAAAAGTCGCCAAATTTGTCGCCTAATGGGACGATTGGATTGACAAATGCTACCAAAACATCATTACAGTACTATCTCCTATCAAAACATATTTAAAATAATTGATTTAACGTCATATTTATCGATTTGGCGACATTTTAATCAATTTCACAACAATTAAAAAGTCGCCCAGTTGACGATATCCTGGCAATTTCGTTGCTGAATTTTTTGCCAAACGTTTCAGAGACGGACGGATGGACAGATGGGTTATTCTTATAATGAATTTTAATTACATTGTAATAATTTTTGCAAATGTTTAAGAACACAATTATAACATGCAACCCTTCACGTTAAAGGGTTTGAATAAAATCTGTCAATTGATGCCATCATTGACTATGTACTCCCCGGGGGATAACTTGCCCTCACCCCCAGGTTACTAATAATATCACGAACACAAAAATTGTATAGCAGCTTTTTCTTACAATAATGACTGAATGCATTAAGTACCATAATCATTGAGCTCTAAATAATCCCTTGCATCATTATATGAAATTTTATCCTACGTTGCCATGTTAAAACAAATACAAGATGTCGAATAAACTTCGAACTTTTCACTCAAATTTTAAAAAACTATATCTAGTTCTAGATTTTCGGACAACAAAGCCGGATATAAAGTTTCGTGAAAATCCATTATTATTTGCTACACAAGAAATTGAGCACGAACATACAGACAGACAAGACAGACGGACATAATTCCAAAAATAGTCAAAACGTGTTCAGGAGGTCTTAAAACATATATTGGCATCAAAATCTCGAATTTTCATGAAAATAATACTTTCTCTATATTATATAACATAGTATGAGAGAGTTATAAATATCGTAAAAAATTAACTTGGAATTTTCTATTAAATTGACTGTAAAAAGCATAACCAGGACACAGTTTAATGAAGCTTATTCTAATTTAGGCCTCACTAAAAAGTTAAAATAATATATATCGTTAAAATAAGGAACACGATAATTTCTAATTAACAACCAATCCATTTTCTTAATTAAAGAAAAAAACTTCTAAATCTCTTGTAAAAATGAATTCGAATTTTCGTCTTCATTTATAAATTATTCGACACATTATAATAGGCAGGATAAAGAGACTAATGGATCCAATTGCTTTAAACAAAAATATTCCACTCAAATTCTTTAGAATTCCATTCCTACACCGAAAAGCCTGCAACGTCCATTGCGCCAACATCTAGATTGGTCTCCCATCCGACTGGACTCTGACCAAGTGACTCCGGTGTTCTTTGAACTCCAACATCAGCTAGGTTGGTCTCCAGCCGAACAGGACGCTCTCCTCTAGCGAATATGTAATGTAGTTGCGTAATATCAACATCATCTGGAACGGTCTCCAGCCGTAGAGGACGCTCGCCTCTAGAGAATAGAAACTGACTTAGAGCGGGGCCGGCGGGATTAGTTCTGTTTCTTATCAATAATAATAAGAAGAAGAAATCCCGCCGGCCCCGCTTAGAGCGGCTACCCTCCTAGATTGGTCTCCCCGTCCGATTGGACGCATCCTAGTGAATCAGAAATTGTAACTTCAAGATGAACGATCAGATATGTTCTATTGATTTGAGTATACATATATACATATACATGACTTCCATATATACCATATATTTGTAATTATTTTTAAAAATTGGTAGAGAAAACTGGTAGTAAGTTTAAATCCAGAAATTTTATTTATTACATTTCAACAATCTGATGTGTGCATGACTTTCCCTGCAGACTCATATTCAAGTTATGTTTATTGTCCAAAAGTTTAATAGCTCAAAATAACATGCTTAATTATTTAAAATTACACTGGATTTGCAGTTTTAAATCAATTATCGTTATATTGGCAACAGATTATTTTCAAGAGTGTCTTTGCGAAAATGCGAAAGAAATAAAATATCTCAAGAACGGTTAGTCTTAGAGTGATGGGGTTGGTCTTATGCCTTTTATCGCCAAAAATTACGTATAAACCAGGCATTCAATTGATATATTTGAGCATGCGTAGTTTTTTATTTTAGATTTTGACGATTTTTGCTGGCCATTTCACAAAAAAGGCAGGTTCTTTTTTTGTCGAATCGTACCGAAATCTAATCAACACCAGGGTAAGTAACAAGTAACTTATGTAGCAAATTTTTGTGAAATTTTTTCTATTAGTTCTTCAGTTAGAGTGGATACATACATTGCACAGATACACACACACACGCACATAGATGTCAATATAAAAACAGTTTTCTCGTGTTCTAGAGGTCCGAAAACGTGTAGATCCGTCGAAAACTCGAGTTGCAATTTTCGGCATGATTCCAATACTTTCCCTATACATTACCAAGTATTGCTGGGAAAGTAATATGCCGAAATAGATCGTTGACTCAATTTAGATAGATATTAATTTAATAATAATGAAATCATATATAAAATGAAAATAATAATAAAAAAATCTGATGTGGGCAACACATGACTTTCCTTATATAATGCAATGAATTTACTACTTTCACAGTAAAAAAATATGTTTTTCTTATAGTAGATACTTATATTCTTTCCAAACACAATTATTCGTAATTTTCAATGATTTACCGTCATTTTTATCCATTTGGCGAGATTTTCGTTAATTTGGCAAGATTTCAAAAAGTCGTCAAGTTGGCGACATTCCGCCAAATTCGTCGCCAAAATCTCGCCAAGCGTTATGGGCAGAGAAATAAGTTATTCTTATAGCAGATAAATTACTGTTTGCGTTCAAATACAAAAGTATTAGTCAAAATACCTTTTCTCATGAATGAAATGAGCTAGTTCCAGGAGAATGATGTCACCCAATTTATCGCATGATATTACATATGAAAAGAGAACATGTTTCTCAACAATTAATATTTTTTTTTAATTTATGGGACTTTTTGATAAATTTATTTGAAAAATGTGCAATATCTCGAGAACGGTTTATGCTAGCGTTCTAAAGTTTATGTTAATCGTGTTCTAATGAAAAATTACATAAAATATGTCTATTTGCGTAACTTTATTAAAGGTTTTGATTTTTTGACGATTTTTTCAAAATTCCAGTCGAAAATTTAGGGGGGCTCTGAATATTCCATTACGTTTAAAAACAATAGGCTTCCAGTATTCACGGATTGTGATTTTTGTACCAAATTTAATTCGAATCGCTTCATTCGTTCGTGAGATATCGTCTATACAGACTCACTGACACACACACACACATTTACACAGACATCACCTCAAAAATGTTTGATTCGTGATCAGGGATGTTTGAAACGCGCTCTCCCGACGAAAACTCGAATTCGAATTTTCGACCCCTTCACAATACTTTCCTTATACATTATGTATATAAGGAAAGTAATTAGAAAATGTATCCTATATTGCCCGAGATTTAAAGCAGGGATTAATTGATTTCATTTATCTAACATTTTAAAAGACGTTGCCATATTATTAGCCCCTGACATATTTTACGTATTACTTTCCTTATATACATAATGTATAAGGAAAGTATTGTGACGTGGTCGAACATTCGAATTTGAGTTTTCGACGGGAGAGTACGTTTCAAGCATCCCTGATCGCGAATCCAACATTTTTGAAGTGATGTCTGTGTGTGTGTGTGTGTGAAAATATGTGTGTGTATATATATATATGTGTGTGTGTGTGAGTGTGTGTGTATGTATGTGTGTGTGTGTGTGTGTGTGTGTGTGTGTGGGTGGGTGTGTCAGTGAGTTTGTGGATACGATAACTGACGAACGAATGGACCGATTCGAACGAAATTTGGTACAAAATTTACAATCCATGAATACTGGAAGCCTGTTGGTTTTATACGCAATCGATTGTTCAGAACCCCCTAATATTTCGAGTGAAATTTTGAAAAAAATCATCAAAATATCAAAACCTCTAATAAAGTTACGCAAATAGACATTTCCTATGTAATTTTTCATTAGAAAACGATTAACATAAATTTTAGAACGCTAGCATGAACCGTTTTTGAGATTTTGCACATTTTTCAAAAACATTATCAAAAAATTATATAAAATAAAAATAATATTTCCTATTGCGAAACATGTTAACTTTTCATACGTAATATCATGCGATAAATTGGGTGACATCATTCTCGTGGATCTAGCTAGTTCCATTCATGAAAAAAGATACTTTGAGTAATACTTTTGTATTTGAACTTCAATAGTCATTTATCTATTATAAGAATGAATTATTTCTCCGTCCATAACGCTTGGCGAGATTTTGGCGACGAATTTAGCGGAACGTCGCCAACTTGGCGACTTTTTAAAATGTTACCAAATCAAAGAAAATCTCGTCAAATGGATAAAAATGACCCTAAATCAATGAAAATAACGACTATTTAACGAAAACGAAAATTTAACGATTATTACTGTAAAAGTAGTAAATACATTGCGTTATATAAGGACAGTCATGTGCTGCCCATATCAGATTTCTTTTTACTGTAAAAGTAGTAAATTCATTGCATTATATAAGGAAAGTCATGTGCTGCCCACATCAGATTTTTTTTTTCATTAAAGTGAAGCTAATATTTGATGCTTCTGTACATCAATCCTAAAACTTTGAAACGATTTTACAGGAAGGTACTTTTGATAAAATAATAAATGCTGATTTCATATTTCCTTTTTTAAAAAATCTGTGGGCAGCACATGACTTTCCTTATATAATGCAATGAATTTACTACTTTTACAGCAAAAACATAGGTTATTCTTATAGTAGATACTAATCTTTCCAAGATATTGAATTTTCGTTAATTAGTCGTCGTTTTCATCGATTTAGCGTCATTTTTATCCATTTGGCGAGATTTCCATTAATTTGGCAACATTTAAAAAAGTCGTCGCCAAGTTGGCGACATTCCGCTAAATTCGTCGCCAAAATCTCGCTAAGCGTTATGGATGGAGAAATAAGTCATTCTTATAGCAGATAAATGACTATTGGAGTTCAAATACAAATATATTACTCAAAGTATCTTTTCCTATGAATGCAACGAGCTAGATCCACGAGAATAATGTCACCCAATTTATCGCATGCTATTGCATATGAAAAGTGAACTTGTTTCTCAAAAGTTATTATATATTTTTTTAATTTATGGGATTTTTTTATAAATTTATTTGAAAAATGTGCAATATCTCGAGAACGGTTCATGCTAGCGTTCTAAAGTTTATATCAATCGTTTTCTAAGGAAAAATTACATAAGAAATGTCTATTTGAGTAACTTTATTAAAGTTTTTAATTTTTTGATGATTTTTTCAAAATTTCAGTCGAAAATTTAGAGGGGGTTCTGAACATTAGATTGCATTTAAAAATAATAGGCTTCCAGTAATCACGGATTGTGATTTTTGTACCCAATTTCATTTGAATCGCTCTATTCGTTCGTGAGATATCGCCTCTAAAGTGTTACTGACACACACACACATACACACACTCACACACACATACACACACACACAGCCATCACCTCAAAAATGATTGATTCGTGATCAGGGTTGCTTGAAACGTGCTCTCCCGTCGAAAACTCGAATTCGAAATTTCGACCCCGTCACAATACTTTCCTTATTCATTATGTATATAAGGAAAGTAATAATAATAAGAAAATTATTATAAATTTATTTTCCGAAAATTAGAACTTTTGGATTTAGTGCATCACATTTATTAGTTTAGTGTATGCACATTTATTAGTTTGCAGATTCCACTTAGACGATAACAGCTGGCAAATTCGTCTCAATAGCTCAACATAGAGCGTCGGCTAGCCAGTTCGGAGATTCAAGGCTCAGTTCTCGGCTGTAGCAGCAAGGTTGTTTACAAGTTGTATATTAAATTGGAGGCAAATAGGCTAATAATTTGTAATCATGCGGACAGACGCAAAAGTTTGAAACTGAGGAAAAAGGGTTTAAAGAAACTATAAACCGGAGAAAATTGCAACGTATACGTATAAGAATATTTTTCTATCAATTCATGCTTAATTTGCGTTTGATTTTGTTGCGGTTTGCTTTAAGTAAAAAGGGATGATAGGCAGTAATGGGTTAATCCTGAAAATGAAATATATTTTCTAAAACTAAATTTGAAATATCGGTTTTTTGAAAGTCAAAAACTACTATCACTGTAAGCAAGTTCAGCCCCTCCCCTCAGGCCAACGGGCGTACCGTGATGAAAAACACCGGTTCTCGTTAGATCACCGAAGTCAGGCAGCATCGGGCGCGGTTAGTGCTTTGATGGGTGACCACCTGGGAACACCGCGTACTGTTGGTACTTTTCGGGCGCGGTAACCCGGTGGTTTGTGCGCTGGATTTGCACTCTGCCACAACTGCCGCCGTGTTCATGCGGAGTACGATCTCGTTAAACATGTGGATCTGTAAGTTCTTCCGAGAGGTTGATGGTAGGGGAAGGAGGGTACGGTCCCTGTGGATGCCTCCCCCACTGCGTTCCTGTCTAAATTGGGTGGCACTTCCCGGCCGTCCAAACAGTTACTTTACACCTTTCTGTTACCGGCCGTCCAAATAGTTGCTCAAGTCCTCAGGATGAGTCGGACGGTCTGGGTCTTCAACACCTTTCTGGTAGGTCGGACGGTCTGGGTCTCAACAACAACAACAGCCCCTCCCCTTAATTGCATGCATCCCTCGCTCTTACTCAGGGCGTATCAAAGAAGCTTATTTAAGACGTATTATACTCGTATTGTACAATTGGCATGGTTGCGCATGGAAAAAAGAAACCCCGAAATGATTTTCGTTCAAAACAGACGATTTGAAAATTGATTGGAGCGCTATCTATATTTTTATTATTTACTTAGTGGAGTCTCATTCAGGATTTGAGCAGCGTCTGGTAATTCTTTCTAGAATAAAATATGAGGAAGTAAAAATTACGTTACGTTCAACCTTAAAAGTCGGTATTGAAAGTGTAAAAATTCTGAGAAACACGGTTTATTATAGATCTCCGTTTGACCTTTGAAAAGTGCGACGAACAGTTTTATAGGGAGAAAATTCGAAAGTTTTGCCCCCATAAATCAAGAGGAATAGACTAGAATTTGACATTAATGGTCCCCAGATTAGATTTCAACTTCTACTTTTTCAGGATAAAGGTAATTTTTAAGATCAGGACGTAAACTGCGTTTAAAGTTTCGTAGGATGTATGCCCTTTAGACTAGGACTTTATTTCTAAGAAAATAAGGGTTTATTTCTAAGGGGGTTTATTTCTAAGGGATTTATTTCTAAGGGGTTTATTTCTAAGGGGTTTATTTCCAGGGGTTTATTTTTAAGAACATTCGTCGATTAGCTATCAATAGTTACCCACGCCTTTTTCATTTGCAAGGGAAAGAAAAAAGAAAAAAAGGTTAAATATATTTTTTCAGTATTTTTTTATAACTATTAAATAGCAGTAACTGCACTCTTGGAGATACTGAAACCAAATTAACAGATTGAATGATCATAAATATTCCAAATGTAATAATATTTCTATGTTTCCCAATTAGGTATAAATTGAAATGGTTTCTATTAATCTACACATGGGAGAAAACCCACAATTGTGGCCGAATGTTCTAATTCCAGAAATAGTATTTTTCTTATTTTTTTTTTCTTTCATAATTCAAGATATTCATATCAGGTTTTTTGTGATAAAAATTTTCTAAAAAAATTTTAAAACAAAGTAACAGGGACAAAACATTTAAAAAATTATAAAAGTATAAAAATGAAAACAATAACTCCAAAATAATATAAAAAAAATCTGATGTGGGCAACACATGACTTTTCTTATATAATGCAATGAATTTACTATTTTTACAGTTAGAAAAAATGTTATTCTTATAGTAGATACTTATATTCTTTCCAAGATATTGAAATTTCTTTAATTTGTCGTCATTTCCATTGATTTAGCGTCATTTTTATCCATTAGGTGAGATTTTTGTTAATTTGGCAACAATTAAAAAATGTCGCCAAGTTGACATTCCGCCAAATTCGTCGCAAAAATCTCGCCAAGGGGTATGGACGGAGAAATAAGATATTCTTACAGCAGATAAATGACTATTGGCGTTCAAATACAAAAGCATTACTCAAAATATCTTTTTTCATGAATGGAACGAGCTAGATCCACGAGAATGATGTCACCAAATTTATTGCATGGTATTACATATGAAAAGTGAACATGTTTCTCAATAGGAAATATTTTTTTTTATTTTATATGACTTTTTGATAATTTTTTTGAAAAATGTACAATATCGAGTATGTAAGTGTACAACTCGAAAATTTAGGGGGGTTTTGAACATTCGATTGCGTATAAAAACAATAGGCTTCCAGTGTTTACGGATTGCGATTTTTGTACCAAATTTCGTTTGAATTGGTCTATTCGTTCGTCAGTTATCGTCTCCACAGTCTCACTGACACACACACACACACACACACATACTTTCACACACACACACACATACTTTCACACACACACATACTTTCACACACACACACATACTTTCACACACACACAGACATGATTTCAAAAATGTTTTATTCGTGATCAGGGATGCTTGAAACGTGCTCCCCCGTCGAGAACTCGAATTCTAATTTTCGACCCCGTCACAGTACTTTCCTTATACATTATGTATATAAGGAAAGTAATACGATTCTGCATAAGTATCATAGAAATCTCCATACGGGATCTATTACGTATTTTTATGTAAATGCTCTTTGTTTATTGGGCAACAGCGGAATGTCGAGATTTCGTGATCGGACGTAAAAATTTGGATTCCATAATTCAAATGCTGAATTGTGTAGTTTAATAAACAACTAACTTGCCACATGTTTGAAAAGAATACGAGATTTTTGTTTCGGTTTATATTACATTCACTCTGCTGAAGCCACGCTGCAAGCTATAATTTTGGAATAAATTTTTAAATGTTTCAAAATCTTTCGGCATTTTATAATCACCGTTTGCTAAATAATCCCCAAAGGCATTTAAACATTTTGTAAAAAATAAATTGAAAGGTTTACAGAGAGATTTTATTTCATTTTCTCCAAATCCAAGATCAAGAATTCCAAAGAGTTGCAAGAATTCGTAACTCTTTCATAAGGTCTGAAGTTGAAATTGCTTCAGTAAGAAATCTATTAATTCTAAAGGACACAATTAACGCATATTACTTTTCCTACATACATAGTATATTGTATAGGGAAAGTATTGTGACGAGGTCAAAAATTCCAATTCGAGTTTTCGACGGAAGAGTACCTTTCAGGCATACCTGAACTCGAATCGAACATTTTTGAGGTGATGTCTGTGTGTATGTCTATGTGTGTGAGTCTGTGGAGACAATCTCGCACGAACAAATAGAGCGTTTTGAACGAAATTTGGTTTAAAAATTACAGTCAGTGAGCACGAGAAGCTTATTCATTTTAAATGTAATCGAATGTGCAGAATACTCCCTAATTTTCGAATGAAATTCCGAAAAAATCAGAACTTTCAATAATGTTACGTAAATAATCATTTTTTATGTAATTTTCCCTTAGAAAACTATTGACATACACGTTAGAACATTAGCACAAACCGTTCTCGAGATATTGCCTTTTTTTAAATAAATGCATAAAAAAATTGACATAAAATTGAAAAAAATAGCATTAATTATTGGTAAATATGTTAATTTTCATATGCAATATTATTCGATAAATGTGTGACACCATTCTATTGGATCTAGTTCGTTCCATTCACGAGAAAATAGATTTTGTATAATACTTTTGTATTTTGACGACTAATAATTCGGCACCAGTCATTCGTATATAAAAATGCCTTCTCCGTCTCGTCTGTCTGTAAGGTTTGGAGATCAATTTGGCAACTCATTCAGGGAAATATTGCCAATATGGCGATATTTCGCTGCATTGGCGATAACTGCATTGGTGATAACATTGCACCTGCTGCAGCAGGTCCAATGTTTCTGTCGGCGATTTCCATGGATGCCAATGTCTGCAAAGAGGGATCGAACTGTTTGGGATAGGGTATGTCAAATACTTGTCTTTTTGGGAGGTTCTTCGTTTGGAATGGACGCTGACCCACCCGTAAGCAAAAGGTTGAATGCATTTTTTTCAAAACGGAATTTTCAAAGGTTTTACATTTTTAAAATGCTTCATGCGTCTTAATTTTTGTCTGAGATGCATGAAATTTGGCAAGAAGACAGCTCTCTTACTTTTTAACTAAACTGGGTATGCATTTTATAATTGGACGTTATTAAGATAATTAAAAGTGAATAAGAACCTAATTAAATGATGAAAATTAAGTTTTAATGCAGAAAAATATTTTAAAAAATTAACTTTCCAAGGGATTTAAAACAGAATACCCAAATGTGTTCATAATATATTTTTGAGCGATCATAATATAAAATTAATAAAAAATGTGAACAAATGGCAAGCAAGGAGCATTTTCAAATTTTTGTTAAAAAGAATTAAATTAAAGAAAAAATACAAAATTATAACAAAATTGAAAAATAAAATTAATGGTATTGTATATAGTAATGTTAAGAGGAATATTTTTACAAATTTTCACGTTTCTAAATCAATAAATAAATAAAAAAAATTTCAACGTCCACCGTCCCCTTAAAGACTTAAATTAAAATTTGTAATAAAATTTTCTATAAATTAAAATTTGATGCCGAATCCGAAAAAGTTGTCATCCTGAGAAACAGACGTTTTAAGGAATATTTTTTTTTGCGGAAACACTTAGCATGGCAAAATTTTTGTCACAAAAAGGAACATTTGGAAGTCGGATACATTTGGATATGAGGTAAAAAGAAACAGTTCTTTTTTGTTTTCAATGAAAGTAAAAATGCATCTTTATTATCGAATCTTCCAAAAATACAAAAAGAAAAAAAAAGTGAATCTGTAAGGCAGAAAAAAAAATCTCGTTTACTTTAACTTTTTACTTTACTTGCTAAATATGACTTGAACTTTCTTTTTTTTATTTCCAAGTGAATGAAAATGAGATTAAGAGCTAGAAAATATATAAAAGAGAGTTAAAACTAACTTGGTTAATTTCTCTGGAAAAAAATCAACAACAACAACAAAAAAAACAACCCCTTTTCTATGCTTTATATGCTCTTTTTATAACACAACGTGTTAGTGATTAAATTAGTTTCTTGACAGGTAACTTCGTGTGGGAATTGAAGATAAATGTGAGTCTGAAAATAAAATTTATTAAATCCTTTCTGTATAAGCAAGTCTGGCGACGGAAAAGCTAAACTTCGAAGTGAATGGATTTTCATCTGCTTTGTAAATACTTTCGTTTCAGAAAATACACTGGCTTTATGTTTCAATGCAGGTTTAGGGACACATTTTATTCTTTCAGGAATTAAATTGTGACTTTAATAATGATACGGAATAATGATACGGATAATAATGATAAGGATATTCTGGATAACAGCAGGTTTAGGGCCACATTTTATTCTTTCTGGAATTAAATTGTGACTTTAATAATGATACGGATAACAATGATAAGCATATGCTGGATAACAGCAGGTTTAGGGCCACATTTTATTCTTTCAGGAATTAAATTGTGACTTTAATAATGATACGACGAATCCTCTGAAATCGTATTCTCTGAAGGATAATGCAATACACAAACGGCATAGACAAGGTGATCAGAAGGCAGTAGGACCACCTCTTGCTGGGATAAAAGCAGAAACCCTTCGAGGAACAGATGTAATGAGCGTGCGCATAGTTTCCTGAGGGATGGATGACCATATGCGTTCAACCATCCTCCACAGGTCGTCCTCTGTTTGAGGCGGGGCAGGGCAGTTAAATGACGGCCAATCATGTCCCATAGATGCTTGATGGGTGAGAGATCTGGAAACAACAGATGTCAAGGAAGTACATAGATACTTTGCAAGGCTTGTCTGCTGTAATAAGGTAAAATTGTCCTTATCAAAATTACCAAATATTGTATTACATCTGCTGATGGTTGCAGTGTTCGATCGCACATTATCTTGCTGAAAAACAGCATTTTGCAACCGCTAAAGGTAGGGCAGTGCAACTGACCGAAGAACCACATCTACATATCGTCCAGTCGTCATTGTGTCTCTGATACTAACCATAGAACCATACGTGCCTCTGATACGACATCGGCTTCCATAGATGTGACCAGCTATGAAAGCCGATGTCACCCTCAGACCATGATACTGCGTTCTCGAGCAGTATGGCGTTCAACAATCGCAGCATTATTGGATCTGTTTCGATGTAGCCTCCAGACTCTCACATAGTGACTGTCATTAGACAACCCGAACCGAGGCTCGTTGCTGAATACCACATTGTCCCATTCAGTCGTTCAAGAGGCTCGGATCCGACACCATGGCAATCTCTCACGTCAGTGTCTTGTCGTCAATGGCAGTCTTCGTAAAGGACGGCTTGAGTGCAAGCCGCTTTCGGCCAATCGATAAGCTCACTGGTATTGGAACATCTAATGTACCCTGCAAATTCTGCAGAATGTCGGCAGTCGGTGTTTGTTGGGCCGCCTCCGCATGGATTTGAATGCGTCGATTAATGCGTGCTGAAGTATTTCTGGATGGACCTGTACCACTACGATGATGTACATACCCTTCTTCAATCCATATTCTCCAACTCTTTTGCACTGTGTCCGCATCTACGCGTGTTTCAGCGGCGATATGCCGGTACGACCACCCACCCGTATGTAGGCCTAAAAAAATCCCCTCGCACGGTCATCCAAATGCTGCAATGGACTTCAGCGTCGTCGGTCAGGCATCTCTTTAACAACATTTGTCTTCTGAAATGAAAATAAGCTCTGAAAACGGGTTGCCGTAGGCGATATACAGTAGCGCCTGCTGGCCCATCAGCCGTTTCTATCTTTTTTTATCCCGTACTCTAATGACGTAACCTACTTGCATTTCATATCATTTGCATACATCGGCCAGCGTAATTATACGGCCAAAGCTTCATGGTGTTGCATTTCCTATGTCGGGTAGTATAATAGGGAACAACCGTGGAATGACCCGTTTGTAGAATTAACCTTTAATTTGGCTTGAATAGCTCGAGAAATGAGGTCTACGAGCGCCAGCGTGTATGAGGAGCGTCGGTTGATGAAGCATAGCGAGTAGGGGCGGAAACCCCGTAATGTAAAAATGCTAAAAAGTGTAATATCTCGAGAACAGTTTATTCTATAGACTAATGGGCTTGGCATTATTTTTTCCGTCGTCAAACATTACGTTTCAAACAAGCATTTCATCAATACATTTAAGAATATTTATTTTTTTTTAATTTCAGGGTTTACGATTTTTGTGGGCCACTTCGCAAAAATGACTGGGTCTATTTACCCAAATAATAGTAACCCACAAGAGACTTACCAATTTTTGTTAAATTTCGTCGAACAGTTTTTGATCGAAAATGAATATATATATTTCTTACACACAAATAAACACAGACACACGCACATTAACACACACAGGGGGAGATAGATAGATAGATAGAGAGAGAAACATTCACAAACATAGTGTGTTCCAGAGTGCCCGAAATATGCTGATCCGACGTAAACTCATGTTCCGGTTTTCTATTTATTACTGTGTACTGTAGGGAAGTAAAATTTACTAATTCTTGCATTCTGCCATTGATTCACTTTGCGGCCATTCCATTGGAGACTCCTTTAGTATAGTAATGATACTGTATATCGCACTGATTGTTAATTTCAATTTCATTAGTCTTGCATTTATCCATCTATATTTGTAACATAAAACATTTTAACAATATTCTAAACTACATGCATCCCACTAAACTGTAAACGCAGTTTACCTCTTCATCCTAAAAATGAATTTTTATCGTTGTAGAAAATAGAGGTAGAAATCTAATCTCAAGCCATTAATGCAAAATCCTTGTCTATTCTATTGATTTATGGGAGGGAAAAACTTTTTTTTTTTATAAAACTATTGGTCTGGCATCACACTTTTTAAAAGTCAAACGGAGATCTGATAAACTATGCTTTGCAGAATTTTAATACATAGTTTAATGACTTCGAAAAAAGGTCGGCAGTCCAAACAGTTACCTTCTTACACCTTCGAATAGATCAGATGGTCCGTGTAGAAAAATAGGTTCATTTACTGCAGTTGCAGATGAATTGTTTGTGTGTTTTCCAGACAGTTGTCGCCACAGTAACTAGGGATTAAAATGCCAAAATTTTAACATTGTGAATTTAAACGATTCTATATTTCTAAATATATTTCTATATTTCTAATTATATTTCTATGCTTCGAATTCAAAAGATTCTAGTCGTTCTATATTTTTGTAATTTGATATTATGTTATCATGAGTGTTGTTCTAAACATGGCATAAATCTAATGGAAACTCGCTGAAACAGCATTTAATATTTTGCATGTTTCTTCTGGATGAACGAATTTTCTCTTTTTTTTTCGTTTGCATTCTAAATTAATCGTATTGCTGCTTTCTTTTCTCGATGTGACGTGTTTTGAAAGCAATATAAAATATATCAGTTTGATGCGTCTGAATCTCAGATTCTAATTATACTTGAGCTTAGTTATAAAGACTATACTTTTAGCTTTTGGTAATGAAGATCGTGTACCCTACAGGCGTCCAGCAGGCTTCTTTAGGGTGTATTACGTTAAGCAAGTTATTTATTTTGTTCTAAATCTATCTTAAGCAAATTATTTATTTTTGATTGATGTGAGTTGTTTTGAAAGTAATATAAAACATACCAGTTTAATGTTTTTGAATCTCAGTTTCTAATTATGCTAGAGCTTAGTTATAAAGATTATACTTTTAGCTGTTAGAAATGAAGATCGTGTACCCTGCTTTGAACTCATCAGGTTTCTTTAGGGCTCATTACGTTAAGTAAGCTATTTATTTTTATTCTAAACAGGTGTATTGTAAAAGTGTTGTCTGGCTTTCAAGAATTCACTGTATGTGTAAAGTTGCAGTAACCTATTTGCTATAATTTCTCCCATTCACGTTAAATTTTGATTTTCCTGTGAACTAATAGATTGTTAGATGTTCTGGTTCAGTGACAAGTCACAGAGCGCCAACTTGACAATAGAGTGGTGGATTTTATTTGGGATAGAATCAATGTTTCGGCAGATTACGTCAGGGATTTTTTGTCCCGGTCATGACTGACGTATTTATTTTTCACCTGGCTCTGCGCATATGATGCCATGGGGATTAGAAACGCGCGCATTTTATTCTTGGACTCTCAAGCGGAATTGCACTTGTTAACTGCGACTGTCCTCGTACCCCACTGACGTCATTAAATCTCCTTGGACGTCACTGTGTCCATAGCACGATTTAAAATTTCTGAGTATATTGCTTATGTCTGCATATTGCCACTTCAAAATTAACAAATATTTTTTGACTGTAATAATGCAAAAGCTTTCTGTGTTTTTCCAACTTCTGTCAAAGTCTACTTCAGACTAAGGCTCCTAAATACACAGGCTGAAGCAACAGCGGCTATCTTGACTCCCAGTTGAAGCGATGGCTGCATATGGCGAAATGGTGGCTACTTTCTCGTCCTTTTCAGGGAATCTCGAGAAAATCAAAACATTTTAAAATTCTTTCTTGAATGATTGGTATAATTTTTTTGAAAGCAGAAACATCTATTTCACACCCAAGTATCAACTTCCCGGCCGTCCAAAACAGTTACTTTACATCTTTCTGGTAGGTCGGACGGTCTGGGTCTCAACAACAACACCCAAGTATCAAATGTCAGCCAAGTAACATGCGCGTACCATGGCGGTTGCGTCATCCTGTACATTTAGGAGCCTTACTCTGAACAGTGACATCACGAATGATGAAATCTAACCTTCATGACGTCATGTTCACGTCATGATGGTTAGATTAGCTTTATGATTCGGTGTCGGGCTGACTGTCCAACTTTATATTAAAGAACCTCTGACCTCGATTTGAAAGCGAGTCCCAGCGGTGTGTTTGTGCACGGAAGGTTTTAGCAGAGTGTTCTTGGATTGATCTCTAGTTGCCAAATCATGGACGGTTGTTGGTGTAACAATACAGTAGTCGATTGGGGTGGATCCTAGACATTTGGTTTGGAGGTAATAATATGTTTTGATCTTGGGTTTTGCCTGGGTTGATATACTGCGGTAGGTTAGAATAGTATTACACTTGTACTTAAATGTATTTTCTGTGTAATTTCGTAGTATGTCGTATGTACAAGTCGTACTGTCAAATTTATTTACTTAGGTAAGAAGCTTCTACTTAAGTTGAATAATTATTATGAACGATCGAAGCTGAGCCTAGTCTCCCTTTCTAACGAAGAGAAATCAACATTTGCCTGAAATCTGTTATTGCTTTAACTCAAAAACTACAAAAGGTAGGAAGATCAAAATTTGTATATACATGTGAAATTGTACGCAGATTTGCAGAATCACAATTTCAGTTAATAAAACGAACTATAACAGGGCGAAACGCCCCTTTAAAAACTTCTTATGCTCATTACTCTTCCCACGAATAACAAGAAAACAACAACTTTTAAATAGCTAATGAAAGCGTGTGCACTTGCATGCATTGTGATTTAAACGTGCTCTTGTATTTACACGTTTCTGCGATTTAAATGTGTTACTCTGATTTCATTGTTTTTAACATTTTACAACATAGTTGTAAAGTGTTTATGACTTTGTTCTGTCTGTCTGTCCTTTCGCACGATAACTGCCGTAAAAATGACTTTATCAAATTGAAATTTCAGTATGTTGTTAAGACGGTCTATGGGACCTATGGGAATGTAAATGAATAATATCACACAATTAGTTTTGGATTGAACCCGGGTTGAAATAATGAAATACATTGAACCCTATGGGACCTAATTTTTCAAACATTTTTTTAAGCGAAGTTAAAATTCACAAATTGTGTTCGAAGATTTTAGGAAATATTCAAATTATCCTATAAAATATATAAAAAAAATTCAGAAAAATATGTTCAGTAGTTTTTTAAATAAAAATTAAAATAATAATGACACCCATATAATGTGAAGAACTCACGTGACCGACCCATTTCAAAATGAAATATGGCATCCATCTTGTGCCAAAATCATCGTGATTTCTAAAGTTCTTTTTAATTTATATTTAGTGTTGCATCCGTCCTAAAACCGTTTTATTGTTACGTGTTTTTTTCATCTATCTTCTGCGCCAAAATAGTAACAATATTTTTGAGTTTAAATAATCATCAAACTTTGATTATTTCTACAACGAAGCCTAATTTTAATAAATGCAAACTGTAAATAAGGGATTGTAAGATGAGTTGTATAAGAACTGCTGAATATTTTTCACTCGAAATTATTTAAATCTGGAGTCTGGAATAAAAGTGTGTGAATGAAATATTCACAGTTTTTATAAAGAGAACCAGACGATTTATATTTCGATGACGTCATTTGAATGAAGTTTTATGCATGGAGTTAGAAAGCACTTTTACCTCCATGCTTTTAATTTTCCAAGTAAAATAAATTATTGTTGTTCTGTAATAATTAAAAATATATCGCTGCTGAATGTATCGTATTTTAGAGATGTTTAAATAAAATTACAATTGGAATGTGTTTTATAATCAATGCTTTATGTATGATTGATTTTTTTTGTGTTTATATTTAGTGTTGCATCCGTCCTAAAACCGCTTTATTTTTGCATATTATCTGTGCTTTTAAATTATGTGCTTATGCAATTTTAATATTTTTTATTTTATATGATCACTAAACTTTGATTATTTCTACAACAAAGCCTAATTTTAAGGTATGCAAAACGTAAACAAAATAAGCGATTGTAAGATCAGCTGTATAAGAATTGCTAACTTTTTTATCGCAAAATTATTTAGCTCCGGAGTCTGGAATATAAGTGATGTGAATGGAATATTCATTGATTTTATATAGGTAGAGAAGCAATCGATTTTATAGTATTTCTTTTTTTGCTGAAGTTTTAAGTTTCCAAGTAAAATAAATTATTGTACTATGATAATTTAAAAATATCACCGTTGAATGTATCGCATTTCAGAAATGTTTAAATAAAATTGCATTTCAGTTGGAAAGTGTTTCATAATCATTCCTTTATGCATGATTAATCTTTGTTCTGTATTTTAATTTGTTTAGTTTAATATTCAAATTTTTAAATCTTATGAGCTGTATTATATTAGGATTCTCAAATATCAAAATTAATTTTATATACTTTTAATTTTTTTAATTATTTGCTAAATTAAGTTTTAATTGGAATTAGTTCACAACTGGTATATTTCCAAGGTTTATAGATTTTATAAAGATGATATTTTAATAAAATCGCTTTATGTAATTATGAAATAGTTACATGGTATTTGTGCCCATTGTTCTCTAATGTCTCTAATATTCAGAATAAAAAAACTTACAGTAATGACAGTAGAATAATTCGGAAATAGCTCTAAATAAGTTCGGATTTTAAAATTTTACCGAACTCGATACCATTGATTCGCATAGCGAAGCGCACGGCTTCGGGCAACTTTGACGTCATCGCTCCGTGTTTCCGTCAGCCAATACCGTGAGACTAGCAGATAGTCCAACCTGTAGTAGTATCTATAAAACCTTGGTATATTTCATATGCGCAAGTCAATTCAAAGCTCGGCTACTTGCTAGTGTTAGTTACCTTTTACTTTCCTTATATACATAATGTATAAGGAAAGTATTGTGACGGGGTCGAAAATTCGAATTCGAGTTTTCGACGGGAGAGCACGTTTCACGCATCCCTGATCACGAATCCTACATTTTTGAAGTGATGTCTGTGTGTGTGTGTGTGTGTGTGTGAAAGTATGTGTGTGTGTGTGTCAGTGAGTCTGTGGAGACGATAACTGACGAACGAATGGACCGATTCGAACCAAATTTGGTACAAAAATCACAATCCGTAAACACTGGAAACCTATTGTTTTTATACGCAATCGAATGTTCAGAACCCCCCTAAATTTTCGAATGAAATTTTGAAAAAATCGTCAAAAAATCAAAACCACTAATAAAGTTGCGCAAATAGACATTTCTTATGTAATTTTTCATTAGAAAACGATTGACATAAATTTTAGAACGCTAATATGAACCGTTTTTGAGATATTGCACGTTTTTCAAAAAATTTATCAGAAAGTCATATAAAATAAAAAAAAAATATTTCCGCTTGAGAAACATGTTCACTTTTCATATGTAATACCATGCGATAAATTGGATGACATCATTCTCGTGGATCTAGCTCGTTCCATTCATGAAAAAAGATACTTTGAGTAATACTTTTGTATTTGAACGCCAATAGTCATTTATCTGCTGTAAGAATAACTTATTTCTTCATCCATAATGCTTGGCGAGATTTTGGCGACGAATTTGGCGGAATGTTGCCAACTTGGCGACTTTTTGAAAGGTTGCCAAATTAACTAAAATCTCGCCAAATGTATAGAAATGACGCTAAATCAATGAAATGACAACTAATTGTCGAAAATTCAATATCTTGGAAAGAATATTAGTATCTATAAGAAAAACCTATTTATTTTACTGTAAAAGTGGTAAATTCATTACATTATATAAGGAAAGTCATGTGTTGGCCACATCAGATTTTTTCCTTTGTGTTTGGATATAATTCCCTGAAAGTTAGGAGTTGTGATAGTCACTTTACCTTTGTTGGATTTCGGATTGGATTCTTAGTTTTCTAAATATAGTGGTTATAATTCTGATGGAAGCGTTTAGATATGAACGGGTGAAACGGAGGAGACATAAATCGAATCTGAACGTATTTCTTCACAGTCATAGATGTTGTGCACAGTTATATGGTAGTGAAGGACTGGTAAATAGTCCTAGGCATAAAGAGTTACTCTCGCTATTGATTCAGTGATGCGTGCATAACTTTTTAAACGAATTCTGTCTCCCTCACTCTATAAATGTCTTGTGAACTGGGAATACAACTGAGAAGACAAAAGTTTCAACGTTTTACGTAAAATCATAGAATTTAATTGACAAGGAACGTTAACATAATAAATTTAAAATTCAGTGTGTAATAGTTCTGTATATTATACTGTATTAAAGTTAAGACTGGAAAAATTTGTTGCCCGTGATTGTTTAGATTTCTACCAGTTTCTCAGCACCGGATATACCGCGTTAGGGGCATTGTGCGACTGCTTTGTCTGTATATCGCAAATAATCAGGTAAGATGCAGGGCCGGGTTTGTACTTAGTTTTATAAAACCCGTATTTGCAGAATTTCTGTTAAAATGTTTCTTTGCATTAAGTGTACTGTTTTTGGAGGATTTCCTAGTCCACTGTCATAAGGTAAAATTGTCCTTATCAAAATTACTACTATAGGACTTACCTATGATGCCGTCGCTAGGGGTGAAGCATGTAAGCCACAGGTTCTCAAACTGGAGAGACGAACTCACAAAATATAAATAAATACACTTGACTTAATTGATCAATTTATTTTAATGTTTTAAGTTATAGATATCCATTGTATCTTGAGTAATGATACTATTATTAAATCTATTATTAAAAGACATATAACACTGACAATATTTCATTAATACATATTTACACACATAATAACATTGACATATAGTTTTAAAACAGTTTCTTTTAAGCAATGGTTACTCAAAATAGTTCTTTTAGTTCAATATCTAAGAACTCGTTAATATGGTCTACTCTTACGAAGTGATTGTTCATTATTTAAATAATCGATAAAAGTGTGCCTTCCGTGCTAATTAGTGACAAATTGAAAGTTGCTTTACCTCTACTCTTTGTGTTAAGTACGTATTCGTGCAATCTCGATGATGTACGAAACTGTTGCACATCTCATAACTGCAACAAGCTTCCATTTTAACGCTTACGTTCGATATACCTTTTTTCACAAAAACCAAGAAACATGATGTTAGCTCGTTCGAAAATTTGAAGTAGACTGAACTTCTTGGAATACGGCTTTGGGGCGCTTTTTTCTGTCCCCCATTCATTCCCTACCACATCTACCATTCGTTGTTGATGCAGACGGGGATGACCACTGTTTATGTATGCATTTGTTGTCATTGGCTCCCTCTGCAGCATTTAGATAGTTCATTATTTTGGTTGGCATCCGTAATTGAAATTACAAAATGTCGTGCACGCCGTACGACATCCACCTAGTGTGAGTGTGAAGACCCAGACCGTCCGACTCATCCAGAGGACTTGAACATCCACCTAGTGTAATTCCACATGTGAGGGTTCTGCAGAGTTGAGTTCGTATTCAGTTTCATGAAACTAGTGTCCCCAGATTTCTTTTAAAAGTTTTAAAAGCAACAGATTTACTGTCTTGGGTCTTAAGTGACCGCTTAGTCTGCTTATCGTAAATCCTTATGTGAGATGTTTTGCAGGGCCAGTTTAGTAGTTAAAAAAAAACGGGTCTTCGGATTTCTGTTAGAATATATTCTAGCATCGTACTTAATTTCCTGGAAGCCCTCAGCGACCGCTTAGTCCGCTCATCCATGTGATACTTTGGACCGGACCGAGTTTTTTATTTAGTTTAAAAAGGAAATAGCGTCTCTGGATTTCTGTTTAATAGTTTTGTAGGATCTGGTTATTTAGTCCGTCTATCGTAAATCCACACATGACATTTCCTGGTCGTCCAAATTGTTGCTCTAAGTCCTCTGGATGAGTCGGACGGCCTGGGGTTTCCACACATGACATTTCGGGTTAGACCGGGTTCTTGCTTAATTAAGAAAATAATCAGGTCCCTTGGATTACTGTTCAAAGGTTTAGCAGTATAGTATGTATTGTTTGAGATCTAGCCCCAAGATCTAGCCCCAAGTGATTTATTAGTCCGATTATCGTAAATATGCATGAAGTTTTGGGTTAAGCCGGATTCTTAGGTAGACTGACTGTTCATGCACATTTGAAAAGAAGCCCAGAAATAAAGTCATAGAATAAAGAATATTTTCGACTTAAAACAACTCTTACCGTTTATTTAATTCAAGATTATTCACCAGAAGTCAATTTGTTGATTCGCCCCACTTTGCAGACTGAAGGGAATTTGCGTCCTAGTTTTTCAATACTTTGAAATAGTTTGCAAAAGTGCTTATAATTTCGACATTTTAATATTTTGAATTGTTACTTAGAAATGTCCAGAGGGTCTTAGATATTTAGAAATGTCCAGAGGGATAAACCAATTCTTCAAATAATAAATAAACTTATTGAACTTTTAGTTGGAATTTTATTTTACAAGCCGTTATTCACGCAAAACCTTTTCCTCACCATCGAACTGTAGCCAACGCCGTTCTTTTTTCAAAACTATTTGTTAAAGCAATTCACGAAACGTATGTCAATAGTTTCATGAGAAACGACAGTCAAATCTTTATCGGCGCAGATAAATGCAATAAATCATCTGATTTTGACAGGCGGGAAACTTGGTATTCACGCTACAATCAAATTGAGGACACAGAATGATTGTGTTTAACGTGACACACAATGATTATTTTTAACGGAAACTGCTTAGTAAATTTGTTTTAAAAAAGTGAAATGTTTTACTTTTCATGCTGGAAAACAATCTGTGTCTAGATCTGTGTCTAGAACAGCACGATTGCCATTTTTTTCAAAAAAGGTAAGTAAAATTATGAGTATGCTTAGCTGTAGTACTTCAGTAATTGTTTTAAATGCAAGTTTCTGAAAACCCAATCAATGAAAATGACTTTCACTTACGTAAGGATAAACCAATGTCACAGATTTATGTCACTTCCTGAGCGTAGGCGTCATTTGAAAGTAAGTTTAAGTTTAAAAGTGAGAATTGAAATTATTTAAACGCTGCACACTGATGTAATTTTAAGTTTTCAGTTCATGCATTTTTTGTAAGAAAAACGCATTTGCAAATTTAAGGCATTTGTAAAAGAATTCCTTACGTGTTGGGGACGATGTAGAGATAGTAGCACAACTGTGCCGTCCTCTAAGAAGCCACTGTTTGATTCTACAGTCTTGATCAAAAGTATTAGGCACCCTACTAAAATCCATTTATTTTAAACTACTAATGTGTTGGGATAAAATAAAAATGCAGAGATTCAAATAATCATTTTTTATTGAAACTTATCAATATTTAGTTGGACCTCCTTTCGCCTTTATGACGTCATTAATTCTTTTAAGCATAGAGAGTACTAACCTATAGCATTCCTCTCTCGATGTCCTCTTGCAATATGAATTTTAAGGTTGTTTTTGAATTAATGGAATGTTTCCTGATCTTGCGTTTGAGGAAAACCCACAACTGTTCAATGGGGTTGAGATCTGGAAACTGTGGAGGAGAATGCAAAAGATGCACACCATTTTCACTGAACCAATTCATAGTCTCAGCAGATGTGCGACAAGTTGCATTGTCTTGTTGGAGTCTGGCCCCATCCATGTTTGTATCGCCGAAAATTCGTGAAAAAGATGCTTGCAGTGTTGTTTTTAGTTCATTTACGTACGTCAAGGAGTTCATTCGTCCCTCACAGATGTACATTTCGCCTACACCGTCGGCCGCCATGCCCCAAATCATTATGGTGCCACAACTATGTTTCACAGTGGGCACTATGCACTCTTCCTTATATTTCTCAGCAACACGTTTACTCACATAAGACACACCAGGTGTTCCAAATACCTATAGGATTGAAATTATTTTACTAACATCCTAAAGAGCTTTACAAAAACAGTTGCTATATATTGACAATTTCACCCTAGTTTTGAATAAAAGCAAGTGAAATGAAACATACCTGAACGTTTGATTCATCAGACACAGAACTTTCGCCTAATCTTCTTCAGTAAAATGACGATATTTAAGGGCTCATTCCAACCGTTTCTTTTTGTTTATTTCGGAAATCCATGGCTTCTACCTGGCCTTGCAGCCTTTCAACCCAGCTTCTATAAGCCGTCTTCTAGTGGGAAGAGCAGATATTCTTTTTCTTGTTGCCACTGACAATTCAGCAGCTAATTGAAATGAAGATTTTCTACGATTCTTCAATGCAAATCGTTTTAAAAGTCAGTCATCCCTGAGTGTAGTGATCTTTTTTCTCCCATTTCTTCGACGATTAAAATGACTACCAGTATTCTTAAAGCGTTTGATAAGTGTATTTCACCGTGCATCTCGAACATTTCACCTTTCTGGCAATTTCACATTGCCTATTGCCTTGCTCTTAAAAAAAATTGAATTTTCAACCTTTGTTCGTTGCTAAGCTCCTTAGTCTTCGGTATTTTATACAGAAAAGACCTCAAATTTAGATGAGATAAGCAACAACCGCGTGCACTTGTACAAATCAGAACAGCGAATGTAACCGACTGATTCCATAAAAATCCGGAATTTCCAGTTATCGTTCTGGAAATGTTTTATTGGTTGTCTATTAAATGACGTTTGCATTTTTTCTCCAACTTCCTATTACGCATGCAATCATAAACAAATGAGGCGATTTCAAGTAGCACACCCGCAGTTAAAGCAGAAAAATTAGGGTGCCTAATATTTTTGATCAAGGCTGTAGTTCTAGGGTGATTTAGTTTTCTAAAATTTATGTAACACTGCTTTCAGGAGGATACGTTGAATAAATTATAAGCAGTACCGTGGTTTAATCAGAGTAACTATAAGTCCACAACAATCTACACTGATAGGGAATACATCCTGGAAACTCTAAATCATAGCGAGTTCAGCATAAAACATCATGTATCTGGTAAAGAGACCGCCAACAGAAAGGCCAATCATTTTTCCTGTCTAAATGTCTATTCGAGTACTAACCACAAGTCTGTTGTTGTTGTTGAGACCCCGACCGTCCGACCTACCAGAAAGGTGTAAGGTAGCTGTTTGGACGGCCGGGAAGTGCCGCCCAATTTAGACCAGAACTCGGTGGGGGGGGGGGCATCCACAGGGACCGTACCCTCCTTCCCCTACCACCAACCTCTCGGAAGGACATACGGACCCACATGTTTAACGTGATCGTACTCCGCATGAACACGGCGGCAGTTGTGGCAGCGTGCAAATCCAGCTCGCAAACCACTGGGCTACCGCGCTCGAAATGTACCAACAGCACGCGGTGTTGCCAGGTGGTCTCCCACCCACGTACTAAACGCGCCCGATGCTGCCTGACTTCGGTGATCTAACGAGAACCGGTGTTTTCAGCACACCACAAGTCTCTGTATCGATCATCTGCATTAACAATTATTTTGATCTCTTTACTGAAAAAGGAGAGTCCGAAAAACAGTTGTTTTCTTTAAAAAAACATATTTTTCTTTCCGTGCTAAGAAAGATTATTACAAAATATTTCTCAGAATCTCAAATACAAACATGTTATCTAAAGGGGACTTTTAGGCAATTGTAATGCTCAACTGCGGCTGTCTCTATATTTGAATGTTGTATGCATTCATAAGTTGTATTATTTATAAAATATCGGAAATGTTTCGTTTCGATGTAGTATTTTCTACATATATCCCCTCTAATAAATTGAAAAGAAGGCATTGAACTTCATTTTTGCCTTAAAGCTCAAGTAGAGGCTACGACGGCCTTGCCTACCATAAGAAATTAAACAAATGGAAAATCCTGACAATGAAAATTCAATTAGAAAATATCGACAAGTTTTGTTTGCTTGTGAGAAGTCGGGACATGTATTAATAGTGTATATGGCCACGCCTGCATTTATCCCTGTCCACTTTTTATACTCCAAGTTCTTTTTCTTGGAGCACTGAAATAGTTTTTATTTGTAATAAATATATCGAGAGGGTATATATTTAAGTATACAAATTAAATAAAAAGGAGAGTCCGAAAAACAGTTGTTTTCTTTAAAAAAACATATTTTTCTTTCCGTGCTAAGAAAGATTATTACAAAATATTTCTCAGAATCTCAAATACAAATATGTTATCTAAAGGGGATTTTTAGGCAATTGTAATGCTCAACTGCGGCTGTCTATATTTGAATGTTGTATGCATTCATAAGTTGTATTATTTATAAAATATCGGAATATAAAATATCCCTGTCCACTTTTTATACTCAAAGTTCTTTTTCTTGGAGCATTGAAATAGTTTTTATTTGTAATAAATATATCGAGAGGGTATATATTTAAGCAGATGGTTTCGTTCCAAATCATGATTTACAATGGTGTTAAAGCGACTAAGGACAATTACGGAAACTAAAACAACTTTTCTGTGTGAATTTCATATTTGCACTAATTCTGCCATTTCAAGTTTAAGTTCAATTTATTTTATATATATATATATATATATATATATATATATATATATATATATATATATATATATATATATATATATATATATATATATATATATATATATATATACGGGTGTCCCAAAAACATTGATCTCGGCTTTTTTCCCTTAAATATTGATCTTAGACATATATAATAAATTACAAAGTTGCGTAAAAAAAGGAACAGAATTTTATGAAATTGATAAAAATTTTCAGGGGATTAAATTTGAAGAAATACAAAATTTAAATTTTTTACGGCCCCCGTACAAAAACGTTCCCAATAAGTAAAATGTGCCCCATACACTAATAAGGTGATGTACAAAATTTTAGTATTTTATAATATTACAGAATATATATTTCATATATATTCCGAACATTCGTATGTGTGCAAAATAAGTTTGAAAAGGAGTATGAAAATACTTAATAAATAGTTCCGCTAAAAAAAGCTTAGTCACCACTTGTCACCATATGAAGGTTTTTCATGAATTTTTTGTTTTGTTTTATTGTTTTCTCACAAAACGAAATTTGCTAATCTGTAGAGAAAGACATATGTTGAACACATCGAATAGCTTATATTATAGAATGGAAAAATCTATTTGTGCTACAACGCACCAACCCAATTCCTGTCTGATCGGGCAGTATCGCTTGTTTCCCAACTTTGCTCATTAACTAGAATTACCATCTCTAGTCACTCGAAATCTTCTCAAATACTCTTTGAAAGCAGAAGCTGCGAAAGTGGGTATTCACTTTCACGCTATAATCGCATTAGAGCACTCAGACTTCCAAAGGAGAGTGAATCGAAGACGACTGTTTTGAGGGCAGACAACGGATTCATCGATCGATGCATACAATATCTTATTGTTACTAAGTTATCCTTAAGTAAAAACACTGCTATTCTGCATGCATAGTATAATGCAAACCCTTTGAGTCAGTTAGATGATATAAATTTTGTCTCTGGTATATATACTATTATATATACTCTTGTATATACTCTGGTAAATACTACTATATATACTCTTGTATATACTCTGGGGCATACTTCTGACATATACTCTATAATATAGTTACACTAGTCATTTACACCCGCGTTTCGAGCAAGTGAAATGGTTAATAGTCACTAAATGTGACATATGCAAACATAATAAAAGTTCTGAACACTCAAAACCATTTCAAATACATGAATCAAAAGGACACACATTTAATAGTTCTGTTAAGGTATAACTTTGGTGAAACAATATTGCATCTCGAACTATTGTACTTTCGAAAATCTACTTATGGCAACCTTTTGATAATACTTACTATGAAATATACGTATTGTTTATATATCTGTGTAATTGAATCTACTTGTCGATACGCTCTCATAATCTGTACTATTAAATGTATTGTCTAAATATCTGTGCCATTTTACTTATGGTAACACATTCACAACTTATTACTAAATGTTCTGTTTAAATATTTGTGTAATTGATTTTACTTATGGCAGTGATCCTCAACCTTTTTTGAACCAAAGGCTATATTTGAGTCAGTTAGAGGTTCGCGAGCTACATATGTTAAAACGCGTATCCTAACAAACAAACACGTGCACAAAGAAAACGCATATCCTCCTAAAAACACACACACACAGAGAAAACGCATATCCTCGTAAAAAAATCTGATGTGGGCAACACATGACTTTCCTTATATAATGCAATGAATATACTACTTTTACAGTTAAAAAAATCTGATGTAAGCAACACATGACTTTCCTTATATAATGCAATGAATTTACTACTTTTACAGTTAAAAAAAATGTTACTCTTATAGTAGATACTTATATTCTTTCCAAGATATTGAATTTTCTTCAATTAGTCGTCATTTTCATTCATTTAGCGTCATTTTTATCCATTTGGCGAGATTTTTGTTAATTTGGCAACAATTAAAAATGTCGCCAAGTAAGCGACATTTCGCCAAATTTATCGCCAAAATCTCGCCAAGCGTTATGGATGGAGAAATAAATTATTCTTACAGCAGATAAATGACTAATGGCGTTCAAATACAAAAGTATTACTCAACGTATCTTTTTTCATGAATGGAACGAGCTAGATTCACGAGAATGATGTCACCCAATTTATCGCATGGTATTACGTATGAAAAGTGAACATGTTTCTCAATAGGAATTTTTTTTTTATTTTAAATAACTTTTTGATATTTTTTTTGAAAAATGTGCAATATCTCGAGAACGGGTCATGTTAGCGTTCTAAAATTTATTTCAATCGTTTTCTAATGAAAAATTACATAAAAATGTCTATTTGCATAACTTTATTAGCGGTTTCGATATTTTGACAATTTTTTCAAAATTTCACTAAAAAATTTAGGAGGGTTATGAACATTCGAGTGCGAATAAAAACAATAGGCTTCCAGTGTTTACGGATTGTGATTTTTGTATAAAATTTTGTTCGAATCAGTCCATTCGTTCGTCAGTTATCGTCTCCACAGACTCACTGACACACACACACACATACTTTCACACACACACACATACATTCACACACACACACACACATACATTCACACACACACACACACAAACATCACTTCAAAAATGTTTGATTCGTGATTAGGGATGCTTGAAACGGGCTCTCCCGTCGAAAACTCGAATTCGAATTTTCGATCCCGTCACAATACTTTCCTTATACATTATGTATATAAGGAAAGTAAAAAAATGTTATTCTTACAGTAGATACTTATATTCTTTCCAAAATATTGAATCAATAGGAAATATTTTTTTTTATATTATATAACTTTTTGATAATTTTTTTGAAAAATGTGCAATATCTCGAGAACGATTCATGTTAGCGTTTTAAAATGTATGTCAATCGTTTTCTAATGAAAAATTACATAAGAAATGTCTAGTTGCGTAACTTTATCAGCGGTTTTGATTTTTTGACGATTTTTTCAAAATTTCACTCGAAAATTTAGGGGGTTCTGAACATTCGATTGCGTATAAAAACAATAGCCTTCCAGTGTTTAAGGATTGTGATTTTTGTACCAAATTTCGTTCGAATCGGTCCATTCGTTCGTCAGTTATCGTCTCCACAGACTCACTGACACACACACATACTTTCACACACACACACACACACACATACTTTCACACACACACACACAAACATACTTTCACACACACAGACATCACTTCAAAAATGTTTGATTCGTGATCAGGGATGCTTGAAACGTGCTCTCCCGTCGAAAACTCGAATTCGAATTTTCGACCCCGTCACAATACTTTCCTTATACATTATGTATATAAGGAAAGTAAAAAATTAAACAAAAGAAAACCTGATTCTACGTATCCGCGAAATAAGTAGATGTTATATATTTTCTAATTTGTGCTTAATTACATTGTTTAGTTTTTTCCCCTGCTTTCTTTATCTAGCTGCGCTCTCTATTCCCCCCCCCTGCTTTCTTTATCTAGCTGCATTCTCAATTTCCCCCCCCCCCCCTGCTTTCTTTATCTAGCTGCATTCTCAATTTCCCCCCCCCCCCCCTGCTTTCTTTATCTAGCTGCGCTCTCTATTTTCCGTGCTAAGAAAGATTATTACAAAATATTTCTCAGAATCTCAAATACAAACATGTTATCTAAAGGGGACTTTTAGGCAATTGTAATGCTCAACTGCGGCTGTCTCTATATTTGAATGTTGTATGCATTCATAAGTTGTATTATTTATAAAATATCGGAAATGTTTCGTTTCGATGTAGTATTTTCTACATATATCCCCTCTAATAAATTGAAAAGAAGGCATTGAACTTCATTTTTGCCTTAAAGCTCAAGTAGAGGCTACGACGGCCTTGCCTACCATAAGAAATTAAACAAATGGAAAATCCTGACAATGAAAATTCAATTAGAAAATATCGACAAGTTTTGTTTGCTTGTGAGAAGTCGGGACATGTATTAATAGTGTATATGGCCACGCCTGCATTTATCCCTGTCCACTTTTTATACTCCAAGTTCTTTTTCTTGGAGCACTGAAATAGTTTTTATTTGTAATAAATATATCGAGAGGGTATATATTTAAGTATACAAATTAAATAAAAAGGAGAGTCCGAAAAACAGTTGTTTTCTTTAAAAAAACATATTTTTCTTTCCGTGCTAAGAAAGATTATTACAAAATATTTCTCAGAATCTCAAATACAAATATGTTATCTAAAGGGGATTTTTAGGCAATTGTAATGCTCAACTGCGGCTGTCTATATTTGAATGTTGTATGCATTCATAAGTTGTATTATTTATAAAATATCGGAATATAAAATATCCCTGTCCACTTTTTATACTCAAAGTTCTTTTTCTTGGAGCATCGAAATAGTTTTTATTTGTAATAAATATATCGAGAGGGTATATATTTAAGCAGATGGTTTCGTTCCAAATCATGATTTACAATGGTGTTAAAGCGACTAAGGACAATTACGGAAACTAAAACAACTTTTCTGTGTGAATTTCATATTTGCACTAATTCTGCCATTTCAAGTTTAAGTTCAATTTATTTTATATATATATATATATATATATATATATATATATACGGGTGTCCCAAAAACATTGATCTCGGCTTTTTTCCCTTAAATATTGATCTTAGACATATATAATAAATTACAAAGTTGCGTAAAAAAAGGAACAGAATTTTATGAAATTGATAAAAATTTTCAGGGGATTAAATTTGAAGAAATACAAAATTTAAATTTTTTACGGCCCCCGTACAAAAACGTTCCCAATAAGTAAAATGTGCCCCATACACTAATAAGGTGATGTACAAAATTTTAGTATTTTATAATATTACAGAATATATATTTCATATATATTCCGAACATTCGTATGTGTGCAAAATAAGTTTGAAAAGGAGTATGAAAATACTTAATAAATAGTTCCGCTAAAAAAAGCTTAGTCACCACTTGTCACCATATGAAGGTTTTTCATGAATTTTTTGTTTTGTTTTATTGTTTTCTCACAAAACGAAATTTGCTAATCTGTAGAGAAAGACATATGTTGAACACATCGAATAGCTTATATTATAGAATGGAAAAATCTATTTGTGCTACAACGCACCAACCCAATTCCTGTCTGATCGGGCAGTATCGCTTGTTTCCCAACTTTGCTCATTAACTAGAATTACCATCTCTAGTCACTCGAAATCTTCTCAAATACTCTTTGAAAGCAGAAGCTGCGAAAGTGGGTATTCACTTTCACGCTATAATCGCATTAGAGCACTCAGACTTCCAAAGGAGAGTGAATCGAAGACGACTGTTTTGAGGGCAGACAACGGATTCATCGATCGATGCATACAATATCTTATTGTTACTAAGTTATCTTAAGTAAAAACACTGCTATTCTGCATGCATAGTATAATGCAAACCCTTTGAGTCAGTTAGATGATATAAATTTTGTCTCTGGTATATATACTATTATATATACTCTTGTATATACTCTGGTAAATACTACTATATATACTCTTGTATATACTCTGGGGCATACTTCTGACATATACTCTATAATATAGTTACACTAGTCATTTACACCCGCGTTTCGAGCAAGTGAAATGGTTAATAGTCACTAAATGTGACATATGCAAACATAATAAAAGTTCTGAACACTCAAAACCATTTCAAATACATGAATCAAAAGGACACACATTTAATAGTTCTGTTAAGGTATAACTTTGGTGAAACAATATTGCATCTCGAACTATTGTACTTTCGAAAATCTACTTATGGCAACCTTTTGATAATACTTACTATGAAATATACGTATTGTTTATATATCTGTGTAATTGAATCTACTTGTCGATACGCTCTCATAATCTGTACTATTAAATGTATTGTCTAAATATCTGTGCCATTTTACTTATGGTAACACATTCACAACTTATTACTAAATGTTCTGTTTAAATATTTGTGTAATTGATTTTACTTATGGCAGTGATCCTCAACCTTTTTTGAACCAAAGGCTATATTTGAGTCAGTTAGAGGTTCGCGAGCTACATATGTTAAAACGCGTATCCTAACAAACAAACACGTGCACAAAGAAAACGCATATCCTCCTAAAAACACACACACACAGAGAAAACGCATATCCTCGTAAAAAAATCTGATGTGGGCAACACATGACTTTCCTTATATAATGCAATGAATATACTACTTTTACAGTTAAAAAAATCTGATGTAAGCAACACATGACTTTCCTTATATAATGCAATGAATTTACTACTTTTACAGTTAAAAAAAATGTTACTCTTATAGTAGATACTTATATTCTTTCCAAGATATTGAATTTTCTTCAATTAGTCGTCATTTTCATTCATTTAGCGTCATTTTTATCCATTTGGCGAGATTTTTGTTAATTTGGCAACAATTAAAAATGTCGCCAAGTAAGCGACATTTCGCCAAATTTATCGCCAAAATCTCGCCAAGCGTTATGGATGGAGAAATAAATTATTCTTACAGCAGATAAATGACTAATGGCGTTCAAATACAAAAGTATTACTCAACGTATCTTTTTTCATGAATGGAACGAGCTAGATTCACGAGAATGATGTCACCCAATTTATCGCATGGTATTACGTATGAAAAGTGAACATGTTTCTCAATAGGAATTTTTTTTTTATTTTAAATAACTTTTTGATATTTTTTTTGAAAAATGTGCAATATCTCGAGAACGGGTCATGTTAGCGTTCTAAAATTTATTTCAATCGTTTTCTAATGAAAAATTACATAAAAATGTCTATTTGCATAACTTTATTAGCGGTTTCGATATTTTGACAATTTTTTCAAAATTTCACTAAAAAATTTAGGAGGGTTATGAACATTCGAGTGCGAATAAAAACAATAGGCTTCCAGTGTTTACGGATTGTGATTTTTGTATAAAATTTTGTTCGAATCAGTCCATTCGTTCGTCAGTTATCGTCTCCACAGACTCACTGACACACACACACACATACTTTCACACACACACACATACATTCACACACACACACACACATACATTCACACACACACACACACAAACATCACTTCAAAAATGTTTGATTCGTGATTAGGGATGCTTGAAACGGGCTCTCCCGTCGAAAACTCGAATTCGAATTTTCGATCCCGTCACAATACTTTCCTTATACATTATGTATATAAGGAAAGTAAAAAAATGTTATTCTTACAGTAGATACTTATATTCTTTCCAAAATATTGAATCAATAGGAAATATTTTTTTTTATATTATATAACTTTTTGATAATTTTTTTGAAAAATGTGCAATATCTCGAGAACGATTCATGTTAGCGTTTTAAAATGTATGCCAATCGTTTTCTAATGAAAAATTACATAAGAAATGTCTAGTTGCGTAACTTTATCAGCGGTTTTGATTTTTTGACGATTTTTTCAAAATTTCACTCGAAAATTTAGGGGGTTCTGAACATTCGATTGCGTATAAAAACAATAGCCTTCCAGTGTTTAAGGATTGTGATTTTTGTACCAAATTTCGTTCGAATCGGTCCATTCGTTCGTCAGTTATCGTCTCCACAGACTCACTGACACACACACATACTTTCACACACACACACACACACATACTTTCACACACACACACACACACATACTTTCACACACACAGACATCACTTCAAAAATGTTTGATTCGTGATCAGGGATGCTTGAAACGTGCTCTCCCGTCGAAAACTCGAATTCGAATTTTCGACCCCGTCACAATACTTTCCTTATACATTATGTATATAAGGAAAGTAAAAAATTAAACAAAAGAAAACCTGATTCTACGTATCCGCGAAATAAGTAGATGTTATATATTTTCTAATTTGTGCTTAATTACATTGTTTAGTTTTTTCCCCTGCTTTCTTTATCTAGCTGCGCTCTCTATTTCCCCCCCCTGCTTTCTTTATCTAGCTGCATTCTCAATTTCCCCCCCCCCTGCTTTCTTTATCTAGCTGCGCTCTCTATCTATAAATATATCGAGAGGGTATATATTTAAGTATACAAATTAAATAAAAAGGAGAGTCCGAAAAACAGTTGTTTTCTTTAAAAAAACATATTTTTCTTTCCGTGCTAAGAAAGATTATTACAAAATATTTCTCAGAATCTCAAATACAAATATGTTATCTAAAGGGGATTTTTAGGCAATTGTAATGCTCAACTGCGGCTGTCTATATTTGAATGTTGTATGCATTCATAAGTTGTATTATTTATAAAATATCGGAATATAAAATATCCCTGTCCACTTTTTATACTCAAAGTTCTTTTTCTTGGAGCATTGAAATAGTTTTTATTTGTAATAAATATATCGAGAGGGTATATATTTAAGCAGATGGTTTCGTTCCAAATCATGATTTACAATGGTGTTAAAGCGACTAAGGACAATTACGGAAACTAAAACAACTTTTCTGTGTGAATTTCATATTTGCACTAATTCTGCCATTTCAAGTTTAAGTTCAATTTATTTTATATATATATATATATACGGGTGTCCCAAAAACATTGATCTCGGCTTTTTTCCCTTAAATATTGATCTTAGACATATATAATAAATTACAAAGTTGCGTAAAAAAAGGAACAGAATTTTATGAAATTGATAAAAATTTTCAGGGGATTAAATTTGAAGAAATACAAAATTTAAATTTTTTACGGCCCCCGTACAAAAACGTTCCCAATAAGTAAAATGTGCCCCATACACTAATAAGGTGATGTACAAAATTTTAGTATTTTATAATATTACAGAATATATATTTCATATATATTCCGAACATTCGTATGTGTGCAAAATAAGTTTGAAAAGGAGTATGAAAATACTTAATAAATAGTTCCGCTAAAAAAAGCTTAGTCACCACTTGTCACCATATGAAGGTTTTTCATGAATTTTTTGTTTTGTTTTATTGTTTTCTCACAAAACGAAATTTGCTAATCTGTAGAGAAAGACATATGTTGAACACATCGAATAGCTTATATTATAGAATGGAAAAATCTATTTGTGCTACAACGCACCAACCCAATTCCTGTCTGATCGGGCAGTATCGCTTGTTTCCCAACTTTGCTCATTAACTAGAATTACCATCTCTAGTCACTCGAAATCTTCTCAAATACTCTTTGAAAGCAGAAGCTGCGAAAGTGGGTATTCACTTTCACGCTATAATCGCATTAGAGCACTCAGACTTCCAAAGGAGAGTGAATCGAAGACGACTGTTTTGAGGGCAGACAACGGATTCATCGATCGATGCATACAATATCTTATTGTTACTAAGTTATCTTAAGTAAAAACACTGCTATTCTGCATGCATAGTATAATGCAAACCCTTTGAGTCAGTTAGATGATATAAATTTTGTCTCTGGTATATATACTATTATATATACTCTTGTATATACTCTGGTAAATACTACTATATATACTCTTGTATATACTCTGGGGCATACTTCTGACATATACTCTATAATATAGTTACACTAGTCATTTACACCCGCGTTTCGAGCAAGTGAAATGGTTAATAGTCACTAAATGTGACATATGCAAACATAATAAAAGTTCTGAACACTCAAAACCATTTCAAATACATGAATCAAAAGGACACACATTTAATAGTTCTGTTAAGGTATAACTTTGGTGAAACAATATTGCATCTCGAACTATTGTACTTTCGAAAATCTACTTATGGCAACCTTTTGATAATACTTACTATGAAATATACGTATTGTTTATATATCTGTGTAATTGAATCTACTTGTCGATACGCTCTCATAATCTGTACTATTAAATGTATTGTCTAAATATCTGTGCCATTTTACTTATGGTAACACATTCACAACTTATTACTAAATGTTCTGTTTAAATATTTGTGTAATTGATTTTACTTATGGCAGTGATCCTCAACCTTTTTTGAACCAAAGGCTATATTTGAGTCAGTTAGAGGTTCGCGAGCTACATATGTTAAAACGCGTATCCTAACAAACAAACACGTGCACAAAGAAAACGCATATCCTCCTAAAAACACACACACACAGAGAAAACGCATATCCTCGTAAAAAAATCTGATGTGGGCAACACATGACTTTCCTTATATAATGCAATGAATATACTACTTTTACAGTTAAAAAAATCTGATGTAAGCAACACATGACTTTCCTTATATAATGCAATGAATTTACTACTTTTACAGTTAAAAAAAATGTTACTCTTATAGTAGATACTTATATTCTTTCCAAGATATTGAATTTTCTTCAATTAGTCGTCATTTTCATTCATTTAGCGTCATTTTTATCCATTTGGCGAGATTTTTGTTAATTTGGCAACAATTAAAAATGTCGCCAAGTAAGCGACATTTCGCCAAATTTATCGCCAAAATCTCGCCAAGCGTTATGGATGGAGAAATAAATTATTCTTACAGCAGATAAATGACTAATGGCGTTCAAATACAAAAGTATTACTCAACGTATCTTTTTTCATGAATGGAACGAGCTAGATTCACGAGAATGATGTCACCCAATTTATCGCATGGTATTACGTATGAAAAGTGAACATGTTTCTCAATAGGAATTTTTTTTTTATTTTAAATAACTTTTTGATATTTTTTTTGAAAAATGTGCAATATCTCGAGAACGGGTCATGTTAGCGTTCTAAAATTTATTTCAATCGTTTTCTAATGAAAAATTACATAAAAATGTCTATTTGCATAACTTTATTAGCGGTTTCGATATTTTGACAATTTTTTCAAAATTTCACTAAAAAATTTAGGAGGGTTATGAACATTCGAGTGCGAATAAAAACAATAGGCTTCCAGTGTTTACGGATTGTGATTTTTGTATAAAATTTTGTTCGAATCAGTCCATTCGTTCGTCAGTTATCGTCTCCACAGACTCACTGACACACACACACACATACTTTCACACACACACACATACATTCACACACACACACACACATACATTCACACACACACACACACAAACATCACTTCAAAAATGTTTGATTCGTGATTAGGGATGCTTGAAACGGGCTCTCCCGTCGAAAACTCGAATTCGAATTTTCGATCCCGTCACAATACTTTCCTTATACATTATGTATATAAGGAAAGTAAAAAAATGTTATTCTTACAGTAGATACTTATATTCTTTCCAAAATATTGAATCAATAGGAAATATTTTTTTTTATATTATATAACTTTTTGATAATTTTTTTGAAAAATGTGCAATATCTCGAGAACGATTCATGTTAGCGTTTTAAAATGTATGTCAATCGTTTTCTAATGAAAAATTACATAAGAAATGTCTAGTTGCGTAACTTTATCAGCGGTTTTGATTTTTTGACGATTTTTTCAAAATTTCACTCGAAAATTTAGGGGGTTCTGAACATTCGATTGCGTATAAAAACAATAGCCTTCCAGTGTTTAAGGATTGTGATTTTTGTACCAAATTTCGTTCGAATCGGTCCATTCGTTCGTCAGTTATCGTCTCCACAGACTCACTGACACACACACATACTTTCACACACACACACACACACATACTTTCACACACACACACACACACATACTTTCACACACACAGACATCACTTCAAAAATGTTTGATTCGTGATCAGGGATGCTTGAAACGTGCTCTCCCGTCGAAAACTCGAATTCGAATTTTCGACCCCGTCACAATACTTTCCTTATACATTATGTATATAAGGAAAGTAAAAAATTAAACAAAAGAAAACCTGATTCTACGTATCCGCGAAATAAGTAGATGTTATATATTTTCTAATTTGTGCTTAATTACATTGTTTAGTTTTTTCCCCTGCTTTCTTTATCTAGCTGCGCTCTCTATTTCCCCCCCCCCCTGCTTTCTTTATCTAGCTGCATTCTCAATTTCCCCCCCCCCTGCTTTCTTTATCTAGCTGCATTCTCAATTTCCCCCCCCCCTGCTTTCTTTATCTAGCTGCGCTCTCTATTTTTGATAATTTTTTTGAAAAATGTGCAATATCTCGAGAACGATTCATGTTAGCGTTTTAAAATGTATGTCAATCGTTTTCTAATGAAAAATTACATAAGAAATGTCTAGTTGCGTAACTTTATCAGCGGTTTTGATTTTTTGACGATTTTTTCAAAATTTCACTCGAAAATTTAGGGGGTTCTGAACATTCGATTGCGTATAAAAACAATAGCCTTCCAGTGTTTAAGGATTGTGATTTTTGTACCAAATTTCGTTCGAATCGGTCCATTCGTTCGTCAGTTATCGTCTCCACAGACTCACTGACACACACACATACTTTCACACACACACACACACACATACTTTCACACACACACACACACACATACTTTCACACACACAGACATCACTTCAAAAATGTTTGATTCGTGATCAGGGATGCTTGAAACGTGCTCTCCCGTCGAAAACTCGAATTCGAATTTTCGACCCCGTCACAATACTTTCCTTATACATTATGTATATAAGGAAAGTAAAAAATTAAACAAAAGAAAACCTGATTCTACGTATCCGCGAAATAAGTAGATGTTATATATTTTCTAATTTGTGCTTAATTACATTGTTTAGTTTTTTCCCCTGCTTTCTTTATCTAGCTGCGCTCTCTATTTCCCCCCCCCTGCTTTCTTTATCTAGCTGCATTCTCAATTTCCCCCCCCCTGCTTTCTTTATCTAGCTGCGCTCTCTATCTATAAATATATCGAGAGGGTATATATTTAAGTATACAAATTAAATAAAAAGGAGAGTCCGAAAAACAGTTGTTTTCTTTAAAAAAACATATTTTTCTTTCCGTGCTAAGAAAGATTATTACAAAATATTTCTCAGAATCTCAAATACAAATATGTTATCTAAAGGGGATTTTTAGGCAATTGTAATGCTCAACTGCGGCTGTCTATATTTGAATGTTGTATGCATTCATAAGTTGTATTATTTATAAAATATCGGAATATAAAATATCCCTGTCCACTTTTTATACTCAAAGTTCTTTTTCTTGGAGCATTGAAATAGTTTTTATTTGTAATAAATATATCGAGAGGGTATATATTTAAGCAGATGGTTTCGTTCCAAATCATGATTTACAATGGTGTTAAAGCGACTAAGGACAATTACGGAAACTAAAACAACTTTTCTGTGTGAATTTCATATTTGCACTAATTCTGCCATTTCAAGTTTAAGTTCAATTTATTTTATATATATATATATATACGGGTGTCCCAAAAACATTGATCTCGGCTTTTTTCCCTTAAATATTGATCTTAGACATATATAATAAATTACAAAGTTGCGTAAAAAAAGGAACAGAATTTTATGAAATTGATAAAAATTTTCAGGGGATTAAATTTGAAGAAATACAAAATTTAAATTTTTTACGGCCCCCGTACAAAAACGTTCCCAATAAGTAAAATGTGCCCCATACACTAATAAGGTGATGTACAAAATTTTAGTATTTTATAATATTACAGAATATATATTTCATATATATTCCGAACATTCGTATGTGTGCAAAATAAGTTTGAAAAGGAGTATGAAAATACTTAATAAATAGTTCCGCTAAAAAAAGCTTAGTCACCACTTGTCACCATATGAAGGTTTTTCATGAATTTTTTGTTTTGTTTTATTGTTTTCTCACAAAACGAAATTTGCTAATCTGTAGAGAAAGACATATGTTGAACACATCGAATAGCTTATATTATAGAATGGAAAAATCTATTTGTGCTACAACGCACCAACCCAATTCCTGTCTGATCGGGCAGTATCGCTTGTTTCCCAACTTTGCTCATTAACTAGAATTACCATCTCTAGTCACTCGAAATCTTCTCAAATACTCTTTGAAAGCAGAAGCTGCGAAAGTGGGTATTCACTTTCACGCTATAATCGCATTAGAGCACTCAGACTTCCAAAGGAGAGTGAATCGAAGACGACTGTTTTGAGGGCAGACAACGGATTCATCGATCGATGCATACAATATCTTATTGTTACTAAGTTATCTTAAGTAAAAACACTGCTATTCTGCATGCATAGTATAATGCAAACCCTTTGAGTCAGTTAGATGATATAAATTTTGTCTCTGGTATATATACTATTATATATACTCTTGTATATACTCTGGTAAATACTACTATATATACTCTTGTATATACTCTGGGGCATACTTCTGACATATACTCTATAATATAGTTACACTAGTCATTTACACCCGCGTTTCGAGCAAGTGAAATGGTTAATAGTCACTAAATGTGACATATGCAAACATAATAAAAGTTCTGAACACTCAAAACCATTTCAAATACATGAATCAAAAGGACACACATTTAATAGTTCTGTTAAGGTATAACTTTGGTGAAACAATATTGCATCTCGAACTATTGTACTTTCGAAAATCTACTTATGGCAACCTTTTGATAATACTTACTATGAAATATACGTATTGTTTATATATCTGTGTAATTGAATCTACTTGTCGATACGCTCTCATAATCTGTACTATTAAATGTATTGTCTAAATATCTGTGCCATTTTACTTATGGTAACACATTCACAACTTATTACTAAATGTTCTGTTTAAATATTTGTGTAATTGATTTTACTTATGGCAGTGATCCTCAACCTTTTTTGAACCAAAGGCTATATTTGAGTCAGTTAGAGGTTCGCGAGCTACATATGTTAAAACGCGTATCCTAACAAACAAACACGTGCACAAAGAAAACGCATATCCTCCTAAAAACACACACACACAGAGAAAACGCATATCCTCGTAAAAAAATCTGATGTGGGCAACACATGACTTTCCTTATATAATGCAATGAATATACTACTTTTACAGTTAAAAAAATCTGATGTAAGCAACACATGACTTTCCTTATATAATGCAATGAATTTACTACTTTTACAGTTAAAAAAAATGTTACTCTTATAGTAGATACTTATATTCTTTCCAAGATATTGAATTTTCTTCAATTAGTCGTCATTTTCATTCATTTAGCGTCATTTTTATCCATTTGGCGAGATTTTTGTTAATTTGGCAACAATTAAAAATGTCGCCAAGTAAGCGACATTTCGCCAAATTTATCGCCAAAATCTCGCCAAGCGTTATGGATGGAGAAATAAATTATTCTTACAGCAGATAAATGACTAATGGCGTTCAAATACAAAAGTATTACTCAACGTATCTTTTTTCATGAATGGAACGAGCTAGATTCACGAGAATGATGTCACCCAATTTATCGCATGGTATTACGTATGAAAAGTGAACATGTTTCTCAATAGGAATTTTTTTTTTATTTTAAATAACTTTTTGATATTTTTTTTGAAAAATGTGCAATATCTCGAGAACGGGTCATGTTAGCGTTCTAAAATTTATTTCAATCGTTTTCTAATGAAAAATTACATAAAAATGTCTATTTGCATAACTTTATTAGCGGTTTCGATATTTTGACAATTTTTTCAAAATTTCACTAAAAAATTTAGGAGGGTTATGAACATTCGAGTGCGAATAAAAACAATAGGCTTCCAGTGTTTACGGATTGTGATTTTTGTATAAAATTTTGTTCGAATCAGTCCATTCGTTCGTCAGTTATCGTCTCCACAGACTCACTGACACACACACACACATACTTTCACACACACACACATACATTCACACACACACACACACATACATTCACACACACACACACACAACCATCACTTCAAAAATGTTTGATTCGTGATTAGGGATGCTTGAAACGGGCTCTCCCGTCGAAAACTCGAATTCGAATTTTCGATCCCGTCACAATACTTTCCTTATACATTATGTATATAAGGAAAGTAAAAAAATGTTATTCTTACAGTAGATACTTATATTCTTTCCAAAATATTGAATCAATAGGAAATATTTTTTTTTATATTATATAACTTTTTGATAATTTTTTTGAAAAATGTGCAATATCTCGAGAACGATTCATGTTAGCGTTTTAAAATGTATGTCAATCGTTTTCTAATGAAAAATTACATAAGAAATGTCTAGTTGCGTAACTTTATCAGCGGTTTTGATTTTTTGACGATTTTTTCAAAATTTCACTCGAAAATTTAGGGGGTTCTGAACATTCGATTGCGTATAAAAACAATAGCCTTCCAGTGTTTAAGGATTGTGATTTTTGTACCAAATTTCGTTCGAATCGGTCCATTCGTTCGTCAGTTATCGTCTCCACAGACTCACTGACACACACACATACTTTCACACACACACACACACACATACTTTCACACACACACACACACACATACTTTCACACACACAGACATCACTTCAAAAATGTTTGATTCGTGATCAGGGATGCTTGAAACGTGCTCTCCCGTCGAAAACTCGAATTCGAATTTTCGACCCCGTCACAATACTTTCCTTATACATTATGTATATAAGGAAAGTAAAAAATTAAACAAAAGAAAACCTGATTCTACGTATCCGCGAAATAAGTAGATGTTATATATTTTCTAATTTGTGCTTAATTACATTGTTTAGTTTTTTCCCCTGCTTTCTTTATCTAGCTGCGCTCTCTATTTCCCCCCCCCTGCTTTCTTTATCTAGCTGCATTCTCGATTTCCCCCCCCCCTGCTTTCTTTATCTAGCTGCGCTCTCTATCTATAAATATATCGAGAGGGTATATATTTAAGTATACAAATTAAATAAAAAGGAGAGTCCGAAAAACAGTTGTTTTCTTTAAAAAAACATATTTTTCTTTCCGTGCTAAGAAAGATTATTACAAAATATTTCTCAGAATCTCAAATACAAATATGTTATCTAAAGGGGATTTTTAGGCAATTGTAATGCTCAACTGCGGCTGTCTATATTTGAATGTTGTATGCATTCATAAGTTGTATTATTTATAAAATATCGGAATATAAAATATCCCTGTCCACTTTTTATACTCAAAGTTCTTTTTCTTGGAGCATTGAAATAGTTTTTATTTGTAATAAATATATCGAGAGGGTATATATTTAAGCAGATGGTTTCGTTCCAAATCATGATTTACAATGGTGTTAAAGCGACTAAGGACAATTACGGAAACTAAAACAACTTTTCTGTGTGAATTTCATATTTGCACTAATTCTGCCATTTCAAGTTTAAGTTCAATTTATTTTATATATATATATATATATATATATATATATATATATATATATATATATATATATATATATATATATATATACGGGTGTCCCAAAAACATTGATCTCGGCTTTTTTCCCTTAAATATTGATCTTAGACATATATAATAAATTACAAAGTTGCGTAAAAAAAGGAACAGAATTTTATGAAATTGATAAAAATTTTCAGGGGATTAAATTTGAAGAAATACAAAATTTAAATTTTTTACGGCCCCCGTACAAAAACGTTCCCAATAAGTAAAATGTGCCCCATACACTAATAAGGTGATGTACAAAATTTTAGTATTTTATAATATTACAGAATATATATTTCATATATATTCCGAACATTCGTATGTGTGCAAAATAAGTTTGAAAAGGAGTATGAAAATACTTAATAAATAGTTCCGCTAAAAAAAGCTTAGTCACCACTTGTCACCATATGAAGGTTTTTCATGAATTTTTTGTTTTGTTTTATTGTTTTCTCACAAAACGAAATTTGCTAATCTGTAGAGAAAGACATATGTTGAACACATCGAATAGCTTATATTATAGAATGGAAAAATCTATTTGTGCTACAACGCACCAACCCAATTCCTGTCTGATCGGGCAGTATCGCTTGTTTCCCAACTTTGCTCATTAACTAGAATTACCATCTCTAGTCACTCGAAATCTTCTCAAATACTCTTTGAAAGCAGAAGCTGCGAAAGTGGGTATTCACTTTCACGCTATAATCGCATTAGAGCACTCAGACTTCCAAAGGAGAGTGAATCGAAGACGACTGTTTTGAGGGCAGACAACGGATTCATCGATCGATGCATACAATATCTTATTGTTACTAAGTTATCTTAAGTAAAAACACTGCTATTCTGCATGCATAGTATAATGCAAACCCTTTGAGTCAGTTAGATGATATAAATTTTGTCTCTGGTATATATACTATTATATATACTCTTGTATATACTCTGGTAAATACTACTATATATACTCTTGTATATACTCTGGGGCATACTTCTGACATATACTCTATAATATAGTTACACTAGTCATTTACACCCGCGTTTCGAGCAAGTGAAATGGTTAATAGTCACTAAATGTGACATATGCAAACATAATAAAAGTTCTGAACACTCAAAACCATTTCAAATACATGAATCAAAAGGACACACATTTAATAGTTCTGTTAAGGTATAACTTTGGTGAAACAATATTGCATCTCGAACTATTGTACTTTCGAAAATCTACTTATGGCAACCTTTTGATAATACTTACTATGAAATATACGTATTGTTTATATATCTGTGTAATTGAATCTACTTGTCGATACGCTCTCATAATCTGTACTATTAAATGTATTGTCTAAATATCTGTGCCATTTTACTTATGGTAACACATTCACAACTTATTACTAAATGTTCTGTTTAAATATTTGTGTAATTGATTTTACTTATGGCAGTGATCCTCAACCTTTTTTGAACCAAAGGCTATATTTGAGTCAGTTAGAGGTTCGCGAGCTACATATGTTAAAACGCGTATCCTAACAAACAAACACGTGCACAAAGAAAACGCATATCCTCCTAAAAACACACACACACAGAGAAAACGCATATCCTCGTAAAAAAATCTGATGTGGGCAACACATGACTTTCCTTATATAATGCAATGAATATACTACTTTTACAGTTAAAAAAATCTGATGTAAGCAACACATGACTTTCCTTATATAATGCAATGAATTTACTACTTTTACAGTTAAAAAAAATGTTACTCTTATAGTAGATACTTATATTCTTTCCAAGATATTGAATTTTCTTCAATTAGTCGTCATTTTCATTCATTTAGCGTCATTTTTATCCATTTGGCGAGATTTTTGTTAATTTGGCAACAATTAAAAATGTCGCCAAGTAAGCGACATTTCGCCAAATTTATCGCCAAAATCTCGCCAAGCGTTATGGATGGAGAAATAAATTATTCTTACAGCAGATAAATGACTAATGGCGTTCAAATACAAAAGTATTACTCAACGTATCTTTTTTCATGAATGGAACGAGCTAGATTCACGAGAATGATGTCACCCAATTTATCGCATGGTATTACGTATGAAAAGTGAACATGTTTCTCAATAGGAATTTTTTTTTTATTTTAAATAACTTTTTGATATTTTTTTTGAAAAATGTGCAATATCTCGAGAACGGGTCATGTTAGCGTTCTAAAATTTATTTCAATCGTTTTCTAATGAAAAATTACATAAAAATGTCTATTTGCATAACTTTATTAGCGGTTTCGATATTTTGACAATTTTTTCAAAATTTCACTAAAAAATTTAGGAGGGTTATGAACATTCGAGTGCGAATAAAAACAATAGGCTTCCAGTGTTTACGGATTGTGATTTTTGTATAAAATTTTGTTCGAATCAGTCCATTCGTTCGTCAGTTATCGTCTCCACAGACTCACTGACACACACACACACATACTTTCACACACACACACATACATTCACACACACACACACACATACATTCACACACACACACACACAAACATCACTTCAAAAATGTTTGATTCGTGATTAGGGATGCTTGAAACGGGCTCTCCCGTCGAAAACTCGAATTCGAATTTTCGATCCCTTCACAATACTTTCCTTATACATTATGTATATAAGGAAAGTAAAAAAATGTTATTCTTACAGTAGATACTTATATTCTTTCCAAAATATTGAATCAATAGGAAATATTTTTTTTTATATTATATAACTTTTTGATAATTTTTTTGAAAAATGTGCAATATCTCGAGAACGATTCATGTTAGCGTTTTAAAATGTATGTCAATCGTTTTCTAATGAAAAATTACATAAGAAATGTCTAGTTGCGTAACTTTATCAGCGGTTTTGATTTTTTGACGATTTTTTCAAAATTTCACTCGAAAATTTAGGGGGTTCTGAACATTCGATTGCGTATAAAAACAATAGCCTTCCAGTGTTTAAGGATTGTGATTTTTGTACCAAATTTCGTTCGAATCGGTCCATTCGTTCGTCAGTTATCGTCTCCACAGACTCACTGACACACACACATACTTTCACACACACACACACACACACATACTTTCACACACACACACACACACATACTTTCACACACACAGACATCACTTCAAAAATGTTTGATTCGTGATCAGGGATGCTTGAAACGTGCTCTCCCGTCGAAAACTCGAATTCGAATTTTCGACCCCGTCACAATACTTTCCTTATACATTATGTATATAAGGAAAGTAAAAAATTAAACAAAAGAAAACCTGATTCTACGTATCCGCGAAATAAGTAGATGTTATATATTTTCTAATTTGTGCTTAATTACATTGTTTAGTTTTTTCCCCTGCTTTCTTTATCTAGCTGCGCTCTCTATTTCCCCCCCCCTGCTTTCTTTATCTAGCTGCATTCTCAATTTCCCCCCCCCTGCTTTCTTTATCTAGCTGCATTCTCAATTTCCCCCCCCCCCCCCCCTGCTTTCTTTATCTAGCTGCGCTCTCTATTTTCCGTGCTAAGAAAGATTATTACAAAATATTTCTCAGAATCTCAAATACAAACATGTTATCTAAAGGGGACTTTTAGGCAATTGTAATGCTCAACTGCGATATTTTATAAATAATACTATATGTATTATTTATAAAATATCGGAAATGTTTCGTTTCGATGTAGTATTTTCTACATATATCCCCTCTAATAAATTGAAAAGAAGGCATTGAACTTCATTTTTGCCTTAAAGCTCAAGTAGAGGCTACGACGGCCTTGCCTACCATAAGAAATTAAACAAATGGAAAATCCTGACAATGAAAATTCAATTAGAAAATATCGACAAGTTTTGTTTGCTTGTGAGAAGTCGGGACATGTATTAATAGTGTATATGGCCACGCCTGCATTTATCCCTGTCCACTTTTTATACTCCAAGTTCTTTTTCTTGGAGCACTGAAATAGTTTTTATTTGTAATAAATATATCGAGAGGGTATATATTTAAGTATACAAATTAAATAAAAAGGAGAGTCCGAAAAACAGTTGTTTTCTTTAAAAAAACATATTTTTCTTTCCGTGCTAAGAAAGATTATTACAAAATATTTCTCAGAATCTCAAATACAAATATGTTATCTAAAGGGGATTTTTAGGCAATTGTAATGCTCAACTGCGGCTGTCTATATTTGAATGTTGTATGCATTCATAAGTTGTATTATTTATAAAATATCGGAATATAAAATATCCCTGTCCACTTTTTATACTCAAAGTTCTTTTTCTTGGAGCATTGAAATAGTTTTTATTTGTAATAAATATATCGAGAGGGTATATATTTAAGCAGATGGTTTCGTTCCAAATCATGATTTACAATGGTGTTAAAGCGACTAAGGACAATTACGGAAACTAAAACAACTTTTCTGTGTGAATTTCATATTTGCACTAATTCTGCCATTTCAAGTTTAAGTTCAATTTATTTTATATATATATATATATATATATATATATATATATATATATATATATATATATATATATATATATATATATACGGGTGTCCCAAAAACATTGATCTCGGCTTTTTTCCCTTAAATATTGATCTTAGACATATATAATAAATTACAAAGTTGCGTAAAAAAAGGAACAGAATTTTATGAAATTGATAAAAATTTTCAGGGGATTAAATTTGAAGAAATACAAAATTTAAATTTTTTACGGCCCCCGTACAAAAACGTTCCCAATAAGTAAAATGTGCCCCATACACTAATAAGGTGATGTACAAAATTTTAGTATTTTATAATATTACAGAATATATATTTCATATATATTCCGAACATTCGTATGTGTGCAAAATAAGTTTGAAAAGGAGTATGAAAATACTTAATAAATAGTTCCGCTAAAAAAAGCTTAGTCACCACTTGTCACCATATGAAGGTTTTTCATGAATTTTTTGTTTTGTTTTATTGTTTTCTCACAAAACGAAATTTGCTAATCTGTAGAGAAAGACATATGTTGAACACATCGAATAGCTTATATTATAGAATGGAAAAATCTATTTGTGCTACAACGCACCAACCCAATTCCTGTCTGATCGGGCAGTATCGCTTGTTTCCCAACTTTGCTCATTAACTAGAATTACCATCTCTAGTCACTCGAAATCTTCTCAAATACTCTTTGAAAGCAGAAGCTGCGAAAGTGGGTATTCACTTTCACGCTATAATCGCATTAGAGCACTCAGACTTCCAAAGGAGAGTGAATCGAAGACGACTGTTTTGAGGGCAGACAACGGATTCATCGATCGATGCATACAATATCTTATTGTTACTAAGTTATCTTAAGTAAAAACACTGCTATTCTGCATGCATAGTATAATGCAAACCCTTTGAGTCAGTTAGATGATATAAATTTTGTCTCTGGTATATATACTATTATATATACTCTTGTATATACTCTGGTAAATACTACTATATATACTCTTGTATATACTCTGGGGCATACTTCTGACATATACTCTATAATATAGTTACACTAGTCATTTACACCCGCGTTTCGAGCAAGTGAAATGGTTAATAGTCACTAAATGTGACATATGCAAACATAATAAAAGTTCTGAACACTCAAAACCATTTCAAATACATGAATCAAAAGGACACACATTTAATAGTTCTGTTAAGGTATAACTTTGGTGAAACAATATTGCATCTCGAACTATTGTACTTTCGAAAATCTACTTATGGCAACCTTTTGATAATACTTACTATGAAATATACGTATTGTTTATATATCTGTGTAATTGAATCTACTTGTCGATACGCTCTCATAATCTGTACTATTAAATGTATTGTCTAAATATCTGTGCCATTTTACTTATGGTAACACATTCACAACTTATTACTAAATGTTCTGTTTAAATATTTGTGTAATTGATTTTACTTATGGCAGTGATCCTCAACCTTTTTTGAACCAAAGGCTATATTTGAGTCAGTTAGAGGTTCGCGAGCTACATATGTTAAAACGCGTATCCTAACAAACAAACACGTGCACAAAGAAAACGCATATCCTCCTAAAAACACACACACACAGAGAAAACGCATATCCTCGTAAAAAAATCTGATGTGGGCAACACATGACTTTCCTTATATAATGCAATGAATATACTACTTTTACAGTTAAAAAAATCTGATGTAAGCAACACATGACTTTCCTTATATAATGCAATGAATTTACTACTTTTACAGTTAAAAAAAATGTTACTCTTATAGTAGATACTTATATTCTTTCCAAGATATTGAATTTTCTTCAATTAGTCGTCATTTTCATTCATTTAGCGTCATTTTTATCCATTTGGCGAGATTTTTGTTAATTTGGCAACAATTAAAAATGTCGCCAAGTAAGCGACATTTCGCCAAATTTATCGCCAAAATCTCGCCAAGCGTTATGGATGGAGAAATAAATTATTCTTACAGCAGATAAATGACTAATGGCGTTCAAATACAAAAGTATTACTCAACGTATCTTTTTTCATGAATGGAACGAGCTAGATTCACGAGAATGATGTCACCCAATTTATCGCATGGTATTACGTATGAAAAGTGAACATGTTTCTCAATAGGAATTTTTTTTTTATTTTAAATAACTTTTTGATATTTTTTTTGAAAAATGTGCAATATCTCGAGAACGGGTCATGTTAGCGTTCTAAAATTTATTTCAATCGTTTTCTAATGAAAAATTACATAAAAATGTCTATTTGCATAACTTTATTAGCGGTTTCGATATTTTGACAATTTTTTCAAAATTTCACTAAAAAATTTAGGAGGGTTATGAACATTCGAGTGCGAATAAAAACAATAGGCTTCCAGTGTTTACGGATTGTGATTTTTGTATAAAATTTTGTTCGAATCAGTCCATTCGTTCGTCAGTTATCGTCTCCACAGACTCACTGACACACACACACATACTTTCACACACACACACATACATTCACACACACACACACACATACATTCACACACACACACACACAAACATCACTTCAAAAATGTTTGATTCGTGATTAGGGATGCTTGAAACGGGCTCTCCCGTCGAAAACTCGAATTCGAATTTTCGATCCCGTCACAATACTTTCCTTATACATTATGTATATAAGGAAAGTAAAAAAATGTTATTCTTACAGTAGATACTTATATTCTTTCCAAAATATTGAATCAATAGGAAATATTTTTTTTTATATTATATAACTTTTTGATAATTTTTTTGAAAAATGTGCAATATCTCGAGAACGATTCATGTTAGCGTTTTAAAATGTATGTCAATCGTTTTCTAATGAAAAATTACATAAGAAATGTCTAGTTGCGTAACTTTATCAGCGGTTTTGATTTTTTGACGATTTTTTCAAAATTTCACTCGAAAATTTAGGGGGTTCTGAACATTCGATTGCGTATAAAAACAATAGCCTTCCAGTGTTTAAGGATTGTGATTTTTGTACCAAATTTCGTTCGAATCGGTCCATTCGTTCGTCAGTTATCGTCTCCACAGACTCACTGACACACACACATACTTTCACACACACACACACACACATACTTTCACACACACACACACACACATACTTTCACACACACAGACATCACTTCAAAAATGTTTGATTCGTGATCAGGGATGCTTGAAACGTGCTCTCCCGTCGAAAACTCGAATTCGAATTTTCGACCCCGTCACAATACTTTCCTTATACATTATGTATATAAGGAAAGTAAAAAATTAAACAAAAGAAAACCTGATTCTACGTATCCGCGAAATAAGTAGATGTTATATATTTTCTAATTTGTGCTTAATTACATTGTTTAGTTTTTTCCCCTGCTTTCTTTATCTAGCTGCGCTCTCTATTTCCCCCCCCCTGCTTTCTTTATCTAGCTGCATTCTCAATTTCCCCCCCCCCTGCTTTCTTTATCTAGCTGCGCTCTCTATCTATAAATATATCGAGAGGGTATATATTTAAGTATACAAATTAAATAAAAAGGAGAGTCCGAAAAACAGTTGTTTTCTTTAAAAAAACATATTTTTCTTTCCGTGCTAAGAAAGATTATTACAAAATATTTCTCAGAATCTCAAATACAAATATGTTATCTAAAGGGGATTTTTAGGCAATTGTAATGCTCAACTGCGGCTGTCTATATTTGAATGTTGTATGCATTCATAAGTTGTATTATTTATAAAATATCGGAATATAAAATATCCCTGTCCACTTTTTATACTCAAAGTTCTTTTTCTTGGAGCATTGAAATAGTTTTTATTTGTAATAAATATATCGAGAGGGTATATATTTAAGCAGATGGTTTCGTTCCAAATCATGATTTACAATGGTGTTAAAGCGACTAAGGACAATTACGGAAACTAAAACAACTTTTCTGTGTGAATTTCATATTTGCACTAATTCTGCCATTTCAAGTTTAAGTTCAATTTATTTTATATATATATATATATACGGGTGTCCCAAAAACATTGATCTCGGCTTTTTTCCCTTAAATATTGATCTTAGACATATATAATAAATTACAAAGTTGCGTAAAAAAAGGAACAGAATTTTATGAAATTGATAAAAATTTTCAGGGGATTAAATTTGAAGAAATACAAAATTTAAATTTTTTACGGCCCCCGTACAAAAACGTTCCCAATAAGTAAAATGTGCCCCATACACTAATAAGGTGATGTACAAAATTTTAGTATTTTATAATATTACAGAATATATATTTCATATATATTCCGAACATTCGTATGTGTGCAAAATAAGTTTGAAAAGGAGTATGAAAATACTTAATAAATAGTTCCGCTAAAAAAAGCTTAGTCACCACTTGTCACCATATGAAGGTTTTTCATGAATTTTTTGTTTTGTTTTATTGTTTTCTCACAAAACGAAATTTGCTAATCTGTAGAGAAAGACATATGTTGAACACATCGAATAGCTTATATTATAGAATGGAAAAATCTATTTGTGCTACAACGCACCAACCCAATTCCTGTCTGATCGGGCAGTATCGCTTGTTTCCCAACTTTGCTCATTAACTAGAATTACCATCTCTAGTCACTCGAAATCTTCTCAAATACTCTTTGAAAGCAGAAGCTGCGAAAGTGGGTATTCACTTTCACGCTATAATCGCATTAGAGCACTCAGACTTCCAAAGGAGAGTGAATCGAAGACGACTGTTTTGAGGGCAGACAACGGATTCATCGATCGATGCATACAATATCTTATTGTTACTAAGTTATCTTAAGTAAAAACACTGCTATTCTGCATGCATAGTATAATGCAAACCCTTTGAGTCAGTTAGATGATATAAATTTTGTCTCTGGTATATATACTATTATATATACTCTTGTATATACTCTGGTAAATACTACTATATATACTCTTGTATATACTCTGGGGCATACTTCTGACATATACTCTATAATATAGTTACACTAGTCATTTACACCCGCGTTTCGAGCAAGTGAAATGGTTAATAGTCACTAAATGTGACATATGCAAACATAATAAAAGTTCTGAACACTCAAAACCATTTCAAATACATGAATCAAAAGGACACACATTTAATAGTTCTGTTAAGGTATAACTTTGGTGAAACAATATTGCATCTCGAACTATTGTACTTTCGAAAATCTACTTATGGCAACCTTTTGATAATACTTACTATGAAATATACGTATTGTTTATATATCTGTGTAATTGAATCTACTTGTCGATACGCTCTCATAATCTGTACTATTAAATGTATTGTCTAAATATCTGTGCCATTTTACTTATGGTAACACATTCACAACTTATTACTAAATGTTCTGTTTAAATATTTGTGTAATTGATTTTACTTATGGCAGTGATCCTCAACCTTTTTTGAACCAAAGGCTATATTTGAGTCAGTTAGAGGTTCGCGAGCTACATATGTTAAAACGCGTATCCTAACAAACAAACACGTGCACAAAGAAAACGCATATCCTCCTAAAAACACACACACACAGAGAAAACGCATATCCTCGTAAAAAAATCTGATGTGGGCAACACATGACTTTCCTTATATAATGCAATGAATATACTACTTTTACAGTTAAAAAAATCTGATGTAAGCAACACATGACTTTCCTTATATAATGCAATGAATTTACTACTTTTACAGTTAAAAAAAATGTTACTCTTATAGTAGATACTTATATTCTTTCCAAGATATTGAATTTTCTTCAATTAGTCGTCATTTTCATTCATTTAGCGTCATTTTTATCCATTTGGCGAGATTTTTGTTAATTTGGCAACAATTAAAAATGTCGCCAAGTAAGCGACATTTCGCCAAATTTATCGCCAAAATCTCGCCAAGCGTTATGGATGGAGAAATAAATTATTCTTACAGCAGATAAATGACTAATGGCGTTCAAATACAAAAGTATTACTCAACGTATCTTTTTTCATGAATGGAACGAGCTAGATTCACGAGAATGATGTCACCCAATTTATCGCATGGTATTACGTATGAAAAGTGAACATGTTTCTCAATAGGAATTTTTTTTTTATTTTAAATAACTTTTTGATATTTTTTTTGAAAAATGTGCAATATCTCGAGAACGGGTCATGTTAGCGTTCTAAAATTTATTTCAATCGTTTTCTAATGAAAAATTACATAAAAATGTCTATTTGCATAACTTTATTAGCGGTTTCGATATTTTGACAATTTTTTCAAAATTTCACTAAAAAATTTAGGAGGGTTATGAACATTCGAGTGCGAATAAAAACAATAGGCTTCCAGTGTTTACGGATTGTGATTTTTGTATAAAATTTTGTTCGAATCAGTCCATTCGTTCGTCAGTTATCGTCTCCACAGACTCACTGACACACACACACACATACTTTCACACACACACACATACATTCACACACACACACACACATACATTCACACACACACACACACAAACATCACTTCAAAAATGTTTGATTCGTGATTAGGGATGCTTGAAACGGGCTCTCCCGTCGAAAACTCGAATTCGAATTTTCGATCCCGTCACAATACTTTCCTTATACATTATGTATATAAGGAAAGTAAAAAAATGTTATTCTTACAGTAGATACTTATATTCTTTCCAAAATATTGAATCAATAGGAAATATTTTTTTTTATATTATATAACTTTTTGATAATTTTTTTGAAAAATGTGCAATATCTCGAGAACGATTCATGTTAGCGTTTTAAAATGTATGTCAATCGTTTTCTAATGAAAAATTACATAAGAAATGTCTAGTTGCGTAACTTTATCAGCGGTTTTGATTTTTTGACGATTTTTTCAAAATTTCACTCGAAAATTTAGGGGGTTCTGAACATTCGATTGCGTATAAAAACAATAGCCTTCCAGTGTTTAAGGATTGTGATTTTTGTACCAAATTTCGTTCGAATCGGTCCATTCGTTCGTCAGTTATCGTCTCCACAGACTCACTGACACACACACATACTTTCACACACACACACACACACATACTTTCACACACACACACACACACATACTTTCACACACACAGACATCACTTCAAAAATGTTTGATTCGTGATCAGGGATGCTTGAAACGTGCTCTCCCGTCGAAAACTCGAATTCGAATTTTCGACCCCGTCACAATACTTTCCTTATACATTATGTATATAAGGAAAGTAAAAAATTAAACAAAAGAAAACCTGATTCTACGTATCCGCGAAATAAGTAGATGTTATATATTTTCTAATTTGTGCTTAATTACATTGTTTAGTTTTTTCCCCTGCTTTCTTTATCTAGCTGCGCTCTCTATTTCCCCCCCCCTGCTTTCTTTATCTAGCTGCATTCTCAATTTCCCCCCCCCTGCTTTCTTTATCTAGCTGCATTCTCAATTTCCCCCCCCCTGCTTTCTTTATCTAGCTGCGCTCTCTATTTTTGATAATTTTTTTGAAAAATGTGCAATATCTCGAGAACGATTCATGTTAGCGTTTTAAAATGTATGTCAATCGTTTTCTAATGAAAAATTACATAAGAAATGTCTAGTTGCGTAACTTTATCAGCGGTTTTGATTTTTTGACGATTTTTTCAAAATTTCACTCGAAAATTTAGGGGGTTCTGAACATTCGATTGCGTATAAAAACAATAGCCTTCCAGTGTTTAAGGATTGTGATTTTTGTACCAAATTTCGTTCGAATCGGTCCATTCGTTCGTCAGTTATCGTCTCCACAGACTCACTGACACACACACATACTTTCACACACACACACACACACATACTTTCACACACACACACACACACATACTTTCACACACACAGACATCACTTCAAAAATGTTTGATTCGTGATCAGGGATGCTTGAAACGTGCTCTCCCGTCGAAAACTCGAATTCGAATTTTCGACCCCGTCACAATACTTTCCTTATACATTATGTATATAAGGAAAGTAAAAAATTAAACAAAAGAAAACCTGATTCTACGTATCCGCGAAATAAGTAGATGTTATATATTTTCTAATTTGTGCTTAATTACATTGTTTAGTTTTTTCCCCTGCTTTCTTTATCTAGCTGCGCTCTCTATTCCCCCCCCCCTGCTTTCTTTATCTAGCTGCATTCTCAATTTCCCCCCCCCCCTGCTTTCTTTATCTAGCTGCGCTCTCTATCTATAAATATATCGAGAGGGTATATATTTAAGTATACAAATTAAATAAAAAGGAGAGTCCGAAAAACAGTTGTTTTCTTTAAAAAAACATATTTTTCTTTCCGTGCTAAGAAAGATTATTACAAAATATTTCTCAGAATCTCAAATACAAATATGTTATCTAAAGGGGATTTTTAGGCAATTGTAATGCTCAACTGCGGCTGTCTATATTTGAATGTTGTATGCATTCATAAGTTGTATTATTTATAAAATATCGGAATATAAAATATCCCTGTCCACTTTTTATACTCAAAGTTCTTTTTCTTGGAGCATTGAAATAGTTTTTATTTGTAATAAATATATCGAGAGGGTATATATTTAAGCAGATGGTTTCGTTCCAAATCATGATTTACAATGGTGTTAAAGCGACTAAGGACAATTACGGAAACTAAAACAACTTTTCTGTGTGAATTTCATATTTGCACTAATTCTGCCATTTCAAGTTTAAGTTCAATTTATTTTATATATATATATATATACGGGTGTCCCAAAAACATTGATCTCGGCTTTTTTCCCTTAAATATTGATCTTAGACATATATAATAAATTACAAAGTTGCGTAAAAAAAGGAACAGAATTTTATGAAATTGATAAAAATTTTCAGGGGATTAAATTTGAAGAAATACAAAATTTAAATTTTTTACGGCCCCCGTACAAAAACGTTCCCAATAAGTAAAATGTGCCCCATACACTAATAAGGTGATGTACAAAATTTTAGTATTTTATAATATTACAGAATATATATTTCATATATATTCCGAACATTCGTATGTGTGCAAAATAAGTTTGAAAAGGAGTATGAAAATACTTAATAAATAGTTCCGCTAAAAAAAGCTTAGTCACCACTTGTCACCATATGAAGGTTTTTCATGAATTTTTTGTTTTGTTTTATTGTTTTCTCACAAAACGAAATTTGCTAATCTGTAGAGAAAGACATATGTTGAACACATCGAATAGCTTATATTATAGAATGGAAAAATCTATTTGTGCTACAACGCACCAACCCAATTCCTGTCTGATCGGGCAGTATCGCTTGTTTCCCAACTTTGCTCATTAACTAGAATTACCATCTCTAGTCACTCGAAATCTTCTCAAATACTCTTTGAAAGCAGAAGCTGCGAAAGTGGGTATTCACTTTCACGCTATAATCGCATTAGAGCACTCAGACTTCCAAAGGAGAGTGAATCGAAGACGACTGTTTTGAGGGCAGACAACGGATTCATCGATCGATGCATACAATATCTTATTGTTACTAAGTTATCTTAAGTAAAAACACTGCTATTCTGCATGCATAGTATAATGCAAACCCTTTGAGTCAGTTAGATGATATAAATTTTGTCTCTGGTATATATACTATTATATATACTCTTGTATATACTCTGGTAAATACTACTATATATACTCTTGTATATACTCTGGGGCATACTTCTGACATATACTCTATAATATAGTTACACTAGTCATTTACACCCGCGTTTCGAGCAAGTGAAATGGTTAATAGTCACTAAATGTGACATATGCAAACATAATAAAAGTTCTGAACACTCAAAACCATTTCAAATACATGAATCAAAAGGACACACATTTAATAGTTCTGTTAAGGTATAACTTTGGTGAAACAATATTGCATCTCGAACTATTGTACTTTCGAAAATCTACTTATGGCAACCTTTTGATAATACTTACTATGAAATATACGTATTGTTTATATATCTGTGTAATTGAATCTACTTGTCGATACGCTCTCATAATCTGTACTATTAAATGTATTGTCTAAATATCTGTGCCATTTTACTTATGGTAACACATTCACAACTTATTACTAAATGTTCTGTTTAAATATTTGTGTAATTGATTTTACTTATGGCAGTGATCCTCAACCTTTTTTGAACCAAAGGCTATATTTGAGTCAGTTAGAGGTTCGCGAGCTACATATGTTAAAACGCGTATCCTAACAAACAAACACGTGCACAAAGAAAACGCATATCCTCCTAAAAACACACACACACAGAGAAAACGCATATCCTCGTAAAAAAATCTGATGTGGGCAACACATGACTTTCCTTATATAATGCAATGAATATACTACTTTTACAGTTAAAAAAATCTGATGTAAGCAACACATGACTTTCCTTATATAATGCAATGAATTTACTACTTTTACAGTTAAAAAAAATGTTACTCTTATAGTAGATACTTATATTCTTTCCAAGATATTGAATTTTCTTCAATTAGTCGTCATTTTCATTCATTTAGCGTCATTTTTATCCATTTGGCGAGATTTTTGTTAATTTGGCAACAATTAAAAATGTCGCCAAGTAAGCGACATTTCGCCAAATTTATCGCCAAAATCTCGCCAAGCGTTATGGATGGAGAAATAAATTATTCTTACAGCAGATAAATGACTAATGGCGTTCAAATACAAAAGTATTACTCAACGTATCTTTTTTCATGAATGGAACGAGCTAGATTCACGAGAATGATGTCACCCAATTTATCGCATGGTATTACGTATGAAAAGTGAACATGTTTCTCAATAGGAATTTTTTTTTTATTTTAAATAACTTTTTGATATTTTTTTTGAAAAATGTGCAATATCTCGAGAACGGGTCATGTTAGCGTTCTAAAATTTATTTCAATCGTTTTCTAATGAAAAATTACATAAAAATGTCTATTTGCATAACTTTATTAGCGGTTTCGATATTTTGACAATTTTTTCAAAATTTCACTAAAAAATTTAGGAGGGTTATGAACATTCGAGTGCGAATAAAAACAATAGGCTTCCAGTGTTTACGGATTGTGATTTTTGTATAAAATTTTGTTCGAATCAGTCCATTCGTTCGTCAGTTATCGTCTCCACAGACTCACTGACACACACACACACATACTTTCACACACACACACATACATTCACACACACACACACACATACATTCACACACACACACACACAAACATCACTTCAAAAATGTTTGATTCGTGATTAGGGATGCTTGAAACGGGCTCTCCCGTCGAAAACTCGAATTCGAATTTTCGATCCCGTCACAATACTTTCCTTATACATTATGTATATGAGGAAAGTAAAAAAATGTTATTCTTACAGTAGATACTTATATTCTTTCCAAAATATTGAATCAATAGGAAATATTTTTTTTTATATTATATAACTTTTTGATAATTTTTTTGAAAAATGTGCAATATCTCGAGAACGATTCATGTTAGCGTTTTAAAATGTATGTCAATCGTTTTCTAATGAAAAATTACATAAGAAATGTCTAGTTGCGTAACTTTATCAGCGGTTTTGATTTTTTGACGATTTTTTCAAAATTTCACTCGAAAATTTAGGGGGTTCTGAACATTCGATTGCGTATAAAAACAATAGCCTTCCAGTGTTTAAGGATTGTGATTTTTGTACCAAATTTCGTTCGAATCGGTCCATTCGTTCGTCAGTTATCGTCTCCACAGACTCACTGACACACACACATACTTTCACACACACACACACACACATACTTTCACACACACACACACACACATACTTTCACACACACAGACATCACTTCAAAAATGTTTGATTCGTGATCAGGGATGCTTGAAACGTGCTCTCCCGTCGAAAACTCGAATTCGAATTTTCGACCCCGTCACAATACTTTCCTTATACATTATGTATATAAGGAAAGTAAAAAATTAAACAAAAGAAAACCTGATTCTACGTATCCGCGAAATAAGTAGATGTTATATATTTTCTAATTTGTGCTTAATTACATTGTTTAGTTTTTTCCCCTGCTTTCTTTATCTAGCTGCGCTCTCTATTTCCCCCCCCCTGCTTTCTTTATCTAGCTGCATTCTCAATTTCCCCCCCCTGCTTTCTTTATCTAGCTGCATTCTCAATTTCCCCCCCCCTGCTTTCTTTATCTAGCTGCGCTCTCTATTTTTGATAATTTTTTTGAAAAATGTGCAATATCTCGAGAACGATTCATGTTAGCGTTTTAAAATGTATGTCAATCGTTTTCTAATGAAAAATTACATAAGAAATGTCTAGTTGCGTAACTTTATCAGCGGTTTTGATTTTTTGACGATTTTTTCAAAATTTCACTCGAAAATTTAGGGGGTTCTGAACATTCGATTGCGTATAAAAACAATAGCCTTCCAGTGTTTAAGGATTGTGATTTTTGTACCAAATTTCGTTCGAATCGGTCCATTCGTTCGTCAGTTATCGTCTCCACAGACTCACTGACACACACACATACTTTCACACACACACACACACACATACTTTCACACACACACACACACACATACTTTCACACACACAGACATCACTTCAAAAATGTTTGATTCGTGATCAGGGATGCTTGAAACGTGCTCTCCCGTCGAAAACTCGAATTCGAATTTTCGACCCCGTCACAATACTTTCCTTATACATTATGTATATAAGGAAAGTAAAAAATTAAACAAAAGAAAACCTGATTCTACGTATCCGCGAAATAAGTAGATGTTATATATTTTCTAATTTGTGCTTAATTACATTGTTTAGTTTTTTCCCCTGCTTTCTTTATCTAGCTGCGCTCTCTATTCCCCCCCCCTGCTTTCTTTATCTAGCTGCATTCTCAATTTCCCCCCCCCCCCTGCTTTCTTTATCTAGCTGCGCTCTCTATCTATAAATATATCGAGAGGGTATATATTTAAGTATACAAATTAAATAAAAAGGAGAGTCCGAAAAACAGTTGTTTTCTTTAAAAAAACATATTTTTCTTTCCGTGCTAAGAAAGATTATTACAAAATATTTCTCAGAATCTCAAATACAAATATGTTATCTAAAGGGGATTTTTAGGCAATTGTAATGCTCAACTGCGGCTGTCTATATTTGAATGTTGTATGCATTCATAAGTTGTATTATTTATAAAATATCGGAATATAAAATATCCCTGTCCACTTTTTATACTCAAAGTTCTTTTTCTTGGAGCATTGAAATAGTTTTTATTTGTAATAAATATATCGAGAGGGTATATATTTAAGCAGATGGTTTCGTTCCAAATCATGATTTACAATGGTGTTAAAGCGACTAAGGACAATTACGGAAACTAAAACAACTTTTCTGTGTGAATTTCATATTTGCACTAATTCTGCCATTTCAAGTTTAAGTTCAATTTATTTTATATATATATATATATACGGGTGTCCCAAAAACATTGATCTCGGCTTTTTTCCCTTAAATATTGATCTTAGACATATATAATAAATTACAAAGTTGCGTAAAAAAAGGAACAGAATTTTATGAAATTGATAAAAATTTTCAGGGGATTAAATTTGAAGAAATACAAAATTTAAATTTTTTACGGCCCCCGTACAAAAACGTTCCCAATAAGTAAAATGTGCCCCATACACTAATAAGGTGATGTACAAAATTTTAGTATTTTATAATATTACAGAATATATATTTCATATATATTCCGAACATTCGTATGTGTGCAAAATAAGTTTGAAAAGGAGTATGAAAATACTTAATAAATAGTTCCGCTAAAAAAAGCTTAGTCACCACTTGTCACCATATGAAGGTTTTTCATGAATTTTTTGTTTTGTTTTATTGTTTTCTCACAAAACGAAATTTGCTAATCTGTAGAGAAAGACATATGTTGAACACATCGAATAGCTTATATTATAGAATGGAAAAATCTATTTGTGCTACAACGCACCAACCCAATTCCTGTCTGATCGGGCAGTATCGCTTGTTTCCCAACTTTGCTCATTAACTAGAATTACCATCTCTAGTCACTCGAAATCTTCTCAAATACTCTTTGAAAGCAGAAGCTGCGAAAGTGGGTATTCACTTTCACGCTATAATCGCATTAGAGCACTCAGACTTCCAAAGGAGAGTGAATCGAAGACGACTGTTTTGAGGGCAGACAACGGATTCATCGATCGATGCATACAATATCTTATTGTTACTAAGTTATCTTAAGTAAAAACACTGCTATTCTGCATGCATAGTATAATGCAAACCCTTTGAGTCAGTTAGATGATATAAATTTTGTCTCTGGTATATATACTATTATATATACTCTTGTATATACTCTGGTAAATACTACTATATATACTCTTGTATATACTCTGGGGCATACTTCTGACATATACTCTATAATATAGTTACACTAGTCATTTACACCCGCGTTTCGAGCAAGTGAAATGGTTAATAGTCACTAAATGTGACATATGCAAACATAATAAAAGTTCTGAACACTCAAAACCATTTCAAATACATGAATCAAAAGGACACACATTTAATAGTTCTGTTAAGGTATAACTTTGGTGAAACAATATTGCATCTCGAACTATTGTACTTTCGAAAATCTACTTATGGCAACCTTTTGATAATACTTACTATGAAATATACGTATTGTTTATATATCTGTGTAATTGAATCTACTTGTCGATACGCTCTCATAATCTGTACTATTAAATGTATTGTCTAAATATCTGTGCCATTTTACTTATGGTAACACATTCACAACTTATTACTAAATGTTCTGTTTAAATATTTGTGTAATTGATTTTACTTATGGCAGTGATCCTCAACCTTTTTTGAACCAAAGGCTATATTTGAGTCAGTTAGAGGTTCGCGAGCTACATATGTTAAAACGCGTATCCTAACAAACAAACACGTGCACAAAGAAAACGCATATCCTCCTAAAAACACACACACACAGAGAAAACGCATATCCTCGTAAAAAAATCTGATGTGGGCAACACATGACTTTCCTTATATAATGCAATGAATATACTACTTTTACAGTTAAAAAAATCTGATGTAAGCAACACATGACTTTCCTTATATAATGCAATGAATTTACTACTTTTACAGTTAAAAAAAATGTTACTCTTATAGTAGATACTTATATTCTTTCCAAGATATTGAATTTTCTTCAATTAGTCGTCATTTTCATTCATTTAGCGTCATTTTTATCCATTTGGCGAGATTTTTGTTAATTTGGCAACAATTAAAAATGTCGCCAAGTAAGCGACATTTCGCCAAATTTATCGCCAAAATCTCGCCAAGCGTTATGGATGGAGAAATAAATTATTCTTACAGCAGATAAATGACTAATGGCGTTCAAATACAAAAGTATTACTCAACGTATCTTTTTTCATGAATGGAACGAGCTAGATTCACGAGAATGATGTCACCCAATTTATCGCATGGTATTACGTATGAAAAGTGAACATGTTTCTCAATAGGAATTTTTTTTTTATTTTAAATAACTTTTTGATATTTTTTTTGAAAAATGTGCAATATCTCGAGAACGGGTCATGTTAGCGTTCTAAAATTTATTTCAATCGTTTTCTAATGAAAAATTACATAAAAATGTCTATTTGCATAACTTTATTAGCGGTTTCGATATTTTGACAATTTTTTCAAAATTTCACTAAAAAATTTAGGAGGGTTATGAACATTCGAGTGCGAATAAAAACAATAGGCTTCCAGTGTTTACGGATTGTGATTTTTGTATAAAATTTTGTTCGAATCAGTCCATTCGTTCGTCAGTTATCGTCTCCACAGACTCACTGACACACACACACACATACTTTCACACACACACACATACATTCACACACACACACACACATACATTCACACACACACACACACAAACATCACTTCAAAAATGTTTGATTCGTGATTAGGGATGCTTGAAACGGGCTCTCCCGTCGAAAACTCGAATTCGAATTTTCGATCCCGTCACAATACTTTCCTTATACATTATGTATATAAGGAAAGTAAAAAAATGTTATTCTTACAGTAGATACTTATATTCTTTCCAAAATATTGAATCAATAGGAAATATTTTTTTTTATATTATATAACTTTTTGATAATTTTTTTGAAAAATGTGCAATATCTCGAGAACGATTCATGTTAGCGTTTTAAAATGTATGTCAATCGTTTTCTAATGAAAAATTACATAAGAAATGTCTAGTTGCGTAACTTTATCAGCGGTTTTGATTTTTTGACGATTTTTTCAAAATTTCACTCGAAAATTTAGGGGGTTCTGAACATTCGATTGCGTATAAAAACAATAGCCTTCCAGTGTTTAAGGATTGTGATTTTTGTACCAAATTTCGTTCGAATCGGTCCATTCGTTCGTCAGTTATCGTCTCCACAGACTCACTGACACACACACATACTTTCACACACACACACACACACATACTTTCACACACACACACACACACATACTTTCACACACACAGACATCACTTCAAAAATGTTTGATTCGTGATCAGGGATGCTTGAAACGTGCTCTCCCGTCGAAAACTCGAATTCGAATTTTCGACCCCGTCACAATACTTTCCTTATACATTATGTATATAAGGAAAGTAAAAAATTAAACAAAAGAAAACCTGATTCTACGTATCCGCGAAATAAGTAGATGTTATATATTTTCTAATTTGTGCTTAATTACATTGTTTAGTTTTTTCCCCTGCTTTCTTTATCTAGCTGCGCTCTCTATTTCCCCCCCCCCTGCTTTCTTTATCTAGCTGCATTCTCAATTTCCCCCCCCCTGCTTTCTTTATCTAGCTGCATTCTCAATTTCCCCCCCCCTGCTTTCTTTATCTAGCTGCGCTCTCTATTTTTGATAATTTTTTTGAAAAATGTGCAATATCTCGAGAACGATTCATGTTAGCGTTTTAAAATGTATGTCAATCGTTTTCTAATGAAAAATTACATAAGAAATGTCTAGTTGCGTAACTTTATCAGCGGTTTTGATTTTTTGACGATTTTTTCAAAATTTCACTCGAAAATTTAGGGGGTTCTGAACATTCGATTGCGTATAAAAACAATAGCCTTCCAGTGTTTAAGGATTGTGATTTTTGTACCAAATTTCGTTCGAATCGGTCCATTCGTTCGTCAGTTATCGTCTCCACAGACTCACTGACACACACACATACTTTCACACACACACACACACACATACTTTCACACACACACACACACACATACTTTCACACACACAGACATCACTTCAAAAATGTTTGATTCGTGATCAGGGATGCTTGAAACGTGCTCTCCCGTCGAAAACTCGAATTCGAATTTTCGACCCCGTCACAATACTTTCCTTATACATTATGTATATAAGGAAAGTAAAAAATTAAACAAAAGAAAACCTGATTCTACGTATCCGCGAAATAAGTAGATGTTATATATTTTCTAATTTGTGCTTAATTACATTGTTTAGTTTTTTCCCCTGCTTTCTTTATCTAGCTGCGCTCTCTATTTCCCCCCCCCTGCTTTCTTTATCTAGCTGCATTCTCAATTTCCCCCCCCCCCCTGCTTTCTTTATCTAGCTGCGCTCTCTATCTATAAATATATCGAGAGGGTATATATTTAAGTATACAAATTAAATAAAAAGGAGAGTCCGAAAAACAGTTGTTTTCTTTAAAAAAACATATTTTTCTTTCCGTGCTAAGAAAGATTATTACAAAATATTTCTCAGAATCTCAAATACAAATATGTTATCTAAAGGGGATTTTTAGGCAATTGTAATGCTCAACTGCGGCTGTCTATATTTGAATGTTGTATGCATTCATAAGTTGTATTATTTATAAAATATCGGAATATAAAATATCCCTGTCCACTTTTTATACTCAAAGTTCTTTTTCTTGGAGCATTGAAATAGTTTTTATTTGTAATAAATATATCGAGAGGGTATATATTTAAGCAGATGGTTTCGTTCCAAATCATGATTTACAATGGTGTTAAAGCGACTAAGGACAATTACGGAAACTAAAACAACTTTTCTGTGTGAATTTCATATTTGCACTAATTCTGCCATTTCAAGTTTAAGTTCAATTTATTTTATATATATATATATATACGGGTGTCCCAAAAACATTGATCTCGGCTTTTTTCCCTTAAATATTGATCTTAGACATATATAATAAATTACAAAGTTGCGTAAAAAAAGGAACAGAATTTTATGAAATTGATAAAAATTTTCAGGGGATTAAATTTGAAGAAATACAAAATTTAAATTTTTTACGGCCCCCGTACAAAAACGTTCCCAATAAGTAAAATGTGCCCCATACACTAATAAGGTGATGTACAAAATTTTAGTATTTTATAATATTACAGAATATATATTTCATATATATTCCGAACATTCGTATGTGTGCAAAATAAGTTTGAAAAGGAGTATGAAAATACTTAATAAATAGTTCCGCTAAAAAAAGCTTAGTCACCACTTGTCACCATATGAAGGTTTTTCATGAATTTTTTGTTTTGTTTTATTGTTTTCTCACAAAACGAAATTTGCTAATCTGTAGAGAAAGACATATGTTGAACACATCGAATAGCTTATATTATAGAATGGAAAAATCTATTTGTGCTACAACGCACCAACCCAATTCCTGTCTGATCGGGCAGTATCGCTTGTTTCCCAACTTTGCTCATTAACTAGAATTACCATCTCTAGTCACTCGAAATCTTCTCAAATACTCTTTGAAAGCAGAAGCTGCGAAAGTGGGTATTCACTTTCACGCTATAATCGCATTAGAGCACTCAGACTTCCAAAGGAGAGTGAATCGAAGACGACTGTTTTGAGGGCAGACAACGGATTCATCGATCGATGCATACAATATCTTATTGTTACTAAGTTATCTTAAGTAAAAACACTGCTATTCTGCATGCATAGTATAATGCAAACCCTTTGAGTCAGTTAGATGATATAAATTTTGTCTCTGGTATATATACTATTATATATACTCTTGTATATACTCTGGTAAATACTACTATATATACTCTTGTATATACTCTGGGGCATACTTCTGACATATACTCTATAATATAGTTACACTAGTCATTTACACCCGCGTTTCGAGCAAGTGAAATGGTTAATAGTCACTAAATGTGACATATGCAAACATAATAAAAGTTCTGAACACTCAAAACCATTTCAAATACATGAATCAAAAGGACACACATTTAATAGTTCTGTTAAGGTATAACTTTGGTGAAACAATATTGCATCTCGAACTATTGTACTTTCGAAAATCTACTTATGGCAACCTTTTGATAATACTTACTATGAAATATACGTATTGTTTATATATCTGTGTAATTGAATCTACTTGTCGATACGCTCTCATAATCTGTACTATTAAATGTATTGTCTAAATATCTGTGCCATTTTACTTATGGTAACACATTCACAACTTATTACTAAATGTTCTGTTTAAATATTTGTGTAATTGATTTTACTTATGGCAGTGATCCTCAACCTTTTTTGAACCAAAGGCTATATTTGAGTCAGTTAGAGGTTCGCGAGCTACATATGTTAAAACGCGTATCCTAACAAACAAACACGTGCACAAAGAAAACGCATATCCTCCTAAAAACACACACACACAGAGAAAACGCATATCCTCGTAAAAAAATCTGATGTGGGCAACACATGACTTTCCTTATATAATGCAATGAATATACTACTTTTACAGTTAAAAAAATCTGATGTAAGCAACACATGACTTTCCTTATATAATGCAATGAATTTACTACTTTTACAGTTAAAAAAAATGTTACTCTTATAGTAGATACTTATATTCTTTCCAAGATATTGAATTTTCTTCAATTAGTCGTCATTTTCATTCATTTAGCGTCATTTTTATCCATTTGGCGAGATTTTTGTTAATTTGGCAACAATTAAAAATGTCGCCAAGTAAGCGACATTTCGCCAAATTTATCGCCAAAATCTCGCCAAGCGTTATGGATGGAGAAATAAATTATTCTTACAGCAGATAAATGACTAATGGCGTTCAAATACAAAAGTATTACTCAACGTATCTTTTTTCATGAATGGAACGAGCTAGATTCACGAGAATGATGTCACCCAATTTATCGCATGGTATTACGTATGAAAAGTGAACATGTTTCTCAATAGGAATTTTTTTTTTATTTTAAATAACTTTTTGATATTTTTTTTGAAAAATGTGCAATATCTCGAGAACGGGTCATGTTAGCGTTCTAAAATTTATTTCAATCGTTTTCTAATGAAAAATTACATAAAAATGTCTATTTGCATAACTTTATTAGCGGTTTCGATATTTTGACAATTTTTTCAAAATTTCACTAAAAAATTTAGGAGGGTTATGAACATTCGAGTGCGAATAAAAACAATAGGCTTCCAGTGTTTACGGATTGTGATTTTTGTATAAAATTTTGTTCGAATCAGTCCATTCGTTCGTCAGTTATCGTCTCCACAGACTCACTGACACACACACACACATACTTTCACACACACACACATACATTCACACACACACACACACATACATTCACACACACACACACACAAACATCACTTCAAAAATGTTTGATTCGTGATTAGGGATGCTTGAAACGGGCTCTCCCGTCGAAAACTCGAATTCGAATTTTCGATCCCGTCACAATACTTTCCTTATACATTATGTATATAAGGAAAGTAAAAAAATGTTATTCTTACAGTAGATACTTATATTCTTTCCAAAATATTGAATCAATAGGAAATATTTTTTTTTATATTATATAACTTTTTGATAATTTTTTTGAAAAATGTGCAATATCTCGAGAACGATTCATGTTAGCGTTTTAAAATGTATGTCAATCGTTTTCTAATGAAAAATTACATAAGAAATGTCTAGTTGCGTAACTTTATCAGCGGTTTTGATTTTTTGACGATTTTTTCAAAATTTCACTCGAAAATTTAGGGGGTTCTGAACATTCGATTGCGTATAAAAACAATAGCCTTCCAGTGTTTAAGGATTGTGATTTTTGTACCAAATTTCGTTCGAATCGGTCCATTCGTTCGTCAGTTATCGTCTCCACAGACTCACTGACACACACACATACTTTCACACACACACACACACACACATACTTTCACACACACACACACACACATACTTTCACACACACAGACATCACTTCAAAAATGTTTGATTCGTGATCAGGGATGCTTGAAACGTGCTCTCCCGTCGAAAACTCGAATTCGAATTTTCGACCCCGTCACAATACTTTCCTTATACATTATGTATATAAGGAAAGTAAAAAATTAAACAAAAGAAAACCTGATTCTACGTATCCGCGAAATAAGTAGATGTTATATATTTTCTAATTTGTGCTTAATTACATTGTTTAGTTTTTTCCCCTGCTTTCTTTATCTAGCTGCGCTCTCTATTTCCCCCCCCTGCTTTCTTTATCTAGCTGCATTCTCAATTTCCCCCCCCCCTGCTTTCTTTATCTAGCTGCATTCTCAATTTCCCCCCCCCCTGCTTTCTTTATCTAGCTGCGCTCTCTATTTTCCGTGCTAAGAAAGATTATTACAAAATATTTCTCAGAATCTCAAATACAAACATGTTATCTAAAGGGGACTTTTAGGCAATTGTAATGCTCAACTGCGGCTGTCTCTATATTTGAATGTTGTATGCATTCATAAGTTGTATTATTTATAAAATATCGGAAATGTTTCGTTTCGATGTAGTATTTTCTACATATATCCCCTCTAATAAATTGAAAAGAAGGCATTGAACTTCATTTTTGCCTTAAAGCTCAAGTAGAGGCTACGACGGCCTTGCCTACCATAAGAAATTAAACAAATGGAAAATCCTGACAATGAAAATTCAATTAGAAAATATCGACAAGTTTTGTTTGCTTGTGAGAAGTCGGGACATGTATTAATAGTGTATATGGCCACGCCTGCATTTATCCCTGTCCACTTTTTATACTCCAAGTTCTTTTTCTTGGAGCACTGAAATAGTTTTTATTTGTAATAAATATATCGAGAGGGTATATATTTAAGTATACAAATTAAATAAAAAGGAGAGTCCGAAAAACAGTTGTTTTCTTTAAAAAAACATATTTTTCTTTCCGTGCTAAGAAAGATTATTACAAAATATTTCTCAGAATCTCAAATACAAATATGTTATCTAAAGGGGATTTTTAGGCAATTGTAATGCTCAACTGCGGCTGTCTATATTTGAATGTTGTATGCATTCATAAGTTGTATTATTTATAAAATATCGGAATATAAAATATCCCTGTCCACTTTTTATACTCAAAGTTCTTTTTCTTGGAGCATTGAAATAGTTTTTATTTGTAATAAATATATCGAGAGGGTATATATTTAAGCAGATGGTTTCGTTCCAAATCATGATTTACAATGGTGTTAAAGCGACTAAGGACAATTACGGAAACTAAAACAACTTTTCTGTGTGAATTTCATATTTGCACTAATTCTGCCATTTCAAGTTTAAGTTCAATTTATTTTATATATATATATATATATATATATATATATATATATATACGGGTGTCCCAAAAACATTGATCTCGGCTTTTTTCCCTTAAATATTGATCTTAGACATATATAATAAATTACAAAGTTGCGTAAAAAAAGGAACAGAATTTTATGAAATTGATAAAAATTTTCAGGGGATTAAATTTGAAGAAATACAAAATTTAAATTTTTTACGGCCCCCGTACAAAAACGTTCCCAATAAGTAAAATGTGCCCCATACACTAATAAGGTGATGTACAAAATTTTAGTATTTTATAATATTACAGAATATATATTTCATATATATTCCGAACATTCGTATGTGTGCAAAATAAGTTTGAAAAGGAGTATGAAAATACTTAATAAATAGTTCCGCTAAAAAAAGCTTAGTCACCACTTGTCACCATATGAAGGTTTTTCATGAATTTTTTGTTTTGTTTTATTGTTTTCTCACAAAACGAAATTTGCTAATCTGTAGAGAAAGACATATGTTGAACACATCGAATAGCTTATATTATAGAATGGAAAAATCTATTTGTGCTACAACGCACCAACCCAATTCCTGTCTGATCGGGCAGTATCGCTTGTTTCCCAACTTTGCTCATTAACTAGAATTACCATCTCTAGTCACTCGAAATCTTCTCAAATACTCTTTGAAAGCAGAAGCTGCGAAAGTGGGTATTCACTTTCACGCTATAATCGCATTAGAGCACTCAGACTTCCAAAGGAGAGTGAATCGAAGACGACTGTTTTGAGGGCAGACAACGGATTCATCGATCGATGCATACAATATCTTATTGTTACTAAGTTATCTTAAGTAAAAACACTGCTATTCTGCATGCATAGTATAATGCAAACCCTTTGAGTCAGTTAGATGATATAAATTTTGTCTCTGGTATATATACTATTATATATACTCTTGTATATACTCTGGTAAATACTACTATATATACTCTTGTATATACTCTGGGGCATACTTCTGACATATACTCTATAATATAGTTACACTAGTCATTTACACCCGCGTTTCGAGCAAGTGAAATGGTTAATAGTCACTAAATGTGACATATGCAAACATAATAAAAGTTCTGAACACTCAAAACCATTTCAAATACATGAATCAAAAGGACACACATTTAATAGTTCTGTTAAGGTATAACTTTGGTGAAACAATATTGCATCTCGAACTATTGTACTTTCGAAAATCTACTTATGGCAACCTTTTGATAATACTTACTATGAAATATACGTATTGTTTATATATCTGTGTAATTGAATCTACTTGTCGATACGCTCTCATAATCTGTACTATTAAATGTATTGTCTAAATATCTGTGCCATTTTACTTATGGTAACACATTCACAACTTATTACTAAATGTTCTGTTTAAATATTTGTGTAATTGATTTTACTTATGGCAGTGATCCTCAACCTTTTTTGAACCAAAGGCTATATTTGAGTCAGTTAGAGGTTCGCGAGCTACATATGTTAAAACGCGTATCCTAACAAACAAACACGTGCACAAAGAAAACGCATATCCTCCTAAAAACACACACACACAGAGAAAACGCATATCCTCGTAAAAAAATCTGATGTGGGCAACACATGACTTTCCTTATATAATGCAATGAATATACTACTTTTACAGTTAAAAAAATCTGATGTAAGCAACACATGACTTTCCTTATATAATGCAATGAATTTACTACTTTTACAGTTAAAAAAAATGTTACTCTTATAGTAGATACTTATATTCTTTCCAAGATATTGAATTTTCTTCAATTAGTCGTCATTTTCATTCATTTAGCGTCATTTTTATCCATTTGGCGAGATTTTTGTTAATTTGGCAACAATTAAAAATGTCGCCAAGTAAGCGACATTTCGCCAAATTTATCGCCAAAATCTCGCCAAGCGTTATGGATGGAGAAATAAATTATTCTTACAGCAGATAAATGACTAATGGCGTTCAAATACAAAAGTATTACTCAACGTATCTTTTTTCATGAATGGAACGAGCTAGATTCACGAGAATGATGTCACCCAATTTATCGCATGGTATTACGTATGAAAAGTGAACATGTTTCTCAATAGGAATTTTTTTTTTATTTTAAATAACTTTTTGATATTTTTTTTGAAAAATGTGCAATATCTCGAGAACGGGTCATGTTAGCGTTCTAAAATTTATTTCAATCGTTTTCTAATGAAAAATTACATAAAAATGTCTATTTGCATAACTTTATTAGCGGTTTCGATATTTTGACAATTTTTTCAAAATTTCACTAAAAAATTTAGGAGGGTTATGAACATTCGAGTGCGAATAAAAACAATAGGCTTCCAGTGTTTACGGATTGTGATTTTTGTATAAAATTTTGTTCGAATCAGTCCATTCGTTCGTCAGTTATCGTCTCCACAGACTCACTGACACACACACACACATACTTTCACACACACACACATACATTCACACACACACACACACATACATTCACACACACACACACACAAACATCACTTCAAAAATGTTTGATTCGTGATTAGGGATGCTTGAAACGGGCTCTCCCGTCGAAAACTCGAATTCGAATTTTCGATCCCGTCACAATACTTTCCTTATACATTATGTATATAAGGAAAGTAAAAAAATGTTATTCTTACAGTAGATACTTATATTCTTTCCAAAATATTGAATCAATAGGAAATATTTTTTTTTATATTATATAACTTTTTGATAATTTTTTTGAAAAATGTGCAATATCTCGAGAACGATTCATGTTAGCGTTTTAAAATGTATGTCAATCGTTTTCTAATGAAAAATTACATAAGAAATGTCTAGTTGCGTAACTTTATCAGCGGTTTTGATTTTTTGACGATTTTTTCAAAATTTCACTCGAAAATTTAGGGGGTTCTGAACATTCGATTGCGTATAAAAACAATAGCCTTCCAGTGTTTAAGGATTGTGATTTTTGTACCAAATTTCGTTCGAATCGGTCCATTCGTTCGTCAGTTATCGTCTCCACAGACTCACTGACACACACACATACTTTCACACACACACACACACACATACTTTCACACACACACACACACACACATACTTTCACACACACAGACATCACTTCAAAAATGTTTGATTCGTGATCAGGGATGCTTGAAACGTGCTCTCCCGTCGAAAACTCGAATTCGAATTTTCGACCCCGTCACAATACTTTCCTTATACATTATGTATATAAGGAAAGTAAAAAATTAAACAAAAGAAAACCTGATTCTACGTATCCGCGAAATAAGTAGATGTTATATATTTTCTAATTTGTGCTTAATTACATTGTTTAGTTTTTTCCCCTGCTTTCTTTATCTAGCTGCGCTCTCTATTTCCCCCCCCCCTGCTTTCTTTATCTAGCTGCATTCTCAATTTCCCCCCCCCTGCTTTCTTTATCTAGCTGCATTCTCAATTTCCCCCCCCCCTGCTTTCTTTATCTAGCTGCGCTCTCTATTTTTGATAATTTTTTTGAAAAATGTGCAATATCTCGAGAACGATTCATGTTAGCGTTTTAAAATGTATGTCAATCGTTTTCTAATGAAAAATTACATAAGAAATGTCTAGTTGCGTAACTTTATCAGCGGTTTTGATTTTTTGACGATTTTTTCAAAATTTCACTCGAAAATTTAGGGGGTTCTGAACATTCGATTGCGTATAAAAACAATAGCCTTCCAGTGTTTAAGGATTGTGATTTTTGTACCAAATTTCGTTCGAATCGGTCCATTCGTTCGTCAGTTATCGTCTCCACAGACTCACTGACACACACACATACTTTCACACACACACACACACACATACTTTCACACACACACACACACACATACTTTCACACACACAGACATCACTTCAAAAATGTTTGATTCGTGATCAGGGATGCTTGAAACGTGCTCTCCCGTCGAAAACTCGAATTCGAATTTTCGACCCCGTCACAATACTTTCCTTATACATTATGTATATAAGGAAAGTAAAAAATTAAACAAAAGAAAACCTGATTCTACGTATCCGCGAAATAAGTAGATGTTATATATTTTCTAATTTGTGCTTAATTACATTGTTTAGTTTTTTCCCCTGCTTTCTTTATCTAGCTGCGCTCTCTATTTCCCCCCCCCTGCTTTCTTTATCTAGCTGCATTCTCAATTTCCCCCCCCCCTGCTTTCTTTATCTAGCTGCGCTCTCTATCTATAAATATATCGAGAGGGTATATATTTAAGTATACAAATTAAATAAAAAGGAGAGTCCGAAAAACAGTTGTTTTCTTTAAAAAAACATATTTTTCTTTCCGTGCTAAGAAAGATTATTACAAAATATTTCTCAGAATCTCAAATACAAATATGTTATCTAAAGGGGATTTTTAGGCAATTGTAATGCTCAACTGCGGCTGTCTATATTTGAATGTTGTATGCATTCATAAGTTGTATTATTTATAAAATATCGGAATATAAAATATCCCTGTCCACTTTTTATACTCAAAGTTCTTTTTCTTGGAGCATTGAAATAGTTTTTATTTGTAATAAATATATCGAGAGGGTATATATTTAAGCAGATGGTTTCGTTCCAAATCATGATTTACAATGGTGTTAAAGCGACTAAGGACAATTACGGAAACTAAAACAACTTTTCTGTGTGAATTTCATATTTGCACTAATTCTGCCATTTCAAGTTTAAGTTCAATTTATTTTATATATATATATATATACGGGTGTCCCAAAAACATTGATCTCGGCTTTTTTCCCTTAAATATTGATCTTAGACATATATAATAAATTACAAAGTTGCGTAAAAAAAGGAACAGAATTTTATGAAATTGATAAAAATTTTCAGGGGATTAAATTTGAAGAAATACAAAATTTAAATTTTTTACGGCCCCCGTACAAAAACGTTCCCAATAAGTAAAATGTGCCCCATACACTAATAAGGTGATGTACAAAATTTTAGTATTTTATAATATTACAGAATATATATTTCATATATATTCCGAACATTCGTATGTGTGCAAAATAAGTTTGAAAAGGAGTATGAAAATACTTAATAAATAGTTCCGCTAAAAAAAGCTTAGTCACCACTTGTCACCATATGAAGGTTTTTCATGAATTTTTTGTTTTGTTTTATTGTTTTCTCACAAAACGAAATTTGCTAATCTGTAGAGAAAGACATATGTTGAACACATCGAATAGCTTATATTATAGAATGGAAAAATCTATTTGTGCTACAACGCACCAACCCAATTCCTGTCTGATCGGGCAGTATCGCTTGTTTCCCAACTTTGCTCATTAACTAGAATTACCATCTCTAGTCACTCGAAATCTTCTCAAATACTCTTTGAAAGCAGAAGCTGCGAAAGTGGGTATTCACTTTCACGCTATAATCGCATTAGAGCACTCAGACTTCCAAAGGAGAGTGAATCGAAGACGACTGTTTTGAGGGCAGACAACGGATTCATCGATCGATGCATACAATATCTTATTGTTACTAAGTTATCTTAAGTAAAAACACTGCTATTCTGCATGCATAGTATAATGCAAACCCTTTGAGTCAGTTAGATGATATAAATTTTGTCTCTGGTATATATACTATTATATATACTCTTGTATATACTCTGGTAAATACTACTATATATACTCTTGTATATACTCTGGGGCATACTTCTGACATATACTCTATAATATAGTTACACTAGTCATTTACACCCGCGTTTCGAGCAAGTGAAATGGTTAATAGTCACTAAATGTGACATATGCAAACATAATAAAAGTTCTGAACACTCAAAACCATTTCAAATACATGAATCAAAAGGACACACATTTAATAGTTCTGTTAAGGTATAACTTTGGTGAAACAATATTGCATCTCGAACTATTGTACTTTCGAAAATCTACTTATGGCAACCTTTTGATAATACTTACTATGAAATATACGTATTGTTTATATATCTGTGTAATTGAATCTACTTGTCGATACGCTCTCATAATCTGTACTATTAAATGTATTGTCTAAATATCTGTGCCATTTTACTTATGGTAACACATTCACAACTTATTACTAAATGTTCTGTTTAAATATTTGTGTAATTGATTTTACTTATGGCAGTGATCCTCAACCTTTTTTGAACCAAAGGCTATATTTGAGTCAGTTAGAGGTTCGCGAGCTACATATGTTAAAACGCGTATCCTAACAAACAAACACGTGCACAAAGAAAACGCATATCCTCCTAAAAACACACACACACAGAGAAAACGCATATCCTCGTAAAAAAATCTGATGTGGGCAACACATGACTTTCCTTATATAATGCAATGAATATACTACTTTTACAGTTAAAAAAATCTGATGTAAGCAACACATGACTTTCCTTATATAATGCAATGAATTTACTACTTTTACAGTTAAAAAAAATGTTACTCTTATAGTAGATACTTATATTCTTTCCAAGATATTGAATTTTCTTCAATTAGTCGTCATTTTCATTCATTTAGCGTCATTTTTATCCATTTGGCGAGATTTTTGTTAATTTGGCAACAATTAAAAATGTCGCCAAGTAAGCGACATTTCGCCAAATTTATCGCCAAAATCTCGCCAAGCGTTATGGATGGAGAAATAAATTATTCTTACAGCAGATAAATGACTAATGGCGTTCAAATACAAAAGTATTACTCAACGTATCTTTTTTCATGAATGGAACGAGCTAGATTCACGAGAATGATGTCACCCAATTTATCGCATGGTATTACGTATGAAAAGTGAACATGTTTCTCAATAGGAATTTTTTTTTTATTTTAAATAACTTTTTGATATTTTTTTTGAAAAATGTGCAATATCTCGAGAACGGGTCATGTTAGCGTTCTAAAATTTATTTCAATCGTTTTCTAATGAAAAATTACATAAAAATGTCTATTTGCATAACTTTATTAGCGGTTTCGATATTTTGACAATTTTTTCAAAATTTCACTAAAAAATTTAGGAGGGTTATGAACATTCGAGTGCGAATAAAAACAATAGGCTTCCAGTGTTTACGGATTGTGATTTTTGTATAAAATTTTGTTCGAATCAGTCCATTCGTTCGTCAGTTATCGTCTCCACAGACTCACTGACACACACACACACATACTTTCACACACACACACATACATTCACACACACACACACACATACATTCACACACACACACACACAAACATCACTTCAAAAATGTTTGATTCGTGATTAGGGATGCTTGAAACGGGCTCTCCCGTCGAAAACTCGAATTCGAATTTTCGATCCCGTCACAATACTTTCCTTATACATTATGTATATAAGGAAAGTAAAAAAATGTTATTCTTACAGTAGATACTTATATTCTTTCCAAAATATTGAATCAATAGGAAATATTTTTTTTTATATTATATAACTTTTTGATAATTTTTTTGAAAAATGTGCAATATCTCGAGAACGATTCATGTTAGCGTTTTAAAATGTATGTCAATCGTTTTCTAATGAAAAATTACATAAGAAATGTCTAGTTGCGTAACTTTATCAGCGGTTTTGATTTTTTGACGATTTTTTCAAAATTTCACTCGAAAATTTAGGGGGTTCTGAACATTCGATTGCGTATAAAAACAATAGCCTTCCAGTGTTTAAGGATTGTGATTTTTGTACCAAATTTCGTTCGAATCGGTCCATTCGTTCGTCAGTTATCGTCTCCACAGACTCACTGACACACACACATACTTTCACACACACACACACACACATACTTTCACACACACACACACACACACATACTTTCACACACACAGACATCACTTCAAAAATGTTTGATTCGTGATCAGGGATGCTTGAAACGTGCTCTCCCGTCGAAAACTCGAATTCGAATTTTCGACCCCGTCACAATACTTTCCTTATACATTATGTATATAAGGAAAGTAAAAAATTAAACAAAAGAAAACCTGATTCTACGTATCCGCGAAATAAGTAGATGTTATATATTTTCTAATTTGTGCTTAATTACATTGTTTAGTTTTTTCCCCTGCTTTCTTTATCTAGCTGCGCTCTCTATTTCCCCCCCCCCTGCTTTCTTTATCTAGCTGCATTCTCAATTTCCCCCCCCCCTGCTTTCTTTATCTAGCTGCATTCTCAATTTCCCCCCCCCCTGCTTTCTTTATCTAGCTGCGCTCTCTATTTTTGATAATTTTTTTGAAAAATGTGCAATATCTCGAGAACGATTCATGTTAGCGTTTTAAAATGTATGTCAATCGTTTTCTAATGAAAAATTACATAAGAAATGTCTAGTTGCGTAACTTTATCAGCGGTTTTGATTTTTTGACGATTTTTTCAAAATTTCACTCGAAAATTTAGGGGGTTCTGAACATTCGATTGCGTATAAAAACAATAGCCTTCCAGTGTTTAAGGATTGTGATTTTTGTACCAAATTTCGTTCGAATCGGTCCATTCGTTCGTCAGTTATCGTCTCCACAGACTCACTGACACACACACATACTTTCACACACACACACACACACATACTTTCACACACACACACACACACATACTTTCACACACACAGACATCACTTCAAAAATGTTTGATTCGTGATCAGGGATGCTTGAAACGTGCTCTCCCGTCGAAAACTCGAATTCGAATTTTCGACCCCGTCACAATACTTTCCTTATACATTATGTATATAAGGAAAGTAAAAAATTAAACAAAAGAAAACCTGATTCTACGTATCCGCGAAATAAGTAGATGTTATATATTTTCTAATTTGTGCTTAATTACATTGTTTAGTTTTTTCCCCTGCTTTCTTTATCTAGCTGCGCTCTCTATTTCCCCCCCCCTGCTTTCTTTATCTAGCTGCATTCTCAATTTCCCCCCCCCCCTGCTTTCTTTATCTAGCTGCGCTCTCTATCTATAAATATATCGAGAGGGTATATATTTAAGTATACAAATTAAATAAAAAGGAGAGTCCGAAAAACAGTTGTTTTCTTTAAAAAAACATATTTTTCTTTCCGTGCTAAGAAAGATTATTACAAAATATTTCTCAGAATCTCAAATACAAATATGTTATCTAAAGGGGATTTTTAGGCAATTGTAATGCTCAACTGCGGCTGTCTATATTTGAATGTTGTATGCATTCATAAGTTGTATTATTTATAAAATATCGGAATATAAAATATCCCTGTCCACTTTTTATACTCAAAGTTCTTTTTCTTGGAGCATTGAAATAGTTTTTATTTGTAATAAATATATCGAGAGGGTATATATTTAAGCAGATGGTTTCGTTCCAAATCATGATTTACAATGGTGTTAAAGCGACTAAGGACAATTACGGAAACTAAAACAACTTTTCTGTGTGAATTTCATATTTGCACTAATTCTGCCATTTCAAGTTTAAGTTCAATTTATTTTATATATATATATATATACGGGTGTCCCAAAAACATTGATCTCGGCTTTTTTCCCTTAAATATTGATCTTAGACATATATAATAAATTACAAAGTTGCGTAAAAAAAGGAACAGAATTTTATGAAATTGATAAAAATTTTCAGGGGATTAAATTTGAAGAAATACAAAATTTAAATTTTTTACGGCCCCCGTACAAAAACGTTCCCAATAAGTAAAATGTGCCCCATACACTAATAAGGTGATGTACAAAATTTTAGTATTTTATAATATTACAGAATATATATTTCATATATATTCCGAACATTCGTATGTGTGCAAAATAAGTTTGAAAAGGAGTATGAAAATACTTAATAAATAGTTCCGCTAAAAAAAGCTTAGTCACCACTTGTCACCATATGAAGGTTTTTCATGAATTTTTTGTTTTGTTTTATTGTTTTCTCACAAAACGAAATTTGCTAATCTGTAGAGAAAGACATATGTTGAACACATCGAATAGCTTATATTATAGAATGGAAAAATCTATTTGTGCTACAACGCACCAACCCAATTCCTGTCTGATCGGGCAGTATCGCTTGTTTCCCAACTTTGCTCATTAACTAGAATTACCATCTCTAGTCACTCGAAATCTTCTCAAATACTCTTTGAAAGCAGAAGCTGCGAAAGTGGGTATTCACTTTCACGCTATAATCGCATTAGAGCACTCAGACTTCCAAAGGAGAGTGAATCGAAGACGACTGTTTTGAGGGCAGACAACGGATTCATCGATCGATGCATACAATATCTTATTGTTACTAAGTTATCTTAAGTAAAAACACTGCTATTCTGCATGCATAGTATAATGCAAACCCTTTGAGTCAGTTAGATGATATAAATTTTGTCTCTGGTATATATACTATTATATATACTCTTGTATATACTCTGGTAAATACTACTATATATACTCTTGTATATACTCTGGGGCATACTTCTGACATATACTCTATAATATAGTTACACTAGTCATTTACACCCGCGTTTCGAGCAAGTGAAATGGTTAATAGTCACTAAATGTGACATATGCAAACATAATAAAAGTTCTGAACACTCAAAACCATTTCAAATACATGAATCAAAAGGACACACATTTAATAGTTCTGTTAAGGTATAACTTTGGTGAAACAATATTGCATCTCGAACTATTGTACTTTCGAAAATCTACTTATGGCAACCTTTTGATAATACTTACTATGAAATATACGTATTGTTTATATATCTGTGTAATTGAATCTACTTGTCGATACGCTCTCATAATCTGTACTATTAAATGTATTGTCTAAATATCTGTGCCATTTTACTTATGGTAACACATTCACAACTTATTACTAAATGTTCTGTTTAAATATTTGTGTAATTGATTTTACTTATGGCAGTGATCCTCAACCTTTTTTGAACCAAAGGCTATATTTGAGTCAGTTAGAGGTTCGCGAGCTACATATGTTAAAACGCGTATCCTAACAAACAAACACGTGCACAAAGAAAACGCATATCCTCCTAAAAACACACACACACAGAGAAAACGCATATCCTCGTAAAAAAATCTGATGTGGGCAACACATGACTTTCCTTATATAATGCAATGAATATACTACTTTTACAGTTAAAAAAATCTGATGTAAGCAACACATGACTTTCCTTATATAATGCAATGAATTTACTACTTTTACAGTTAAAAAAAATGTTACTCTTATAGTAGATACTTATATTCTTTCCAAGATATTGAATTTTCTTCAATTAGTCGTCATTTTCATTCATTTAGCGTCATTTTTATCCATTTGGCGAGATTTTTGTTAATTTGGCAACAATTAAAAATGTCGCCAAGTAAGCGACATTTCGCCAAATTTATCGCCAAAATCTCGCCAAGCGTTATGGATGGAGAAATAAATTATTCTTACAGCAGATAAATGACTAATGGCGTTCAAATACAAAAGTATTACTCAACGTATCTTTTTTCATGAATGGAACGAGCTAGATTCACGAGAATGATGTCACCCAATTTATCGCATGGTATTACGTATGAAAAGTGAACATGTTTCTCAATAGGAATTTTTTTTTTATTTTAAATAACTTTTTGATATTTTTTTTGAAAAATGTGCAATATCTCGAGAACGGGTCATGTTAGCGTTCTAAAATTTATTTCAATCGTTTTCTAATGAAAAATTACATAAAAATGTCTATTTGCATAACTTTATTAGCGGTTTCGATATTTTGACAATTTTTTCAAAATTTCACTAAAAAATTTAGGAGGGTTATGAACATTCGAGTGCGAATAAAAACAATAGGCTTCCAGTGTTTACGGATTGTGATTTTTGTATAAAATTTTGTTCGAATCAGTCCATTCGTTCGTCAGTTATCGTCTCCACAGACTCACTGACACACACACACACATACTTTCACACACACACACATACATTCACACACACACACACACATACATTCACACACACACACACACAAACATCACTTCAAAAATGTTTGATTCGTGATTAGGGATGCTTGAAACGGGCTCTCCCGTCGAAAACTCGAATTCGAATTTTCGATCCCGTCACAATACTTTCCTTATACATTATGTATATAAGGAAAGTAAAAAAATGTTATTCTTACAGTAGATACTTATATTCTTTCCAAAATATTGAATCAATAGGAAATATTTTTTTTTATATTATATAACTTTTTGATAATTTTTTTGAAAAATGTGCAATATCTCGAGAACGATTCATGTTAGCGTTTTAAAATGTATGTCAATCGTTTTCTAATGAAAAATTACATAAGAAATGTCTAGTTGCGTAACTTTATCAGCGGTTTTGATTTTTTGACGATTTTTTCAAAATTTCACTCGAAAATTTAGGGGGTTCTGAACATTCGATTGCGTATAAAAACAATAGCCTTCCAGTGTTTAAGGATTGTGATTTTTGTACCAAATTTCGTTCGAATCGGTCCATTCGTTCGTCAGTTATCGTCTCCACAGACTCACTGACACACACACATACTTTCACACACACACACACACACATACTTTCACACACACACACACACACATACTTTCACACACACAGACATCACTTCAAAAATGTTTGATTCGTGATCAGGGATGCTTGAAACGTGCTCTCCCGTCGAAAACTCGAATTCGAATTTTCGACCCCGTCACAATACTTTCCTTATACATTATGTATATAAGGAAAGTAAAAAATTAAACAAAAGAAAACCTGATTCTACGTATCCGCGAAATAAGTAGATGTTATATATTTTCTAATTTGTGCTTAATTACATTGTTTAGTTTTTTCCCCTGCTTTCTTTATCTAGCTGCGCTCTCTATTTCCCCCCCCCTGCTTTCTTTATCTAGCTGCATTCTCAATTTCCCCCCCCCCTGCTTTCTTTATCTAGCTGCATTCTCAATTTCCCCCCCCCCTGCTTTCTTTATCTAGCTGCGCTCTCTATTTTTGATAATTTTTTTGAAAAATGTGCAATATCTCGAGAACGATTCATGTTAGCGTTTTAAAATGTATGTCAATCGTTTTCTAATGAAAAATTACATAAGAAATGTCTAGTTGCGTAACTTTATCAGCGGTTTTGATTTTTTGACGATTTTTTCAAAATTTCACTCGAAAATTTAGGGGGTTCTGAACATTCGATTGCGTATAAAAACAATAGCCTTCCAGTGTTTAAGGATTGTGATTTTTGTACCAAATTTCGTTCGAATCGGTCCATTCGTTCGTCAGTTATCGTCTCCACAGACTCACTGACACACACACATACTTTCACACACACACACACACACATACTTTCACACACACACACACACACATACTTTCACACACACAGACATCACTTCAAAAATGTTTGATTCGTGATCAGGGATGCTTGAAACGTGCTCTCCCGTCGAAAACTCGAATTCGAATTTTCGACCCCGTCACAATACTTTCCTTATACATTATGTATATAAGGAAAGTAAAAAATTAAACAAAAGAAAACCTGATTCTACGTATCCGCGAAATAAGTAGATGTTATATATTTTCTAATTTGTGCTTAATTACATTGTTTAGTTTTTTCCCCTGCTTTCTTTATCTAGCTGCGCTCTCTATTTCCCCCCCCCTGCTTTCTTTATCTAGCTGCATTCTCAATTTCCCCCCCCCCCCTGCTTTCTTTATCTAGCTGCGCTCTCTATCTATAAATATATCGAGAGGGTATATATTTAAGTATACAAATTAAATAAAAAGGAGAGTCCGAAAAACAGTTGTTTTCTTTAAAAAAACATATTTTTCTTTCCGTGCTAAGAAAGATTATTACAAAATATTTCTCAGAATCTCAAATACAAATATGTTATCTAAAGGGGATTTTTAGGCAATTGTAATGCTCAACTGCGGCTGTCTATATTTGAATGTTGTATGCATTCATAAGTTGTATTATTTATAAAATATCGGAATATAAAATATCCCTGTCCACTTTTTATACTCAAAGTTCTTTTTCTTGGAGCATTGAAATAGTTTTTATTTGTAATAAATATATCGAGAGGGTATATATTTAAGCAGATGGTTTCGTTCCAAATCATGATTTACAATGGTGTTAAAGCGACTAAGGACAATTACGGAAACTAAAACAACTTTTCTGTGTGAATTTCATATTTGCACTAATTCTGCCATTTCAAGTTTAAGTTCAATTTATTTTATATATATATATATATACGGGTGTCCCAAAAACATTGATCTCGGCTTTTTTCCCTTAAATATTGATCTTAGACATATATAATAAATTACAAAGTTGCGTAAAAAAAGGAACAGAATTTTATGAAATTGATAAAAATTTTCAGGGGATTAAATTTGAAGAAATACAAAATTTAAATTTTTTACGGCCCCCGTACAAAAACGTTCCCAATAAGTAAAATGTGCCCCATACACTAATAAGGTGATGTACAAAATTTTAGTATTTTATAATATTACAGAATATATATTTCATATATATTCCGAACATTCGTATGTGTGCAAAATAAGTTTGAAAAGGAGTATGAAAATACTTAATAAATAGTTCCGCTAAAAAAAGCTTAGTCACCACTTGTCACCATATGAAGGTTTTTCATGAATTTTTTGTTTTGTTTTATTGTTTTCTCACAAAACGAAATTTGCTAATCTGTAGAGAAAGACATATGTTGAACACATCGAATAGCTTATATTATAGAATGGAAAAATCTATTTGTGCTACAACGCACCAACCCAATTCCTGTCTGATCGGGCAGTATCGCTTGTTTCCCAACTTTGCTCATTAACTAGAATTACCATCTCTAGTCACTCGAAATCTTCTCAAATACTCTTTGAAAGCAGAAGCTGCGAAAGTGGGTATTCACTTTCACGCTATAATCGCATTAGAGCACTCAGACTTCCAAAGGAGAGTGAATCGAAGACGACTGTTTTGAGGGCAGACAACGGATTCATCGATCGATGCATACAATATCTTATTGTTACTAAGTTATCTTAAGTAAAAACACTGCTATTCTGCATGCATAGTATAATGCAAACCCTTTGAGTCAGTTAGATGATATAAATTTTGTCTCTGGTATATATACTATTATATATACTCTTGTATATACTCTGGTAAATACTACTATATATACTCTTGTATATACTCTGGGGCATACTTCTGACATATACTCTATAATATAGTTACACTAGTCATTTACACCCGCGTTTCGAGCAAGTGAAATGGTTAATAGTCACTAAATGTGACATATGCAAACATAATAAAAGTTCTGAACACTCAAAACCATTTCAAATACATGAATCAAAAGGACACACATTTAATAGTTCTGTTAAGGTATAACTTTGGTGAAACAATATTGCATCTCGAACTATTGTACTTTCGAAAATCTACTTATGGCAACCTTTTGATAATACTTACTATGAAATATACGTATTGTTTATATATCTGTGTAATTGAATCTACTTGTCGATACGCTCTCATAATCTGTACTATTAAATGTATTGTCTAAATATCTGTGCCATTTTACTTATGGTAACACATTCACAACTTATTACTAAATGTTCTGTTTAAATATTTGTGTAATTGATTTTACTTATGGCAGTGATCCTCAACCTTTTTTGAACCAAAGGCTATATTTGAGTCAGTTAGAGGTTCGCGAGCTACATATGTTAAAACGCGTATCCTAACAAACAAACACGTGCACAAAGAAAACGCATATCCTCCTAAAAACACACACACACAGAGAAAACGCATATCCTCGTAAAAAAATCTGATGTGGGCAACACATGACTTTCCTTATATAATGCAATGAATATACTACTTTTACAGTTAAAAAAATCTGATGTAAGCAACACATGACTTTCCTTATATAATGCAATGAATTTACTACTTTTACAGTTAAAAAAAATGTTACTCTTATAGTAGATACTTATATTCTTTCCAAGATATTGAATTTTCTTCAATTAGTCGTCATTTTCATTCATTTAGCGTCATTTTTATCCATTTGGCGAGATTTTTGTTAATTTGGCAACAATTAAAAATGTCGCCAAGTAAGCGACATTTCGCCAAATTTATCGCCAAAATCTCGCCAAGCGTTATGGATGGAGAAATAAATTATTCTTACAGCAGATAAATGACTAATGGCGTTCAAATACAAAAGTATTACTCAACGTATCTTTTTTCATGAATGGAACGAGCTAGATTCACGAGAATGATGTCACCCAATTTATCGCATGGTATTACGTATGAAAAGTGAACATGTTTCTCAATAGGAATTTTTTTTTTATTTTAAATAACTTTTTGATATTTTTTTTGAAAAATGTGCAATATCTCGAGAACGGGTCATGTTAGCGTTCTAAAATTTATTTCAATCGTTTTCTAATGAAAAATTACATAAAAATGTCTATTTGCATAACTTTATTAGCGGTTTCGATATTTTGACAATTTTTTCAAAATTTCACTAAAAAATTTAGGAGGGTTATGAACATTCGAGTGCGAATAAAAACAATAGGCTTCCAGTGTTTACGGATTGTGATTTTTGTATAAAATTTTGTTCGAATCAGTCCATTCGTTCGTCAGTTATCGTCTCCACAGACTCACTGACACACACACACACATACTTTCACACACACACACATACATTCACACACACACACACACATACATTCACACACACACACACACAAACATCACTTCAAAAATGTTTGATTCGTGATTAGGGATGCTTGAAACGGGCTCTCCCGTCGAAAACTCGAATTCGAATTTTCGATCCCGTCACAATACTTTCCTTATACATTATGTATATAAGGAAAGTAAAAAAATGTTATTCTTACAGTAGATACTTATATTCTTTCCAAAATATTGAATCAATAGGAAATATTTTTTTTTATATTATATAACTTTTTGATAATTTTTTTGAAAAATGTGCAATATCTCGAGAACGATTCATGTTAGCGTTTTAAAATGTATGTCAATCGTTTTCTAATGAAAAATTACATAAGAAATGTCTAGTTGCGTAACTTTATCAGCGGTTTTGATTTTTTGACGATTTTTTCAAAATTTCACTCGAAAATTTAGGGGGTTCTGAACATTCGATTGCGTATAAAAACAATAGCCTTCCAGTGTTTAAGGATTGTGATTTTTGTACCAAATTTCGTTCGAATCGGTCCATTCGTTCGTCAGTTATCGTCTCCACAGACTCACTGACACACACACATACTTTCACACACACACACACACACATACTTTCACACACACACACACACACATACTTTCACACACACAGACATCACTTCAAAAATGTTTGATTCGTGATCAGGGATGCTTGAAACGTGCTCTCCCGTCGAAAACTCGAATTCGAATTTTCGACCCCGTCACAATACTTTCCTTATACATTATGTATATAAGGAAAGTAAAAAATTAAACAAAAGAAAACCTGATTCTACGTATCCGCGAAATAAGTAGATGTTATATATTTTCTAATTTGTGCTTAATTACATTGTTTAGTTTTTTCCCCTGCTTTCTTTATCTAGCTGCGCTCTCTATTTCCCCCCCCCTGCTTTCTTTATCTAGCTGCATTCTCAATTTCCCCCCCCCCCTGCTTTCTTTATCTAGCTGCGCTCTCTATCTATAAATATATCGAGAGGGTATATATTTAAGTATACAAATTAAATAAAAAGGAGAGTCCGAAAAACAGTTGTTTTCTTTAAAAAAACATATTTTTCTTTCCGTGCTAAGAAAGATTATTACAAAATATTTCTCAGAATCTCAAATACAAATATGTTATCTAAAGGGGATTTTTAGGCAATTGTAATGCTCAACTGCGGCTGTCTATATTTGAATGTTGTATGCATTCATAAGTTGTATTATTTATAAAATATCGGAATATAAAATATCCCTGTCCACTTTTTATACTCAAAGTTCTTTTTCTTGGAGCATTGAAATAGTTTTTATTTGTAATAAATATATCGAGAGGGTATATATTTAAGCAGATGGTTTCGTTCCAAATCATGATTTACAATGGTGTTAAAGCGACTAAGGACAATTACGGAAACTAAAACAACTTTTCTGTGTGAATTTCATATTTGCACTAATTCTGCCATTTCAAGTTTAAGTTCAATTTATTTTATATATATATATATATACGGGTGTCCCAAAAACATTGATCTCGGCTTTTTTCCCTTAAATATTGATCTTAGACATATATAATAAATTACAAAGTTGCGTAAAAAAAGGAACAGAATTTTATGAAATTGATAAAAATTTTCAGGGGATTAAATTTGAAGAAATACAAAATTTAAATTTTTTACGGCCCCCGTACAAAAACGTTCCCAATAAGTAAAATGTGCCCCATACACTAATAAGGTGATGTACAAAATTTTAGTATTTTATAATATTACAGAATATATATTTCATATATATTCCGAACATTCGTATGTGTGCAAAATAAGTTTGAAAAGGAGTATGAAAATACTTAATAAATAGTTCCGCTAAAAAAAGCTTAGTCACCACTTGTCACCATATGAAGGTTTTTCATGAATTTTTTGTTTTGTTTTATTGTTTTCTCACAAAACGAAATTTGCTAATCTGTAGAGAAAGACATATGTTGAACACATCGAATAGCTTATATTATAGAATGGAAAAATCTATTTGTGCTACAACGCACCAACCCAATTCCTGTCTGATCGGGCAGTATCGCTTGTTTCCCAACTTTGCTCATTAACTAGAATTACCATCTCTAGTCACTCGAAATCTTCTCAAATACTCTTTGAAAGCAGAAGCTGCGAAAGTGGGTATTCACTTTCACGCTATAATCGCATTAGAGCACTCAGACTTCCAAAGGAGAGTGAATCGAAGACGACTGTTTTGAGGGCAGACAACGGATTCATCGATCGATGCATACAATATCTTATTGTTACTAAGTTATCTTAAGTAAAAACACTGCTATTCTGCATGCATAGTATAATGCAAACCCTTTGAGTCAGTTAGATGATATAAATTTTGTCTCTGGTATATATACTATTATATATACTCTTGTATATACTCTGGTAAATACTACTATATATACTCTTGTATATACTCTGGGGCATACTTCTGACATATACTCTATAATATAGTTACACTAGTCATTTACACCCGCGTTTCGAGCAAGTGAAATGGTTAATAGTCACTAAATGTGACATATGCAAACATAATAAAAGTTCTGAACACTCAAAACCATTTCAAATACATGAATCAAAAGGACACACATTTAATAGTTCTGTTAAGGTATAACTTTGGTGAAACAATATTGCATCTCGAACTATTGTACTTTCGAAAATCTACTTATGGCAACCTTTTGATAATACTTACTATGAAATATACGTATTGTTTATATATCTGTGTAATTGAATCTACTTGTCGATACGCTCTCATAATCTGTACTATTAAATGTATTGTCTAAATATCTGTGCCATTTTACTTATGGTAACACATTCACAACTTATTACTAAATGTTCTGTTTAAATATTTGTGTAATTGATTTTACTTATGGCAGTGATCCTCAACCTTTTTTGAACCAAAGGCTATATTTGAGTCAGTTAGAGGTTCGCGAGCTACATATGTTAAAACGCGTATCCTAACAAACAAACACGTGCACAAAGAAAACGCATATCCTCCTAAAAACACACACACACAGAGAAAACGCATATCCTCGTAAAAAAATCTGATGTGGGCAACACATGACTTTCCTTATATAATGCAATGAATATACTACTTTTACAGTTAAAAAAATCTGATGTAAGCAACACATGACTTTCCTTATATAATGCAATGAATTTACTACTTTTACAGTTAAAAAAAATGTTACTCTTATAGTAGATACTTATATTCTTTCCAAGATATTGAATTTTCTTCAATTAGTCGTCATTTTCATTCATTTAGCGTCATTTTTATCCATTTGGCGAGATTTTTGTTAATTTGGCAACAATTAAAAATGTCGCCAAGTAAGCGACATTTCGCCAAATTTATCGCCAAAATCTCGCCAAGCGTTATGGATGGAGAAATAAATTATTCTTACAGCAGATAAATGACTAATGGCGTTCAAATACAAAAGTATTACTCAACGTATCTTTTTTCATGAATGGAACGAGCTAGATTCACGAGAATGATGTCACCCAATTTATCGCATGGTATTACGTATGAAAAGTGAACATGTTTCTCAATAGGAATTTTTTTTTTATTTTAAATAACTTTTTGATATTTTTTTTGAAAAATGTGCAATATCTCGAGAACGGGTCATGTTAGCGTTCTAAAATTTATTTCAATCGTTTTCTAATGAAAAATTACATAAAAATGTCTATTTGCATAACTTTATTAGCGGTTTCGATATTTTGACAATTTTTTCAAAATTTCACTAAAAAATTTAGGAGGGTTATGAACATTCGAGTGCGAATAAAAACAATAGGCTTCCAGTGTTTACGGATTGTGATTTTTGTATAAAATTTTGTTCGAATCAGTCCATTCGTTCGTCAGTTATCGTCTCCACAGACTCACTGACACACACACACACATACTTTCACACACACACACATACATTCACACACACACACACACATACATTCACACACACACACACACAAACATCACTTCAAAAATGTTTGATTCGTGATTAGGGATGCTTGAAACGGGCTCTCCCGTCGAAAACTCGAATTCGAATTTTCGATCCCGTCACAATACTTTCCTTATACATTATGTATATAAGGAAAGTAAAAAAATGTTATTCTTACAGTAGATACTTATATTCTTTCCAAAATATTGAATCAATAGGAAATATTTTTTTTTATATTATATAACTTTTTGATAATTTTTTTGAAAAATGTGCAATATCTCGAGAACGATTCATGTTAGCGTTTTAAAATGTATGTCAATCGTTTTCTAATGAAAAATTACATAAGAAATGTCTAGTTGCGTAACTTTATCAGCGGTTTTGATTTTTTGACGATTTTTTCAAAATTTCACTCGAAAATTTAGGGGGTTCTGAACATTCGATTGCGTATAAAAACAATAGCCTTCCAGTGTTTAAGGATTGTGATTTTTGTACCAAATTTCGTTCGAATCGGTCCATTCGTTCGTCAGTTATCGTCTCCACAGACTCACTGACACACACACATACTTTCACACACACACACACACACATACTTTCACACACACACACACACACATACTTTCACACACACAGACATCACTTCAAAAATGTTTGATTCGTGATCAGGGATGCTTGAAACGTGCTCTCCCGTCGAAAACTCGAATTCGAATTTTCGACCCCGTCACAATACTTTCCTTATACATTATGTATATAAGGAAAGTAAAAAATTAAACAAAAGAAAACCTGATTCTACGTATCCGCGAAATAAGTAGATGTTATATATTTTCTAATTTGTGCTTAATTACATTGTTTAGTTTTTTCCCCTGCTTTCTTTATCTAGCTGCGCTCTCTATTTCCCCCCCCCTGCTTTCTTTATCTAGCTGCATTCTCAATTTCCCCCCCCCCTGCTTTCTTTATCTAGCTGCATTCTCAATTTCCCCCCCCTGCTTTCTTTATCTAGCTGCGCTCTCTATTTCCCCCCCCCCCCTGCTTTCTTTATCTAGCTGCGCTCTCTATTCGTTGCAGCGTTCATGAAAGATATCAACTTTTGTGTATACCTCTTTGATTAATCAAAAACATTTCTCATATAAAACGCATCATTAAAATATTATCGGTGGCTACTTGCGGTCTGCAAAAACAGAAATATTTTATTTTTTTATTTTCAATACTTCTGCACCAATTGAAATTGTTCAACTGCGGCTGTCTATATTTGAATGTTGTATGCATTCATAAGTTGTATTATTTATAAAATATCGGAATATAAAATATCCCTGTCCACTTTTTATACTCAAAGTTCTTTTTCTTGGAGCATTGAAATAGTTTTTATTTGTAATAAATATATCGAGAGGGTATATATTTAAGCAGATGGTTTCGTTCCAAATCATGATTTACAATGGTGTTAAAGCGACTAAGGACAATTACGGAAACTAAAACAACTTTTCTGTGTGAATTTCATATTTGCACTAATTCTGCCATTTCAAGTTTAAGTTCAATTTATTTTATATATATATATATATACGGGTGTCCCAAAAACATTGATCTCGGCTTTTTTCCCTTAAATATTGATCTTAGACATATATAATAAATTACAAAGTTGCGTAAAAAAAGGAACAGAATTTTATGAAATTGATAAAAATTTTCAGGGGATTAAATTTGAAGAAATTCAAAATTTAAATTTTTTACGGCCCCCGTACAAAAACGTTCCCAATAAGTAAAATGTGCCCCATACACTAATAAGGTGATGTACAAAATTTTAGTATTTTATAATATTACAGAATATATATTTCATATATATTCCGAACATTCGTATGTGTGCAAAATAAGTTTGAAAAGGAGTATGAAAATACTTAATAAATAGTTCCGCTAAAAAAAGCTTAGTCACCACTTGTCACCATATGAAGGTTTTTCATGAATTTTTTGTTTTGTTTTATTGTTTTCTCACAAAACGAAATTTGCTAATCTGTAGAGAAAGACATATGTTGAACACATCGAATAGCTTATATTATAGAATGGAAAAATCTATTTGTGCTACAACGCACCAACCCAATTCCTGTCTGATCGGGCAGTATCGCTTGTTTCCCAACTTTGCTCATTAACTAGAATTACCATCTCTAGTCACTCGAAATCTTCTCAAATACTCTTTGAAAGCAGAAGCTGCGAAAGTGGGTATTCACTTTCACGCTATAATCGCATTAGAGCACTCAGACTTCCAAAGGAGAGTGAATCGAAGACGACTGTTTTGAGGGCAGACAACGGATTCATCGATCGATGCATACAATATCTTATTGTTACTAAGTTATCTTAAGTAAAAACACTGCTATTCTGCATGCATAGTATAATGCAAACCCTTTGAGTCAGTTAGATGATATAAATTTTGTCTCTGGTATATATACTATTATATATACTCTTGTATATACTCTGGTAAATACTACTATATATACTCTTGTATATACTCTGGGGCATACTTCTGACATATACTCTATAATATAGTTACACTAGTCATTTACACCCGCGTTTCGAGCAAGTGAAATGGTTAATAGTCACTAAATGTGACATATGCAAACATAATAAAAGTTCTGAACACTCAAAACCATTTCAAATACATGAATCAAAAGGACACACATTTAATAGTTCTGTTAAGGTATAACTTTGGTGAAACAATATTGCATCTCGAACTATTGTACTTTCGAAAATCTACTTATGGCAACCTTTTGATAATACTTACTATGAAATATACGTATTGTTTATATATCTGTGTAATTGAATCTACTTGTCGATACGCTCTCATAATCTGTACTATTAAATGTATTGTCTAAATATCTGTGCCATTTTACTTATGGTAACACATTCACAACTTATTACTAAATGTTCTGTTTAAATATTTGTGTAATTGATTTTACTTATGGCAGTGATCCTCAACCTTTTTTGAACCAAAGGCTATATTTGAGTCAGTTAGAGGTTCGCGAGCTACATATGTTAAAACGCGTATCCTAACAAACAAACACGTGCACAAAGAAAACGCATATCCTCCTAAAAACACACACACACAGAGAAAACGCATATCCTCGTAAAAAAATCTGATGTGGGCAACACATGACTTTCCTTATATAATGCAATGAATATACTACTTTTACAGTTAAAAAAATCTGATGTAAGCAACACATGACTTTCCTTATATAATGCAATGAATTTACTACTTTTACAGTTAAAAAAAATGTTACTCTTATAGTAGATACTTATATTCTTTCCAAGATATTGAATTTTCTTCAATTAGTCGTCATTTTCATTCATTTAGCGTCATTTTTATCCATTTGGCGAGATTTTTGTTAATTTGGCAACAATTAAAAATGTCGCCAAGTAAGCGACATTTCGCCAAATTTATCGCCAAAATCTCGCCAAGCGTTATGGATGGAGAAATAAATTATTCTTACAGCAGATAAATGACTAATGGCGTTCAAATACAAAAGTATTACTCAACGTATCTTTTTTCATGAATGGAACGAGCTAGATTCACGAGAATGATGTCACCCAATTTATCGCATGGTATTACGTATGAAAAGTGAACATGTTTCTCAATAGGAATTTTTTTTTTATTTTAAATAACTTTTTGATATTTTTTTTGAAAAATGTGCAATATCTCGAGAACGGGTCATGTTAGCGTTCTAAAATTTATTTCAATCGTTTTCTAATGAAAAATTACATAAAAATGTCTATTTGCATAACTTTATTAGCGGTTTCGATATTTTGACAATTTTTTCAAAATTTCACTAAAAAATTTAGGAGGGTTATGAACATTCGAGTGCGAATAAAAACAATAGGCTTCCAGTGTTTACGGATTGTGATTTTTGTATAAAATTTTGTTCGAATCAGTCCATTCGTTCGTCAGTTATCGTCTCCACAGACTCACTGACACACACACACACATACTTTCACACACACACACATACATTCACACACACACACACACATACATTCACACACACACACACACAAACATCACTTCAAAAATGTTTGATTCGTGATTAGGGATGCTTGAAACGGGCTCTCCCGTCGAAAACTCGAATTCGAATTTTCGATCCCGTCACAATACTTTCCTTATACATTATGTATATAAGGAAAGTAAAAAAATGTTATTCTTACAGTAGATACTTATATTCTTTCCAAAATATTGAATCAATAGGAAATATTTTTTTTTATATTATATAACTTTTTGATAATTTTTTTGAAAAATGTGCAATATCTCGAGAACGATTCATGTTAGCGTTTTAAAATGTATGTCAATCGTTTTCTAATGAAAAATTACATAAGAAATGTCTAGTTGCGTAACTTTATCAGCGGTTTTGATTTTTTGACGATTTTTTCAAAATTTCACTCGAAAATTTAGGGGGTTCTGAACATTCGATTGCGTATAAAAACAATAGCCTTCCAGTGTTTAAGGATTGTGATTTTTGTACCAAATTTCGTTCGAATCGGTCCATTCGTTCGTCAGTTATCGTCTCCACAGACTCACTGACACACACACATACTTTCACACACACACACACACACATACTTTCACACACACACACACACACATACTTTCACACACACAGACATCACTTCAAAAATGTTTGATTCGTGATCAGGGATGCTTGAAACGTGCTCTCCCGTCGAAAACTCGAATTCGAATTTTCGACCCCGTCACAATACTTTCCTTATACATTATGTATATAAGGAAAGTAAAAAATTAAACAAAAGAAAACCTGATTCTACGTATCCGCGAAATAAGTAGATGTTATATATTTTCTAATTTGTGCTTAATTACATTGTTTAGTTTTTTCCCCTGCTTTCTTTATCTAGCTGCGCTCTCTATTTCCCCCCCCCTGCTTTCTTTATCTAGCTGCATTCTCAATTTCCCCCCCCCCTGCTTTCTTTATCTAGCTGCGCTCTCTATCTATAAATATATCGAGAGGGTATATATTTAAGTATACAAATTAAATAAAAAGGAGAGTCCGAAAAACAGTTGTTTTCTTTAAAAAAACATATTTTTCTTTCCGTGCTAAGAAAGATTATTACAAAATATTTCTCAGAATCTCAAATACAAATATGTTATCTAAAGGGGATTTTTAGGCAATTGTAATGCTCAACTGCGGCTGTCTATATTTGAATGTTGTATGCATTCATAAGTTGTATTATTTATAAAATATCGGAATATAAAATATCCCTGTCCACTTTTTATACTCAAAGTTCTTTTTCTTGGAGCATTGAAATAGTTTTTATTTGTAATAAATATATCGAGAGGGTATATATTTAAGCAGATGGTTTCGTTCCAAATCATGATTTACAATGGTGTTAAAGCGACTAAGGACAATTACGGAAACTAAAACAACTTTTCTGTGTGAATTTCATATTTGCACTAATTCTGCCATTTCAAGTTTAAGTTCAATTTATTTTATATATATATATATATATACGGGTGTCCCAAAAACATTGATCTCGGCTTTTTTCCCTTAAATATTGATCTTAGACATATATAATAAATTACAAAGTTGCGTAAAAAAAGGAACAGAATTTTATGAAATTGATAAAAATTTTCAGGGGATTAAATTTGAAGAAATACAAAATTTAAATTTTTTACGGCCCCCGTACAAAAACGTTCCCAATAAGTAAAATGTGCCCCATACACTAATAAGGTGATGTACAAAATTTTAGTATTTTATAATATTACAGAATATATATTTCATATATATTCCGAACATTCGTATGTGTGCAAAATAAGTTTGAAAAGGAGTATGAAAATACTTAATAAATAGTTCCGCTAAAAAAAGCTTAGTCACCACTTGTCACCATATGAAGGTTTTTCATGAATTTTTTGTTTTGTTTTATTGTTTTCTCACAAAACGAAATTTGCTAATCTGTAGAGAAAGACATATGTTGAACACATCGAATAGCTTATATTATAGAATGGAAAAATCTATTTGTGCTACAACGCACCAACCCAATTCCTGTCTGATCGGGCAGTATCGCTTGTTTCCCAACTTTGCTCATTAACTAGAATTACCATCTCTAGTCACTCGAAATCTTCTCAAATACTCTTTGAAAGCAGAAGCTGCGAAAGTGGGTATTCACTTTCACGCTATAATCGCATTAGAGCACTCAGACTTCCAAAGGAGAGTGAATCGAAGACGACTGTTTTGAGGGCAGACAACGGATTCATCGATCGATGCATACAATATCTTATTGTTACTAAGTTATCTTAAGTAAAAACACTGCTATTCTGCATGCATAGTATAATGCAAACCCTTTGAGTCAGTTAGATGATATAAATTTTGTCTCTGGTATATATACTATTATATATACTCTTGTATATACTCTGGTAAATACTACTATATATACTCTTGTATATACTCTGGGGCATACTTCTGACATATACTCTATAATATAGTTACACTAGTCATTTACACCCGCGTTTCGAGCAAGTGAAATGGTTAATAGTCACTAAATGTGACATATGCAAACATAATAAAAGTTCTGAACACTCAAAACCATTTCAAATACATGAATCAAAAGGACACACATTTAATAGTTCTGTTAAGGTATAACTTTGGTGAAACAATATTGCATCTCGAACTATTGTACTTTCGAAAATCTACTTATGGCAACCTTTTGATAATACTTACTATGAAATATACGTATTGTTTATATATCTGTGTAATTGAATCTACTTGTCGATACGCTCTCATAATCTGTACTATTAAATGTATTGTCTAAATATCTGTGCCATTTTACTTATGGTAACACATTCACAACTTATTACTAAATGTTCTGTTTAAATATTTGTGTAATTGATTTTACTTATGGCAGTGATCCTCAACCTTTTTTGAACCAAAGGCTATATTTGAGTCAGTTAGAGGTTCGCGAGCTACATATGTTAAAACGCGTATCCTAACAAACAAACACGTGCACAAAGAAAACGCATATCCTCCTAAAAACACACACACACAGAGAAAACGCATATCCTCGTAAAAAAATCTGATGTGGGCAACACATGACTTTCCTTATATAATGCAATGAATTTACTACTTTTACAGTTAAAAAAATCTGATGTAAGCAACACATGACTTTCCTTATATAATGCAATGAATTTACTACTTTTACAGTTAAAAAAAATGTTACTCTTATAGTAGATACTTATATTCTTTCCAAGATATTGAATTTTCTTCAATTAGTCGTCATTTTCATTCATTTAGCGTCATTTTTATCCATTTGGCGAGATTTTTGTTAATTTGGCAACAATTAAAAATGTCGCCAAGTAAGCGACATTTCGCCAAATTTATCGCCAAAATCTCGCCAAGCGTTATGGATGGAGAAATAAATTATTCTTACAGCAGATAAATGACTAATGGCGTTCAAATACAAAAGTATTACTCAACGTATCTTTTTTCATGAATGGAACGAGCTAGATTCACGAGAATGATGTCACCCAATTTATCGCATGGTATTACGTATGAAAAGTGAACATGTTTCTCAATAGGAATTTTTTTTTTATTTTAAATAACTTTTTGATATTTTTTTTGAAAAATGTGCAATATCTCGAGAACGGGTCATGTTAGCGTTCTAAAATTTATTTCAATCGTTTTCTAATGAAAAATTACATAAAAATGTCTATTTGCATAACTTTATTAGCGGTTTCGATATTTTGACAATTTTTTCAAAATTTCACTAAAAAATTTAGGAGGGTTATGAACATTCGAGTGCGAATAAAAACAATAGGCTTCCAGTGTTTACGGATTGTGATTTTTGTATAAAATTTTGTTCGAATCAGTCCATTCGTTCGTCAGTTATCGTCTCCACAGACTCACTGACACACACACACACATACTTTCACACACACACACATACATTCACACACACACACACACATACATTCACACACACACACACACAAACATCACTTCAAAAATGTTTGATTCGTGATTAGGGATGCTTGAAACGGGCTCTCCCGTCGAAAACTCGAATTCGAATTTTCGATCCCGTCACAATACTTTCCTTATACATTATGTATATAAGGAAAGTAAAAAAATGTTATTCTTACAGTAGATACTTATATTCTTTCCAAAATATTGAATCAATAGGAAATATTTTTTTTTATATTATATAACTTTTTGATAATTTTTTTGAAAAATGTGCAATATCTCGAGAACGATTCATGTTAGCGTTTTAAAATGTATGTCAATCGTTTTCTAATGAAAAATTACATAAGAAATGTCTAGTTGCGTAACTTTATCAGCGGTTTTGATTTTTTGACGATTTTTTCAAAATTTCACTCGAAAATTTAGGGGGTTCTGAACATTCGATTGCGTATAAAAACAATAGCCTTCCAGTGTTTAAGGATTGTGATTTTTGTACCAAATTTCGTTCGAATCGGTCCATTCGTTCGTCAGTTATCGTCTCCACAGACTCACTGACACACACACATACTTTCACACACACACACACACACATACTTTCACACACACACACACACACATACTTTCACACACACAGACATCACTTCAAAAATGTTTGATTCGTGATCAGGGATGCTTGAAACGTGCTCTCCCGTCGAAAACTCGAATTCGAATTTTCGACCCCGTCACAATACTTTCCTTATACATTATGTATATAAGGAAAGTAAAAAATTAAACAAAAGAAAACCTGATTCTACGTATCCGCGAAATAAGTAGATGTTATATATTTTCTAATTTGTGCTTAATTACATTGTTTAGTTTTTTCCCCTGCTTTCTTTATCTAGCTGCGCTCTCTATTTCCCCCCCCCTGCTTTCTTTATCTAGCTGCATTCTCAATTTCCCCCCCCCCCCCTGCTTTCTTTATCTAGCTGCGCTCTCTATCTATAAATATATCGAGAGGGTATATATTTAAGTATACAAATTAAATAAAAAGGAGAGTCCGAAAAACAGTTGTTTTCTTTAAAAAAACATATTTTTCTTTCCGTGCTAAGAAAGATTATTACAAAATATTTCTCAGAATCTCAAATACAAATATGTTATCTAAAGGGGATTTTTAGGCAATTGTAATGCTCAACTGCGGCTGTCTATATTTGAATGTTGTATGCATTCATAAGTTGTATTATTTATAAAATATCGGAATATAAAATATCCCTGTCCACTTTTTATACTCAAAGTTCTTTTTCTTGGAGCATTGAAATAGTTTTTATTTGTAATAAATATATCGAGAGGGTATATATTTAAGCAGATGGTTTCGTTCCAAATCATGATTTACAATGGTGTTAAAGCGACTAAGGACAATTACGGAAACTAAAACAACTTTTCTGTGTGAATTTCATATTTGCACTAATTCTGCCATTTCAAGTTTAAGTTCAATTTATTTTATATATATATATATATACGGGTGTCCCAAAAACATTGATCTCGGCTTTTTTCCCTTAAATATTGATCTTAGACATATATAATAAATTACAAAGTTGCGTAAAAAAAGGAACAGAATTTTATGAAATTGATAAAAATTTTCAGGGGATTAAATTTGAAGAAATACAAAATTTAAATTTTTTACGGCCCCCGTACAAAAACGTTCCCAATAAGTAAAATGTGCCCCATACACTAATAAGGTGATGTACAAAATTTTAGTATTTTATAATATTACAGAATATATATTTCATATATATTCCGAACATTCGTATGTGTGCAAAATAAGTTTGAAAAGGAGTATGAAAATACTTAATAAATAGTTCCGCTAAAAAAAGCTTAGTCACCACTTGTCACCATATGAAGGTTTTTCATGAATTTTTTGTTTTGTTTTATTGTTTTCTCACAAAACGAAATTTGCTAATCTGTAGAGAAAGACATATGTTGAACACATCGAATAGCTTATATTATAGAATGGAAAAATCTATTTGTGCTACAACGCACCAACCCAATTCCTGTCTGATCGGGCAGTATCGCTTGTTTCCCAACTTTGCTCATTAACTAGAATTACCATCTCTAGTCACTCGAAATCTTCTCAAATACTCTTTGAAAGCAGAAGCTGCGAAAGTGGGTATTCACTTTCACGCTATAATCGCATTAGAGCACTCAGACTTCCAAAGGAGAGTGAATCGAAGACGACTGTTTTGAGGGCAGACAACGGATTCATCGATCGATGCATACAATATCTTATTGTTACTAAGTTATCTTAAGTAAAAACACTGCTATTCTGCATGCATAGTATAATGCAAACCCTTTGAGTCAGTTAGATGATATAAATTTTGTCTCTGGTATATATACTATTATATATACTCTTGTATATACTCTGGTAAATACTACTATATATACTCTTGTATATACTCTGGGGCATACTTCTGACATATACTCTATAATATAGTTACACTAGTCATTTACACCCGCGTTTCGAGCAAGTGAAATGGTTAATAGTCACTAAATGTGACATATGCAAACATAATAAAAGTTCTGAACACTCAAAACCATTTCAAATACATGAATCAAAAGGACACACATTTAATAGTTCTGTTAAGGTATAACTTTGGTGAAACAATATTGCATCTCGAACTATTGTACTTTCGAAAATCTACTTATGGCAACCTTTTGATAATACTTACTATGAAATATACGTATTGTTTATATATCTGTGTAATTGAATCTACTTGTCGATACGCTCTCATAATCTGTACTATTAAATGTATTGTCTAAATATCTGTGCCATTTTACTTATGGTAACACATTCACAACTTATTACTAAATGTTCTGTTTAAATATTTGTGTAATTGATTTTACTTATGGCAGTGATCCTCAACCTTTTTTGAACCAAAGGCTATATTTGAGTCAGTTAGAGGTTCGCGAGCTACATATGTTAAAACGCGTATCCTAACAAACAAACACGTGCACAAAGAAAACGCATATCCTCCTAAAAACACACACACACAGAGAAAACGCATATCCTCGTAAAAAAATCTGATGTGGGCAACACATGACTTTCCTTATATAATGCAATGAATATACTACTTTTACAGTTAAAAAAATCTGATGTAAGCAACACATGACTTTCCTTATATAATGCAATGAATTTACTACTTTTACAGTTAAAAAAAATGTTACTCTTATAGTAGATACTTATATTCTTTCCAAGATATTGAATTTTCTTCAATTAGTCGTCATTTTCATTCATTTAGCGTCATTTTTATCCATTTGGCGAGATTTTTGTTAATTTGGCAACAATTAAAAATGTCGCCAAGTAAGCGACATTTCGCCAAATTTATCGCCAAAATCTCGCCAAGCGTTATGGATGGAGAAATAAATTATTCTTACAGCAGATAAATGACTAATGGCGTTCAAATACAAAAGTATTACTCAACGTATCTTTTTTCATGAATGGAACGAGCTAGATTCACGAGAATGATGTCACCCAATTTATCGCATGGTATTACGTATGAAAAGTGAACATGTTTCTCAATAGGAATTTTTTTTTTATTTTAAATAACTTTTTGATATTTTTTTTGAAAAATGTGCAATATCTCGAGAACGGGTCATGTTAGCGTTCTAAAATTTATTTCAATCGTTTTCTAATGAAAAATTACATAAAAATGTCTATTTGCATAACTTTATTAGCGGTTTCGATATTTTGACAATTTTTTCAAAATTTCACTAAAAAATTTAGGAGGGTTATGAACATTCGAGTGCGAATAAAAACAATAGGCTTCCAGTGTTTACGGATTGTGATTTTTGTATAAAATTTTGTTCGAATCAGTCCATTCGTTCGTCAGTTATCGTCTCCACAGACTCACTGACACACACACACACATACTTTCACACACACACACATACATTCACACACACACACACACATACATTCACACACACACACACACAAACATCACTTCAAAAATGTTTGATTCGTGATTAGGGATGCTTGAAACGGGCTCTCCCGTCGAAAACTCGAATTCGAATTTTCGATCCCGTCACAATACTTTCCTTATACATTATGTATATAAGGAAAGTAAAAAAATGTTATTCTTACAGTAGATACTTATATTCTTTCCAAAATATTGAATCAATAGGAAATATTTTTTTTTATATTATATAACTTTTTGATAATTTTTTTGAAAAATGTGCAATATCTCGAGAACGATTCATGTTAGCGTTTTAAAATGTATGTCAATCGTTTTCTAATGAAAAATTACATAAGAAATGTCTAGTTGCGTAACTTTATCAGCGGTTTTGATTTTTTGACGATTTTTTCAAAATTTCACTCGAAAATTTAGGGGGTTCTGAACATTCGATTGCGTATAAAAACAATAGCCTTCCAGTGTTTAAGGATTGTGATTTTTGTACCAAATTTCGTTCGAATCGGTCCATTCGTTCGTCAGTTATCGTCTCCACAGACTCACTGACACACACACATACTTTCACACACACACACACACACATACTTTCACACACACACACACACACATACTTTCACACACACAGACATCACTTCAAAAATGTTTGATTCGTGATCAGGGATGCTTGAAACGTGCTCTCCCGTCGAAAACTCGAATTCGAATTTTCGACCCCGTCACAATACTTTCCTTATACATTATGTATATAAGGAAAGTAAAAAATTAAACAAAAGAAAACCTGATTCTACGTATCCGCGAAATAAGTAGATGTTATATATTTTCTAATTTGTGCTTAATTACATTGTTTAGTTTTTTCCCCTGCTTTCTTTATCTAGCTGCGCTCTCTATTTCCCCCCCCCCCTGCTTTCTTTATCTAGCTGCATTCTCAATTTCCCCCCCCCCCTGCTTTCTTTATCTAGCTGCGCTCTCTATCTATAAATATATCGAGAGGGTATATATTTAAGTATACAAATTAAATAAAAAGGAGAGTCCGAAAAACAGTTGTTTTCTTTAAAAAAACATATTTTTCTTTCCGTGCTAAGAAAGATTATTACAAAATATTTCTCAGAATCTCAAATACAAATATGTTATCTAAAGGGGATTTTTAGGCAATTGTAATGCTCAACTGCGGCTGTCTATATTTGAATGTTGTATGCATTCATAAGTTGTATTATTTATAAAATATCGGAATATAAAATATCCCTGTCCACTTTTTATACTCAAAGTTCTTTTTCTTGGAGCATTGAAATAGTTTTTATTTGTAATAAATATATCGAGAGGGTATATATTTAAGCAGATGGTTTCGTTCCAAATCATGATTTACAATGGTGTTAAAGCGACTAAGGACAATTACTGAAACTAAAACAACTTTTCTGTGTGAATTTCATATTTGCACTAATTCTGCCATTTCAAGTTTAAGTTCAATTTATTTTATATATATATATATATACGGGTGTCCCAAAAACATTGATCTCGGCTTTTTTCCCTTAAATATTGATCTTAGACATATATAATAAATTACAAAGTTGCGTAAAAAAAGGAACAGAATTTTATGAAATTGATAAAAATTTTCAGGGGATTAAATTTGAAGAAATACAAAATTTAAATTTTTTACGGCCCCCGTACAAAAACGTTCCCAATAAGTAAAATGTGCCCCATACACTAATAAGGTGATGTACAAAATTTTAGTATTTTATAATATTACAGAATATATATTTCATATATATTCCGAACATTCGTATGTGTGCAAAATAAGTTTGAAAAGGAGTATGAAAATACTTAATAAATAGTTCCGCTAAAAAAAGCTTAGTCACCACTTGTCACCATATGAAGGTTTTTCATGAATTTTTTGTTTTGTTTTATTGTTTTCTCACAAAACGAAATTTGCTAATCTGTAGAGAAAGACATATGTTGAACACATCGAATAGCTTATATTATAGAATGGAAAAATCTATTTGTGCTACAACGCACCAACCCAATTCCTGTCTGATCGGGCAGTATCGCTTGTTTCCCAACTTTGCTCATTAACTAGAATTACCATCTCTAGTCACTCGAAATCTTCTCAAATACTCTTTGAAAGCAGAAGCTGCGAAAGTGGGTATTCACTTTCACGCTATAATCGCATTAGAGCACTCAGACTTCCAAAGGAGAGTGAATCGAAGACGACTGTTTTGAGGGCAGACAACGGATTCATCGATCGATGCATACAATATCTTATTGTTACTAAGTTATCTTAAGTAAAAACACTGCTATTCTGCATGCATAGTATAATGCAAACCCTTTGAGTCAGTTAGATGATATAAATTTTGTCTCTGGTATATATACTATTATATATACTCTTGTATATACTCTGGTAAATACTACTATATATACTCTTGTATATACTCTGGGGCATACTTCTGACATATACTCTATAATATAGTTACACTAGTCATTTACACCCGCGTTTCGAGCAAGTGAAATGGTTAATAGTCACTAAATGTGACATATGCAAACATAATAAAAGTTCTGAACACTCAAAACCATTTCAAATACATGAATCAAAAGAACACACATTTAATAGTTCTGTTAAGGTATAACTTTGGTGAAACAATATTGCATCTCGAACTATTGTACTTTCGAAAATCTACTTATGGCAACCTTTTGATAATACTTACTATGAAATATACGTATTGTTTATATATCTGTGTAATTGAATCTACTTGTCGATACGCTCTCATAATCTGTACTATTAAATGTATTGTCTAAATATCTGTGCCATTTTACTTATGGTAACACATTCACAACTTATTACTAAATGTTCTGTTTAAATATTTGTGTAATTGATTTTACTTATGGCAGTGATCCTCAACCTTTTTTGAACCAAAGGCTATATTTGAGTCAGTTAGAGGTTCGCGAGCTACATATGTTAAAACGCGTATCCTAACAAACAAACACGTGCACAAAGAAAACGCATATCCTCCTAAAAACACACACACACAGAGAAAACGCATATCCTCGTAAAAAAATCTGATGTGGGCAACACATGACTTTCCTTATATAATGCAATGAATATACTACTTTTACAGTTAAAAAAATCTGATGTAAGCAACACATGACTTTCCTTATATAATGCAATGAATTTACTACTTTTACAGTTAAAAAAAATGTTACTCTTATAGTAGATACTTATATTCTTTCCAAGATATTGAATTTTCTTCAATTAGTCGTCATTTTCATTCATTTAGCGTCATTTTTATCCATTTGGCGAGATTTTTGTTAATTTGGCAACAATTAAAAATGTCGCCAAGTAAGCGACATTTCGCCAAATTTATCGCCAAAATCTCGCCAAGCGTTATGGATGGAGAAATAAATTATTCTTACAGCAGATAAATGACTAATGGCGTTCAAATACAAAAGTATTACTCAACGTATCTTTTTTCATGAATGGAACGAGCTAGATTCACGAGAATGATGTCACCCAATTTATCGCATGGTATTACGTATGAAAAGTGAACATGTTTCTCAATAGGAATTTTTTTTTTATTTTAAATAACTTTTTGATATTTTTTTTGAAAAATGTGCAATATCTCGAGAACGGGTCATGTTAGCGTTCTAAAATTTATTTCAATCGTTTTCTAATGAAAAATTACATAAAAATGTCTATTTGCATAACTTTATTAGCGGTTTCGATATTTTGACAATTTTTTCAAAATTTCACTAAAAAATTTAGGAGGGTTATGAACATTCGAGTGCGAATAAAAACAATAGGCTTCCAGTGTTTACGGATTGTGATTTTTGTATAAAATTTTGTTCGAATCAGTCCATTCGTTCGTCAGTAATCGTCTCCACAGACTCACTGACACACACACACACATACTTTCACACACACACACATACATTCACACACACACACACACATACATTCACACGCACACACACACAAACATCACTTCAAAAATGTTTGATTCGTGATTAGGGATGCTTGAAACGGGCTCTCCCGTCGAAAACTCGAATTCGAATTTTCGATCCCGTCACAATACTTTCCTTATACATTATGTATATAAGGAAAGTAAAAAAATGTTATTCTTACAGTAGATACTTATATTCTTTCCAAAATATTGAATCAATAGGAAATATTTTTTTTTATATTATATAACTTTTTGATAATTTTTTTGAAAAATGTGCAATATCTCGAGAACGATTCATGTTAGCGTTTTAAAATGTATGTCAATCGTTTTCTAATGAAAAATTACATAAGAAATGTCTAGTTGCGTAACTTTATCAGCGGTTTTGATTTTTTGACGATTTTTTCAAAATTTCACTCGAAAATTTAGGGGGTTCTGAACATTCGATTGCGTATAAAAACAATAGCCTTCCAGTGTTTAAGGATTGTGATTTTTGTACCAAATTTCGTTCGAATCGGTCCATTCGTTCGTCAGTTATCGTCTCCACAGACTCACTGACACACACACATACTTTCACACACACACACACACACATACTTTCACACACACACACACACACATACTTTCACACACACAGACATCACTTCAAAAATGTTTGATTCGTGATCAGGGATGCTTGAAACGTGCTCTCCCGTCGAAAACTCGAATTCGAATTTTCGACCCCGTCACAATACTTTCCTTATACATTATGTATATAAGGAAAGTAAAAAATTAAACAAAAGAAAACCTGATTCTACGTATCCGCGAAATAAGTAGATGTTATATATTTTCTAATTTGTGCTTAATTACATTGTTTAGTTTTTTCCCCTGCTTTCTTTATCTAGCTGCGCTCTCTATTTCCCCCCCCCTGCTTTCTTTATCTAGCTGCATTCTCAATTTCCCCCCCCCCTGCTTTCTTTATCTAGCTGCATTCTCAATTTCCCCCCCCTGCTTTCTTTATCTAGCTGCGCTCTCTATTTCCCCCCCCCCTGCTTTCTTTATCTAGCTGCGCTCTCTATTCGTTGCAGCGTTCATGAAAGATATCAACTTTTGTGTATACCTCTTTGATTAATCAAAAACATTTCTCATATAAAACGCATCATTAAAATATTATCGGTGGCTACTTGCGGTCTGCAAAAACAGAAATATTTTATTTTTTTATTTTCAATACTTCTGCACCAATTGAAATTGTTCAACTGCGGCTGTCTATATTTGAATGTTGTATGCATTCATAAGTTGTATTATTTATAAAATATCGGAATATAAAATATCCCTGTCCACTTTTTATACTCAAAGTTCTTTTTCTTGGAGCATTGAAATAGTTTTTATTTGTAATAAATATATCGAGAGGGTATATATTTAAGCAGATGGTTTCGTTCCAAATCATGATTTACAATGGTGTTAAAGCGACTAAGGACAATTACGGAAACTAAAACAACTTTTCTGTGTGAATTTCATATTTGCACTAATTCTGCCATTTCAAGTTTAAGTTCAATTTATTTTATATATATATATATATACGGGTGTCCCAAAAACATTGATCTCGGCTTTTTTCCCTTAAATATTGATCTTAGACATATATAATAAATTACAAAGTTGCGTAAAAAAAGGAACAGAATTTTATGAAATTGATAAAAATTTTCAGGGGATTAAATTTGAAGAAATACAAAATTTAAATTTTTTACGGCCCCCGTACAAAAACGTTCCCAATAAGTAAAATGTGCCCCATACACTAATAAGGTGATGTACAAAATTTTAGTATTTTATAATATTACAGAATATATATTTCATATATATTCCGAACATTCGTATGTGTGCAAAATAAGTTTGAAAAGGAGTATGAAAATACTTAATAAATAGTTCCGCTAAAAAAAGCTTAGTCACCACTTGTCACCATATGAAGGTTTTTCATGAATTTTTTGTTTTGTTTTATTGTTTTCTCACAAAACGAAATTTGCTAATCTGTAGAGAAAGACATATGTTGAACACATCGAATAGCTTATATTATAGAATGGAAAAATCTATTTGTGCTACAACGCACCAACCCAATTCCTGTCTGATCGGGCAGTATCGCTTGTTTCCCAACTTTGCTCATTAACTAGAATTACCATCTCTAGTCACTCGAAATCTTCTCAAATACTCTTTGAAAGCAGAAGCTGCGAAAGTGGGTATTCACTTTCACGCTATAATCGCATTAGAGCACTCAGACTTCCAAAGGAGAGTGAATCGAAGACGACTGTTTTGAGGGCAGACAACGGATTCATCGATCGATGCATACAATATCTTATTGTTACTAAGTTATCTTAAGTAAAAACACTGCTATTCTGCATGCATAGTATAATGCAAACCCTTTGAGTCAGTTAGATGATATAAATTTTGTCTCTGGTATATATACTATTATATATACTCTTGTATATACTCTGGTAAATACTACTATATATACTCTTGTATATACTCTGGGGCATACTTCTGACATATACTCTATAATATAGTTACACTAGTCATTTACACCCGCGTTTCGAGCAAGTGAAATGGTTAATAGTCACTAAATGTGACATATGCAAACATAATAAAAGTTCTGAACACTCAAAACCATTTCAAATACATGAATCAAAAGGACACACATTTAATAGTTCTGTTAAGGTATAACTTTGGTGAAACAATATTGCATCTCGAACTATTGTACTTTCGAAAATCTACTTATGGCAACCTTTTGATAATACTTACTATGAAATATACGTATTGTTTATATATCTGTGTAATTGAATCTACTTGTCGATACGCTCTCATAATCTGTACTATTAAATGTATTGTCTAAATATCTGTGCCATTTTACTTATGGTAACACATTCACAACTTATTACTAAATGTTCTGTTTAAATATTTGTGTAATTGATTTTACTTATGGCAGTGATCCTCAACCTTTTTTGAACCAAAGGCTATATTTGAGTCAGTTAGAGGTTCGCGAGCTACATATGTTAAAACGCGTATCCTAACAAACAAACACGTGCACAAAGAAAACGCATATCCTCCTAAAAACACACACACACAGAGAAAACGCATATCCTCGTAAAAAAATCTGATGTGGGCAACACATGACTTTCCTTATATAATGCAATGAATATACTACTTTTACAGTTAAAAAAATCTGATGTAAGCAACACATGACTTTCCTTATATAATGCAATGAATTTACTACTTTTACAGTTAAAAAAAATGTTACTCTTATAGTAGATACTTATATTCTTTCCAAGATATTGAATTTTCTTCAATTAGTCGTCATTTTCATTCATTTAGCGTCATTTTTATCCATTTGGCGAGATTTTTGTTAATTTGGCAACAATTAAAAATGTCGCCAAGTAAGCGACATTTCGCCAAATTTATCGCCAAAATCTCGCCAAGCGTTATGGATGGAGAAATAAATTATTCTTACAGCAGATAAATGACTAATGGCGTTCAAATACAAAAGTATTACTCAACGTATCTTTTTTCATGAATGGAACGAGCTAGATTCACGAGAATGATGTCACCCAATTTATCGCATGGTATTACGTATGAAAAGTGAACATGTTTCTCAATAGGAATTTTTTTTTTATTTTAAATAACTTTTTGATATTTTTTTTGAAAAATGTGCAATATCTCGAGAACGGGTCATGTTAGCGTTCTAAAATTTATTTCAATCGTTTTCTAATGAAAAATTACATAAAAATGTCTATTTGCATAACTTTATTAGCGGTTTCGATATTTTGACAATTTTTTCAAAATTTCACTAAAAAATTTAGGAGGGTTATGAACATTCGAGTGCGAATAAAAACAATAGGCTTCCAGTGTTTACGGATTGTGATTTTTGTATAAAATTTTGTTCGAATCAGTCCATTCGTTCGTCAGTTATCGTCTCCACAGACTCACTGACACACACACACACATACTTTCACACACACACACATACATTCACACACACACACACACATACATTCACACACACACACACACAAACATCACTTCAAAAATGTTTGATTCGTGATTAGGGATGCTTGAAACGGGCTCTCCCGTCGAAAACTCGAATTCGAATTTTCGATCCCGTCACAATACTTTCCTTATACATTATGTATATAAGGAAAGTAAAAAAATGTTATTCTTACAGTAGATACTTATATTCTTTCCAAAATATTGAATCAATAGGAAATATTTTTTTTTATATTATATAACTTTTTGATAATTTTTTTGAAAAATGTGCAATATCTCGAGAACGATTCATGTTAGCGTTTTAAAATGTATGTCAATCGTTTTCTAATGAAAAATTACATAAGAAATGTCTAGTTGCGTAACTTTATCAGCGGTTTTGATTTTTTGACGATTTTTTCAAAATTTCACTCGAAAATTTAGGGGGTTCTGAACATTCGATTGCGTATAAAAACAATAGCCTTCCAGTGTTTAAGGATTGTGATTTTTGTACCAAATTTCGTTCGAATCGGTCCATTCGTTCGTCAGTTATCGTCTCCACAGACTCACTGACACACACACATACTTTCACACACACACACACACACATACTTTCACACACACACACACACACATACTTTCACACACACAGACATCACTTCAAAAATGTTTGATTCGTGATCAGGGATGCTTGAAACGTGCTCTCCCGTCGAAAACTCGAATTCGAATTTTCGACCCCGTCACAATACTTTCCTTATACATTATGTATATAAGGAAAGTAAAAAATTAAACAAAAGAAAACCTGATTCTACGTATCCGCGAAATAAGTAGATGTTATATATTTTCTAATTTGTGCTTAATTACATTGTTTAGTTTTTTCCCCTGCTTTCTTTATCTAGCTGCGCTCTCTATTTCCCCCCCCCTGCTTTCTTTATCTAGCTGCATTCTCAATTTCCCCCCCCCCTGCTTTCTTTATCTAGCTGCGCTCTCTATCTATAAATATATCGAGAGGGTATATATTTAAGTATACAAATTAAATAAAAAGGAGAGTCCGAAAAACAGTTGTTTTCTTTAAAAAAACATATTTTTCTTTCCGTGCTAAGAAAGATTATTACAAAATATTTCTCAGAATCTCAAATACAAATATGTTATCTAAAGGGGATTTTTAGGCAATTGTAATGCTCAACTGCGGCTGTCTATATTTGAATGTTGTATGCATTCATAAGTTGTATTATTTATAAAATATCGGAATATAAAATATCCCTGTCCACTTTTTATACTCAAAGTTCTTTTTCTTGGAGCATTGAAATAGTTTTTATTTGTAATAAATATATCGAGAGGGTATATATTTAAGCAGATGGTTTCGTTCCAAATCATGATTTACAGTGGTGTTAAAGCGACTAAGGACAATTACGGAAACTAAAACAACTTTTCTGTGTGAATTTCATATTTGCACTAATTCTGCCATTTCAAGTTTAAGTTCAATTTATTTTATATATATATATATATACGGGTGTCCCAAAAACATTGATCTCGGCTTTTTTCCCTTAAATATTGATCTTAGACATATATAATAAATTACAAAGTTGCGTAAAAAAAGGAACAGAATTTTATGAAATTGATAAAAATTTTCAGGGGATTAAATTTGAAGAAATACAAAATTTAAATTTTTTACGGCCCCCGTACAAAAACGTTCCCAATAAGTAAAATGTGCCCCATACACTAATAAGGTGATGTACAAAATTTTAGTATTTTATAATATTACAGAATATATATTTCATATATATTCCGAACATTCGTATGTGTGCAAAATAAGTTTGAAAAGGAGTATGAAAATACTTAATAAATAGTTCCGCTAAAAAAAGCTTAGTCACCACTTGTCACCATATGAAGGTTTTTCATGAATTTTTTGTTTTGTTTTATTGTTTTCTCACAAAACGAAATTTGCTAATCTGTAGAGAAAGACATATGTTGAACACATCGAATAGCTTATATTATAGAATGGAAAAATCTATTTGTGCTACAACGCACCAACCCAATTCCTGTCTGATCGGGCAGTATCGCTTGTTTCCCAACTTTGCTCATTAACTAGAATTACCATCTCTAGTCACTCGAAATCTTCTCAAATACTCTTTGAAAGCAGAAGCTGCGAAAGTGGGTATTCACTTTCACGCTATAATCGCATTAGAGCACTCAGACTTCCAAAGGAGAGTGAATCGAAGACGACTGTTTTGAGGGCAGACAACGGATTCATCGATCGATGCATACAATATCTTATTGTTACTAAGTTATCTTAAGTAAAAACACTGCTATTCTGCATGCATAGTATAATGCAAACCCTTTGAGTCAGTTAGATGATATAAATTTTGTCTCTGGTATATATACTATTATATATACTCTTGTATATACTCTGGTAAATACTACTATATATACTCTTGTATATACTCTGGGGCATACTTCTGACATATACTCTATAATATAGTTACACTAGTCATTTACACCCGCGTTTCGAGCAAGTGAAATGGTTAATAGTCACTAAATGTGACATATGCAAACATAATAAAAGTTCTGAACACTCAAAACCATTTCAAATACATGAATCAAAAGGACACACATTTAATAGTTCTGTTAAGGTATAACTTTGGTGAAACAATATTGCATCTCGAACTATTGTACTTTCGAAAATCTACTTATGGCAACCTTTTGATAATACTTACTATGAAATATACGTATTGTTTATATATCTGTGTAATTGAATCTACTTGTCGATACGCTCTCATAATCTGTACTATTAAATGTATTGTCTAAATATCTGTGCCATTTTACTTATGGTAACACATTCACAACTTATTACTAAATGTTCTGTTTAAATATTTGTGTAATTGATTTTACTTATGGCAGTGATCCTCAACCTTTTTTGAACCAAAGGCTATATTTGAGTCAGTTAGAGGTTCGCGAGCTACATATGTTAAAACGCGTATCCTAACAAACAAACACGTGCACAAAGAAAACGCATATCCTCCTAAAAACACACACACACAGAGAAAACGCATATCCTCGTAAAAAAATCTGATGTGGGCAACACATGACTTTCCTTATATAATGCAATGAATATACTACTTTTACAGTTAAAAAAATCTGATGTAAGCAACACATGACTTTCCTTATATAATGCAATGAATTTACTACTTTTACAGTTAAAAAAAATGTTACTCTTATAGTAGATACTTATATTCTTTCCAAGATATTGAATTTTCTTCAATTAGTCGTCATTTTCATTCATTTAGCGTCATTTTTATCCATTTGGCGAGATTTTTGTTAATTTGGCAACAATTAAAAATGTCGCCAAGTAAGCGACATTTCGCCAAATTTATCGCCAAAATCTCGCCAAGCGTTATGGATGGAGAAATAAATTATTCTTACAGCAGATAAATGACTAATGGCGTTCAAATACAAAAGTATTACTCAACGTATCTTTTTTCATGAATGGAACGAGCTAGATTCACGAGAATGATGTCACCCAATTTATCGCATGGTATTACGTATGAAAAGTGAACATGTTTCTCAATAGGAATTTTTTTTTTATTTTAAATAACTTTTTGATATTTTTTTTGAAAAATGTGCAATATCTCGAGAACGGGTCATGTTAGCGTTCTAAAATTTATTTCAATCGTTTTCTAATGAAAAATTACATAAAAATGTCTATTTGCATAACTTTATTAGCGGTTTCGATATTTTGACAATTTTTTCAAAATTTCACTAAAAAATTTAGGAGGGTTATGAACATTCGAGTGCGAATAAAAACAATAGGCTTCCAGTGTTTACGGATTGTGATTTTTGTATAAAATTTTGTTCGAATCAGTCCATTCGTTCGTCAGTTATCGTCTCCACAGACTCACTGACACACACACACACATACTTTCACACACACACACATACATTCACACACACACACACACATACATTCACACACACACACACACAAACATCACTTCAAAAATGTTTGATTCGTGATTAGGGATGCTTGAAACGGGCTCTCCCGTCGAAAACTCGAATTCGAATTTTCGATCCCGTCACAATACTTTCCTTATACATTATGTATATAAGGAAAGTAAAAAAATGTTATTCTTACAGTAGATACTTATATTCTTTCCAAAATATTGAATCAATAGGAAATATTTTTTTTTATATTATATAACTTTTTGATAATTTTTTTGAAAAATGTGCAATATCTCGAGAACGATTCATGTTAGCGTTTTAAAATGTATGTCAATCGTTTTCTAATGAAAAATTACATAAGAAATGTCTAGTTGCGTAACTTTATCAGCGGTTTTGATTTTTTGACGATTTTTTCAAAATTTCACTCGAAAATTTAGGGGGTTCTGAACATTCGATTGCGTATAAAAACAATAGCCTTCCAGTGTTTAAGGATTGTGATTTTTGTACCAAATTTCGTTCGAATCGGTCCATTCGTTCGTCAGTTATCGTCTCCACAGACTCACTGACACACACACATACTTTCACACACACACACACACACATACTTTCACACACACACACACACACATACTTTCACACACACAGACATCACTTCAAAAATGTTTGATTCGTGATCAGGGATGCTTGAAACGTGCTCTCCCGTCGAAAACTCGAATTCGAATTTTCGACCCCGTCACAATACTTTCCTTATACATTATGTATATAAGGAAAGTAAAAAATTAAACAAAAGAAAACCTGATTCTACGTATCCGCGAAATAAGTAGATGTTATATATTTTCTAATTTGTGCTTAATTACATTGTTTAGTTTTTTCCCCTGCTTTCTTTATCTAGCTGCGCTCTCTATTTCCCCCCCCCTGCTTTCTTTATCTAGCTGCATTCTCAATTTCCCCCCCCTGCTTTCTTTATCTAGCTGCATTCTCAATTTCCCCCCCCCCTGCTTTCTTTATCTAGCTGCGCTCTCTATTTCCCCCCCCCCCCCCTGCTTTCTTTATCTAGCTGCGCTCTCTATTCGTTGCAGCGTTCATGAAAGATATCAACTTTTGTGTATACCTCTTTGATTAATCAAAAACATTTCTCATATAAAACGCATCATTAAAATATTATCGGTGGCTACTTGCGGTCTGCAAAAACAGAAATATTTTATTTTTTTATTTTCAATACTTCTGCACCAATTGAAATTGTTTGTTTTGTTTTAGCTTTGAGACAGCTTTACAGAGAAAATCGAATTTAATTTTTTTAGATACGTATTTAATTTTCTTGAAGATACGTATTTAATTTTCTTGAAGGCTAAGCAACAGACCCCTGGAAGTCAGGGTTTAAGCATAATGCATACTTGTCAGCTATGAATTAGAAGCCAACGACTTGACTGGGGGGATAGTTACCTCGTTCCTAAAATAGAATTTTAAGTGAAAAAGATTACAAATATGCAATTTTGATTCAAATTAGAATTGCATAAGGTGTAAAGCTATTCAACATTTCGAAATCTGATCACCAGCTTCCTCAAGTATTATTATTCACCCTGAAAGACTAGGGATTGGTCAAATGGAGAGCAAAACCTCCTTAGTATAGACAGAAAATATGAAATTTTATGGGAACTTTGATCAATCTTCAATCTTAGCTGATATGAAACACACTTTTTTTAAATATAAGTTATTAAAAGGTTATTTTGGCATAAAATGGGTATTAATGTAGGCAAACATTTGAATATGCAACAACACGTAACCTCGCAAACACACAAATAAAAAATCTGATGTGGGCAGCACATGACTTTCCTTATATAATGCAATGAATTTACTACTTTTACAGTAAAAAAAAATAGATTATTTTTATAGTAGACATTTATATTCTTTCCAAGATATTGAATTTTCCTCATTGATTTAGCGTCATTTTTATCCATTTGGTGAGTTTTTTGTTAATTTAGCAGCATTAAAAAAAGGTGCCAGGTTGTCAACATTCCACCAAATTTGTCGCCAAAATCTCGCCAAGCGTTATGAACGGAGAAATAAGTTATTCTTACAGCAGATAAATGACTTTTGGCGTTCAAATACAGAAGTATTACTCAAAGTATTTCTTTTATGAATGGAACCAGCTAGATCCACGAGAATGATGTCATCCAATTTATCGCATGGTATTACATATGAAAAGTGAACATGTTTCTCAATAGGACAAATATTTTTTATTTTATATGAATTTTTAATAATTTTTTTGAAAAATGTGCAATATCGCGAGAACGGTTCATGTTAGCGTTCTAAAATTTATGTCAATCGTTTTCTAATGAAAAATTACATAAGAAATGTCAATTTGCGTAACTTTATCAGAGATTTTGATTTTTTGACGATTTTTTCAAAATTTCACTCAAAAATTTAGGGGGGTTCTGAACATTCGATTGCGTATAAAAACAATAGGCTTCCAGTGTTTACGGATTGTAATTTTTGTACCGAATTTCGTTCGAATCGGTCCATTCGTTCGTCAGTTATCGTCTCCACAGACTCACTGACACACACACACACACACACACACACATACACAGGCATCACTTCAAAAATGTTCGATTCGTGATCAGGAATGCTTGAAACGTGCTCTTCCGCCGAAAACTCGAATTTGAATTTTCGACACCGTCACAATACTTTCCTTATACATTATTGTATATAAGGAAAGTAATAACAGGGTCCAACGTATCCTCGGAAGAGTTGTATTCTTATTGATATGTGCTTAATTACATCGTTTAGATTTTTTTAACTGCACTCTTTATTCGGCGCAGCGTTCTTGAGGAGAGCTTTTTCTTCTGACGTATGATCATTAAAGGAAAACATGCCTTATATAGAATGATTAAAATATTATCGGTGCTTATTTGCATTCTGCATAAATAAAAATATTAATTTCCTTATATACATAATGTATAAGGAAAGTATTGTGACGGGGTCGAAAATTCGAAATCGAGTTTTCGACGGGAGAGCACGTTTCAAGCATCCCTGATCACGAATTAAACATTTTTGAAGTGATGTCTGTGTGTGTATGTGTGTGTGTCAGTGAGTCTGTGGAGACGATAACTGAAGAAAGAAAGGACCGATTCGAATCAAATTTAGTACAAAAATCACAATCCGTAAACACTGTAAGCCTATTGTTTTTATATGTAATCGAATGTTCAGAACCCCCCTAAATTTTCGAATAAAATTTTGAAAAAATCGTCAAAAAATCAAAACCACTAATAAAGTTACGCAAATAGACATTTCTTATGCAATTTTTCATTAGAAAACGAACGATTGACATAAATTTTAGAACGCTAACATGAACCGTTCTCGAGATTTTTCACATTTTTAAAAAAAATTATTAAAAAGTCATATAAAATGAAAAAAAAATATTTCCTATTGAGAAAAAATATTCCATTCATGAAAAAAGATACTTTGAGTAATACTTTTGTATTTGAACGCCAATAGTCATTTATTTGCAGTAAGAACAACTTATTTCTTCGTCCATAACGCTTGGCGAGATTTTGGCGACGAATTTGGCGGAATGTCGCCAACTTGGCAACTTCTGAAATGTTGCCAAATTAACGAAAATCTCGCCAAATGGATAAAAATGACTCTAAATCAATGAAAATGACGACTAATTGTCGAAAATTCAATATCTTGGAAGGAATATTAGTATCTACTATAAGAAAAACCTATTTTTTTACTGTAAAAGTAGTAAATTCATTACATTATATAAGAGAAGTCATTTGTTGCCCACATCAGATTTTTTTTTAATATTTTTAACAATTCCATATTCTGTGGAGGCGATAGAATACTGTTTTCTATGTAGGGCTTAACGAATAACTGGCCAAATGGCGGTCGCTAAATAAAATGGACCCATGGCTTTTCGAGCCATTAATGAAATAAAAATAAAATTAAATGCTTTTTCATTTTTTTGAAATTATCTCTGAAATAGTGAGGAGGATTGAAATAATCTGATTAAAGTGTTGAATAGACTCCCCTCTTTCCTATTTATCGAAAATACAAACTACACTCTAAGACAAAAAAATCTACGCACCAAGGAAGGATTATTCAAATGAGACAAAATTTGGTATGTATAATGTGAATGCACATAAAAAGAAATGATTAGAATTTCAGAACAACTGGATGATTTATTACACTGAAAGATCTACACAAAATGAGCACGTCAATATGGCGTTGGTTCACCTTTGGCCTTGATACAAGCTGTTACCTGACGTGGCATTTATGGATAAAGTTACCGGATGGTGTTATGAGAGATGTCGTTCCAAATGGCCTCCAATTGACGAGCTAATTCATCTATATATTGGGATGGTCGCAGTCGACGTCCCATTTCAGCCCAAATGTGTTCAATAGGCGAGAGATCTGGGGATCTGGCTGGCCAAGGGAGTTTGTCGTAAGCACGGAGACAATCAATAGAGAGGTGTACGTGTGTGGCCTGGCATTATTTTGTTGAAAATTTACTCCGGGGTGTCGCGAAAGAATGGCAATACAACGAGTCGTAGAATGTCGGCAACGTACCGCTGTGCTGTGATGGTGCCCCGGAGGACTATCCAAGGGGTTCGGATATCAAAGGAAATGGCACCGCAGACTATAACACACTGTTGTCGGGCCATGTGGAGTGTGACAGTAAGAGCAGGATCTTGGCGATGTCCAGGCTGTTTCCAGACACGTTTGCGCTGGTCATTGGGAGTCAATTCGAAACGGGATTCATCACTGAAGACAATTCGTTCCCAATTCTAACAATTCCACGTTGATCGTACCCGGTACCACTGCAATCGCTGTTGACGGTGCAAACTGGTCAGTGGTAGACGACGTAATGGGCGCAGCGGGTATAGATTCCGCTCCCTTAGTCTTCTATTAATGGTCCGGGTGGTCACTTCCGTGTTTGTAACACGTTGGATGGTTGATAACGACGAATCTCGTGCTGTCACATCTGCTCTGGCAATCGCTCTATCTTCTCGTTCTATCGTCGATCTCGGCCGTCCGCTGCCTGCTTGCAGCTGAAATCTGCCATTCCGGACCCATTCCTGCCAACATCGTTAAATTGGTACATCGCTCTTACCCAAATGCTAAGCGATTCGCCGGTGTGCCCATCCAGCCTCATGCAGTCCGACAGTGCGCCCTTTTTTAAACTCCTTCATATGCTCGTAGTGGCTTCAAATTCGCAGGAGAGGTATTGTTACAATTAAGGTACGTAAACGCAATCGAAATCCACTGCACGTTTTGTTCCTGAAAGCGAGGTTCACTCCTTATATACACCACAATGGTGCTCAGTTTCAATTCGCTATAGTTCCGACCATTCATTCATTGGCTGCGAATTTTTAATCATTTTCGTATTCGGTCGACAGGTGTTTGCATGTACAGTTTCATTACTATCGGATTATTTTGCGGGGTGCGCCGATTTTTTTGTCTTATATATATATATATATATATATATATATATATATATAGAGTGTATTTCAATACCTCAAGAGAACTCTTAATAAAAAAATGGGCGTGGTCAAATAAACTGTTGTTACATGTTGACGAGGTTTCTTCAAGTTAAATTTTTTGTCGGTATTTTCTATGTAATGCCTTTTTATAAGTGACCATAATTATCGCGATTTTCAATTTGTTTGATTTCTAATAGGATTGATTGTATGAGCTCCAAAATATTCAAAACTCATTTAAATTTCTATATGCTTTTCAGGTCAGGCGAATAATCAAGTTCAAAAGTGACGAAAATAATTAATAAAAGTCATTTAAAAAAGTGTACGAAATGTTGATTAGGTAAAGGAAATGGAACTTTAACTAACTGCGATCCCTAAAATTTGCCTGCTTTATGTATGGTAAAATGCGGCCCTGCTGTATAGCCCGTCAAATGCTATTAGAAAATAAAAAAAAATGTTCGGAAATTAAACATGACAGATAAAATTAAAATATTTCACTCCAATTTCATAATTTGAAAGTAATCATTACGTTCACTGCTAAATTGAAAATGAGGTATTATTACGTGCGAAATTTTAAGCCACATTTTTTACTTTCCTTATATTCATAATGTATAAGGAAAGTATTGTGACGGGGTCGAAAATTCGAATTCGAGTTTTCGACGGGAGAGCACGTTTCAAGCATCCCTGATCACGAATCAAACATTTTTGAAGTGATGACTGTGTGTGTGTGTGTATGTGTGTGTGTGTGTGGGTGTGTCAGTGAGCCTGTGGAGACGATAATTGACGAACGAATGGACCGATTCGAAACAAATTTGGTACAAAAATCACAATCCGTAAACACTGAAAGCCTATTGTTTTTATACGCAATCGAATGTTCAGAACCCCCCTAAATTTTCGAATAAAATTTTGAAAAAATCGTCAAAAAATCAAAACCCTAATAAAGTTACGCAAATAGACATTTCTTATGTAATTTTTCATTAGAAAACGATTAGCGTAAATGTTAGAACGCTAACACAAACCTATCTCGAGATATTGCACATTTTTCAAAAAAAATTTCAAAAAGTCATATAAAATAAAAAAAAAATTCCTATTGAGAAACATGTTCACTTTTCATATGTAATACCATACGATAAATTGGGTGACATCATTCTCGTGGATCTAGCTCGTTCCATTCATGGAAAAATATACTTTGAGTAATATTTTTGTATTTGAACGCCAATAGTCATTTGTCTGCTGTAAGAATAACTTATTTCTTCATCCATAACGCTTGGTGAGATTTTGGCGACGAATTTGGCGGAATATCGCCAACTTGGCGACTTTTTGAAATGTTGCCAAATTAACGAAAATCTCGCCAAATGCATGAAAATGACTCCAAATCAATGAAAATGACGACTAATTGTCGAAAATTCAATACCTTGGAAAGAATATTAGTATCTAATATAAGAAAAACCTATTTTTTTACTGTAAAAGTAGTAAATTCATTACATTATATAAGGAAAGTCATGTGTTGCCCACATCAGATTTTTTTGAAATTAATTTATTGTTTGTTTTTCTGGACGAAATTACGAAAACCCAGTTTGAGACTAAAATAACTTTTAAAGTACAAATCTTTCACGCCTTGACTGAGGATTTAACCTCATTTCACGGTAGAAAAGTATTTTCAAAAGATTTCTTAATAATGTGTTTCATCTATTACGTAACTTTATTTTTTACGCACCAAAAATAAAATGATATAGCAAGATGATTATATAACAAAAAAATATGATGTGGGCAACACATGACTTTCCTTATATAATGCAATGAATTTACTACTTTTATAGTTTAAAAAATGTTATTCTTATAGTAGATACTTATATTCTTTCAAAGATATTGAATTTTCTGCAATTAGTCGTCATTTTCATGGATTTAGCAACATTTTTGTCAACTTGGCGAGATTTTCGCTAATTTGGCAACAATTAAAAATGTCGCCAAGTTGGCGACATTCCGTCAAATTCGTCGCCAAAATCTCGCCAAGCGTTATGGACGGAGAAATAAGTTATTCTTACAGCAGTAAATGACTATAGGAGTTCAAATACAAAAGTATTACTCAACGTATCTTTTTTCATGAATGGAACGAGCTAGATCCACGAGAATGATGTCACCGAATTTATCGCATGGTATTACATATAAAAAGTTTACATGTTTCTCAATAGGAAATATTTTTTTTTATTTTATATAACTTTTTGATAATTTTTTTGAAAAATGTGCAATATCTCGTGAATGGTTCATGTTAGCGTTCTAAAATGTATGTCAATCATTTTCTAATGAAAAATTACATAAGAAATGTCTATTTGCGTAACTTTATTAGCGGTTTTGATTTTTTGACGATTTTTTTAAAATTTCACTCGAAAATTTACCAGGGTTCTGAACATTCGATTGCATGTAAAAACAATAGGTTTCCAGTGTTTACGAATTGTGATTTTTGTACCAAATTTCGTTCGAATCGGTCCATTCGTTCGTTAGTTATAGTCTCCATAGACTCACTGACACGCACACACATACACACACACACACACACACACACACACACACTTAAACACACACACACACACACACACACACACTTAAACACACACACACACACACACACACAGACATCACTTCAAAAATGTTTGATTCGTGATCAGGGATGCTTGAAACGTGCTCTCCCGTCGAAAACTCGAATTCGAATTTTCGACCCCGTCACAATACTTTCCTTATACATTATGTATATAAGGAAAGTAAAAAATTATACAAAAGAAAACCTGATTCTACGTATCCTCGAAATAAGTACATGTTATATATTGTCTAATTTGTGCTTAATTACATTGTTTAGTTTTTTCCCCTGCTATCCTTATCTAGCTGCGCTCTCTATTCGTTGCAGCGTTCTTGAAAGATATCAACATTTGCAAATCACCTCTTGATAAACCAAAAACTTTTCTCATATAAAACGCATCAATAAAATATTATCGGTGGTTACTTGCGGTCTGCAAAAACAGAAATATTTTATTTTTTTATTTTCAATACTTCTGCACCAATTGAAATTGTTTGTTTTGTTTCAGCTTTGAGACAGCTTTACAGAGAAAAACGAATTTAATTTTCTTGTAGATACGTATTTAATTTTCTTGAAGGCTAAGCAACAGACCCCTAGAAGTCAGGGTTTGTTAAGCATAATGTATACTTGTCAGCTATGAATTAGAAGCCAACGACTTGACTGTTACCTCGTTCCTAAAATAGAATTTTAAGTGAAAAAGATTGCAAATATGCAATTTTGATCCAAATTAGAATTGCATAAGGTGTAAAGCTATTCAACGTTTTGAAATCTGATCACCAGCTTCCTCAAGTATTATTATTCACCCTGAAAGAGTAGGAATTGGTCAAATGGAGAGCAAAACCTCCTTAGTATAGACAGAAAATATGAAAATTTATGGGAACTTTGATCAATCTTCAATCTTAGCTGATATGAAACACACTTTTTTTAAATATAAGTTAATAAAAGATTATTTTGGCATAAAATGGGTATTAATGTAGGCAAACATTTGAATATGCAATAACACGTAACCTCGCAAACACACAAATAAAAAATCTGATGTGGGCAGCACATGACTTTCCTTATATAATGCAATGAATTTATTACTTTTACAGAAAAAAAAAATAGATTATTTTTATAGTAGACATTTATATTCTTTCCAAGATATTGAATTTTCCTCATTGCACCGTCATTTTCATTGATTTAGCGTCATTTTTATCCATTTGGCGAGTTTTTCGTTAATTTAGCAGCATTAAAAAAAGGTGCCAGGTGCAACATTCCGCCAAATTTGTCGCCAAAATCTCGCCAAGCGTTATGAACGGAGAAATAAGTTATTCTTACAGCAGATAAATGACTTTTGGCGTTCAAAAACAAAAGTATTACTCAAAGTATCTTTTTTCATGAATGGAACCAGCTAGATCCACGAGAATGATGTCACCCAATTTATCGCATGGTATTACATATGAAAAGTGAACATGTTTCTCAATAGGACATATGTTTTATTTTATATGACTTTTTAATAATTTTTTTGAAAAATGTGCAATATCGCGAGAACGGTTCATGTTAGCGTTCTAAAATTTATGTCAATCGTTTTCTAATGAAAAATTACATAAGAAATGTCTATTTACGTAACTTGATCAGAGATTTTGATTTTTTGACGATTTTTTCAAAATTTCACTCGAAAATTTAGGGAGGTTCTGAACATTCGATTGCGTATAAAAACAATAGGCTTCCAGTGTTTACGGATTGTAATTTTTGTACCGAATTTCGTTCGAATCGGTCCATTCGTTCGTCAGTTATCGTCTCCGCAGACTCACTGACACACACACACACATTCATAGGCATCACTTCAATAATGTTCGATTCGTGATCAGGAATGCTAGAAACGTGCTCTTTCGCCGAAAACTGGAATTCGAATTTTCGACACCGACACAATACTTTCCTTATACATTATTGTATATAAGGAAAGTAATAACAGGGTCCAACGTATCCTCGGAAGAGTTGTATTCTTATTGGTATGTGCTTAATTACATCGTTTAGATTTTTTCAACTGCACTCTTTATTCGGCGCAGCGTTCTTGAGGAGAGCTTTTTCTTCTGACGTATGATCATTAAAGGAAAACATGCCTTATATAGAATGATTAAAATATTATCGGTGCTTATTTGCATATTGCATAAATAAAAATATTACTTTCCTTATATACATAATGTATAAGGAAAGTATTGTGACGGGGTCGAAAATTCGAAATCGAGTTTTCGACGGGAGAGCACGTTATAAGCATCCCTGATCACGAATCAAACATTTTTGAAGTGATGTCTGTGTGTGCGTGTCAGTGAGCCTGTGGAGACGATAACTGACGAACGAATGGACCGATTTGAATCAAATTTGGTACAAAAATCACAATCCGTAAACACTGGAAGCCTATTGTTTTTATACGTAATCGAATGTTCAGAACCCCCCTAAATTTTCGAATAAAATTTTGAAAAAATCGTCAAAAAATCAAAACCACTAATAAAGTTACGCAAATAGACATTTCTTATGCAATGTTTCGTTAGAAAACGAACGATTGACCTAAATTTTAGAACGCTAACATGAACCGCTCTCGAGATATTTCACATTTTTAAAAAAAATTATTAAAAAGTCATATAAAATGAAAAAAAATATTTCCTATTGAGAAAAGATATTCCATTCATGAAAAAAGATACTTTGAGTAATACTTTTGTATTTGAACGCCAATAGTCATTTATTTGCAGTAAGAACAACTTATTTCTTCGTCCATAACGCTTGGCGAGATTTGGCGACGAATTTGGCGGAATGTCGCCAACTTGGCAACTTCTGAAATGTTGCCAAATTAACGAAAATCTCGCCAAATGGATAAAAATGACGCTAAATCAATGAAAATGACGACTAATTGTCGAAAATTCAATATCTTGGAAGGAATATTAGTATCTACTATAAGAAAAACCTATTTTTTTACTGTAAAAGTAGTAAATTCATTACATTATATAAGAAAAGTCATTTGTTGCCCACATCAGATTTTTTTTTTATATTTTTAACAATTCCATATTCTGTGAAGGCGATAGAATACTGTTTTCTACAGTATTGTGGCAATTAATTGAGAAACGTCATTTTTTTCGTTTTATCACACGTAAGCTTAGGAAGAAGCACTCCAAATTAGCTCAGAGTTCAAATTGCAGTTATTATCAAAGTAGCAGGTGTTCGTATGCACCTGGTAAGTAGCAGGTGTTCAAATTCCTCCGCCAGGTGGCAGGTGTTCCGCAGTGGTAGTTTCTCAGTTGTTGCGGGGCTCATTAGCGTCATGGATATCAGCGCGGAAACACGTGCTAAAGTGATTGCGCTTAGAGAACACACTTCTAAGACGTTCGATTAAATAGGTAAAATATGTGGAGTGAGTACAGCAAGTGTCGGGAGGATCTGGAAGCGGTTTCAGGAAACAGGAAATGCTGGAACCAACAGCTCCGGAAGATGTGGCCGAAAAAGATCAACTTCGACTCGTGACGACAAAACTTTACATCGAATGAGTGTTAAAAATCCTCGATTAACCAGTTTTGACCTGTCTAAGTCCATGGTGGCAGCTGGTGTTGATATTGCACCTTCAACAGTGCGATACAGGCTGTTAGAACGCGGACGGAGAGCACGTCGACCGTACAAGAAGCAGCTTCTGACGCTTCGCATGAAGAAAAAAAGGTTGGAATGGGTACGGAAATACAAAACATGGACTGAGAAGGACAGGGAGAAAGTTCTCTTTTCTGACGAAACATATTTTGTGGTTCAGGGATTTAGATCAATGTTCGTGAGAAGGAGCCAAGGAGAACCTCTCAATCAGCACCACATCAATCAAGCATCCGCCCAAAATGATGTTTTGGGGTTGTTTCAGCGTTTTGGGGACAGAATCTCTTGTTCCCGTAGAGGGAATGATGAACAGTGCCAGTTACGAAGTCATATTGACCCGAAAAGTGCTTCCAACCATGGCTAAACTGTGGCCGAACGGAGATTGCGTTTTCCAACAAGACAGCGCGCCATGTCACACTTCGAAGCGAATCAAAAATTTCTGCTCAAAAAAAATATTACCGTACTGGATTGGCCCGGGAATTCACCAGACTTGAATCCCATAGAAAATTTGTGGGCTATTGTCAAAAAACTGCTTCACAAATTTGACTGTACGACGATGGACAAACTAATTTCGGCCGTTATTGACATATGGTTCAGAGACGTTGAAATTAAAACTACATGTGCTAGTCTAGTACATTCCATGCCGAAACGTGTTTGTGATGTTATAAAGTCTCGGGGAGGTCATATCACTTATTAGTTTTAAATGTATCCATAGAAAACTTGAATAAAACTGAATTTTATAAAAAAAAACTGCATTTCTCAATTAATTGCCACAATACTGTATGTAGGGCTTAACGAATAACTGGCCAAATGGCGGTCGTTAAATAAAATGGACCCATGGCTTTTCGAGCCATAAATGAAATAAAAATAAAATTAAATGCTTTTTCATTTTTTTGAATTTATCTCTGAAATAGGGAGGAGGAATTAAATAATCTGATTAAAGTGTTGAATAGACTCCCCTCTTTCCTATTTATCGAAAATACAAACTACACTCTAAGACAAAAAAATCTACGCACCAAGGAAGGATTATTCAAATGAGACAAAATTTGGTATGTATAATGTGAATGTACATAAAAAGAAATGATTAGAATTTCAGAACAACTGGATGATTTATTACACTGAAAGATCTACACAAAATGAGCACGTCAATATGGCGTTGGTCCATCTTTGGCCTTGATACAAGCTGTTACCTGACGTGGCATTTATGGATAAAGTTACCGGATGGTGTTCTGAGAGATGTCGTTCCAAATGGCCTCCAATTGACGAGCTAATTCATCTATATATTGGGATGGTCGCAGTCGACGTCCCATTTCAGCCCAAATGTGTTCAATAGGCGAGAGATCTGGGAATCTGGCTGGCCAAGGGAGTTTGTCGTAAGCACGGAGACAATAGAGAGGTGTACCATGTGTGGCCTGGCATTATCTTGTTGAAAATTTAGTCCGGGGTTTGCGAAAGAATGGCAATACAACGAGTCGTAGAATGTCGGCAACGTACCGCTGTGCTGTGATGGTGCCCGGAGGACTATCCAAGGGGTTCAGATATCAAAGGAAATGGCACCGCAGACTATAACACTCTGTTGTCGGGCCATGTGGAGTGTGACAGTAAGAGCAGGATCTTGACGATGTCCAGCCTGTTTCCTGACACGTTTGCGCTGGTCATTGGGAGTCAATTCGAAACGGGATTCATCACTGAAAACAATTCGTTCCCAATTCTAACAATTCCACGTTGATCGTACCCGGTACCACTGCAATCGCTGTTGACGGTGCAAACTGGTCAGTGGTAGACGACGTAATGGGCGCAGCGGGTATAGATTCCGCTCCCTTAGTCTTCTATTAATGGTCCGGGTGGTCACTTCCGTGTTTGTAACACGTTGGATGGTTGATAACGACGAATCTCGTGCTGTCACATCTGTTCTGGCAATCGCTCTATCTTCTCGTTCTATCGTCGATCTCGGCCGTCCGCTGCCTGCTTGCAGCTGAAATCTGCCATTCCGGACCCATTCCTGCCAACATCGTCAAATTGGTACATCGCTCTTACCCAAAAGTTAAGCGATTCGTCGGTGTGCCCATCCAGCCTCATGCAGTCCGACAGTGCGCCCTATTTTAAACTACTTCATATGCTCGTAGTGGCTTCGAATTCGCAGGCGAGTTATTGTTACAATTAAGGTACGTAAATGCAATCGAAATCCACTGCACGTTTTGTTCCTGAAAGCGAGGTTCACTCCTTATATACACCACAATGGTGCTCAGTTTCAATTCGCTATAGTTCCGACCATTCATTCATTGGCTGCGAATTTTTAATCATTTTCGTATTCGATCGACAGGTGTTTGCATGTACAGTTTCATTTTTTGTCTTATATATATATATATATATATAGAGTGTATTTCAATACCTCAAGAGAACTCCTAATAAAAAAATGGGCGTGGTCAAATAAACTGTTGTTACATGTTGACGAGGTTTCTTCAAGTTAAATTTTTTGTCGGTATTTTCTATGTAATGTCTTTTTATAAGTGACCATAATTATCGCGATTTTCAATTTGTTTTATTTCTAATAGGATTGATTGTATGAGCTCCAAAATATTCAAAACTCATTTAAATTTCTATATGCTTTTCAGGTCAGGCGAATATTCAAGTTCAAAAGTGACGAAAATAATTAATAAAAGTCATTTAAAAAAGTGTACGAAATGTTGATTAGGTAAAGGAAATGGAACTTTAACTAACTGCGATCCCTAAAATTTGCCTGCTTTATGTATGGTAAAATGCGGCCCTGCTGTATAGCCCGTCAAATGCTATTAGAAAATAAAAAAAAATGTTCGGAAATTAAACATGACAGATAAAATTAAAATATTTCACTCCAATTTCATAATTTGAAAGTAATCATTACGTTCACTGCTAAATTGAAAATGAGGTATTATTACGTGCGAAATTTTAAGCCACATTTTTTATTTTCCTTATATTCATAATGTATAAGGAAAGTATTGTGACGGGGTTAAAAATTCGAATTCGAGTTTTCGACGGGAGAGCACGTTTCAAGCATCCCTAATCACGAATCAAACATTTTTGAAGTGATGTCTGTGTGTGTGTGTTTGTGAAAGCATGTGTGTGAGTGAGTGTGTGTGTGTGTCAGTGAGTCTGTGGAGACGATAACTGACGAACTAATGGACCGATTTGAACCAAATTTTGTACAAATATCACAATCCATAAACACTGGAAGCCTATTGTTTTTATACGCAATCGAATGTTCAGAATCCCCCTAAATTTTCGAATAAAATTTTGAAAAAATCGTCAAAAAATCAAAACCACTACGCAAATAGACATTTCGTATGTAATTTTTCATTAGAAAATGATTGGCATAAATTTTAGAACGCTAACACAAACCGTTCTCGAGATATTGCACATTTTTAAAAAAAATTATCAAAAAGTTATATAAAATAAAAAAAAAATTCCTATTGAGAAACATGTTCACTTTTCATATGTAATACCATACGATAAATTGGGTGACATCATTCTCGTGGATCTAGCTCGTTCCATTCATGGAAAAATATACTTTGAGTAATACTTTTGTATTTGAACGCCAATAGCCATTTGTCTGCTGTAAGAATAACTTATTTCTTCATCCATAACGCTTGGTGAGATTTTGGCGACGAATTTGGTGGAATATCGCTAACTTGGCGACTTTTTGAAATGTAGCTAAATTAACGAGAATCTCGCCAAATGGATAAAAATGACGCTAAATCAATGAAAATGACGACTATTTGTCGAAAATTCAATATCTTGGAAAGAATATTAGTATCTACTATAAGAGAAACCTATTTTTTTACTGTAAAAGTAGTAAATTTATTACAGTATATAAGGAAAGTCATGTGTTGCTCACATCAGATTTTTTTGAAATTAATTTATTGTTTGTTTTTCTGGACGAAATTACGAAAACCCAGTTTGAGACTAAAATAACTTTTAAAGTACAAATCTTTCAGGCCGTGAGTGAGGATTTAACCTCGTGTCACTGTGGAAAAGTATTTTCAAAAGATTTCTTAATAATGTGTTTCATCTATTACGTAACTTTATTTTTTACGCACCAAAAATAAAATGATAAAGCAAGATGATTATATAACAAAAATATAGTAGGCATTGCAAATTGTACCGAGCATCATTTATTTATGTTTTTCAATTTTGGAAATTCTAAATCAATTTATTTTTTAGTTTCTGCAGAAAAGTATGTAATTACCACCAGAACACACAAAATGAGCTATTATTTATAAACATTGGTTCAGTAGTTATGACCATGGAGGTAAAAGTAAGGAGTTAAATCTTCATATTAAGAAAACGTCAATATCGTTTGAGACAATAATTCAGGTGGCGCTGGGATAAGTAGTCCTGTATTGTATGCATTTCTATGGCGAAAGACCTAAAATATTTATTTAAACTGTCAATTTTGTAAAAATGAATTATTAGTGCAATGAAAAGTAGAACTGAAGCAGTAAAGAATATTCTCAAGTATTTAAAATAATTTTACCTTTTAATTAATTTTTATCTCCCTATATTCTGTACTCTTTCCTTCAACTATGCAAAAATACTGGTTAATTATACTCATAATAAGGCAGCCTTTAATTTAAAAATAATTAAAAATACATATACTAAACACTACGCCTTTCTATAGTGTCAACTAACAATAGTTACTACTTTACTAACACTAGCGACACCTAGATATAATTCTCAAAACATTATGACATTTTCAAGCTCTTCATCCATAGGAGTTTTATCTCCTCCTTTCTAACTCCATGGTTACGACTGTAGGTTCGTTAACACTGAAAAAAAAAAGCTGGAACGATAATAATAAATGCGACATTTTAAAGTTATTTTGTTTTGGATGGTACCGCACCAATTGAAATTATTTTTTGTTCCGTTTTTATCAGCTTTTTGGATTTACAGAGAAAAAGAATAAAGTATTTACCCTTCTTGGAAGCTGAGCTACAGACCCCCAGAGATCAAGGTTTGATAAGTATAATATATACTTGTCATCTATGGATTAGAACATGACGACTTAACTGTTCGAAACGTTGCCACGTTCCTAAAATAGTATTTTAAGTGATAAAGATGAGAAATATTCAATTTTGATCCAAAGTAGAATTGCATAAGATGTAAAGAAATTCAACACTTAGAAATCTTATCACAACCTTCCTCAAATATTATTGCTCATCTTAGAAAGTAGGGATTGGTTAAATGGAGAGCAAAAACTCCATAGTATTGTCAGAAAATTTGAAATCTTATGGGTACTTGAAAAATCGTCGGTCCTAGTTGGTATGAAACGCAACTTTTTTCTATAAGATAATAAAAGATCACTTCGGCCTAAAATGGGTTTTCATTCTGGCCAAAATTTGCGCAAAAACGCGTATCCTCGTAAATTTATTATCGTATGCTCTAAACTGTTGTTTGTTTAATTCAGCAGTGTGTTTGTTCTTAATCATACTGTTGAAATCTTTTCTGCTTGTTTTAACTACGCTCTCTATTTAGTGTAGCGCTCATGAGTACAAAATGAAATTAAACAGAATATTATTGTTAAACAAAAACTTTTTTTATATAAAATTTACCATTAAAATATTATTGGTGTTTATTTGTGGTCTGCATAAATAAAAATATCTTTTTTTATATTTTTAACAATTCCAAGTTTTGTGGAAGCCAAGGAATACTGTTGTCTGTGCTGGGTCTAATACATGACTTTCCAAGGGGCGCGGTAGCCCAGTGGTTATGCCCCCCCCGGAAATTGCAATCGGTAGGTCCGGGTTCGATTCCCGTCACTGCCAAAACTGCCCGGAGAAAACCCCGAAACCCGAAAATAATATTTTTCGATACCAACTACTATTTTTTGATAGACAATGAACCGAAGTATCTCGCCATGTAAATAAATGTATTTTATTCAGTATAACTAGAAGGTAAAACTGATCTTAAACAAGACTTCCACATTCTAATTGAAAACCTGTTTTTTCTAACTAAAATTTCAAGATTTTTTCCAAAATTTTTGTGGATATTTATAATTATATGTCTCACGTATTTTCAATATATGTAACCTCAGCTTATTTCTGACATAAATACATTTCGTAAACACATAGCCAAAATCATATCTTACTTTTAACTTATCTACATGCGCAAAACGTATGCAAAAATATTAAGAAATGCATAAGCTGTGAGGTTTTTTCCGCAAATTCCTCATTTGGCACCATTGTGCGCCGTGTTCACGCGGAGTACGATCGCGTTAAACATGTGGGTCCGTAAGTCCTTCCGAGAGGTTGATGGTAGGGGAAGGAGGGTACGGTCGCTGTGGATGCTTCCCCCACTGGGTTCCGGTCTAAATTGGGTGGCACTTCCCGGCTGTCCAAACAGTTACCTTACACCTTACCTAGGTTTCAACAACACATGACTTTCCGCATGATGACCATTAAATAAAAGTGACCCATGACTTTGCAAGCCATAAATAAAATAAAAAGCAAATTTAATCTTGATATATCAACATTTTTACTAATGCACACCATAAATTTATTTTAGTTTTTGAAATTATCCCTAGCCCCTACTCTGCTTTCTGAAATAGGGATCCAGAAGGAAATAAATTTATTAACATTTTACACAGACTTCTTTCATATTTATTGAAATACGAAGTATATCAATATATCAAAAGAACTCCCAATAGAAAATGGGTGTGGCCAAATGATACAAGTTGGCGGTTCGTCTTCTTGCAATAAAATCTTTTCGATATTTTAGAATTAATGCTTTTTACATTCTTTATATATATAGTATGATGTTTAAGGAATGTACTGTGACGGGGGTCGAAAATTGAAATTCGACTTTTAGACGGGAGAGCACGTTTCAAGCATTCCTGACACACGAATCGAACGTTTTTGAGGTGATGTCTGTCTGCGTGTGTGCGTCCTTGAGTCTATGGAGACTATATTTCAAGAACGAATGGAGAGATTCGCACGAAATTTGGTATAAAAATTACAGTCTGTGAACACTGGTGACTTGTTTTTAAACGCAATCGAATGTTCAGCACACCCTTAAATTTTCGAATGAAATTTTGCAAAAATCGTCATAAAATCAAAACCGTCAATAAAGTTATGTAAATATAATTTCTTATGTAAATTTTCGTTATAAAACGATTGACATAAAAATGTAAACGTTAATATGAACAGTTCTTGAAATATTGTACAGTTTTCAAATAAATTTATCTAAAAATCACATAACATTAAGAAGAAAATTAACTATTGTAAAATATGTTCACTTTTCACATGTAATATTATGCAATAAATTTGCAAACAGCATATTCCTGGATCTAGCACGTTACATTCACGAGAGAAGATGCTTCGGGTGCTAGTTTTTTATTTGAGCGCCAACAGTCATTTATCTACTATAAGAATAACTTATTTTTAGTTCACAACGCTTGACGAATTTTTAGCGACAAATTTGGAGAAATATCGCCAACTTGGCGAATGTTTTAAATGTTGTCAAATTGACGAAAATGCAGTCAAAAGGGTAAAAATGAGGATAAATCAATGAAAATGACGATTAATTGATGAAAATTTATTATCTTGAAAAGAACAGAAGAATTACGACTATAAGAATAACCCATTTTTCTGGCCGTCCTCCCATAACGCTAGGTGAAAATTTTGGTAGGATTTCTCCAACTTGGAGACTTTTTTAAATGTTGTCAAAATGAGGAAAATGTTGCCGAAATGATAAAAATGTCTCAAAATTGATAAAAATGACGTCCAATGGGAGGCAATGATTAGAATATTTTGAATTCCATCCTATGACGGGCATGCCTTCTAGTATATAAGAAATGCTCTTCTCTCCGTTCATTTATAACACGTGGCGATACATTTAGCGAACTTGGTAAGTAATCTAGCGGGATATCGCTATCTTGGTGACGAAAATATCGTCAAAGTTAATGAAAATGACGTCTGATTGATGAATTAATTATTATAATATTTTGATATATAGACTATGCTTATTGAGGATGCCATCAATATTAATAATTGTTAATGTAGATTTACGTGAAATACAAGTTAAATGGGTAATTTGAAATAGTATTACATGTTGTCGTCCGGGAAAGCGCCAAATGTACAACTTAGCGTTAAAAACAGAGCACCTGCGATATTTTAGTCAAATTTTCACTGTGAATGAAGTAAATTCATTGCATTACATAAAGAAAATCATGTGCTGCCCACATCAGATTTTTTATAATGGAACATAATTATCATTATTTTTAATTTGTTTTGTTTCTAAGAGAATTGTATGGGCTCCAAAAAATTCAAAACTCATGTAAATTTATATATGCATATATTTTTCGCCACGAACCCAAAACAAAATGATATAGCAACATAATTATGTAACAAAAATGTAACAGACAGTGCAGATTGTACTTTAACACCGAACATTATTTATTTATGTTTTCTCAACTTCAGCCATTAGCAATTTTGGCCATTTGGCTAAAATTTGCTTGTGCAGAACTGAAACCAGAGTCTTTACATCGCTACCTTTTGACATTCTTATTTGTCACTGATATGTATCAGAAATGCTAATGCTGAAAATATTTTTGTACAAAACTTTAGGCATTCTATGTAAATTTTCACGTATTTCATTTATCAAGCTTTTCCTTCGAATCAAAACTTAATGTGTTAAAGTCGGTGAAAGACTAATTGCAATTTAAATATGCATTATAAAATGTAAAAATAAAAAAAAATGACACCTTCTACAGTTTAAAAAAATATTTCAAGACAAATACCTACAGAAAAAGCAAACTCGTTGAACATTTCCTTTACTTTGATTGTAATTCAAAGTTTGGTGCCGAATTTAAATTTGCATTTAATAAATGATTCAAAAGACGAAATATAAATTTGCAATTTCTTGATGATCTTAATTTATCTTATACAGATTCTTGTCCAAAACTTATTAAATTTCAGTTTTGAAGAAGATTAGGATTTTATTTCCTTTATTTTTGAAATTTCGGTTTCTCTAACTGAGATGGGGTTGTTGCTGAAGAAGAATTGTCATTGGTTTTTGATGATCTTAAAGAGGGTATATCTTCCAGGAACTGATAATATAGAATATAATATAGGGAAGGGTATTTACAAAATTAACTCTTCCATCAGTTTTTAAAATCTTCAAATTTTTCTTTAATTACTGCTATTTTCCTAATTGTTTTCGAAATGATAAGGTGATCATTTAACATAAAACAGGGAGAGAACCAGTAATGTGTTCTTCATACAGGTCCATTTACCTTTTACCTGCAATTAATACTCTTTTTTTTAATAATGTACTGATTATTTATCTCTAAATGTGCAGCTAAAATATACTATTTATATATTACATTTGATTTTTAATTTTTGAAATTGATACTAATTTATACATTCCTTAGTTTGGTGGCCGCAATACCCACCTATTACCTGCATATCGGGATTGCATGCAATAATGGTCACATTGTGTGGGTTTTTTAGTATTCAGGTCATAGGGCCGGAATATCCCTATGGTTAAGTCTTCGGTATCGCATATGGTAGATCTGAGATAGATCTCCGATCAAAAGTATCTCCATATCTGTGCGGACTGTGGGTATATTAATTCTGCACGCCCGAAAGTCCAACCGATGGGTGATGGGTTAAGGGAAGGATGGTACGGTCTCTATTCCGATCTAAGCATTATCCCAGCCGTACAAAAAGTTGCTTTACACTTTCGGGTAGGTCAGATGCTCTGAGTATGAAGAACAACAAAATAACTGAATATTTTGAATCTTAGCATCCCCATGACTTGTCTCTATGTGGTGGAGGGCTGATAACCTTGTTTGAATAGGAGCAGTGCTATGGATTTAAATGCAGGTTTGAATGTAGTTAATCATCGATATTTGTCACAAGCCATGAAGTTTTCATTATATTTAAAAAAAAATAAAACAACAACAAAAAACTGATGTTAATTTGACACAGTTTTACTTAAATTTAAAATGCATCCCACCTTTAGCCTAATTAGGATATCAGGTGATTGTCTAATAAATTTGCTGTTGTCTCAGACAATCTTTAAATATACTATCTAAATAGTAGTTGTATAATCGAATCTGCTTATGGTATTCCTCTGATAGTTCTTAGTACCAAATATATTGTCTAAATATTTGTGTATGCTTACTAATTCATAACCTTAACTAATAACAATACTATCTAAATAGTAGTTGTATAATCGAATCTGCTTGTGGTATCCCTCTGATAGTCCTTAGTACTAAATATATTGTCTAAATAGTTGTATAATAAAATTTGCTTATGGTATCCTTCTGATAATCCTTAGTGCAAAATATGTTGACTACATGTTTGTGTATGGTAACTCATTAATAACCCTTACTATTAAATATGCTGTTTAAATAGTAGTATAATCGAAACTGTTTATGGTATCCCTCTAATAATCCTTAGTACTAAATATATTGTCTAGATATTTGTGCAATTGAATTCACTGATAACTCACTTATTACCCAAGCAACGAAGATTTCGTTTGAAATTTGTTAAAGTCATTTAAAAACATCTTTAAGGATAATTTAAAAACTTTAAATATTTAAACTTGAAGTTCGTTAATGGGAGAAGCGCGCTTCGCTTAATTTGTCGTAATTTCAAAAATCTTGCAGAATATGCATTTCTAAAATAAAACTTTGTATCGCCCACACGGAGGAAAACTTAAATAGCAGAAGATACTTAAGATATACTTAAATAGCAGAAAAGCATGGAGGTTCGAAAACTGGAGAAGTTAAATATCAATTTTGCACCACTCGCATATTTCATTTTTCACATTTTAAAATGACAGATATATCCATATTATAACTGTTGGGGGATTTAATAATGACTTTGGTATAGATTGCGCACACTTTCATCGAATGCTTGTGTCTTAAAAACATCTGACTCAAAAATAGACACAATGCTTGTGTCTATTTTAAAGTCAGATATTTTAAAGTATAAAACTACAGAAAAAATGCTTGTAGATAAAAGTACAAGCATTGTGCTGTTTTTAAGACACAATGCTCGAGTCAAAAATATCTGTTCATGCTTTCTTCTGCCTACAGAAATTAATTGTTTAATAGTCTGATATTTACATGCAAGATCTATTATCTACCACTATATTTTTACTTTGTGAGTATATTTTAAAATAAATCTGGCGTAGATAGCACCGGCATTTCCTAAATGATGCAATAATTACACTTCTTTCTCAGCAAGTCAATGTATATGTTGCCGGTTACCGGTAATGTATGAAATATAGGAATTATTATATACTTTCCCTAGGCATTGTACATAATACCTAGGCATTCTATAGAATGACAAATGCTATTTAGGCAAAGTATGAAAAAAGGAATGAATCGGAGATGTATTTCATACTTTGCCAGTTTGTCATTTGGCATTCTATAGAATGCCTAGGAAATGTGTGAAATTTTAATCGTTTCATAGATTGCCGACCAGTTTTCGGTATTATATAAAATACCTAGGTATTCTATTGAATGCCGGCTTTCATACATTGCTGGTAACATATATATAACCAAATATATATAACCAGCAAAACTCAATTTACCACAACTTAGAGTCTTTATAAAACACACCTGTTTTACAAACAGTGAAATGCCCTGTATTTCGAATTAAGAATATTAATTTTCTTAAAGCGACAGGAGTTATAAAAGACATTGATGTTTATTTTCCAAGATATTGAATTTTCATTAACTTGGCGTCATTCTTGCTAATTAGGAGTAATTTTTGCCAGTTTGGGGCAACATTATTAGAAAGTGGTCAAGTTGGCAACATTTTGCCAAATTTCTTTTCAATGGCAATTTATTTAAAGATAACTACAATTTTTTCGATAAATTGTTTTCGAAAACGTGCTTTATCTCAAGAGAGGTTCTTACCAGCTTTCTAAAGTGGGTGCTATTCTTGGTTTAAAGATAAATTACATATTAAATGATCATTTATTTAACATTGTTAATGGTATTGATTTTTAAAGATTTTCTTAAAAATTCATTATAAAATTGCGGGTGTTCCAGACATTTGATCGCGTTAAAATTAATAGGGTTCCAGTATTCACCGTTTATAATAACTATACCAAATATTTTTACTAGCTCTATTCGTTCGTGAGATATTGATTTCACACATCACTAACACACCCGCGAGCACTCACACACACATATACACATACACAAACACACATACACACATATGCACATATACACAGACATCCTCAGAAAAACATTCGATTCGACTTCAGGGGTGCTTGTAACACGCCTTTCCGTCAAAAATTCGAATTCGACTTTTTGACCCCGTCATAATATTTTCCCTTATGCTACGTGTACAGGGAAGGTAAAAACTGGAACTATGTGAAATTTTTAGTAATTCTCATGATTAGAACTCGAATTACTTGAAATTTAAGATTTTAGTAGAATTATTTACCAGATAAATTCCCCATATTGTTGATTTCGCACAATATACAGGGCGATTATAATTAAAGTTGCGATTTTAAAACGCTGTAAAGTAAGAACCACTGGTCAGAATGATCTGAAATTTGACCTGAGTGTGTGTGAAGCAATGAAATTTTGTTTGGCGAAGGTAAAAAAATACTTCAAAAATGTACCGATAGACGGCGCTGTATTTTCCAAACACGGGGTGTCGTTAGCCGAAAGAAACCAATAGTCAACTAAAGAAAACGACAATTTAATCAACATCACTTAATTTAATAATTGATTGAAACATCATGAAATCATGAAACAAACACCTAATACGCAAGAAATGTTCAATATGCTGTCCACCGTACTCGGCTGCGAGGTGGAAGCGCAAAAAAGAATGTTCCACAACAGATCGGGGTGTATCAGAGGTGATGCTGTAGATGTGGTGAGCAATGCGTGCTTTTAAGTCAGCTAAGTTCGTCGAACCTCGAGAGAGCAGTTAACGTACAGTCACCGTTCTGGTAGAAAAGTTTTACGAGCAAAGCACGATCCTTCAGTGACAGAGTCATGACAAGGCACCCAATGAGATTTGCATGTGCTCCTCGTTTTTATCACAACTGTAATGTGCGGTGTGCATGCCTAGTCTTAATTAGCAAAACTCCAGATTAGAGGTGTGCTTCCACGCGCGATCCAGCGGCTAATTTTTTCGTTCTTCGTCAAGCAAATTCAATGTTGGATTCATACATTGCCATTTTTTTGTACATTTTTGAAGTAATTTTTTTTTCACCAAACAAAATTCCATTGCTTCACGTATACTCGGGGTCAAATTTCAGGTCATTCTGACCAGTAGTTCTTACTTTACAGCGTTTTAAAATCGAAACTTTAATTATAATCACCCTGTATGTCTGTGACCAGACCGTCACTACAAATACGTTTGTTTTAAAACTGTTAAGAGTTTAAGAATATGGGAAAATAGATGCCATTTAATTGAAGTTTTTTCCCCGTACGTATGCATTTTACTATCTATGTAGGGAAAGTGAAAATCTGATGTATGAAGTATATGACTCACCTGATCCATTCATTGCATCTAGGGCGCGGTAGCCCAGTGGTTAGCGCGCTGGAATTGCATTCGGTAAGCCCGGGTTCGATTTCCGCCGCTGTCAAAACTGCCGCCGCGTTCACACTGAGTACGATCACGTTAAACATGTGGGTCCGTAAGTCCTTCCGAGAGGTTGGTGGTAGGGGAAGGAGGGTACGGCCCCTGTGGATGCCTTCCCCACTGGGTTCCGGTCGAAATTGGGTGGCACTTCCCGACGGTCCAAACAGTTATCTTACACCTTTCTGGTAGCCGGCCGTCCAAATAGTTGCTCAAGTCCTCAGGACGAGTCGGACAGTCTGAGTCTTCAACACCTTTCTGGTAGGTCGGACGGTCTGGGTCTCAACAACAACAACTCATTGCATCTAAAAATAATCCGTAATGTTTTAATTAAAGTTTCATTGCACTAAATAAAACATAAGATGGATACTTATGTTTTATTTCGTGCAATGAAACTTTAATTAAAATTATATCAAATTTGCAGTTTTAAAACATATATATTTTTTTCATTTGGAGACCTAACATATTTGTAACGTCGCCAGCTTTTCAAAATTCCCCAAAACTGAAAGATCTGAGAACTGGTTATCATAGAGTAAGGAGGTTGATTTTATTTGCTCGGTTATTGAAAAATATACATCAAACAATAATTGAATAAATACATCCAAGCATATGTTTTATTTGCATACTGTGTAGAATTTTGTTACCCATCATATCGATAAAAAGTACAATTCAATTGTTCCAAATTATGCCAAAATGTAATCAGCACTAAGAAAAAAAATAAAAATTTCGGGAAATTTCGCCGAATAGTTCTCGAGTTAGAGTTTATGTATACATTAACAGACAGACAAGTAGACAGGTAGACACACTGACAGACTTTACATTAAAAATAACTGTTTTGTAATCTAGTGTGTTAATTCATCGAAAACATTAATTGCAATTTTTCGACCACATCTTAATCCTTTTCTTTTACATTACAATGTATTGTAGGGAAAGAAAAAATCTGATGTGGGCAGCACATGACTTTCTCTGCAGACTTATATCCATATTCAGTTTATTTTAATTAAATTTAATTCACTTTTCGCTGTTATTTGGTAACTGGACTTATTTTTAAAGGTGACGTAGAGAAAATACGAAAAAACTAAAATATATCGAGAACGGCTAGTTCTAGTGTAATGGAGTTGGTCTTATTCTTTTGATCGTTAAAAATAACGTATAAAACAAGCATTTAAAGAATATATTTGAGCATACGTAGTTTTTTATTTTAGATTTTGAAGATTTTTGTTGGCCATTTTTGAAAAAAAGGCAGGTTATTTTTTTTCCGAATCATACCAAAATCTAATTAGCTGCAGGGTAACCCATAAGCGGCGACTTATCTACAGAATTTTGTAAAGTTCGGTTCATTAGTTTTTCAGCTAGAGGGGATGAAGGCAATTTTTGCTGGCCATTTTGCAAGAAACAGGCGGGTTCTTTTATCCCGAATCGTACTAAAAACTAATCAGCACCAGGGGCATACCCAAGTGACTTACCTACCAAATTTTATGAAATTTGGTCCATTAGTTTTTGAGTTAAAGTGGATACATATATTGCACAGACAGTGTATTGCAGGGAAAGTAAAAATAGATCAAAATTTGTTTCAGTAATGTAAAGCTATCATTTAGGATCATATTTAAAACTTTGAATATTTAAACTTTTGAGAACACCGTGTTTCACATAATCTGTCGCAATTTCGAAAATTTTGTCGAACATGCATTAACGTTCGAAATTAAAACTCCATGTGCCATCCATGAAGCAGTTATTCTGGTTTCAGTATGAAGGGGGGGGGAAACTTCAAGGTGCTTAAATATTAGAAGGTTAGTGCCGGTTTAAAGTGGGGGAGGATTTCATTTTGTTCCAGGCAAATATTTCATTATTTACATTTTAAAATGCTAGGTATTTCCTGAATGTAAAGGTTGGATTATTTAATGGGGATCTCAACATTTATTGTCATAGCTTCTACTGAATGGCTGTGTTCTGAAATAAAAAGTAACTATGTAGATCAACTCGACATTCTCATTCCATAATCCACTTTTAAGTAGCTTGTGTTTTTTTTTTAAATTTTGCAAATAAACATTTTGAAAAATTGATATCGTCTATCCAAATGATTACAATTATAGCGTCTTACACTTTACTTTAAAGGACCAGTAAAGGATCGGGGATAACTTGCCCGCCCCCCTTCTCCGAGAGGGAGGCCAATGAAGTCACGAACACAATTATATCGCGGCCTTTTTTGACAACAAAGATTGAAACTATTTAGTTTCTAAATCCTTGAGTCATAAATAATCCCTTTTATGTATGATTATGGCAAATTTTGTCCCATGCTGCCATAGTAAAGAAATGTAGAATTTTAAATACATATTGAAGTTTTTTCTCGAATTTAAAAAAATATATCTAGCTCTAGATTTTTTTAATAACAAAGCCGGATATAAAGTTTTGTGAAAATCCAATAATATTTGTAGCAGCTGTTGTGTGCACAAGAAATCGACCACAGACAGACAGATATATTTCCCAGACAGACAGATCAGCCAGACAGACAGATATATTTCCCCCACTCCACCCAGTCATAGACCTTATATACATGTCATAGACTTTATACGCCACCCAGTCATAGACTTTATATACTATAGACCTGTATGATCTAGTCACCTAGTAGGGATGGGGTGGGGGAGCGAAAATCCTGCTTTGTTAGGTTCTGTACCGTAGTCTATCCAACAAGTGTGCTAAGACTCAGACTTCTAGGTCACTTAAAAGTCTGAAAAGATTAAAAACACATCTTCATTGTCTTTAATTCGGCTCCGTTAAATCCGGCCCACGATCGATGCTATGAAAGTGCAGAGATTCAGCCTTCTAGATCATCGGGAGGGGGGGGGAGGTTCTGTAGAATCTGAAAAGACACAAACACCATAGATTATTACATAGATGTATGAGAAAATCTTGTGGAGTCTGTCATATACATACATTTTCAATATATAGTGATAAATTAGAAGAATATGTAAATGCTCTATCAAGCATTAGAAGCTATTAAAAGGTAAAGCTTGAGAATTTCCCCCACTAAGTAGCCAGCCTAACTCAAGGAAATGCTTAAAGTTTTGGGACGTATGCATTAAGTCGTCAAAGAGAAAGGATTTTCCCATCATCAAAGGGATATTCCTGGAAGCTCGATTAGGACCCCTTTGAAATTTGACGGATTAGTACAAAAGCATTATTAAGATTGAAAATCTGCTTTATATGAAACTAGCAGATTACTTAGCGTTGCTAGTGATTCAGTATATGTGAAAATTGCAGTAGTATTCAAAAGGATACTATTCTCAAAGGATACTGTCGAATCTGTATCGTGCTAAAATATAAAATAACTGAAAAGTACAGTAGTATTAAAAATCTGACTTTCCCTGCAAACTTATATCCACGGTCTCTTTATTTAAATTAAATTGAATTCACTTTTAATTCATTTTACTTTCCCTGCAATACATGGTAATGTATAGGGAAAGTATTGGCATCATGTCGAAAATCGCAACTCGAGTTTTCGACGGATCTACACGTTTCGAGACCTCTAGAATACGAAAAAACTATTTTTAGCGTGACGTCTGTTTGTGTGTCTGTGTGTCTGTGTGTCTGTCTGTCTGTCTGTGCAGATTTTGTATCCACTCTTAACTAAAAAACTAATACACCGAATTTCACAAAATTTTGTAGGTAAGTCACTTGTGGGCGAGCCTGGGGCTGATTAGTTTTGGGTACGATTCGGGATAAAAGAACCCTCCTTTTTTTGCGAAATGGCCCGCAAAAGTTTGTATCCACTCTAGCTGGAGAACTAATGGACCGAATTTCACAAAATTCGGTCACCCTGGTGCTGATTAGATTTTGGTACGATTAAGAAAAAATAACCTGCCTTTTTTGCAGAATGGTCCGCAAAATTGTCAATATCTAAACTAAAAAGCTACGTATGCTCAAATATATCCATTAAATGCTTGTTTAATACGTAATTTTTAAAGAAGAAAAGAATAAGACCAACCTCATTACAGTAGGAGTAGCCGTTCTCGAGATATATTAGTTTTTTTCGTATTTTCTCCACGCCACCTTTGAAAATAGGTCCAGTTATCCAATGAGAACAAAAATTGAATTAAAAGTGAATTAAATTTAATTGAAATAAAGAGAACGTGGATATAAGTCTGCAGGGAAAGTCATGTGCTGCCCACATCAGATTTTTCGTTCTCATTTGGCAACTGGACTTATTTTCAAAGGTGGCGTAGAGAAAATAAGAAAAAACTAAAATATCTCGAGAACGGATTGTCTTAGTGTAATGCGGTTGGTCTTATTCTTTACATCGTTAAAATTACGTTTAAAACAAGCATTTAATGGATATATTTCAGCATACGTAGTTTTTATTTTAGATTTTGACGATTTTTGCGGGCCATTTCGCAAAAGAAGGCAGGTTATTTTTTTCCGAATCATACCAAAATCTAATCAGCACTAGGGTGACTCACTACTTATCTACCGAATTTTGTGAAATTCTGTTCATTAGTTTTTTAGCTAGAGTGGATACAGGCAATTTAGAGTGGATACAGGCAAAAAAAGGCGGGTTTTTTTTATCCCGAATCGTACCCAAAACTAATCAGTACCAGGATCACACCCAAATGACTGACCTACCAAATTTTATGAAATTCGGTCCATTAGTTTTTGAGTTAGTGTGGATACATATGACAGACAGACAGACAGACACACACACAGACGTCACGCAAAAAATAGTTTTTTCGTATTCTAGAGGTCTCGAAACGTGTAGATCCGTCGAAAACTCGAGTTGCGATTTTCGGCATGATTCCAATACTTTCCCTATACATTACCATGTATGGCAGGGAAAGTGATAAGGATGCTGTTCTCAAAGGATACTGTCGACTCAAACTCGTGCTAAAATATAAAATAACTGAAAAACTGATTAGAATTTAAAGAAATCTTCGGTGTTTCCAGTCTGCTGGAGCCGAAGTGTGAATAACATTATGTAAAATAAAACTCACTTTTGTACTTTTGCAATGTAAAAAAAAAGAACTCCTTTCTACAATTATAGGGCTTTTAAAGATCCACAAATTCTTGCTTATTGTTTATATCTATCTATTTTTAATTTTTAAGATATAAGCATTAAAATATTGAAAAATATAAAATCTTCATACTTCTTTAACTTGACAAGACGAGTACTCTAAAACTATAAGAACTTTTTTAAAAATAAATATAGATTTAGAAACTAAATTTCTTCATATTTTTATCGCTAACTATTTATATCTATCTTTTATAGTTTCGAAGATATTTCGAGTGAAAGTATGAAAAAAAAAAAGCCCTCGTTCGGTAAGATATGCTTTTACGTTTAAAAAAAAATAAAAAAAATTAAGGGTTGATCCAAAATCTATTCACATACACTTGTAGGACACTCAAAGAGCTACAAATTCTTGCTTATTGTTCAAGTCTAGCTCTTTTAGTTTTTTGAGATATAAGCATTACATACTTGAGAAACGGCAATTTTTTAATCATCTTCAACTTGATAAGTTGATTACTCGATAATAAATATAAATTTTAATGTTGAATTTTCCAGTCCGCGTTTCTGTCTTTTACTATTTATATCATCTTTTATAGTTTACTATATATTTCGAGTGATAGTTAGAAAAATGAAAAAAAAATTGCTTGAATATGTACTTTTTAAAGATTTTTCGGAAAAAAAATGTTTAAAATACTAAAATATTGAAATATATTTTTATATATTCGTAACCTGAACCCCCATTTCGACAAAACAAGGAAATACATTTTTATCTATTAGGTTCGGGGGGGGGGGTATAAGCGTACAAAGAGTTTACATTTTTCGTAATACTTCATTTATCCGCCAGAGAAACCTCAACTATAGCTATGTTATACACATAAAAATTCTATTACAATATTTCATTTAATTCCCCTTAAAAGAAATACAAGAATTTCTGTTTTCGTTATACAAAATTATCTGCACAGGCAGATTGAAGACTAGAACATTCTCGCCCTGTTTGTAAATAAATTTACGTAACATATAAAGTTTGGTACGCAAAACATACGACAAAATGAAGAGGATATAATTATGGAAGTTATACACTTTTGTCCCGTTGCAACAATTGGTTAAACACAATGTAAAACGTAAAAATTAACATTTTTTTCCTTCGAAATAAAACAGATAATTTGAAATTGAAAATATTAAGTAGTTATAGAATTTATATCCGTATCATTTTTGCCCAGTTGTAGTAATCGGTTAAACACAATAGAAAATGTATAAATTGAAATTATTTAAAAAAAAAAATAGAGAATTCGAAATTGAAAATATCAAGCAGTTTTAGAAGTTATACCCGTATCATTTTTGCGGAGTTACAGCAATCGGTGAAACACAATAGAAAATGTATAAATTAAAATTTGTTTTCCAAGATAAAACAGATAATTTGAAATTGAAAATATCAAGCAGTTATAGAAGTATCATTTTTGCCCAGTTGCAGCAATCTGTTAAACACAAAAGAAAATATATGAATTAATTTTTTTTCCAAAATAAAGCAGATAATTTGAAATTGAAAATATATTCTTGCCCAGTTGCAGCAATCGGTTAAACACAATAGAAAATGTATAAATTATTTTTCTTTGTCAACATAAAACAAATAACTCGAAATTAAAAATATAAATAATTCCCTTAGTTTCATATCCCAAGGCCGTAATAAAATCTAATCAAATATATAATTCTATTCATTTATAAATTTGTTTTGTTATTACAATTTCTTTATTATGTAAATCGTATAATTTGAATAAAAATGTGTACCTTATAAATACATTTGATTAAATTGCGCAGCTAAGTAAAATGATGTAATTTTCTTCAGATGAAGTTAAAAAAATTCGCCTGCATAATATATGTTATTTCCATGAAAAGTTTAATTTTGCTTTTTTTATTCATATCCCTTCAACCCCTGGTCCCAGAAACTAGAAACATGGACGTGGTTCCAGCAGTGAAATAGAGAATAACCTTACAAAATTAAAACAAAAAACTTTGTGGTCAAGAGTTATGGATTTGATATACGGAATGCGGAACACAGATAGAATACTGAATACGGAACACATACTTTCAAATATATATATATATATATATATATATAATTTACAAATGTAAAGTAAGCCTTAGATAGCTACATGAAAAAAATTCTCATAAGTAAACATTACGTATTTACATTTGTAAATTATATTTGTTGTTGAAAGTATATGCAGCGCAGCGCTATAGATACAATAACATTGTTTAAGCATAAGAATTTGGGTGGTGAAGAGAAGGTTCACTCTGTAGGTAGGGGGAGGAAGTGATAATGCATTCTCAGGATGTGATCATTGGGTACATGGCAACAAAGGGAAAATGATACTGGTGTATTGATGAATAGTATCGGCTTCCGGGAGTGTTGCCATGGTTTAAAGCATTGCTTAACCGGAGAGTGGGGGTCACAACTCCCCCGGGCCACTTGTGATACTTTTCGTTTTTCACATTCATCTTTAGCTTTTCTGTGAATTAGGTAATCTTTTTAGAAATTATATATATATATATAATATATTTCAAATATATATATATATATATATATATATATATATATATTTATATATATAATCCTATTTGTCGGAAACAGGGTACCTTTCATAAATATACAAAAATAATTTCAATATTTTGAATTATTTCCTCGGGATAATAAATGTCAGAATGAGACTTTATTTCACTTTACTTAATTCTACTTGGAATTTCTTCTAAACTATAGAAGATAGATATAGATACTAAGCAACAAAATAGTTTCAGTAAGAAATCTAGTTCCTTAATTAATAATTTATTTTTGCAAAGCTCTCAGAGTTTTCGAGCAATCGTCTTCTCAAGAGGAAGACTGGAAATATTTCCGATTTTAAAGTTTGTAATGCTTATATCTCGGAAACTAAAAGTGCTAGCTATGAACAGTAAGCAGTTAATTTGTAGCGTTTAAAAAGTTATGTAGGGATATTTAATTGGAACTTTATTGGAGTTTTATTTTAAAAGACGTCATTTGCATACAACCATTTCGGCTTCATCGGACTGAAGTCATCAACGATTATTAATTCAAAAATCTTCTCTTTTCTGTTTCTGAACTAGGGCTTGCACTGTAAATGAAAAATAATTGTTAATAGAGCAGGACAAAATTACTAGAGATATTTGGACTTGTAGAAGAATATCACAGGAAGAAAAAAATTATCGAACATATTTCTGCCGTTTATCTTTTCTTTCATTCTACTAATTTCCTGATCAAATATTTCCCTTTCCGTGGGAAATTTCCTGCCAACTAGAATCACAATTGGAAGCGTGAATCCAAACATAGAGAAGGTTTTATTTCAGCGGGTTTTACTTGTCGTGACGAATGTAATTGTTGAATGGTCACGCACCAAACGTGCCGAAATATTGTATTTTATTTTCCCTGCAATACATGGTAATGCATAGGGAAAGTATTGGAATCATGCCGAAAATCGCAACTCGAGTTTTCGACGGATATACACTTTTCGAGACCTCTAAAATACGAAAAAACTATTTCTACCGTGATGTCTGTGTGTGTGTGCCTGTGTGCCTGTGCAATGTATGTATCTACTCTAACTAAAAAAGTAATAGACCGAATTTCATAAAATTTGGTAGGTAAGTCTCTTGGGTGAGATCCTGGTGCTGATTAGTTTTTGGTAGGATTCGTAAAAACAGAACCCGCCTTTATTTGCAAAATGGCCCTTAAAAATTTCATATATTCACTCTAGCTATAATACTCATCGACCAAATTTCACAAAATTTGGTAGATAAACTACTTGTAGGATGCTCTGGTGCTGATTAGATTTTGGTATGATTCGGAAAAGAACAACCTGCCTTTTCTACGAAATGGCCCGCAAAAATTTGATGTATCCACGCTAGCTAAAATACTAATTGACCAAATTTCACAAAATTTGGTAGATAAGTTACTTGTGGGACACTCTGTTGATTAGATTTTAGTACGATTCGGAAAAGAACAACCTGCCTTTCTTTACGAAATGACCAGCAAAAACCGCCAAACTCTAAAAAAAAAAAACTACATATGCTGAAATGGATCAACCAAATTCTTGTTTTATATGCAATTTTTGATGAGGAAAAGAATATAACACACTCCATTATACTTTAGGACTAACCGTTCTCAAGATATTTGAGATTTCTTGCATTTTTGTTACGCCTCTATCGGAAAAATGGTCAATTACCAAATATAAACAAAAATTAAATTAAAAATGCAAATTTAGTGTTATTTGGTGCAATTGAACCCAATCTAATGAATTATTAAAGGAATAAAGGAAATACGAATTTGAGTCTGCAGGGAAAGTCATGTGCTGCCCACATCAGATTTTTTCTTATGTTACAAATTAACCTCTGGAATCGTGGGTGTGCAAGCAGGATACAAAAGTGAGTCCGAATTTCTGGATAACTAACAGGTTTTTACTCAAGCACAGCGTAAACAGAAACAACATACAGTGAAACAACATCTAAATGCTCCGATAATTTCACAAAATAACTGATATTATTCTCAAAACATTGAGGAAAGTTACTGGCCAATGTAGTTCGTATCTCGCCAACTGCTCACCGATAGAGTGATAGTTCCTTTCATAGACTCTCCATAGAAACTTCTGGAAATCTCGCATATCTCGTAGAATGATCGTTATTTCGCGTATTTTCTCGAACCTTCGGGAAGTCGCCAAACTTCGCCAAATTGGAAATAAATAGACACATCTGGCAACCCTTCTTCAAACTTCGGAATTCTGGAAACCCTACGTTTACGTCATGGGGGCCTTTACGGGTGTTTTCTCCGTCTGATTCTCAAAAGAAAAGACTCCAGTGAGGGAATATTACACATTCGTAACCCTTACTTAAATAAACATCCTCGTGAGTACAGTTAGAATTGCTTACACTGCGACGTTTTCCTAAAACTACGCTCCAGATTTATCTCTACAGCGAGCTTCAACCTTCCTAATCTGAAAAGTAAATCATGGTCATTGACTGCATTATTTTCCTTTCAAATTATAATATTTATTTAGGTAGCACTCAAAGATTATATCATACATTTGCAAATATTTTATACTAAAACAACTAGTTTAATCTTTTATGAGAGACTTAGGAGGAGATGTGAGACCAAGCAATATTTACCGAAAAATCAAAAAAAGATCTGCGCCTGACCTAGTTGTTATTGCTGGTACGTACCTTATGTGTATTTTAACTGCACTAAAGCTCACTGGCTATGACTTGGGCACTTGACATTAGCGAGCGAATTGGTTTGATTATGAATCATCTGGAGTTGATATCTAGAGCACTACTTTTTATCTTTTATCACAGCAAACATTATTTTTTCCTGCTTATCATGGCTCGTAGATACTTTTCAATCCCTTATCGTCCTCAGAGCTCAAATATCCTTTTCAATATCTCATCATCTTCATAACTCGATTCTTTTCAATCTCTTATCGTCCTCATAGCTCGAAGATTCTTTTCAATTTTTTATCGTCCTCATAGCTCAAAGATCCTTTTTACTCTCATACTGTCCTCATAGTTTGAAGATCCTTTTCAATATTTTGTCACCCTCACATCTCGAAGCTCCTTTTCAATTTCCTATCGTCCTCATAGCTCGAAGATCCTTTTCAATTTCTTATCGTCCACATAGCTCGAAGATCCTTTTCAATCTCATATCGTCCTCATAGCTCGAAGATCCTTTTCAATCTCTTGTCGTCCTCATAACTCGAACTGTTATTGTCCTCATAACGTGAACTCTTATCGTCCTCATAGCTCGTGCTCTTACCGTCCTCATAGCTCGAACTTTTATTGTCCTCATAGCTCGAAGGTCCTTTTCAATCTTTTATATAGTCCTCATAGCTCGAACTCTTATCGTCCTCATAGCTCGAAGATATTTTTCAATCTCTTATCATCCTCATAGCTCGAAGAGATCGTGTTGAAAATCTGAGCTCGAGTTTTTGACGGATCTACATCTTTCGAGCCCACGAAAACACATTTTTAGAATAGCGTCTGTCAGTGTTTCTGTCTATTTGTGTGTCTATCTGTGTGTCTGTCTGTGTTCCTGCCTATCTGTGTGTCTGTCTGCGTTTCTGCCTGTCTCTGTTTCTGCTTGTTTGTGCTTCTGCTTGTTTGTGTGTCTGTCTGAGTTTCTGTCTGTCTGCGTGTCTGTCTGTGTTTCTGTCTGTATATCTGTGCAATGCATGTATTCACTTTAGCCTCAAAACTATTCGAAATTTCACAAAATTTGCGTATAGGAAGTCACTTATAGGTTACCCAGGTGCTGATTAAATTTTGGTATGATTCAGTAATTAATAACTTGCATTTTTTTGCGAAATGACCAGAAAAAAGTGTTAAAAACTAATTATGCTTAATTGTATTGATTAAATGGTTGCAGTGGATCAACCCTACTTCTTCAGGATCAAGCGGCCTCGAGCTATATAATAATTATCGTAACTTTAGCAAGCTGGCGATGTTTTATAATGCAATAAGTCGCCAGGTGATAAAAAAATGTTTTAAAATTGATTATATAATTACTATAATTTCAAATGCACACACCTGTCATTTTTTTACAATTAAACCCAATTCTATGAATTATGAAAGAAATAAAGAAATAAAATTAATTTGAGCCTGCAGGGAAAGTCATATGCTTCTCACATTAGACATTTTTGACTATAAACGTTTATTTTATCTTAAAAACCTAATATTTTTTTAGTGCATAGCAATTTATAAATGATCATAATAGTTATAGATATTTACCTAAAGCTATAAATTATAGAATCTTTATGCCACTTACGCTATTGAACTATGAACGTTTATTTTGTCGTAAAAACCTGTTATTTCTTTTCTTTAGTGCTTTGTCAGCTATAAATGTTCATAACCGTTATATATATTTATCTAAATCTATAAATTTAAGAATTTTTACGCCATTGAACTATGAACGTTTATTTTGTTATAAAACCTGTTACTATTTTTTCTGTAGTGCATAGTCAGTTATTAATATATTTACCTAAATCTATAAATGTAAGAATTTTTACGCCACTTTTTATCATGTTTATAACATATTCAAACAAAGGAAATATGTCTGAACGTACTTCAACAGGAGCTTTTACCTCTTGAGTGCATTTTATTCGGTGGCAAAGTTTTCCCGCTGGCAGTTTTACAAAATTCTGAGGTTTTAATGGAATTTTGGATGAGGGTTGGTTTTTATTTTTTACTAGGTTCACTCTTTCTCACTTTCCTCGGTTCACTCAATTTTTATGCACCCAGAAAAGTCAAGATAGCCGGATAGCTGTCCAAAAATATTTATGTGTTCTTGAGTGGATATACTGTTTGAAACTCGTGAATATTTGATATATTTTTTCACATTCAGTTTTATATTTCGCAAGCTGAAGAATGATCTTCCATTATATCAAGTGTTAGTGATTCTAAGTTATATAAAATATTGTTTTAAATATAAGATTTTAAACTGAATTGTCATAGCAACAGTAACTCCATAAAATTTCACGCAAGAGATCAAATTTTATTACTTTTCTTATATACATAATGTATAAGGAAAGTATTGTGACGGGGTCGAAAATTCGAATTCGAGTTTTCGACGGGAGAGCACGTTTCATGTCGAGAGCACGTTCGTCACTCCCTGATCACGAATCAAACATGTTTGAAGTGATGTCTGTGTGTGTGTGTGTGTGTGTGTGTGTGTGTGTGTGTCAGTGAGTCTGTGGAGACGATAACTGATGAACGAATGGACCGATTCAAACGAAATTTGGTACAAAAATCACAATCCGTAAACACTGGAAGCCTATTGTTTTTAAACGGAATCGAATGTTCAGAACTCCCCTAAATTTTCGACTGAAATTTTGAAAAAATCGTCAAAAAATCAAAACCGCTAATAAAGTTACGCAAACAGGCATTTCTTATGTAAATTTTCATTAGAAAATGATTAACATAAGTTTTAGAATGCTGACAGGAACCGTTCTCGAGATATTGCACATTTTTAAAAAAAATTATCAAAAAGTCATATAAAATAAAAAAAATATATTTCCTAATGAGAAACATGTTCCCTTTTCATATGTAATACCATGCGATAAGTTGGGTGACATCATTCTCGTGGATCTAGCTCGTTCCATTCATGAGAAAAGATACTTCGAGTAATACTTTTGCATTTGAACGCCAATAGTCATTTATCTGCTATAAGGATATCTTATTTCTCCGCCAGTAAAGCTTGGCGAGATTTTGGCGACGAATTTGGCGGAATCTCGCCAACTTGGCGACTTTTTGAAATGTTGTCAAATTAACGAAAATCTCGCCAAATGGATTAAAATGACGCTAAATCGACGAAAATGACGACTCATTGTCGAAAATTCAATACCTTGGAAAGAATATAAGTATCTACTATAAGAAAAACCTATTTTTTTACTGCTAAAGTAGTAAATTCATTGCATTATATAAGGAAAGTCATGTGTTGCCCACATCAGATTTTTTTTTTACTGTAAAAGTAGTAAATTCATTGCATTACATAAGGAAAGTCATGTGCTGCCAACATCAGATTTTTTTCTCTTACAACTGGATTAAAATGCGAATTTTTGACGCACTTGCATATTTTGAACATGTCTGTGATAAAACAGAAAGTTTAGGAGTGTAGTGAGGTGAAATTTGCATAAATACACTACTACTACTTACCCATAGTGTCCCCGAGTTGAACGTTGAACCTGTAACAGTATAGTAGAATCCCGAATGATCAAAGTACATTGCATTTCACTAAAATAACCAGTCGATTTTGTGGCCACTAACACATTTATTAAACACATAAAATATTCAACGTTGATAATAATAATAATATAACAAACACAGTTGCACTACACTCAATTTTATCAAGCTTGACCTCGGGGTGTACTGGCTATTTAATATATTTGCTATTAAATTACTCATTTTAAATGCAAGTAGTGCAGTGCGGGAAATTTCCACAGCTTAAATTAGTACTGACACTTTGATTATATGAACACATAAATAACACATTACATTACAATTGAACTTAAATATTACGATACCTCCTCCCAGATGAGATGCTTTGTAATTTAACAATGATCTGTCATAGATCCTGATGAAGAGGTCTCGGTTATTCAATTAAAACACAGTTTGTAAGGATGCACGGTTTATTTGAGATATCGCTGAATTCTAGATACCATTGCGGATTATCACGGAATCGGTGATCACAGTTCGCTACACCCTCTTCCTCCCAATTGTCGATTTGGCCCAGTGATTCCTGGAGAACCGGGAACTACATACAGGGCGAGGCCGCTTGGGTTGCATTCTGCATGAACTTTACAGTGGCATTCCTCACACATGCCGTACCAATGACGGTTGTAGCACTCAGCTGACGGGTGACGCGTGCTGCATAGAGGCCCAAGATTGGGACCTCGCAAACGCTCCGTTCATGTCGACTCGGTCGTGAGGTGAGATCAACACTGCTGTCGAGTACAGTTCTCGCGGTACACACAGTTGTCCCGGCTTTAATGTAGTATAAGGGTCCAAAAGTTGTAGCCCACACTACGCTGTCTATTTTCAGAGCTGTGTGGTACTGCGTATCAAAAGTGGCGAAGTCCTCGCTGTTCCTATGACCGCCACGCCCGATGAAAGCAACTGTCGATCTGGCTCTGCCCTTGCTCGATTTGGCTTAGCGCGGCCATGAACTTGGTTGGCTGAAAGGTTGCGTTGGGCTCCGAGCTACACCCGAGTGTACGTGGTCGCAATGGGTAAAACTGGTGTTGGTTCCGTGCTGTATGCAGCTGGCTGCCGCTAGGGAGGGACAGCGAACACCGTGCCTAAAACTGCATCAAAATGCATATCGGATCGGGCGTCAAACAAGTGCACAGTTACACTTGGAGATCTTTCCTCACGAGATCAGAATTGAGTTTAATTTTGCATTTTAAAGTCAAGTCCCTTCAGATTTTCGAAACGATGGGGGGGGGGGGGGGGAGAAATTGGGTGGAAGTCACCTCGTTTTCTCATTCGATGTTTCACGATGTGCGAGAAAAGGGCGGTTCAATTTCGACTAATTTTACTGGCTTGCGAAATAACGCTCATTTCTTATGCGTCTAATAGAAAATGAAGGCCGGAGGTTTTCCCACAGCCGGGACGTTCTGGAACGGACCTCGATGTGAGCAACACCTGACAGGGGCTATAAATTTCTAGAGATTTGTAGTTTTACAATTTGGGAATTGTTACACGCTCTTCTTTTATGAACATTTACAACCACTGTCATGTGCATTCATACCATGGCGCCACATCAGTCCCATCCTGTCTGTGAGGAGGCATCGCTATAGACATGTACCATACACATTATCTACATTGAGTAATTGCTACTCCCGTCCCCTTTCATTCCTGGGGCTAACCCGGGGCATGAAACATACACATACTTGCACTTAAGTGCCGAATATAGGTGATGCATCATAACAAAGAGGAGAGAGAAAGAGAAAAATATAAAGAAAGAAAATAAAGAGAAAGAAAGAAAATAATAAAGAGAAAGAAATGATAGAAGCATAAAGAGAGATATAGATGGAGATAGAGAGAAATAATGATAGAAACAAGAAAGAGAAAGTATATATAGATACATAGATAAATATATTGACAAAAAGAAAGAAACAAATAACAACAAAAAAGCAGAAAGAGAAATGGAATGGTAGAAATTAAGAGAGAGATAAAGATAGATAAATATTTAGATAGGTAAATACAATGACACAAAGAAAGAGAGAAAATGATAAAACACAGAAAGAGAAACAGAAGGGTAGAAATAAAGAAAGAGAGAGAGAGGGGGAGGGAGAAAGAGAGGGAGAGGGAGAAAAAAGAGAGAGAGGGAGAAAGAGAAAGAGAGGGAGAAAGAGAGAGGGAGAGAAAAAGAGAGAGGGAGAAAGAGGGAGAAAGAGAAAAAGAGAGAGAGGGAGAAAGAGAAAGATGAAGAAAGAGAAAGAGAGAGAGGGATATATAGAGAGAGAGGGATAAAGAAAAAAAGAGGGAGAAAAAGAGAGAGGGACAAAGAAAGAGAGAGAGAGAGAGAGAGAGAGAGAAGAGAATCAAACGAAGTTTGCTATGGTCATCACTACCCATAAATTCGCGACGTTACAGCTGTTTAAAAGATGTTTTTGATCTCTGTAAAAGAGCAGACCTGAAGAGAACCACATTAGAAGAAAGCTAAAAGTTCAATATAGCTGAAGTCAAATGAATATGCACAAATTAAACCTAAATTAAACAATCAATATAGAGTTCTGTATATTTCAAAAGATGGATTCAAATACCACCAATTTGAAAACAGCAAGCAGTGAACGAATTCAAAAACAACCAATCACAAAGCAGAACGAAAAACGACCCAGTGAATCCGAAATCATAGAGTTAATATACAAGTTGGAGTGCCAGTTACCTTACACCTTTCTGGTAGGTCGGACGGTCTGGGTCTCAACAACAACAAGTTGGAGTGCTACAAGACAAGTTGGGTAAGCTACAACAAGATCAAACAAGACGCAGCAACGAGACATACATTTTTTTGTACAGCCGATACGTATAATAAACATGTGATATACAATACAAATGTCAGGTATGCATTAATTTATTCGATTGTTACTACTACATGACTCTAGTAGTCCACGCTGCATTTTCAGTGACAGTTACAAAACCCCTAAACGAATAAATTTTACTTTAATTTCAGTTTACCATACAGTTCTAAAAATCTGTCTTTTTCAAGTGGTTTCATGGAACATTCTGTAATCTGGTTTTCTGTTGAATATTAAACTCCTTTTATATACTCTCTGTGGACTCCAGATTTGTGGAGGTTAAATATACGTCCTTCTCAAAGTATTCGATTTTCAAAAGTAGTTGTTCGATGGAAATGCATGAAATGTCTAGCCACAACTTGCTGAATTTTGCTCTATACCAGTTTCCGCTTCTACGGTATAACTATGTAAACTTAGTCAACTATATGCTCTGCCGTGATATTTTTGCATGCAAATTTTCGCAAAAATGAAACAGGTGGTTTAATGTATTGTAATTCCAATTTCACCCAGTGTATGAACTAGGCCAATATCTCTAAAAGTGTTAGAGATCATATATTTTTGTGCAGACTTATAGGAAACTCCAGTGGCGTTGCACCATGAGACAACTTTAGGGTGTTGGTCTCCAATTTTAAGGGAATACGGGGATATCTCGTTTCCTGTTAAAGATAGGTGAGAAAAGTCAATTATAAAACTATAGGGCGTTGCAAAATTAGTGTCAAGTATTTTTGCCCCCCCCCCCCGGCAAAAGATAGAAAGGGGCCCTGAATATCAGTGTATACAATTTATCTCACCCCTTCCAAATAAAAAAAATAAAGATTTAGATAATGAGACAGAATAAAATTGATTTTATCATCTACAAAATACAAAATGTTCACTTTCACGATACATGCTTTCATACGTGGAATAAGATGTCCCACGTATTTTATAATGCCTTTACGTTTACACTGCAATTGCTAATCTTCTCTCCACAGAGATGGACTCTTAATTAGAATTGTTTGAATATTATATATATATTATTTTTTGTTATGTGCTATTAAGAAAGTGGCTTTTAAGTTGTCTTATAAATCTAAGAATTCTGTAAATACTTTTTTGTTCAAATTGTGTGCATGTTTTTAAAGTGTAATATATGGATAATGAGTAAAATAAATTGAGGCATCATTGTGTTTGTTATAAATAGGATTGTATATAGATAAAGAATCTCGTAATTTTAAATTTTATGAAATTGAAATATTTTAATGTGGAGTTTTTGCGAATGAAATGAACCTTGTTGATGTAATGTATTTTTGGCCTATGTAAAGTATAAAACATGTAAATAAGAAGTTTTATGTTTGAAATATTATGAAAATTGTATGTAACCTTATGTGATGTGGCGCAGTCTGTTAAATGGCATTTGTAGGAGCGAATTGCTCCATTTCTTGTAAATAAAGCATGTTGCTGTTGAGTTCCAGCTCAGAGGGTGACTCCCTCCAGATTGTTGGTTTTTGTGTTTGCGTGGTGTTTGGCTTTGCGGCTTTTGGCCGTTCGTTTTGTTGTGGTGAGGACGGGATTTTGTGAGTTCTGTTGCGATTCCGCGGGGCCGCTTCACGACCCTGGTGGCTTGGAGAGCTTGTGTGCAGAGCGTCCTTAGTGCGCTACCGCAACGACGGAAATCTCTTTACCGGATACTTTCGGGTGGGGCGGTGTGCCATTAAAGGTTACGTTCACACTGTTACATACAGATGAATAAAATTGCCCCGTTTAAAATCGCTATTTAGGGAATAATTTATCAGCTTTCGTTGATGGATAGAAATGATTCGTTCTCATTTTGTAACGTTCTACAACTTCGCAATTTACTTTGAAACTAGCTACCCTTATTACCACCCTTAAAATAAGGGGGCAGCCATTAAGTTATCTCATGTGGTGTCATAAGGATTTTCTACACACCTGAATGAAATATATACGATAAACCTAGTACTTCTTGAGTTATTGAACTTATTCATGACTATCCTTGACACGCTGTATAATTATTACGCTATATAGTTATATCACGCTGTATAGTTATATGTATACATATTATCTAATATGTATACATACAACTATACAGCGTGTTATGTGTAACTATACAGCGTGTTATATGTATACATATTATCTAATAAGTATACATTTTTGATAAATTTGAATCATAAAATTTATATATAACCTGACAACCATAATTCTGGCTTTATAAGTTTTACGTTTCACAAATTTTATTACACAATAGTTTTATGACCCTGGAGAATGTTAAAACTTACGATTGGTAACATTTCGCCTGCTGCCTCAGAACATTACGTTTCACGCAGATTGTAATCTGTATACAAATTGTTGATTTTGTTTGTAGCTTTTTCAGATAGCGAGTACCACGAAATGTTTTAAGGCAGTTTGGAAGAGATAATTCTATTTTTCCTATTTATAGATTGTTACATTAGAATTTTTTACGCATCTGCGTTTCTTCCGGCCAGTATAACTGTGCTATGTAAGTTGAATAAAAAAAAATTCATAATATGAAAAATCTGATGTGTGGTAGCATATGACATTCCCTAGAGTTTTAAATTCATTTCTCTTTTATTTCTTTAGCAATTCATTTGAGTTTAATTGCACAACATAACAAGAATATTTATTTGAAATTATAATGAATTTGCACATAAATTTTCATTGTCAATTCGTAACTAGAAGTATTTTCAAAACCGGCGTAGCTAAATTGAGAAAAAAAATCTCTAGAATGGCCAGTCCTAGAGTAATGGGGTTGATCTTATGTTTTTCATCGTCAAAAATTACGTATAAAACAAGCATTGAATTGATATATTTGAGTATATAGTCTTTTGTTTTAGATTTTGACTTTTTTTGCGGGCTATTTCTAAAAAAAGAAAGAAAGGCAGATTCTTTATTTCGAATCATAGAAAAATCTAATCAGAATCAGGGTAACCCATAAGTGATTTACCTTCCAAATTTTGTGAAATTTGGTCAATTAGTGTTTTAGCTAGAGTGGATACATACGATTTTTGTTGGCTATTTCGCCCAAAAAAAGGCAGATTCCTTTATCTCGAATCGTACCAAAATCTAATTAGCACTAGGGTGTCCCACAAGTGAACCTATGAAGTTTATGAAATTGTGTCCATTAGTTTTTTAGTTAGACTGGATACATAAATTACACAGGAAAGACACACACAGACAGACATACTACTAAAAAGGGTTTATTAGTATTTTAGAGGTCTCAAAACGTGTAGATCCGTCGAATACCTCAGTTGCGATTTTCGACATATGATTCCAATACTCCCTATACATTATCATATAATGTAAAGAAAGTAAAAAGAAGAGAAAAACCGTATTAATTTTTTTACTTCCTTATATACATAATGTATAAGGAAAGCATTGTGACGGGGTCGAAAAGTCGAATTCGAGTTTTCGACGGGAGAGCACGTTTCAAGCATCGCTGATCACGAATCAAACATTTTTGAAGTGATGTCTGTGTGTCTGTGTGTGTGTGAAAAAGTATGTGTGTGTGTGTGAAAGTATGTGTGTGTGTGTGAAAGTGTGTGTGTGTGTGTGTGTGTGCGTGAAAGTATGTGTGTGTGTGTGTGTGTGTGTGCATGTGTATGTGTGTGTGTGTGTGTGTGTGTGTGTGTGTTTGTGTGTGTGTCAGTGAGTCTGTGGAGTCGATAACTGACGAATAAATGGACCGATTCGAACGAAATTTGGTACAAAAATCACAATCCATAAACACTGGAGGTCTATTGTTTTTATACGCAATCGAATGTTCAGAACTCCCCTAAATTTTCGAGTGAAATTTTTTAAAAATCGTCAAAAAATCAAAACCGCTAATAAAGTTACGGAAATAGATGTTTCTTACGTAATTTTTCATTAGAAAACGATTGACCTAAATTTTAGAAGGCTAACATGTACCGTTCTCGAGATATTGCACATTTTTCAAAAAAATTATCAAAAAGTCTTATAAAATAAAAAAAAATATTTCTTATTGAAAAACATGTTCACTTTTCATATATAATACTATGCGATAAATTCGGTGACATCATTCTCGTGGATCTGGCTCGTTCCATTCATGAAAAAAATACTTTAAGTAATACTATTGTATTTGAATTCCAATAGTCATTTATCTGCTGTAAGAATAATTTATTTCTCCTTCCATAATACTTGACGAGATTTTGGCGAAAAATTTGGCGGAATGTCACCAAATTAACGAAAATCTCGCCAAATGGTTAAAACTGACGCTAAATCAATGAAAATGACTACTAATTGACAAACATTCAATATCTTGAAAAGAATTTAAGTATCTACTATAAGAATAAGCTATTTTTTTGCTGTAAAAGTAGTAAATTCATTGCATTATATAAGGAAAGTCATGTTCTGCCCACATCAGATTTTTTAAAATTTAATATAATTGTAAAAGCAAAAAGCTCTATTAATAAAATAAAGCTGTGATTTTAAAGAAAAAATTCACTCTTTAATTTGTCTTCAATATATTTTGATATAATGTTTAGAAAAAAATTTTAGTGTTTTAATCACTGTAAATAAATTTTTTTCATTTGAATTAAAGATATTGGTCATTCGAATTAAATTACGACAAATTAAAGAAAATATTAAAGGGTAATTATGTTCCAAATGTCATAGTTTTATTTTAAAATTTTCTCGAGTTAAATCAATTTAAACTTTGAGAAATTAATTAATTCAATTTATGACAGAATAAAAATATGCATAGTAATCAGTTTATATACAATTTGAATTATTTTTTTGTTAATAATTTCTTTATAATTCTTTGAATAATTTCTGTACTTTATTCCCTTAACTCATTCAAAACATTGAAATTATTATTGTTTTTTTATTTTTTTGAAATGGGAAATTAAATGTGCGAAGTTAATTTATCAAAAGTGGAATTTAAAAAGTGAAGTGTTTACAATTTTAAGGAAAATATATTTTTAGGAAAACTTTTTAATAAAATCAAAAGTATGGCAAAGTTTTTTTTCACCAATAAGAAAAAATAAAGTTTTGTTGTTTCGTAAAGCTAAAATTGCTGCTAGAAACTTAGAAAATTAAAAAAAACTCCGTCTAAAACGGAATAAAACAAAACCATATAAACCATTATTTTCGCTTTTTATGCCGTTTTAGATGAAATTTTATAAACTTTCTATAGTTCTTTTGATTTTGTATTTATCTTCCAGATTTTTGAAATTCCCATTTCGTAGCAATTTAAAAAAATATTGCTTCAGTACATTTCTCGATTAAATTCTCTTCTACAAAATATTGGATCAAATAGTCAGTTCCTTAAAGAAAAAAATCTGATGTGGGCAACACATGACTTTCCTTATATAATGCGATGAATTAACTATTTTTACAGCTAAAAAATGTTATTCTTATAGTAGATACCTATATTCTTTCCATAATATTGAATTTTCTTCAGTTAGTCGTTATTTTCATTGCTTTAGAATCATTTTTATCAATTTGGCGAGATTTTTGTTAATTTGGCAACAATAAAAAATGTCGCCAAATTGGCGACATTCCGCCAAATTCGTCGCCAAAATCTCGCCAAGCGTTATGGATGGAGAAATAAGTTATTCTTACAGCTGATAAAGGACTATTGGCTTTCAAATGCAAAAGTATTACTCAAAGTATCTTTTTTCGTGAATGGAAAGAGATGGATCCACGAGAATGATGTCACCCAATTTATCGCATGGTATTACATATGAAAAGTGAACATGTTTCTCAATAGGAAATATTTTTATTTTTTATTTTGTATAACTTTTTGATAATTTTTTTGGAAAATGTGCAATATCTCGGGAACGGTTCATGTTAGCGTTCTGAAATTTATGCCAATCGTTTTCTAATGAAAAATTACATAAGAAATATCTATTTGTGTAACTTTATTAGCGGTTTTGATTTTTTGACGATTTTTTCAAAATTTCATTCAAAAATTTAAGGGGGTTCTGAACATTCGATTGCATATAAAAACAATAGGCTTCCAGTGCTTACGGATTGTGATTTTTGTACGAAATTTCGTTCGAATCGGTCCATTCGTTCGTCAGTTATCGTCTCCACAGACTCACTGACACACACACACACACACACAGACATCACTTCAAAAATATTTGATTCGTGATCAGGAAGCTTGAAACGTGCTCTCCCGTCGAAAGCTCGAATTCGAATTTTCGACCCCGTCACAATACTTTCTTTATATATTATGTATATAAGGAAAATAATAAAAACAAAATTTCTTCAATATTTTAATATTACAGAAATTACGAAATGATTTTCATCACTTGATAAAACTTTTAAGCGTTCTTTTTAACTAAAGAAGGAAGAAGTAATTACCATTGGTTGAAACAAACAAAAGTTTTAAAAAGTTGAGTCTTTTAATTCGAATAAAAGTTAAGTTTGTTAAGTCTAATATTTTTCAATTTATCAATTGTTATTTTTCACACACAAGGTTTCTAGCAAATTCCACAAGCTTCTCTATAACTTTGTAAAGAAAAGTCCATGAGTGCATATATTAGGTCTATCTACAGCAAAGCGACAATGCCTAGCGCTTGATTAACCCTCGGCTGCTGTGAGGCCCCAAATTTTATGTCGCCTATAAATTTTATATGCGATTAAAATTTAAGCAGGAACATATTTTTAATTAATTTAAAACTGGTAATATTAATATTTTTTTCAAATTATAAAATGTATTAATTGTTTTAAATATTATACACCCTTTAAAGTCATATTATAGATCCTTTAAATATTATGCGCCTTTTAAAGTCTTAATATATTACTTTAAAGAAAATGTTTGAAGGTTTTTTACATGTACAAAAGGGCCTTCGGGGCTGTGGTTTTCAGCTCCTAAATTTGTTATGTGTTGATGTTTTACATGTGTTTGTATGCATATGGGGGGAGGGCAGAATTAACAATAGGCTTCATCTGCGGCTTGATCAGGCCTGACCATGCCCGATTAAATTAAAGGATTGCGCAGCCCCCTAGCGGATGATTTAAAAATTAGGTTTACAAACTCGGCAAGAAATCGAGATAGACGAAACAATCCAATCATAAAGCTGTAGAGCATTGTTTAAGGAGAAGGAATTGGAAATAAAACAACTGCAGACGGTATTTATGTGACACAATAGGGTTATTGGCGTGTGGGCTGTCCTATTTAGAAATGATATAATGAACAGCACATATATTCATAGAAATCTAGTGTTGAACCTGTTTAAAACGCATGCCCTCCGTCAGTGACAATACACATTTGAATTTCAGAAAGAATATTACCTCATATTTTGATAAGCATTGCAGGTGTCACCGTGTTAGAGGCCCTGACAATACGACTTTACGACAGTTCAATAAATTAAATAAAAACACTTTGTGCAAATGCTAAGAAAAGCTTTAGTAAAATATTTAAGTACAAATAAAATAATAATGCAGCGTACAGCTGTTTCGAGGATACGCTAGATCCCCCTTGTCAATGCAAGAGAACCAACAAACCAGAAAGCAAAAAATCGAAATGGCCATGAAAAAAGGCCCATTTTGTCTTAAACAGGCCTGCCTTGTCTCATTTTAGGTCCATTTTGTCTCTTTGACATCGGGTTTGTTGGTTGTTTTGTTTTGACGAAGAGGATTCAGCGTATCCTTGAAACAGCTGTATATTGCACTATTATTTTATTTGTGTTTAAATAAGTTGCTTAAGTTTTCCTTATTTTTGACGCGTATATATTGCCTTCCTTATACATGTTTTGTTTGGTATTGGTGTTTATTACTACTGTTAGCACTTTTCCTTACAAAGTTATTGGACTTTCCCTTAAACCCACTATATTAAGTGAAATCTATTTACGTTTCTAAGCCTCTTCAAATCAATTTAATGCAGGTATTAAATGGATTGAAAGCTAAAATGATACTGCATATAACCAATAATTTGAGTTCTAATTAACCCGTTAGTAATATTCGAATCAAAATTCCACCCATGATTTCAATAAAATATATTTCTTTTAAACTCATATGGAAAAGCAAAATTATTTTTATAGCAGTCATGTAGTCAAAGTGAGCAACGTCGCGAAATGTTCGTATAGACAGATAAAACCTTAAATAAATTTTATTAGCATTGATATAACATCACGTAAATTGAAATTTAAGAACTTTTGGCAACATTATTATTCCTAGCAAAATGGCATATTTATACACACAGTCAAAATCTACTTCAACTCTACTGCCCTTGACGAATTAATATCTACTGCCCTTCAAAATCTACTGCCCTTGACGAATTAATATTCTATAAAATAAGAGGAATTTAGCGATATATTTAGCGTCAAAATATGAAACTATTACAAAACATGCCTATATTATCATGAATGGAATGTGGTTGATTTACGAAAAATATATTATACAGGTTGTTACTTAATATTGCATATATAAAGTCAATTTATTTAAAGACAAAGTTTTATTGTAAACTGGCATTTTAATTAATTTATTATTAATAAAGTACCCCTCTTTCATTTTATAATTGGAGTTTTTTTGTATATCTCTGTTGGTTTCTGGGTTAGTTTTCATAAGTTCCATATTTGGCCACTAGGGGCGCTACAAGTATGTTCATACGATTACACATGATCGCTTTTCAACAAGTACACATTACTTGCGTGGCGCTATGATACGGGTTTTAAAAAGATATAAGGGTATAGGTACTTAAGAACCCTGCATTAAGATTTCAATGTCAGAAGAAAAAGTTACATTCTAGTTACTTTAGATTCTTCTGGACTATATTCTTCTTGTATTGAATATTGCAAAATACAATCCATTGCAAAGGCGAAATGAAAAATAGAAAATACGAATACCGCTGCGATGGAAATAATATTTATCGTCATGGAAAAGTTTTAAACATTTTTAACACTTTACAACAAAGTTGAAAAGTGTTTATGACTTTGTTCATTCTGTCTGTCTGTCTGTCTGTCCGTTGGCACGATAACTGCCGTAAAAATGACTTAATCAAAATGAAATTTCAGTATGTTGTTCAGACGGTCTGTAGAACCTATGGGAATATAAATGAATAATATCACCCAATTAGTTTTGGATTGAACCCGGGTCGAAAAAATGAAATACATTGAGCCCTATGGGACCAAATTTTTCAAACATTTTTTAAGCGGATTTAAAATTCACAAATTGCTTTGAAAATTTTAGGTAATATTCAAATTGTTCCATAAAATATATAAAAAAAAATTCAGCGAAATATATTCAGTAGTTTTTAAAATAAAAATTAAAATAATAATTACACCTTTTATATGGAACGATCACGTGACCATGATATGAAAAGATCACATGACCCACTTCAAAATGATATATGGCATCCATCTTGTTTCAAAATCGAGATTTTTTTAAGTTCTTTTTAATTCATATTGAGTGTTGTATCCGTCCTAAAACTACTTTATTTTTGCTTAAATTATGTGCATCTACATACTGAAACAACGCAATGACAATATATTTGAGTTTAAATGCTCATCTAAATTTGATTATTTCTACAATTAAGCCTATTTTTCACCTATGTAAAATGTAATCAGCAAAATATATAGAATGAGTTGTATTAGAATTCCTGTATTTTTTAACACAAAATAATTTAGTCCATGGAGTCTGCATGGCTGATATGAATGAAATATTAATTGATTTCATAAAGAGAAGGACGATTTTTTTCGATGAAGTTTCAAGCATATAGTTTAATTTTTTGTAGCGCCATTGTCTTAAACAAAATGTTTAAATAAAATAAATTATTATAGTATTGTGATGAATGAAATGAATGGGAGAAAGTTATGAATGAAATCCTGTTTTTATAGAGAGATCCAGGCGTGTTATTTTTTCTATGACTTCATTTGAATTAATTTCAGTTGTTTTCGATGAAGTTTTCAAATATAATAAATTATCGTAGTATTATGATAATTCTAAAACTATTACCGAGGAATGTATAACATTTTAGAGATGTTTAAACCAGGCAATTTATATTTCAATGCCGTCATTTGAATGAAGTTCATTTTTTTCGATGAAGGTTTAAGTTTTCAAATATAATAAATTAATGCAGTATTGTGATAAGTTTCAAAATATTACCGAGGAATGTATTGCATTTTAGACTTGTTTAAATAAAATTGCATTGAAGTTGGAAAGTGTTTCATAATCAATGCTTTAAGCATGATTGATCTTTCTTGTTTAAACTAGTTAAAGGAGATGTAATTACGTAAGTGCGAGGGGAATTATGAGCAAAAGTTTTAGAAAGAGGAAGATTGAAATATTTTTAATTTATTATAAACTTTTCTATATTTATTAAGTGAAAGATAAACTCCATAATTCTAAATTAAAATGAACATGTTTGAATTAGACGTTAAGCTCGTCATATGAAAAGATTCCCCCTGCAGTGTTAATGTATCTAAACTTCCACATTAATCCCCGTAGCTCACCTGATCAATAATTTTAATTACTATACGAGTCTTTAAAAATTGCAATTACTTGACGATTTACAATCCTCTGGATAAAATAAGCAGAAAATCTGATGTAGGCACCACACGAATTTCCTTATAGACTTAATTTACTTTTTTCTACCTAATCTATTGAGATTAATTTTCACAAAATGACACGGTACTTATTTGAAAAAATATCCATTTTCAGTTTTAATGCATATTATTTTCACTTGTCAACTTTACGCATTTTATAACTTCACTAACTCCTCATAATTAAAAAAAAAAAAGAAAAAAAGAAAAAAAAAACTTCAATTTTTCGAGAAAAGTTCATTCTAAAGAAATGGAGTTAATCTTATTAGTTTTATCGTCAAACATTGTGTATGAAACAATCATTTAATATTTATGCATATTTAGCCTTTTATTTCAGAAATCGACAATTTTTGTGCTCCATTTCGCAAGAGAGTGTTTTATTCTGGTTTTCCGAATTGCCCCAAAATCAAATCAGCGCTAGGGTAACTTACAAGTGACGCACTAAATGTTGGGAAATTACAGAATACAAGAGTCGGTGTTCTACAGATTTTAATCAATTTTATTTCAGTAGTAAAGATTGCAATTACATAGCATATGCATTACTATGCGTACCTGAATGCGTTTCATTCATTATGGTGCTGCGGAAGGCATAAAGCTCATTTTAAGTTGTTTACATGATTTTTTGGTTTATAATTTCCCCTTTTAAGGAGACTAATTGATTTAATCTCAGTGACGAAGTGGTGTCTCTTAATCACCGCAGAACAGTATCAACACTCTTCAGAATTTCTGTTCACTCATCAAAATTCTGCGAGGTGGTCCCATAGCTTGGCGCCTACTATTACTCGATCTGTACTGTCTTGATTTTTTTTGTGGGGACATCTTAAGAGTCTATGACACTTTCTTTGAATCTGAAGAGGAATTTGTCGCCAGAATTTCGGCAGCTGCTGCCGAAGTGCGAGACATGTTTGGTCTGTTCGAGAGAGTTCGCCAATCCCTCCATCGCCGCTGTGAGACACGCATTCAGTTTGGTGGTCGCTTTTTGAGCCATTAATGTCATTATTGTTTATTAAATGCCATTTTATAACTTAAGTCGTTGTTGTGTTTTCGCCTTACCTCACTGGTTTCACCATTAAACGCCCACGGGCGCTTTTATATTTCATTTCCAATCCTGTAAATTATGACGAAAAATACTTGGTGTATACTACCACGTCGTAAAGTTTGGGCCATCTTTTTTGAATCACCATATATATATATATATATACAGGGTGTCCCAAAACATTGACCTCGGCTTTTATTCCTTAAATATTGATCTTAGATATATATATATAGTAAATTAAAAAGTTGCGTAAAAAAGGTACAGTATTTTGTGAAATCGATAAAAAATTTCAGGGGATTAAATTTGAAGAAATACAAAATTTAAATTTTATACGGCCCCAGTACAAAAACATTTCCAATGTGTAAAATGTGCCCCATACATTAATAAGGTGATGTACAAAATTTCAGCATTTTATCATAAAAAGTCCCAGAGATATGTTTAAACAAAGTTGGTGAGGGATTAATCATAAATTAAAATGCAAAGGTTTACAGCAAGAGTGTAAATGACGCAACGCAGAAATGCATCATAGGCAAATGATATCTGCCTCTTATCTTTAATGGATCTTTGGCATGGGTGGAAAACATTTTTAACAAGCTATGTAATCTTTGTGTAAAGTTATTATTTCTACACAGTGTAGATACTTTTGTACCAATAAATAGTAAAATTATTATTTATTTATGTAATCATTGTTTACTTTCCTAATTTGCGTATGTCCCCTGAAACGCGACCTGCCGACATGATTTTTCCCCTCTGAGAACTTATGTCGATGCATCGAAAAGTGGTTTAAGTCAGCATTTTTGTCTTTTCATATCTCTGGGACTTTTTATGATAAAATGATGAAATTTTGTACATCACCTTATAAGTGTATGGGGCACATTTTACTTATTGGAAATGTTTTTGTACGGGGACCGTATAAAAACTTAAATTTTATATTTCTTAAAAATTAACTCCCTTGAAAATTTTAATGGATTTCATGAAATTCTGTGCCTTTTTTACGCAACTTTAATTTATTATATATGTCTAAGATCAATATTTAAGGAATAAAAGCCGAGGTGAATATTTTTGGGACACCCTGTATTGTATATATATATATATATATATATATATATATATACAATATAATATATACATAAATAACGCTTTGGCGGAGAATAATTAGCTGAATATTTTAGAAATGAAGCTGTGATTTTCATGAACGCCTGTAATTCTGTCTTTTCTTATCAGTTTGCCGAAATTCTCAACGAAATATCTGAAAAAAAAAAACTGAATTATTCAATGACTGAATTATTATATTATTACTACAAACTGAATTATTATATTTCATAACATTAAAAAACTACACAATCTCATTATTATTACAAGGTGTTTTTAAATGCTATTTCTTTTTTGTAAATGAACATTGAAAAATATATTGCACACGACATCTCCTAAAGAAGAGCAAAGAGAAAGTGAAGAATTTTTAATTTTGAGCAGAAGTTCTAAGTGTTTGTGGTCAGTAAAATAATAAAGATTCTATTTCTAATCTATAAAGTGCATTAGGGAAAGAAACATTCGGAAGAAATAATTTTGTACGAGAAATATAATCTTTCCCAAAAAAATCAACCAATTTCTAACAATGAAACTTTTTAGTAAAAGAGTATAATAAGGAATAAGGGGCTAGAGTCTTCACGAATGTATATACACACCAGTGCACTAGGGGAAACAATGTAGATAATGTCTACCTAAATAAGTGACGACCAAATAATTATACAATAATATTTTTAATTATACATTTTTTAAAATAAATATATAAAATGTTTTCTTTGTAAATAAACCAAGAAAAATGCAGTCATATTTTTGATCCAACTGGTATCAGAGCTTCAAGTGTCGGCGTATTTTTCAGGAGAGATATATCTCAAAATATCAACCCCGTCAGGTGATATTGCATTGGGAAGAGAACTACAGGAGAATGCGCGCGCATCATTCAACTGCCGTATAGATTCGAGTAGATGTTTTAAGCTGCAAGATTTCTTGAAGAAGTGAAGATTCACTTTCTCCCTTTGAGAAGCGATTTATTTTTTCTTTTCTTTTATTTTCGCCTAAATTGCTTCGTTTCTGCAAACATAGTGTTTTTTGTCTGAGTAATCTTGAGAGTTATTTTAAAAGTTAATAGCAGATATGATTTAGAGAATAGCTAAACCAAAGGTGTTCGGACATTTTTGATACGCTTTAAATTTTGTATGTGAAACATAAATTAAACTTTTAATATGTGAAAAAGTAAAACAGGATGTATTAATTTTCTTGCTTCTTTTCCTTGATTCTTTTATACTAATTAGAATTAATTAGAATATGTGACAAGATTTTCACATATTTTGATACATAACCCTGGGAAAAAAGGGAATGGTGTAAATATAGTGAAATGTATACTATGTTTTGTGATTTATGTTTATAGCTAGGCCTTTGCACAGACGGAATTGGGATTTTTTGGCGCCGTTGGGTTGTGTGCGCACTGACATGGATTGTAAATATTCAGAGATTTAATTGCAGCAAAATGTCAAAGTTGAGCTACAAATCTTTGAAAATTTATAGCCCTGTCAGGTGTGGCTCGCGTCGGGGTACCTCCTTGGGACCACCCGGTTCTCGAGAATGCCCTCTGGTTCTTGTTTTTTAGTGGAACGCATAAAAAATTAGCGTCGCTTCTAGACCAATGGTGAAGCATTTTTGGACCTCCTCTTTTTATAGCGTTTGGGAACAGCGAATGAGAGTGGGGGGGATTTCCTCCCTGTTTTGTGTCGTTCCCCTGTGTTTGTAAAGTTGAAAGTTTTAGAAATTTGAAAAAAAGTTCAGACGCAATCTGAGTTTGATGGAGAAAGGTCTCCTGGGTTCCTTTTGAGCACTTGCGCTAGGAACACATCCGGGCCACGAAGTAGGCGGCACTTGACGACATTTGTAGTGCGGCAGTTTCTGCAAGTTCACTGAACCGGTGCATGTTACCTAATCAGGGGTTACAGACTCTAGGGTAGTACATGTATTTTCCAGAAACAGCTTCTGTTATTTGCAGCTGTGGTAGAAATTAGTAACAGCTAATTTTAGAACGGTTTCGACCTTTCTCAGCCAAATCTTCACTACGCAACTGCGTGTACGGAGTGTTGGCGTAGCGCAATTCCGGGATCCTAAGCAGCAGACAAGCCTCTACGAAAACGTATATATATATTTGGCAAAACCTGTACGCATGCTCACTCAAGAGCCGCTGGGACAAGCCATCGTTTAAGAGGAGGAGAAGGAAAGTGGACAGTGTGCCCATCTCAAAGAAAATACTTGGCAATAACTTATGACCTGATGATATGCAACCTAGTGTTTCCCGGACTGGTAGTGTTTTCCACGAACCATCGGAATAAATGAACTAATAAACATTCAATTAATTGTGCCACCCTTTCCTACGTGCAGAGGTCAGCTACAGCACTCAGTGAGAGTCCTATGTATGAAGGTATGGAAATTATATATTGATTTTAAAATGTGTAAATGAATGTTTAAGTAACTGATGTAATCCAATAGTGTAAGGGCAGGGTTATGATAAATGGGAGTTTTTGCAAAATTGAATATACATATTGTGTTCTTAACAAAAAGTAATTAATTACAAATTTGGATTTTATAAATATGAAAATTAATGCAAAATAAACTGTGCACCCCGAGGTCAAGTTTAGGTAATTTGGGAACTCTTTGTAATTGTGTATTTTGTATATTAATGTTTAAATTTGAGATTTCATGTGTTCTATAAATAAAAATTGTTAGTTGGCCACAAAAGGGAGTGATTATTTAGTTGTAGTAAATGCAATGTACTTAGGTCCAATCGGACCCCACTATACGTTAACGCGGTTGAGCCTGGTGGAACTATTTGGTGAGTATATTTAATGTATTTATGTGTTTAAGTTTATTGTATTTATGTGTAAAATTTCACCTCACCACATAGACCACCGATTTCCGTACTTGGTGCCGTGTCGTTCGGAAACGAACCACGGGCTTTTGCTAGATAAATTGTTGTGTGGGAAGCTTAGCCAAAATTGCGGGCCAATACTGAAGATACTGAAGTTGAGTTTTAAATATATACTGTTAGTGTGTAACGGATAGACGGGGTGTACTGAAATAAATTATAAACGCAAGTAATCAAAAAAAAAATAGAAGTTAAGTAAAATAAATGCTGTATAAAAATATATACAGAGATAGGATGTACAAAGTATATGAATAACTGTGGTAAAGAGAGTGTTTTCATCTTTGGAAATATTGTGTATAAAAAGTATATTACGTGTGTGCAAATTTAAATCATGTTGTGAAAAGCGTAATGCTATAACTCTCTGTAATATTTAAAATTACAAAATTTAGATCAACAAAAAATTAGGATTAATTGAAAGTGATTCATTATGTATAGAATTGGACTAGCAAGTTCAGTGATTAGTTAAGTGAAATAAAATAATATAAAAAAAAGTAAAAAAATTAAAATTGTCTGCTAAATTAAGTGGAAAAATTAAAATATTATAAAGCAGAAATAAATAGTAAGTGTATGCAAATAAATGCAGCACAAGGTGTAGAGCCAGTGAATTTAAAAATAAAATTTGGAAAAGTTTTACAGTAGGTGTAATATTATACAATAATGTTAAAATGAATTCAAATGATATTCTGCAAAATAATTTTTTTTGAGTAGTCTACAATAGTTATTGAATATTTTAGAAGTGTTCTGCAATAATTTGTTTTTACGATTCTACAATAAAATTAAAATTAATTGGAAGGTATTTTACAATATGTGTAGCAGTTTACAATGATTTTAAAATTAACTTAGATAGTATTGTGAAAGATTTTAATATCCTGCTATGATTTTAAAAAAAAATTGGAAAGCATTTTGAAATAATTTTGGTAGTCTACAGTAAATGTAAAAATTAAGTGGAAGGTAGTCTACAAATAGATATTTTTTGGTTAATGTAAAGAAAATGAATATAATTATAATAATAGAAAATTTATGTAGATAGAGCAACTATTTAAAATTAGGTGAAGCAAAAAGTATATGGTTATTATTGTATATTGTGTATTGTATATTGTGTATTGTATATTGTGTAAACTGTAGTGTTGAGGAAAAGTGTGTAGTATTTTAAGAATTAGTGTGAGGATAGGCATGAGAGTTATCCAAAATGCACGGTAGTCAACAAAATCGCAAAATAATATAAAACTTCGGGAAAATTGACTGGAGGAAGGCAGATCCAGCAGATAGTAATAATTAAAATCATGGATTTTTCTGCAACAACAGCAACAAAAAAAAACAGTAGGAAAGTTTATCAGCGGGTTGACTGGTTAGCAGTGATGTTGTCAATAAGTATCAACGTAGTACAACGTAAAAGTCTTAGCGCCAGCCATTTTATGAAAATTATCAGCGGTTCATCGATAGCAGTACAGCAAAATTAAAAAGTTCTAGATTCCCGTTCCTTTTATGCAAGTAAACATATAAATAAATGAACGGACAATGATAAAAGATGAATAATTTAAATAAAAAATAAGTGAAATAAATAATTTAGTGGACGTAAAAATAAGAGATATCTGAAGTATAAATAATATGTACATAAGTGAGTAGTTCAGGTTGAAATTAAAATGTTTGAGAACAAAATAAAACCGGAGACTTGGAAAATTTTGAATAAAAAAAGAAAATAATAAATAATTTTTTTCCCTCCCAAACAAAATAAAAAATTAGTCTACGTTATAAAAAGGGACATTGTCAAGTAATCTGTATGTGGGATAAGAGCAGAAAAATTCGATCCTACGAACTCGCAGGGCAGTTGTAAGAAAATAAGTTGAGTACAATCAAAATGGGGGGGGGGGGGGCAATCAGGTAACAGTAACAATAACAAAATTTTCAAATAAAAAATAATAATAATAATAATAATAAATATAATCTTTAAATACAGGTTAGAATTAACAAATAAAATAATAAATAAATCATAATGAGAAGGATAACAATAATAATATGAGGAATAATAAAAAGATACGACCAGTATTTGTACAGTATATTTGGCTTCCATCTCGAAAATTGGCAGGTGTCTGTTCCATAATGAAAATCGTCAAGTTTATAGTCGAGTCCATCTGGACATCACATATGGCTGAAGGCATCGCTGAAAAATTTATATGAATCTAATAATATATAGCCAAAACAGATATACACAGATATAATGATATACATAAGAGTAGTGAATGGCAGTCGGCCAGTTGCAACTTCAAAAAAAAAAAAAAAGGGGGGGGGGGACTAACTTGCAAGTAAATTTTAAATAACAAAATAAAAAGAATCAGTAATCAAAATAACAAAATAAGTAAATAAAGTAAAAGACATATATGTATAGCACAATAACAACAAATAAATACTTCACCATATACAAACCGGGCGGCCGTGATGACAGGCATTTGAATTAGGGTATTCAGATCGTTGATATCGCTGCAAAATATTTTAAAATCATGACAACGGATGTTTTAAAAGGTTTACATTCAAAGGTATACAATCAAAATAAATAAATAAATAAAAAAAAAAAATTGGAAAGGAAATGTAAACAAGCTTTAAAAAATAAGAGCAGCTCCGCTTACAAAAAAAAAAAAAAAAAAAGCTGACGGCCGGCTGATCGAAAAAGCCAGTGCTTTACATACTCCAAAAAGGTCGGACGCTTTCGGTAAGAAAAACTGGTTCCGAGACAAAGTATGCAGGCGGAAATTCAAGGTCATTCTCTTCAACGCGGGGGAAGCTTAGCATATGTTCACAAATAGGCATGGAGCAAATACAGTAATACGAAGTGATGAACTCATAGTAAAAATGAATAAATATGTACAAGATTAGAGAATCACAGAGGAATAACAATATACAGATTTTAATATAAATATAAGTGAATGACAATAAAAGATAAATTAAGATTAAAATATAAATAAATAAATAAAACATATAGCTGCGTTAGAAGCATGATTCATGGTAGTGAACCAATACAGGTATTTAAAACGCGGGTCGTTCAATTTAAATACTAAACATTAAAATTATAAAAGGTGTCCTAGGTAAATCTATAGATGTTATTCAAAAAAAAATTGGTTTAACTCGTGAATACATAAAAATGCGCCGAAATAAAACATAAAATAAACATTCAAATCACATGAAAATAGACGTAAAATTAGATTAAAAATAAGTAATAATAACATTGTGAAAGAGAGATCAGGGATTGTTGTTAACACAGTATCAGTGTATGTGACGATTTGGATTTCCCGCCAATGTAGCACGCAGGTCAGATGACAAAGAGAATGAACTGACTTGTAAAAATTAGACAGCCAAAATTCATTTCCACATCAAATAACTCACGTGTGTGTAAAACACAGAGATAACATTGCTAAAGAACATGCTAAAAACATGCAAAATTACTTACCTGCTTTTGTGCCTTTGGAATAGAGAGAGAACTGGCGCTCAAAATGACCAGCAGGTCCTTCTCAAAGGCAGTGTGCAAAGATTAAAAGGGGTGGGCGACTGGATTTCCGGTTCTCCTAGCAGTTCGGGGAAAACTAGCTCCGCCGTTGCCTGGCGACGAACATATGTTTTGAGATAAACAGTGGGGGGAAAACGCCTGGACTGACATTTGTTTGTTTTGGTCGTATGGCATTGTAAATTAAAATGTGTAAAGTAAAATTGTGAAATTATACAAATGTAGATCAGATAGACTTGTTGTGTGTAAATGTATATGATGCGAACTGTTGAGAAAAAGTGATGGAAAATCTGTAAACAAATAATGATTATGTAAAGTGTACTATATTATAGTTTGTAAACCTAGCTTGACTTCTTTCCTGTTCAGGGGGGTGAGAATATGTGACAAGATTTTCACATATTTTGATACATAACCCTGGGAAAAAAGGGAATGGTGTAAATATAGTGAAATGTATACTATGTTTTGTGATTTATGTTTATAGCTAGGCCTTTGCACAGACGGAATTGGGATTTTTTGGCGCCGTTGGGTTGTGAGCGCACTGACATGGATTGTAAATATTCAGAGATTTAATTGCAGCAAAATGTCAAAGTTGAGCTACAAATCTTTGAAAATTTATAGCCCTGTCAGGTGTGGCTCGCGTCGGGGTGCCTCCTTGGGACCACCCGGTTCTCGAGAATGCCCTCTGGTTCTTGTTTTTTAGTGGAACGCATAAAAAATTAGCGTCGCTTCTAGACCAATGGTGAAGCATTTTTGGACCTCCTCTTTTTATAGCGTTTGGGAACAGCGAATGAGAGTGGGGGGGATTTCCTCCCTGTTTTGTGTCGTTCCCCTGTGTTTGTAAAGTTGAAAGTTTTAGAAATTTGAAAAAAAGTTCAGACGCAATCTGAGTTTGATGGAGAAAGGTCTCCTGGGTTCCTTTTGAGCACTTGCGCTAGGAACACATCCGGGCCACGAAGTAGGCGGCACTTGACGACATTTGTAGTGCGGCAGTTTCTGCAAGTTCACTGAACCGGTGCATGTTACCTAATCAGGGGTTACAGACTCTAGGGTAGTACATGTATTTTCCAGAAACAGCTTCTGTTATTTGCAGCTGTGGTAGAAATTAGTAACAGCTAATTTTAGAACGGTTTCGACCATTCTCAGCCAAATCTTCACTACGCAACTGCGTGTACGGAGTGTTGGCGTAGCGCAATTCCGGGATCCTAAGCAGCAGACAAGCCTCTACGAAAACGTATATATATATTTGGCAAAACCTGTACGCATGCTCACTCAAGAGCCGCTGGGACAAGCCATCGTTTAAGAGGAGGAGAAGGAAAGTGGACAGTGTGCCCATCTCAAAGAAAATACTTGGCAATAACTTATGACCTGATGATATGCAACCTAGTGTTTCCCGGACTGGTAGTGTTTTCCACGAACCATCGGAATAAATGAACTAATAAACATTCAATTAATTGTGCCACCCTTTCCTACGTGCAGAGGTCAGCTACAGCACTCAGTGAGAGTCCTATGTATGAAGGTATGGAAATTATATATTGATTTTAAAATGTGTACATGAATGTTTAAGTAACTGATGTAATCCAATAGTGTAAGGGCAGGGTTATGATAAATGGGAGTTTTTGCAAAATTGAATATACATATTGTGTTCTTAACAAAAAGTAATTAATTACAAATTTGGATTTTATAAATATGAAAATTAATGCAAAATAAACTGTGCACCCCGAGGTCAAGTTTAGGTAATTTGGGAACTCTTTGTAATTGTGTATTTTGTATATTAATGTTTAAATTTGAGATTTCATGTGTTCTATAAATAAAAATTGTTAGTTGGCCACAAAAAGGAGTGATTATTTAGTTGTAGTAAATGCAATGTACTTAGGTCCAATCGGACCCCACTATACGTTAACGCGGTTGAGCCTGGTGGAACTATTTGGTGAGTATATTTAATGTATTTATGTGTTTAAGTTTATTGTATTTATGTGTAAAATTTCACCTCACCACAGAATATAGTTTATCATGTATTGCTTTTTCCCGCATCTAACGTTTTTGAATCGATTTATAAGAGAAACGCCAAACCGGAGTTTCAGTGTAATAAAAAAATAGCTTTATTATTAAATTATTTTCCCAATAATTCAGTTATTATCTTATATTTTATTCGTAATCTTGCTAAAATATACAATATGGAACTTTTATTTGCTAATTTTATTCTTTTGTTCTATATCTCCACAAATTATTTTATCACGCTTCGTCAGTGACACACAAATAAGCACACTTATTTGCTAATTTTATTCTTTTGTTCTATATCTCCAAATTATTTTATCACGCTTCGTCAGTGACACACAAATAAGCACACAAAGACTTTTTTCCTAAAGTGTTTCAAAAGTGATCAGATGCAAGGAGACACTAAGGGGCTAGTTTCCTCATGAAGTTATTGGCGTAAAATTGCGTACGCATTTTGCACGCTGACATTTTACATTTTTGTAAACATGCTTACCGGTGTTGCCACTTCCATAATCATAAATACTATAAAAACGTGAATGAAATAAAGTGACTGGAACATACTAGATAAGTATTAGTTTCTAAGAAAAATAGCGTTATGAAAATTGATCGGTCGTAAGTGTATTTTAACTTATTAAAAATGTTATTTTATACTTAAAATAATTTAGTCTGCTGACTTAAAGCCAAATTTAACCACATCAATGCAAGTTACATAGATAACAAAATATATATTTCCTTGTTATTATTTAAATATGGAAGATGTTGTATTACCACAGATTGTTAAAACAATTATATTTGAAACATTTCATAAGTAAATAACATTTTATCGTCTGTAATTTAATTTTTAATCCGAAAGCGTTTTGTAATTGGCAGGGTATTCGAATGACGTCACACTTTTCCCATGCTAAACACTTTTAATTGGATGCTGGGCTGACGGCGCAACCTTATATTAATGAACCTGGATCAGATGTCCTTGAAACGGGCGCTTTGTCGTCGAAATTTAGAATTCGAAAATTTTCGTGAAAACAATTCTTCCTTTATATAGATATAATAAAATAAATTAATGATGCCTTGGTTATAATTCTATTCGGGTAGCTAGATGGACCATTCTTTTTCGAAGCAGAAAGCAATCCGCTCGATTTGCCGAGAATGTTTTACGATCGATGTTCAGCCACTGATGGATAGATACCCACTCTCTTCACGCAATTATCATTTTAACCCCAAAAGGCAAAAAAAAAAGCCTTGCATTGAGTGTTCCTTTTTAGAAATGTGCCTTTAATTTTTTATTTTTATTGATTGAGGGAAGGATCATTTGTTAAAGAGAGCTGCTATTAATTCCGTGTTTCTTTCGAAATATCGATTGAGAATGTAAGGCATTTATTTTTACTTTTCATACTATTGTATAGAAAAAGGATTGTAAGTTTCTCACTTTTTTTCACAAATAAAAAAATCAAGGACTTCCAAGGACCTACAGTTTATTTTCAAGGACCATGTAACTAAGGACTTTCAGGGACCGGAATGTAAAGGGGAATATCCTTGGCTGTGCATTTGACTTGTATTTCAGACGACGTCAGAGAATGATCGCCAATTCTGTGATGATTGCCACAATGATTGCAAAGGTTGCGCAATTCTATTTGTGTGTTCGAATCTTAAGGTAAAGCTGTTCTACAAAATTTTGTAATGAGAAGTTGTAATGTTTGTAAAAGTTTGTAATGAGAAAAATAAAAATAGAGGACTTTCAAGGAGCTATTGTGAAATTCTAGTATTTTCAAGGGCCTTTGAAAGCTGAAATGACATTTAAAGACTTTTAATGACTGCACGAACGTTGGATTGTTTTTTCAAAAATTTTGAATTCAAGATTTTGTAGGACAAGCACGTTTCAAAGACCTCATGCACCAATTTCGAACACTCTTGTTCGTCTGTGTGTGATGTCGTGTCAAAGATGTTCGTCTGTGTGGGATGTTTGGGAACGATAACCTAAGAACGAATTAATCTACCGTTACAAAATTTTATGTTTTGATACGGTATGTGAAAAACTAGAACTAGATAGAAGTATTAGTTATTCTCATGATTATTCGTTATTCTCTACAGGGTCATGCACACACATACAGGGTCACATACAAAGAGAGAAATACACGCACACACATAAAAAAACACACACTTACAGAGAAACATACACATATAGGGAAATACAGAGAGAGACTCACAAACACAGAAATACGCACAAAGAGAAACCCATATACACAGAGACACACACAAAGAGAGAGACATACAAACCCGCAAACGAACACACACACATAAAGAGATATACAAATACACACACATACACAAACAGAAAGAGAGACATACAACCACACACACGGGATGAGATATGCAAATAAGCACCACGTATGAACACACACACACACACATACAAACAAAAAGAGAGACACATAAATGGACACACAGAGTGGAAAATATATATAAATATGCATCAAAAAGGGGGACACACACAAAGATATAAATATATAAACACATATACTTAAAAAGTGAAACATATATACAAACATATACACAAAGTCAGAGAGAGAGAGAGAGAGAGAGAGAGAGAATAATAGATACATGCAAATGCTCACCACACAGACACATACAAAAAGAGAGAGAGAGGAAGGGAGAGCCATACAGATACACCTCACACAGGCACACATACAGTAATAGACACATACAAATACACATCACATAGCGGAACACATACGTAAGGAGAGATGCATACCAATACACACATAAATAGACATACAACAGGATAGACATATAAACATACACATACACAGAGACAGACATATACACATGACGCAGAAAGACATAGAAATACACACTTACAGAGGCACACACACGTAGATAAAGAAATACACACGTAGAAACATACGCACGCGTATAAACATGCAAATGCACAACATACAGACGTGCACACATACATACGTGCACACAGACGTGCACAGGGATACACACAAGTCAAAGAGAGACATCCAAAAACACACAGATAAAGGAGACATATAAACACACACACGCATAGATATACAAATACACACCACACAGACAACACACACACAAAAACACATAAAAAGACAGACATACAAACATATACAAAGTTATAGATATACAAACACACACAAAGAAAGAGACATGCAAATATCTCAGAGATGTACACATATATACTTCACACACATAGAGAGAATCATTCAAATAAACATACACACACTAAGAGAGAAGTATTTAAGCAAACATGTATACACATAGAGCTATACAAATAAACATACACATACGGAGATACTTAAACAATCATACACATACGGAGATGCTTAAACAAACATACACACAAAGATAGACATATAAACACACACGCATATATACAGAGCTAAACATACATACACACCACACAGGGACATACATACTCACACATACACACAAAGAGGGAAACATACAGACACACACAGAGACATACAAGCACACACATAGATGCATACAAATGCGCATATAGAGACATGCGCACAGATAGGGAGACATATAAAACCCCACACACAAAGAGGGATGCATAATACAGACAAACAACAACGCACCATACAGAGGAACATACACAAATGAGGTAGTAATGCAAACACACAGACGCACACACAACAAGCTAGACATACAAACACACATATACACACACGTAATCTTTCACACGTAATCTTTTACACAGACAGATACACACACGGATACTTAAAGACACATGCACAAAGAGACACACACACGCACACAAGGATATATATATGTATATATATATATATATATATATAGTGAAGTAAAATTCACATAAGTACAATATTAACACTTACCCATAGTGTCCCCCAGTTGACTCTGTAATTGAATAATGAAATCTAATAAAATATCAAAGTACATTGCTAGGATATAGTAACCAGTCGATTTTTGGCCACTAACACTTTTGTTAATACACATAAATTATCAAACACATTTATAATACATAAATAATACACATTTTAAACGTCCCTAACTTGACCTCGGGAGTATGGGTTATTATGGTAATTGTTAAATTAAATTATCATTAAATTAAATATTAAGTTGGTACAGTAAGGGAAATTTCATAAAAAGACTCAAATTTGCATTGGTATAAGTTAGATTACTATTTATACATATATATTAGCATCATAATTGAAGTATAAGCACACTACCTCCAATATAGATGAAATGGTTTGATATCCAATGTTCATATGGTTAGGGGGCCCGGGGTTTGTATGGGAACATGACACACTGGCACGTTGTATTCGCAGAGCTTTATCCTATTCGGGCTTGTTACCTAGGATTCACTAGGTATGCCACTGTCATCATTCCGGTCGCATCTCTGGGATTCACGATTTGACGGTGATCTCAGTGGCCCATGCCGGATGGCTCAGCTATGGTGCGAAGTCCGGAAAACCGAGGTGAAAGCCGATGCCAGTTACGGCAGTGTTACGATAGAAAGTCATGGTTGCTTCGCTCATTCGCATTGCGAACACTGGATACCGATGACGGTAAAATATGATGATGGCTGACTCACTCTTGCGAAATGGTTATGTGCTGCATAGGGGCCCAGGTTTGGTGTTTCGCAAACACTTCGTAAATGCATAGTCGTCCGTGAGATAACATAGACAGAGTTGTCAAATACCGTCTACCTTGCAATCCACACAGTTGTCACGGCTTAGCTGTAGTTTACAGGGTCCAAAAGGGTGTCCCTAATACGATGTCCATTTCCAGAGCTGTGTGACTCTGCGTGACGAACGAGAGCAAAATCCCCTCTGCTCCGATGAACGCCACTGCCCGATGAGATTGCTGAAAATCCGCCTGGTTCTGCTTTAGCTCAGAGCTGCCATAAAACTTCATTTGCTTACTAGCCGCGCCTGGCTACGAGCTACACTTGAGTATATGTGCTCGCAGCAGGGTACTAAATGTGCCAGTTCCGTCCTACAGGTATAGGGCTGCCACTAAGTAGTAACAGCGGATACCGGTTCCTAAAAATGGGCCAAAATGTATTTTGGATCGAGCTTCGATCAAGTGCACATACACTTGGAGACCTTCTCTGCAGTGATCCGAATGGAGTCTAATTTAACCTTTTAAAATCGAGTCCCTTCAGATTTTGAAGTGGGAGGAACAAAATGGGGTGGAAAGTTTCATTGTACGCTTATTCGTTACATCACTTATGTGTGAGGAATGGGCGGTGCCAAATTCCGGCTAAATTATTGGATTGCGGAGTGAGACGCATTATATATGCGTTCCAACAAAATTCGATGACCTGCGGGGTTCCATCAGCCGGGATGTCTCGTCCGGGCCCCGGAGTGACCTAACACTTGACAGGGACAATAAATTTCAAGATATTTGTCGTTTCAATTTTAGAGATTTATTACGACATCTCTCATAGGAAAGTTACAATTTCTGTCTTCAACCTATTCAAACCTTAGCGCCGAACTGTCCCATCTAGTCGGTGAGGAGGCATCGTGCTACCAATTTACTTACCGTACACATTACCTACATTGCGTACTTACTCCCCCCCCCGCGAACCTGGTGAGCATGAACATTATTTCCACCATGTATGTTATGCTTCATAACAATATATATTTACACTCACGGACAATGAAAGTTGCGTACTAAGAAGGAAGTATAGGATGGACATGAAATTTATTGATGGAAGGATACAGATGAATGATATACATGATCACAAAACAGCACAGCAGAACACGTACAGAGGAAGCTTTTGGACACGTTCCGGATATCCTCAATAGCGCGTCGCAACGCCTCGTGCTGCAATATAAGCAGCAATACGGTCCAGCACGGTGTGAAACAGACACCTGATGTTGTCCTATGGCAGACGAGTCCACACCTGTTGGACGTTATGTTCCAAATCCCGAAGATTGCGGCAACGAAGCAGCTGGCGTTTTAACTGGTCCCACACATGTTCGATAGGGGACAGGTCTGAGGAGCGGGCAGGACATGGAAGTGTCTGGACATGACTTAGGCAGGCCTGGACGACCCGAGCCGTGTGCGGCCGGGCATTATCCTGCTGGAATTGCGCACCTGGAATCCCAACAGCAAGTTGGAGCACATGGAGCTGTAGAGTCTCATCCACGTACCGCTGCCCTTCAATGTTCCAGGTACCACTACTAGAGCGAATCGGCTGTCGTAGGCTATGGCTCCCCAGCCCATGATGCCTGCAGTGGAGCTGGTGTGGCGCTCGATAATGAGGTTGTGATTGTGCCGTTGTGCAGGGGACCTCCACACCCGGATCATCGGTCTCCAAAATGAAGCGGTACTCATCGCCAAACTGTGGCGTTCTACGTTGCTCTGGCCCGGCATCACTGCAACCAGAGCCGCCGATGTTCCCGTGTTAACGGCAGCACCCGTAAGGGACGCTGGGATCACAGATTCGCTTTTTTTCAGGCGTCTAGATATGATTCGCGGGCACACAGGAGCAGCTACGTGTACCTGTATCGCGAATCGGGTCTTCGTGGGCTCTATACGTGCCTGCCGCACGATTATTCGATCCTCTCTACTCGTGGTATGCTTGGTCTGTCCAGATCAGGTCCTCCGTGTCTGGGTGGCGTCCCCTGACCAGTACTCCCAAAACAGGTAGACGACTCTCAGTGGTGGGGAATAAAAACCTGCGGGCCGAGAGGCAGATTAGGTCCCCACTTTGCTGCCTGCCAGTACTCCCAACACCGTCGGGTGGTATAGTCCGAACGATCCACGTGGTGGGCTATTTGGCGCGCTGACCCCCCTGCGGTATTTTGCCCGATGAGCAGGCCTCTCGCGAAATCCTTCAGTTGCGTATATAGACGTTTCTGTCATCTATCCACCATTCTTTTCACTCCGTACTCGTGCTTGCGTCGGTCGAAGCTTCTGGCATTGATGGGGCGTCGACTACACGCCTGTTTATAAGGCCGCTGGCTCATGCTTGCAGCGCCATTCACGGGTGTACGGTCATGCACAATCACATCAGACTGAGATCATTTGCATACCAACCGGCCCTCTAGCTATTTGCATCATTTCGCTGTTGTACCATGTTTTATTTTTGGTGCACAACTTTCATTGTCCGTGAGTTATATATATGTATATGTGTAACACATACAGGGATACACACACAAAGAGAGATGCATACAAACACGCACACACAGTGAGAGGCGTGCTCCCACACACAAAGATAGATGTATACTAGCACACACACAAAGAGGGATATATGCAAACACACAAGCATAGAAACATACAAATGCACACCCCATAGATGGACACATACATGCAAATACACATATACACAAAGAGAGAGACACACATACACAAATACAAAAGGACACAGAGAGGGACGCACACACATATACGGATACACATTTCGAATTAGATAATTTGGGGGAAATTATACCTTTTCTATGCCATGGTATGAAAAAGAAAAATGTGTCTAGTGAAAATACTACTTACATCCGGTTTTAGAAGTATAACTTTAATATTTAATTTCTATTGATGGGTACCAGTCATTTGTTAAAGAGATCTATTATTAACGTCGCAGGTGTTTCTCCTAAAATATCGGTTGAGAATTCAGTGTACTTATTTTTAGATGAGAAGTGACAAGAGTATTGATTAATTTCATTATTTTTATGTTCTTTGCATTGCTTGGAATAGGGTTACTATTAAAATAAATTTGTAACTTGAAAAATAAACGTTTTGTTAAAGGAAATATTAACGCAGCCTTTTACTCCAGGATAAATCTAACAGTGTACTAGTACAGTACCAATGAGTGCAGGTCCAAAAATAGTAGGATATTGTGACCCATGAAATAAATTATTGTTAATGAAAGTTCTGGAAAATTTAAAGAGTAAACCAAGGAAGTGGATAAAGAACATTAGGAGGATTTAAAAACTTTCTTAATGGACAAAATAATAAATAGTGTTCTATAATGAAAATGACAATATTAAAGATAATGGGGCACTTAGTTGGTAGGTTTGTTAATTGAAGAAGTTTTTACATTCTTAACTACGGTTTTTAAGTCTCCATTTTAGTTTTTTCTTCAATTTGTTTTTACTTTCCTTATATACATAATGTATAAGGAAAGTATTGTGACGGGGTCGAAAATTCGAAATCGAGTTTTCGACGGGAGAGCACGTTTCAAGCATCCCTGATCACGAATCAAACATTTTTGAAGTGATGTCTGTGTGTGTGTGTGTGTGTGTGTGTGTGTGTGTGTGTGTGTGTGTGTGTGTGTGTGTGTGTGTGTCAGTGAGTCTGTGGAGACGATAACTGACGAACGAATGGACCGATTCGAACCAAATTTGGTACAAAAATCACAATGCGTAAACACTGGAAGCCTATAGTTTTTATACGCAATCGAATGTTCAGAACCCCCCTAAATTTTCGATTGAAATTTTGAAAAAATCGGCAAAAAATCAAAACCGCTAATAAAGTAACGCAAATAGACATTTCTTATGTAATTTTTCATTAGAAAACGATTGACATAAATTTTAGAACGCTAACATGAACCGTTATCGAGAAATGGTACATTTTTCAAAAAAATTATCAAAAAGTCATATAAAATAAAAAAAAAAAATTCCTATTGAGAAGCATGTTCACTTTTCATATGTAATACCATGCGATAAATTGAGTGACATAATTCTCGTGGATCTAGCTCGTTCCATTCATGAAGAAAGATACTTTGAATAATACTTTTGTATTTGAACGCCAATAGTCATTTATCTGCTGTAAGAATAACTTATTTCTTAGTGCATAACGCTTGGCGAGATTTTGGCGACGAATTTGGCGGAATGTCGCCAACTTGGCGACTTTTTTGAAATGTAGCCAAGTTAACGAAAATCTCGCCAAATCGATAAATATGACGCTAAATCAATGAAAATGACGACTAATTGTCGAAAATTCAATATCTTGGACAGAATATTAGTATCTACTATAAGAAAAACCTATTTTTTACTGTAAAAGTAATAAATTCATTACATTATATAAGGAAAGTCATGTGTTGCCCACATCAGATTTTTTAATTTTCTTTGGAAGCAATTAATTTCCTATATTACGTGATACGACTGTTTTTGACAGATGGGTCGCCCTCTCGTTGGCACTGGTGTTCTGTCTGATTTATCATAAAGAAGAGGGCTTTTTATCTTTGAATATGCAGCAGGTTGACAATGAAAAGGTTAATCTTTTATGCTGTTTACTAACGAAGTATTTATTTTCAGATTTTTTTCTCTCACCACTCAGATGGAAAAAATTATTAGTCGATTAAAACAATAATTGAAGTATTTTAGTAAGTATTTTCAGAGAACACAGCCTTTGTTCTATAGTTAAAGTGTGGGAGTGTCTTTGTTGAAAGTTTGAAACAAAATTTAAATAATGTAACAACACATTTTTTATGAAAATGTTGTATTGTGAAGAACTTAGTCCTAGCGTGGAATTCATCCGTCGATCTAAGACCAAAGTATTTACACTGTGAGTAACTAAACTATCGAGAAAAATAACTTTATCTCTGAATTTGAATGGAAATCCAAAAGGTGTAAATTCGTTTTTGGTCAAAGGTATGTATAAAACACCCTATCGCTTTTTAATCTTGAGATTATTTAATTTCTTCTTTTTCATACTATCCTATTTTTTTTTCTTTCTCATACCTTTCTATTGTATTTCTTTCTCATACTATTCTAATTTCTTTTCTCATACTATTCTATTTATATCTCATACTATTCTATTTTCTTATCTCATACTATTCTATTTTCTTCTTCATATTTTTCTATGTTCTTTCTCATACTATTCTAAAGTATTGTAACAAAGTTGATCTGGCATTTAGTGCTTCGGCAATTAGTATTAGATATATACTTTCAATTTTAAAGATTGTTAAAATTAAACATGAAAAATTTCATATACTTTTTTTTCCGGTGGGAGGTGATTTCATGAAAATAGGTGGTTTAAATTTTTATACGGTACCTAGGGAAAGAAATTTCAGTTGGAAAAATATAGCGTTGTAAAAGTAACCAGTTCAAAGAAAAAAAATAATACAAATATCTGCAATATATGACGAGTTATTGCCTATTAAATTATTGGGAATTTCCCCCCAACAAATCCGAGGTTAGCTGCAAATAAATAAACACAGCCATCTCTTACGCAAAATTTGTTTTCAATTTGCAGTGAGCCCGCGTAGCACGAGCAAATGTCCAGAGATAATTTACTTCCAATTTCCAATTTTAGATTATTTTGCTAGTTTTTTGCGGCATTTCTTTTGCAAATATCTTAATGAATATTGCTTATAATGTCACCAGGTTTTTTCCTTTTTGTAAGTTACTGTATAGTGAAACCTTTTCTGATTGTACATTATTTGTTCAAGGAACCGTATAAAATGTAGATCCCTATTTTTGTGAAAATGCAACTTTCAAGAAGAAAATATATGAAGGAATTTAGTATTTTACTTTAACAAACTTTCAAACTGGAAGCATGGGTCTAAAATTAATTACCATAGATAAAAAGTTAGGTCAACTATGGTGAAACATTCTATATAGAAAAATCATTGGTTCTCTAAAAATTATTAAATTAGATATTTTGACAGATAAACACATTTCAAGACCACCTTAACTTATTTCGAATATTTTTGTAAATAGTGCATTTCTGTGTGTTTGTGTGTATGCATGTATATATGGGGTGGATATGATAATTTATTAAATGCTCACATCGCTGTGAAATTTTATTTATGCAAAATAATAATAAATAAATAATAATAATAATATATTAAGCAAAATAATAATAAGAAGAAAAGCTAGAATTGAATATAATTTTTTGTAATTCTCATGATTAGAAGTCAAATTATTCTGCATTTATGATTTTCATAGCATTTTTATAAAGAATAAATAATGTTGGGTATAAAGAATAAATAATGTAGATTAAATCTGATAAGCCAAATGCATGAAACTCACTGGTATGCCAAGCTTTTTTTAAACATTGAAGAATTCTAATTAAATTGGTTAAAATAATTATTTAGGAATTAAATCTTAAAAATATGCATATTTTACCTTCTTCGCGCTGTGCTACTGGAAATTAGGGTGACAGTTATAGTGATTTGTACCACTTTTCGCCATAGATATAATTTTAGCATTAAATTAAATAATATTTTACTTTATCCGATGTAGCCTAAGAAAAGTATGGTGATTATAATTAACCCCAAGTCAGTAAATAATATCACTGTAAATAAATAAGTGGGGTCCCTAGATTCTAATTTTAAAAACCACTGTAGTAATGAGACCCAATTTGGATGATAAATTGCATATATCCTGTAGAGACGAATATAGCAAAAATAATTAAGGGAAATAGTTTAGCCATGAAACGGAATTTCGCCCAAATCGTAGGCCTTTCGCAATCTTAGAAACTATTGATGCAATTTGGATGAAATCTAGAAGTTATACTGTGAATATCACGTAGATGTGGGCACAGGAAAGAAATTTTGAAAATTGTATAATTTTTAGCTATAAAGCAAGATGTTTGGAATTTTTGCAAACATAAAAAGTTTAGGTAATACTCTGATAATTTGTTACTATTTGTTATGATTTTTATAGTCCTGTTCTCACTGAATCGATTGATACCCGTCTTATTTTACTGCGGCAACTTGTTTACGAGGTATCATGTTTGAAATGTGCTTGCGAATAGTTTTCGTCTAATGGTTGCATTAGACGGAAACTGTTCACAGACACAATTAGAGCGAGGTCAAAGTATATAATATTTATATATATGATATTTATAGCTTTGTTAATTTCTAATCTTTTGTTGCATAGATGTCGACTACGTGGTCAAAAGGCTGAATGTTCTTTGTCTTAGAATGTCGATTTTTTTGTCTTAGAGTGTATATATATATATATATATATATATATATATATATATATATATATATATATATATATATATATATATATATATATATATATATATATATATATATATATATATATATATATATACATAATTCCTAAAAATAATCTATGAAGTTGTAGTGTTTTAGAAATATATGTGGCGTCACTAAATTTTGTTTGACGATTCTTATAAAAATGAAAAGATAACAAAGAAAAAGGTAAGAAGTGTTTTTTTTCTCATTCTTATTAGAGCTTTGTCCAACACTTGAATTTCTCTACATTTAGTAGAGTCGGAAATCAGAAAGCGTGTTTGTTCATATGCAGAAGATATTGGATCCTGATGAAGATATTTTGTCCATATAAACCATTTAAATATAAATTTAAATCGTATTGTATTTATGCATTTTAGTGTTCTCTTTGAATTTGCTATGTTGAATTTTAGTAATTTGGGCGGAGGCTTTGCCTTAGTAATGCGGAGTTATTGTACTCTTAAATTAGTTGATTATATATATATATATATACACACAAATAAAAAAATCTATCAACCACATCGACATCAACCAACTGAAAATATACCTTTAGGCGCAATGATGCTCAACAAAGTACATTTATATAAAGCAAAAGAGAATGAAGAAAGAACGACAATGTATCAAAATTTCGCCGGGGGGATTGTGACCCCCACTTCCCGGTTAAGCCAGCCTTTACCGGGTTAAGTTACCTTTATATAAATATAAGCTGTAACTTTCCGTTACGGTTATGTTGTAGAATTTTCGTATAATGTTACTTAGAAAACGCAACATTATACGAAACATTATACGAAAATTCTACAACATAAGCATAACGGAAAGTTACAGCTTATATTTATATAAAGGTACACTTGCAGTTTGAACAGGAGATATGATGCTACCACGGACGTAATAGTTGAACAGTTAAAAGGTGTTTTATACCAGCACAAGTAGTGTCAGTTACAATTTTGATGCTTGGATGGTGATGTGTGTACGAGGTTTGTTTGTCTTGTTATATATTTGATTTTTAAATTGTCATATGTGTTACTGTTTTGTTGTAATGAAACTTGAAGATACAGTTTTTTCGGTATAGTCTGTATGGGTCTTTCACCTTTTTGACTTTACATTTTCAGTTTTAGTATAGTGTATTTGGTTTACGACAGTGTATCCGCTTCCGGTTGTGTCGTCATGACATCAAGCTGGCTTAACCGGGAAGTGGGGGTCACAATCCCCCCGGCGAAATTTTGATACATTGTCGTTCTTTCTTCATTCTCTTTTGTTATATATATATATATATATATATATTCTTCTCATCCCCCTTTACCATTGTATGTTACCTTCTATCTTGATCCTTAGTCTTGGTCTATAGTTACTCATTTGTAACAGATATGCTAGTGATGGGTTTTTTTGTACATACAGTAGTTTATGCGTAATTTTCGCTTAAAATCTTTCAATTTATATATATATATATATATATATATATAATATAAAGCGAAATCAGCAAGACGTAAACAGGAAATCACACTACAGAATGAAATTTACTTTCTAAAAGTCTGAAGAATTATTCATCAAAACAACTACATAAAAGAATACATAAAAAAATGCATACAAAGACGTTTATTACTCTTTTCAAATCATGAATGCTGAATCATTAATTTTTCAAACGACCATGCAAAAAACTGATTCATTTGTGCGTTTCACCAAAGATAATGCATTAAAATTAATTAATATCTCAATAAATGTTTCTCTGAAACATCAAATCGCCATTTCTAATGAAAATCTCCATAGTTTGTTGCTTATTAAGTTATCGTTTCTTTATAAATAAATGTACGTATCCAATAAAGTTTCTTATTTTGAAATTCCTCATTTAAAGGAAACGGCTTACATATTAATATAATAGCTAACAAGAGAATAAGAGGATAAAACTTTCTTCTTTTCTATGGATTTCATAGCTCAATAGAATTTGAATTATTTACTTCCGAGTAATTTTATACGTATATATGCATGTATATAGATATGACTGTATGTATATAGACATGTATGTGTGTATACAGATACGTATGTATATATATCATGCAGCTCAAAATGTAGCAGAAATGTGAAATACTTGAGGGTCGCTCAGACTGCCAGGCTGCTCGCGCTACGCTTGCGTCAGCGAGACGATTGATCAATGGCAGAGCAAAACCAACTTTCTCATGTATATATATATGTATGTGCATATATATATATAGATATATATGTATATATATATGTATGTGTATATATATATATGTATATATATTTGTATATATGCATGTATGTATATATGTATATATATACAGGGTGTCCCAAAAATGACTGACACATTTGAAAAATGCATTAAAAGAACATAAGGCGATAGAAATGTAGCGTTTGTGCATTGTACTTGGGAAATCAGTGAATTTTATTCAAACAATTTTTAAAATTTGTTACAAAAGTCACCAACAGATGGCGCCGCCGAATGAGAAAACTAATAAACGGTGTGACCATGTTGCAAAAACTACAAAACGACGTTTTTAAAATAACCACCATTTGCAGCAATAACATGGCGCAGTCTGAGAGCAAAATTCGCAGACGCATGTTGAGACCCAGACCGTCCGACCTACCAGAAAGGTGTAAGGTAACTGTTTGGACGGCCGGGAAGTGCCTCCCAATTCAGACCGGAACCCAGTGGGGGAGACATCCACAGGGACCGTACCCTCCTTCCCCTACCACCAACCTCTCGGAAGGACTTACGGACCCACATGTTTAACGTGATCGTACTCCGCGTGAACACGGCGGCAGTTTTGGCAGCGGCTGGAATCGAACTCGGGCCTACCGAGTGCAACTCCAGCGCGCTAACTAATAGGCTACCGCGCCCCACTCGCAGACGCATGTGTAAAAAGTCAGCCGGAATGGTCCGGTCAAGAAATATCCGCTGTTCCAACGAATTTTCAACTAACAAATCAACAGCAACTTGAAATCTTTGAGAAGCACATTCTAGCAGAATGTTGGGCAAAGTACAAGATGGCGATCTGACAGTATGCGTTTCCCTGCATCTCTTAAACAACTACAGCGCCATCTGTTGGTGACCTTTGCAACAAATTTTGAAAATTGGTTGAATAAAATTCCCTGATTTCCTAAGTACAATGCAGCAAACGCTACATTTCTATCGGCTTCTGTTTTTTTAATGCATTTTTCAAATGTCTCAGTCATTTTTGGGGCACCCTGTATATGTATGTATATATATATATATATATATATGTATGTATAAAGGGAATATTTTATTACTATCAGTCTTTTTGTATGAGTTTATATCATGTCTATAACATATAAACCTACTCGTGACCACTAAGAATCCATATATAAAACAGCAAGTATAACTGCAAAATCGTAATAGTTATCAATTATCTGATTATTAATAAAATAATAACGTAACATTATAACGTAATAATAACGTATAATAATACGATTATTAATCTCCATGTTTCTTTTAGACCAGTTACACACTTAGACTACAACCTTAATTGTAAACATTTTTGAGCTGGCTCAAAGCTAAGACATTCTTACTTTTTCAACTCCAATGTATCCAGAGCATGTTGTAACTCATTTTGTGTTATTTTATTCTTATTCTATTTCAATTTTTAATCTTTACATTGTATGTAACTATTATTATTTTTATTACATGACATCAAGCTGGTTTATTTGGTTTATTAATTTTTTTTGGTTATTGTTAAATTTGATCCATTTTCTACACTTTTCTACGTCGGGCCATGTACATAATTTCTGTAATACAATATACAGTTCTGCACACAGAAACGTAGAAATTCAGTATTATCGAACCAGGCATGGACCTTGATAACGTACAAGGTTTCGGAAATACTTTCACTTTTTTCAATTATATTCCATTCTTTTCTCAGAACAATTTTTGGGTGTCAGAAAGGCCTAGCTCCATGTGCAAATTTTTCACTTTGAAACTTTTCATCTAATGCTCTATTCATGCATTTACACCATGCATGTTTATACAGGGAACAAAAGGATTTGTACCTTAAGTACCTGTATTGCATATATGATTTATAAAACTTTAAATAATAATTTAATCTTTGGGTGTAGTTATAGGATTATATATGCCCCCCTTTCACAAAATGTAATCCAATCTTCAATTGCTCACCTTATATATGGAACAGGGAAAGAAGGGTATTTAATACCTATTTAGTACCTGTTTTTAACACTTTACAACAAAGTTTAAAAGTGTTTATGACTTTGTTCATTCTTTCTGTCTGTCTGTCCGTTAGCACGATAACTGCCGTAAAAATGACTTAATCAAAATGAAATTTTAGTATGTTGTTCAGACGGTCTGTAGGACCTATGGGAATATAAATGAATAATATCACACAATTAGTTTTGGATTGAACCCGGGATGAAAAAATGAAATATATTGAGCTCTATGGGACCTAATTTTTCAAACACGTTTTAAGCGGATTTAAATTTCACAAATTGCTTCGAAAATTTTAGGTAATACTCAAATTGTTCCATAAAATATATAAAAAAGAAATCAGCGAAATATATTCAGTAGTTTTTTAAATAAAAATTAAAATAATAATAACACCTCTTATATGAAGCGATCACGTGACCATGATATAAAAGGATCACGTGACCCACTTCAAAATGATATATGGCATCTATCTGGTCTCAAAATCGTGATTTTTAAAGTTCTTTTTAATTCATATTGAGTGTTGTATTCGTCCTAAAACCACTTTATTTTTGCTTAAATTCTGTGCATCTACATGCAGAAACAACGCAATTACAATATATTTGAGTTTAAATGCTTATCCAAATTTGATTATTTCTACAACGAAGCCTATTTTTCACCTATGTAAAATGTAAACAACAATATATATATATATATATATATATATATATATATATATATATATATATATATATATATATGCATATATATATATATATATATATATATATATATATATATATATATATATATATATATATATATATATAAATAATTTTTTAAAATCGGTTTCCAATTACTTTCCAGTCAAACATGTAAATCCTAAAATTGCTTATAAATATAATAAACCGCTAGGACGTTATATATTCAATTATAATCAAATTGCCAAATCAATTGATATTAATCAAAACTATGAATTGGATAAAGAGTCATATTGCCACTGTCATTTAGAAAAATACAAAGACTTCGTAGATAAACACCATGGGCATGTTATAACGGGAAATCTAATTATTATTAATTATGATGCACTAAGATCACTGATGTTACTGGGTACTAAATACCTTATACCTACTAAATTTAAACATAAATTAATATGTAAAGGTTTATTTCTTGACTTAAATAAATTTATCTATAAAATCAGTTATAAATATCAAATCCCTGTAGAAGCCTTTAAACCCTGGAGAGTCTTAATAGAGCAATACTTAAATCATTATATATATAATCAGAAAATTAATAATTCATATAAACTTAATTCAATTAAAAATGATATTAAAGAAATACAAAATGATTTTGTCATTACATATGTCGATAAGGCAAGTGGTAACTACTCAATTATTTGTAAATATTATTATAAAAATACCCTTCAGTCACACTTACTTAATAATCAAATCTATAATTTACATAAAACTAACCTTAAAATCTTATACAATAGAATATCAGCCAAATATAAGCAAATCCATCTAAAAAGTAGTTGTAATAACATGCCATGTATTGTTTTAGTACCCAAGTTTCATAAATCCCCTGTTGCTTTTCGAACCATTACCAGTGGGCATAATTCTTACATTACTAATGCTGGAAAATTATTATTAACGATATTACATGAAGTATCCTTGTCAGATGAAATCTCAAATAATTGTCATATTGTAAAAAACAGCTTTGAATTAGTTAAGAAATTGAAAACTCTTACTAATATTCATAGTATTTATACCTTTGATTTCAAAGATTTGTTTAATAATATTAATATAGATGATCTGTATAGAATTATTTTAGGAATTTTTGAAAACTATAATTTCAACCTAAAATATTCAAATCTTCTTTTTAAAAAATTACTTAACTTCACTCTTTATGAAAATTATATTCAACATGGTGGTACTTTTTTAAACAACAGGTTGGTATCCCACAAGGGGGGTGTGCCTCATCATTGTTAGCTAATCTGTATTTATTCTTCTATGAAAAAAACATTAATCCAAGCTTGCATAATATGCACATGTTTAGATATTTAGATGACAATTTATGTCTATCCCCAAATAATATCCCTATAGTATTAAACTTTTATCCAAAAAATTTACAATTAAATGCAAGTAATAATGACTCAAATGTTGCAAACTTTTTAGATTTAAATTTAAATTTACAAAATTGTAATATGGTTATAAACTTGTATGATAAAATACAGGATTTTAAGTTTAATACATCAAAAATTCCACATTTTGACTCTTGTTTGCATATATCTGTATTTAGAAATATTATAATAAATCAGGCTCTTAGAATCAATAAAATTTGTGATGAATATTATAAATTAGCGCATTTTATGGAATTATTGAGTACAGCGACTAATAATACATATCCCCCCAAGTTTGTTATTAAAATTATCAACTCAGTGTATCAACTTTCACTCGATAACATCCTAGAAAACATTCCCAATTATAGTGACTAACATACAGTAAAAAAAAAAAAAAAATTATATATAATTATTTATTAATTATATAAATAAATAAAAATGAAAAATAATAAACTAAGTCAAAAACATTAGAAAAATCAAAAAATCGGAAAATAAGATGCATTAACATTAATGTTTTGAATTTTATTTTCGCAAAAAAATGTAACTTTTGTCAGTATTGAAACTACGATTTGAGCGCCCTTATAATGGTGTACAGTTCCATTCTCGTTTATCCAGTTTTCCTATGAATTACTTGTTTAGTAAGAATTTTCATCTTTGATTCATATTCATATTCAGGATTGCATATTTGGGAAGTTAATTTTCTGAATTGCATGTCCGGTCTCCAGTTTAGACTCACTGGACGGGTCTGGGAGTATTACCGTGAACGTTCGTACTGCCTCCCTGGTAGAATTTCGACTTGTTCATTCCGGTGCTTCTAGATTAAACTGTTGAGGTTGATCGTGTATACACGTGGTGGAAGAAGAAGGTATCATGCCGCATGGTAATACAAATTTTCTTAATGTATCCTATTTTCATTTTTTCAATTTTTGTTGCCTGTAGTCTGAGTTTAAGCATTTATAGTGATGTGCTATTGCTTAATCTGAAACAGGCATTTGTTTGGGTTAATTAGAATTAAATACTCAGACCTGTAGATGAATTTAGTTCTGATTAATCATCGAATTTGGGACGGTGCTGTTCTTTTCTCTTATCGGCATTGTGGCCGTGAATTTGCTTCTAAGGTGATGTTAATATTACTTGAATTGTTTTTTTATTTATTTATTTTTATTTTTACATAATTCTTATTATTACATATTTCAAATATATATATATATATAGGCAAATAGTGTATTATGAGTTACTACTTACATTCTACCATTGGATTTACAATTTTATATTTATATATATATATATGTATATATATATATATATATATGTATACATATATGTATACATATGTATGTACATATATGTATGTATATATGTGTATATATATATGTATGTAGTATACATATGTATGTATGTATATACATGCATGTATATATATACATACATACATACATATATATACTACATACATATATATATGTATATACATGTATGTATGTATATACATGCATGTGTGTGTGTATATACATTCATGTATGTATATATGTTTGTATGTATATACATGCATGCATGTATGTAAATATGTATGTATGTATGTAGTGAACAATTACTATATATGTAGGGAAAGGAAGTGGTCACCCACTTCCTTTCCCACCAAATGTGGTGAAAGAAAATGGTCACGCGCACCAAAATGTGTGGAAACTATATATTTGGGTAAAATGTGGCATGATTATTACAATAATATAAAATCTGATGTGGCCAACACATGACTTTCCTTATATAATGTAATGAATTTACTACTTTTACAGTAAAATAAATAGGTTTTTCGTCTAGTAGATACTAATATCCTTTCCAAGATATTGAATTTTCGACAATTAGTCGTCATTTTCATTGATTTATCGTCATTTTTATCCATTTGGCGAGATTTTCGTTAATTTGGCAGCATTTCAAAAAGTCGCCAAGTTGGCGACATTCCGCCAATTTCGTCGCCAAAATCTCGCCAAGCGTTATGGACGAAGAAATAAGTTATATATATATATATACATATATATATATGTATATATATATATATATATATATATATATATATATATATATATATAACTTATTAGATATTGAATTTTCCACAATTAGCCGTCATTTTCATTGATTTAGCGTCATTTTTATCCATTTGGCGAGATTTTCGTTAATTTGGCAACATTTCAAAAAGTCGCCAAGTTGGCGACATTCCGCCAATTTCGTCTCCAAAATCTCGCCAAGCGTTATGGACGAAGAAATAAGTTATTCTTGCAGCAGATAAATTGGCGTTCAAATGCAAAAGTATTTCTCAAAGTATCTTTTTTCATGAATGGAACGAGCTAGATCCACGAGAATGATGTCACCCAATTTATCGCATGATATTATATATGAAAAGTGACCATGTTTCTCAATAGGAAATATTTTTTTTTCTATTTTATATGACTTTTTGATAATGTTTTTGAAAAATGTGCAATATCTCGAGAATGGTTCATGTTAGCGTTCTAAAATTTATGTCAATCGTTTTCTAATGAAAAATTGCATAAGAAATGTCTATTTACGTAACTTTATTATTGGTTTTGATTTTTTGACGATTTTTTCAAAATTTCATTCGAAAATTTAGGGGGGTTCTGAACATTCGATTGCGTATAAAAACAATAGGCTTCCAGTGTTTACAGATTGTGATTTTTGTACCAAATTTGTTTCGAATCGGTCCATTCATTCATCAGTTATCGTCTCCACAGACCCACTGACACACACACACACACACACACACACACACACACACACACACACACATACTTTCACACACACACACACACACACACAGACATCACTTCAAAAATGTTTGATTCGTGATTAGGGATGCTTGAAACGTGCTCTCCCGTCGAAAACTCGAATTCGAATTTTCGACCCCGTCACAATACTTTCCTTATACATTATGTATATAAGGAAAGTAATAATAATATATTAAAGTGTAGTGATAAATTGATTTTCTTTATGTTCCTTACAGAGATGCATTATGAACACCTCTTCATTTCCATCCAGTGAGAGCGAACTACTTACTTTGCTGTAAACCTAAATTCAAATAACCATTACAGATTCTTTATCATTATTTAAGTGCATTTTTATTTAATTATTCTCAGATTTACCTAGGAATTTACAAAGGAAATATGCTAGTTATTATTTATAATATTCACTGCTTTCTAACAATGTGAGACATAGATGGTGAGAAAGAGACAGAGAGGCAGAGGGAGACCAGATTAGTCCGTAGCACATTTAAGACGAAATCTGTTTTAACAAATCTCGACGTATGACTACATAGTCGCAAACTGCTTGGAATCTTATTCACCATTTCCGGATTTGCACAGATTCGACATTGGTACTGAAGGTAACACTGGTAGATTTTCGTCTGCTTTTACGTTCTCATTTTGAAAATTTTTAAATACCTGTTTGTGGTCTTGTGTTTTAAAGCGATTTCGTGGCTTGGAAGCTTTCGTCATTTCAACTTTATCATTTCCAACAATTTAACTGACTGCACTTCTGTACTTCTAGTTGTTCACCATTTTGAACGAGAGGAGAATCTGCTCCAAGCTCTCCGAATGCGATTGGTGATCACAATACATGTTTTTGGATTGGTCCTGAATGGATATAGTATTGACTCCCAGTTGATGACATTGCAACTTCAGGTTGGACCGCAGCGAGGGTCGGGTCCTGCATGAGATTGTATGTAAGATCCCATTTCCAATCATTTGTTTTAATTGTCCAATATCTTTATCTTATACTGTCTTTGTATTTAGGTGCCATCACGTCTGACTTTGTCTTTAACACACTGTTGCTCTTGTTATTTTCCAGTTCAAATTTATGGTCTTTTAGCCTCTCTCTTTTGTCTCACAATATATGCTATTTTAATATTATATGTGATTGTTAATGATACGTCAAAATAGTTTATATTAACACAGATAAGCTAAATGCATCCAATCGATCGGTTTGACTAATTAGCTGCCAATCGAAAAAAAATAAACTTTTACAGATTTTTACGAAATATTTAAAATGAATAACTTGATGGGAAATCTGAGAAAATATATACAAACAATTTTTGAATAATTTTGGTGTGTTTTATTGTGTCGAATTTTTTACACCTTGCAGACCGAATGCAAAATAGCTCGATTTACTTCCCAGTTATCACTCTTAATAAGTTCGGCTACGTTCTTGCAAGAGAACAACTGATGCCAAAAAAGAAAGTTTCAGTTGATGAAGTAAGCAGTTTCAAATGTGGACCGGAAAGACTGTTGTTAGAGGAAGGGGGGAGGTCTATTTCGAAATTAATCAAGCTGCTTTAAAATCAACCAAGTCGATTCAAACTAAATAATATATTAAATAAGCTTGTTGAGACACAAACTTGAGATATCCCTATAAGCTTGATCGAAAGCTGAAATGAGAGTCAAATGATCAGAAATGCTACTAAATATGCAGTAGATGCTTTGAAGGAATGCGAAAAGGATTTTTTTCTAACATTTTTTTGTTAAAAAGTTACTTGCTATACTTTCTGTGTCAACATAGTCTGCAGATCATTTAAAACCTTAAAGAAACATAATTCTCTTTGAAACAGCTCAGGATACAGTCGTTTAACGAATTTAGTATGTACTTCGTCCATTTATCGGATATGAGTAGATGTGTCATCATTGATATGTACTCCGTGGATATACGAAGAAAAAATGTTTTAGACTGCTTTACTATTAAAAGAATTAACATTTCCTAAGAGAAAAATTTAAAATACTAGTTTTAATAAGTAATTAATGGAATGACATATATATATATATATATATTAGCTGTATCTATGAAAAATAAATAAATATGATTGGACTCTATATATTTTATCGAAATCGCATCAAATGGGTTCAAATTAAAATAATTTTACTAAAAAGGAGCGGGGCCCGGAAAAAGGGGGTGGTTCTTTCAATAGACTGACGCTCCCAATCACAACCTTCTGAAACAAATTTTTAGCTATGGCTTTGTAGAGCCATATCTATTGTTTTTATTATTTTCTTTATATTAAGTTCCAAGTTAGCCAATAAAATCTATAAGTTTCTAGAACAATTCTGTAATATTTTCAATATTACTGTTAGTTAGAATCTATGGTCCAACTACACTCAAGTGCCAAAATTCATGGGGTGGCAATATGCAAATATGCAAGTGGCGTTTGCTTCGCGTTAAAAAAATATAAACAGCCAGGTGATTGTCAGTGGTGTCTGTTGGACTCTTGAATGTCTTGTGAAACGTTAAATAATGTGATAATGGCTATCTGACGGGAATTAACAGAGTTTGAACGTGGAATGATAGTTGGAGCTCGACGCATGGAGTATAGCATTTCGGAAGTTGTTGAGACTTTGAAGATTTCTCGCTCGAAAGTATCAAGGGTATATCAAGAGTACTTCATGGAAGAAATTACCTTCCACAAAGGACAGCACAGTGGGCGGCCACGTCTGCTGAATGATCGAGACCAGTGACATCTGAGCAGAAGCTTCCGTGATAACAGACGAAGGACACTGCGTCAACTGACTACAATATTTAATGAGGGTCACACTAGAAGCGTATCTGTGAGGTTTGTGCAGCAAAATTTGGCGTTGATAGGATATGGCATTAGAAGACCGACTCGAGTGCCTTTACTCACAGAGCATCATCGGTTTCGACGCATCACATGGGCTCGCAAATACATGCAATGGACCCTAGATGACTGGAAGAAGGTAGAGTGGTCCAATGAGTGACGTTATCAGTTGGTACGAGCTGATGGTCGCATTCGGGTGTGGTGCAAACCTCATGACGCTATGGATCCAACTTGCCAACAAAGCACTGTGCAAGCTGGTGGTGGTTCCATAATAGTGTGGGGGAGTGTTTACTTGGCATGGATTGGGTTCTCTGGTCAAATTGAACCGGTCATTGACAGGGAATCGCTAGGTTCAACTGCTTGGTGACCCTTTGCAGCCGTTTATAGATTTCACGTAACCCAATAACGATGGGATGTTCCAGGATGATAATGATCCATATCACCGAGATCATATTGCTCGCAATTAGTTTGTGGAGCATTCTGGATAATTTCAGCATATGATTTGGTTACCTAGATCGCCAGACATGAACCCTTGGAATATATCTGGGATATGATCGAAAGAGCCATTCGTGCCCAAATTCCAGTACCTACCATAAGCACGCAATTATGGGCTGCTATCGAGACAGCATGGCTGAACATGTCTCCTGGAGACTTTCTTCGACTATTTGAGTTCATGCCAAATCCGAGACGTGTCCGGTCAAAATTGCCAAGTGACAAAACCGCGAGGACGAAACTGCGCGGACAAAACAGCGAACGGTCAAAACCACGAACGGACAAAACAGCGAAAGGACGAAAACTCGAGTGAAAAAAAATTGATAACAACTTCATTTTCCGATAATAGATGACGCTATCTTTTCCTGATAAAAGGGTGTATTGAATCGCTATTGGTTGATCGATTTGTCTTTTCTGCGTAATGGCGCTTGTTTTTGTGAAAAATAATAAAGGGGGAAATAATAATTGTATTATTCGCTATTGGTTGATCGATTTGTCTTTTCTGAGTAATGGCGCTTGTTTTTGTGAAAAATAATAAAGGAGGGAAATCACCTCGTTTACAAAGGATATACTTTTAGACAAGAAAAGAAGGAAGTAAATCTTGACTGTCTTCCGCAATATTGGAGATGTTCTGGTTATGATAGTACAAGATGCCCAGCAAGACTCACGTTGGAAAGTCAATCGAATGTTTCCGAAACTAATGGATTACACAATCATTCCGCAAAACCAGGGAAAAGAGAGGCGAAAGAAGTTAGACATGAAATGATGAAAAGGCAAGAAGCACATAGGAGGCACCTCAGACTATTCTTCCATTACTATTTGCTGGAATGCCCGAAGAAGTTGCTGGAGCACTACCATCAACCGATTCACGTGCAAGAGAAATTAGAAGAGAAAGACAAAAATGCAGAAGAGCACCACCGAATCCATTATCAAGCGCGATATTACAAATTCCTGAAAAATATACGAAAATTAATGGTGAAAATTTTATTCTGCACGACAGTGGTCTAGAAGAAAATCTTATATTAGTTTTTGGAACGAAAAAAAATCTTGAAGCACTGAAAGAATCTATTGCTTTTTTTGTGGATGGGACGTTTTCTGTTTGTCCACTTATTTTCAGTCAGCTTTACACTATACACGGATTTAACGAAGATGTCTCACTCCCATCGATTTTCGCCCTACTTCCAGACAAAACAGAGGAGATGTATAAGAGGCTTATACGTATTTTACATGATTTGGAGCCGCAAATTGGATCAAAACTGAAAACGGTGATGCTGGATTTCGAAAAAGCTGCCATCAACGCTTTCGCAGAAGCTTTTCCTCAAGTAAGAATAACTGGATGTTTCTTTCATTTTAAACAGTGCATTTGGCGCAAAATTCAGCGCATCATAGGATTTGAAGAAAGATACAACAATGAGGAAGACCTTACGTTTCAAACAAAGTTAAAAAAACTTGTAGCCATTGCTTTTCTTCCTGTTTCAGAAGGTATTTCCGTTTACGAAGAACTAACTATGTGATACAGAATTTGCAGACGATGAATTCTCTTCACTTTTGGATTACATTGATGATACGTGGATTGGACGTATTCTCCGAGGAAATCGACGACGGGAACCTTCATTTCCAATCCATATTTGGAACCAAAATCAAAATGTGAAGGATTCGCTAGAAAGAACGAACAATTCCGTCGAAGGCTGGCGCAATGCTTTTCGGTTGTTAGTCGGATCAAGCCATCTTACAATTTGGAAAATCATAGAAGCCATCAAGAAGCAGCAAAATCTGACGGAGGTCAAATTGGTGCAATATGGAAGGGGAGATAGAAAAATCCAGAAAAAGAAATATGCAAGGGTCACAAAGTCGATTTTTAATTTAGTTAGTGATTACAATTCTAGCGATCCACAGAAATTTATTTCTGGTGTGGTGCATAATTTCAATTATTAGATTTTGCTTGTGTATTTTGCTAGTGTCATTTAGATATCATTTGTATAATCCCTGAATGTTCATGTTTCATTTTTTTGTAATCTTCATGATTTTGTGTAATTTTTAATTATTAAATGAAAACTAGATAGGGTGTTACTCCCTGAATAATCTACGATTCCGTTCTTCATTCTTTCCTTTCGCGGTTTTGTCCGTTCGCGGTTTTGTGCATTCGCGAGTTGGTCCGTTCGCGGTTTTTACAGTCGCGATTTTTTCCATCGCGGCTTTAGCCGGCGCGGTTTTGTCCGGGAATCACCTCGAGCTGATGTACTTCGCCGAGCTAAAGAGGCTCAACATGATATTAGAGAGGTGTCCCATGACTTTTGGCACCTGAGTCGAAAACCCAGAGTGACCGACTCGTCCTAGGACATGAGTAGCAGTTTGGACGGCCGGGAAAAGGCACTTGAGTGTATATCAGCCAAAGATTTTTTGGAGTAAGGCATTTTAATGTATTTTAACCATCAATCTAAGCATTTCTAGATCATATGGAATATATAATAATTTTTTTCAATGGACAAAACACAATTTATTTTATATCCTATTTCACAAAAGAAATTGAATTATAAATTATTTATTCAAGGAAAGTGTTTTGAAATTCAATGCAAAATTCGAAAAATAAATTTCGTTTAAAGAGAAATTATTTATTTTGGATAAATATATAACATTTCAGAAATAATTTATTTTAAATTATTGTGATATTAGAAAAAAAGCGACATATACATTAAAAGAATCGTTGAGAAGAACGGAAAGGAGGATGGAAATAAGACGTTCACTTTAATGGGCAGTAATTATCGTCTTTAAAAACTTCTATTATTCTTTTCTTAAATTCTTTTCTTTAGTATAAGGTTAGGCACTCAGCCCGGCAAACAATCAAAAAGTTGTTTGATGTCATGGGAATTAAGTTTTTCCATTCATGATATGTCATGGTCTAGAGTAAAATTTCAGAGGAGGTTCCAAAACATAAAAAAGTTTTCCCATTGTTACAGTTAAAATTGTTTGTTAATTTTGAAGTTGTAATATTCAGGCGTAAACAATTTGCGCAAAGATTTTAACTTGTGATGTGCACACATGATCCAACGACGCCCAAGAAAATTTAGTGATGTCGGTGGGGTAAGATGACATAACATGCCCAGTTAACAAGTTCGGTCTTTCTTGAGAGCCCAAGAACAAAATGTGAGCGTTTTTAATTCTCATATCATCATATGCGCAGAACCAAGAAAAAATATTGAAGTGAGTCATGCCCGGGATTCATCCAGGCAAAATATGCCACTTTCGTCAGAATGTATCAGAAGAAGCATTAACCAGCAAAGTCAGAGAGTTGAGAGGAGACAATACTCCTTTGAACGTAAAACATGAAAATACCATAATGCTTTGAGAATTACATCTAGATGTCGTTAGTGTCAGTGAAGTCCCATGTCCTCTCATTTGACAAAAAATAAAAGCGTAGTGTTTAGTATATATATATATTTTTGTTTGTCTTCTAATTAAAGTTCTATAATTATGAGTAGAAATAGTACGTGTTGTATTCCTGGTGGTAGAACAGGGCTCAGAATATAGGAACACAAAAATAAATTGAAAGGTAAAATACGTAGATTTAAATACATAGAATTATTCTATTGTGTTTGATACATCTAATCTGCATTCCACAGATAATTTTTTTCCCGTAAAATTAACAGTTTAAATTAATATTATTTAATTCAATATGATACTTTTGCTATAGATATGCATAGAATGTAGCGGGTTCTTTTCACCAAATCGTTAGCTGAATTATTGTCTCATGAGATTTTAACTTGAAGTTCTGCAAGAGAACTTTAAGCAAACTTCAAGCGAATGAAGTTAGCTTCAAGAACTCTTTCCTTTTACCTCCATGGTTAATATTAACACAAATAAGCCAAACGCGCCAATCTACTTCGCTAAGCTGCTGCTAACTAGATAAAAAAAACTTTCAAAGTAATTTTTATAATATATTTAATTTGAATTTGGGTACGACAAAAGAAAAAAAATCTGATGTGGGCAGCACATGACTTTCCCTGCAGACTCAAATTCATATTTTGTTTATTTCTTTAATAATTCGTTAGATTGAGTTTAATTGCACCAAATAACACTAAATTTGCATTTTTAATTCAATTTTTGTTTTTATTTGGTAATTGGATATTTTTCCGAAGTCAGTGTAACAAAAATGCAAGAAATCACAAATATCTTGAACGGTTAGTCCTAAAGCATAATGGAGTGTGTTATATTCTTTTCCTCGTCAAGAATTGCGTATAAAATAAGAATTTAATTGATACATTTGAGTATAAGCAGTCTTTTTTTTTATATTGCGATTTATGCGGGTCATTTCGTAAAAAGAGGCGGGTTCTTCTTTTCCGAATCGTACCAAAATCTAATCAACACTAGAGTATCCCACACGTAATTTATCTACCAAATTTTGTGAAATTTGGTCAATTAGTGTTTTAGCTAGGGTTGATAGATACATAAAATTTTTGAGGGCCATTTCGTAAAAAAGGCAGGTTGTTCTTTTCCGAATCATACCAAAATCTGATCAGCACCAGAGTATCCTATAAGTAACTTGTCTGTAAAATTTTGTGAAATTTGGTTAATTAGTATTTTAGCTAGAGTGGATACATGAAATTTTTACTGGCCATTCCGCAGAAAAGGGCAGGTTCTGTTTTTACGAATCCTACCAAAACTAATCTGCACCAGGGTCTCGCCCAAGTAACTTACCTACCAAATTTTATGAAATTCGGTGCAGTAATTTTTTAGTTAGAGTGGATACATATATTGTACAGACAGATCGACACACACACAGACGTCACGCTAAAAATAGTTTTTTCGTATTCTAGAGGTCTCGAAACGTGTAGATCCGTCGAAAACTCGAGTTGTGATTTTCGGTATGATTCTAATACTTTCCCTATACATTACCATGTATTGCAGGGAAAGTAAAAAGAAAGAAAGAAATAACATCATTTATTCTATTTCGATAATTAATTATGATGCAATTAGAGCTAAACATGATGAGGTATGAATGTATGAAAAAATATATAGGAAACTAGCACTGCAGATGTTTTAACTTCTTCGTGATGCTCATGCTTCTTCGTAATGATGAAAATAAACAATTCTCTCTGTGTGGAAATAAATGTTTCTAGCAGAGAACCATCACAGCACGATATTCATTAGCAGAACTTTTGCGCGTCTCCGGCAAAAGATCTTTTTCTGCTCTCTCTTTGATGGATTCGAGCTATTGTAGGCGTTGTTATTTCCTATTCGTTTGCATGATTTGATATATTGTCTTTGTTAAATTAGTTTGCTATGGTTTATCCGTCTGTAACGAGTGTATTACTGTGGTTCTAATTTTTTTTAATACAATTTATAAATATTAGTCGCCATTACGCATTCTCATACATTCATATTCAACTGGGTTCCCAGAAAAGCTCTTGAGTACCCCAATAACGCTGTAAGGAAAGACCCATGACTGCACGCTTAATAAGCTAAGCATTAGGGGTGTTGTTAAGGGCCTGGTTTGTAGACGCTGTCTGTATAGGGAGAAAACTGCCAAACACAGAGTCCTAGGACCTGCAGGATATTCCTGTAAAGTGCTTGTTGATCTTTGCCTTAACCGCGGGTCTCTTTCTTCTCCAAGGGACGTACTGGTTTTTCTGCACTTTTTTCCGGGGTATAATAGACCCCAAGTTGCTGTGCTAGGCTCTTTATGACTCACCCATCCTTAAATCATAAGTCATAGGTCTATCTACAGACTATGCTCGATCGAATGAAATTGATTGAAGCGCTCCTAGGGGAGAATTAAACAAGAAAAATCAATCATGCATAAAGCATTGATTATGAAACACTTTGCAACTGAAATGCAATCAGCTGAATGTATCGCATCTCTAAAATGCCATACAGGCAGCGGTGATAATTTATTAATTATCACAGAACAATAATAATTTATTTTACTTGAAAACTTAAAACTTCATCGATAAAAATGAACTTTATTCAAATGACGTCATCGAAATATAAATCGTCTGGCTCTCTATGTAAAATCAGTGAATATTTTATTCGTACACTCTTATTCCAGACTCCAGAGTTAAATAATTTTGGATGAAAAAAATTCAGCAATTCATGTATAACTCATCTGACAATATCACTTGTTTACATTCTGAAATCATTAAAATTAAGCTTCGTTGTAGAAATAATCAAAGTTTGATGATCATTTAAACTTAAAAGTATTGCAATTGCGTTGGCGCAGAATATAGACCCACAGAAAATACGCAAAAGTGAAGGGGTTTTAGGACGGATGCAACACTAAATATAAATTTAAAAGAACTTTAAAAATCACGATTTTTACTCTGGGAAAAAAAGATGGATGCTATATTTTATTTTGAAGTGAGTCACGTGATCTCTTCATATTACATGGGTGTCACTATTTTAATTTTTATTTAAGGAACTACCAAACATATTTTGCTGAAAATTTTTGTATATATTTTATGGAATAATTTGAATATTTCCTAAATTTTTCGAAGCAATTTGTAAATTTTAAATTTGTTTAAAAAATGTTTAAAAATTAGGTTCCATAGGGTTTATTGTATTTCATTTATTCAACACGGGTTCAATCCAAAACTAATTGGGTATTATTATTCATTTACATTTCCTTTTGTCCCATAGACCATTTTAACAACATACTAAAATTTCATTTTGATAAAGTCCTTTTTACGGTAGTTATCGTGCGAACAGAGAGACAGACAGACAGAATTACCAAAGTCATAAACACTTTTCAATTATGTTGTAAAGTGTTAAAAAGTTAGGACATCGAACTTGACTACAAAGCGAGATAGATGAAAATAGCCAATTACAAAGTCGTAGAGCGTTGCCTTGTGAGTAGAATTCGACATTAAATTGGCTAAATAAGGCATTTATGGAACCATATTTTGCTGAAGATTTTTGTATATATTTTATGGAATAATTTGAATATTTCCTAAATTTTTCGAAGCAATTTGTGAATTTTACATTTGTTTAAAAAATGTTTAAAAATTAGGTCCCATAGGGTTTATTTTATTTCATTTTTTCAACCCGGGTTCAATCCAAAACTAATTGGGTATTATTATGCATTTACATTCCCTTTTGTCCCATAGACCATTTTAACAACATACTAACATTTCATTTTGATAAAGTCATTTTTACGGCAGTTATCGTGCGAACAGACAGACAGACAGACAGAATGACCAAAATCATAAACACTTTTCAATTATGTTGTAAAGTGTTAAAAAGTTAGGACATCGAACTTGACTACAAAGCGAGATAGATGAAAATAGCCAATTGCAAAGTCATAGAGCGTTGCCTTGTGATTAGAATTCGACATTAAATTGGCTAAATAAGGCATTTATGGAGCAAATAATGGTTATGGGTGAATGGCTGTTCTATTAAGGAATGATACAATAAACAACACTTACGTGAACTGAAATCTAGTGTAGAACCTGTTTAAAATTCCCACCCCTCAGAGACAATGCACATTTGAACTTTCAGAAAGAACATTATCGCGTACTTTGACAAGCATTGCAGGTGTCCCCGCGTTAGAGGCCCTGTTAACATAACCTTGTGACAGGTCATTAAATAAATAACAAAAAAAAACACTTTATGCAAAGGATAATGAAAACTTTAGCAACATACTGAAGCACAAATAAAATAATAATGCAGTCACAGCTGTTTCAAGGATACCCTGGATCGCCTTCGTCAGTGCAAGATAATCAACAAACCCGAAAACAAAAAGTCGAAATGAGCTCATTTCGTCTGATAAAGGACTATCTAGTCTCCTTTTAGGACCATTTCGTCTTTTTGTCATTGGGTTTGTTGGTGTTTTTGCATTGACGAAGAGGATCCAGCGTGTTCTTGAAAAAGCTGTTTGTTGCATTGCAGGTGTCACCGTGTTAACTGATGAAGTATGATATCTGTAGTAATGGATATGGCGTATAACGTATGAAGTAACTGATGAAGTATGAGTATTTATTGATTTCCATATGCGTGCTTTGTGGCTTCCTGGTATTGATTCCTACTAATTACATAATACTCTGTAACTTTAATTGGATTTTCCCGTTTATTTCGCTTTGGGACGTTCATTATTTTAAATTTTATTATTTTCTGCTAAGGGTACTGTAATCACTTTTATTCAATCGCAGTTTATTAAAGATAGACATAAGTGTACACCCATGGGCTTTTCCTTACAAAGGTGTGGAGAATTTCCTTATTGGTGTGCTTGAGAACTTCCTTATTGGCGTGCATGAGAACTTCCTTATTGGCGTGCCTGAGAACTTATTGATGTGCTTAAGAATTTCCTTATTGGTGTGCTTGAGAATTTCCTTATTGGTGTGCTCGAGAATTTCATTATTGGTGTGCTTGAGAACTCCCTTATTGGTGTGCCTGAGAACTTCCTTATTGGTGTGCTTGAGAACTTCCTTATTGGTGTGCTTGAGAACTTCCTTATTGGTGTGCTGGAGAACTTCCTTATTGGCGTACTTGAGAACTTCCTTATTGGTGTGCTTGAGAACTTTTCTAGAAACCCTGTACACAATGTACCCTGTAACAATACGTATCTCTCTCACAATCATAAACGGTGATACATATAACCAGGAAAAATTGAACATGAATAACCTTATAATAAAATAACCTTAAATACTAAATAATACATAATAATAATAAATAGAAATAAACCCCCCTATAAATAACTTTAATAACCTTAGGTCTCAGCAAGTTCGTTTTGATATTAGCTTACCTCTTTGTGATCGATTTCACAGTTTTCAACACTTTTCAGTAATTGTTGACGATGAAATGACAAAGATGAAGAAAACTCTTTGAAGCAAGAATTCTACAATTTTTCTGAAGTTCGTTTACAGTTGCTTCTCTGAAAGCCGTATGCATTTCAACATTATTATTCTAATCAGAGTGACTAAAAGATATTTTTTGTCAAGCAACAAAAACCCACCTATAGAAAGTGCTTCAAATCATGCTCCTAATGCATAGGTAGGCTACCTTTTACCATCCGCGAACACTTAAGAATGATCATATATATAGGGTGATCGTAAACTCTTTCAACAGAAAGGAAGGGTGATAGTACACACCAAGACGAACAATATTTGCAATGCAACCTAGGACCGCATTCAGAAAAGAGTACAGTTATATTTTCACGCTGATCCTTTAATAGTGAAAAAAAATGAGACTTAACTACTTTAAGAGTTTCACATTTCCATTTGCATCAGAGAAAGATTCAAATTATCTGCTCAAAGTGGCGTCTGAGATTTGTCCGTCAACATTTGGACAGGTTTCCTTGGTGATGGTCTGGTGGGACCTTACCTCTTACCAAAACGCCTGACATGCGCACCGTACGGTGTGTTCCTGGAGTAAGTGCTTCCTGGTTTGTTGCAAGGTGTGCCGCTCATTATACAAAAGACATGTGGTTTATGCATAATGGGGCATTAGCAAACTTTTCCACCGATGTGAGGCATTTCCTAAGTGCGACATGTCCCGGGCGGTGGATTGGACGTGGTGGATTTATGGCTTGGCCTGCACACTCTCCGGACCTTAATCTGGGCGCACATAAAACATTGGTATACGAGACAGCTGTGGACTCCCTGGAAGATCTCGTCTTGAAAATCGTTATTGCTTTAAACAAGACCAACAACACACCAAGGGGCGCGACAGCCCAATGATTAGCGAGCGGGAATTGCACACGGTCGGCCCGGGTTTGATTCCCGCCACTGTCAAAACTGCCGCCGTGTTCACGCGGAGTACAATCACGTTAAACATGTGGATCAGTAAGTCCTTCCGAGAGATTGGTGGTAGGGAAAGGAGGGTGCGATCCCTGTGGATACCTCCCCCACTGGGTTCCGGTCTAAATTGCGTGGCACGTGCCGGCCGTCCAAACAGATACCTTATATCTTTCTGGTAGGTCGGACGGTCAGGGTCGAAGGAGAAGAACACCACACCAGGAGTCTGCAAGAGAATATGCGACAGTCTTTCATTCGCCAGTGTCGGCTGTGGAACAATGGACGCCACATTGAGCAGCTGCCTTGAGTATTTCTCTGATGCGAATGGAAATGTGAAATTCCTAAATTAGTTAAGTTTCTTTTTCTTGCACTATTAGAGGATCGACGTGGATATGTAATTTTATTTTTTTCTGGCACTCTGACAATGAGTGGAATGCAGCACTAGGTTCCATTGCAAATATTGTTCGTCTTGATGTGTACTAACACCCCTTTTGTCTGTTCAAAGTATTTACGATAATTTCGTATACATACATACATACATACATACATTCATACTTGTATGCATAGATACATATTTGCGTGCTTAGAATTCGGGTGTTTTAAATATGCTTATAAGCGAACTTGAACTGCATAAATATATACGTCATTATTCACTAATATCAAATTAAATACAGAATATAAATTTCACTATCTGAAATAAAATTTCAGATTTCAGCTCATAGTGTAGCAAACAACATTACTCGATCCGATCTGCTATTATTAAAGTCCAGCATCAGCGAATTGTCATTAACTATGTTACCATGGGAATGCATGTATCGCGAAATACAATCATTAGATTGGTTTGTCTTGGTACCTAGCAAATTATTTCAATGTGCAACGTCCCTGGAATTTAAATTACCTGCAAGACGGAGTCTAAAGAATGAGCATGGGCCGAAATAAAATAGACATTTTAAGAAACAAAACTTGAATTTAATTAGAATGTGAAGTGTTCAAAGTTTGTGTAATAAAATTTGCAGCAGCATAAGGAAAGAGCTCATGATGACTCACCAATTAGAAGATTCACTGGAAGGGGAAGAGTTGGTGGGGCATTTCTCCTCTTTCAGAACTCCAGTTTATCCGCAACACACAGACAGGCGTAAAATGGATTCAAGCAATGGCATGTGGAGGAATTAAAACACCAATTGCAAAATAATGGTGGACAATGAAACACACATGCACTTGGAGTGATCAAAACACAAAATGGCGATTGTTGGAATATATCGCACGACATGTTGACATTTCGGAGCAAATGTCAGTCAAGTTAATAAGCGCTTAAATGTTGCGCATAAGTAAATAATGCATTCACGAGAACCAATGGGAACTCATATATACAGGGTGATCTAAAAGTCAGAAAAAACTTTAAAAATTAATTATTCATGAACTAATAAAGGTAAATGGATACCGTTTGCACAGAAAGAATGGAAATGAAGCTGGATTTTTTGTCAAGAAAAAAAATTATTGTTAGTATAATTTACATTTCTACCAACAGATGGCGATGTGTTAGGTACAGATGTCAGATTATGAAATTATAAGAAGGGTATAAAAAGAGCAGCTGTAGCTGATAACGCCATTTTTAAAGCAGATAGTAGTGGTAGTCGATATGTCCTATGTAATGTATCTTATCCTATGTAATGTAAATTAGGTACCTAATATAGCGCCATCTGTTGGTAGAAATTTAAATTATACTAACAATAATTTTTTTTCTTTACAAAAAAATCCGCCTTCATTTACATTCTTTCTGAGCAAACGGCATCCATTTACCTTAGTACATCAATAATTAATTTTAAAAAAATTTCCTGACCTTTGGATCACCCTGTATATAAACAGCGTACTTCCCCTCCATCACCAAGAACAAATCAAGAGGTTGTATGACATCACAGGGGGAATGAAAAAGTGTATTCCCACAGAGAGTCTGAGAAGCATCAGAGATTCGATGTTTAGTCCGAATGCAGTAAACACGTAAAGAGGAGTATCACTTCAACTCCGTACTTGTTTCATGAGATTGCAACGAAATACTGCTGTGGCATCACGATGAGCACCCTATCGTACTTAAACGAAAATGTGCCATCAATAATCAAAAGTGAATAATCACTGATAGTAACAGTATTTAGCACAGATGAACTGTCAGCATCATAATAAATACTGAAGGATATCAGCGCATTCGCTGATAATGCTATAAGTGGAAAAGTGAATAACTGCATACGGATTATCCGACATTGCCACTTCAATCTTAGTGCCCACTGCATCTAATACAAGTGTGTTAAATGGGCTGTGCAAAATGCCATATTCGTATCAGTAATACGCATTCTTCTATACCAATTTCGCCGTGATAGTTAGATCTATGACAGCATTGTGATTTGATGATTTCAACCGCTACTATGCAAACATGACCCTTTATTTATCACATATTAATATTGGTCAAGGAGCGCATTTACAAAATAAAGATCGCAATAATTATTAATTGAGTGAGAACTCTAACCTGAATAAATATTACTTGCTTTACTAGAAGATAACCTATAAATGTGTTTATGTAATATTAATTATTTTGATATATATATGTGTGTGTTTATCTAAGTTAATTTTAATGATTGCATTTTATGCCTTAATCAAGAAATATAAAAAAAATTAAAGAATTGATCAATTTAAATGTGAGTTAGTATTGTATGTGTTGAGTGTTATCGCTCAATACTTGAGAGCTAGGAGTTTTTCGTACTCTACCCTAAGTGACGGCATCAAAGGTAAGTCCTTTTATATAAATAATGATAAGCACGATTTACCTTATGACAGAGTACACATGGCACGTGGAGTGATTAGAACATTCCTTGCAAATAATGGCGGTCAATGGAATACACACGGTGTGTAGCGTAATCAGAACATCCATTGGTAAATACTGGCGATTATTGGAACACTCATGGCACGTAGAACGATCCCACTGGGTTATGGTCTAAATTGGGTGACATGTCCAAATTTGTCCTTTTCGTCTCGGGTAGGTCGGACGGTCTTTGTCGAAAGAAAGAAAGAGTGATTGTACCATAGCTTAATCATCATAACACTCTTTTTTTTACCGGTGTTCCTCTCCATTGTATTCCTCTCCGCAGTATGCTGTCTTGAGCCTTTTATATGGAATTTCTAGACCCGGTCGACATCGAATTGAATTCCTCACATGTAACATAAATAGCAAGCGATTTCCCGCCATCCCCGCTGATAAGATCGTCGAAACACCCAGCGATATGTATCACACTCAGACGAGACTGGTACAAACGCTAGATTGTGAGCCAAATCATCACTCAGCGACACCAAAATCATGCGATAGTGGTACAGAAGCTCCTTCTAGCTACAAAGAGATCATGTGGATTGTGACTGGGGAGTCACCAGTGCAGCCAATGGTTATTCTCCTCGGAGGAGTTTTGATAAAATAAAACATTGGGACATCGGTTCTCTCTCATCACTGGACACGTGATCTCAATTTTTCTTAGGCTTGGTAAAAAAAGATTTTTGGACTATAAAATAAGACTCTTTTTAATATGATCTTTATCTATTTCTTATATTTTAAAATCAATTATTTTCTTATTTCCTTATTTATTTAAATTTTATGGTTACTATTAATACAGTTTACAATCCTAAAATTTTGCGGTCAGTTTTAAATATTTTTGCAGCATAATTCAAATTTATCCTGCCTTATACATTTTTGACAAAAAGAATGAAAATATTTATTTGCCTGTTATATGCATAAAAATGTTATAGTAAAAGAAATAAAAATTAAGTTCTTCTATAATCATATGTACGTAGATAAAAGAAAAAATAGTAACAGGAAAGTAAAGCCTTTTTGTATTTCTTGTTACATTCTGCCTTCTATAAGAAATTATGCAAATGTACAATCTTAACAATTACGCTCGATTTTAGAAAATTAGCATTATTCAGAAAAATTTTCATTTCTGAACAGTGGAGACATGTATCAGTTGCGTACATGGCCCCGCCCACATTTGTCCCCTCCCATTTTAAGTATTCGGAGTTTTGGGGGAGGCATTGAAATACTTATTTGCGATAAATATGAAAGCCGGGAGTAAATTTTTAAGCAGATGATTTCAATTCAAATCATTATTTTTTTAGGTGCTAAAATAAACAAGGAAATATTCGGTGCGAATTTCATATTGGCACTAATTCTGGTATTTTCGTACTAAATTTGCTTTTGCTTTATTCATAGACTGAAAGGCATCATAGGTAAACTTTTGGAGAGATCTTGGAATAAAGTTATCCGTTTTGGTCTTAATTATCTCCCTACAGAGTATGAGATTACGAAAAAGTAAGATGGAAATGTTATATTTTGCGTATTATTTATATGTACCGATAATATTTTAAAAGTATAATTTATAGAATAAATGATTTCGTTTTATCAAAGCGTATGTCGTCGTCTCAGCATCGTTTCTCTATCAAGGAAGTTGTGTGTGCCAACTTCGGGCACAGATAACACACACTTTGGAACAGATAACTTTGGAACACACCGTCTGGATACGAGGGAACATATTGCACTATGTAAATACGCTGTGAAGAATTGCTTAAAATTTCACTAATATTTGCTATTATTGTAAAGATTTATTCGAAGTAGGACATAATTTTATAACGCGTAAAACAAATTTATTTATTGAATTTTCTACAATTTCTGAATGAAGTTCTAACCCAAATTAATCACATTTGAGCGTGTCTTTTAAAAGGAGCTTGTTGGTATGCTTTAATTGTAATTCATATTCCTAAAATATTCGTAAAATTTATTCAAACATCAAACTTTTTACTTAATTTTTCTTCTAATTTACTTTTAAATCATATATTAATACTTACCAACTCTGGTGTTCAAAGCTAGAGGTTAATACTTTTACCTGTCATTTTTTAGGGGTGACTCGTTTAGCAGACATTTTTATAACAGCTGTGCCGATTCTTATTTTTGTTGATTAAAATTAATATTGTCAAAAAATGCATTTTACATTAAATTAATTATTTATTAGTATATTAATTATACATGTAATCTGTTCTAAAACTTACTGCTGTGTACATTGCGTTGGTGGCCGCAAAACCCACCTATTTCTGTGTTTAACGGGATACTAAGTTAACAAACTAAAAATTAAGGTTAATAGTAAAGGAACAAACATTTATTTATCACATACTCAATTTACACTCTTTAGTTTTACAAATTAAATAAATATCACAATAGTGGAATACATCTCAATGGTAGTTCGGGGGGTGTAATGCCAGATGAATTGATATTTGGTTGGAGCACGTGGTGGGATGCATTAATTAGCTTTTCCTTAAAAACACAAATTTAGACAAATAGGTTATCCTCATATAGTTTAATTGTACGGTACCTGATCTTCTTTCATATAACTTGGGTAACACCGATGCTTTGTCACACTTTACACTTGCAATACCAGATGAACATGAGCTCTCCTTCGAATTCCTATATCAGAGACGCACACACAACTCTTAACTCTGCTACCGTCGCTTCTTCTTGACTAGTCTAACTCCAACAGCCTGCCTTGACCAATTCTGACCCCCACTTCGAGCAACTCTCACTTATATCCCTTTTTCGGTCGGCGGTCCACGTGCTGAAATGTAGAGCTGAGAGCTAATCCGTAGACATGGCGTCGCCGTCTCGGTTGCCGCCAAACGGCTTAGTGTGGTATGTAAACATGGGCGTGGTATGTCAGATATGGGGCCACCTGTATATTATCGCCCATCTGCTTAGCGTGGGGATAATCCGCCCGCATTCCTGGTTCCATTATTTTTTAATCCTTCCAAATATTTATTACTTTACATTTCTGGCATTACATTCTCACCCCCCCCGCGAAAAAAAAGTCCAAAAGTTACTCTCCCACAGTTTCACCCCAGTGGTAAGAAATTAAGTTCACAATGGTTCCTCGCAAACACATAAGTTCATCCATCGTGAGAAAGGCTGAGTTCCACTTTTTAGCCTCGTACAACTCATAGCTTTGATAGCTCTTTGTAGTTTCTTGATAGTTCCCTGTCAAGTTAGTCCATTATTCATAATTGACATAATGTACCATAAATTACATGAGGATTACCAACACTCACATTATTATTAAATTGTAAATTTTGATATATATTATTTGCAATGCATAATTTTCATTTCTCCTTTTACATAATTATTTACATACGACATATCATTACATAACAGCATTCATTACTTTATTATTATTATACATTTTCTTGTTATCATTTCATTTTGTAACATATTGTAGTAGTGCAACTATCAACTTCCGATTCTTGGTTATGGTTGAATTCCATACCACCATATTATTTATAAATTACTTTGTTACTTCACTTTTTTTTTTTTTTTTTTTTTTTTTTTTTTTTTTTTTTTGAACTTGCCATATATGTAATGTCAGAAATACATAACATACTTTTTGAAATATACTTATATCCACAATTTAAAACATAAAAACATATACATATACACTTAATTATCACTTTCTATTTATGACATTAATTACAAACTTTTTACATATTTTTCATATTCTTTGTTTTATGAAATTACTATTTACAACAATTCGAGGGCGAAAATTATACCCTCTGGCATTATAACAAACCTCATCATCATTTCTATTATTTTCACAGTTTAATTGCTTTTCTTTAGTGACCTTCCCTTCCTTAATTTGACTTTGATCATTATTTCTAATCACTTTCTCATTTTGATTTTTTTCTTTGTCCTGTGTGTGTGTGTGGTTTGATTCGCTTTCGTCACTATCTTTCAAATATTGTTTTCGCTCCGCTGCCATGTATAGTTTATTTATGTGCACTTTATAAGTTTTATTTTCATCACTTTTAAGACATATTATAACATTATTATTTCGGACTAATTTTGTAATTCTAAATGGTCCATCATATCGATCCTCTAATACCCTTGGTTTTAGGAACTTTTTTAGGTACACTGTCGCTCCTATAAATATATCGTTTTTTCTCACTATTTTATATTTCTTTATTTGTTTGTCATTTATCAGCTTTTGTTGTTCCGATGCGTCTTTCACGACTTTATCTATATTTTTTAAATGCTGTGCCACATAATTTTTATAATTATTTACATCACTATACATTATATCTATTTCTTCCTTACTTGGTATGTTTGTTTGTTTAATATTTTCAAATGGCAATGATAAATCTCTAAGATAGAACAGGAATGAAGGCTCAAATCCTGTATTACTGTTAATAGTATTATTCACATAAAACTTAAACCATTTTAAAGATTCATCCCATTCAAACGTAGTCTTTGACAAACACATTATACATTGTTTCATGTCTCTGTGTATTCTTTCACAACGACCTAAAGAACTTGGGAAATAAACCGAACTGTATCGCCTTTCAATATTTAATGCATTTGTAAAATCTATGTATTCTTTACTTTTAAAAATTTGAGCATTATCGCTTTGAATAATAATTGGAACTCCATAAGTTGTCACGAAGTTTGTTAGCTTATTCACTATTGTTTTAGCAGTAATGTCTCTGACTGCATAGGCCTCAAAGTATCGTGAAAACATGTCTACAATTGTAATTACAAAATTATTTCCTCCATTACTGCGCGGTAGTTTTCCTACGCAATCCAGTTGTAAATATATTCCTGGTTTTAATATTTCTGGCATAGCCTGAAGTCTGGCTGGTGGTATATTTTTGTGTTTTACTAATAAGCATTGATTACAAGACTTACAAAAATTTTCCACGTCTTGGAAAGCCCCTATCCAAAAATATTTTCTTGAAAGTAATTGGTATGTCTTTTTTACTCCGAAATGAGGGAAATGTGCTATCTCTATTATCTTTCCCTTTAGCGAGTGCGGTATTACAATCTTATTCTCATTTATTTTCCTATACGTTTGTCTTTTATTTTCCTTCTTTACCATTAACAGTTTATTTTGCCTATCAATATAGTATACCTTGTTATTGTGATATCGGTTTCTTCCTTTTTGTAATTCCTCTCTAATTTTACTTAATTTTTCATCTACCATTTGTTGCTCTAATATTTTCTCCACATTTATCTCATCATTTTTAATTAAAGTATTTACATATTTGATTTGGTTATCATTGTCAAATACATATCTCGAGCAATAATCACTTGCGTTATTTTCACCTTTTTGATATTTGAATTTAAAATCATACTGACTTATGTCAATTAGCCACCTCGATATGATATTTGGCATTTTATCTAATTTTATGTGGTACATAAGGGATTTTGCGTCACTCAGCAAGGTGAAACTCCTTCCGAACAGATATTCTCTGAAGTGTTGTAAGGATGCGTGTATAGCTAGCAATTCTAGCTTTATTGCAGGATAACGCTTCTCTGCCGGGTTCACAGGTCTTGAATAAAATTCGATAACATGATCGACTCCATTTACCCTTTGCATCAAAATACTACTAATTCCCTTACCTGAGCCATCCGTAGTTAAGACAAACGGGTTTACTTCATCAGGCTGTCTTACAACTGGTTCTTTAAAAATTGCATTTTTTAATTTTTCAAAAGCTTTTCTACATTCATTATTCCACTCGAACCTAACATTCTTTTTTGTCAAATTTACCAACGGTTCTGCAATTTGTGCATAATTTTTTATCAGACCTCTAAAATAGTTTGTTGTCCCAAGAAAGCTTTTTACTTGTTTAACCGTTTGGGGTTGTTTGAAATTTTGCACTTTTGCACAGTTTTTTATTGATGGGCTTATACCATTCGCATTTACTTTATATCCTAAAAATTCAATTTGCGATTTGCATATCTGTAACTTCGCCGGGTCGAGTGTTAAATTATTTTCTTTCAATCTTTGGAAAACAATTTTGATTTTCTCTAACATTTCGTCGTTATTTTGTGCACATATGACTAAGTCATCTAAGTAAAAGTATATTTTTAACTCTGATAGATCTCCTAACACTTTGTTCATTAAAAGTTGAAAATATGCTCCTGAGTTTTTAAGACCAAACGGAATTCTTTTAGGATTAAAATTTCCCATAAAAGTTGTGAACGTTAAGGCCTTTCTATCTTGTTTTCTTAGTTCGATCTGAAAAAACGCCGCCTTCAAATCCATAACTGTATAAATTTTACTACCAGCGATATTTTGTAATATATCCTTCACCTTTGGTAAGTTTATTGGCAAAAGTGGTAAATACGCGTTTATGGCCCTATAATCAATAGCAAGTCTATATTTAGGTTCTTCATTTGGTTTACTTGGTTTCTTTACAAGAATAATGGGACTAGCGTACGTGCTTTGTGAACTTTCAATAATGTCATTTTCCAATAATTCCCTAATTTCTTTTTGCGCAATTTCTCGTACTGCTCTCGGAATTGGGTATGGTCGACTCTGAATAGGATAATTGTGCATAAGTTCGATTTTCGGTACTATTGCTGATGTTTTACCTAGGGTAGCATATGACTTTGAAAAAACCTCTGTATTGGTCATCATTAATGCAATAACTTTATTTCTATCTTCCTTATTTAAGTGCTGTACTTGAAAATCGTCTGGAGATATTTCTTTCTTTCTTAATTCCCGAATTTGTTGATAATCTGTTTTATTTAAATTTTGAATATTATTAATTTCCAACGTGGGTTTACTGCTTTTATTTTTTGTATCAACAATTTCGATTTGTTCTGTTATTATACCCACGTTCATGTTTTTATTAAGTGTAATTTGGCAATTTTTTTCATTGTATAACAACATTCTAATCTTATTTTTATTTTCTATACTTTGGATCGCTTCCTCCGTGATTAATGTTCTTGCCATTTTTATTGGAGAAAATAAAACATCCTGTCCCTCATTTAATTCCTGTGACAAAATCAATTGGACTATTTCTGACTCCCCTGGCTTTAATGTTATTTTTCTTTTCAATTTAGCGAAAATCTGATTTTCCTCTTTCTTTTTAACATTCTTATTCTTATTACTTTCATTAGAACTTGGTAACCATTTTTCATCATTTACATTATCGCGAGTGCTACAATTTTGCATATTAGCGTTTTTTCTATCGTTATCGCTTTCATTATCCTCGCTTATTCTACCTTCATTCTCATTATTGAATTCATTACAACAATTATTTATTTCCTCATATTCGTCGTCATCATTATCATCGCTTATTCTATCTTCATTCTCATTATTGGATTCATTATAACAACTATTTATTTCCTCATATTCGTCGTCATCAGTATTATAATTTTCATAATTACTATTATATCTATTTTCATCGCGAATTCCCTGGCTTTGTGGTTTTTGTTTTGAATTCTGTATTGGGTTTGTATTTTCACTTTTATACAATTTAATCGCAGTATTCCCAAATTGTACTTCGTTATCTTTTGTATTTAAAATTGCTTTATGTGAGGATAAAAAGTCGTAGCCTAAAAGCATTTTATATTGCCCCTGAAAGTTCTGTTTTGTCACGAAAAAATAATTTTTGCATGCCTTTTCCCCAATTCTAAATGAAAATTGAATGCAATTTAAAAATTCTATATTTTCTTTAGTAAACGTCTGAAGTATTACTCTTCTGGTTATGTATTTTATTTTTACATTTCTATTCTGTTTTAGTTTTTGAAATGTTTCCAAATCTATAATACTAACTTGAGCCCCACTATCAATTACACTTATTATTTTTATTCCTTTGCAATCTATTTCTACCATCGGTAATTGTGGGCTAGATACGTTTTCACATTCGCTTGAAAGGATACTTTTGGTATCATATTTTGCTTTATCATTATTTTCATAATATTGTCCTCTCTCCAAATTTGTATAGTTTTGCCAGTCATCTCCATTTTTGTTATTTCTATATGTTTGTGAACCGAATTTATTTATTTCTCTGGAATTTGTACGATTCGTTCCTTGGTCCCAAATTCCAGCTCTTAGTTTAAATTACTATTATTATTGTTTCTCTCATATGTGTTTGATCTTATATTTCTTCCGTTGCGCCCCCTAAAATTTCCTCTTATACTTTGCCTCTCTCTATTTTCTACGTTGGTTTCTAATTGATCGTAATAATTTCTTTGATCATTATTATTTCCTTGATATTCCCTATTATTTCTATTATATCCTCCTCGTTCAAAATTTCTGCGATTTTCGTTTCTGTTTCCTCTGATATAATTTGTTTGCTCCAACCCATATTGCTGATAATTCATTCGTTTGGGATTCCTTGCAAATGCAGTAATACACTCATTGTACCAGCAATCTGAGAAATAATGTCCATTTTTTCCGCACCCTATGCAAAAAACAGCTCGTTCCATGGATTGATTTGGTATATTTTGCAATTTTAATTTATTAATTTCTAAAGTCAAATCTTGAACCTGTGTTGTAAGTAACATTTCTTTCAGTTCGTTATGTGATTCTTCTGGAGTCCTATCATTAAGAATTATTTCAAACAGTTCGGCATCTTTTATGGCATCTTCAAACCGCTGCGGATCTTTTTTCTTCACTTCAATTGCCAAATCAGGGCGTAATGCGCTAATGAATTTTCCCAACATTATTTTATTGGTTATTTTCTCTACCTCTCCATCTGTTGTATCCTTAAGGTTCAAAAATTTACGCGCTGTGTTTTTTATTTTTAGCACAAGCTCGTCCACTGACATATCAGGCGTTTGTTTTATTTTATTGAAAGCGTCCTGTTCTTGCGTTATCGTTATTCTGTTTGAAAATTTATTTATTAGTAATATTTTTATTTTATCAAACTCCTTTTCGTTTTGTAATTCAGGGTTTTGAATTAAAAACTGCATAGCCTTATCTTTTAATCTGGTTTTAATGATAGCCACTTTATGCTCTTCCTTCCAACTTGCTAACTCCGCTAATTCATCAAATTGTTTTATAAAGAAATTTATATCTTCCTCCTTACTCCCACTAAATAATGGCAGGATCTGCATTACTGGAATATCCATATTTTTATTATTTCTATCCAATTTACTATAATTTTTATTTGATATTTTTGAATCTTCTTTCAAACTTGAACTTTTCACCACTTTTTTTAACTGGTCCCATTCCTATATCCCATTTTTCTAATTATACCTTTGATCTCATTTAAAAGAACCATTTTTTCCATTTCATTGATAAAACTTTACATAATCATACATATAACATAAGGAGAAATGAGAATTGTGCACAATATTTTCACAATCATCTATGTCGCCACCAGTTGTCCAACCTTATCAATATTTATTTTTTATTATTATTATTCCTTTTATTTTTATTAATTTCATAAATCCTTATTTTATTCCCGTTACTGCTAAAGTCACGAGCACCAAATGTGCCGATTCTTATTTTTGTTGATTAAAATTAATATTGTCAAAAAATGCATTTTACATTAAATTAATTATTTATTAGTATATTAATTATACATGTAATCTGTTCTAAAACTTACTGCTGTGTACATTGCGTTGGTGGCCGCAAAACCCACCTATTTCTGTGTTTAACGGGATACTAAGTTAACAAACTAAAAATTAAGGTTAATAGTAAAGGAACAAACATTTATTTATCACATACTCAATTTACACTCTTTAGTTTTACAAATTAAATAAATATCACAATAGTGGAATACATCTCAATGGTAGTTCGGGGGGTGTAATGCCAGATGAATTGATATTTGGTTGGAGCACGTGGTGGGATGCATTAATTAGCTTTTCCTTAAAAACACAAATTTAGACAAATAGGTTATCCTCATATAGTTTAATTGTACGGTACCTGATCTTCTTTCATATAACTTGGGTAACACCGATGCTTTGTCACACTTTACACTTGCAATACCAGATGAACATGAGCTCTCCTTCGAATTCCTATATCAGAGACGCACACACAACTCTTAACTCTGCTACCGTCGCTTCTTCTTGACTAGTCTAACTCCAACAGCCTGCCTTGACCAATTCTGACCCCCACTTCGAGCAACTCTCACTTATATCCCTTTTTCGGTCGGCGGTCCACGTGCTGAAATGTAGAGCTGAGAGCTAATCCGTAGACATGGCGTCGCCGTCTCGGTTGCCGCCAAACGGCTTAGTGTGGTATGTAAACATGGGCGTGGTATGTCAGATATGGGGCCACCTGTATATTATCGCCCATCTGCTTAGCGTGGGGATAATCCGCCCGCATTCCTGGTTCCATTATTTTTTAATCCTTCCAAATATTTATTACTTTACATTTCTGGCATTACATTCTCACCCCCCCCGCGAAAAAAAAGTCCAAAAGTTACTCTCCCACAGTTTCACCCCAGTGGTAAGAAATTAAGTTCACAATGGTTCCTCGCAAACACATAAGTTCATCCATCGTGAGAAAGGCTGAGTTCCACTTTTTAGCCTCGTACAACTCATAGCTTTGATAGCTCTTTGTAGTTTCTTGATAGTTCCCTGTCAAGTTAGTCCATTATTCATAATTGACATAATGTACCATAAATTACATGAGGATTACCAACACTCACATTATTATTAAATTGTAAATTTTGATATATATTATTTGCAATGCATAATTTTCATTTCTCCTTTTACATAATTATTTACATACGACATATCATTACATAACAGCATTCATTACTTTATTATTATTATACATTTTCTTGTTATCATTTCATTTTGTAACATATTGTAGTAGTGCAACTATCAACTTCCGATTCTTGGTTATGGTTGAATTCCATACCACCATATTATTTATAAATTACTTTGTTACTTCACTTTTTTTTTTTTTTTTTTTTTTTTTTTTTTTTTTTTGAACTTGCCATATATGTAATGTCAGAAATACATAACATACTTTTTGAAATATACTTATATCCACAATTTAAAACATAAAAACATATACATATACACTTAATTATCACTTTCTATTTATGACATTAATTACAAACTTTTTACATATTTTTCATATTCTTTGTTTTATGAAATTACTATTTACAACAATTCGAGGGCGAAAATTATACCCTCTGGCATTATAACAAACCTCATCATCATTTCTATTATTTTCACAGTTTAATTGCTTTTCTTTAGTGACCTTCCCTTCCTTAATTTGACTTTGATCATTATTTCTAATCACTTTCTCATTTTGATTTTTTTCTTTGTCCTGTGTGTGTGTGTGGTTTGATTCGCTTTCGTCACTATCTTTCAAATATTGTTTTCGCTCCGCTGCCATGTATAGTTTATTTATGTGCACTTTATAAGTTTTATTTTCATCACTTTTAAGACATATTATAACATTATTATTTCGGACTAATTTTGTAATTCTAAATGGTCCATCATATCGATCCTCTAATACCCTTGGTTTTAGGAACTTTTTTAGGTACACTGTCGCTCCTATAAATATATCGTTTTTTCTCACTATTTTATATTTCTTTATTTGTTTGTCATTTATCAGCTTTTGTTGTTCCGATGCGTCTTTCACGACTTTATCTATATTTTTTAAATGCTGTGCCACATAATTTTTATAATTATTTACATCACTATACATTATATCTATTTCTTCCTTACTTGGTATGTTTGTTTGTTTAATATTTTCAAATGGCAATGATAAATCTCTAAGATAGAACAGGAATGAAGGCTCAAATCCTGTATTACTGTTAATAGTATTATTCACATAAAACTTAAACCATTTTAAAGATTCATCCCATTCAAACGTAGTCTTTGACAAACACATTATACATTGTTTCATGTCTCTGTGTATTCTTTCACAACGACCTAAAGAACTTGGGAAATAAACCGAACTGTATCGCCTTTCAATATTTAATGCATTTGTAAAATCTATGTATTCTTTACTTTTAAAAATTTGAGCATTATCGCTTTGAATAATAATTGGAACTCCATAAGTTGTCACGAAGTTTGTTAGCTTATTCACTATTGTTTTAGCAGTAATGTCTCTGACTGCATAGGCCTCAAAGTATCGTGAAAACATGTCTACAATTGTAATTACAAAATTATTTCCTCCATTACTGCGCGGTAGTTTTCCTACGCAATCCAGTTGTAAATATATTCCTGGTTTTAATATTTCTGGCATAGCCTGAAGTCTGGCTGGTGGTATATTTTTGTGTTTTACTAATAAGCATTGATTACAAGACTTACAAAAATTTTCCACGTCTTGGAAAGCCCCTATCCAAAAATATTTTCTTGAAAGTAATTGGTATGTCTTTTTTACTCCGAAATGAGGGAAATGTGCTATCTCTATTATCTTTCCCTTTAGCGAGTGCGGTATTACAATCTTATTCTCATTTATTTTCCTATACGTTTGTCTTTTATTTTCCTTCTTTACCATTAACAGTTTATTTTGCCTATCAATATAGTATACCTTGTTATTGTGATATCGGTTTCTTCCTTTTTGTAATTCCTCTCTAATTTTACTTAATTTTTCATCTACCATTTGTTGCTCTAATATTTTCTCCACATTTATCTCATCATTTTTAATTAAAGTATTTACATATTTGATTTGGTTATCATTGTCAAATACATATCTCGAGCAATAATCACTTGCGTTATTTTCACCTTTTTGATATTTGAATTTAAAATCATACTGACTTATGTCAATTAGCCACCTCGATATGATATTTGGCATTTTATCTAATTTTATGTGGTACATAAGGGATTTTGCGTCACTCAGCAAGGTGAAACTCCTTCCGAACAGATATTCTCTGAAGTGTTGTAAGGATGCGTGTATAGCTAGCAATTCTAGCTTTATTGCAGGATAACGCTTCTCTGCCGGGTTCACAGGTCTTGAATAAAATTCGATAACATGATCGACTCCATTTACCCTTTGCATCAAAATACTACTAATTCCCTTACCTGAGCCATCCGTAGTTAAGACAAACGGGTTTACTTCATCAGGCTGTCTTACAACTGGTTCTTTAAAAATTGCATTTTTTAATTTTTCAAAAGCTTTTCTACATTCATTATTCCACTCGAACCTAACATTCTTTTTTGTCAAATTTACCAACGGTTCTGCAATTTGTGCATAATTTTTTATCAGACCTCTAAAATAGTTTGTTGTCCCAAGAAAGCTTTTTACTTGTTTAACCGTTTGGGGTTGTTTGAAATTTTGCACTTTTGCACAGTTTTTTATTGATGGGCTTATACCATTCGCATTTACTTTATATCCTAAAAATTCAATTTGCGATTTGCATATCTGTAACTTCGCCGGGTCGAGTGTTAAATTATTTTCTTTCAATCTTTGGAAAACAATTTTGATTTTCTCTAACATTTCGTCGTTATTTTGTGCACATATGACTAAGTCATCTAAGTAAAAGTATATTTTTAACTCTGATAGATCTCCTAACACTTTGTTCATTAAAAGTTGAAAATATGCTCCTGAGTTTTTAAGACCAAACGGAATTCTTTTAGGATTAAAATTTCCCATAAAAGTTGTGAACGTTAAGGCCTTTCTATCTTGTTTTCTTAGTTCGATCTGAAAAAACGCCGCCTTCAAATCCATAACTGTATAAATTTTACTACCAGCGATATTTTGTAATATATCCTTCACCTTTGGTAAGTTTATTGGCAAAAGTGGTAAATACGCGTTTATGGCCCTATAATCAATAGCAAGTCTATATTTAGGTTCTTCATTTGGTTTACTTGGTTTCTTTACAAGAATAATGGGACTAGCGTACGTGCTTTGTGAACTTTCAATAATGTCATTTTCCAATAATTCCCTAATTTCTTTTTGCGCAATTTCTCGTACTGCTCTCGGAATTGGGTATGGTCGACTCTGAATAGGATAATTGTGCATAAGTTCGATTTTCGGTACTATTGCTGATGTTTTACCTAGGGTAGCATATGACTTTGAAAAAACCTCTGTATTGGTCATCATTAATGCAATAACTTTATTTCTATCTTCCTTATTTAAGTGCTGTACTTGAAAATCGTCTGGAGATATTTCTTTCTTTCTTAATTCCCGAATTTGTTGATAATCTGTTTTATTTAAATTTTGAATATTATTAATTTCCAACGTGGGTTTACTGCTTTTATTTTTTGTATCAACAATTTCGATTTGTTCTGTTATTATACCCACGTTCATGTTTTTATTAAGTGTAATTTGGCAATTTTTTTCATTGTATAACAACATTCTAATCTTATTTTTATTTTCTATACTTTGGATCGCTTCCTCCGTGATTAATGTTCTTGCCATTTTTATTGGAGAAAATAAAACATCCTGTCCCTCATTTAATTCCTGTGACAAAATCAATTGGACTATTTCTGACTCCCCTGGCTTTAATGTTATTTTTCTTTTCAATTTAGCGAAAATCTGATTTTCCTCTTTCTTTTTAACATTCTTATTCTTATTACTTTCATTAGAACTTGGTAACCATTTTTCATCATTTACATTATCGCGAGTGCTACAATTTTGCATATTAGCGTTTTTTCTATCGTTATCGCTTTCATTATCCTCGCTTATTCTACCTTCATTCTCATTATTGAATTCATTACAACAATTATTTATTTCCTCATATTCGTCGTCATCATTATCATCGCTTATTCTATCTTCATTCTCATTATTGGATTCATTATAACAACTATTTATTTCCTCATATTCGTCGTCATCAGTATTATAATTTTCATAATTACTATTATATCTATTTTCATCGCGAATTCCCTGGCTTTGTGGTTTTTGTTTTGAATTCTGTATTGGGTTTGTATTTTCACTTTTATACAATTTAATCGCAGTATTCCCAAATTGTACTTCGTTATCTTTTGTATTTAAAATTGCTTTATGTGAGGATAAAAAGTCGTAGCCTAAAAGCATTTTATATTGCCCCTGAAAGTTCTGTTTTGTCACGAAAAAATAATTTTTGCATGCCTTTTCCCCAATTCTAAATGAAAATTGAATGCAATTTAAAAATTCTATATTTTCTTTAGTAAACGTCTGAAGTATTACTCTTCTGGTTATGTATTTTATTTTTACATTTCTATTCTGTTTTAGTTTTTGAAATGTTTCCAAATCTATAATACTAACTTGAGCCCCACTATCAATTACACTTATTATTTTTATTCCTTTGCAATCTATTTCTACCATCGGTAATTGTGGGCTAGATACGTTTTCACATTCGCTTGAAAGGATACTTTTGGTATCATATTTTGCTTTATCATTATTTTCATAATATTGTCCTCTCTCCAAATTTGTATAGTTTTGCCAGTCATCTCCATTTTTGTTATTTCTATATGTTTGTGAACCGAATTTATTTATTTCTCTGGAATTTGTACGATTCGTTCCTTGGTCCCAAATTCCAGCTCTTAGTTTAAATTACTATTATTATTGTTTCTCTCATATGTGTTTGATCTTATATTTCTTCCGTTGCGCCCCCTAAAATTTCCTCTTATACTTTGCCTCTCTCTATTTTCTACGTTGGTTTCTAATTGATCGTAATAATTTCTTTGATCATTATTATTTCCTTGATATTCCCTATTATTTCTATTATATCCTCCTCGTTCAAAATTTCTGCGATTTTCGTTTCTGTTTCCTCTGATATAATTTGTTTGCTCCAACCCATATTGCTGATAATTCATTCGTTTGGGATTCCTTGCAAATGCAGTAATACACTCATTGTACCAGCAATCTGAGAAATAATGTCCATTTTTTCCGCACCCTATGCAAAAAACAGCTCGTTCCATGGATTGATTTGGTATATTTTGCAATTTTAATTTATTAATTTCTAAAGTCAAATCTTGAACCTGTGTTGTAAGTAACATTTCTTTCAGTTCGTTATGTGATTCTTCTGGAGTCCTATCATTAAGAATTATTTCAAACAGTTCGGCATCTTTTATGGCATCTTCAAACCGCTGCGGATCTTTTTTCTTCACTTCAATTGCCAAATCAGGGCGTAATGCGCTAATGAATTTTCCCAACATTATTTTATTGGTTATTTTCTCTACCTCTCCATCTGTTGTATCCTTAAGGTTCAAAAATTTACGCGCTGTGTTTTTTATTTTTAGCACAAGCTCGTCCACTGACATATCAGGCGTTTGTTTTATTTTATTGAAAGCGTCCTGTTCTTGCGTTATCGTTATTCTGTTTGAAAATTTATTTATTAGTAATATTTTTATTTTATCAAACTCCTTTTCGTTTTGTAATTCAGGGTTTTGAATTAAAAACTGCATAGCCTTATCTTTTAATCTGGTTTTAATGATAGCCACTTTATGCTCTTCCTTCCAACTTGCTAACTCCGCTAATTCATCAAATTGTTTTATAAAGAAATTTATATCTTCCTCCTTACTCCCACTAAATAATGGCAGGATCTGCATTACTGGAATATCCATATTTTTATTATTTCTATCCAATTTACTATAATTTTTATTTGATATTTTTGAATCTTCTTTCAAACTTGAACTTTTCACCACTTTTTTTAACTGGTCCCATTCCTATATCCCATTTTTCTAATTATACCTTTGATCTCATTTAAAAGAACCATTTTTTCCATTTCATTGATAAAACTTTACATAATCATACATATAACATAAGGAGAAATGAGAATTGTGCACAATATTTTCACAATCATCTATGTCGCCACCAGTTGTCCAACCTTATCAATATTTATTTTTTATTATTATTATTCCTTTTATTTTTATTAATTTCATAAATCCTTATTTTATTCCCGTTACTGCTAAAGTCACGAGCACCAAATGTGCCGATTCTTATTTTTGTTGATTAAAATTAATATTGTCAAAAAATGCATTTTACATTAAATTAATTATTTATTAGTATATTAATTATACATGTAATCTGTTCTAAAACTTACTGCTGTGTACATTGCGTTGGTGGCCGCAAAACCCACCTATTTCTGTGTTTAACGGGATACTAAGTTAACAAACTAAAAATTAAGGTTAATAGTAAAGGAACAAACATTTATTTATCACATACTCAATTTACACTCTTTAGTTTTACAAATTAAATAAATATCACAATAGTGGAATACATCTCAATGGTAGTTCGGGGGGTGTAATGCCAGATGAATTGATATTTGGTTGGAGCACGTGGTGGGATGCATTAATTAGCTTTTCCTTAAAAACACAAATTTAGACAAATAGGTTATCCTCATATAGTTTAATTGTACGGTACCTGATCTTCTTTCATATAACTTGGGTAACACCGATGCTTTGTCACACTTTACACTTGCAATACCAGATGAACATGAGCTCTCCTTCGAATTCCTATATCAGAGACGCACACACAACTCTTAACTCTGCTACCGTCGCTTCTTCTTGACTAGTCTAACTCCAACAGCCTGCCTTGACCAATTCTGACCCCCACTTCGAGCAACTCTCACTTATATCCCTTTTTCGGTCGGCGGTCCACGTGCTGAAATGTAGAGCTGAGAGCTAATCCGTAGACATGGCGTCGCCGTCTCGGTTGCCGCCAAACGGCTTAGTGTGGTATGTAAACATGGGCGTGGTATGTCAGATATGGGGCCACCTGTATATTATCGCCCATCTGCTTAGCGTGGGGATAATCCGCCCGCATTCCTGGTTCCATTATTTTTTAATCCTTCCAAATATTTATTACTTTACATTTCTGGCATTACAACAGCCACAGCTAACGATAGAGTAGAGACCACAGAGAACGATAAATGATCAAATAATTAACAAAAAGAAGATCGGCCCCATCTGCCATTTTATATTATGAGCTTTAACATGTACAGAATTGGCATACCGACGGCAATTGCTACACTATGAGCAGGATTTCACAGAAATTCTGATTGTATGTATTACACGAAAGTCAGAAAATGGTGCATATCAAAATAAGATCCAATATCGTGGTTTTTCTACTATAGATCAAATTTTTGGATAAGTAACGCTTTTATTTATAAACACTAATAAGTGTAAACAGGAACAATATACAATTAGCTCGATAATTATTTTATAAGATTTTTAGACAACTATCAGGTACAATGAAACAGCAATAAAATGTTCAGCTCATTCACAAAATAGCCGATAATATCCTCAAAACACTGACGTATTTTACATTTCAATGTAGCTTCAATCACGCCAACTCTCTCCAACAGAGTTATAACTCCCTTATATATTCTCCATAGAAAGTTCTAGAAAGTGCTCGGTATCATCGAAACTAGTCGGTATTTCTCAAAAGTTCTAATAGATTCGAAAAGTTACCAAGTTGGATATATTTCGCTAAATATAGCAACCATGCCCTGAAAAGGCAAAATATGGCAACTCTACGTCTTAATGGCAATATTTGTAAAGGTTGTTTTAACGTAACAATAGATATAATTGCAGATTAAATTGCTTTTCAAAGTAGCTTTTTAAGTAAAAATTGTGAAGAACTGTGAACGGTGTTAGAAATATACTATATATAATTATAATTAATTAGTATATTAGTATAGAAATATATTATAATAATTAGTTATAGACTTTTAACAAATAACTTTACAGCATGAATGCTCACTAATCATTCCTATAACTGAACTTAAAATCATAAAACTTTACATATTTTTAAGTCCTAGCATGACAAGCAAAAATATTTCGAGGTTGTTCCACGTAAAATGGTGAGCACGGTTTGTGCATCATCATGTCCTTCAAAATGTATTGTCACTAAAGATAGATATTTTTAAAAGTTGGAACTAAATAGCTGTTATTTTCTTCAAGATTGCATTGTGCTATTAATTAAGTGCCTTAAGTCTTTATATTTTGTCTGTGTAAAAATATTAATATGAAGAAAAGTATAACAGATTTTACTTTCTGAAAACTAGGAAAGTGTACATGAGGAAGGGCCCCAAAATGCTGTGTCTAGGACCTTATATTGTCTTAATCCGGCCTTGCGTCATAAATCAACTTTTGACGTTCATTGATTGAAAAGATCATACCAAATTTTGTTTGTTTTGGTTATTTTTTTCGAGAGATATTGCGTCCACATATGTTCGATAGACAACCAGGCAGGCTGATACAATATAAGAAAATCTGATGTGGGCAGCACATAGCTTTCCTTATGTAAACAATGGATTTACTTTTTTAACCGTAAAAAAGTGATAACAAAATCCACGGCACAATGTTTGTAATGCTAAATTGTACATTTGACTCTTTTCCGGAGAAGAGCATGTAAAACTATTTCCTACCCAATTACCTTATATTTCAAGCAACTCTAAATTAACAATTATCAATATTGATATCATCCTCAATAAGTAATATAGTCCACATATTTGAATATTTTAATAATAAATTCATCAATTAGTCGTCATTTTCATTAACTTGGAGTCCTTTTTGCAATTTTGATGTTATTTTCGTTAATGTGAGGCTAAATATCGCCAATTTGGAGATAGAAGAGCATTTTTTATAATAAAATGTATGCACATCATATGACGGAATTAAAAATTTACAAAACGTTGCATCCCATTTGGCGACATTTTTATCAATTTGTTAACATTTTTGTCAATATGGCAACACTTTCGCCAAGATGGCGATATACCGCCAAAATTCGTAGCCAGATTTCCTCTAAGCGTTACAGATGAAGAAATAGGTTATTCTTGTATTCTTTCCAAAATATTGAATTTTGATTAATTAGTTGTCATTTTCATTAGTTTAGAGTCCTTCTCATCAATTTGGCGACGGCAAGTTGGCGATATTATTCTAAATTACTAAAAATTTCTTCAGGCTTTATGGTCGGAGAAATAGGTTATTTGTATAATAGATAAGCGACTAATGGTGTCCAAATACAAAACTATTACTCAAAGTATTCTTCTCTTATAGTAGATTCTTATATTCTTTCCAAGATATTTAATTTTCATCAATTAATCTTTATTTTTATTGATTTAGCGTCATTTACCAATTTGGTGACATTTTTATCAATTTGGCAATACTTTCGTCAATATGGCAACATTTAAAAACTCACTAAGTTATTGATATTCCTCCAAATTCGTCGCCAAAGTTTCGCCAATTGTTGTGGATGCAGAAATATGTTATTCTTATAGTAGATATATGATTAATAGCATTAAATTAGAATGCTATTACCCAAAGTGTTTTCTTTCGTGAATGGAATGCGCTAGATCTACCAGAATGATGATAACGAATTTATCGCATACTTTTATATATAAAAAGTGAGCAAATTTCACAATAGTTAATACTTTTTATGAATTTTATGTGATGTTTTGATAAATTTATTTGAAAAATGTGCAATATCTCGAGAACGGTTCATGCTAGCGTTCAAATGTATATATAAATAAATTTCTAATAAAAAAGTACATAAGAAATGATTATTAATGTAACTTTATTGAATGTTTTGATTTTTTCAATATTTCATTTTAAAATTTAGGTGAGTACTGAACATTCGATTCCGTGTAAAAAAATTGGCTTCCAGTATTCACTGATTGTGATTTTTGTACCAAGTTTTGTTCGAATCGCTCTATTCGTCAGTAAGATATTATCCCCCCCCCCCCCACACGCGCACGGCACGCACACAGACATCACATCAAAGACGCCTGTTCGTGCTCAGGGATGCTTGAAATGTGCTCCCCCCATCGAAAACTCGAATTCGGATTTTCGACTCCATTACAATACTTTCCTTATACATTATACTATGTATATAAGGAAAGTAATATATTTTTTAAAATTACTAATTCGCATTCAGGAATGCTTAAAACATGTTAATCTATCAAAATCTGAATCAGAATTTCAATCCCAGTACAATAATTACTCCTTATACATATCGTTGATTGCAGGGAAAGTAAAAGTGTGCCTTTGCTCACGTTTCATTGATCGCAGGGAAAGTAAAAGTGTACTCTTGCTTTTGCTCACGTTTTATTGATCGTAAGGAAAGCAAAAATGTACTCTTTGCCTTTGCTCACGTTTAATTGATTGTAGGGAAAGTAAAAGTGTACCCTTGCCTGTGCTCACGTTTCATTAATTGTAGGGAACGTTAAAGTGTATCTTTGCTTTTGCTCACGTTTCATTAATTGTAGAGAAAGTAAAAGTGTGCCTTTGCCTTTGCTCACGTTTCATTAATTGTAGGGAAAGTAAAAGTATACCTTTGCCTTTGCTCACGTTTCATTAATTATAGGGAATGTAAAAGTCTACATTTGCCTTTGCTCACGTTTCATTAATTGTAGGTAACGTAAAAGTGTATCCTTGCCTTTGCTCACGTTTCCTTAATTGTAGGGAAAGTAAAAGTGTACCTTTGCCTTTGCTCACGTTTCATTAAATGTAGGGGACATAAAAGTGTACCTTTGCCTTTGCTCACGTTTCATTAATTGTAGGGAACATAAAAGTGTACCCTTTGCCTTTGCTCACGTTTAATTGATTGTAGGGAAAGTAAAAGTGTACCCTTGCCTTTGCTCACGTTTTATTAATTGTAGGGAAAGTAAAAGTGTATCCTTGCCTTTGCTCACGTTTCATTAATTGTAGAGAAAGTAAAAGTGTACCCTTGCCTTTGCTCACGTTTCATTGATTGTAGGGAAAGTAAAAGTGTACCTTTGCCGTTGCTCACGTTTCATTAATTGTAGGGAAAGTAAAAGTGTACCCTTGCCTTTGCGCATGTGTCATTAATTGTAGGGAAAGTAAAAGTAGACCTTTGCCTTTGCTTAAGTTTCATTAATTGTAGGGAAAGTAAAAGTGGACCTTTGTCTTTGCTTAAGTTTCATTAATTGTAGGGAAAGTAAAAGTGCACCTTTGCCTTTGCTCACGTTTCATTAATTGCAGGGAAAGTAAAAGTGTACCCTTGCCTTTGCTCACGTTTCATTAATTGTAGGTAAGTAAAAGTGTACCCTTGCCTTTGCTCACGTTTCATTGATAGTAGGGAAAGTAAAAGTGTATCTTTGCCTTTGCTCACGTTTCATTGATTGTAGGGAACGTAAAAGTGTATCTTTGCCTTTGCTCACGTTTCATTAATTGTAGGGAAAGTAAAAGTGTACCCTTGCCTTTGCTCACGTTTCATTAATTGTAGGGAAAGTAAAAGTGGACCTTTGCCTTTGCTTATGTTTCATTAATTGTAGGGAAAGTGAAAGTGTACCCTTGCCTTTGCTCACGTTTCATTGATGTAAAGCAAATAAAGGGTTCTCTGGAAGTAAATAAATGTTTCTGACAGAGAGAAAACACGTCAATGCAGTATTCGTTTGTAGAGCTTTTCCATGTCTTCGAAAGATCTTTTTCTGATTTTGCTTTGATGGATTGAGAGCAGTTGTAAACGTTGGTTTTGTCTGCAATACTTGGTAATGTATAGGAAAAGTATAGGAATTATGCCGAAAATCCCAAACCGAGTTTTTGACGGATCTACACGTTTTGGGGCCTCTAGAATACGGCAAAACTATTTTTAGCGTGACGTCTGTCTGTCTGTGCAATGCATGACTAAAAAATTAATGGACCAAATTTCATTAAATTTGGTAGATAAATCACTTATGGTCGACTCTGGTGCTAATTAGATTTTGGTACGATTCGGGATAAATGAACTTGCCTTTATTTTTGAAATGGCCTGCAAAATTGTATGTATCCACTCTAGCTAAAAAACTAAATGATTAAATTTTACAAAATTTGGTAGATAAGTTACTTGTAGTTTACCCTAGTGCTTATTGGATTTTGATACGATTCGGTAAAAGGGAATCTGTCTTTTCTTGCGAAATGGCCCGCAAAAATTGTGTGGATCCACCTAGCTGACAAATTAATTAATTACCCGAATTACACGAAATTTGGCAGATAAGTCACTTGTAGGATACTGTGATGCTCGTTAGATTTTAATACGATTCGAAAAAAAAGAATCTGCCTTTTTTGCGAAGCGTCCAGCAAATCTAAAATATTCGATCTTAATAAATATACTACATATTCTCAAATGTATCAATTAAATACTTGTTTTATACGTAATTTTTAACGAAAAAATGAATAAGGTCCAACTTTTTTCTCTAAGATGAACCATTTTCGAGATATTTAAATTTTAATTTTGAGGAAGTGAAGACGATTTTCGTAGTGGTTAAAAAACTGTCAATAAAATTTCTTAAAACTTAGTAGTTAAGTCTCCTGATGGTCATCTTGATGCTGATTTGATTTTGATATGATTAGGATGTATATACCCGACTCCCTTTTGCGAAATAGCCTACAAAGATAGCGAAACTCTGAAATAAATAACCAAAATTGTTGAGATATATTAATTAAATACTTGTTCTATTGGTTAAATATGACAACCAAGTGAATAAGATTGACCCCATGACTGTAGGATAAACCGTTCTCGAAATATTGTAGTTTTTTTGTAATTTTAAGGACCTGAAGAATTTAAAGAGAATTAAGTTGCCAAACGAAATGAAGATGCAATGAGAAGACAAATTGGATTCAATATTAGAAAATTATCTATTATTTTCTGCAGTTGAACTCAACTTAATGCATAATAAAATGATACAAAATAAATTTGAATCTGCAGGGATAGTCATGTGTTAGTCACATCAGATTTTTACTTTCCTTGAAATATATGGTAATGTATAGTGGAAAGTATTGGAATCACACCGAAAATCCCATCTCGAGTTTTTGACGGAACTACACGTTTTGAAACCTCTAGAATACAAAAAACTATTTTTAGCGTGACGTCTGTGTGTGTGTCTGTCTGTCTGTGCAATGTATGTATCCACTTTAACTCAAAAACTAATAGACCACGGTTCATAAAATTTGGTAGGTAAGTCACTTGTGGGCGAACTTGGTGCTGATTAGTTTTGGGTACGATTCGGGATAAAAGAACCCGCCTTTTTTTGCGAAATGGCCCACAAAAATTGCCTTTATTCACTCTAGATGAAAAACAAATGGACGAAATTTCACAAAATTCCGTAGATGCAATGAGGTCACGCTTGTGGGTCACCCTGGTGCTGATTAGATTTTGGTACGATTCGGAAAAAAATAACCTGACTTTTTTTGCGAAATGGCCGGTAAAAATCGTCAAAATCTAAAATAAAAGCTATGTATGGTCAAGTATATAAAATAAATGCTTGTTTTATACGTAATTTTTAACAATAAAAATAATAAGACCAACCCCATTACACTAGGACAAGCCGTTCTAGAGGTATTTTAGTTTGTTCCCATTTTCGCTACGCCATCTTTGAAAATGAGTCCAGTTACTAAATGAGAGCGAAAATTGAATTAAAAGTGCCAATTCAGTGTAATTTTAAATAATTATGGGTGTTATTTTGTGAAATTAAATTTGATTTAATGAATTATTGAAGAAATAAAGAGAATGTGAATATGAGTTTGCAGAAAAAGTCATGTGCTGCTATGATGCATAGGGAAAGTACCATCACCATGATGCATAGGGAAAGTATTGGAATCGTGTCGAAAATCGGATCTCAAGTTTTCGACAGATCTGCACGTTTAGCAACGTTTAAATAAGTCGCCAAGTTGACTATATTCCGGCAAATTCGTCGTCAAAATCTCGCCAAGCGTTATGGACGAAGAAATAAGTTACTCTTACAGCAGAAAAATGACTATTGACGTTCAAATACAAAAGTATTACTCAATGTATCTTTTTTCATGAATGGCGCGAGCTAGATCCACGAGAATGATGTCGCCAAATTTATGGCATGGTATTACATACGAAAAGTGAACATGTTTCTCAATAGGAAATATTTTTTTTTATTTTATATGACTTTTTGATAATTATTTTGAAAAATGTGGAATATCACGATAACGGTTCATGTTAGCGTTTTAAAATTCATGTCAATCGTTTTCTAATGAGAAATTACATAAGAAATGTCTATTTGCGTAACTTTATTAGCGGTTTTGATTTTTTGACGATTTTTTCAAAATTTCACTCGAAAATTTAGGGGGGGGGGGGTTCTGAGCATTCGATTGCATATAAAAACAATAGGCTTCCAGTGTTTGTGGATTGTGATTTTTGTACCAAATTTTGTTCGAATCAGTCTATTCGTTCGTTAGTTATCGTCTCCACAGTCTTACTGACACACACACACACACACTCACACACACACACACAAACATCACTTCAAAAGCGCTTGATTCGTGATCAGGCATGCTTAAAACGTGCTCTCCCGTCGAAAACTCGAATTCGAATTTTCGATCCCGTCACAATACTTTCCTTATACATTATGTATATAAGGAAAGTAAAAATAGAACCAGCTTTTTTTCTTTCGTAAAATGGCAACCCTAAAATCATTAAAATTCAAATTTAAGGATTGAATATGTTGAGATTTGTTAATTAAATACTCGTTTCATACGTAATGTTTAACTACGGACAGAATCAGGCCAACTCCATTAATCTAGGAAGAACTGTTTGTTCTCAATATATTTTTTAACGAGCGAGATCATGAAGTGACAAAAATTTTGACAGAATCCCGTGTTTTTATAGTTGATTGCATATATGCATTTTTCAAAATTTTTTTTCTGCTGTCCCACCTACATTTTTTGAAACTTTTAGCGTTGTCTTACAGATTAGGGGATTTCTACAATATTCTATAATGACATAGTTTATTTTGCAACGAATTTTGACTTATGTATTTTGTAGAATGTTTTCCTATTTTTGAAAATATGTTGAAAAGAAATTAAAGGACTTCTTTAAAGGACGTTTTAAAGGACTTTTTTCGTTCGTGCTTCGAAACGAGGCTCAATCAATGATCCATTGTAACAATCGTTCCGAATTTAATTCGATTTGCTCAATTTATTCGAGGGATACAGCATTCCATGTAGAAAAGTAGTTTTTTAAATATATCGAGAATAGCTCGTGATAACGCCTAAACGATAGTGCTCTTTTATTTCTGGTAATAAGTTTTAACGAAGAGTTTACATATTTGATATTAGATTTATTTATTTATATTTTTATCATTTTTTTCAATTTTTAATGAAAAAAAAACCGCTCAACATCTCGAGAAAGGAGCATGTATTAATGTTCTATAAATTATATTATTCACTTTTAAATAAAAATTAATATGAGAAATGAAAATTTTTGTAGCAATTTAATTTCCATAATTTTTTTTTCAATTTTCAAAATTAAGAAAAATTGAGGGCCTTCCTCTAGTCCGACTATCGTCAAAATTAATCTGTCTCTGACTTATCAATAACGTCTAATTGAATATATCCGATTGAAATAATATCTAATTGAAAAAATTAACCTCTAATTGAAATAATCGTACAAAATTTCATTCTATTTGCTCAATTTTTCTGATAATTATAGTTGACAGAAACTTACAGATGGACGTACATACATACATACATACATACGTACAAACACATACACAGACACAGGGGCGTAGCGAAGGTGGTAGCATTGGGGGGGGTGGTAGTGATGATGATTAATTTACCGACAGTCAATTCTAAATATGCCGATAACTATGACGGCAGTACTGTTAGTGCTATATATTACAATATTGCTGAATGATAAGCTATATATTCTGTGGGAGACGGGGGGGGGGGAGCATTTGGGGTGATGCGCCCCGGAAATTTTTTCAGGGGAGCATCGCCTATTTAGGGAGCAGAGACCCTCCAGGGAGCATTTTCAGGGGAGCATCGCCCCTTGAAATAATTTCCGGGGCGCATCGCCCTCTCAGAGGAAATTTGCAGTTTTTCTGTTTTTTAATTTTGAATTTTATTCAAAACAAAAAATTCACTGAAAATTCTATATTCAAAAATTCAGCAAGTATTACAAGCTTATATTGTCTGTATAAAATATCTTGTCCGAAAAAAAAGTACAATTATGCCTTATCCACAACAAGATTCGACGGAAATGATATCATCAGCATTTTTCTAAAAATAAATAAAAAAAATAAATACATCTCGCTCCCTTATAATTACTGAGATATCTGTACACGAACACGCCGATTTTTCAGCCTTGCACACCTACCAACTGCTTTAGTCAAATCAGTTTTATCAACCATAACTTTTTCAGCAACAAGGATCATGCAGCTGTCCAGACGTTCACTTGAGTACTTATTAAGCTCCTTAAGTACTTATGGACAAACTTCAGTTTACTGAAGGTGCGCTCATTTACAGCTACTGTAACGGACGATGTAAGAGCCAAGCGATATACTTTGTTTGCCACAGGTATGGTTGACTTCAACTCATCTGCAACCTTGAACACATAGGACATTGATGTGGCGTTACTGTAGTTCATTCCAAGAACCTCTAAATCTGAAAGCACTGTATCACAATCCAACTCATTTGAAGAAGGCGCCAAAAATTGGTGGGAACAATTTAATAAGATCTTCAATTTTGCTATTTTTAAATTTTTCGTTGGACAGTGGGGGATGTAATAGTTCGTACAATGATTTCATTGTATGCGTGCAAACGTTTAGGATTTCCTTCACTTTTGATACTAATATGTCCAGTGGCATTTTGAAATGCTGTCGATAACAGGAATGAAGATTAAATGTAGCTAGTGTTTGTGATTATTTTTGTCCAACCTCTTTTGAGCAGTCCTTCTGCGATGATGACGTTCGAAATCAGTAACTGCGTCCACTGAAAGTTTCTCGGCATAGATTTTGCAGCTGTCGGTGAGATTGATTATTCCTCTGGTGTCTTCCAAAATCGTTGAAGATTTTATTATGCCATAAATCAAAACAAGGGCATCAATGATATTTATAGTCTCCTTTTCAAGACGTTCTGTCATTAATTTCATTTTACATATAAAGTTCTTCATAAAGAATAAAGAAACAAGGAAGTCAAACGTTCAAATTATATTCTTCAGACTTAGTGCTGTTCCTCGTCTTTTCCTATCAAACTTAACATTAGAGAAAATTTCATTCGACACTTCAATGATAACTTCCAATGAAGACCTAACTGTTTTGATAAATTCAGCTCTAACAGTCCAGCGAGTTTGTGATAAATTTTTAAGATGCAGCACATTTTCAACCTGCTCTAGATTGTCAGTTAGACATATAAAACGTTTTGTACTTGATTAAAAGTAGACATACGATTCTTATAGTACAACTAACAGATTTGCAATGAGTGGGCAGGAATTACAGCAGTGTTCTACAAATGTGTTGTTTCTGTGCGCTAGGTAGGGAATATAAGGAACACTTCGTCCAACTATATCCGACATTTTCTTCTGAGTTCCATTGTATTGCCCTGACATACTGGCTGCGTAGTCGTATGAATGAAAGGCAATTGCCTGTATATCCAGTTCGTTTCTTTCCAGGGTAGCTACGATTTCGGTTGCAATTCCATTTCCGGTTTTGTCCTTGGCCTCCACCACTTGCAGTAGCCGCTCTTTTGGAATCCCGTTGGCGTCAACAATTCTTACTCCTACAGCTAACCTGTCCTAATGGTAAGCATCTGGTGTTGTAACGGCTATCACTGAATACATTATGGCAGTGTTAACCCTTTTTACGACTTCCGTTTTTATTTGTTTTGCAAGAATGTTGACGAATTCGTTCTGAGACTGGGCACTGAGGTAAGTAGCATGGTATGGGCCAAGTCGCTGATTCCCAAGCCATTTCTTTATTGTAGGAGAATGTCGAGAAAAAAGTTAAACAAATTGCCGGAAATTACCGTCTTCACCATTGCCATGTCCTTGGAACGCTAATCCTTGCCTTGCCAGGGTACGGAATACATCCATTAACACAGAAACGGCTTGTGTGTTAAATTCGATATCTTGCTCTTCTGCGATGATATTTGCTCCAGTAGTTTTATCCAGAAGCAAATCAAAATGTCCTGACTTTCGGTTGAAATGAAAATAATCAGCCACAGCAGACTTATGAGATGACGACGAGAAATGTTGAGATAATACCTCTGCTCTTCATTTTTTGACATTGCTTCACGCCTATTGTAGTCCATACTGGTTCAGATTTCTCACTGCCAGGTCCGTCGGAAAACAAGCAGCATTCGAAACAAAACACCGCGTTCTTATCTGTGCTGTATTCCAGGTGTTCGTATTGCTTATACCACGCAGCTGTGAAAGAGCTTTTCCTCTTATGTTGCAGTGATTCATGTAGTGATTCTTTTGTTGCAATGCCAATGTCAATCCCAAGATTTTGGGTTCCTTCCTCTTCTGGTTCCTAAATGAAAAAAAAACACTTTTGAGAGACTAACTTTTGATTGAGTGTTTGAACACTTTTTTAGTAGATTTCTGTATTTTATCGAAGGATAGAGATTGCCTGAAATCCCCTTATCCCATTTAAAAAGAAAAGTCAGTTTTAATCGGCTTTCCCGGAAGTAATTTAGGGACGTCGATGTTTTTACCCGCTTCGTTTAGCTTTACGGAAGAAATAACACAACAAAATAAAACAATAAAATTTACATACTATAAGTCTATACACTATACGTATACACTATAAGTTTACACACTATATTAATGGTGATCATCTTTTTGGCTGTGTCAAACGGATTAGCAGGTGCACCAAATACCCTTACATTCACTATCGTACCATCGTGGTATTTACTTTCGTGTTGCTTTCGATAATCATCGTTGAATGTTCTTTCACAAACCATGCATGTTAATTTTATCCTTTTACGCTATTTCTGAGGGGGATTCCTCGATCCTGAGGGTTTTGTTGACACATTTATCTTAACTATAGACAAAATACAGAGTATGGCCGTTCGTCTTCCTCATGTCTCGCCATTTACAGTGGTTATGTGTTTGTGTCATCTTCACCCAAGATTGAAAATTCCCTATATGGCACCTAAAATTTCCCCAAAAGTTTCTCTTTTACAGTATATTGTTGCATCACGGAGCCTAGCGTAGTTTGGCCAGCTGCTAAAATGATTGCTCCCCACAGAAAAAGAGAAAGGAAGTAATAATAATAAGGATTATAGTTTCTACGGTTTTGACGTAATGCATGAATGGAACGCCATGAATATTAAGTGTAAAGTTCATTGAAACTTAGTAATTGAAACGGATAATAAAAAACTTGATTGTATGACATGATGACATATCTATTTTATTATCGTCATTTCTGTTCCTGTTGCACATTTTTGGCTGGATCCTGTCCCGATTCTCCCGATATATTGCCGAATGCCGACGGTCACGGCGATTTTGCAGACAACCTTAAATATTAATTTTCATTGGGTTGCGTGCTTCACCCTTTATGCCTCCCTTAGTTTCGCCCCTGCACAGACATCATTTAAAAATGGTTCAGTCGCATTCAGGGATGCTTCAAATGCATAGAATCTACACTGTAGGTCCATCAAACTTTGAGGGTCGCATTTGTGACCGCATCACAATATTTTCCTTTTACATAAACTATGTACTATATATGGGAAGTCTAATTGGCTGTCTTGGGATGGTCAAAACGCATAAATCCCCCAAATACCAGCCAGGAATTTTTGACTTTTTCCCAATGCTTGTTTCCACATTGCAATTAATTGCAGAGGCAGTAAAAATACACACTTGTTTTAACACATGTTTCAGCGGTATTAAAAAACGATTCAAGTGTTCCCTTTGCTTTGGACGTATGTAAATGATTTTAATAATAAGACGAATACGACGTCACAGTGGTATTTCTTAGACTTTTTTATGTCTCTGACGACTTTTAACAATTATTTACTCGTATTCATGCACGCTCAAAATGTATAGAATCAACATTGTATATCCACCAATACTTTAAGTGTTGGAATTTTGATCCCCATCACAGTACTTTCCTTTTATATAAAATATGTACTATGCGAAAAGTAAAAATCTGATGTGGACAGCATATGACTTTTCCTGCAGACTCAGTACTTCTACTTTACTTCTTCAGTAATTCATTATATCGAGTTTGATTGCATAAAATAACGTCCATAATTATTTAAAATGACACTGAATATGTACTTTTAATTCAATTTCAGTTCTCAGTTTCTAACTGGACTTTTTTTTAACGGTGGTATAGCGAAAATGTGAAAAAGCGAAAATATCTCGAGAACGGCTAGCTGTAGTGTAATGGGGTTCTTATTTTTTTTCATCGTTGAAAATTGCATATAAAACAAGCATTTAATTGATATATTTGAGCCTACGTAGTTTTTTATTAACACTTTACAGCAAAGTTGAAAAGTGTTTATGACTTTGTTCATTCTGTCTGTCTGTCTGTCCGTTAGCACGATAACTGCCGTAAAAATGACTTAATCAAAATGAAATTTTAGTATGTTGTTCAGACGGTCTGTAGAACCTATGGGAATATAAATGAATAATATTACCCAATTAGTTTTGGATTGAATCCGGGTCGAAAAAATGAAATACATTGAGCCCTATGGGACCTAATTTTTCAAACATTTTTTAAGCGGATTTAAAATTCACAAATTGCTTCGAAAATTTCAGGTAATATTCAAATTGTTTCATAAAATATATAAAAAAAAATTCAGCGAAATATATTTAGTAGTTTTTTTAATAAAAATTAAAATAATAATTACACCTCTTATATGAAACGATCACGTGACCATGATATGAAACGATCACATGACCCACTTCAAAATGATATATGGCATCCATCTTGTTTCAAAATCGTGATTTTTTTAAGTTCTTTTTAATTCATATTGAGTGTTGTATCCGTCCTAAAACTACTTTATTTTTGCTTAAATTCTGTGTATCTACATACTGAAACAACGCAATGACAATATATTTGAGTTTAAATGCTCATCAAAATTTGATTATTTCTACATCTAAGCCTATTTTTCACCTATGTAAAATGTAAACAGCAAAATATATAGAATGAGTTGTATTAGAATTCCTGTATTTTTTTAACACAAAATAATTTAGTCCATGGAGTCTGCATGGCTGATATGAATGAAATATTAATTGATTTCATAAAGAGAAGGACGATTTTTTTCGATGAAGTTTCAAGCATAGAGTTTAATTTTTTGTAGCTCCATGGTCTTAAACAAAATGTTTAAATAAAATAAATTATTATAGTATTGTGATGAATGAAATGAATGGGAGAAAGTTATGAATGAAATCTTGTTTTTATAGAGAGATCCAGGCTTGTTATTTTTTCTATGACGTCATTTGAATTAATTTCAGTTGTTTTCGATGAAGTTTTGAAATATAATAAATTATCGTAGTATTATGATAATTCTAAAACTATTACCGAGGAATGTATAACATTTTAGAGATGTTTAAACCAGGCAATTTATATTTCAATGCCGTCATTTGAATGAAGTTCGTTTTTTTCGATGAAGGTTTAAGTTTTCAAATATAATAAATTAATGCAGTATTGTGATAAGTTTCAAAATATTACCGAGGAATGTATTGCATTTTAGACTTGTTTAAATAAAATTGCATTGAAGTTGGAAAGTGTTTCATAATCAATGCTTTAAGCATGATTGATCTTTCTTGTTTCAGATTTTGACGATTTTTGCGGGCTATTTCGCAAAAAAGGCAGGATATTTTTTTCTGAATTATAACAAAATCTAATCAGCACTAGGCCGCCCCGGGGGTGAAGTGGATAGCGTCTTCGACTGCTGTCATGGGGGGCTCGGATTCGAATCTCTAGTAAGACATGGATATTTCTTGAGGATATATAGTCAGACTTCTGCCTTCTGGGTCCTTGTCAAAATGGAGCTGCACCCTCTCCGACCTCTGTCAGTGATGCTTTCTTGGAATAAACTTTGATCTGTAGTCTTGTGTGTCGTTTTTTCTTCCTGCGTCACTGGTCCTGTTTCGGTTCTTTCGAACAGGAGGTCGTAAGTAACAACAACAACAACAATCAGCAATAGGGTCACCAACAGGTGACTTATCTACCAAATTTTATGAAATTCGGTTCATTAGTTTTCGATTTAGAGTGGATACATACATTGTACAGATAGACATACAGACAGACAGACACACAGACAAGCAGACACAGACGTCACGCTAAAAATACCGTTTTCGTGTTCTAGAGGTGTCAAAAAGTGTAGATCCGTCGAAAACTCCAGTTGCGATTTTCAACATGATTCCAATACTTTCCCTATACATTACCATGCATTGCAGGGAAAGTAAAAATCTGATGTGGGCAGCACATGACTTTCCCTGCAGACTTATATTCACGTTCTTTTTATTTTAATTAAATTTAATTCACTTTTAATTCAATTTTCGTTCTCATTTGCTAACTGGACTTATTTTCAAAGGTGGCGTAGAGAAAATACGAAAAAACTAAAATGCCTCGAGTACGGTTAATTAAAAAAAAATCCCTTTTAAAGAAGGGTTCTATTTTGCAAATACTGATCGTAAAATTCCCGGATTTCGTCCGGTTTTAGTAATTTATATTAGAAGATATCTTGGTTCCAGAGGGAAGGGCACATCTCATTTCTTTCTTCTGCCACTCCCAGATTTGTTATCTGATCGGGGTCAATCTTGATATATTATTAACGTTTATGGTGATTGATGATGATTCAAGCGATTTCAGATTTTCTATAAAGGAGAAGGGTAAGGAAGCAGTAAAGAAACTGATCGAAAAATTGACTGCAAAAATTTTGCCACCAAAACTTTAAACTTTTCAGTATCATGAATTCTACAAACCTTTCGTTTACTTTTCAATAGTTCAACTTTTGAAAAACTTTGCTTGCTTTTTAATAAATTAAATTTTATAATAATTGAGAATTTACATTTAAAAAGCTTTGTTTACTGTTCCGTGTTAAATTGGAGCTAATGATTTTAAAATACTTACAACGATACGAAAATGTAAAAAAAATATTATAAGTTTTTATTTATTTGTAAAAAGTTCAAGGATTATTTTAAAGCAATTACTTTTAAAAGAGAATTTCCATTTCGCAAATACTGGTGTAAAACGTTGGTCGCTTTAACAATGGATATTTGAAAATATCTGGGTTGCAAAGGGGGGGGGCACATCTTATGTCTTCCTTCTGCCACTTCCAGATATCTTATTTGATCGGGGTCAATCTTGATACATCAGTTACGTTAATGGTGACTGATAATGATCCAAACGATTTCAGATTTATTATAATAAAAGGAAGGGTAACGAAACGCTAAGGAAACTGATTAGAAATTGACTGCAAAAATTTTGCCACCAAAATTTAAGACTTTTCAGTATTATGAATTATAAACCTTTTTGTTTCCATTTGCTTAAAAATATTTACTTTTTAATGAATTAAATTTTATATAGATTGTTTACTATTTGAAAATTTACATTTAAAAAGCTATTGTGCTGTTCAGTATTAAAGTGGTGCTAATGATTTAAAAATATGCACTAACAACGCATTTAAAAATTAAAAAAATATTGGTTTTTAATTATTTGTTAAAAGTTCATGGAATTATTTAAAAAATAGTTTTAAAGAAGGGTTCTATTTTACAAATACTGGTAAAAAAAGTCACGAAGCTTTAGTAATGGATATTAGAAGATATCTTGGTTGCAAAGGGGAGGGGGGCACATCTCATTTTTTTTTCTTCTGGCACTCCCAGATTTGTTATCTGATGGGGGTCAATCTTGATACATTGGTAACTATTAAGGTGACCAATGATGATCCAAACGAATTCAGCTTTTTTTAAAAGATGTGGGGTAAGGAAGACTGTGGAAACTGATTGGAAATCGGCTTCAAAAATTTTGTTATCGAAACGTATTCTAAAAACTATTTGTTCACTTTTTAATTAATTACATTTTACAAAGATTGTTTACAATTTGCGTATTTACACTTAACCTTTGTTTGCTGTTCAGCTCTATACATTAAAAACAAATATTAGGTTTATCACTGAAAATGGGTATCACACAGGGAAACGATGATGTCTCATGAAGAAATAGTTTGATTTGAAGTGGTGTTATAATATGTCATCGTACATTAGAAGTTCCATTCATCATAATTTGCAAGTTACTTTTTTGCTTTGGCGATAAATATTTGGAGGTCTATAAAATGCACAAGTACATATTATTATTGCTGCTAAAATAAATTTTTGTTTTGAAATTTTGCTTTCTTAGATCTCTAAGGAGAAATTTTAAAACAGAAAAAAATTAGCTTTGGAAAAAACTAAAACGCTTTGATATCATATATTGAGAATAACCTAGTATTTGTACTTTTTTTAAAATATAAAACAGAGCATGCTTTGAAGAAATTTCTTTGAGTATCTTTGAGGGTTACGAATATGCTTTGTTTTAATGTATTTATTACTCATAGTATTTGCAACTTTTAATAAATTACTTGTATTTAATCCAGCCAAAGACAAGACAACTAACATTCTTAAAAATGTATGTGTATGTTTGTGTATGTATGCGTGTGTTTGTGTATGTGTGTGTGTGTGTGTGTGTGTGTGTGTGTGTGCATGCACTCGCGTTTGTATGCGCGTTTGACACTGGAGGTTTTCAACAAAGACATGTATTCAATATCACTTAAAAAACTGATATTTCTCTGAACAAAAATCAGAATTGAAGTGAGAAATATTTTTTAACATGATATTACCTGCTTCTAACAAATGTAGATTTGGCATTTATTGTCGCTATTCAGGGTCTTCATTCGTAATATGCTATTCAGGGTTTATTGGATGAAGAGGCAGAAAGAATGAAATGATTTTAACTTACTACCTTTGAAAAGAAAATGCGATTCAGCAGCACGTAAACGAGTTTCATATTTGAATCTAAAAGCAACTCAGGAATTTTTCATGCTAAGAGGCAAGGTTAATTAAACATGATTTAATTTCAATGTGCTTTAGCGTAAATCACTATAAACACACATTTTCTACAATAAATTTAAATTAAAGAATTATTTTTGCATGTTTATATTTGTGTTATTACTTTTACAAAAATATCCGATTATCACAATTTTCGAATATTCCGATTATTCTTGGTCCCGACTGATCCGGATAATCGACGCTGTACAGTTACCAAACAGTATTCAATTTTAATGTAATTATTCACAAACAATTAACATCAAACATTTACTTCTCTAATAAATTTACTTTTATAAGAATGTTCGAAATAAAAGGACACAATGCCTTTTGGAACATTAAATAATGTTTATATGAAAAATAATTCGGAGCCATAAATTTAATTTGCGCCAAAAGCATTTGCGTGTATATAAAAGTAGTAAATCAAATGTGGAAAGCAAAGAATCAATAAGGACATTTTTTTATTTTAGCATCGAATCATACAGAGAGAATAATCTAATTTATTTTTTATTTTCTCATGAAGCATTTAGATATTAAGCAGAAATAAGAACTTTTTACTTTCCCTGCAATACAGAGTTTTCGTATAAAGAACAGTACACTGTGAGGTCAAAAATCCTACCGGATTTTGATAAATTCACATGTTTTGAGCATGTCTGAATATGCAATAGCCAATGGCTATTATTGGTCTGTTAGTCTGTGGGCATGATAACTCTCAAACAAATTGATTTTTTGAATTAAATTTTGGTTCAATAAATTAAATCGATAATCATTAGATAGTGTTCGATTTTTAGAAATATTTGGAAATATTGTTCCGAATACCGAAAGAAAATTAAGAGATGTTATAAAATTATCACAAAAATAGCCATTTTTACAAAGCAATTGTATATTTAAAATCGAATGATACCATTATAAGATGCTAACATATGCTTTTCCGAAAATATTGAGCATTTTTGCTCTAAAAGAGGAAAAAATTACTCACTATTATCAGTTGATAACTTACTACTATCATTTTCACTATTATCATTTGAGTGAATACCTCTTAACTACTTTAATCTTCAAATGAATGGTAATAATTATTTATAGTTACAATAAACATTTCTCGAGAAACTTGAAACTTTGCAAACATGTAGAACTTGATTTATAAGTAATGAGAGAAACATCTAATATCTAAAGAATTTTGTTCGAAAAATTTATAAATCCTAGAATTTTTTATTCCAATAGTCTTCCAGCTGTTATTCGAGAACGTCGAGATACAAAAAACACCATGAAGGTAAAAGTAAGGAGTTAAAACTTCATATTAAATAACCGTCAATATCGTTTGAGACAATTATGCAGGTGGCGCTAAGATAAGTAGGTAATCCTGTGTTGTACTGATTTCTATGGCTAAAGGTTTAAATTGTTCATTAAAACTGCCAATTTTGTAAAATTAAATTATTAGCGCAATGAAAATTAGAACTGAAACAATAAAGAATAATTACTTTTACCTTTCAATTTATTTTTATCTCCATATATTCTGGCTCTGTCGTACAACTGTGAGCAAATACTAGTTAAATATAAACTCATGTTTGCAAAAAGTGCAACAATATAAAGGAATGAGGACGCTTGAACTGAAACTTTCAGCTAATGCAAATTAGGGTGTGCTATGCAAATGAATAGAAATTCAGTGTCACCGCGCATGCGTGGGCTGAGAATTGCTGCTTTAGCCGTATAAATAGAGCTATAGCGGGACGTTGAAAATAGTCTATGGTCGTCTGTCAGCGGTAAACGTTTCATGAGAAGTCACTATGCCTCTTCGATGACAGAGGGTGCCATATGAATAAGTTACAGAGTTTGAATGGGGACGAATGATCGGCCTTCGTGAAGGGTGTTTTTCTTATCGTGCAATAGCAGCACGTATGGAGCGTAATGCCACGACAGTAATGCGAGTGTGAAAAACCGGATGAGTCGCAAATCCGGTAGTGGATGACAAAATTCTACGTCAGCACGAGATGATAGGCACTTCATCCGCGTGGCAGTGATGAACCGTACAGCTTCATCTCGATAGTCGACAGAACGTTATGACACTGCTACAGGTGTTGTTGAGACCCAGACCGTCCGACCTACCAGAAAGGTGTAAGGTAACTGTTTGGACGGCCGGGAAGTGCCACCCAATTTAGACCGGAACCCAGTGGGGGAGGCATCCACAGGGACCGTACCCTCCTTCCCCTACCACCAACCTCTCGGAAGGACTTACGGACCCACATGTTTAACGTGATCGTACTCCGCGTGAACACGGCGGCAGTTTTGGTAGTGTTTGGAATCGAACCCGGGCCTACCGAGTGCAACTCCAGCACGCAAACTAATGGGCTACCGCGCCCTACTGCTACAGGTGTGTCATTGCTCCGACAATTCGTCGGTGTCTGCAGCACCGTGGACTGCGTGCAAGAATTCCTATGTATTGGATTCCCCTGACACAAAATCATTGACGCCTGCGGCTACAATGTGTACTTAGCAGCATAGACACTGGGTGTCGATTAGCAACCAGTCGTCTTTTCCGATGAATCCCGCTTTAATTTGGGGTACAGTGATAACCGCATCCACTTTAGACGCTGTAGCGGTGAACGCCACCTTCCGGAGTGCGGTACCCAAAGTCATACTGGACGAACGCCCAGAGTGATGGTCTGGGGCGTCATTCTGTATCTTGGACGATCTTAGCTGCTAAGAATTGTTGGTAATGTCAAAAGCAACCGGCACATCAGAGAAGTTCTGGAGCCCGATGTCAACCTCTTCCTTCAACACATTCCTGGGGCTGTATTTCAACTGGTCAATACCCGACCACATGTTGCTAGGAATGTTCAAGACTACTTTTCAGCACAACATATACAGAGTTTTCCTTGTTCTGTCTATTCATCGGATATGTCACCTATTGAGTATGTCTGGGATTTCGTCGGTCGTCTTCACGATCGTGACACTCATACCGTAGCTACTACAGCTGAACTTTGGATTCAGATAGAAGCAATCTGGAATGCTCTTCCTCAGATGCAAATATAAGATCTGTTTGATTCGATGCCACATTGCATAGAAGCATTTATTTCAGTGCGTGAGGGCTTCACCAAATACTGATTTTTGACATGTAATATTTTTTTTTGCTTTGTAAATTTAATCGCTTATTTGTATCAATACAGGTCGTTTGTGGAATAAATTTCATTCGATTCTTATGATTCCTTCAAGGTGTTGGAATTTTTATAAACATGAGTATACTTATAATTAGGGAACCCTTAATTTAAAAATAATCAAAAATGCATATACTAAATATTACGTTTTCTGTTGTGTCAACTACCAATAGCAGCTACTTTACTAACACTAGCAACACCTAGATTCAATTCTCAAAGCATCATGGCATTTTCAAGTGTTTCGTCCATGGGAGTTTTATCTCCTTTCCAACTTCATGCAAAACTCGTTATAATACTATCATATGCAGAAAAAATATTCCAAATTTTCTTAATTAACCCTATCTGTGTACAATCAACGGTTTTTGAAATAATTTAATTCGGAATTATAGCAGACGATTTTTTTATAGTTTATAATTAAGTTTTTTTATGCATTTTTGATTCCATTTGCAACTATAGTAGCAGAGTCAAGCTTTAAATTCCCGAAACGTCTGCAGTTTATTCTTCTACCCAAACTATTTAAAATATTTTTATTAACGATCGGTTTATAGATTAAAAAGTCTAAAAGAGCTAAAATAATCATCATACAATGATTTACATACCACAGTTTCCCTTTTAATAGAGTTATAAAATATGCTCTACAGAGTATTTTTTAATTACGTGAATATATTTTATTAAGTGCATTTGTCCCATTTAGTGATCACCAAGTACAGACGTATTTTCGGAATAGAAAATTTCATGACGATATGTGAACTTATCTTTTATTTATCGCATACCCGCCTTAGATGCACACACAAACATACTATACACACACAAATGGACATAATTTCAAATACGGTTGAAACGTATTTAGAAGGTTTCAAAATTTGATGAATTCTCAAGCTCAAGAATTTTTGAGATAATAATACACTATCTTCTACGATACAGTGCTAGACAATAATAATATGACAAAAAATCCTTTGAGAACTTTCGTTCAAAAACTTTATAAGTGAACTTTTTTTTATTTTAACGCAAATAGTATTTTCATTGATTGCACTAATTCATAATTTATTATTTTATTAATATTCTAAATTATTTGTTATATAAAAATGTATAATTTTTTTAACTACTTAGTTTTAATGCAGCTATTCACTCAAAATTATCCACATCTATTTGTTTTTCATAATATAGTTTTCCTAATAAAGTCCTTAAAAATCCCAATTACTTTGTAATTAAGGGTTAGGTTCATTTATAGTAAACTGACCATTACTTATCGAATAAAGGTGATTGCAGCGTTCCTGTTGGCGAAAATATAAAGTTACAATGAATTCGGCAACAAAGCGAGGAGGAAGGAAAAAGCCAATTACAAAACTGTAGAGGATTATTTGATGTGTGGTAATCGACATCAGGAAAAGATGAAAGGTGTATATGGAAGGCAATAAATCCCTGTCACAAATTCGATTCATGAGAGACCGTGACACGGCAAGTGTTGTTTATTGTATCATTTCTGAATAGGACACCAATTCTTCAATAATCATATTGCGTCAAATAAATGCTTTTTGTAACAGATTTATTGACTATTCTTACTGTATTTAAATATTTTCGTCTATTTCTCTTTGTTGCCTAGTTCATATACTAACTTTTCAAGTCCTACATTAGGGATATTGAAACTACTTCTATTCAATTGGGTATGATTACTTTACTGTTGATAGAGTTAATATGTGCACTCATGGACTGTTTACAAAGAAATTGGTGAAATTTTTCTAGGACCCATGTATTTAAAAACCGTACCGTATTAAAATACGAAATACTTTCTTAACACTGATTAAAATTGAGATGAAAAACAAGAAAAATCAAAATACATATTTTCTTTTAAATAACCCCTTTTATTATTTGCATGTAACTGAAATGTATGAAAAAATGTATGTTACTTAAATGTATGAAAGCCGTTGACATACCAAATTTGGATTTTCTAGATGCTCTCAACTTATTCCTAAACGAGCATGTTCCGTGACGGACATAGGTTCAGTATTATTGACATCTGTTCCGTGTCAGTAAGACTCAAAGTAAAAAAAAACAACACAAAACAAACGGAAATATACCACTAAAAATAATGGCAAACTGAATTTGGACTTTCTAGATACTCTGGTTTTTGAATTTTCCCCAAAACTAGTACATTCCTATGACGGGCCCAGTACGGGTTAGCTCGATAAGGTTGAAAATTCAAATAATTACAATATACCGCAAAATAAAAAAAGGGCATGCTAAATTTGGACCTACCAGCTGCACCGATTCTCGAGTTATTCACTCAAAACGAGTACATTCCTATGACGGGCCCAGTACGGGTTAGCTCGGTAAGGTTGAAAATTCAAATAATTACAATATACTGCTGAATAAAAAAAGAATATACTAACTTTGGCCTTTCCAGCTGCACCGATTCTCGAATTATTCACCCAAAACGAGTACATTCCTGTGACGGGCCCAGGACGGGCTAGTCCGATATAGTTCCATATCAAAAAAATTAAAATATACTACAAAAACAACATAATACCAAATTTCATGTCACTGTGATTAACGAAACCTGATTACTAAAAACCTCAAATATTTGAATCGCACGTACAAACAACCAAACACCAGCCAAATAAATTAGATAGTTAGTACCCAAATTAAATAAAATGTTGTGATAATAATTTAATAAATGCAATTTAATTTATGCCAAAAGCTGGTATTTATACGAGTACAACAAACATAAATCATAACAAAGAATTGACGAGAACACCGAGCAGACGGTCATAAACAATAAATAATCTAATTTCTTTGTCATTTGCTCATGCAGCATTCAGATAATAAGCAGAAATAAGAACTTTTTTAATAAATATGTGAAATGCTTTATACCTCGAAGAACAAAGTATTTCAGAGGATTTCCATTGAGCACTTTGTCCGTATTGAATAATATAAATGCGAAAATTGGCTGATTAAACACTATACAGTCTTTGTGTCCGTTGAAGAAAGATATGTTTTAAGGAATAGTCTGGTTGAAGACTAAAACATGCATGACGACTGCTTACATGATTTGTCACGATACAGATGAATAGAAAAACGGAATGGAATTATTGATGAATTTAGATCAGAAACAACGTTCGGCTTTGCCTATATGTTTTTATATACAGAGTTAGTGGGAAAGTTTTTAAGTATTCTGATAACTTTGCAAGGAAATTTCCACGAGTGTACACGTTTGGATCGTTTATTGTAAAGTGACCATGCCTGGAGGAACAAAAGTGGCTGCAGTGCCCCTAGTGTGGGGAATACAAAAAGAAGGAGTTAGCGAATTCGGCATTAAAGAGTAGTAAAAAAATTACAAAGGTGTAAAGAATTTACGAGCATGCCTGCCATCTGAAAAATAAAGAAAATTTTTTGTAAATATAAAAGTTCTTTATTTCAGCATTCTTGAATAGGATAGAAATCCGTCAAAAGCAATATTGTGTCAAATAAATGGGTTCTGTAGCAGTTTTAATTTTGGATTCCTATTCATTAAACCATGTTTTAAAACAACATGCTGTACAACTTTATAACTAGCTTTCTGTCTGTTTTGCTTTGTTGTCGAGTTTGTTATCATAACTATTTAAAGTTTTCTGCTAGACGCATAGAAATATTTTTATGAAATTAGGCATTGCCAGTTTACAACTTATAGAACTCACGGATCTTCATCACAAAATTATTTGTGTGCTTAGAAACTTTTCTTGAAATCATGTATGTCCCCCATTGCTTTGGAAATTATCATTGTTTTCCATAGAAAATAATGGTATAAAAATTCTAATAAATCGAGTTTTAATCAGTTGAACGACATTTTTATAGAGTATTAGTTTTTGACACAAGACATGCTGTACACATAAGTGTTCCATATAAATGTTACGAACAAATGACGCATTTGTCCTTAACTTATCTTGTCCACGCCTCATGGATCGCGAGCGCGCGCGCGCACACACACACACACACACACACACACACACACACACACAGGGATAAACATAGTTACAAAAGTTTAAAAAATTGGTTCATGAGGTTTTTAATCTTGCTTATTATTCAAAGTCTCCAACTCGAAAATCTTCGGATAAACAATACTTTCACTAAATAAAGTAAAAAGCATAAAATATCTGGATACTAGAAACTCACCCATTCAACAATATCACTTAAAAAGATCCAAAGTAAAAATATCTGGATACAAAAAAAAAAAAAAAAAACCACCCACCCAACACATCTACCTAAAAAGACAGAGTAAAAATGTTTGGGTACTATAAAACATCCACCCAACACACTGATCTAACAGAACACAGAGTAAAAATTTTTGGGTACTAAAAAAAAAAACAACTACCCAACACACTGACCTAAAAGGACATGGAGTAAAAATCTTTGGGTACTAAAAACCACTCACCCAACACACTGATTTAAAAGGACATAGAGTAAAAATCTTTGGGTACTAAAAAAAAAAAAAAAAAAACCAACCACCCAACACATCTACCTAAAAAGACAGAGTAAAAATGTTTGGGTACTATAAAACATCCACCCAACACACTGATCTAACAGAACACAGAGTAAAAATTTTTGGGTACTAAAAAAAAAAACAACTACCCAACACACTGATCTAATAGGACATGGAGTAAAAATCTTTGGGTACTAAAAACCACTCACCCAACACACTGATTTAAAAGGACATAGAGTAAAAATCTTTGCGTACTAAAAATCACCCACCCAACACACAGATTTAAAAATACATAGAGTAAAAATCTTTGGGTAACCACCCACTCAACACACTGATTTAAAAGGACATAGAGTAAAAATCTTTGGGTACTAAAAAACACTCACCCAACACACTGATTTAAAAGGACATAGCGTAAAAATCTTTGCGTACTAAAAAACACCCACCTAAAATACAGATTTAAAAATACATAGAGTAAAAATTTTTGGGTACTGAAAACCACCCACTCAACACACTGATTTAAAAGAACATAGAGTAAAAATATTTGGGTACTAAAAATCACCCACTCAATACACTGATTTAAAAGGACATAGAGTAAAAATCTTTGCGTACTAAGAAACACCCACCCAACACCCAGATTTAAAAATACATAGAGTAAAAATCTTTGGGTACTAAAAACCACCCACTCAACGCACTGATTTAAAAGGACATAGAGTAAAAATCTTTGGGTACTAAAAAACACCCACCCAACACACTGATTTAAGAGGACATAGAATGAACATTTCTGGGTACTAAAAACACTAACTTAACACATCCACCCAAAATGACCTAGAGTCTCTGTGTACTTCAAAGACATCCACTCAAACAGAAATGTAAAATTAACTCTGTTATTGTACCTTAAATCTAATGCCATCTGACAAATAAATGAGGCAGAAACTTTAGTATTTTGTCTGGCCAAAAGTTTCAAGCTGCTTAATTAATTAAGCTATGAGAAACTTAGAACATATATTTTACTCCATTAATATCACTCCAGATACAACTACATGCCTGTTTCATTAAAAGTTTGAAATTGGTTTTGCAGAAATATATGCATATAGTTGGAAACATTTCTATCGCTTAAATTTCAGAAGAGAATGTTTAAAATATTATTCTGACACACGCACAAAATTTAATATGTTCTTTTAGGTTCTTTCTTGTATTTTAACTGCGTTAATTTTAATGAGCTGGGTCCAAACATGGTTTTCAATACTTTTTCCCAATTTATTTTATCAAAACTTTTAACATGAGATTTAATTAAAACAATGTAAGACTCTTTAATCATTAATATTTTCTATTTTCGTAAATTGGTTTTATTGTATGAGGAGAAAATAGTTTGCTTTTTATTTTGTTAAATTAAGAATAAATCATGTTTCCAATAGACTAAAAAATATGATGTGGGCAGCACATGACTTTCCTTATGCAATACAGTTAATTTACTTCTTTCACAGTGAGAAAATGATGTATAAGATGCATGGTACTGTGATTTTGACGTTGAATTGTACATTGGATGCTTTACTGGATGACAACATGTAAAACTATTTCGAAGTACTTAAATATGTAACTTATATTTCACTGAACTCAAAATTGCCGATTATCGATATTGATAGCATCCTCAATAAGCGATAGAATCCATACATTAAAATATTTAAATAATTAATGCATCAACTTGGCGTCATTTTCGTTAACGTAGCGTCATTTTTGCAATTTCGACGATATTTTGCTAGATTATTCGGTAAGTTCGCTAAACGTATCGCAAAGCGTTACAGACAAACGGAGATAATATTTTTTATATCATATGACGTAATTCAAAATGTGCGAAACATTACCTTCCACTTTGCGCCATTTTTATTCATCTGGTGACATTTTTGGTAATTTGGTAAGATTTGCCAAGTTGGCGACATTCTGCTAAATTCTTAGAGAAAATTTTCGCCAAGCGATACGGACTGACTAATGAACAGAGAAATGGGTTATTATTATAATTATTATAATAGGTTGTTATATATATATATATATATCAAATGGCCAGGCACTTGACTTTCATCATTCGTCTTTGTCAGCGGCCAGAACGTAAACCATTTAGCCGTTCTAGGACGCTGTTCCAGGCGCATCAGAGAGGGGTGGAAGACACTGCGCCCACAACACAAACATCCATGCTTTACGTGGGATTCGAACCCACAACGCGACGGTCAAGCGATTGCTGTGGAAACGCTCGACTTGACCATTCGACCACCACGTCGGCATAGGCTGTTATATTATTAAGATATTGAATTTTCATCAGAATCGTCATTTTCATTGATTTAGCGTCATTTTTATCAATTTAATGTCAGTTTCATCAATTTAGCGTCATTTTTATGAATTTAGCGACATTTTTATCAATTTGTAATAAAGAAGTGCCTAAGTTGGCGACATTCCATTAAATTCATCGTCAATATTTTGCCAAGCGTTATGGATGGAGAAATAGGTTATTCTTATGGTAGATAAATGACTGTTGACAAATTGTTAGGCTTCAAAATAAAAAAAATATTATCTAAAATATTTTCTCTCATGAATGGAACGAACTAGATCCGCAAGACTGATCTTAACAAATTTATCGCAAAATATTACATAAGAAAAGTGGACATACTTTGCTTAAAAGTTTGTGCCATCAGTTTTTTTTTAAAAAATTACACAAGAAATGATTATTTACATAACTTTATTAAAGGTTCTGATTTTATGATTTTTTCAGAATTTTAATCGAAATTTTGGAAGGCTTCCAAATATTCGATCGCGCTTAAAATCATCAGACTTCCAGTATTCACTAATTGTAATTCTTGTACAAAATTTCGTTCGAATTGTCTCTCCATTCGTTAGTAAGACATTGTCTACACACACACACACACACACACACACACACACACACACACACAGGCATCACCTCGAACAAGTTTGATTCGAGTTCAGGGATGCTTGAAAGGTGCTCTTCCATCGAAAACTCAAATTCGAATTTTCGACCTCGTCGTAATATTTTCCTTATGCATTATACTATGTATATAAGGAATGTAATAATTAGGGGTAGGCTGTGTACGGGACACATCCAGTGGTTTTATTCACGTGGATACTTGTTTAACACTAAGGGAGTTGAGGTAGAAGTATGTTTATCTTCTTTAATTGAATTATATTCAGCATTTGCACCCATTGGTTTATATGTACTGGTATTAGAAGTGCTTTGTTGTGACTTTATGCGTTGCGTTGCTTTGTTTTTCTTCTTTTGTCTATACGCCCTATACCGTTCAGCATTATACGTTTTGGGCTCATACGATTTCTATTGTGTTTAGTCTTCTGATATGCTCTTATAGTATTTTGAGTAGGCTGGAACAAATATTTAGACATTTTGATTTTCTCACAAATATTTTTCTATTATATAACTTATAACTTATAAAGTACTTATTAAATGCTTCTAAAGCACTTATTAAATATTTATGACTCTTGCACTTGCTAATACAATCTGATTAATATTTTTATATGCTTCATTAGTTCACAGAAGAGCAGCGCTTTTAATAATTTAGAAAGAGTTATGAATTTGGACCATGGAGATCAATAATCAGACGAGATAGCAGTTCAGAATCCTGAGGGTAAGTGCATAATTCTTTTTAGTTCCATTATTTAGACAAAGGGTTATTCCTTTAACATGAAAAAGGGAATTTCGTGTTCTATTTTTATGTCTGATTCATGTTTTAATATGATTTACAAGCTCTATGCCTCTGTAGTATTTTGAGTAGCAATGGAACAAGTATTTAGACATTTGGATTTTCTCACAAATATTTTTCTATCACTTATAACTTATAAAGTACTTATTAAATAATTAATTAAATTGGATACACGTTAATTCCAACAAACTATTAAATGAAATACAACCAATAATAAGTTTAAAAAGTCGTTTAATAAAACCACCTTTCTTGACGCACAAAAGATTACAAAGCCAAAGCGCTTTTAGGCATCACCATGCCATTCATTAGAGGAGAAATAAAAAATACAGTGCCAACACATGTCTACATATATGCCAAATCGGCATGCAAAATTTACATATTTTTAACTTACATTTTTACAATAATTACATTGTATTATTTTATAAACAAGGAATTTAAGATTTAAATAATTATTAAATACAAATATAAAATGGAAGAAAGTTTACGGCCAAAATGTGTGTCGTTGAAGCACAAATTACATCAAAAGGTAAAGTCACAGAAAAAAATATAAAGCTTTGACACACATAGAGTCTAACGGTCCCTGTGGATGCCTCCCCCACTGGGTTCCGGTCTAAATTGGGTGGCACTTCCCGGCCGTCCAAACAGTTACCTTACACCTTTCTGGTAGGTCGGACGGTCTGGGTAACAACAACAACAACACATAGAGTCTAGAAGGAGTCACCAAGTATAACTTAGAGTCTGAACAGGATCAAATTTACAAATAGAATCACAGTAGGGATAAATAAACAGGGATTCATAAAGTAAAATATTACGTGGGTTATTGCAACTGATTGAAAGGAAACGCTTTTTGAAACAAGGGATGAAAATTATCACTAATAACATACTTGGTAAGAGCCGTAGATAATTTACTATTTTTAACATCACAATCATGTTCATCTATGCGGATACCGACAATACGTTTAGTACTACCAATATAAAATTTGAAGTTATTATCAGGAGATAGGAGGGGACATTGTACAAGGTTATTATCGGGAGATAAGAGGAGGGCAACTTATCATGCTAGGCTGGACGAGTCCATGCTAGGCTTGTCCCCCTTTTATCCCCTGATAATAACTTCAAATATTTTAATTTTAGTATTAAACGAACTGTCGGTATCCACTTAGCTGAACATGCTCTTGATGTTAAAAATAGTAAGCAACTCCTATCTATGGCTCTTTTCAAGTATGTTGTTAATGATAATTTTCATCTCTTGTTTGAAAAAACTTTTCTTTTAATCAGTTGCAATAACTCAAGTAATATTTTACTTTATGAATCCCTGTGTATTTATCTGTACCGCGATTATATTTGTAATTTTGATCCTGTTCAGACTTTGAGTTATGCTTGGCGACTCCTTCTAGACTCCATGAGTGCCAAACCTTTACATAGTTTTCTGCGACTGTACCTTTTGATGTAATTTGTGCTTCAACAACATACTTTTTGGTCATGAACATTTTTCCATTTTATATTTGTATTCAATAATTATTTAAATCTTAAAGTCCTTGTTTATAAAATAATACAATGTAATTATTGTAAAATCGTAAATTAAAAACATGTAAATTTTGCATGCCGATTTGGCATATATGTAGATATGTGTTGGCACTGCATTTTTCATTTCGCCACTGATGAAAGGCATGCCGAAAACGCTTGAGCGTTGATGCCGAAAGCACTTTGGTGTTGCAATCTCTGGTACGTCAAGAAAGATGGTTTTATTAAATGACTTTTTAAACTTATGATTGGTTGTCTTTCATTTAATACTTATTAAATGTTTCTAAAGCACTTATTAAATATTTATGACTCATGTACTTGCTAATACAATCTGCTTAACATTCTTATATGCTTAACTAGTTCACAGAAGAGCAGCCATTTTAATAATTTAGAGACAGAGTTATGAATTTGGACCATGGGGATCAATAAGCAGACGAGATAACAGTTCAGAACCCTGAGAGTAAATGTATAATTCTTTCTCGTTCTATTATTTAGAGGAAGGGTTATTCCTCTAACATGAAAAAGGGAATTTCGCGTTCTATTTTTGTGTTAGATTCATGGTTTACTATATTTTATAAGACAAAGAGAACTGATTGATTGAATTGAATGTTGTTTTATTATGTCATAGTGATTTCTTGGGTGAAAAAATCTGATGTGAGCAGGACATGACTTTTCCTGCAGAGTCATATTCACGTTCTCTTTATTTCTTCAGTAATTTATTTATTTGAGTTTAATTTCACAAAGTCACAGCTGTAATTATTTTAAATTACATTGAATTTTCACTTTCAATTCAATTTTCGTTTTCATTTGGTAATTGGACTTATTTTCAAAGGTGGCGCAGCGAAAAAGCTAAAATATCTCTAGAACTGCTAGTCTTAGACTAATGGGGATGGTCTAATTCTTTTCGGCGTCAGAAATTACTTATAAAATAAGCATTTAAATGATATATTTGAGCAAACGTAGTCTTTTATGTTTAGATTTAATGATTTTTTTGCGGGTTATTTCGTAATAAAAAGGCAGGCTCTTTTTCTGAAAGAAACTAAAATCTAATCTGCAACAGATTAATCTACAAGTGATTTATCTACCACATTTTGTGAAATTTGGTCTAATAGATTTCAGCTAGAGTGAATACAGGCAATTTTTGCGGAGCATTCCCCCCTCCCCCCCAAATAAACAGGTTTTTTTTATCCCGAATCTTACCAATCTAATCAGCATCAGGGTCACCCACATGGGACTTACCTATTAAATTTTATGTAATTCGCTTGATTAATCTTTTAGTTAGAGTAGTTACAAAATCTGCACACACACACACATTAAAATAGTGTTTTCGTGTTCTAGAGGTCCCAAAACGTGTCCCTATACATTACAATGTATTGCAGGGAAAGTATAAAACTGTCTTTAATGAGGTTTAAATACAGGTTTACAGATCTACTAAGGACATGTTCACAGACAGTGGACAATACACTACAAAGGTACTGAATTATAGAAATGATTTTTGCACTCTTTTAAGTTCCAGTGAAAAGTAGTCATTTTACCGTTGTTTTCTTTAGCTTCTTCCTCCTTATTCGGATAAAGTTTCTATCTGAAAAATCTGATGTGGGCAGCACATGACTTTCCCTGTAGACTCAAATTCATTTATTCTTTATTTATTTAATAATTCATTAAATTGAGTTTAATCGCACAAAATAACACTAAATTTGCACTTTTAATTCAATTTTTACTTTCCCTGCAATACATGGTAATTTAAAGGGAAAGTATTGGAATCATGTCGAAAATCGCAACTCCAGTTTTCGACGGATCTACACGTTTCAAGACCTCTAGAATACGAAAAAACCATTTTTAGCGTGACGTCTGTGTGTGTGTCTGTCTGTCTGTGTGTTTGTCTGTCAGTGTGTCTGTCTGTTTGTCTGTCTCTGCAGATTTTGTATCCACTCTAACTAAAAAACTAATGGACCGAATTTCACAAAATTTGGTAGGTAAGTCACTTGTAAGCGAGTCTGGTGCTGATTAGTTTTGAGTACGATTTGGGATACAAGAACCCGCCTTTTTTGCGAAAGGGCTCGCAAAAGCTTGCATCCACGCTAGCTGAAAAACTAATGCACCCAATTCCACAAAATTTGGTAGGTAAGTCACATGTAGGACACCCTGGTGCTGATTAGATTTTGGTTTGATTCTCAAAAAATAACCTGCCTTTTTTTGCAAAATGGCTCTCAAAAATCGCTAAAATCTAAAATAAAAAACTACGTATGCTCAAATATATCCATAAAATGCGTGTTTAATACGTAATTTTTAACGAAGAGAAGAATAAGACCAACCCCATTACACTAAGACTATCCGTTCTCGAGATATTTTAGTTTTTTCGTATTTTCTCTGCGCCACCTTTGAAAAGAAGTCCAGTTATCAAATGAGAAAGAACATTGAATTAAAGGTGAATTAAATGTAATTAAAATAAAGAGAACGTAAATATAAGTCTGCAGGGAAAGTCATGTGCTGCCCACATCAGATTTTTTAATTTAATTTGGTAAGTGGGCATTTACCCAAAGGCGGTGTAACAAAAATTCGAAAAATCTCAAATATCTCGAGAGCGGTTAGACCTACAGTAATGGAGTTAATCTTATTCTTTTCCTCTTTAAAATTTGCGTATAAAACAAGCATCTAATGGATACATTTGAGCATACGTAGTCTTTTTTTTAGATTTTTCAGGGCCATTTCGTAAGAAAAAGCAGGTTGTTCTTTTCCAAATCATACCAAAATCTAATCAGCGCCAGAGTATCTCACAAGTAACTTAACAACTAAAATTTGTAAAATTTGGTCAATTAGTATTTCAGTTAGAGTGGATACATGAGATTTTGGCGGACCATTTCGTAAAAAGGCGGGTTCTTTCATTCCGAATCGTACCAAAAACTAATCAGCACCAGAGTTATACCAAAGTGACTAACCAACTGAATTTTAGGAAATTCGGTCCATTAGTTTTTGAGTTAGAGTTGACACATACATTGCAGAGACAGACATACAGACAGACAGACACGCACACAAACGTCACTTTAGAAATAGTGTTTCCGTATTCTGGAGGTCTTAGAACGTGTAGATCCGTCGAAAACTCGAGTTGCGATTTTCGACTTGATTCCAATACTTTTTTTTATATATATTACCATGTAATGCAAGGAAAGTAAAAATGTATCCGATTTTGATGAAATTTTCACGTTTGTTTAAAAATGTTTTGAGTCAGATCCCTTAAAATTTAAATTTTGAGTTTAAATCTGTTTTTCATAGTTCGAGAACAGTATTACAGTATTTCCATCTTGACACCGCTGAAAAGATCCAAGAACGTTTGTATTATCGAATTTTAAACCGAAATCGAACAATAATTTCTATATATTTATTTATTTATTTATTTATTTTTATACAAATCGAAATATGTATGTTTTACTAACCAAAAGACGATTTTGTTATCCATATGACGTATTATACATTTGTATAATACACTGATATGATTTGTACCCATAATGACAGAGATATGTATATCAAGTGTATGTTAGTATGGTTACAAAATAGAATAAAGACTGCTTAAAATTCAATTGAAATATAAAATGTAAAAAAAAATTCAGTTATAAATATAAATTAAATTATCCCAAGAACAGTTGGTTATACATAAAAAGAGTAAAATTGAATTAATAACAATTAAAATACTTTTTCTGCATATGACTGTATGAAAACAAATTTTGTGGGACTGTCCGTTCTGGGGTTATATCTCGAAGAATGCCTAAATAAAAAAATTCAAAATTTATAAATTTTTCGATTAAAATTGTAAAATTTTGAATTTTTCTCATTACTTAAGGTTAAGACTCACTATACAGAATTTGAAATTTCTACCTTCAGCAGTTTGGGCTAATTTATCTTTCAGTTTCATTTAGCTGTATGATATAGAAATGGCAGTTTTGAAATACCAGTACTCAAATTATGACCTTTACCTGTAAAACTTGCTTCTCCTTCCTGAGAGTCTTAATGCAGGAAATCGAAACTCCTGCTTGTTTATTTCTCTTTCTATTCTGCATTTAAATTAGCTAATAGAGCACATGTTAACAGTCGGTGTTAAAATATCAGAAATGATTTGCTACAATGGACTTTCACATATATTTATATTCAGCAGGCGCTGATGCAGAGCATAGTTATAGAGGAGTTAAGAAAAGTGCTATGAAGTCACATTTTTTAAAAAAATGTGTTATTAGTTTTTACTACTTTCTTTTCTTATGAAAGAGCTAAGTTTGCTAAATTTTGCTTATTAATTACATTTATTAATAATAACTAATTGGTATAACTAACTATAATTAATCAGTTAGCGTAATGATCCTAGTTTTGGAATATTACTTTCCTTGCAGTACATGGCTATGTATAGGGAAAGTATTGGAATCATAACGAAAATCACAACTCGAGTTTCCGACGGATCTACAAGTTTCGAGACATCTAGAATCCGAAAAAACTATTTTTAACGTGACGTCTGTTTGTGCAATGTATGTATCCATTCTAACTCAAAAACTAATCGACCGAATTTCATAAAATTTGGTAGGTAAGTCACTTGAGAGTGACCCTGGTGCTGATTAGTTTTAAATACGATTCGGGAAAAAGGAGCCCGCTTTTTTTGCAAAATGGCCTACAAAAATTGCCTGCAGCTACTCTAGCTGAAAAACTAATGGACCGAATTTCACAAAATTCGGTAGATAAGTCACTTGTGGATCACCCTGGTCATGATTAGATTTGATACGATTCGGAAAAAATAACCTGCCTGTTTTTGAGAAATGGCCCGCATAAATCGTTAAAATCTAAAATAAAAACTGCGTATGCCTAAATATGTACATTAAATGCTTATTTTATACGTAATTTTTAACCATGAAAAGAATAAGACCAACCACATTACACTAGGACTAGCCGTTCTCGAGATATTTTAGTTTCTTCGTATTTTCTCTACACCACCTTTGAATATAAGTCCAGTTACCAAATGAGAACGAAAATTGAATTAAAGGTGAATTAAATTTAATTATAATAAAGAGAACGTGAATATAAGTCTCCAGGGAAAGTCATGTGCTGCCCACATCAGATTTTTTTTTATTAGTATCATTAAAAAGATATTGTATATAATTCACAAGAAGAAAATCGGATGTAAGCAGCACATGAATTTTCCTACAGGGCAAAATTCATTGTGGGTTTTTGTTTTTGTTTTTCACAAATCATTAAACTGAGTTCAATTGCAGAAATTAACACGATAATTATTTGAAATTACATTAAATTTGTAGATTTAATCAAATTTTCGTTTTCATTTAGGAGACTGTATACATTTTCAAGGGAGACGCGACAAACATGCAAAAAAAAAAAAAAAAAAAAAAAAAAAAAAAAAAAAAAAAATCTCGAAAACAGTTAGTCATAGAGTTGGTCTTATTCTTTTCATCGTTAAAACAGTCGTTGTATAAAACAAACCTGTAAGTGATATATTCAACATTTTGCTTACGGGTGGGGCATCGCCAATTTCAATCGAAGGACCTCTCAAAAAGACAGGTATTTGACATATTCAATCCCAAGCAGTTCGATCCCCCCTTGCAGACATTGGCGTCCATGGACGCCAATGTCTGCAAAGGGTGATCTAAAGTTTGTGCTATTAAAATCTAAAGTTTGTGCTATTTTCTAATGAAAAATTACGCAAGGAATGATTAGGCTAACGGCCCTACTGTGCTGAAAACACCGGTTCTCGTTAGATCACCGAAGTCATGCAGCATCGGGCGCGGTTAGCACGTGGGTGGGTGGCCACCTGGGAACACCGCGTGCTGTTGGCACAGGGTGCGGTAGCTCTGTGGTTTGCGCGCTGGATTTGCACGCTACCACAACTGTCGCAGTGTTCATGCGGAGAACGATCACGTTAAACATGTGGGTCCGTAAGTCCTTCCGAGAGGTTGGTGGTAGGGTAAGGAGGGTACGGTCCCTGTGGATGCCTCCCCCACTGGGTTCCGGTCTAAATTGGGTGGCACTTCCCGGCCGTCCTAACGGTTACCTTACACCTTTCTGGTAGGTCTGACGATCTGGATCTCAACAACAACAACAAGGAATGATTAATTATGTGACATTACTGAAAGTTCTGACTTTTTAAGGATTTTTTCAAAATTTTAATGGTCTTCCGAGCATTCAGTTACCTTTAAAATCAGTAGGGTTCTAGCATTCCCTGATTGTAATATTTGTGCCAAATTTCATTTGAAATGCTCCATTTGTTCATGAGATATCGTATCCATAGACTCACGGACACACACACACACACAGCCATCATTTCAGAAACATTCACTTTGAGTTCAGGGATGCTTGAAACGTGTTCTTTAATCGAATACTATAATTTGAATTTTTGATCCCATCACCATACTTCCCCTATGCATTCTATTTAGTTTATAGGGTAAGTAAAAAGGTACATATAAAAGGACAATTTTATTGATTTGAAATTAAAATATTTTATTAGTAACTGCGTAGGTAGTTGTTTAAGTGCTACTAGCAACATTAGTGAAAATACTTTATCTGAAGGTATTTATTACGACAGTAGTCTTCAACCTTTTTGAACCTCTGCTCAAGGGCCATCTTCGACCAAACGTTTATTTTTGTAAATAAAACATATTAAAACTGAAATAACATTTTTGTTTACTTATACTTATAATTACGTTGTTTACGTTTTTACTTATTGAATTTGAATATAATTTTTCAGCTTATTTTAACATGCTGCGCCTTTTATACGGTGCAACTTTCTTGAGTATCAAATCAGACCTCATCCGAACATGATTAAATGAAAACTTTTTTCATTATATAAGATATATCAATAAAAATATTATCGATATATATTAGTGGTCTTCAAAATATTTCATTCATTTTATATATTTTGCAATATCATGCTTTATGGGGCGATGACTGTTAAATATTTAGGGTTTAACAAATGACAGTAGTCTAAATGACTGTCCAAATGGCTGCCGTTAAAAATATGAACCATTGAGTCGTAAATGAAGTAAAATGAGAATTTAAATTTAATATGGCAGAATCATTGCCAATACGAAACCCACACCGAAAAGTTTTTCTAAGTTTCGAAAATTTCCTTGGCCACTTTTTCACTTGTTGAAATAATGATTTGGAATAAAATTATCTAATTAAAATTTTGCACACTTGCCGTTTTCGTATTTATTGAAAATAAGCACTTCTAGAGCTACGAATGAAAAACAAATGGGCGTGGCCAAATAAACTTAATACATATTGGCCCGGGCTTTTACAATTAAATGTTGTCGATATTTTCTGAGTAAGTCCCTTTTGCTACTTTTCCCTTACTCGGGTTCAAGCGACAAATTTCCAAATGCGGTTTAATTGGGCGACAGTTAAGTCTGTCCAGTAGATTGGTCTGCTTAGCGACCTACTGTCGCTAAGTAGACCTACCTACCTGACGTTAGCCCCCTTTCCGTCCCCGCTGGCTGTCGGAGGTCGCATGTAGCATTAGGTGTGCCGTGGCACATAGCGCTCAGGTTTACATTCGATGCGCCGACGTCAGTTTAATTTTCCATTTTTGACTTATTTCGGTACTTTTCCTTTAGCCGGGCTCAATAAAGCGCCAAATATGGCTTAATATGGGTTCGAAAAGGAAGATGTCATGAATCGGAACACCAAATCACAATATTTCGGACGAAAAAAAAATGGTTAAAAAATAGATAAAAATGCAAATTATTTTCAAATAATATAGAAACAGAATGTTGTTACAAAGCGTATGTTGTTCTGATAAATAACATACTTAAACTATATTTGATAATTTATCACTTTTTTTCCGCCAAAGGAAAAAGTATCGCTTTTTTATAACTGAGCATACTTCTCAGGATTTTAAATGCTTTTCTACTCGTACGGATATTTGCTAAGTCCAAAAGTGGAAATCAGAACTAATAAAAGCCATTTAAAAATTTTTACGAAATGTTGATGAGGTAAAGGAAATGGATCCCTGAACAACTCCGGCCCCTAGCATTTGCTTGCTTTGCTTATGCTGAAAACGGCTATAGCTATGTAGCTTAAGGTTTTTACTTTCCTTATATACATAATGTATAAGGAAAGTATTGTGACGGGGTCGAAAATTCGAATTCGAGTTTTCGACGGGAGACCACGTTTCAGGCATCCCTGATCACGAATCAAACATTTTTGAAGTGATGTCTGTGTGTGTGTGTGTGTGTGTATGTGAAAGAATATATGTGTGTGTGAAAGTATATGGGTGTGTGTGTGTGTGTGTGTGTCAGTGAGACTGTGGAGACGATAACTGACGAACGAATGGACCGATTCGAACCAAATTTGGTACAAAAATCACAATCCGTAAGCACTGGAAGCCTATTGTTTTATACGCAATCGAATGTTCAGAACACCCCTAAATTTTCGAATGAAATTTTGAAAAAATCGTCAAAAAATCAAAACCACTAATAAAGTTGCGCAAATAGACATTTCTTATGTAATTTTTCATTAGAAAACGATTGACATAAATTTTAGAACGCTAATATGAACCGTTCTCGAGATATTGTACATTTTTCAAAAAAATTATCAAAAAGTCATATAAAATAAAAAAAAAAATTTCCTATTGAGAAACATGGTTACTTTTCATATGTAATACCATGCGATAAATTGAGTGACATCATTCTCGTGGATCTAGCTTGTTCCATTCATGAAAAAAGATACTTTGAATAATTCTTTTGTATTTGAACGCCAATAGGCATTTATCTGCTGTAATAATAACTTATTTCTTAGTGCATAACGCTTGGCGAGAATTTGGCAGAATGTCGCCAACTTGGCGACTTTTTGAAATGTTGCCAAATTAACGAAAATCTCGCCAAATGGATAAATACGACGCTAAATCAATGAAAATGACGACTAATTGTCGAAAATTCAATATCTTGGAAAGAATATTAGTATCTACTATAAGAAAAACCTATTTTTTACTGTAAAAGTAGTAAATTTATTACATTATATAAGGAAAGTCATGTGGTGCCCACATCAGATTTTTTAATATATGGTTGGATGATCAGCCCGGCAACCAATCAAAAATTTGCCAGCATGACGTCGACGAGCTTAGCATTTCGTCAGTCGTGACGCAACGGAACAGTGAGGACTTTGAAAGTTGTTGCCAAAACACAGCAGGTTTTTGCATTACTTTAATTAAATATTGTTTGCTAATTTTAAAGAGGCAATATCTAGACGTAAATATCTTGCACATGGATTTTTAATTGTGCTGTACACTCCTCAGTGACGTCAAAAGACCTTTAGTGACGTCGGTGGAGTTGAATGACAATTCCAGTTAACAAATTAGATCTCTTCAGAGAGCCCTAGAACAAAATGCGCGCGTTTACTATTTCTGTGACATTACGTGCGCAGAGCCATGTAAAAAATCTGATGTGGGCAACACATGACTTTCCTTATATAATATAATGAATTTACTACTTTTACAGTAAAAAAAAAGTTTTTTCTTATAGTAGATACTAATATTCTTTCCAAAATATGGAATTTTCGACAATTAGTCGTCATTTTCATTGATTTAGCGTCATTTTTACACATTTGGCGAGATTTTCGTTAATTTGACAACCTTTCAAAAAGTCGCCAAGTTGGCGTCATTCCGCCAAATTCGTCACCACAATCTTGCCAATCGTTATGGACGAAGAAATAAGTTGTTCTTACAGCAGATAAATGAGTATTGGCGTTCAAATACAAAAGTATTACTCAAAATATCTTTTTTCATGAATGGAACGAGCTAGATCCACGAGATTGATGTCACCCAATTTACCGCATGGTATTACATATGAAAAGTGAACATGTTTCTCAATAGGAAATATATATTTTTTTCATTTTATATGACTTTTTGATACTTTTTTTGAAAAATGTGCAGTATCTCGAGAACGGTTCATGTTAGCGTTCTAAATTTATGTCAATCGTTTTCTAATGAAAAATTACATAAGAAATGTCTATTCGTGTAACTTTACTAGTAGTTTTGATTTTTTGACGGTTTTTTCAAAATTTTATTCGAAAATTTAGGAGGGTTCTGAACATTCGATTACGTAAAAAATCAATAGGCTTCCAGTGTTTACGGATTGTGATTTATGTACCAAATTTCGTTTAAATCGGTCCATTCGTTCGTCAGTTATCGTCTCCACAGGCTCAGTGACACACACACACACACACACACACACACACTCACATACACACACACATACTTTCACACACACACACACACACACACACATACTTCCACACACACACACACAGACATCACTTCAAAAATGTTTGATTCGTGATCAGGGATGCTTGAAACGTGCTCTCCCGTCGAAAACTCGAATTCGAATTTTCGACCCCATCACAATACTTTCCTTATACATTATGCATATAAGGAAAGTAAAAATGAAGTCCATCATGTCCAAGATCAGCACCCCCTTGATGTATCCCATCGAATAACAGGGGAAAATAAAAATTATTTTAGGAACATAAACATAGCAGATAAAATTGGTATTCAACACTCTCATTTCATGATTCGAAATTAATTATTAAGATATATAAGGAAAGTAAAAATGAAGTCCATCATGTCCAAGATCAGCACCCCCTTGATGTATCCCATCGAATAACAGGGGAAAATAAAAATTATTTTAGGAACATAAACATAGCAGATAAAATTGATATTCAACACTCTCATTTCATGATTCGAAATTAATTATTACGATATATAAGGAAAGTAAAAATGAAGTCCATCATGTCCAAGATCAGCACCCCCTTGATGTATCCCATCGAATAACAGGGGAAAATAAAAATTATTTTAGGAACATAAACATAGCAGATAAAATTGGTATTCAACACTCTCATTTCATGATTCGAAATTAATTATTACGATATATAAGGAAAGTAAAAATGAAGTTCATCATGTCCAAGATCAGCACCCCCTTGATGTATCCCATCGAATAACAGGGGAAAATAAAAATTATTTTAGGAACATAAACATAGCAGATAAAATTGGTATTCAACACTCTCATTTCATGATTCGAAATTAATTATTACGATATATAAGGAAAGTAAAAATGAAGTCCATCATGTCCAAGATCAGCACCCCCTTGATGTATCCCATCGAATAACAGGGGAAAATAAAAATTATTTTAGGAACATAACCATAGCAGATAAAATTGGTATTCAACACTCTCATTTCATGATTCGAAATTAATTATTACGATATATAAGGAAAGTAAAAATGAAGTTCATCATGTCCAAGATCAGCACCCCCTTGATGTATCCCATCGAATAGCAGGGGAAAATAAAAATTATTTTAGGAACATAAACATAGCAGATAAAATTGGTATTCAACACTCTCATTTCATGATTCGAAATTAATTATTACGATATATAAGGAAAGTAAAAATGAAGTCCATCATGTCCAAGATCAGCACCCCCTTGATGTATCCCAACGAATAACAGGGGAAAATAAAAATTATTTTAGGAACATAAACATAGCAGATAAAATTGGTATTCAACACTCTCATTTCATGATTCGAAATTAATTATTACGATATATAAGGAAAGTAAAAATGAAGTCCATCATGTCCAAGATCAGCACCCCCTTGATGTATCCCATCGAATAACAGGGGAAAATAAAAATTATTTTAGGAACATAAACATAGCAGATAAAATTGGTATTCAGCACTCTCATTTCATGATTCGAAATTAATTATTACGATATATAAGGAAAGTAAAAATGAAGTCCATCATGTCCAAGATCAGCACCCCCTTGATGTATCCCATCGAATAATAGGGGAAAATAAAAATTATTTTAGGAACATAAACGTAGCAGATAAAATTGGTATTCAACACTCTCATTTCATGATTCGAAATTAATTATTACGATATATAAGGAAAGTAAAAATGAAGTCCATCATGTCCAAGATCAGCACCCCCTTGATGTATCCCATCGAATAATAGGGGAAAATAAAAATTATTTTAGGAACATAAACGTAGCAGATAAAATTGGTATTCAACACTCTCATTTCATGATTCGAAATTAATTATTACGATATATAAGGAAAGTAAAAATGAAGTCCATCATGTCCAAGATCAGCACCCCCTTGATGTATCCCATCGAATAACAGGGGAAAATACAAATTATTTTAGGAACATAAACATAGCAGATAAAATTGGTATTCAACACTCTCATTTCATGATTCGAAATTAATTATTACGATATATAAGGAAAGTAAAAATGAAGTCCATCATGTCCAAGATCAGCACCCCCTTGATGTATCCCATCGAATAACAGGGGAAAATAAAAATTATTTTAGGAACATAAACATAGCAGATAAAATTGGTATTCAACACTCTCATTTCATGATTCGAAATTAATTATTACGATATATAAGGAAAGTAAAAATGAAGTCCATCATGTCCAAGATCAGCACCCCCTTGATGTATCCCATCGAATAACAGGGGAAAATAAAATTTATTTTAGGAACATAAATATAGCAGATAAAATTGGTATTCAACACTCTCATTTCATGATTCGAAACTAATTATTACGATCACTACTAAATTTGAATTGAGATTACACGCGAAATTTTAAACTCCATTTTAAGATTAATTTATCCTTTGATTTTCTGAATGAAGTTATGAAAACCGGGTTCGAGACTTTAAAATGACTTTGAAAGCATACATTTTCCCACTGCTTTTGAGGATTTAACCTCGATACACGGCAGAAAAATAATTTGAAAAGATTTTTTAATAATTTGTTTCATCTAGCCTTTTTATTTATTTCGCTATGTGCCCAAAACAAAATGATATATTAACATGATTATATAACAAAAATATATCAGGCATTGTAAATTGTATATTACGGTCGATCGCCATTCATTTGTGTTTTTCAATTTTTTAAATTCCGAATAAAATTTATCTTTTAGTTTAAGAGAAGAGGAAAGTATGTACTCACCAGAACATACAATATGAGCCATCATTCATAAAAATCGGTTCAGTAGTTAGGGACGTCAACACTGAAGAATAATAGAGCGGAACGACAATCATAAATAATGCCATTTTAAAGTTCATTTTTTTTGGGTGCTGCTGTATCAATTGTTTTTGGTTCTTTTTTTTCAACATTCAGACGGCTTTACAGAGAAAAAAGCATCAAGTATTTATCTTTCTTGGCGGCTGTTACATACCCCTGGAAGCCGTATTTTGTTAAGAACAATACATATTTGTCAACAACGAATTTCCATTTGACGTCTCGGCATGGCGGAAAGATGTCGCGTTTCTAAAATAATATTTCTAGTGAAAAAGATGACAAAAGTTCACCTTTGGCTCAAAATAGATGTTGCTTAAGCCGCAGAGGATTTTAACCACTTTTAACCACAAGAAATCTGATCACAACCTTTTTCTATTATTGCTCATCCTTAAAGATTAGGTCTTCGTCAAATGGAAAGCAAAAATTGAGTTAGAAAATCTAGAACTTTATGGGTACTTTGAACTTTCTTCGGTCCTGGCTGAATTGAAATACAACGTCTTTTTAAATATGAGGTAATAAAAGGACATTTTGGCCTATATTGAACGTTTGCATATGTCAACTGAAACCAGAGCCGTTTTTATCACTGCCCTTCGATAGTCTTTGTGGTTATTGCTATTTATCTGACATAATAATGCTAACAGTTTCTCTGTACAATATTTTAAGAACTCTTTAAATCAATACGCTACTTACTACACATTTTTTTCGAAACTAAATATGATATGTTAAATTAAATAAGGACTAATTGTACCTTATAATGTGCATTGTACTATTGTAGATGACTATTGTACATTGTACTATTGTAATGATTATTGTACTTTAAAATGACTATAAATTTACACACATACACACACACAGAGCGAACGAGAGGGAGAGAGCGAAAAAGAGAGAGAGTGAGTGAAAGAGAGAGAGAGCGAGAGAGAGAGCGCGCGAAAGAGAGAAAGAGAGTGCGTGAAACAGAGAGAGAGCGCACGAAAGAGAGAGGGAGAGAGCGAAAGAGAGGGAGCACGCGAAAGAGAGAGAGTGTGCGTGAAAGAGAGAGAGAGTGCGAAAAAGAGAGTGAGAGCGTGAAAGAGAAAGAGAGAGAGCGCGAAAGAGAGAGAGTGCGCAAAAGAGAGAGAGCGCGCGAAAGAGAGAGAGAGTGCGTGAAAGAGAGATAGAGCGCGCGAAGGAGAGAGAGTGTGCGTGAAAGAGAGAGAGAGCGCGAAAGAGAGAAAGAGAGCGAAAGAGAGAGAGAAAGAGAGAGAGAAAGAGAGAGAAAGAGAGAAAGAGAGAGAGAAAGAGAGAGAGAGAAAGAGAGAGAGAAAGAGAGAGAGAAAGAGAGCGAGCGAGCGAAAATGAGTGAGACCGAGAAAGCGAGAGAGAGAGAGAGAGACCGAGAGAGCTAGAGAGAGAGCGAAAGAGAGAGACCGAGAGAGCTAGAGAGAGAGAGAGAAAACGAAATCACCTCAAAAGCATTCGATTCGAGTTCCGGAATGTTTGAAACATGCACATCCGTCGAAAACTTGAATTCGGATTTCCGACCCCGTCACAATACTTTATACAATACATTTACATTATTATATAGGTAAAATAATATGCAATGTTTTCATCAGAAACAATGACAGTTTTGCGCGATTTACTGCATTAACTTGCTTGCTTTGCATCCGGTCGTTTTTGCATGATATTTGAAGATTTGGGGAATTTCTATTATGCAATTTGTACCTGCATTTTGCAAATTCTACAATGAAACTTTATAACAGGGATTTTTTAAAAACAATATATAAAACTACTTTTGAAATATATTGTTTTGTAAAACATAATGTATTGTCAAAATATACAATAGTTGTATTTTTACAAAAGAAAATTTTCCTAAAAGTTAATCGGTGGGTCGTATAAATTCGTGTGTCAGGTCGCATGTGACGCGAGGATGACGAGTTGAAGACCACTGCACTCCGAACTACACACCTAATTTTCACCTCATCTAAAACTCATTAAAACTCCTTCGTTTCTAAAAGTTTTCCTTATTTTTCTTAAATTGAGCCTGAGGGTGTATTTAAGGATCTTTTGCCAAAGGCTGCTGTATAGTAAGTAGTTTTATTCAATCTTGTTCATTGCTAGTTTTAATTCTTAAGACGCCTGTTATCTAAAAATATATTACATAATATTTAAGACATTTGAACTGTTTTATCCCTCTAGAAAAATGACAAGTTAAACACATTTTATTATTTATTTCTAACCAGAAGCATTTTGTTCACTATTAAATTGAAGTAAAAGAAGAAATTTATGAAGAAGCTTTCATTTAGTTGCAAATGTTGTGTATATTTTATTTTCAACGGGATTGTTAAATATAGTTATATATTTTTGCACACTTATTTCGTACAGCCATTCAAATCATCGGTAAAAACGGAAATGACATCACCAGAACCGGAAGAATACATTCTTAGTGAATCCTCTATCTCTTTCGAAATTCAATGCTGAATCCATATCAATCATCATGTAGGCTGCATCTATAAATGATCTTGAGAAGATGTTACAATGAAAATGTAAATTTTTCAATCATGTCTGCAGCTCTAAAACCTAAAAAGGAAATCCTTAGTGAAGACAGTATCCCCACTGAAATTTAATGCTAAATCCATATCATCCATACCAGTCATCATTTGAGCTCTATTTATAGCTGATTCTGATAAATGTATGTTTAAAAAAATGAAAATATATGAACTGGAATTGCAAAAATACTGGAAGTAGAAAGTGTAAATCTCTTACTCCTCTGAAATTTGATGCTGAATTCATGTTATTCATCATCTTTGCTCTATTATTAAATTATTATACAAGAAGTAGAAATTATTAATGAATGCTTCTATCTACTCTGAAATTTGATATTGAATCCATATCAGTTATCATCTAAGCTCTCTCTATATCCGATCCTGATAAATAGATGTTGTATGGAAAATGTAAATTTTTTAATTGTACCTGACATCTCTAGAATAGGAAGTTAAAATCCTTAGTGAGTCAACCAGCCCACTTTAAAATTTAATTTACTATCCTTGCCATTATCATTATCTATTATGCGTGTGCAAAGATTCAGCTTTCTAAGTCTTCGGGTCTCTTGGAGGGACTAGAAAGACATTTCGAAAATAAAAAAGCAGAAAAAAATATCTTCTCCGGCTCCTGGGGAGAGATTAAAAATTCGGTTACATTCGGCTTTTTCCCATGATCGATGCTGTAAATGCGTAAAGATTCAGCCTTTTAGGTCACTGGAGGGGGCTGGCTTTTGTCCATTACATTTGCCTCCGGTGCAATGAAAGCCCGTCACAGGTAGGTTCTGCCTCATATTTAATACTTTAAGTTTGCAGTCTTCTATGGTATCTTTTTTTTTTGGGGGGGGGGGTGTCTGTAAGTCTGTAAAAAGACAATCGCTTTAGACAATTATTATATAGATGTCTGTGTATATTATGCTATGGTAAACTAATTATTGTCGGAAGCAATCATAACTCGCCATACATAGTATACATTTATGTTTACTTTTTATACATAGAATACATTTATCATTACCACAAAATACATGTATTTTATATAATACATAGCACAAAATATATAGTATAATTCATCATTGCCACTAAATATGGTATACATTGATATACCACCAAATGCAATTATGTACACCACAATTTTCATTTCGCAATGCAAATTGTGGTAATATTAATATTTCACAATTATATACAATATAATCGTGACATAACTTGCAATTTGCTGTGTATGCTACAATATCTGGTGCACATTGTAGAGATTTACAGTTACAAAAATGAAATATTTAGTATACATGTATAATTACCACAAAAATGTTTCTATCCTGTTAGTCTGCATCTTTATTTGCTTCCTATATATGATGTTAGAAAATGTATTCCGCTATTGCCCGGCTCTCAAATTCAAACTTCTGATTAAAATTACTCCGAAACACATAGCAAATTCTCAAAGTTTACGATCCTAACTTTTTAAATTATTCGCTAGAGGGCGTGGTAATCACTTTTCTTCGGTCGGGAAGACTTCGACTTTCTTTACTATTTATAGAACATACATTCTATGTACATAGAGTTTTTATGAACTTTGTATTTTCCGTATGGAAAATAAAAATTGAAAATAGCATTACCTATTGTATACACAGTTATATATCAAAATTAAAAATGTACTTGCTTATAAATTCTTAAAAGAATATTTTTCAAAATTTTGAGAGGATCGGCGTTTAAAAAATTCATTCAAGGGGACAAATATATTTTGCACGTTATTTGTGAAACCACTTTATGCGTGGGTTGTTTGATCTCAACAATATATATATCACGCGAAACTTTTAATAAATGTGCAAATATATACGCAAGGATCTTCTTTCGCAAACGGAGTAAAAGAAAACATTGATTTTTTCCCTCTAAATTACACTTTCACATACACTTTCTCCCCCTAACAAAATTCTTTAAAACTTTTCCCTCTCTACCTTTACACTCTAGTTCGCGTCCCGATCACAGTGCATCGACTACTTTTTGTCGCCAAGCTCGCCAAGATGCACTCCCCCTCTTTAGAGTCACTCATTTCCATTCGGGATCCTGGTGCTCCTAGACAGAAAGATGCTGCTGTTCTGGAACTTTTACTGTGACAGAGGAAAATGTGCTTCTAGTTATTGCTATCGATGCCACCAGGACGTTCAAGAAAGGTTAAATTTTAAGAGAAATGTAAATTGAAGTAGAAGTTTGTGGTTAGTTCCATACATATCGCATATGCAGACGATTTTTGAATGTTTGTTGAAGTTTTCGTGAATATTTGGGATGCACATAAATCGAAAGTTTAATATAAGTTAAGTGTATGAGCTTTTAATAGTTGGGAAGTTGTTTATATCTGGTAGTTGTGAGTTTAGAAGGTTATATAAAGAACTATATTATTTTATGGAATGCATACTATTTTATGAAATAGTTGCACTGAGAAATAGCATATAAAAATTTAAAAAAAATAATATTTTTAATGTCATATAAATGATAAGTTGATCGATTTCTTTAAACTGCATTCTATTACGAAAATCCTTGATTGATTTTTGAAAATGTTAGTGAGATAAAATTAACTAGCTTTTATTGGAATTTATAATTAAAAATTCAAGAATTAAAATACAATACATTTCTCCTTAATTATACAAAACTGTGATAAAAGAAATCGATGTTTGTCTATTAAAAGACAAATATTTTTTAGAGATTTGTGATATCATTTCGAGATGACAAAAAACTACTCCTTAATATTTTAAAAACATTTTAAAGAGTTAATAAACTTTTCATAGGCTTCACTTGATTTCATCTATCTAATTATCAATAATAATAATAACCATAATTATCAACTCTTTTTGAGATCATGTATAAGAGTTTTGAAATACTATTTTATATGTACTTTTCATTTTATATAATGAAAAGTTATAATGAGCTTCAGAAAGAGCAAAGGTTAACTCATAAAAATATTTAATAGAAAGATATTAAATGTACAGATTTATGATTGTACTAAACATACCAGATGTGAAAATATTTGTGTAATAAAATATCTGTGTAACATATCTAATTCACGGATTAAATAAAAGTGAATATAAGTGATACTGTGTTATCTTCAAATGTAAGATGAATACAATGGAAGTATACCTTTTTCAAAAATAGAACTTTTTCTTTGAAGCTAAAATAATAACATCGTGGGATAATAATTCACTTTATAAATGCATTCACTTTTACGGAAATAAGATAAAAATATATAAACCAAAAGTAGTTTTTAATAACATTTTTATTACTATCATTAAATATTAAACTGTGAAAATCTCCCGGTGAAAAAGTTTATTTGCACTTTTACATCACTATCAAAATCAAAAAGGTGACCTTCAAATTTCAGCCAGAGGAACAAGGCTGGTAACACATATTATTTTATTTTTACTTTTATGTGGTGTGAGCAACTTAAAACTAATGGATTACTCTGGATAATTATTTTGTGATTTTGTGTTTTCGAAAATGGCATCGGCAAATACTCCAACGAAAGGAGTTGGGACCCTGACATTGGACAAGGCGGCCTTCTTACTAATTCGAATAAAGAGGGCTTTCTTAAAGAAAAGAAATAAAGGGTAAGTGAACTCACTGAAGATATTAATACGACGTATTCTTAAATGTTGCTTAGGATTTATAAATTTTTAAACTTTTAGCAAATTTTTATATAATATTTAAAACTTTTTTATAGATTGGTCTATTAGATCTTCACAAAATATGAAGAGTCGATGTGTGAAAAAAATTTAAGAAATTAGTTTTGTTTTATTTCGGAAATTCTAAGTTCACTAATAACT